>JALAZF010000193.1:7404375-9872500 GCA_022829125.1 Lathyrus tuberosus
TTAACACACAATCTTGTGAATACAAATGTTATGTTCAAAGCCTTGATGACAACCATGTTTGGGCATGTGAAAATTCATTTGTTAGTAAAAGATATTACATTGCTACTATTCTATCAGAGTTTCCAAGTTTCTACAGCCTAGTTACTTGTTTTGCAGTGAGAGATCCAGATATCCCGTGTCATAGACATCAAAAGTTTGGCCTTGCAAATTGTCATCGTAGTAGCAGTTTCGCGTATGTCTTGGCCACAGGCTGCTCTGAGGGTAAATTGAAGCTTTGAAAAATAACCAACCACTGGAACTTGCCATGGGAGCTTGTCGGTATGTTTCTTGCACGTCACAACCTTGTCAAAGGTATATGTTTCACGGATTATGGTCAAAAGACGCAACATTCTGCAACAAAAGTAGTTCCAAAGTTGTCGGTACTATCCATATACACCTGATACGTTCAAAACAAAGTACTCCCTCCGTCCCAAATTATAAGTCACTTTGTCAAAAAAATTTATCTCAAATTATAAGTCACCTTACATTCCCAATACAATATAAATGACATCTTCCCTAATATACCCTCAAATATTTATTATTATTTATTCTTTCAACTTTTTTAATTTCTCTCTCCTATATAATTATGAGGGGCATTACTGTAAAGTTATACATAGTTTGTCTTTCCCATAAAGTAATAATTAAGTTTCTTAATTTGTGTGAAAAGCCAAAACGTCTTATAATTTGAGACGGAGGGAGTAAGTATTAATTTCCAAGATGTGAGTAAAAGGGGAAGTTTTTGAAATCCTTCATTAAGAGAAATCAATTCACAAAACATGACAAAATTAAAGTGGCAAGAATCATGCTCATAACAACAAGTAACCATCCAGGAGTCACAATTATGTTTCTTTCCAAAGCAAGACTTGATATATAATCCCGCATATTCGAGTCAAAATCCGCACATTAATTCACATAGTCTATAAAAGAGAGGCATAAGAATATTAGAGGGAGGCAAGGAAGATTCACGTGATTGAATTAGGGAAAAAGGAAGGGAAAGCCACAACGAGCAGAGAGTGAATGATAGTGAAGAGAGAGAGAGAGAGAGAGAGAGAGAGAGTAGTCGTAGGCATGGGTAGGAAAGAAGAAGACTTAGATTTGTTTACTGGTTTTTTTGAAAGCACAATGTTGTTGTTGTTGGATCGAGTGAAAATTTGGCCCAATGACCTCTTCTTTTTTTATTTTTTTTGTTGTTATTTCTGGTGGTACACCATGGGTATGGGCCGAGTGACATAAACTCGTAGGTTTTTTTTTTCTTTTCTTTTTTTCACACCCTTCCAACTCAATTTAGCACACTAACCTTTTTTTCTTTTTTAATTTTTAACAAATAATGTATGATTAATTGAGTGATAATGTGTGATTAACCTTTAATTGATATTCTATGATTAATTAAAATTTATGATTAGTTTTTAATTAGAATCCGTAATTAATTTTTAATTAAAATAATTAATTATTTAAATGAGGACTAATTCTGGACCTAAACTTATGATTAATACCTGATTTAATTTAGTGACCAATTTCTTGAATTAACCATGATTTGCCTTTGTTAGTCTTTATTGATTAGGATCTTAATCAAATTAGTTTATACTTGGTTGGGATTTCCTCAATTGAATCTTATGAATTTCTCTATTGATTTTTACCGTGAATCTGATACAATGCCTAATGATAGTTCGTGATACTTATTGCATATGAATGATTGCCAGCTTGTATGATCTCCATGATCCCTTAGGATATCTTGATTCAATTTAATCTTCGATTAGACAAGTTGAAGATCATGTCAATTCTTGATTGATCCTTTATCTGAGTGCTTTGAGAGAGCTCAAAACCCTAATTCTTGGTTGTAGTGAATGCTAAAAAATCCTTGAGAAGATTGATGAGGTATGAGGATACATCCATATTGTGGTGATGGTTTGCACAATGATGGTAAATATTTGTGGTCAAAATTTGGGGCATGACAATAAGCAGTACAAGGATTCAAATTCATCTGGACCAATTAGGGTTTTCTGATGAAAAGTCAACTGTACCTTTGACTTTTGAGCAAGACATGATCCCAAACCTTGGGATATGATTCAAGACAATCTAAAACACCTATGGAATCCATCCATTAGGTTTGAATTAGGTCAAGAACTTGATTTCATAGAGGATCACAAAGTTTGAAATTCATTTGATAAATAGTCAATTGTGCCAAAAAACCAAGTTTGACTTTTTGAATTTCTTGACAAACAAGGCTCCCCTAAGTAAAAAACAATGTTAACTTATGGTTTGGACCATCATCCATCAAGAAAAATCAAGAAAAGTGAGGTTACTTGCAAAAGGGGCAATCTTAAGAAACTTGAAATTTCACTAAGTCATGAAAAAAGTGATTTATATCCAACTTTGCAAGACCATAACTTGTGATCCAAGCAACCATTTTCTTCCATCCAAAGCTCAAATGAAAGCTCTCATTACATACTTCAAGATTGTCAACTACATCAGATTCCAAATCATCATGGATTTTGAGTTATGGATTGATCAAAATCACAAAAATGTGAAAATGACCATTTTTCCAACACTTAGTGAAATTTTGGACAGAATCTGTTTTGCATTTTCACCAACTTTGAGGCCATTTTTTTTATTATGATCCAAGATGATTCAAGACCAAAGTTGGACATCAAAGTTGAAGTATGTTATTGGGGTTTTCCAAAAAGTACAAGAGCCTCCCATGGTTCAACTTGAGCATGGAGTTATAAGCCTCCAAAAATGGCATTTTTCACCCTGCCCACACAAAGGCATGGAAACCTAATTTGGTTGCCACAATTTCTTGAACAAATTTTGGACACTTGCATCATTTCATTTATGTCCAAAATCAACTTGAATGATGAGGGATCTGATCACAAAGCCACCAAGTCAAAAATCCTATTCCTTGGCATGTGAAATTCAATGTTGCAAATCCAAAAACTCCAATTTTGTTTCAAGGCATTCAAGAGGTGTATTGAGGTGGCATGCATCAGTCCATGAGAGTCCATTTGAGTCAAGATTATTTCAAAAATCAGAAGACCTAAAGCTACAAAGATCAGCTAAAGTCAATGGCTAAAAGAGACTTGGTACCTTGGCATTTAAGAAAGTGATACATGGGCATATCCATTGGATAATAGAGTGAACCAGCCCCCATTCACTATTCCTTCAAAAACAAACTTCCTCTACTATAAATAGAGGTCATTTCTGATGTTTCAAACCACACCAAAACAATACCAAAGCTTTGTTTTCTCACTCTCCCTCTCTTACTTCAATTTCAAGTCACAATGGAGCAATTTGAGGATTCTTGAAACCAGAGCAAAAACCACTCAAATAAATATCCAAACACATCATAAATCATCTATTGGAGGTGTTCAAACCTTCATCCTCATTGTACAACACCAAAATCAGAAAGTCAACCCCCAAAACTTCAAATTTTGACTTTTCTGCTTTTTTCAAGCCATGTCTTGATTTAGCCACTTTCAAAGCCAAACAACACTTCAAATACTCTCCAAATATCATCCCTAAGTTGTTCCAACAAGTGTCCTTCAACTGTAACACCATTTGAGTGAGTTACCATTTTGGTCACTTTTGCCACTTTTGCAAGAAAGAGACAGTTCTTGTTCCTGAGATTTCCAACTGGTTTTGATCATCCTAAAAGCTTCTAAGGGATATATCAAGAGTGTCTAAGGCATTAGATTACTTCTGGCACAAGTATTTTGAAAGATAGCACAAGGAGCTTCAAGAGGTAAGTGCATAACAACTTGAACTCTTTAAAATATGCATTGCTTTGATGTCCATTGATCATGAACATGTCATGCATAACATATGTGTTGTGTTTGAACCAATTTACCATGCTATTATTGCTTGTATGAAGTGGTAGCATAGAACTTGCAAATTTTGGTCTATTTTGAAACCACAATCGGGTTTTAAAATGTAGGCATCTTTAGAAAATTCTAAGACCACCATTGGATTCCTCATGAAATTCTAGGTAGGATCCATCTAAATTTCATCCATTTTCATTGAGGAATGAATAAGTTATGGCCTTCTTGCAAATACCCCAAAATCTGGTTTTTTGCCTTGGCCTGACCTAGAAATTAGGTCACCCTTATATGCATATGGGGTGGTTTTGATACACTGATGTATCACCACCCCAGTGGTAGCAGCGTGTGTTTGTTTGGTTAGAGGGCGTGGATTCAACACCCACCCAGACCATTTTTGGTTCCCTCTCCTTTTTTGTTATTTTTCTCATTTTTCATTATTTTCTTAATTAATCTCAAAATTAATTTCTCCTTCAATTTTAATTATTTTTTATTGATTCTTTTTTTTTTCAAAATTCAAAAAAAATGTTGAAATATTTTATTCAATAAAAAAAATCAAACTTATATTATTTATTTAATATAGCTTGAATTTTGTAAATAATTTCATTTTTATTTGTTTTTAAACATTTTTAAATGAAATTTCTACCTTTATTTTTCAAATTCAAATAAATTATAAGTTTTCATATGATTAAACATGATTTTTCAAAACATTGTTCAAAGTTGACAACTTATTTTTAAATATATTTGATATTTTATATCATTTATTATTTATTTTTCTTTGAAAAATTATATTTTTAAAAGAAATTAGGGTTTTTTTTCTTGATTTTATATTCATTTGAAAAACTTTTGGGCCTCTAATAGAGTGTAAGACCCATCCCCTTTGTAAATATATCATTTAGTGCCTCAGTCGTTGTATAAGTCCCGATATGACTTTCAAAATTAACTGTTTTTCATCTGGGCATCTCTCTGAGTTGTAAGCCCCATCTCTTGTATAAAAATAAACTTTTGGGTCTCTAATAGAGTGTAAGACCCATCCCTTTTGTACATAAATAATTTTGGGTCTCAGTCATTGTATAAGTCCCCCAATGGTTTTTAAAATCACGACACGATCGTCTCTTTTTCAAATAAATCATCTGGGCCTCTCCTTGAGTAAAAGCCCAATTTTTCTTTTTTCAAAACAATTTTTGGGCCTCTATTAGAGTGTAAGGCCCAACCCCTCTTTGCATAAAAACAATTTTTGGGCCTCTACTGTAGTATAAGTCCCACAACGTCTTTCGGTATCACAGTGCGATCAATGTTTTCAAATAAGTCATCTGGGTCTCTCTTTGAGTTATAAGCCCCAAACATTCTTCCAAACAAATTTTCCCTTAATTCAAATTCAAATTCAATGATGTTTCTATCAAAACTTTCTTCAATTTCTTGAAACCCTGAAAGAGGCAATACACTTGTAGTCAATATAACAGATCACAATATGCTTGGGCTTCTTCTCAGAAGGTAAGTCCCCACATCTTTTTCAGTGCATATTTCTTATATATATCTGTCAATATAATTGTCTGTATATACTTGTGCATATCTTGATTAGAGTTTCCCCTAGCAGTTAGGTGTATGTTTAGGTCAAACCAGAGGTTACTTTACAACATAGTCAAAACTAGTCCCTCATAGGAAATTCCCTATACAGTCTGCCTTCTCTTGGGCTTATACAATATGGAACAGAGAAATACATTATTCCCTGTGAAACTTTTCTCAAGACTGTCAAACTTAGAAATATATATATATATATATATATATATATATATATATATATATATATATATACAAGAAATTCATTTCCCCAGAGAGGATTAATTCCCGGTGAAACCTCTCTTGAATTTCTTCAAACCTTAGGACTGTTTAGCAGAGAAAGGATTAATTCCCGGTGAAACCTTTCTTGAATTCTTCTTAGGCTTGGACCCACATGCTTCCTAAAAGCATCCACAACCTCCTCTTGGGCTTAGTACAAGGACCAACATGCTTCTTAGAAGTTCCTCAGCCTCCTCTTGGGCTTAGTACAAGGACTCAAAGGCCTCCTAAAGGCATAGGACATAAATTAGTCATCTCTACTAGTTCAATCCTCAGGAGAGTCACAATTCCAAAACATCAAACCATTTTAGGGTTGATCTTCATCCCTTAAACCCTCAGCCTCCTCTTGGGAATCATACAAAGACCCCTCTCTACACCAGAGCCTGCCACTTCTTGAGAGACTTGGACAGTCTCAGCCTCCTCTAGGGCTTCATTCAAGTTAGACTTGGAAAGTATCATATCCTCTTAGATCTCACTGAAACCCTCAAGTTTCCTAAATGCACAAGAAAATTCCTAATCATTTCATCAATATACTAATCTCCAGCAAAGTTAAAACCTCTATAGGTTTTCAAACTCAACTTTAAACCCATCTGCCCCCCCAACAAGGCTTAGGCTTTCATTTTAAGAAATCCCAGCCAGGGTCAATTTACCATCAACAAAACCCCCAAGAGAATCAGAACCGCATGGCATCTGATATCTCAACTCTTCCCTAATCCCCAAAAAGAGTAAATCCTTTTGAATTCCCCAACACAATTTGGACCTGCTCCTGGATTTCAATAATCCTCAGCAAAAGTTAGCCTCCTCTTAGGCTTCATATAAGAATTTCCCCCAGTGGAGTCAGTCAGCCTCAATCTTGGGCTTTGTACAAGATAGAGAAAACCCTCACCAGTGGAGTCAGTTTCCTTTAGCTTCAACCTTGGGCTTTGATTAAGGCACACAAAGATCAACATCCCCTCAGATGAAACCATGAGTCCCCTCTGCATGAAGACATCTTCTCTATACATCACATATCAAAACAAAATAATCAAAACCTTTTTCCAGATTATTTTTGTAAGTGGCACACTTGTTGATTCAAAATCCAAGCTGGAGTCCTTCTCTTATCCTGGAAAAAAATCATCTTTCATCTAACAGCTGTAAGTGGCAAGCCTCTGGATTCCTAACAACCAAGCCAATGTCCTTCTTTTAGCATAAAAGATTCATAAAGGAAAAAGTTGCATTACTCTAAACTGAGTTAAAGCTTTCTTCCTTCATAAAATCACCCTTATAAAGGAAATTATGGCATTGCTGGATTATATATCCCAATTAAAGTATTTTCCCTTATAAAAACAATCATCCAACATTTGTGATGAATAGATGAGATATCTCTCTTTAGAGATGACAAATTCTCTCTCAGTCAACCTTTTAGCTTTAATCTTGGGCTTTGAACATGACACAAACATCCTTTTAGCTTCAATCTTGGGCTTTAAACAAGACACAAATACTCAAACAGCTTCAATCTTGGGCTTTGAACAAGACACCACATATATTTCCTACCATAGAAATAGGAGGAACTATGATTGCTATGATTTCCCAGATTTCTTTACGGAAATACGTAGGCATAGGATTGCGAAATCTTAGCGAGCACACAAATCAAAAACTTTAGGTCCAGTACCTTCCCAAAAACAACAGAAAACCTGAAAACCACAAAAACAGTCTCTCAACTCTCCCAAAGGATAAACTTTCCTAAGCCACAGCAGATAAACATAAGAAAGCAATTCAAATTAACAAAGATACATGCAATAAAGAGTTTATAACCAGACCTCGATCCCCGATCTCTTAGCATTTGTTAAAGAAAATATTTGCGCGCAAGGTTAGTTTTAGATATCTTCCCTTTCCTTTCCAGCTTCATAGGATAAATAAGAAATCAGAAAGTAGCACCCAAATCCAATATTGCGGTAAGGTGGTTGCTTCACCTACAAAAATCGCACACTACACTCATTATTAGTTTCACATAAGCCTGGGGATTAGTCTTCTTCAATTCTGCCAGTTCTTCTGGAATTGGAGTGGTGCTGGGTGAGGATGTTGGCTTAGCAGTCGAGGTTTATGGAAGTTCCTGATTGACATTTGGTGTGGTGTCCACATTTGGTTGTTCAGTATTGTTTAGAGGCACAGTGTCTTCTGGATTTTGGTGAGCATCCTAGTTTGGCTAGCTTCGTCCATATCCATTTCGTGTCCACCTTTTCCATCAGATGTCGAGGAAGTTGATTCAAAGGGATGAGCTTTGTCAATCAAATCATAGGACATCTTATCATCAACTTCTTTGGGCTTATTAATCTCTTCAACAATTTCTGCAGTGAGAGGAGTTTGATTGGTGGGAGATTTGGTAGTCGAGGGCATTGGTCGTGTGAAAGTCGACACCGGTTTGGTCGAAGGTTTATCCTGCAAGAGTTTGTTGTCAATACTTAGAAAAATTACATAATAGGGGATGAAGAGGTGTAGACTTACTTTTGAGGTGTCTGCATCTGGACTTGAATTGGCACTTTCAGTGGAGACAAAGTTTCTTGTTGGGTTGGTCACTTTTTTGCCTTTCCCCGAGGTAGCTTTCTTCTCCTTTTTTTTTGTTTTAGAAGTAGGGGCACTTTAGGGTTAGGTGCATTTTTTCTCATACCAGCACCAACGTTTATTGGTTTCTTCTTTTGTGGGGGAGGTTCAGGAGATGAGTCATCGACCTTAATTGGTTCAGGATCAATTTCAGCAGTTTCTCCACCGACAGTTATATCATCAGCCTGCATAAAGATGAGAAATACAAGTTGTGAAAATTTGGTAAGTCTAATATGGCAAGCAATCTAAATTTTAGTTTCAGATTTTGGAACTTAGTTGTGTAGCCTTTGAAGGAGTTGCTTCGACTTTGAGTTGTCTCAGTGCTACCTTAGCACTCGCAGCATCTTTAGTCCTCTTTCTATGTACAACAACTGAAAATATGCAAAATCAAATGTGAATAAAGAGAGAGAGAGAGAGAGAGAGAGAGAGAGAGAGAGAGATTGGTTTAAAAGGATTTTGGAGGGATATTTTTGCTTTCCTCACCTTAATGTATAGGGGTTTTGACTCTGACATGGTTTATGTCGACATGAATGCGACCTTTGAAACTGTATATGTCATGCTTAGTCGGAGTTACTAGCTGGGCAAGTTTCAGGCATTCATTTTTGTGTACCTTTAAAAATTCCCCACAAATGAACCACTGTAGAAATGGAAGGGCGAAAGCCATAGCCATCTCGCTAGTGGGCAATGGGGGAAATTTAGGAGGATAAAATTTAATGCAAAAACATACTTGTCCTTCACATAATCGGGAATGTGCAAGTTGGGGAGTTTCGCCATCATTTTTTCTCTGGGAGTAACAACTGTTTCACGATCGTCCGACTGAGGTCATTGGGGTCATACTCAATTTCAAAGTATTTTTGGAAATCCAGGATCTCTTTGACATGTTTGGCTCTACCTTTGTTGAACTTTTGTTGCAGAGAAGAGAAAACGTTAGTTAGATGTTGTGTTAATGTTACAGTATTGAGAAATTCTTTGGCATGGTAGGCTTTCTACCAAGTTTCAAATTCTAGGGTGTAGTAGAATGATGGTTGAAAAGCAAATAGAGTGACCGTAGGACAATCGGCAGCGTGTCAAGCAAGTCGTCGGAAGTACTTGTATTCAGAAAAGTCGATAGTGCAAAGGCACAATTCACTTTTTCGATTGAAAAGGGGCTTGGGCATAGTCTGACTAACTCGAAATTGGCGTGCCACCAAGTTGGGTTGATAACATTGAATTTTCACATTCTCCTTGGAGTTCCCAAGTCTAGTTGAGAGAAGTTTAGGAGTCAGGAAAGCTTCCTATATTTTCCTTGACTCGTCCTTTTGTTCGCCAGCAGCTGGAAACTTTCAGGTAAACCACTCAAGCCGTGAGTTCTTTTGGCAAAAGGAGCCATTGTCGGGTTGAAGTGATAGTGTTTGTCAAACATCAGGAAATAAGACGAAAAGGCGTCTTAATGTGATATGTTCTTATCAGTTTGAGTCATTTGAGACGATCAAATGCCTTTGATACGCCTGTTCATAATGGTTTCGCTGGCGTTGTCAGGCTTGACGACATCCAGAGAAATATCAAACATGTCATTCAACCAAAGTTGAAGTAGCCAAAATGGTCTAGAGAGCAATAAGTTGTCTTTGGGTTGGAGGTTCCTCAGAGCCTCAGTAGATAATCCTAAGGATTCATAAAGAGATCCTAAAATCAGTTGGCTAAGGCAGATGTCCTTGCCTTCATGCAGTTGATTGGATATGGTTAAATATATTTTTGATACCTTTAAAGACCTACTGCAAAAGATACATTTTGACAGCCATATGGCAAGAAAGGTAATGTGTTCTTCGCCAGAGACTTCACTAGTGTCAGCGACATGATAGTCCTCAATATATTTGATAAAGTTGGCACGATTTATGTTGAATTTTATTGTATCTTCACCACTCTCATTAGGATCAAAATGTTTTCCAGTGGGGTGAAGGCCAGTAATGGTCGCTATGTCAAAGAGTGTGGATGTCACCATTCAACAGGGGAGTTGAAAGGTGTTGGTAGTGATTTCCAAGAAATACATGAATGCGACCATCATGTTTTGGAAATAAGCAAGGCCAGTTCTCGACAACTGAATTAGGTCGAAGATACCTCTCATTTTTCCAGGTTTCACTCATTTTTTTCCCTCAATTTTGTTCATCTAGAGGATGTAGTCCTCGTGTTATTTAGTATGGGAGCTGAATGAAAGACACGCAAGGTAGCAATCATGTATTCTAATTTAAGAGGTTACTTAGTTCTTACTATGGGTTTAGTTCTTTGAAAAGAAGGAAACAAGTTGTTACTCTTAGTAAGATCTACCGAGGGATCATGCAGGACCCATGAGTGCATGGGTCTTTCCATAAATGGAGTAAGGGATGATTACTTGAGACCTGTAGATGTAGAGTTTTTATTCATAGTTGGATGGTTCTGGAACATACTCTTGATTTCCAATGATATTGGTAGATGGAAGCATGTTAGCTAATGGGAGAGACTCTTTGTTGTCTTTGGTGTTCTTTGATTTGGAGGCCATTGTTGTGAGTGTTGAGTTGACTGTTTGAGAAAAAGAAATTTCTGAGTAGAATTTTTGATGATAATAGGCGGAAAAGGGAAGAAGAATGAAGGAAGATGTATTTATAATGAATGAGCCAAAACTCTTCGGTTTGGGCTTGACAAATGGCGCAAACTTTATTGACACATGCCATCCTCTTAGAGGCGAAATCGAAAATTTTGTACACTTACCCACGTCGCCCTATGAAGATGGAACCATGATGAGAAGTTATGGGTTAATGGGAAAACACGCGTTTTTGAGGTGACGATTGATAGAAAGATCGTGATGTCCATGACGTCAGCCCACTAGCTGAATAGTGTATGAGAACGTCAAAAACACCCATATCTCCTTTTCGTCGAAAGAGGCCTTTTTGGGGGGCAATTTGATAGTTGGGATTTTTGATAAGGGCAAAAATATCAGTGCAATTGAAAGGTTCAGGAAAAGTTAAGGTCAAATAGACTTTTCGTGAAATGTTGTGGTCGAAGTCTCAAGAGGAGAGAAAAATGGGAGTTAGTTATTTTTCATGGAAAAAGAGTATCTCATTTGACATTTTGACGGCGTGATGATTCAAGGTTTCGACGTAGTAATGTGGGTTTTTGACGATAGAAAGATGTTTTGAATCAGCGGTTATTTGGGCGCGAAGCGACGTTTTATTCAAATTAAATAACCACTTCTCAGTCTCGTCTCAAAGGACACATGGAGTGAACTTATAAGCGAAGTGCGTGTAAGAGTTTACATGGCGAAAGTTGGAGAAACAAATGTTAGGAAGTAGTTATTTTACATATGTATAAGTATGGATTCTAGTGTTAGGATTCAGGCGTGGTCATTTGATTTCACTACACAATCTCATAAATACTCAAAGTACCACCGTTAGAGATACGAGTTTCACTGAGAGAATGTATGAATCTTGAAACACCATTTTCATTTAAATTCAAAGTTTCATTCATGTCAATTTATGTTCTTTTCCATAATGTACTTTCATTTGTACTTTGACTGCATTATCACGTTACCTTTGTTTACAAATTTCTAGTTTCTAAACATTGTTAGAATTAAGTTCCACACTTCTTTTTTCAACTGTTTCGACCAAGTCGAAATCCTGCATATCTACATAAAAAACTATAAACAAAATGTTTTTAGCACAATGTCCTAGGATTCTCTAGTTGATCCAGCAAGTATCCTTGAATAAGAGACTAGCAGTTGTTTACTAAATTTCATGGTAAACACCTACCTAGAAACTATTTCCACACAAGGAAAATGCTCTCATCATTCACCTCATGAGAATGCCTCATGTAATCCTAGATACCTCATAAAAGAAAAAAAATCTCAAAAAGAGGCGAGAGATCTCCATTTAGACTTAAAAGCCACCATAACCATCAAAAGATCTTATATAAAAAAGAAACTGCCAACTCACAAGATACAAATAAATGAGAAACTAACTCAACAGGCTCCTAACACAAAAGACACCCCATACCTTCAAGATCAACAATAACCTTCCTCTTAAAAAGGTTTCTTTTAGTGGGATACTACTACATAAAATTACATTTAATGACAACGATTTTACCTCACTTAACAAAAAATCGAAGTATAATTCTTGAAAACTGAGTGGTAAACTAATTCAGGTACTTGTTTCGAATCCCAACAACTTTCGTTTATATTTTTATTTCATTAAAAGTGGTGCCTTCCTTCATATTTTATTTTAATCCCAAAAAGGCACTTTTCACCTCAATTATATATATATATATATATATATATATATATATATATATATATATATATATATATATATCACTTCAATACATAACCGGTGTCTCTCTCAAAACAAAACCCTAACATCTCTCTCCCATTCGTCTCTTTGATATCATAATCTTCATTAACGTTTCGACAACCTTTCTTCTCAAACATGAAAAATGGAAACACCAAACTCGTGTAGTGAACTCGTCTTCTTTGAATGGTTACCTTTGTTGCATCAAAGCTTATGGAATATGATTTAACTCCATCAAATCTTAGGACGTTATAGGTTAGACAATATATAAGAAAGGTTCTTGCATGGTTCAATAGTTTATGCTTCCAAATTTATTTAGAAGTCAACTTAATATGAGTGAATGTATAACCTAAGAAGTGGACAATGTTGTTTATGTATCATTATTTATGTTTCAATAGCTTCTTTCATCCTGTTTATAGGATAATATGGCATACATAACTTAAGATAAGTGAACTTTCTGTGAGTTTATGGAATATAGAAGTTTATGGATTATAGAAGTAAACTTTATGTATCTGATATAATTACAATGTCATGCTAATACGTTTGACTTGTAGGTAGGAAAGGTGAATGAAAAAATTAACTCAAGAAACCACATGCTATGGGCATGATTCACAAATGGTTTGTGTTGCTATGAAGAAAAAATATAAGGAGGATGAATCTAAAGTGAAAGCTGCAAACTTGTGTGAAAGACGCAAACTGACATTCATTCAAATTTAACACAAATTTGCAGCTCTCACTTCAGCTTCAACCTCCTTTCGTTGTGGATACCATTCTGGGACAAGTACGTTCATGAAACATTTTATGAGTTGATATGTTTTGTTGTTGTTGTTGATAAAAGTTGTTTGTTGTTAGTAATAAAAGTTGTATGTTTTATGTTGTTGATGATTTTT
The DNA here is from genome assembly GCA_022829125.1 of Lathyrus tuberosus. Lineage (NCBI taxonomy): Eukaryota > Viridiplantae > Streptophyta > Magnoliopsida > Fabales > Fabaceae > Lathyrus > Lathyrus tuberosus. The sequence continues at coordinate 7,417,828 of JALAZF010000193.1, forward strand.
TTGTTGTTAATAAAAGTTGTTTGTTGTATCTTGTATGTTGTTTAAGGTTTATTGTTGATGTATGTTATTGTTAATGTTTGCTTAGAATACGAGTTTATTAAATCGTATGTGGTCTAAGTGTTTTTCCAATCCCTTATCGAATATATATATTTTCGAATTGAATTATAAAATTATAATATGAGATATTAAGTTATATTAGAAAACAAATTAAACTTATCAATAATATGAAAAGATTTATTTAGTCCATTATCCATATTTCACTCTTTAACGGTTAGAACTTGGTTTAATGATTCTAGTTCTTCAACCGCCCCTTCCTCCACCTCTAATTTTGTTTGCAAAGTAAATAATATTTTGCAAAATGAACTAGAGGTGAAGGAAGGGGATTGATCGTACCTGGATCAGACAGTATTTGGTGGCTAGCAACGTATGGTGGACTTCAGCTCCGGTGCGGTTGAAAGACGGCGGGGGGGGGGGGGGGGGGGGGGGGGTGTACCTGCAAGGTACTCCGACGCTCAAGTAAGGCAAAGGTCAAGTAAAACCAAGTACAAGGTTAGAGTGTAAGAGAGTGTGTAACCTGACCCTCTCAAGTGTGAGGGTATTTATAGAGAGCCCCCAGCGCAGGGCCAACGGTTACTTGCATTGGGCTGGATTGCCAGGCCCAATCCAAGTAACTTCCAGGGCTTACGTGGCGTAGTAAAGACCATCACATGGTCTTCGCCCTGGGGTAACCGCTCCTAGATCTCCGAAATTAGGGCAGACCGATTCCATCAGGAGTGGGCGGTTACATGAGAACGTGTCCTCGCGGGGAGGAGTCTTGCGTGTCGGGGAGAGACGTGTTCTCGCGGGGGAAGACATATGTGCAGGAGGAGAACCTGAGTTTCGGGGAAAAGTGAGCCCGGAGGGCTTAGCGCCTCTGCCCGATGTTCCATGTCGTGTGCGTCGAACACCGCCGAAGTGTGGTGTGTGCCCGAAATCGATGAGGTGGGTATGTGCTCGACATTGGTCATGCTAAGAGCCCTTTGTTGGGCCATCCCAGGACGTGTGGGTTGGGCCTGCTCGACTGAGGAGTAGACCTCGGCCCAGTCCAGAACAGGAGCCCCCCAAGTCGTTGCTCTGAGGCGTCAGAGTAATAACTTAAGGGCAGTCATGTCGAGGACTTATCTCGTCGGGGAAGGGATACTAGACGAGGAGCGGCTGGTCAAACGGGGAGAAAATAAATCGATCCCTCGGGCAGGACTGACCGCAGATGAGCGACGTCGCGGGGATATGAGAAGTCTGAAGAGAGGCGGCGGGAAGGACGCGTGTTGGGAAATGAAAAGACGCGCGTGGGAAGCGTGTGCCACGTGTCACGCCTCCTCATTCCCTAGGGCGGCTATGCTAGGGTAGCGTAATCGATTGCCTTGGAAATCCTTGAGTCTCGTGAGGCCCTTATAAATAGGGGTCATCTCGTCTCATTTGCACTTTTGCTCCCCCTTCGCTCATACTTCCTCTCTCTATTCCTTCTCTGCTTCGCCACCGTACACTGCCGCCAACTGCCGTGCCGGAACCCTACTGGAAGCGTTTTACAAGTTTCTCTCTTTTTTCTCCTTTCGTTTGCATTTATAGGGTGGTTTTATGGTGAACTGATAAAGTTCTTCATGGAAATCACGAAATATCCGGCGAAAACGACGGGATTTCTTAGTTTCTTGTTGCATATCGCAGGGAGAAGGGATGGATAACTCGGGGACGTGAAGAATGTCCCGAGGATGCGAGATGAAACTCTCGGGGTCCTCGCCAACACGGCATACTGGCGACCTGAGGATAGTCACGGGGACACTGGTCGGTTGTCGCGGGGACGTGGACGAGCACGACCATCTCGAGATCTCGATGTTCCCTCTTCACCCTTTCACTTGAACAACGGTGGAGGGGTGAATTTGATATGGATCATCGAATTCACCTTTTCCTTCTGCTTTTCAGGTATATGGAAGCTTTGTCCATTTCTGTGGACGTGGGATCGTTGGAAGTCGACGACCAGCCCGACTCTCCAATGGGGCCAATCACTAGTGTCGAGGAACGCCCCCTTGCGGAGTGGGTTAGCGACGAACCACTAAATATGGCTTCCTAGTTCGTCGACGGTGACGAGGATGATATTTTCTGTACTGTCGAGCACCGGCTGGTGGGTTCGTCAAAGTCGTGGAAGGTGTTCCGTCCCCAAGCACACCATCGCATATGCTCGACCTACCGAGGGATGAGGTTCCCTCTTTACGAGTTCATGTTCGACGAGGCGGGGTGACATTTGCCTTTCACAGACTTCCAACAAGCAGTGTTCATCTGGCTGCGCTTGGCGCCTTCGCAGCTTCATCCCAACTCCCTCGCTTTTATCCGAGCCTTCGAGCTCGTCTGTAAATATCTCCGAATCGAGGCAACCGTGCCTCTCTTCTTCCGCATCTTCCACCTCCAGCGACAGGCCTCCGATGGCAGACATGGCTGGGTGTCTTTTAAGCAAAGGAGTAGTCTCTTCCACACCTACCTGGATTCTGTTCGCGACTTTAAATACCGGTATTATATCGTGAGGCCAGTCACGCTTGAAGCTGTAAATTCGGTGTATCGCCGAGTTTCCCGCGAGGTGGATGGGCAGACGAAGGAGGTCCTCGAGCTGAGATTCCCCTTGTTCTGGACGGAAGAACACTTCAAAAAGGGGATGGACAGTTACAAAGTCAGTCCTGGCCGTCTCGACGAGGGGGATCGCCTGGCTTACGAGCGGATAGTCGCTTTCGTCAACGGTTTTAATAAAGTCAAGCTCGTGACGATGGACAGGGAATTTTTCCAGGGAGACGACGGGCAGGTGTTACGAAACGTCGTTTGATTAATACGAGGGCCCTCCTCGAGACGTTCTTCGATGAGGATGCTCTCGAGCTGCTAGGTGGTAACATCCTCTTCGACTTACTTTTTTCCTCGCGTCCTGATCTCCGGTTTACTAACATATTTATTTTCTTTTTACATGCAAGATGTCGACTGCTGAGGAGCACCTAAAAAAGTTGAAGGCTAACCGCGCTGGGAAGAAGGGAGGCAAAAGCCGCCTCGAGCAGATCCGAGCGCAGGAATCTGTTCCCACTCAAACAATCGGGGGTTCTTCTGGCTCTCACCAGGATAGTGATTCTCCCAGCCCTCAGAGCTCCCCGAAGATGCAGCGGATTGCGGACACAGTGGCCATCGACCTTACTGAGAACGAGAGTCCCCTTGCTGTAAAATTTGTGCTCCCGCCTTGTCACTCAAAGCCGAACTTTTTCATGGGGAATAATTCCCTATGCGTGGGTGCCCGTGAAGCTCAGGCCATCTTAGGCGTCGACAAGGTTTCTCGGAGAAGGGCGCTGGTGGAGGATGTGTCTGCTGTGATGCGGGTTTGCGCGGCTGCCTTGGTTCTGAATGACGAGGCGTGCCCGAAAGATGAGTTGAACAGGTTGCGAGAGAGTTTCCAGTCCATCTCAGCCGAAATGGAGAAGGTGGGCAAGGAGCTGGCTGTTTGCAAAAGCCAGAACCAGGCCCAGGTCGAGCTTCAAGGGAAGTTGGAGGAAAAGTTGAAGAATGCTGAGGAGGAACGGAAACGTCTCTTGACGAGGGACGTCGAGCTTGAAGAGGAGAGGGATCGTCTCTTGGCAAGGAATGCCGAGTTGGAGGAAGTTGTCCACCCAGCTGATGAGGAAACCGAGGAAGACAGGTTGCTGACTTCGCGGGTACCGCTGATAGCGAAGCTCCGGGAATCCGAGGAAGACAACCTCGTGGCGGCTGACATAGGCTTCCGGAACACCGTGCAGCAGCTTCAGGTTCTCAACCCCGACCTCAGAACCGAAGGGATTGACCCCGACTCCGAGGTGGTCGACGGTCAGATCGTGCAGCCGATGCGAGTGGATGAGGTTCATGAACGCGGAGAGCCCGAAGGGACCGTCGCCGAGTAGGCTTTTCTTCCTCGTTCTATTTGGTTTGCGAGCCAGTTTATTTATTTTTCGATACGTATTGCCCGACCTGCGTGCCAGGGGCTTTTGATACTTGTTTGTAATATTTGTACATGGACTTTTGCCCGCTTCAATGCATTTTTGCTCATCTTCTCTTGTGCTGTTTTTATGGTTTATACTGTGTGTGATATTATTGCATTTGTTATACTTTGTTTGTTTATGTCCAAGTAATTGAGATTTCTATACTTTGTTTTTGTCTAAGTAATAAAGACTTTGGGATTTGCTCGACCTTGATAGTCCATGACCGCGTGGAGAGCTGGTCGGGTGGTCGGAGACGTATTCTGACCTTCAACGAGGCTAAGAGCTTGGTCGAGGTCTTAGCTTCGTGGTGTGAACTTCCCATCGCGAGCTGGGTGTTCTGCCTAATTGGTACAACGACGACGGAGCTCGATCGAGGTATCCCCGTCGGATCAAAAGTCCTCGCACACACACAATGCGGCCTTTGATCATCGTGTTCTGTATAGGGGTGTCGCGCTCGTACCTTAGTGCGTCCCCGTAATCGCGGTGTTAGTGAGTCGCGGGCAGTGTTTAACTGTAGTACTGTTTGAGCTTCTCAGCGTTCCATGGTCGAGCAAGTTCTTCCCCGTGCAGATTTTTGAGGAAGTAGACTCCTGTCCCCATTTTCGCGCGGACGCGGTACGAGCCCCCAGTTCGCGGCGAGTTTGCCTTCTCGCGAGTCTTTCTGGTTCCTTCGTAGGACGAGGGTGCCCACCTGAAAATCACGTTTGATAACTTTGTCATTATAACGTAGTGTTATTTTCTGCTTAAGTGAAACTTCTCGGAGAGAAGCGCCAGAGCGTGTCTCCTCGACGAAATCGAGTTCTTCCCTCAAGGCTTCGTCGTTCGCGTCCCCGTCGAGGGGGGCTTCGATCCTCCTCGAGGGTTCCCTGATTTCCACGAGGATCACCGCTTCCGTTCCATAGGTCAGACGAAAGGGGGTCTCCCCGGTCTTGGAATGTGGGGTCGTTCGGTAGGCCCAGAGGACGCTGTGTAGCTCTTCGACCCACCGTTGTTTGGCGTCGCCTAATCGACATTTCAATCCTCGGAGGATTACTCTGTTTGCCGCCTCAACCTGTCCGTTTGTTTGTGGGTGCTCGACCGACGTGAAGTGCTGCTTCGTGCCTAGTTTGGAGACGAAGTCTTGGAAGTTCCTGTCGGTGAACTGTGTTCCGTTATCGGTGACAATGGCTTGAGGCACGCCGAATCGGGCGAGGATGTTTCTTTTGTAAAAGCGCAGTATGTTGAAGGCCGTGGTTTTGGCGAATGCTTCCGCCTCGATCCACTTCGTGAAGTAGTCCACCCCGACGATGAGGAATTTGTTTTAATATGATCCTATGACGAAGGGTCTAAGGATGTCTATTCCCCACCACGCAAACGACCACGGGGAGGACAGCATTTTGAGCTTGCTAGGAGGAGCGAGGTGCATGTCCCCGTGTCGCTGGCATCTATCACACTTCTTGACGTGCTCCTTGGCGTCCTGTTGCATGGTGGGCCAGTAATACCCTGCTCGAAGCGCCTTACGGGCTAAGGATCGCCCACCTAGGTGTTGTGCGTTGATTCCCTCATGGATTTCCTGGAGAATACCGGGGACCTTGGTCTCCTCGATGCACCTGAGGAGGGGGATAGAAAATCCTCGCCGGTATAGCTTGTCCTCGACTATCGTGTATGAGCATGCCCGCCGTTTGACCATTCCTGCTTCTTTGGGATCTTCGGGAAGTTTGCCCGTCATGAGGTACTCGTATACAGGGGCCATCCAGCAATTGCTGTCACCAATGGCGTTTATGTCCGCCACTGGAGTGGGTTTGTCGATGCTCGGCCGGGAAAGCACTTCTTGTATGACGGATTTGTTCCCGCCTTTCTTCTTTGTGCTTGCCAATTTGGACAAGACATCTGCTCGGGTATTGTGCTCGCGGGGGATGTGAGTTACTTCCACGAAGGTGAACTTTTTCATCTTTTCTTTCACCAAGGTCAAGTATTCGATGAGGTTGTCGTTCTTGGCCTGGTACTCTCCTCGGACTTGCGAGGCCACGAGCTGGGAGTCGGTGAAGATTTTGACCTCCTTGGCGCCGAGGTCCTTGGCCAGCCGAAGTCCGGCGAGGAAAGCCTCGTACTCCGCTTGGTTGTTCGATGTCGGGAAGGATAGTTCGAGGGATACCTCGATTAGGATGCCTTCCTCGTTTTCGAGGATAATGCCCGCCCCGCTTCCCTTCGGGCTGGATGCTCCGTCGACATAGATCGTCCATTTTTGGGATCCATTGGTCGAAGGTTCCGGGACGGTCATCTCTGCCACAAAGTCGGTCAATACCTGAGCCTTCAGGGCTTTCCTTCCCTCGTATTGGATGTCAAACTCGGCGAGCTCAAGCGACCACCTGAGCATCCTCCCCGCCATATCCGGTCGTCCAAGGAGTTGCCTTATAGGTATTTCGGTCCTTACGACGACAGTGTGGGCGAGGAAGTAGTGGCGTAGCCTCCTGGATGCGGTGACGAGGGCCAGGGCGACTTTCTCTATCTGCTGTTACCTGAGCTCGGGGCCTTGGAGGGCTTTGCTCGTGAAGTAAATTGGTTTTTGCCTGTACGGGGTTTCCCGAATAAGGACGGCGCTGACCGCTTCACTCGTTATTGCGAGGTACAAGAAAAGTGTCTCCCCGCTCTCAGGCCGTGAAAGGACCGGGGGTTGCGATAGGACTTGTTTTAGATGGAGGAGCGCCTGCTCACATTCTTTGCTCCATTCAAACTCCTCTTTTTGTCGAAGAAGTTTGAAAAATGGGAGTGCGTACTGCGCAGACTTGGAGACAAAACGGGAGAGGGCGGTAAGCATCCCGTTCAATGATTGTATTGACTTCTTTGAGTCCGGAGTAGGGATCTCGGAAAAAGCTCTACACTTGTCGGGGTTGGCTTCGATTCCTCGCTCTGTGAGGTAGAAGCCGAGGAACTTACCTGCCCGAACGCCGAAGGTGCATTTGTCGGGGTTGAACCTCATGCCGGCACCTTCTCGTTGTGTCGAACACTTTCTTGAGGTGCGCGGCGTGGTCGACTTCTTCCGCGGACTTGACGATCATGTCGTCCATATAGACCTTGAGCATGTCGCCGATTTCAGCTCGGAAAACCTTGTTCATCATCCGTTGGTAGGTTGCACCAGCGTTCTTCAGGCCGAAGGGCATTACGTTGTAGTAGTAATTGCCTGACTCGGTCATGAAAGCCGTGTGCTGTTTATCGACCTTATCCATGAGAATTTGGTTGTATCCCGAGTAGGCGTCCATGAAGGACAATAGTTTGTAACCTACAGAATTGTCGACCAGCTGATCGATGTTAGGCAAAGGATAGCAGTCTTTCGGGCAAGCCCGGTTAAGATCAATATAATCAACACACATCCTCCATTTTCTATTATTCTTTTTGACGAGTACAACGTTGGACAGCCAGGTTGTGTACCTGGCCTCCGAAATAAAATTCGCCTCTAGGAGGTCTTTTACAGCTTTTTCAGCAGCCTCCGTTTTTTCGGGAGACTGCTTACGCCTACGTTGAGCTATGGCCCTAGCGGCCGGATCTACTGCGAGCTGATGGAAATCCACCTCGGGGTCAAGGCCAGGCATCTCAGAGGCACTCCATGCGAACAAATCAACGTTCTCCCTTAGACATGCCTTCAGCTGTTCCTTCTCCAGGTCGGGGATCCCGGTGCTAATCTTCACGTTACGGTCTGGATCGTCCCCAAGGACCACGAGCTCAAAGTCTCCGTTTGGGATGGGGAGCGTTGGGTGGAGAGGCCGCCCGTTGTTTTTCGCTTGGAGGTCGAGGTCTTCTACTCCGTCATCGTCGGGTTCGCCCGGGAACCTGCTGTCGAGTTCGACCGCGTTGACGCGCGAGAGAGGTACCTGTTCGGTGTCCGGGGGGGCTTTGCCACGGTCTTGGGTTTGGTGTCGATGGAACTCATGCCTTTGATGGCAGCATCGAAGCACCTCCTGGCCGCGTCTATGTCCCCGTGCATCGTAACTACCCGTCCCCTGGTCGTGTAGTACTTCATTTTAAGGTGGACCGTTGATGGCACAGCTGTAAGTTCTGCTAGGGTGGTCCTCCCGAGGATGCAGTTGTAGAGGGATGGACATTCGACCACCAGGAAGCGGATCTTCACCTGTCGGGCAGTGTCTTCGGCCCCGAATGTGACCATCAGCTCGACGTAACCCCATGGTCTGGTGGTGGTCCCATTGAATCCCTGCAGATCTGAACCGACGTACGGGGTCAGGTGTCTCTCGTCGAGCTGGAGAGTTCCGAACAGATGGGCATAAATGACGTCGACCGAACTTCCCTGGTCGACGAGGATCCTTCGAACGTCAAAATTCTCCATCTGGGCCCTGACCAGGAGGGGGATAGTGGCGTTGGGTGCTCCGCCGGGGAGCTCTTCGAGGTAGAAGGTGATAGGGTTTGATTTCCCTTGCACCCTCTCGAGAGTAGTTATCTTCGCCGACGTTGCGGACTCCAATTCGTCAAATTTCCGTTTGATTGATCCTACAGACAACTTCTCGCAGCCACCCCCGGAGATGACCATTGCTTTGGGGAAGCCTTCCCAGGTGCTACGGGCAGCGACGGGGTCCTCGTGCGGGAAGGTTGCCCACATGTCGCGAATTGCTTCTTGGCCCTCAATGATTACGGGGACAAAGAAATATTCGGTCGAGTGACACTGAGGGCGACCTGAAGTCGACTCTCGTCGGGAGAAGGTGTCGTCTCCTTGACGTTCTGGGCTTCTCGAGAGCTGGGACGATGAGTATCATTCTTCTGGGCATATTTCTTTAAGTGTCCTTCCTTGATCAGGATTTCTATTGCATCTTTGAGATGGATGCAGTCTTCTGTGACATGTCCGTGGCTCCGGTGGAACCTGTAGTACTTCGACTTGTCCATGTTTGATTTGGGGGTGGTCAACTTCGAAAAGCGGACGCCTCCTTTTTGAAATTCCGAGTTCTGACACTCGGAGAGGATTCGCGCATGGGGAGCGTTGAGCAGGGTGTATTCAGTGAACCGGCCAGCTGGTCCGCGTGGTTCACGAGGATCACGTGGGCGATTTTCTTTCTTTCTCCTCCTCGTCGGGGAGGAGAGTATTCTTCTTTCTGGCAGCGGGGGCCTTCCTTGCGTCTCGACTCAAGGGCGATCTGCGCTGCCTCTGACTCCTCGAGCTCGATGTACGACTGAGCTCGTTGGAGGAGGTCCTCCAGACGGCGGGGCCTGCGGAGGCCCAAGGACTTGGCAAAGTCAGATCCAAAACGTAGTCCATGGATGATTAAATACTTCTTCATGTCATCGGTCGTATGAACCTCGACAGCTTCTCTGTTGAATCTCTCAATGTAGTTCCGGAGAGATTTGTTCTTCCCCTGGAAGATGCTTTCTAGGGCAGCCTCCGTCTTCGGGTGTCGACGAGACGCGGTAAAGTGTTTGGTGAAGCGTTGTCTTAGTTGCTTCCAGGATGTGATCGACCCGGGTGCCAGACCATTGTACCAAGTCATGGTGCCCTTCCGTAAGGTGGTGGGAAAAATCCTGCATTTAATGGCTCCCCTGACGTTTCTGAAGTCGAGCATGACTTCAAAATTTTCGACGTGATCGTCGGGGTCGGTCAGGCCGTCGTAGGTCCCCAGTGGCGGGGGTCTCTCCATGCCCGCAGGAATTGGGGCGTTCATGATCTCCCATGACAGAGGGGTCCTCTGGTCTTCGTCATCGCTTCCGGTCGGGGACCTCAAAGGGGATCGGTGATGCCATGGAGGGGAATTCCTCGAACGGTTCCTCGGTCTCTCCTCAGCGGTTTTGCACTTCTTGGTAGTTAAGAATGGTCTGGGTTCCTTCCGAGGCGGGGAACGATGGCGCTTCTGGGAGATCGCCGGCTGGGGACGCTCAAGGCGTGGACGACGGCCCTCGCGCACCGGCGAGGGGGTTCGAGATTCTTTGGACGGGGTCCTTCGCAGGGAAGGAGAACGACGAGGTGAAGGTGGACGACGATGTCTTCGCGGGGAAGATCGCCGTGCCCGTCCTCGCTCCAGTGCTTCAATTCTGGTATTCTGGTGTGCGATCAGCTGATTGGTTTGATTGATCAAGGAAAATAGGGCCACGGTGCTCGAATCTGCATTGGGCGGAGGAGCAACTAGCTGAAAGATGGCTGGCTGATCGTCTTGGCGGGCGGCGTCGTAAGCCGTGTCTTGGGAGTCTGGGGAGGCCGTCTGCACGTCTCTTACGTCGCCTTCATCGATGTTGAGGGTAGCAGCGTCCTCACGGTGGTTTCCGTTTTCGAGTTGCGCGAGGACGGTGTCCAGAGCTTTGCTAGCAGACGGGTTGTTGGCTATGCTGGTGATGAACGAGAGGATTGCTTTGGTCTATTGAAGGAAAAACGGGGAAGCAAGGGTTCTCACAGATGGCGCCATTGATCGTAACTGGATCAGACAGTATTTGGTGGCCAGCAACGTCTGGTGGACTTCAGCCCTGGTACGGTTGAAAGATGGCGGGGGGGGGGGGGGGGGGGGGGTAGGAGGGGTGTACCTGCAAGGTACTCCGACGCTCAAGTAAGGCAAAGGTCAAGTAAAAGCAAGTACAAGGTTAGAGTGTAAGAGAGTGTGTAACCTGACTCTCTCAAGTGAGAGGGTATTTATAGAGAGCCCCCAGCGCGGGGCCAACAGATACTTGCATTGGGTTGGATTTCCAGGCCCAATCCAAGTAACTTCCAGGGCTTACGTGGCATAGTGAAGACCAGCACGTGGTCTTCGCCCTGGGGTAACCGCTCCTAGATCTCCGGAATTAGGACAAACCAATTCCATCGGGAGTGGGCGGTTACATGAGAACGTGTCCTCGTGGGGAGGAGTCTTGCGTGTCGGGCAGAGACGTGTTCTCGCGGGGGAGGACTTATGTGCAGGAGGAGAAGGCTCCTCGGGGGAGGAGAACCTGAGTGTCGGGGAAGAGTGAGCCCGGAAGGCTTAGCGCCTCTGCCCGATGTTCCATTCCGTCTGCGTCGAACACCGCTGAAGTGTGGTGTGTGCCCGACACCGATGAGGTGGGCATGTGCTCGACATTGGTCGTATTAAGAGCCCTTTGTTGGGCCATCCCAGGACGTGTGGGTTAGGCCTGCTCGACTGAGGAGCAGACCTCGACCTAGTCCAGAACAGGGATGTTGAAGAACTACGAGCATTGAAACCATTCTGAAATTCTCCTACAAATATTTCTTAGTTTGGATGGATTACCTTGATTGTCATTTCGTTGAAGTAAGCGAGATACTCTCTCATGAATTCGATGGGCCTTGGTGAATGTTGAATAGGCTAGTGGAGGTCATCTTTGTGTGCCTACTCGTGATGAATTAATGAACTAGCTTCTTCAACAAGTCTTGATAGCTGATGATAGAAAGCTTAAGGAGGCTCATATACCACCTCATAGCCACGTCTCTAAAGGTTCCAGATATGAGATTGATTTCAAAGAGTCAGGTGCTTCAATGATGTTCATCTGAATGTTTATGGAAGACAGGTGCTCATACGAATTGTTGCATCCATTGAACTTAACCAATGATGGCAGCTCGAAGTTCTATGGGATGGGCGTCTCTCATGTCTCATTTGATATAGGTCGAGGGTCAATGATTTCTAATTCATCTGCCATGTATGTCTCATACTAACGTTGTTGTATATTGAGGATGTTATCCTCCAAAGTTTGGTTCTAGTGATGAAGGTTATCCATAGCAGCACACATCTCTGCTATGGAACTCTCTTTGCCTTCAGATTCATCGTTGGACAAATTTTTTGTGTTTTTGTTCATATTGGTAGTTAAGGGGTGGAACACGAGGACACTAATTTGGCCGAGTGATGTTATGGTGGCCCGAATTAGTTTTAATTGGGCCACACAGAGGGCGCCAATTGTACTTAAAAGTTCAAATGCATGGCAATCCCTTGTGATTAAGGGTTGAAAGAGACTTTAAGGGTTATTGTAGGGTTTAGAGCAAGCTTATGTAGGGGTGAGAAGTTTTGTATTTATGATTTGGTGTATTAGAGTTAGTTTGTCCCCCTCAACTGTGATGTTAAGGTATTTATAGCCCCATTGGGCCTGGGTCCAAGGCCTCCTCGAAAATAGCAACCACTCAAAAGAATGGACAATTAGTTTTCTGATATTCAGAGGAGCATAATTTATGTCTTCCATGGCTTCTTCCGTGCCATTACAGAATGAGGACACATCTTTATAAGCCAATTCATATAGATTATAACTTAAAGTTATAGATTAAAACTTATAGATTTTCATTTTTTGTCTCACATTTTTATTCTTGTTATCGTAATTCAAAAAATATATTAAATATTAATTAAATATATCTTTTATATCATTTTACACCGCTAATTTTATTAAACACTACAAATCCATTTAACTAGTTTATTTGCCAACATCCTTCAATCCTATAAGTGCATCAGCTAAAAATTAGTTTTATTTTTGACTAACTAAAACTTAATGTATGTTTGGATTAATGGTAATGGATGGAATGAAATGGAATTGAGTAATAAATAATGAGATTTTATTATTAGAATTTGTAAATAATTGATATAATGGAATTCAATATGATAAAATTCATTTTACCACATTCCATCAAATCCTTCATCTTTTATTCATTCCAATTTGAAGCGTATGCAATAGAATAAAATATTTTTAATAAAATATTCAAAATAAAATAAAATTTATATTTTATTTTGTTTCGCTTAGGCATGGCAACGGGGCGGGTCGGAGACGATTTTTACCTCCTCTAAACCTAAATCTGAATCCCCACACAATCTCCGTTTCCCGCCCCAAACCCAAACGAGAATGGAGAATTAAAACCCAAACCCGTCTCAAACGGGTTTGAGTTGGGTTCGGGTAACCCTGCCCCGCCACCATCCATTTAGTAAAATCAATTTTTTTAATAGAAAATATTTTTTTTCAAAAATCAAATTACATTTCAAATAATAAAAACAAAATCTCAAAAAAATTCTTACATACATTTCAAATATTTTAAATAATTAATACAAATCAAAATATTAAAACATTGACCACATATTTAACATTCAAAATTAAAAAAATTAAATAATAATGTACATAATAAAATAAACGGGCGGGTTCGGAGACGGGTTCGGGGTGGATAGTAATGTCCCCATTACCCAACTCATCCCCATATTTTTTAGTCGGGAAAAACCTAAACTCAAATTCAAACCCAATCAAAATAGGTTTTCCCTGTCAACTTTAGAACATGTTCGAATAGGTACCCGTGGGTATGAATTTTGTTGCCCCTAATTCCGCTACATTTCATTCTCTTATATTATATTCCAGTGAGTAATGTCACATCAATTCAAAAATCACCTACAAGATAAACTACTCACTACTTTTTTTTTAATCAAATAGAGACTTAAATGTTTCTTTTTGGTTGAGCCTTATGGAAAATACACTGCCCCTTCACTAGAGGTGTCAATTTAAGGGGTTGGGGCCTGAATTTCAAGGCCCTAAAATATAGAAGGGTCCGAAATTTTAAAAATAAATGAGCCCCAAAATATATAGACCTCCTAAATTAAGAGCCTCTAAAATTCAAGTAGGGTCTCAAAGCCCCAACATTTTTAAAACTTGACTTTTTTTTTTAAATATATTTTTTCAATCAATTTGTTTAAAATTGTTATTTTTTTATTTTCGGAAAAAAATATATTTTTGAAAAAAATCATTTTTTTTTCGAGAAAAATCGGTTTTTTTATTTTCGGAAAAAATCAGTTTTTTTATATTCGGAAAAAATTGAGTTTTTTCATTTTCAGAAAAAATCGGTTTTTTATTTTCGGAAAAAATCGGTTTTTTTCATTTTCGGAAAAAATCAGTTTTTTTCATTTTTGGAAAAAGTCGGTTTTTTTATATTCGAAAAAAATCGGTATTTTTCATTTTCAGAAAAAATCGGTTTTATTTTGAAAAAAATCGGTTTTTTTCATTTTCGGAAAAAATCGATTCTTTTATATTCGGAAAAAAAAATTGGTTTTTTCATTTTCGGAAAAAATCGGTTTTTTTATTTTCGGAAAAAATCGAGTTTTTTTTTATTTTCGAAAAAAAACAGTTTTTTATCGGAAAAAATCGGTTTTTTTCATTTTCGGAAAAAACCGATTTTTTCATTTTCGGAAAAAATTCGGTTTTTTCATTTTCTGAAAAAATCGGTTTTTTTATTTTCGGAAAAAATCGAGTTTTTTTATTTTCGAAAAATAAAACAGTTTTTTTTTCGGAAAAAATCGAGTTTTTTTTAATTTTCGGAAAAAATCGAGTTTTTTTAATTTTCGGAAAAAATCGGTTTTTTTCATTTTCGGAAAAAATCGGTTTTTTTCATTTTCGGAAAAAATCGATTTTTTTATATTCGGAAAAAAAATTGATTTTTTCATTTTCGGAAAAAATCAATTTTTTTATATACGGAAAAAAATCGATTTTTTCATTTTCGGAAAAAATCGATTTTTTTATTTTCGGAAAAAATCGAGTTTTTTTATTTTCGGAAAAAAACAGTTTTTTTTTTTCGGAAAAAATCAATTTTTTTTCATTTTCGGAAAAAATCGGTTTTTTTCATTTTAGGAAAAAACCGGTTTTTTCATTTTCGGAAAAAATCGATTTTTTTTTATTTTCGGAAAAAATCGATTTTTTTTATTTTCGGAAAAAATCGGTTTATTTTTCATTTTCGGATAAATCGGTTTTAGGAAAAAAAAAAACTGTTTTAAGAAAAAATCTGTTTTAAAAAAAAATCGATTTTATAATATAAAATATTTTATTTCAAATAAATTAGATTTTGAGCCCTTTACTTAAGCCCCTTAAAGACAAAAATATGAAGGGGCTTAAAAATAAGGGGCCAAGAAAATATTCATTTAGTAAGGGGCCTAAAAAAATGGGGCCAACAAAGGGGGCCTAATTATTGGGGCTTTGATATTTAGGGTTTTTTGACACCTCTACCCTTCACCTTCTATGTTGTTAATACCAGCAAGTGCTATTCGACGCACCTTGAAAAGCCAAAGACTATTCATTAGGGGTGTACATGATTCTAAAACCAAACCACACCGAATCAAATATATAATTCAGTTTGGTTTTTAAAACTACTTTAATTAAACCAGTTTAATTTTTTAAAATTGATTTTTATTTAGTTCAGTCCGGTTTAAAACCGGTTTATATTAATATTCAGTTTTAACTTGAATTAATTTAAAATCAGATTTTTCACACAACCAATTTATAATCAGAATTTTTACAAAATTGATATATTTATATATATATATATATATATATATATATATATATATATATATATATATATATATATATATATATATATATATATATATATATATATATATATATATATATATATAACGAAGATTATTATGTCATTAGAATAGTTTTGCCGGCAAATGAAAAACTGATATATAAATAACGAAGATTATTATGTCCTTAGAATAGTTAAAGCATATATGTTTTAAATTAATTTGGTTGTGTGAATTTTAAATCCTTAGAAGATTATTATATCCTTAGAATAAACTTTAAGCATATATTCTAATTTATAATGGAAATTGATTTAAGCATATAGAATTTAAGCATAATAGACAAAGATTATTATGTCCTTATAATAGACTTTAAATATATAGACTTTAAGCATTTTATAATCGGAATTTGGTTCTGTGAATTTTAAATTAATTTAAAAAAAACTATTCTAATAACATAATTGATTCAAAATTGATATATATATATATATATATATATATATATATATATATATATAATGAAGATTATTTTGAAATCAATTTTATATATAACACATAATAAAATTTGGATACCCAATAACTAAACCATATTATTATTATGGTTACCGGTTTCTATTTGGATAATAAAATAGATATAACCGTATTTATATTTTGACATTACGTTTGGATTTTTAAAAGTGAAACAATTTAAATACTAATTTGATTAAGAATAACCGGTTTTTTTTCTCACCTCAATTATTAATAAAAGCATTAACTTAGCTCATAAATGGAATATCTTTTGCCTAAATAAATACTGCAGTATTGAAAGGTCTTGACACAGAAATTGCATTCGTGTTCATTTTTTTTAATTTCTTCGTCCCTTTCACTCTTCACCTTGGCGAATCACATACACATCAAAATGGGCATTATTTACAATAAGATTGATAGGAAACAATTGAAACGTGGCGATCACATCTACTCTTGGAGGACGGCTTACCTCTTCGCACATCATGGTCATCATCTCTTCTTTCATCTATTCATCTATGGATTTATATTTTCATGTCTCAAACTTGTCAAATGCTTTTCAGTTATCTGTGTTCTGCTAACTGTGTTTTTGTAAGATAACAGGAATATATGTTAGCGAGAGAAAGGTAATCCACTTCACAACTGGAGCAAGACAAGAACCAACTGGAGCATCTACTTCTTTCAACAGTCTCTTTACTAGTTCAGCTCCTTCTTTTGATACCAACAACATTCCATGCCCAATATGCGGTGATCCCAGCGAAACAAGGACCAACAACGCTGTCTTCTCATCCTGCTTAGATTGCTTCCTTTCTGGAGGTGAACTATACCACTTTCTGTATGGTGTCAATATACTGCATTTTCTAGTCCAAGCTCGAGGAGGTACATGCACCCTTGCTTCTTCTGATCCAACAGAAGAAGTCATTTACCGCGCTATTTATCTTCTTGAAAATGGATTCGGTGACTACGATATCTCCCAGAATAACTGTGAAGATTTTGCAATTTATTGCAAAACGGGCCTCCGAGTAACCAGAAATGACAGTGTAGGTGGTGGAAGTGGACAAGCCACATCTTACTTGTCTGCTGTCCAGTCCTTGGCTGCCAATTATTATAGTTCTGTATTGGTTGGACTTCGTTGTACTATAGCATACAGCTGGAGAAGATTGGCTTCTGATATTGGATATCGCAAAGATGTAACTAAAGTACCCGTAGAAAGAGTCTCTGAGATGGCTAGAAGAGATAACTAGTGTGGTTGAACAAAAACAATTTTGTGGAATGTCTAACGATGTTTTAAAGATGGCCTTTGTTAGGTTTCATTTGCTAGTTTCAACTATGTTCTTAACAAATCATTTAAATTGTTTGTTTTAGCTTTTAGAGAGATTTCAAAAGTCATTTTAGTAGAAGATAAGCTTGTTGCTGGGAGAGAGAAAAATTATGGACAAGGCAGGCACAGTAGGAGTTATTTATCAATTATTGCCAGATTATTGTTTCTTTAGTTTATGCTTTAATGTCTCTTGGTTCAATATAAATGATGAATTGCACAAAATATGGACCTGTTTGCATTTTCTAAGACGCCATTATGGATAATTGTATAATCCTCCATCTCACAAATAGATTCAAGTGTAGGTCTGTCTTCTCAGGTGCATGAATGTGCAACTCAAGTTCCTTTTTCTAGCCCAAGCTCGAGGAGGTACATGCACCCTTGCTTCTTCTGATCCAACAGAAGAAGTCATTTACCGCACTATTTATCTTCTTGAAAATGGATTCGGTGACTACAATGTCTTCAAGAACAACTGTGAAGATTTTGCAATTTATTGCAAAACAGGTCTACTTGTGGTCGGAAACATCAGTGGAGCCGGCGGAAGTGGACAAGCTGCTTCTTGCTCGGCTGCTGCCAGTTCAGTAGCTACTCTACCGCTTAGGTTTGTGACCTCGAGTTTTTGTGGTTTGACATTGGCTAGCTGTGGAACGTACTGCATTAGAAGATTGGTTTCTGATATTAGGTTTCGACATGAGGTACTTAAAGATGCAAAAAAAGTTCCGGTAGAAAAAATACATGAAATGGCCCCGGAAAAGAAATGATTATTTGGTTCTGTGTTCATTCAATCTTTGTCAGTTTTAAAGACAAAAGTACCTTGAAAATAAAGAAGCTACATGTTGTAGTTTTAATGTGGATGTGAGTTCAGTTGGATTCCACCCGCTTAAAATAGGCAAAATGTGGTTGTATTAAGTAAAGCTCGGGTATTCCATTTTAAGGAAAGTATTGTTACTGGGTACCGTTACGTGTAGGGTATATGTACGGTGCACACTGCAATCATATTAAATTTTTTTATTTTTATTTAAAGTAGGTACACTAACGAATACATATTTGATACCATGTACCCAATTCTTTTAAAACTTTTTTCGAATTGTATAATTTAGATTTTTTTTATTGAGTAAATATTATGTTAATTATTCTATTTATTCACTCGTTGAAAAGGAATAGGCTCAATCTAAAGAGGACTGATGATTTAATTTTTGTTCATACAAATCTCTGTCTTCTCTCGAGAAAGAGTAAGGTTTATAATGAAGGGGCAACAAAAATATGGAATATTGATAGAAATAAATTAGATCTATTTAATTGAGCTAATATTTTTAAAGTTGTTAATCTTTCTCTTGATGAATCTGAACTAGAAGTCATTCTTTTTAATGATATTAGAGAGGAAAATATAGATATTCAATCATGATTTTATGATTTATTTATGTTATTGTGAAGATATTAATTATTTTTAAGCAAATTATTTTAGTTTTAATGTTTTGATGTCATTTAAATAATATAATTTTTTTTGTTATTTTTATGATTGTATTTAAAAAAAATTATACTAACGTACTTTTACTATAATTTAAAAAAAAATACTGTACTATGTACTAGTATCCGTATTGGATATTGAGTGCATACCCATACCTATGCAATGCCGGTTGTATTATCATTAGGTTGTTGTATTTTTGAATGGTGTTTTATAGATGCTTTTGTTAAGTTTCATTTGCAGGTAAATTTCACATATTATAAGCACTCTCCATTTACGAAGTTTCAATTGTGTTCTTAACAAACCAATTAACTTGTTTGTAAAGTTTTTAACTGTTATCAAAAGCTTTATTATTTGGAATATTACAAGACTAAACTCAAAGAAAGGAGAACAACCGCAGACAACTAATGAAAATTTCTCAATCCACCATATTTAAAAATAGATTGGAAAACTCAAAATTATTTCGAAAATAGAACTTTTTTTTATAGGAAAATATTATATAAATACATCAAGATAAAAGGCAATAAATGCTGAAATTTTTACCCATATTAATCACCTTTTCCTATAATATTTTTCAAATACACTGAAGTCTCCTTTAAACAATTATTTTTTAATAATATTTAATAAATAACATATTAAATAATAATGATTAAATAATAAACAATTTCATTTAATAATAAATTGAGTACATAGGAGAAACATTGTACATTAATTTCTACGACTAGGTCAAGCGAAATGTTTGCCGGTACCGCATTCTCAAGTACGTACGTTTCTCAGTGGTCTTTGTGGTGGCGTCGGGTCCACAGGAGGTGTTTGATAGGAAACCCGCGCTGATGGTTGTGTTGGGTCGCTATCAAGAAATTGGATCATTTGAACCCATGAAGATGAGTCGATCTCAGTAAAGTCATCCAGATTAAAGGGGTTGCCCGTGCCTTCATAATTTTGTTGGGGTGGTTGGCTCGATGAGGCTATGTCAGGACGATAGTCGGCTTGCTCGTAAGGTGTCATTGGTGTAAATGTTTGGGTGGGTAAGGTTTGATTGGGTGTTTGATACTCCGTGTTAAATTGGTTTGTAGTATCATAGGAGTATGTTTGGTATGGTGGTGGGTTTTGTTAGTATTGGGACTGGGAATAACTCTGTTGTAATATGGTGGATTGGTAAGGCGTATGTTCATGGAGTTGTGGTTGTGTGAGTGGGGTGGGGGGTTGGCTGTTGGGATGAGGGCTGGGTCGGCGGTTGGGTTTGTGATGATGAGGCTTGTTGGCGTGGGTCAACCAAATATCTAGGATGAGAAATAAAACCAATGGTAACCAACCTATACCAATTCATATATTGGATATATGGTTTTCTCTCGAATTGCAACACTGTGTCGGACAAAACAAAATGGCGGCTATGCTTCCATTCACGACACTCATGTTTTGCAAAGTTGGTCCATTCGGGGTAGTCCTATTGGTCGGAGATTTTACTTGTGTGGTATTTAGGGGCGATGCATTTTAGTGGATATGGAATATCTTGTAGCATTCCAAACTGAAGCTTGACACAATCACTGTTGTGCATTTCCACTATGGTGAAGTTGATAATCGGTACCTTTGCACTCCAGACAGCATAGTCGTGTTTGTTAACTTCATGAATGGCTTCTAGACCAAGATATGGTCGCCAAATAAACTGTAGGAGATAAAAATAATATTTAGTATATGTAAATAATATGTTAATATTAAAGGTGACTCTATTCTAAATAGGTAGGTCAATGACGGTACATCATCTTGACCCAAATGATCCAGAAGATTTCGGTACTGGGTGATGTTGTAATGGGGACAGTTGTCATAATTCATCCCAAGTGCAAACCACCTACAAATTGAAAAGGAAACATTTGTTAATAATCAGATAAATTAAATAAGAGAATAATTTGTTTTCAAAGAATTGGTGCAGAAATTACCTTGTAGCGTATGGAAATCCAAAATTATTGTGGTTGATAGGCGCTAGATTGGTCATTCTTGACCAACCCCAAGCTTGAAGAAAAATAACACATCCAGTAAAATTAGACGAATTTGTTGTTGTATTGTTACACAAAGACTTATATAGGTACGATAGTGTGGCGGACCCCCAACTATATGTTTTTATTTTATCTATGTACTCTAATAAAGGTAAATACATAAGATGAACAACGTTACCACTTGCATCCGAACATAAAATAAACCTATTAGTAGCATGATATAAATTATAGATTTTCTTATTTTCAATATTTCTGGAGAGTATATGGTTAACCTTATTGCTCTATAAATTTTTGTGTACCATGATAGTAATAATTTTTTACCCCTTAAATAGTTTGGGGTCGTGGCGACCCCTAAAAGTTCTTATAGTAAAAAAATTGAATTGTGGTAGATGAAAAAAATAAATTGTTGGAGAGGATACATTCATTGCCATGCAGAAAAATAAATGAGGTAGATGAAATTGAAGAAGAATTGTCACACTTTACAAATTGCATGCATGCAAGATTCCATTTTCGGATGCATTAATGGGGTGACCAATATTGCAATGTTGATTTTGAAGTGACTAATGATGCAGATGATAACATTATTAGGTTAGAATGTTATATCACATAAACAATCACAATAACATTTTCATTGTCGAAGTGACCAATGTTGCAGAATCAGGAGGTACAGATGCGGGTTTTGTTGCAATGATAGTGATTTCTTTAAGAGATGACTTAAAATAAACAAGTAACATGTTCATGAACAATCATAATAACATTTAGATTATTCAAATCATGCTCTATATACTTACCAACCCATCCAGGATGCTTCTGCATAATAACACCAAAAGCAATCATCTGTTATATGGTGAGAGAGTCAAGGTAATGGGCCTTCAAAAGTTGGAGCAATCGGTGTTTCAATCAAAATTGATCCAAAAAAATATCTATTCAAAACCGATCCAAAAATCCAAAACAGATCCAAAAACACATACCCATTTTTTTCAGAAATGCGGAAAATATGAGAAACTCGGTAAGTAGATTTATTGATAGAAACCCAACACGGAACTGAAAATCGCAACAAAAAACCAAACACATCTATTCATAAAGGAAAGAGAAAAAAATTACCCTTTACTCTCTTGCATTTTCTCCGTGACCTCTTTCAATGGTGAAGTTGAAATGTAAAGCAGCGGTTTAGTTGGAGACAGAGAGAGTAATGAAGATTTTAATAAAGTGAGTTGTTCAGAGAAAGTTATGAAGTAAACTGCAATGATTTGACAATGAAACTTGGCAGATTACATGCATGCAAGATTCCATTTTCACATGGATAATTTTGTTGATTTTGAAGTTGATCGGAGATGACCAGAAGGAGATCGTCGCGGCCTTCGGGTGGGACAAGAGTAGTTGCTCGTAGGAGAGGAAAAAGGGGTGGAGGTACCTGCAAGGTACTCCGATGCCAAAGTAAGTATTTGGTCAAAAGAAAGAGGGAAAGCAAATAAGAGAAGTCAAGTGTATGATTTGTGATACCTGCCCCTCTCAAGCGAGGGGTTTTTTATAGATGGATTGTTGGCGAGCAAAGCGCCTGATCGACCAATGAGGAGCAGCCAGATGGAGGGTGAAGCGCGTGGTCTTTCTAACTGTACCCGCGATATCCGGGGAGGCAGTTGGTCGCATGAACCATTCTGCGCGTAGAGGAGACGTGCCCAATGGCTATACCGTGCCCAACGGCTATATTGTGCCCAACGACTATATTGTGCCCAACGGCTATATTGTGCCTATTGGGCCTGTTCGCCAATTGCGATGGATTGGGCCTGGTCCTTAAGGGCAGGAAGCCTTGCCCGTTCCAGAACAGGAGCCCCCCAAGTCGTTGCTCTGTTGGATAGTAATGACTTTAGACAGTTGTGCATTTGATTATATTGTCGGGGAAGTGGTTGTTCGCGTAGAATGTTCCATTCGTGCCCCGACCAGATGAGGTCGTTAGCTCTTAGCGCGTAATGTCGACCAGGGTTTACAGCGTCCTCGGAGAAATGGGAGTTTTTTGGCGAGCATTTCTGCCCGAATGTGTTCACTTTGATGGAGAGGCTTGCTCGTATGGGCCAAGTGTTAATGTGTTTTTTACGCTGAACCAGGCGAAGAGTTTTTGTGACACGTGGTGTGCATTTATGGCCTTTGTTAGTCCTAGGGGCGTATAGGCTATGATGACCTTCACGATTCCCCACGATTAAATGGCTATAAAAAGGTGGGGGAAGGTTTCACTTTCATAATTTCACAAGTTTTTCACTCTTTGCTCTCGTTTGCTCTGCAATTAGTCTTTGCCGGAGCTTCTCTTCGCCACTGTCAACTTTTTCTTCTACTTGTAAGTTCTCTCTTCCTTTCTGGATATTTTTATAAGTTTTTCGGTAGAAGTTCATATTTTCTGGTTGAACTTCATGTGTTCTTTGATGAACACATGAATTCCAGGAAATTTTATGAAGAACGTGATGAGCTTCTATGAATTTCTAGAATTCTGTAGAAATTGTAGCGTAGATCTTTGTAGAATCTGGTTAGGTGTAGGATTTAGTTTGTAGTCGGGCACTAGGCCTGTTCGGAATCTAGAGTGAGTTCGGGGCGAACATGCGTCCTCGTATGTGCCTCTGCGATTCCTGGTCGCGGGGACCTTAGCTATTTGTAGGTAATTTATGCGAACACGTGGTTATCCTCGGAATCGTTAACGCCCTTTCACTTGATTAGTGGTGGAAGGGTGGATTTGATCGTGGGCGTCGAATTCACTTCTCTTTCTCTGCTTTTCAGGTGATATGGCTGAACCCCACGATGACGTTATGCCTGACGCACAGGAAGTACCCGAGGGGCCTAGTGTGTCCGCCGATTACTCGAATATCAAGGTCGCGGGAGGGGACCTTGACTGGCTTGGACATGAGCCCTTGTCTTTTCGATCAACCTTCTCTGAGGAGGAGATACGGGACTTCGATCTGTTGGAGAGGCGCGACGAGGGTGCTCCACGGGCCTGGAAAGCTTTCCATCCCGGGGAGCACGATAGAATATGTTCCTCGTACCCGGGACTTCGTTTTCCTATGTATGAGTTTGCGTTCACGGAGGCTAAGATGCGTCTTCCTTTCACTGACTTCCAATCCTCCTTGTTTATCTATTTGGCTTTGTGCCCGTCCCAGCTTCATCCAAACGCCTTAGCTTTTATAAGGGCCTTTGAGTTGGTGTGTCGTCATCTCAATATCGGAGCGACCACAGACCTCTTCTTCGGCCTCTTCCAGATTCAGCAGAGCACGACGGGGTCGAAACAGAGTTGGGTATCATTTAAGCAACAGAATAGGCTGTTCTGGCCGTACTCTGATTCGATCCGCAACTTCAAGGACAGGTTTCTGGTCGTGAGGCCTATGAATGAGGAGGCGAAGAGGAGCATCTCGACCGTTGAGAAGGTGATGTTGGATGGTCGGGAGAGGGATAGTGTGGTCTCCATTTTCCCTTTGGAATGGGTCTACACCCATTTTAAACGCCGAACAGATCAGTTCCTGGTGAAGCATGAGCAACTTTGCCCGGCTGATAAGGAGTCGTACAGGATCCTTCACGCTTACGTGGAGAGTTTTTCTCCGGCCTACGTCGTCGATCGGGACGGTAATCAGCTGGTCAGGGAGGATGGGCCTGTCCGAGCGGCTAGATATATTAATGTCAAGGCCCTCCTCGAGTGTGATAACGACGACGACGCTATGACTTTACTTGGTATGCTTCGCTATTTTATTTTATCTCTTTAGATTCTTCTTGTCCTGACTTGTTACGTGTGTTCGTAGGTATGATGGCTGATATGCGAGAACGTCTGATGAGGTCGCAGGCGGCTAAAGTCCATAGGAAAGCGACCACAGGCGCCAAGACCGGGGTACCCAAGCAGACAGTGATAGAGAGTTTTACCGCTGGGGCTACCCCTGACCCGGAGAGAGCCTCAACGCCGCTGACACCGGAGGGTTCCCATAAAAGGAAGAGAGATGCCACGGGGACTTCTGTGGCCGCTGGTCCGGGTGGGTATGGCGTCGGTCATCTTGTCCTGCCCGCCTGCTATACTCGCCTGGATCTGTTCGCTGAAGGGGATTCGATTGAAGTCCATGAGTCTGAAGGCGTGGCTATCCTGAATGCTAATTCTAAAGCGAGGAGCAAACAGCTGTGCCAGGACGCGGCGAGTATGTTTAGGGTACTTGAAGCTGCCCTTGTCCTCACAGACGATGAAGCCGCTACTCGGGCGAGCCTTGTGACATCCCAGAACAGAGTAGCCGAGCTGGAGGTAGAAAACAACAAACTGTTCAATGATTTAAAATAGTATGAAGGTCACCAGGAGGCTAGGGTGTTGCTCCAGGCGGAGGTGACTCAGCTTAAGCTGGCCGCGCTCAACGCCGACGAGGAGAGGAAAAAGTTGCAGGTGAGGATCGCCGAGTTGGAAGGCTTGACTTCAACCGTCCAGGACGAAAATGATGACGAGCAATCCTTGAAGTCGCGGGCTGATCTGATCGGGATGATTCGGATCCTTGGCGAGGACAACCTGAAAGCAGCCAAGTTCGGTTTTAATGCGGCAAAAGAGTAGATGGTGGCCCTCAACTCCGACGTGCAGCTCCTGACAGATGGAATGGGTTTGTTCAACAGGGTGGTGAACGGTCGAGTTGTCCCCACGAAAGAGGAGAGTGAAGTCGCGGAGTAGGACTTTGTTGTTTTTTAGCATGTTTTGTGGGCCTGCGTGCCCTTATCGGTTTGTATTTATCACTTTGTATGGGTGCTTCCCCTTTTTGTATTTGTGACATTCTCTGGTCGTGGCCAGTATTTTAATATATTTGGATTTTGTGGACGTTTTATATGAACTTTGCTCTTTTTGTTTATGTGTGTGTGTGTCCTCGGCTAGGCATAAAACCTGCCGAGGAGGGTAGAGTGGTTCCGCCCACGATGAGGCTAGGACTTCGTTTGAGGTACTAGTCTCATAGGCTTAGACCGTTGCCATCGCGAGCTGGGTGTCCTGCCTGAATGGTGCGGCAACGGCGGAGCTCGGTCGAGGTATCCCCGTTGTGCGCGGGATCTGCTCGCACAAAGAGCAGAAGCTGGCCGGCGTTGTAATGCGTGTCGTGCTTCACCAGGGCACGATACGATGGTCGCGCAATTCTTCCCGTTTTGGGTAGATTATGATGGCGACTTGTCTATCCTCGTGGTTAAGGACTTAGCTATAGTATTGCTTGAGTTTTTCAGCATTCCATGGTCGAGCAAGTTGTTTTTCGTCCAGTGTTTCCAAGTAATACGCTCCCGTGCCCGTTTTGGACTTGACTCTGTAAGGTCCTTCCCAGTTCGCTGCCAGTTTCCCTTCGCGAGAATCCTTCTGGTTCCTGCGGAAGACCAGACTGCCTACGGCGAAATCGCGTTTTATGACTCTGGCGTCATGTCGCAACGTTATTTGTTGTTTCAGCGCGGCCTCGCGGAGGGCAGCACCTGATCTAATTTCTTCAACCAGATCAAGCTCCTCGCGTAAAGCCTCATCGTTCATTTCTTCGTCGAGGGGAGCTTCTGTTCTTCTAGATGGCTCCCTTATTTCTACCGGTATTACCGCCTCTGTTCTGTACGCTAGTCGAAAAGGGGATTCTCCGGTGGTGGAATGAGGTGTTGTCCTGTATGCCCAAAGGACGCTATGGAGCTCCTCGACCCACCTTTTCTTGGCCTCACCTAACCTTCGTTTCAATCCGCACAAGATTACTCTGTTTGCGGCCTCTGCTTGCTCGTTGGTTTGGGGATGCTCGACAGAAGTGAAGTGTTGTTTCGTTCCCAGCTTGGCGACGAAGTCTTGGAACTTCCTGTCCGTGAATTGGGTTCCGTTGTCGGTTACGAGGGCCTGGGATACCCCGAATCTGGCGAGGACGTTTCTTTTGTAGAAACGTAGTATGTTAAAGGCTGCGATCTTAGCGAGCGCTTCGGCTTCAATCCATTTTGTGAAGTAGTCGACGACCACGATTAGGAATTTATTTTGATAAGATCCCGTTGTAAAGGGGCCTAGGATGTCCATCCCCCACCAGGCGAAGGGCCACGGCGAGGAGAGGGTCTTCAACTCGTTGGGGGTGCCAAATGCATGTCCCCGTGGCGTTGGCAACGGTCACATTTTTGCACATGTTCTTTGGCGTCGTGTTGCATGGTCGGCCAGTAATATCCTGCGCGCAAAGCTTTTCGGGCTAAGGATCTTCCCCCTAAGTGTTGTGCATTGATGCCCTCATGGATTTCTTGTAGGATTTTGGGGACCTGGGCCTCATCGACGCATTTTAACAGGGGAATAGAAAACCCTCGTCGATATAACTTGTCCTCGACCAGAACGTACGAGCAGGCTCGTCGTTTAGTTATACTGGACTCCTTGTTGTCTTCGGGAAGCTCCCCTTTGGTGAGGTAATTGTATACCGGGGTCATCCAACAATGGGGGTCCCCGACACTGTTTACATCTACCAAGCTCGGCTTCGTGATGCTCGGGCTGGTCAGTGTTTCCTGTATGACGGATTTGTTTCCCACCTTTTTCTTGGTGCTGGCTAGTTTGGAGAGGATGTCTGCTCGGGTATTCTGTTCGCGCGGGACGTGCTGAACTTCCCATGCTTCAAACTCCGTCATTTTGTCTTTTACTATGGCCAAGTATTCGGCGAGTTGGTCGTTCTTTGCTTGGTACTCTCCTCGTACTTGGGATGCCACAAGCTGGGAATCTGTGCAGATTTTTATTTTCCTCGCGCCGACGTCTTTGGCCAATCGTAATCCCGCGAGGAAGGCTTCGTATTCAGCTTGATTGTTGGATGTATTGAAGGAGAGGACCAGGGGCACTTCGATCAGGATCCCTTCCTCGTTTTTTAGGATTATTCCTGCTCCGCTGCCCGAGGGGCTCGATGCGCCATCCACGTAGATGATCCACTTTCGTGTCCCTCCCGGCGGGGATGGTTCCGGGGTCATCTCTGCTACGAAGTCGGCCAGGATGTGTGCCTTGAGGGCTTTCCTTCCTTCATAGTGGATGTCGAACTCGGACAGTTCAAGGGACCATTTTAGCATCCTGCCCGCCATATCTGGTCGGCTTAACAGCTGCCTAATTGGCTGGTCGGTTCTGACGACGATAGTGTGCGCCAGGAAGTAATATCTGAGTCTCCTCGCAGCGATTATGAGAGCAAGGGCCACCCATTCTATTTGTGTGTACCTCACTTCGGGTCCTTGTAGAGCTTTACTGGTGAAGTAGATGGGTTTCTGTCCGTCAGTGGTCTCGCGAATAAGTGCTGCACTTACTGCTTCGTTGGCCACGGAGAGATATAGGTATATGGTTTCCCTGCGGTCTGGTCGGGACAACACTGGTGGCGCGGACAGAGCTTGTTTGAAATGGGCAAGGGTCCGCTCGCACTCGTCCGTCCACTCGAAATTCGCCTCCTTCCTAAGTAATTTGAAGAAGGGCAGGGCGTGCTGGGCGGACTTGCTTACGAAGCGAGCAAGGGACGCGAGCATCCCGTTGAGGGATTGTATCGCCTTCTTCGACCGCGGCGTGGGGAATTCCACGAGTGCCCGACATTTGTCTGGGTTTGCTTCTATTCCTCTTTCGGTGAGGTAAAATTCGAGGAATTTTCCTGCTCGCACACCGAAGGTGCATTTTTCTGGATTAAAACACATTTTACACTTTCGAGCTTGGTCGAACACCTTGCGCAAATGGGTGGTGTGATCGGATTCCTCTTGGGATTTCACGATCATATCGTCCATGTATACTTCGAGCATGTCGCCGATTTCTGATCGGAAGACTTTGTTCATCATGCGCTGGTAAGTGGCCCCGACATTTTTTAGTCCAAAGGGCATTACGTTATAGTAATAATTTCCCGAGGAGGTCATGAATGCCGTGTATCTCTTATCCTCGTCTGCCATCGGGATTTGGTTGTATCCTGAATAGGCGTCCATGAAGGACAAGAGCTTGAAACCTGCAGAATTATCTATGAGCTTATCTATGCTCGGCAGTGGATAAACGTCTTTCGGGCAAGCCCGATTGAGATCGGTGTAGTCAATGCACATGCGCCACTTTCCATTACTTTTCTTTACAAGTACAATATTTGAGAGCCAGGTCGTGTACCTGACCTCAGAAATAAATTTTACCTCTAATAGGTCTTGTACAAGGTTTTCGGCAGCCTGTGCCTTCTCCTCGGATTGTTTCCTTCTTCGTTGGGCAACGACGCGGGCAGCTGGATTGATTGTTAAGTGGTGACATGCAGTTTCTGGATCGAGGCCGGGCATATCTGCTGCACTCCACGCGAACAGGTCGGCGTTGTCGTCGAGGCATTTCTTTAAATCATCCTTTACCTCTTCGGGGAGACCAGAGCCTATCCTCACTCCCCTGCTGGGGTTGTTGCTGAAGGTGATGATCTTGAATTCTCCGTCTGGAACTGGACGTAATAGTGTAGGAGACGGGGAGTTCGTCAATCCTAACTTTCCATCCTCGTCCCGATCTTCACTTCCATCTGCAGTAAGCCTGCTGTCGAGGTCAATGGCGTGCACGGGAAGCGTGGACTTTTTCTCTGGCTGGCCTTCTTCGGCTGGAATCTCGTCCTCTTTGGTGCGCTTTGCCGACTTCGTTGTTGTTGCGATCTGGTTATGCTCTTTGGTCGCGGCCTCGAAGCATCTGCGAGCAGCTTCGATATCGCCGTGCAGAGTTGCGACGTGTCCCTTCTCCGTGTAGTACTTGAGCTTGAGGTGGACTGTCGATGGGACAGCGACGAGTTCGGCAAGAGCTGGTCTACCGAGGATACACTGATAGAGCGACGGGTAATCAATGACTAGGAATTGCGTTTTGATTGTCCGAGAAGCCTCTTCTTCGCCAAACGTGACTGGAATCTCTACGTAACCCCAAGGTCGGGCCGTTGCTCCATTGAATCCTTGGAGATCAGATCTTACATACAGGGAGAGATTAGATTTATTCAGCTTCAGTGGGCGGAACAGGCTGGAGTACATGATGTCCACGGAACTGCCCTGGTCGACCAGGATTCTCCGCACGTCGGTAGATGATAGTTTGGCCCTGATCAGTAGAGGAATGTGGGAGTTCGGCGATCCTCCGAGGAGTTCTTCTCTGTAGAATGCGATCGGCTGTGAACGCCCTTTACCCTTGCCGATCGTGTACAACTGGTTGGGGCTGCTGTCTATTAGTTGTTCAATCTTTCATTTGATGGATCCTATCGTGAGCTCATGGTACCCTCCACATGAGATAACCATGGTCGTAGGAAAGGCTTCCCAGGTGGTGTGTATGAATGCCTGGGAAGTCGGGTCGAAGTGCTCAGGAACGAGGAAGTCCTCTGGTCGGCTGATGGACATTGCGACCCGCGGGGGAGGACTGGAGGGGGTTGATTCTGCTTCTTTCTTAGGATTAACGTGCCTCGTCGGGAGGACTCTCCCTTCTTCACATATTGCTTCAGGTGACCCTCTTTGATGAGGATCTCTATGGCCTTTGAGGTCGCGCCAGGAGGAGATGGATCCTCGAGGGAGTCTTTTGAACCATGTCATCGCACCTTTCCTCAAGGTGATGGGAAATATTTTGCACCGGATGGCTCTGGAGACACCATGGTACTGGAGCATAGCTTCGATGTTCTCTAGGTGCTCGTGAAGATCTGACGTGCCATCGTACGTAGCCAGTGTGGGAGGTTTCTCTAGCCCGCGGGGGATCCGGGTGTCCACTATGTTTCTCGTGAACGGGCCTTGAGCTTCGTCGTCACTGCTAGAGCTGTGAGAGTATGACGGAGAAAGGCTGTGGTCGCGACTTTGACTACGGCGAGGAGAGTGTCCATGGGTACGCCTATGCTCGTACCTGTCCGAGTGTCGATGTCTTTTGGAAACAGGGGAGTGCCTAGTTGTCCTAGGAGAACAACGATGCCGGCGAGCACGGTCGGGTGTTGGACTCCATGATCTTGACCGTTCCTTGACCGGGGAAGGGCTATCACGTCTCCACTTTGAGTGAACTCACAGAGGCGGGGAGAGGTTCAGCGTTTCCGAAGTGTGATGCTCTTGAAGGGCGTGCTCGAGGGCGCTGATCTTTTCTACCTGCTGGATGATGAAACAGTTGGAATTGTTCAAAGAGGCGATGAGCGCCGCGGTGGTTGGATCAGCGCCTTGAGGAACCATAATGGGTTTGAAGGAAAGTTCCACGGCTTGCGCTCGTGATCTTTGTTCTTCGGGCTTTGGGGAAGCCGGTCCACCATTGCGCTAGACGTTTTCGGGCGGGATGTGTCCGACGAAAGCATCGTTGTCGATATTGGCTGTGGCGGTCACATGCTCTTGATGGATGTCACTCTTGATGAAAGCCATGATGATCTGGGATTTCAGAGAGAGATGAAAGCTTTGGTCTTTTGGGTGAAAAGATGAGGGATCTTGATTCGAAAAGACGGGGAAGCTGGTTTCCCACAGACGGCGCCACTGATCGGAGATGACTAGAAGGAGATCGTCGCGGCCTTCGTGTGGGACAAGAGTAGATGCTCGTAGGAGAGGAAAAAGGGGTGGACTGTCGATGGGACAGCGACGAGTTCGGCAAGAGCTGGTCTACCGAGGATACACTGATAGAGCGACGGGCAATCAATGACTAGGAATTGCGTTTTAATTGTCCGAGAAGCCTCTTCTTCGCCAAACGTGACTGGAATCTCCACGTAACCCCAAGGTCGGGCAGTTGCTCCATTGAATCCTTGGAGATCAGATCCTACGTACGGGGAGAGATTAGATTTATTTAGCTTCAGTGCGCGGAACAGGCTGGAGTACATGATGTCCACAGAGCTGCCCTGGTCGACCAGGATTCTCCGCACATCGGTGGACGATAATCTGGCCCTGACCAGCAGAGGAATGTGGGAGTTCGGTGATCCTCCCGGGAGTTCTTCTCTGTAGAATGTGATGGGCCGCGACCGCCCTTTGCCCTTGCCGATTGTGTACAACTGGTCGGGGTTGTTGTCGATTATCTATTCAAACTTTCGTTTGATGGATCCTATCGTGAGTTCATGGTACCCCCCACATGAGATAACCATGGCCGTAGGAAAGGCTTCCCAGGCGCTATGTAAGGATGCCTGGGAAGTCGGGCCGAAGTGGTCAGGAACGAGGAAGTCCTCTGGTCGGCTGATGGACATTGCGACCTGCGGGGGAGGACTGGAGGGGGTTGATTCTGCTTCTTTCTTAGGATCAGACGTGTCTCGTCGGGAGGACTCTCCCTTCTTCACGTATTGCTTCAGGTGACCCTCTTTGATGAGGATCTCTATGGCGTCTTTGAGGTGCACGCAGTCTTCCGTCACGTGCCCGTGACTCCGATGGAAACGACAATATTTACTTTTGTCGACGTTTCCTTTGGACGCGGTCGGTTTAGGGAACCGGACACCTCCTTGTTTGAATTCGGTGTTGATACATTCGGAGAGAATACGCTCGTGTGAGGTAGTGAGCACAATGTACTCATTGAATTGGCCAGCTGGCCCTTTGCCTTCACGGGGACGTTCCTCCCGTCGCTTCTCCTTGCCTTTACGAGATGGCTCTGACTCCTCCTTTTTGGGTGCTCGGGGCGCTTCCCGATCCCTAGCATCCCGGGAACGATATGCGGCTTCTTTCTCCTTGTAACGGATGTAATCTTTGGCCATGTGGAGGAGCTCTGTCAGCGTTCGAGGAGCTTCGATCCCGACAGCTTTGCGGAAGTCGCTCTTCGGCCAGAGTCCTTTCTCGAGGAGGTATTTCTTCATGTGGTCGGAAGTTCTGACTTCCACTGCCTCCTTATTAAATCTCTCGATGTATTCCCGCAGAGGTTCTTCTCGGCCTTGTATGATGGCTTCTAAGGCGGCCTCCGTCTTTGGATGTCGTCGGGAGGCTGTGAAATGGCGGGTGAACCGGCCTTTGAGGTCGTGCCAGGAGGAGATGGATCCTCGAGGGAGTCTTTTGAACCATGTCATCGAGCCTTTCCTCAAGGTGATGGGAAATATTTTGCAGCGGATGGCTCCGGAGACGCCGTGATACTGGAGCATAGCCTCGATGTTCTCTAGGTGCTCGTGTGGATCTGGCGTGCCATCGTACGTAGCTAGTATGGGAGGTTTCTCTAACCCGCGGGGAATCCGGGTGTCCACGATGTTCCTCGTGAATGGGCCTGGAGCTTCGTCGTCACTACTAGAGCTGTGAGAGAATGACAGAGAAAGACTGTGGTCGCGGCTTTGACTGCGGCGAGGAGAGTGTCCGCGGGTATTCCTGCACTCGTGCTTGTCCGAGTGTCAATGTCTTTTGGAAGCAGGGGAGTGCCTAGTTGTCCTAAGAGAATGACGATGCCGGCGAGCACGGTGGGGTGTTGGACTCCTTGATCTTGACCGTTCTTTAACCGGGGATGGACTATCACGTCTCCGTTTTGAGTGATCTCATGGAGGCGGGGAGAGGTCCAGCGTCTCCGCAGCGTGATGCTCTTGAAGGGCGTGCTCGAGGGCGCTGATCTTTTCTCCCTGCTGGATGATGAAACGATTGGAATTGTTCAGAGAGGCGATGAGCGCCGCGGTGGTCGGATCAGTGCCTTGAGGAACCGGAATGGGTTCGAAGGAAAGTTCCACGGCATGCGCTCGTGGTCTTTGTTCGTCGGGCTTTGGGGAAGCCGGTCCACTGTTGCGCTGGACGTTTTCGGACGAGATGTGTCCGACGAAAGCATCGTTGTCGACATTGGCTGTGGCGGTCACAGGCTCTTGATGGATGTCACTCTTGATGAAAGCCATGATGATCTGGGATTTCGGAGAGAGATGAAAGCTTTGGTCTTTTGGGTGAAAAGATGAGGGATCTTGATTCAAAAAGATGGGGAAGCTGGTTTCCCACAGACGGCTCCACTGATCGGAGATGACCAGAAGGAGATCGTCGCGGCCTTAGGGTGGGACAAGAGTAGCTGCTCGTAGGAGAGGAAAAAGGGGTGGAGGTACCTGCAAGGTACTCCGATGCCAAAGTAAGTATTTGGTCAAAAGAAAGAGGGAAAGCAAATAAGAGGAGTCAAGTGTATGATTTGTGATACCTGCCCCTCTCAAGCGAGGGGTTTTTTATAGATGGATTATTGGCGAGCAAAGCGCCTGATCGACCAATGAGGAGCAGCCAGATGGAGGGTGAAGCGCGTGGTCTTTCTAACTGTACCCACGATATCCGGGGAGGCAGTTGGTCGCATGAACCATTCTGCGCGTGGAGGAGACGTGCCCAACGGCTATACCGTGCCCAACGGCTATATTGTGCCCAACGGCTATATTGTGCCCAACGACTATATTGTGCCTATTGGGCTTGTTCGCCAATTGCGATGGATTGGGCCTGGTCCTTAAGGGCAGGAAGCCTTGCCCGGTCCAGAACAGAAGTAAACCGCAATGATTCAAAATGCTATGTCATAGTTTGTCGTAACAAACTTTGCAAGTTTCGGTTAGCAGTGTCCTATCGGAAGAGAAGTGATTGTTGGGAGATAGGTTCGATTGACCCACCTCACAGTTGCACAACCAACATTCTTCGGCAAGATCATGCTAAACTAAGCTCTCAATTAATATGCAAAGAGATTTTGCATCTTGTGGGCGTAGATCCATGTGTGAAGGTGAGCAAGATTATCTCTCATGTCGTTGTACAGTTCAACTATACTCCATCGCATAGGAAAGCTTGGATTGCAAGAATTAAAGCAGTTGAACATGTATATGGGAATTAGGAAAAATCTTACAATCAACTTCCACGGTATTTGCTAGCACTTCAAAAACATGTTCCTGGTACGGTTGTAATATTGGAGTCGCTTCCAGCATACACTCCTGATGGAACGTGTGTTAATAGAAGTATGATATTCTCTCGTCTCTTCTGGGCATTTCAACTGTGTATCAAAGGTTTTGCATTCTGTAAACCTGTTATTCAAGTTGATGGAACATGGTTGTATGGAAAATACAAAGGAACATTGCTGATAGCGGTTGCACAAGACGAAAATAATAATATATTTCCAATTGCCTTTGCTCTGGTCGAAGGTGAGACAGTTGAAGCTTGGAGTTTCTTCCTCAGAAATTTCAAAATAAATGTCGCCCCGCAACCCAACTTATGTCTGATTTCCTACAGGAATGCCTCTATTATGAGCGCTTACAATAATCCTGCTAATGGTTGGCACAATCCTCCTTCTGTCCATGTCTACTGCATAAGACACATTGCTCAGAATTTTATGCGAGAAATTAAAGACAGAAACCTCTGTATAAAAGTTATGAATGCGGGGTATGCCTTAAACCAACCATTATTCATATATTACTGCGAAGAAATAAGATTGTCAAACGCCGAAGCATTAAGCTGGGTGGATAGCATTCCATTGGAGAAATGGACAAGGGCATTTGATGGAGGATGCCGATGGGGTCACATGACCACAAACCTTGTGGAATCCCTGAATAGCGTATTTAAGGGAACTTGAAACATCCCCCATCACTGTGCTGGTAAGAGTAACCTATTATAGGTTAGGGTCACTATTTGCGACTAGAGGCAAAAAATAGAGCGTTGTTTTGGAATCAGGGCAATTATTCAGCGAAACCTGCATGAAATATATGAAGGAGGAAACTGTTAAAGCGGCCTCACATCGAGTTAGAGCATTTGACTGTCACGATTACAACTTCATTGTTGACAAGACAAAGGATCATAACGAGGGTTGGCCTGGGATACTACAGGGTGGAAATTCATAAAAATTGGTGCGACTGCGGAAAGTTTCAAACCTTCCGTATGCCTTGTTCACATGTCGTTGCGACATGTTCCAGTGTTTGTCAGGATCCATTCTTGCAACTATCAGAAGTTTACAAGGTCTTGAACTTATTCGGTATATGCAATAACAGTTTTCCAGTGGTAGCTAGTGGGGACTATTGTCAGGATCCATTCTTGCAACTATCAGAAGTTTACAAGGTCGTGAACTTATTCGGTATCTGCAATAACAACTTTCCAGTGATATGTTTAGACTGACTTTATAGCATGCATGGGCTGAATACGTACACCAAGCCCTACACGGTTGACTCTTTTTTTCTTCTCATTGTTAAAATTAAAAAAATAATAATAACATGGCAGTACAAACCGCCTGGCACTTCATGAAAAAAATAAAAATACTTACTTCCTTCTAACATACAATATTTCCTTATGACCCTTCTCTTGATGCGCATTCGGAATGTTATTTTCATGAAATACCATATTTCCACTTTCACCATGTAGCTCTTCTCCTTCCGTTTTTTAACAAACCTGCATAATACTCTTCAAACTGCTCACTCACCTCACCACATGATACTCTCATTATTTTCACATTTTATCACTTACATTTAAAACAAAGAATACACACCTGATAGTTTTCAAAACAAGCCTTACCTTTTTCTTGGAATAACTCACCATATTCATCACTTGATAACAAGCCTGCTATGTATAGTTTTCTCTCCCTAATACAAATTTGTTTTCCTACAATTTTTTCCTTCTTTTTCTTCCATTTTTCTAGATACATCATTTTCTACTCATGACCTCCATGCTAACCTTCATCTTAACACCATTAAATCACCATTAAAATTACTACAAAACCAACTTCAACAACTATATCATAACACACCATTCAAATCACCCTTTTTTTTTTTTGAACTCAAAAAAATATTCATTTTGTTTCAAGTTCCACAACTCTCCACCGTGAAGCTTCCGCAGCAACAAAATTGAGCTCTCGTCATCGCGACAAAGATTGGGTGGGTGCAAATAAACTTTGAGCCTTTATCTTTTGTTTCATAAATCGTGAACCAGCCCACGTTACAACAATCAAAAGACTTAACTAAAGCAAGGTTATTTTGAAAGAATACTACATCAAGGTTGCGTAAACTTACTCCAAAAGATCTTTGCAGATCATTTGTTTTGGCATCACACCTGTGCTTTACCATTCACTTTGATATGTCTTGAACTACCGTGTTCTGACTAATGACTCATATGTTTTTGCATCTTTCCAAAAATGATTTTGATTTCAAAAGTTGCATGAACTTTGCAATAACCATGTTTGTATGAATACTTTTGTTTGCAAACTGGATTTCCTCTCAAGGAATTTTCAAACAGTTGAGAAACTTGGTAGGTGATCATATTAGGGGCAAGTTTCCTTCCAGATCCTGTTGAGAATCAGTTCAAGATTTGTTGTTCAACACAAGTTCTTCTCATAATTGGTATATCCAGAAGGTTTTTTAAGACTCATACTGGGGCAAGCTTTTCAAGCATCGACTAAAGCAGACATTTCGAGAATCAGTCAAAGCTTAATGATCAGTTCATCTACAACAGTCAGCTAACCTGGGGAAATTTACTTGAAGAATCCCTAAGCAGCTCTCCATCCTTCATCCAAGGGTCATCAACTTGATACAACTTATCATTGTGGCAGAGATGTGATCAACAACAATGTTTTTAGTCTCCAAGCAGAATGGCAGTAATATCTGTGTTGAGGAATCAGTCTTCCAGTCTTGTCCTCTCCTCAAAAGAGTCAAGTTGTGTTGTTAACATCTACATTACATTTACATTTGATCATATATCCTAGAAAATTCATATACTCATCCATAGCAAGAGTGTTTCATTCTCATTTACATTCACCATAGGTCGTGTTGTTATCCACGTCTTACCTTGTGGTCAAAGTCCAACTTACTTGGCATCTACCAAACATATATTGTCATGTCTATCTGACGTTCTTCCAGATATGACCTTTCTAATCTGATTGTTTTTTCGGATATGTTTGTCCTTCTTTTACGTCCAGTGACATTCTTGGATGTCTCTATTTTGCGTCAAATGCTATTCTTGGATGTTATTTTGTTCACTTTCATCTAGTGTCATTCCTAGATATTGTGATTCCTTTGTATTTGATGCCATTCTTAGATTTTGTTTACCTTTCATTCAAAGCTATTATAAGATGTCTGGTGTCTTTTTATCCAATGTCATTCTTTAGTGTCAGATATGCCTTTGTCTCCCTGATGATTTTCCCCTTTTCTCTTTACTTTACCCATCTTTATCCTTAGCAAACACTTTTATCCCAAACACAAATATTTCAAGAGGTTCCTGTAGAGTACTGTAGATACTTAGGGTGCTAGTACCTTCCCTTAGTATAACCAACCCCCGTAACTTTGATCTCTCTTTGCTTAGCTTTAGGCCTTGCTTTTTGCTTTGCATTTTACTTAGGGTTTTTGTTCGATCATTTCTCCATTCTCTTGGATAAAATAAAAGTTTGGTGGTGATATCTTATTTTTGCGAGCTAAGATAATCCCGTAGCTTTGGTATCGATTCTCACCGTGACAGAAAATGGTGACTTCACTAGGGATCATTGTTCAGTAGATTGAGTCTAACTTGTTATATTTGTGTTTCTATTATTGTTTGTTGTTGCATGGGCTTTTTCTATTTTTTCAGGTTGATCTATGTGTGTGAGATAAGTCATAACCCGGACTTGAGTGCACTTATGATATGATGGGTGGTATAGTCAAGGAGACTTTGAGGGAGTAATCCCAAAGAAGTTGACTTGAGATCCCTCGCTTAGTGGAGGCCCTCTTGTGGATAGTATTGTTGAATGAGTAATCGTGCATGCATTACTACTTTCGACCTAGCAGTACATGACACTGAGGACCTTTAGTTACCCACTTACCCCACTTGGCCTTCTAGGATGTAGTGCAGTGACTATGAGGGTGTAAACCCAAAGTAGTTGATACATGATGCTACACTCAGACGAGGTTCCCTTGAGAATATTACTGATTCCCGAGTAATTGGAGTGTTAGTAATATCTGAAAGAGTATTGATGACTCTGGGAACCTTGTTAGAACCCGTTGTGCATGTGTTTTACCCTAGTACACGCCCTGTGGTTGGTTCTTCACCCATACTCCATCCCGTGACCTCGAACTTTTGATTCTGTTACATGTGTTCTGCATCTTGTGTTGCATAGCATTGCATATCATTTGTATCTTTGCATACATCCGTTTTGTCTAGCAACTCATCTCCAGCTGTCTCTATCTTCCAGTGTCATCTGTCAGTTGTCAAGTTGATTCCTCGACACCGATACAGGACGAGATCTAACTACAGACATAGAATGTCTAGACCAATCCTCTGCCAAGGCATGACAAGTGAAGCTTTAGTCGACTTTAGTAGACTATCTTCCTAAAAGCCAGTATTTCAGACAGGCCAGCTCATCCTTGTTACTGATTAGTTACTAGGCCATGTTTCTTCTTGTTTGCATTTTCTTTATTTGTATTAGTTGTTTGCTTTCAAATTATGTTTGTACTTTCATGTTAATGAAATGAACATTGCAACTTTTTTATTCAATTCGTTTGTCTTTGCTATTTACATCTTTACGCTTTCTTTTTTTTCCAAAAAAATATTTACCTCTTTTTCAAACTTTTGATTATGCAAAGATTGGAGGGAGGATGATGAAAACGTTATACCCATAACTGATGTTGGTATGCTTTCAGATCAAAACTTTGCTGACGATGTAAGGTATTGTTTCAAATCCCCAAACACTGGAGAAATGAGGAAGTTATTCCCTTGTCAACCCCTTCGAGCCTAGAAGTTGGAGTTTCTTTCTTTACAAAAACCCGCAATCTTAACCTTGGGATGGGTAGTTTTAAGTTAACATGGTTGTGCGTTCATGCAAGATACCTTTCGCATAAAGGTTGCATTCACAAGTTTTCCTTCGCACAAAGCAAGCAAGTGTTGAAGATGTCTTTCAAGTCAAAAGCCGAGGATGGTTCACCGTAATCATTAAGCCAGGCAGTTACTCATTTTCCTTCTAAAAAAAATCAAAAGAAGAGCCCGCTAAGTCAAAACCTATGAAGTAGACTTAGGCAAAACTGGGGCATCCCGCTGACTGTACGCTTCAAAAGAAACAATTCATGCAAAAGTTAGGGATAATAAAATAGGGGATCTTTAAATCCTTCATCATGAAAATCCTCAATGGCAAAAACAACTAAATGTAGTAAGGAAGCAGTGACTACCGTCTCAAGATCCCTTGACTTCTGAACCATCATCATCACTATCATCAGTGCAATTCCTAGCCTTTCGGGGAGTCTGAGTGCATAGTCTGAGTTAACTGATCGTAGGACTGAAGATCATCACGAAGATTGGGTGGGTAGAAATAAACTTTGAGCCTTTATCCATTGTTTCATAAACCGTGAACCAGTCCACGTTACAACCATCAAAAGACATAACTAAAGCAAGGTTATTTTGAAAGAATACTACAACAAGGTTATGTAAACTGACTTCAAAAAATCTTTGTAGATCATTTGTTTTGGCATCACACCTGTGCTTTACCATTAACTTTGATATGTCTTAAACTGTCGTGTTCTGACTAATGACTAATATGTTTTTGCATCTTTCCAAAATTGATTTTGATTTCAAAAGTTGCATGAACTTTGCATTTACCATGTTTCTATGAATACTTTTGTTTGCAAACTGGCTTTCCTCTCAAGGAATTTTCAAATAGTTGAGAAACTTGGTCGGTGATCATATTAGGGGCAAGTTTCCTTCCAGGTCCTGTTGAGAATCAATTCAAGATTTGTTGTTCAATACAAGTTCTTCTCATAATTGGTATATCCAGAAGGTTTTTCAAGACTCATACTGGGGCAAGCTTTTCAAGCATAGACTAAAGCAGGCATTTCGAGAATCAGTCAAAGCTCAATGATCAGTTCATCTACAACAGTCAGCTAACCTGGGGAAATTTACTTGAAGAATCCCTAAACAGCTCTCCATCCTTCATCCAAGGATCATCAACTTGATACAACTTATCATTGTGGCAGAGATGTGATCAACAACAACGTTTTTAGTCTCCAAGCAGAATGGCAGCGATATCCGTGCTGAGGAATCAGTCTTCCAGTCTTGTCCTCTCCTCAGAAGAGTCAAGTTGTGTTATTAACATCTACATTACATTTACATTTGATCATATATCCTAGAAAATTCATATACTCATCCATAGCAAGAGTGTTTCATTCTCATTTGCATTCACCATAAGTCGTGTTGTTATCCACGTCTTACCTTATGGTCAAAGTCCAACTTACTTGGCATCTACCAAACATATATTGTCATGTCTATCTGACGTTCTTCCAGATATGACCTTTCTAATCTGATTATTTTTTTGGATATGTTTGTCCTTCTTTTACGTCCAGTGACATTCCTGGATGTCTCTATTTTGCTTTCAATGATATTCTTAGATGTTATTTTGTTCACTTTCATCTAGTGTCATTCCTAGATATTATGCTTCCTTTGTATTTGATTCCATTCTTATATTTTGTTTATCTTTCATTCAAAGCCATTATAGGATGTATGGTGTCTTTTCATCCAATGTCATTCTTGGGTGTCAGATATGTCTTTTGTTCTGATGTTTTTCCAGAACCTATTTGATGCTTTTCCAGAGTCTATTCAAAGCTTTGCCGGATATGTTTGTCTCTCTGATGTTTTTCCATAATGAGTCTTTTGTTCTGATGTTTTTCCAGAACTCTCTCTCTATGTGTGTATTTGATGTTTTTCTAGATATTCCCTTTGATTCCGATGATTTTCCAGAATTTATCTGAGGTTTTACCGAATATGTTTGTCTCTCTGATGTTTTTCCAAATTGAGTTTTTTGTTCTGATGTTTTTCCAGATAATCCTTTGTGATTCTGTCGCTTTTCCAGAATCTATCCAAGGTTTTATAGGATGTGTTTGTCTCTCTGATGTTTTACCAGATTGAGTCTCTTGTTCTGATGTTCTTCCATAACCTATATGATATTTTTCCAGATATTCTTTTGTGATTCTGATGTCTTTCCAGAATGTCTTTCTTTTACTCCCCAATGAGTTTCCAGATATATACCTTTGTAATTCTGATGCATTCTCAGAGTTTCCTCTCTTTTACTGTCTGATGTTTTCCCAGATGTGTCTTTTGTTCTGATGTTTTTCCAGAAATCATTTGTGTCTGTCTGATGTTATTCCAGATACGACTTTGTTTCTGATGTTTTTCCAGAAAACTCCTGATGTGTCTATCTGACGTTCTTCCAGATATGACCTTGTTTATCTGATGTTCTTTCAGATACGAATTTGCTTCTGATGTTTTTCCAGAACACTTTCTCTTGTGTCTATCTGACGCTCTTCCATATACGACCTTGTTTATCTGATGTTCTTCCAGATATGATGTTGCTTATCTGATGTTCTTCCAGACATGTGTTCAAAATCTTTTCCCGTACATTTAATGATTTTCTAAATGTTTCGGATGTATCTTTAGAATCCTTGTCTTTATCTAATGCTCTTCTAGATGTTCTTAATTTATTTCTGACTATGGTTAACAGCCGCTGAATGATGCAAGTGTGTTTCCATTCTTCATCCAATGTTTTTTTGGATGTGTTCCAGAGTTTATTCGATGTTTTCCCAAATATCTCTGATGTTTTTCGGAGTTTCATTCAATGCTTTTCTGAATGTCTCTGATGTTTTCATGTGTTCTGAAGTTTATTCAATATTTTCCCAAATATCTCTAATGTTTTCCGGAGTTCATTCAATGCTTTTCTAGCTGTCTCTAATGTTTTCATATGTTCCAGAGTTTATTCAATGTTTTTCTGAATACCTTTGATGTTTGCTTGAATGTCCCCGATACATTTCCTAGAGTTCTCCTCATCTCATTTAATGATCTTCTGAATGTTTTGACTCGTTCCCATCCAATGCCAATCTTGGATGATGATTGTTGATTCCCCAGTGGAGCTTATTCAATGCTTTTCTGGATATCTCTGATGGTTGCCTGTTTATCTCAGATAATTATTTATATTCCAAAATTTCATTCAATGCTCTTCTGAATGACTTTGATGGTAGTTACTGTTCTTTCCCAGAGTTTTGTTCAATGCATTTCTGACAAAACTTCAGATGATTGTGACCCCTTTTCCCAGTAAAGTTGCTTCCGCTTTCTGGATGTTCCTGATATTCCACTGTAAAGTCTAATGCTTTCTTGGAAGTCTCTATTGTGTCTTCAAGTTTGGTTTCATCCCACATCTAAATGTTCTTCTAGATGTTTCTGATGTGCTTTCCAGAGTATGTCGTACTTTCTGCATCTGATGTTTTTCCAGATGTCTGTGTCTTTGTTTAGGGTTTGTCCATCTCTTTTCAAGTATTACTGGATACTCTTTGTCACCTTGACGGATTTCCATAATATCTTGTTTCCCCCAGCTTTGTCTCTTTGAGATTTGTTCCTTATTCTCTTATGGCATTCCCTCTGTTTTCTACTTGCAGTATTTTGTCTTTTGTGGTTTCATTCCCCATAGAACACCGTGTCTTGCATTCATATCATATCATAAGCATTTTTATGGTATCTTAGGGTCAAAAATTACGCATGTTTGTATTTAAGTCTCTCCAATATTGTCGAGACGAAGATTTCAATTTTCATATCGCCGGATTGAAGAAACTTAAATAGGGATATATGTCATACCCTAATTTTTTACCCTAAGATATCGTCTCTTTTTGCATCGTCTTCATAACATATCATGTCTTTCATCTCGCATAATACCCAATTTATTAGCTAGAATGAACTTATTGGATTTACAGCCGAATCGGTCAAACCAAAAGTCAACTGTGCGTAAAATTAGTTGACGGAAAATTTTAAAATCGAGCCTTAAAACATCAGTGATATTAACCTATGTTTCGCGTAGTTTAACCTGGCGTGCTCATTTTTATTTTTCGAATGCTTTTCGGTCGCGTTTTTGATTAATTTGAGTCATTTAGTGGGTAAATTTTATTTCGAAATTTGACCAAACATTGTATTTTTCCAATACGTATATTTTGTGATGATCATATTGGTGTATTTATTTTATTTTTTTCGAACATTTCGATACCGGTCCGTTTTAAATTGATTTTATTTTAATTTTGTAATTATATTTTTTATTTATCAGATTTTTATTTTTAAATATTTAATATTTATTTCTATTTAATATTTTGAGTTTTTTGTTTTTATTCATTTTGTAGTAATAGTGTAACACTTAGTAATTAAATTTAGAATATATTTTTTTGTTTTGATTCATTTTGGTGATATGTTTAGACTGACTTTATAGCATGCATGGGCTGAATACGTACAATAAGCCCCACGAGGTTGACTCTTTTTTTTTTCTCAATTTTAAAATTCAAAAAAATAAAATAATAACATGGCAGTACAAACCGCCTGGCACTTCATGAAAAAAATAAGAAGACTCACTTCTTTCTCACATACAAAAGCAAGCGGACCCACCTTTCCTCATGACCCTTCTCTTGATGCGCATTCTGAATGTTATTTTCATGAAATACCATATTTCCACTTTCACCATGTAGCTCTTCTCCTTTCCTTTTTTTAACAAACCTGCATAATACTCTACAAACTGCTCACTCACCTCACCACATGATACTCATTACTTTCACATATTATCACTTCCATTTAAAACAAAGAATACACACCTGTTAGTTTTCAAAACAAACCTTACCTTTTTCTTGAAATAACTCACCATGTGCATCACTTGATAACAAGCCTGCTATATATAGTTTTCTCTTCCTGATACAAGTTTGTTTTCCTGCAATTTTGTTTCTTCTTTTTCTTCCATTTTTCTACATACATCATTTTCTACTCATGACCTCCATGCTAACATTCATCTTAACACCATTAAATCACCATTAAATTTACTACAAAACCAACTTCAACAACTATATCATAACATACCATTCAAATCACCTTTTATTCTTTTAACTCAAAAAAATATTCATCTTGTTTCAAGTTCCGCAACTCTCCACAGTGAAGCTTCCGCAGCAACAAAATTGAGCTCTCGTCATCGCGACGACGGTATTCGACGAACCACCGTCGTTGTACAACCATAGACGAGCCATTATCCCTCACCTCGAGATCTCCGATTCAGTATCTCTCTGTTTCCTTTGCTCTTTATGCTTCCATTTGACGTTGTTTAGTTTTTTTATTTGAGTTTCGCTACATAATAATTATTC
The DNA here is from genome assembly GCA_022829125.1 of Lathyrus tuberosus. Lineage (NCBI taxonomy): Eukaryota > Viridiplantae > Streptophyta > Magnoliopsida > Fabales > Fabaceae > Lathyrus > Lathyrus tuberosus. The sequence continues at coordinate 7,462,226 of JALAZF010000193.1, forward strand.
GGTTTCTATTTTGATTTGAGAGAAATAAGAGATTGAGATTGCATGCTGCTTGTTAGGAATGTGTAGAACTGACAAGATAAATTTAGTGTTAAGTGGTTTTTAAGAGTGTCATTAGATAAATTATGGGTTCATTTAATGTTTGAAAAATCACAATCAATTTTTTTACATTTTGTTTTTCTTTTTTACTTTAATTTTGCTTTTATGTTTACAATATTATTATCACTAGTATTTAGGTTTAAAATAAAGTTTACACTTGAGTCATTTGGATGTGTGTGTTAGATCCACTAGCCATTACACTTAATATATGTTATAGGCTGTAAATAATATTGTAATAATATTGGATGGTTATTGTTTATTTGTATATTAAAGACAAAAACAACTTTTATCATTTATCTCTTTAATATTTTCTTTTGAATTTCTTTAGTTATTTGATATTAAAAATGTAAAAAATATTAGTTTATTTATTAATTAATTTAAATGTTTCTATTTAATATTTATTAATTAAATTATTATTTAATCTTATTAAATATTTATATTTAAATTAATTAATAATTTCTTGCTACCCGATTCTATGTGATGACTTATCTGTTTCTTTGTTTTGAGTTTGTTCTATCTGATTAATTCTCGATGTTGTTACACGATGTTTTGCCGTGAATGTTATTTAGTTGATCACGTGATGTTTTGCCATGTGCTAGTGTTGTTGCTTTATCACGATGCTTTGTCGTCTATTTTCTCTCTGTTTTACCATGATGTTTTGCCGTGTATTTTCTCTCTGTTTTACCACAATGTTTTGCCATGACTGTTCTTTGTGTCTGTGGATTTTGTTTGTTGTTGCTTTTACGTGATGCTTTTCCATGTATCTGTTGCTTGTTTACACGATGTTTTGCCGTGATTGTCTGTTATTTTACATGATGATTTACTGTGAATGTTAATATTTTATCACGATGTTTTGCCGTGATTGTTTGTGGATTTTATTCGCGATGCTTTGCCGCATATCTTTGTCTGTTTATGCATGATGCTCTTCCATGTATGTTGTTAAGTCTATTTGTTGATACCATGATGTTTTTCCATGTATCTCTGTTGACCTTTCACTGTCTGATTACCATGATGTTTTTCCATGTGTATTCTGTGATATCTTGTCTGTTTGACCATACATGATGTTTTTGCCGTGTATTGCGTCTGTGTATTCTTGCTTGCAATTTACATGATATTATTCCATGTATTTGTTGCTTTATGTTGATCCTTGTTGACTTAATCTAATGGGGAGGGATTGTATGTTGACTTATTGTCATTGTGCATGTCCCTTGTATTTTGCTGTTGTTCTTGGATCTTAAAACCTAACAACTCGTAGTTCCACGAACTACGGACTCTCTGATTTCTAAAGTTCCATTTGAGAATACGTAGGCACAAGGGTCATAATCCTTGGTGAGCAACCTTTTCTTTTTTCACTCTTTTCCTTTTACACTATTTTTCATTGTAGTTCTGAACTACGATTACTCTAACTTCCTATTAAGGATACATAGGCATAAGATTGCGAGATCCTAGCGAGCTACCTTTTTCTTTTTTCCCCTTTTATTTTTACTTTACCCATCTTTATCCTTAGCAAACAATTTTATCCAAAACACAAATATTTCAAGAGGTTCATGTAGAGTACTGCAGATACTTAGGGTGCTAGTACCTTCCCTTAGTATAACCAACCCTCGTACCTTTGATCTATCTTTGCTTAACTTTAGCCCTTGCTTTTTGCTTTGCATTTTACTTAGGGTTTTTGTTCGATCTTTTCTCCCTTCCCTTGGATAACATAAAAGTTTGGTGGTGATATCTTATTTTTTCGAGTCAAGCTAATCCCATAGCTTTGGTATCTGATTCTCACCGCGACAGAGCCTTTTTGTTTGAAGAGTGTTATGCAAATCCTATTTCAGTCAACTATGTTGAAAATACTAACAACAGATACAACAATCCCTACAGCAGCACATACAATCCTGGATGACGCAACCACCCCAATTTTTCTTGGAGTAATAATCAAGGTTAACCGAAGCCTCAAGCAACTCAAGCACTTCAAGTTCCCCTTAGTTTTTCCACACCCAACTATGCTATGGAAAATCATGGGAATAACTAGTTGGAGAACGTTTTGAAGTCCTTTATCCAAGAGGCCAAGAACCAATTTCAAGCATAAGGAGTAAGCATTAAAATTTTGGAAAATCAAGTAGGGCAAATTGCCACTGCTTTTAGTTCAAGAAATATGGGTGCTATCCCAAGTTCAACTGAAGCTCCAGCTACACCATCTGGAGTGAAGAATGTTGAAACATGTCAAGTCATTAAGCTCAGTGTCATACCCCCAATTTGTCCTACATTGTTAATTTTCTTGTACTTAACTTTGTGAGGATCACTTGGCCTTTGGCCATGATCCCCTAGGGTTTAGGTCATGAGGTCTTGTGTGTGTTTGTGGTGTTGGCAAGCTCTTGTTAGGATGTTTGGTTTCAAGAGAGGAGGTAGGAGAAATATACCCTTATTTTTATTTATTAAGGTTTCATTAGAAGGAATATGGTTACTTCTTGAGTTTGTGATTAAATCAAGGATCAGGATTAATAAGACAACCATGGTACGGAAGTCTAATGGATCATTGATTCAAGAATTCCCAAATGGTATCAAGTTCTTAAGCATATATTTTGTTCAAGAAGTTTATTCAATAGGAGGATGTCTTGCATGGATTTCTTAGGATTCAAGTAACGAATGTGTTATTCAAGTTCATCATTATCTAAGGGTTCTCATCTATGGTGTGAGCTTGTGGACATGTATCAATTAAAGATTATGGTTTATGTGGAATTCCAAGGACCAAGTTTAAATTTCAAGTCCATATCGTTCATGTTCATTTCAAGATTTCAAGTTCATCACTCAAATTCCCAAATCTACCATTTCAAGTGACCAAGGCTTAAATTCAAGATTGCAAGACTTTGGCTTAATAGCATGATCATGATCCATTCACCATCCAAATATCCAAATTACAAGTTCAAAAGGAGTTGTTTGGCATAATAACATTTTCATGTGATTAAGGTCCAAGAAGTTTAAGTTTCATCAAATTCAAGGTGTACAAATTAATTTCAAGACTCATGTTCTTTACAAAAGTTCAAATTGATTTCAAGATTCATTGTTCTTTACAAGTTTAAGTATAAGATTCAAGTTACAAGTTCAAGCATAAAGTGTCAACGTTCAAAATTCAAAATTCAATCATGATTGAATTCATATAAGTTCAAAAGTTTCCTCCATACAAAGTCAATGACAAGGTTACATGTCTATCCAAATACATGAGCAATTACAACTTTATGGTGTAGGCACATTACATTTTTTACAAAAAAGAAAAGAACTCTACAATGCCTAGGTTGAGTTTGATGTATCATATTAGGAAAATAAGACCGAGAGCAAACAATATCAGAGATGTTTGCTATTATGACCAAATCTTGTCATCCAAATTCAACTCGACAAAACATTATTCTCATGAGCCAATTATATGAACTTATAGGACACCCTTTCCACATTGATTTTTGTTTATCAAACATTTGCCATTCATGTGCCATTGAGATCCTCTTTCCATGTCAATCTGGTATCGTCAGTGAATTATACATACTCGACTTCTCCCATTGGCAGTATTGAGGTTCTTTGGAAGTTTTTTTTCATTGCGTTATACCTCATTTGAGTTTTTATTGGCTTGAGTACGTTGAGAAAAAATGATAACTTGGTGCTATAGAGAGCGTTCCACGTGTTCTTGGGGATCAGAGATGAAGAAAGATGTGGGAAAATGGGACAGAAATACACCCTCCGGTCACTATTATAAGCAACAAAAATCTTTTTAGATTCATTGAATAAATGATGTATCTGGGCATTATTATATATCAGATACATCAACTATTCAATGAACCTAAAAAGGTTTTTGTTGCTTATAATAATGACCAGTGGGTGTATAAAGTTTCATTCTAAGCTGTTCACGTATAACTATGTTTTTTATGTTATTTTGCTACCTTGGCTAAAGTATAGATTTTTTTTTATGTGGAATAAGGAATTCTTCTGCTGCAAGGCAACCTTCTCCATCTTCTTGATATATTTAATTCTGACGAAATTGGCAGTTTTGTTATAATAAATATTTTTGTATTTAATAGAAAAATCAAGAGAGATTGAACCACTGCCGGGGAGAAAATTTATTAAAAAGAAAGTAAAGTAAGATCAATGCTCCCAGCCAAAGAGAAAACATCTAGTCCCAAGCTGAGCTGAAAAGAGCACATTGCATTATTCAAAGACAAGCTCTTTCGTTGACATGAGTCGAAGTGATAGAAAGTGCTCTTCAAAGTGGGATTTGAGTGATAAACCCAAATTCACATCCGGTAGCAAGAAAATACGGTCTGGGCGGTCATCTGCAGATGATGCTGGTAGCAATAGTTCAAAATGGGCTTATTCAGAAGGAAATAGTAAGTTAAGACCTGTTATGGGATATTCACCAAAGGAACACAAGAGGTACAACCTTAAGAAGATCACTTATGATGAAAAAGGACAAAGTTGATTGCTCACTTGGAGGCATTAAATTCTGCAGTGGACGATGAAAGAAGGACAAAGTTGATTGCTCACTTGGAGGCATTAAATTCTGCAGTGAACGATAACGACAGCCATCATGTTCAAATCAGACTGAAATGAGAGTGTATACTAGATCACTAAAACCAGCTGATGAAGCACAAGCTGGAGAGATGTCATCATGTTATCAAGGATGTTAATTGCATATCCAAGCCATGTGAAATTATTGCAATTGTTTGGCCAAGAGGAGCAGGAAAATCATCAATGTTGGAAATTCTTGCAGGTAAAGTTAGTCCACAAAATAGGAGTCCTATTTTGAAGTCCTACATTATCGAAAAGTGTTGATTCTTGAAACAACTTAAGTTGGTTAAAATTTGGACGCTATGCTTGGGTGTTGTGAATCAAATATGGAATGCATCTTATACTCATTTTGGTCGAAGGTCAATGGCTAGCAACTGTGAAGTGAGGTTTTGAAATGGTCCTTCTAAACCAGTTGCTTGATGCCAAGTGGAAGAAAGTCTGAGCAGCATGTACAACATTCACGTTTGTTGATATGTTGTTAAAATTCTAAGCTGCAAAAGCTCATCTAGCTGCAGCAACCCGTTCAACCTGTTAAAAGAAAATCAAGGAAAGAAATTAGAATTACAGTCACACCTTCACATCCAGATCAACAAGTCGACACAATTATGACAAGTTTTAATCTCCAAGAACACAATCAACCAAGCAAAATGAAAATGGAAAGTTTATCACACACTCAGGACAGAAATCACGCAAAGAGGGACAAAGAATCCTAATCATAATTTCTAGAGAAAACATATCAAACACGATCAAGGTGAATATAGAAGTTATTTCATGGCAGATATCAGGTTTCCAAACCATCCACAAACATGTCAATATGAAAATGGAAAAAAATCATCCTAATGATGTACACAATCAAGGCAAGAATCACCAAATTAACCGCCAGTATTTTATTTCCAGAACAAGTGCACTCAATGCCATAATCAGAGATAATTCCACAAAGCCTATATAATGAGACGGAATTATAGCAAGAAGAGAATCACACACGCACATAGAATATCACGCATAACACAACAGAGAGCAGTGGAGAATTGAGAAGTTAAGAATCACATACACGATGTCGCTCCCGAAAGATTCGCATCCATCGGTACAAACGCGAGAGTGGCGCAGAAAACACAGAGTCGCCAGCAAAGTGTATTTATCCCAAGAGAGGGAAAGGAAACATTGCATAAACCTGAAGGAAGGGAAAAAACATAGTCACGCGACCAAGAGAAACGGGTACGGGAGTCGGTTACGCGAAGGGAAGGTGTTAGCACCCAACACGTCCATCGTACTCGATGGGATCCACGCTTGTTGTCTGCATCAAAGGGTGTCGTCGACTGGAACTCCACTGCTGCTGGACCGGCGAAAAGAACGAGAACAGAATGAAACGAAGAAACAAATGTAGGGAAAATAAAAGAAGTGTTCGCATGGGCCCTACCCCACTGCCTACGTATCTCATCGGGAGCATGAGAATCAGAGCGACGTAGTTCCCCTCACTAGGGGTGGATTGTGTTTTTTAGGGAACATCTTACGTTCCAGCTCAGGTGTTGCAGGCTCGCTGAATCGAGTGCGTTACCGTCTTGCAAGGGAACGAGTAGAAGCGCATTCGTACGCTGAGAGTGAGTGAGATGAGAAAAGAATTCCCGAAGGAAAGACGTTAGTGTTTGTTTTTGGAGTTTTTTAGACAGAAGTGTTTTAAGTTAGTTCATAACTTGCATTGCACCAAAGTCTTTAAACGTAGGAACGAATACTTCGCGCATCGTCCCCAACAGGACGTACACTAAGTATCCTAGAAGAACGAGAGGAAGCCCCTCGTTCTCCACTTCCCACATAGAAGGCTCAGGCGCAATACACGTTAGCTTTTATTACGTGTTTTGAAGAAGTTTTGAGATGAGAAGAGAAGAGACACAAGGAAACTCTAAGGGGATACTAAGAGTCCTAATGTTATCATGCATGGAAATCCTAGGGTTAGTGAGGTTTAGGAGATAAGCAACTACCTAAGACCTAATGCTAATCCTACTCCAAGCTTAATCAGAAATTAAGTTGGACTAGGTAGCTCTAAGGGGGGAAGGAATCCAAGACTTAATCAAGTCTTGAGATTCATGGGGTGAGAAAGAGTGAAAGAGAAGAAGAGGAAAGAGAAGGATAAGATGAGAAACAAGATGGGGCAGCAAGTACATCATAATCATCATGTCCAACTCAAGTCAATCAACATGCTTCAAAGATCAATGCAAAACACTTCAAGTAATCATGCAAAGGTAAACATGGAAGGATGCAAGCACACTTGAATTAAATGCACAATTAAACACACATGGATCTCATATCAAAGTGAAATGAAGGAGACAAGATGAAAATGAAACAAGACCAGAACTCACATCATATCATCATCAACAATTCACATAAGCAAAAGAGGTTCACATTATGCAATATGATGCACCAAAGAAGTTACAAAGCAAAAGGAATGATATGCATCACATAATTCAAACCATGAAGATAAAGTGAGATGAAAACCAAGCAATGAACTTAAGGGACAGTAGCATATGTATCAACATCATACCAAAATCAAACTCAAGTCACACAAGATTAATCATCAAGCAACACATTCAAAACATGTATCAAAGTTAAGAAAGACATTCGCTTATCATTCATGCAAGTAAAGCAAAGAAACATGTGAAGCAAAGAGTGAGAACATGTCACATAGAGCACCTCAAACCAAGAGGGTCAGAACCTCTAGCATATCATACAAGTCAAACAAAAGGTTTCATACATGAGTGAGATCACGCAAAGAAGCAAACACAAGATTAAGTTGAGCACACCACAAAGTTCAAAACCAAAATAACACCCACTTGTAAAATCAAGAAAAAAATGAAAAATGAGCAAATGAGGATGATTCCAAAGCCACAAACAAGATCAAATAGAACATGATCACACCATATAAACATCTCAAGCATCACTCAATCACAAGTAAGCAAATGCACTCAAACTAGGTCTAGTATCAAAGTATGCTTCAATCAAACTTGCATCACAAGTAAAGATCAACCAAAAATAGCAAAGTTGTCCAATAAATTCCCAAAAAATACTCAAACAGAAGTTAACTCAGTCAAGTAACATGTGCAAAAAGATTGGATAAAAAATGGTTAAATAACTTGTCTAAAAGTGATCCACAAGTCAAGATGTGCACATAATCGAACAAAGATCGAGGGTCAAAAAAACTTGAGTGGAAAGTCACTAAAAGTAACTCAAACCAACCTCAAACCATCATTGAAGCATCCTCATATAATCCTCCACAAGTAACCAAAAGATCAATATCAAATGATGAGTAAAAGTTAAGAACATCCTAACCCTAGATGAAGAGTATCATTGGAAATACGTCATCAATTTAATTTCAAAATAAAATATGAAAATAAAATAAGAAATAAAAATAAAATATGGAAAATAATCACAAGACATTAAATGATTAAAAGAAATATTTTTGGTATTTTTATAACGATTTTAAAAATTGAAATAAAATTCAAATAGAAAATAAAAAAGAAATGAAAGTAAAAGAAGTAACAAAGTGGAAGGGGGTGGATGAGCAATTGAAGCAACAAGGGAAACCTAGTTATGCACGCATTGGGCCTCAAAATGGCGGTGTGAATATCAAATGCATAAGCCCAATATCATTGTTTCATTCAGAATCAAACAAAAAAAACAAGTTAAATGAAACGATACGTTTCACTCTCCCAACTGAGCCACGCTGGAATCACTAAATGAGGTGGATGAGGACCGCGCTCTCATTGGCTGGTCAAAAAGTCAGAAAACCTTGCCACCATCACACATCAGATGCCGGAGCCCTAGCTCTGATCATCTTCTCCGGGAGGCTCGCCGGAGCTTCTGGACGAAACTTCACCAAAATTCACAATCAAATACGCCATTTTGCACAGAAAATCATGGTGATTCCAAATCCACAAACAAAAATCAATTTAAACATGTTTATCATCATAAATCGAAGGCAACAAAGAATCATGCTCAAACTGAAACTCTTTCAAACACAGCCAAAAACATCTCAAACAATGCGTACATCTCTGTAGGACTTCAGATCAGCCAAAAACAAAGTTCAATACACGTTTAGCATGAGAGATATTAGATCTGAAATTTACCTAACAGAGCAGCTCCGTTGGCTCTTGTCAGTAATAGATAGATTCATAAAATGGTATAGGAAGCTTCAAGATCACTTGTAGAGTATAGATCCAAGCTCAAATCGTCCAAAAAAATGGCTGAAAAATTTCACACGGATCTAACTTGAAGATGGAGAAATGTGAGCTTGCACAACCTTCAATGGTGGATACAGAAGCTTAGCATTGCATACAGAAACAAGACCTTGCTTGCTAGATGATGATTTCACTAAAAGTAATTCAAAAACTCTGAGAGAATGAAGAACCCGAAAATGAGAAGGTTGAGGGAAATTTGTGATTCAGATCTGGAAATTCAGGGGAATGAGAGTGTGTAGTCCACTTTAGGGTTTTGGAGGTTTTTATATCAGTGGTTTGGCACGTGAGAGAAGAATATAGAGTGAGAAATTGGCTGCACGATTTTTTCTTTTAAAATGAGAAACTTGGTGGGTGGAAATAGCAAGCATATGGAGTAGGCAAATGGGCTGGTGATTGTAGCAGTTCTTTTCAGTGGCCATAAGGGTGTAAAAATGAGATGGAAAAGGTTGGTACTTGTGGGAACCAAATAGTACAAGTTGCCCTCACCCCACTTTTCAAAAATATGATAAAAATTTCATATGACATGCAAGACCACGTGCATGAGAGCATGATGATATGGTCTGCTCATTTGTAGTAAACAAGATGAGGTCATGGTAATTCATGCTACAAGATACCATCATCCCGTGCCAACATTCATCACATCACACCTTATTATTCTTTGAAACTGTCCATTTAGCAAGGATAAAACTCAATGAATATGGCTCCAAATGGTGCAAGTTTATGATCATTGGAAAGTAGGAAGAATAGAGATCAATCTTGGTGTTAAAATGAAATTGCAATGATGCTTGGATCTTTGTGGAAGTAGACCATGAATATGGGTTCTCACGGCTGCCAAAATTGGATAAAAACTTCAAGTCATGAACACAAATTGACCACATGATGACACCATCTTTGAAGGAATATAACTTTCACCACAATGGCTCCAATGACACAAACTTGGATTCCTTGGAAAGAGGGGATTGACCTCTACACTTTTCATGTTGGAAGTTTCTCAATCCAAGGCTTGGAAGTCATCCAAAAGTGAGCATGAACTTGAGTACACCAAACTGTCCAAGAATAACTTAGAAAAAGTTCTAAGTTTTCAAATTTTACAACTTAAAACCTCCATCTTTAAAACATCATAACTCTCTCAAAAATGATCCAAATGGGACAAACTTTACATGGTTGGAAAACTTGAAACAAGCTCTATAACTTTCATGTTTGAGGAAAATTGAGATGAAACATGGATCGTGAAGAAATTTTGCCTTGAAAGTAACCTCTAAACCATGGAAACTTGCCAAAAATAGTAAGTTCTAAAACCCTATTTTTACCAAAAATGGAAACTTTCACAAATCCTTGATTTTTGATGATTCCTTGAACATATCTTGATCAAATCTCTTCCATGGATCATATTGGACTTGAAAATCACCATGCTGACCTCAAAAAGTCAGGAGTTGACTTTTTCACTGCCCAGTTGACTTTATTCCCAATTCTCCTGATTTTCAATCTTCTGATCAATTGAAACCCTCCTGAACCAAATTGATGGGCAATCTTCCATCCCTAGACACTTGAGGACATAAGGAATACCATGAGATCGAGTTTTGTCCTAAAAATCAGAAATAAACTGATTCTATAGGAAACCCTAATTTTGGCTCCTCTGATTATGAGAAATCAGCACATCCTCCAAATTCAAATTCCTCTGAGTATGATGTGTGTCATGTCCACCAATGATGATAAGTGCCACTTGGAGATGATAAACCATCAAAGAGCTTGCTCATTTGAGGGTTAGATCTCAGAATCTCCAAAACCCTAATTTAAGAAATCAGGTTAGTAGAGTGTGATCCCTCTGAAATCTCTTGCCAATCTTGATCTTGTGATGAGATGATGGACCAATTATGACACCTTGAGGCTTAAGGCTCCTTTGTGGTTCAAGAATTGATAGCATCAAGAATTTTCTCTCCTCTTAGCCCCTTGGACAATACACATGAACTGTTGCTTGAAACCCTGAAAACCTCTTCTTCCCTTGAGTTAAACCAAGTACCTTGATCCCATGCTAAGAACCAATGATATGCAAAGACGATGATGCAAGAATGAAAAGAAACATAAGCCAGTTAGTATCAAAAACAAAAGGGAAAATTTTGAGGTGCTACAGCTGCCCCTATTCAAACTTCTTGGATCCGAGGGTACGGAAGCAACGACTTTCGGACAATCGGGATACAAGGAGATTGAATACCAAAGAACCTGGAAATTTGCAACCTGTGGGGATGATGAAAAAAGATTTGTTTATGAGGACGGCCGCAGACGAACTCGAAAAGGGTAGACCAACCAAAGGCGGACTACATTGGGGGATATAAAGGTAATACGAGGCCATGCTGAAGGTGGGCTCGAAAAAAGAAAGGCCAGGCCGAGGGTGGACTTTCAAAGAAAGACTATGCCGAAGGTAGACTTTCAAATAAAGGATGCGAGGCCATGCCGAAGGTGGGCTCGAAAAAAGAAAGGCCAGGCCGAGGGTGGACTTTCAAAGAAAGACTATGCCGAAGGTAGACTTTCAAATAAAGGATACAAGGCCATGCCGAAGGTGGGCTCAAAAAAGAAAGGATACGAGGCCATGCCGAAGGTGGGCTCAAAAAGAAAGACCAAGCCGAATGTGGGCTTTCAAAGAAAGACTATGCCGAAGGTAGACTTTCAAATGAAGGATAATACGAGGCCAAGCCGAAGGTGGACTCGAAAAAGAAAGACCAAGCCGAAGGTGGGCTTTCAAAGAAAGACTATGCCGAAGGTGGGCTCGAAAAAGAAAGGATACGAGGCCATGCCGAAGGTGGGCTCAAAAAGAAAGACCAAGCCGAAGGTGGGCTTTCAAAGAAAGACTATGCCGAAGGTAGACTTTCAAATGAAGGATAATACGAGGCCAAGCCGAAGGTGGACTCGAAAAAGAAAGACCAAGCCGAAGGTGGGCTTTCAAAGAAAGACTATGCCGAAGGTAGACTTTCAAATAAAGGATACGAGGCCATGCCGAAGGTGGGCTCGAAAAAGAAAGGATACGAGGCCATGCCGAAGGTGGGCTCAAAAAGAAAGACCAAGCCGAAGGTGGGCTTTCATAGAAAGATTATGCCGAAGGTAGACTTTCAAATGAAGGATAATACGAGGCCAAGCCGAAGGTGGACTCAAAAAAGAAAGACCAAGCCGAAGGTGGGCTTTCAAAGAAAGACTATGCCGAAGGTAGACTTTCAAATAAAGGATACGAGGCCATGCCGAAGGTGGGCTCGAAAAAGAAAGGATACGAGGCCATGCCGAAGGTGGGCTCAAAAAGAAAGACCAAGTCGAAGGTGGGCTTTCAAAGAAAGACTATGCCGAAGGTAGACTTTCAAATGAAGGATAATACGAGGCCAAGCCGAAGGTGGACTCGAAAAAGAAAGACCAAGCCGAAGGTGGGCTTTCAAAGAAATACTATGCCGAAGGTAGACTTTCAAATGAAGGATAATACAAGGCCAAGCCGAAGGTGGACTCGAAAAAGAAAGACCAAACCGAAGGTAGACTTTCCTGGGGATATCAAGATAACAGCGAGTGCGAGGACGGCCGAAGGCGAACTCGAAAAAGTAGAAAAACCCAGCCGAAGGTGGACTTTCAAAGAAAGACTAAGCCAAAGGTAGACTCTCAAACAACGAAAGATAGAATCGACAGATCTACAAAGATGACTCCGCCGGGGACAAGAGAAATCTAAACAGACAACTCTGCGGGGGGAGTATAAGAAAGATCAACAAGAAGGACGAATCCACTGGTTGCGGTGTAGTGTTAAACAACATCTCCTGAATCACGCTACTTTCTGCTAGGGAAAGAAACCGACAAAGGCTAACAAACCTGGCTTATGCTTCGAAAGCATATGTTTGAATTTTGCCGTAATGCTCCACACGAAGTGGAAATGCTACGCATTTGGGAGGATGCCATGCAAAGAAAATGCTTATGCAATGCAAAAGAGGCGTCCCAGCAAAATAAATGCTGAAGACTAAGGCAGTTCCACTGGGGATGACAAACTAAATTGCCACTGAAACCAAGGAAATCCCGTTGAGGAAAACTTCGCCCTGCTGGGGAAGATCACAATTACCAATTATGCTGGAGATAGACGAAACTCCGGGAGAAAACCCTCTCTGTTGGGGATGGATACTGAGAGTAGAGATTCCTTCGCTGGGGATCACTAAATACTTCAGAACCTGGATTCAAAACCTGCTGGGTATACCAACCACCAACAAACTCTGCTTGGGGATAACCTGCTGAGGAGAGATGAGCCAAACCAAAACTCTGGCTGGATGCAAACCTTTTATATCCTGCTGAGGGGGGACGATCCTCAACGACTCCGCTTAGGGAATTACTTCTCCATGCTCTGCCGAGGGAGACGATCCTCGAAACTGAGGAGGCGAGTCAATAATACTGAACCTGCTTGGCGATGTTACTGAACTCAACCTGCTACTGAGAGGCATCTGCAGCTTCACCCTACTGGGGAATATCATCCACTAGTAGCGAGCCTGCTTGATGATTGACGACATCAACTCTGCTAGGGGATACCATCAAGTTTACTCATATGCTGGGAATCAGACCACATCATTGCTGATGAGGAAAAGACATTTTCTGACTAGCCGAGGAAAATGGGTGTTCAGACTCTGTGTGGAAATAACATCTTTGTCCAAAGAAGGTATTCCGTCAGTCTCTTGCTGGGGATGCAAAATCATCAACTCCTGGCTGCTTGCTAAAAGAGCTACCAAATACAGCCTTAGCTGGGGAAATGATCCTCTGCACTCTGATGAGGAAGAGTAATAAACAGCTGAGGACGATCAGACTTCAAAGTTGGGGAGAGCTTTACTGGGGAAGCACACCTGTCATCCTACAAAACCAACAGAAAGGTCTACATGCAAAAAGGATTACTTTGGTTATCATCATAGTGACTGTCGCCTAAGCAATTACTAATGTTTTCCAACTTGTTTCACAGAGCTCAACATTTTAGCATGTAATGTTTTTTTTATCAAAAATATCGGACATTTTCACAAACAAAACAGGTAAAACAAAACGAAAGCTCTTTGACTGAAATGCAAACTTTATTGAATGAATCGGCCTGTAAATAGGCATTTACATCTGGAAGCAATTCCTGGAAAGAGGTAATTGCGTAAAAAAGTAAAAGAAAATACATATGTCGGCAATGTAGGGAACAGACATCCACCATGACTCGACTCAGCTATAACCCATATGACTGGCTTATCCGCAGATACTTTGGCCTTCGAAGAGACTGACTGGGCTGATTCCTTTCCTTCGGATTTTCCAAGTGTGAGCAGCAATCACAGATCGAACGCGGATCGTAGTCTTTGCTTTTAAATCCCTAACTTTTGCCTGGATCGCCCTTTTCGGATTTTCAATCCACCGGGATACCCATTTTTGCCAAAGTTGCCTTTTCAGGTTTTCAACCTTGCGGGTTTATTTCTTTTTTCTTTTATCCCTAATTTTTGCCCGAACCTTTTATTTTTATGGTTCGCCAGGATGCCCCATTTTTGCCTGAACCTTCTTTTTATGTTCAGCGGGTCTTTTTTATGCAAAGTATTTTTTGACTACATCCGCGTTCACAAGGGACGTAAAATCTTCGCCATCCATAGTTGAGAGTAATAAGGCTCCACCAGAGAAAACCTGTCTTACTACATATGGCCCTTCGTAATTCGAAGTCCACTTGCCCCTATGATCTGTTTGAGGAGGAATGATCCTTTTCAGAACTAATTCACCAGCTTGAAAACACCGAGGACGCACCTTCTGATCAAAGGCTTTCTTCATCCTGCTCTGATACAACCGGCCATACGCAATGGTCTTCAGTCTCTTCTCTTCAATGAGGTTCAATTCATTCAGCCGGGAACGCACCCACTCAGCTTCATCCAGCTTCACATCTGTTAGAATTCTCAAAGAAGGAATCTCAACTTCTAATGGCAGGACTGCTTCCATGCCATACACCAATGAGAAAGGAGTTGCCCCAGTTGATGTGCGTACCGAAGTACGATATCCGTGCAAAGCATAAGGCAACATCTCATGCCAGTCTTTGTATGTCACTACCATCTTCTGCACAATCTTCTTTATGTTCTTATTAGCCGCGTCAACAGCCCCATTCATCTTCGGACGATAGGGAGAAGAATTGTGATGTTCAATCTTAAAGCTCTGGCATAGCTCCTTCATCATCTTATTGTTCAAATTTGAACCATTATCAGTAATGATTCTTTCCGGGACTCCATACCGACAGATGATGTCCTTCTTAATAAACCGGGCTACCACTTGTCTGGTGACGTTGGCATATGAGGCTGCTTCCACCCACTTCGTGAAATAATCAATAGCCACCAGAATGAAACGATGCCCATTAGAAGCAGTCGGCTCAATCTTTCCAATCATGTCGATGCCCCACATAGCAAAGGGCCAAGGTGATGATAAGACATTCAGAGGAGTAGGCGGCACGTGCACCTTATCAGCATAAATCTGGCATTTATGACATTTTCGGGCGTATTTGAAACAATCTGACTCCATAGTCATCCAATAATACCCCGCTCTCAACAGCTTTCTTGCCATAGCATGCCCATTGGCATGAGTACCGAAGGAACCTTCGTGAACTTCTTCCATTAACAGGCCTGCCTCGTGTTCATCAACACAACGTAGCAGGACCATGTCAAAGTTTCTCTTGTACAACACATCATCCTTGTTCAAAAAGAAGTTTCCTGATAACCTCCTCAATGTCTTCTTATCCTTGGAAGATGCCCCAATTGGGTATTCCTGACTCTTCAAGAAAACTTTAATGTCATGATACCAAGGTTTGCCATCTGACACCCCTTCAACTGCAAATACAAAAGCAGGCCTGTCCAAGCGCATGATTCTGATTGAAGGAGCTTCATTCCAAAGATTCACCTTATACATTGATGACAACGTTGCCAACGCATCAGCCATCTGATTCTCTATCCGGGGAGTGTGATGGAAGTCTACTCTGTCAAAGAAAGGTAACAACCTTCTGGCATAGTTGTTATATGGAACAAGATTTGCTTGACGAGTCTCCCATTCACCTATAATCTGATTAACCACCAACACAGAATCACCATAAACATCGAGGTTCTTGATTCTCAAATCAATTGCTTCTTCTAACCCCATGATGCATGCTTCATACTCCGCCTCATTGTTGGTGCATATGAATGCTAATCGGGCAGTGAAGGGTATATGAGAACCCTGTGGAGTCGTAATGATTGCCCCGATTCCATTGCCATATGAATTAACTACTCCATCAAAAACTAATTTCCACTGAGATTCAATCTCAGGTCCTTCATCAGGCAAAGGCTCGTCACAATCCTTCATCTTCAGATACATGATATGCTCATCCAGAAATTCAAACTTCATCGGTTGATAATCCGCAATTGGCTGTTCGGCAAGATACTCTGACAACACACTTCCCTTAATGGCCTTTTGGGAAACATACTGAATATCATATTCTGTCAGAACCATCTGCCAACGGGCTATTCAACCAGAAAGTGCTTGCTTCTCAAATACATACTTAATTGGATCCATCTTCAAAATCAAAAGGGTTATATGGTTTAAGATATACTGCCTCAAACGCTTAGCGGCCCAAGCGAGTGCACAACATGTTTTCTCCAGCATCGAGTATCTTGACTCGCAATCAGTAAACTTCTTACTCAGGTAATAGATGGCGTGCTCTTTTTTACCTGACTCGTCTTGTTGACCGAGCACATAACCCATTGAATTCTCAAGAACCGTGAGATACATAATCAAAGGCCTTCCTGGCACTGGCGACATAAGGACCGGAGGTTCCTGCAAGTATTCTTTAATCTTTTCAAACGCCTTTTGACAATTTTCATTCCACCTGACCGCTTGATCTTTTCTTAGCAACTTGAAGATTGGTTCACACGTGGCTGTGAGATGCGAGATGAACCTAGCAATGTAGTTCAATCCCCCCAAGAAACCATGAACCTCTTTTTCTGTTTTCGGCACAGGCATTTCTTGTATGGCTTTTACCTTTGCAGGATCAACCTCGATACCCTTTTCACTAACAATAAACCCTAGCAATTTTCCTGATCTCACCCCGAAGGTGCACTTGTTCGGATTCAACCTCAGTCTGAACTTCCTTAACCTTTCAAATAACTTCTGAAGATTCACCAGATGTTCTTCTTCCGTCTGTGACTTTGCAATCATGTCATCGACATAGACTTTAATCTCTTTGTGAATCATATCATGAAAGAGAGTCACCATCGCCCGCTGGTATGTTGCTCCTGCATTTTTCAATCCAAAGGGCATCACTTTGTAGCAGAAAGTTCCCCACGGTGTTATGAATGTAGTATTCTCCATGTCTTCTGCGACCATTTTGATTTGGTTATACCCAAAGAAACCATCCATGAAGGAAAACACAGAATACTGAGCAGTATTGTCAACTAACTCGTCAATGTGAGGGAGCGGGAAATCATCCTTTGGGCTTGCTCTGTTCAAATCCCTGTAATCAACACATATCCTGACCTTCCCATCCTTCTTAGGTACAGGCACGATGTTAGCAACCCATGGAGGATAATTTGTTACGGGAAGAAAACCGGCGTCTAGCTGTTTTTGAACCTCTTCCTTGATCTTGACAGACATCTCCGGTTTAGTTCTTCTCAACTTTTGCTTGACTGGAGCACAACCTTCTTTAAGTGGTAGCCGGTGTACAACAATATCAGTATCGAGCCCAGGCATGTCTTGGTAAGACTAGGCGAAGATGTCCATATACTCACAGAGCATTTCAATCAATCTTCCCTTGACACTGTCTTCCAATGCAGCCCCTACTCTTACTTCCTTTCTGGCGTCCTCGGTTCCCAGATTCACAATCTCAATTTCCTCTCGATGAGGTAGGATGACTCTCTCCTCTTGCTTCAACAATCTGGTCAATTCTTCGGGCAGTTCACAATCTTCGTCAGCCTCTTCTTCAGCCTGATAGATTAGATTGTCAAAGTCATACCGAGCTATAGCTGAGTCATGATCGGTGTCATCTGAACAAAAAGACCTGCAATGATTTATAAGGTATGTTTTATTATGATGCAACAAAAGAAACACATTGCCATTTTGATGTGGGTTTTTAATGCATAAAAATAAAAACAGAAAGACAGAGATCAAAATATTTGAGTGTGAAAAGTCCTTTATTGATGATAAGGCAAAACATGCAACAATTAAAAGCCCTACAAACAGAATCACTACGTCTTGGGCAGAACGTAGGATTAACAAAATAGGAAAACAAAGCAATTACTCGAAGCCTGTCACTTGAATGACTTTCTTGGAAGACCAGTTGCACAGACTTTCCCCTGGGACGCAAGGACAGATCCAGCTATCCATGTCACAATCACTGTCTCCTTCTTCTTCAATAGCATTAACTCTGTCGAAGAAAACTCCAGCGCTGGTGAAACGGACTGGGCCATAAAATTTGGGAGGATCCTCATCTCTCCTGGATGGCTTGTATCCCAATCCATAAGTATCCCTCTTTTTCTGGACCTCAACCACCTGGCCCCACCTCTGTGAGCTACTAGCTTCAACCACAGCTTTGGCGTCTCTAAACGAAGACATGGAAACCTCAGGTTGATTTGCCACTACAGGCTGTATTATAGCTTCAGACTGAACAACTTCTTCAGAAACTTTCACCTTCTCAAATCCCTGGCACAACGTCTCATGGATTTCACCATCCACTTCCATGTATTTGAAGGTTGATAACTGACTAATCATTATGTCTTCTTCTCTGCACACTGTCACTACGTGACCATCAACCATATACTTTAGCTTTTGATGCAAAGTGGAAGTTACAGCACCTGCCCCATGGATCCAAGGATGACCCAATAAACAGCTGTATGCTGGCTGAATATCCATAATGTAAAACGTTGCATTAAAGATTTCCGGTCCAACCTTGATCGGAAGCACAATCTCGCCAAAAACAGATCTCTTCGAGCCATCAAAAGCTCGCACCACCAAGTCACTTGGTGTACAAATAAGTCCCCGAGTATCCAACTTCATTAACGCTTTCTTGGGCAATACATTCAACGATGAACCAGTATCAACCAAAACATGTGACATCAGCGAGCCACGACACTCAATCGAAATATGCAGGGCGTTGTTATGATTCCTGCCAGCAGAAGTCAGATCTAAATCGGTGAAACCCAAACCATTACCGGCATTCACGTGAGCCACAACCCCCTCTAACTGATTGACAGATATTTCCTGCGATACATAAGCCATGTTCAAAACCTTTAGCAATGCATTTCGGTGTACCTCAGAGCACAATAGTAAATATAGGATGGAAATTTTCGATGGAGTTTGGTGAAGTTGATCAACAATTTTGTAATTGCTTTTCCTGATCAATCTCATGAACTCCTCTGCATCTTCTGAGAAAGTATCCCCACCTGGCTTTGTCATAGAAGTATTTACTTCCTGCCTCTGTACAGATTCATCCATCATCTGTTTACCTCTGTCTTGTTTTGAACTGCCAACTTGATCCTCAGACGGAATAAAGACTCTACCACTCCTAGTGATAGCATCAGTTTCAACTTTAACCCCTGAACTAGAACCCACTGGTGAAGTATTCATTGACTCTTGCTTTTGTCCATTGACAAACACCTCTGCACCGTAATTCCACGGAATGGCCTTAGAACTCTCGTACGAAATGGGTCCAGCCCTTGTGATAATGACTGGAGGTGGCCTTGCTGGACCAGAAATAGTAATTGTTTTGAACGGAATGGTGATAGTGGCAACCTTCTCACTAACAACCTCTTCTTGCTGATTACCTCTGTCAAACTGCAAACAGCCCTCATCAATCATATTCTGAATACCCCTCTTCAACGAATCATAACCATTCACCTTTGTCAAACATTCGGAGCAGCTCTCACCACAACCCGGATAAACACCACCTTTCAATAGCCTGTTCTTAACCACAGCCAACAGAGTCTTCAGCTTTTCAACATCCATGATTAAATTCGAAGCTTCATATTCCTCAATTATTGCATTTACCCTCGGTCCATTGTGATCAGGCATCGGATTTTGCACAACATTGGGCCCATCATTGGCAAAGTTGATAGCCTTGGAATCCACAAGATCTTGAACTGTGTGCTTAAAAGCTTTACAGTCTTCAATGTAGTGTCCGGGTGCTCTAGAGTGAAAGTCACAGTGGGCGTTAGGGTTATAACCCGGAGGTGGATTACCGGTGGGAGGAGCTAGAGTCCTTTTCTGGATTAGTTGTAACTGTAGCAAATGCTGAAACAACTGTGGATAAGGTAGAGGTGGGGTATCAAAATGCCTGTTCTGCTTAGGCCTTGGTTGATACTGACGCGGAGCCTGACCCTGATTAGCATTGTTCCTCTGTTGCTGTGGTGGAGGTAACGTTGCTGGGATGGTTACCGATGCTACTTGTTGATTATTGCCCTGACGCTGTTTCCCTTTTCCCCTGTGGGATGATACAGCGTTGGTCTCTCCTTTCTTCTTATAATTATCAAACGGCTTCTTTCCCTGTCCGGAAGACGATCCATCACCACTAGAAACTTTTCCAGCCTTAATTCCAACCTCTATCTTCTGCCCGATAGCAATCACATCTGCAAACTTGCCTAGAGAACAAGGCAAAAGCTTCTCATAATAGTGCTTAGGCAGTGTGTCCATAAACATATCCAACATCTCTTTCTCCAGCATTGGTGGCTGCACCCTAGCCGCCAATTCACGCCACCTTTGCGCGTACTCTTTGAAACTTTCATCATTCTTCTGGGACATGCTCAACAGCTGAGTTCTGTTGGAAGCCATGTCTGTATTGTACTGGTAATGTCTGATAAAAGCAGCAGCTAAATCTCTCCAAGTACGAACATCTCTACTTTCCAGTCCCATGTACCATTCCAAAGACGCGCCAGATAGGCTGTCTTGGAAAAAGTGCATCATTAGCTTTTCATCCTTAGCGTGAGCAGCCATCTTCCTGGTATAGGCCTTCACATGAGTTCTCGGGCAGGTAGAACCATTATACTTCTCCAGTGTAGGAATCTGAATCTTGCGTGGAATGACAATATCAGGAACCAACCCTAGGTCGTCAAAATCTATCCCCAAATCATCCTGTTTCACCACCCCCTTCAATTGAGCTTCAATTAAATGGATCCTCTCATCACTGACCATGAGAAGGGCAGTATCTAAACTCCTGACTGAGAACACATCATCCTGTTGATCATCAAAATGATGGCCATGGATAGCCCGAATAGTACTTCCCTCTCCAACCACTGTAGGAATACCACCCTGTCCACCAGCACCAACTCTGCCCGGAGGAATATTACGGTTAAGAAGACCACCGTGTAAGATACCATTTCCATCGACCTGCGCCACCAATGGCTGAACCAGAGTTCTGAATTCATTCTGACTTTGCACCACACCCTGCATCATTTCCATGAACTGATCGACGCGAGCTTGCATAACGGCCATATCTTCCTGAACTTTGTCCATCACTCTGTTTTGATTGAGCCTGGTAGAATAACGATGAGTTGGTTGATCAATCCTGACTGAAAAAAGAGAGAGCATAAGAAAACCAGAGAAACCCAAGAAAACCTGCAATGCAAGAATGATTATGATTATGCAAATGCAAATGCAAACAAACATATTTGAACATTTCCAAGGTATATCCGCTTTGATTCCATTCCAAGCAACCGGGCCAGGGATTAGACGCAATATCGGAAAATAAATCCGACCCAGAAATACCACCGGCTCCAACCACGGGAAACCAATCACAAAATAATAAAAAAACACCAAGGCATAAATATCTGGATCAATCATTCTAATATCGAGATGGAAGAATTCATACAAACAAAGTCAATTGTAATCAACGGTGATTCCATCAACAATCCTGATGGTAACCACAAAAAATGACAAACTACAACTCTACCCCAAACAGACTAGCCTCCACTTCTTCCAGAAGATTCAAAGTGTCAGGATGTGCCGGTCGCGAGATTAGCCTTTTGATTAACCTGTTTCTCTTTGCAATCTCTCGGGTCAGCGTTGCGATCTGTTCTTCAGCATTGCTACTTTCATGTCTCACCTTCTTGATTCCAACTTGTAATTTGAGCTCTTCAATCTCCTTTTGGGACTCTTTCCACTTGTTGAAGAAATGCTTCCCCTTTTCTTTCGCCTTTTGCAGCTCTTTGTTTAATCCCTCGTTTTCGACTTGGACCTCACTCCACATTTCCTGATAAACATCAAGCTCGGTTTCAGTCTTAGCCAAAAGCTTTTTAGTTGTCTTGGTGGTCTTGCTTGAGGTCTCTGCTGCCATGCTAATCTTCTTGAAATGCTGAATTCTGCTATCCAGATCATTTTCTGTCTTCTTCAGACGCTCAGTCGACTCTTTGACCTGCCACTTCAGCTCTAAATTGTCATGCAAAGCTCCTTGCAGCTGACTGCTCATACCAGAATTCTCTGCTCTCAATTCGCGCACCAACTTCTGTTGCTTGTTAAACTCTTCAATAGGCACGGTAATTCTTTCCTCCACACTCTCTGGATACAAGGGAGACACCCGATCAAAAGGCAAATAGAACTCTTCTACCCTCTTTTTCACCCATTCAACATACGGAGTGAAAGCTTGGTTATTGGGTTTCCCTAAAACAGTTTTACCTATCTTATGTCTGCTAACCCAGGCTTGAGAAGCTTCTTGTACAATAGCTACACCATCAGTCATATGAAAATACAAGGATTCTTCCAAATCTTTTCCAGCTGGAGGATCTTTTAGGGCGTATGCAAACTGCCTGATAGCCAAAGACGGGTTGTAGTTAATACCTCCCTTTCTTTCGATCAAAGGTACATTAGGATACCTGCCATAGCTATGTAAAATATCAGTCCCCAACAAACCCTTATCCACCCAGAGAATGTCTTTAGCAGCTAAGCCCATCAGACGCTTACTCCACTCTAAAGAATTCTTCGAATCCACAAAAGCACCAGATTGGGGTAAACGTTTGGCAAACCACTTGTAAAAAAGAGGTGCGCAACAACAAACCACACCACCTCGCCTTTTCTCATTCCTATTGTATAGAGCGTAATGGCGATCACCTAACAAAGTCGGTACCGGATTCTGAGATGTAAATATCTGAATAGCATCCGTATCGACAAAGTCAGACTCATTAGGGAATAACACAATGCCATATATACACAGAGCTAATATTGCATTGAAAGCCCTCCACCTATTTTCCTTAACTTCCTCTCGAGCCCTCTTTACCAAGTACTCCAAATGATACCCTCGGGATTTTCCTTTCTTAGAAAAATAAGCCTCCACTGTAGATCTGCTCAAATAAAGAGCCTCAGACACTGCCTGGAAATCACACTCTCCTTGGGAACCACAGAAAGGAACACCTTCTTTGACAGGAATCCGCAAGATATGGGAGTATTCCTCCAGGGTAGGAACCAACACATAATCTGGCATCACAAAGCACCTCAAAGAAGGATCATAAAACTGCATCAAGGTGTGTAGCCCATTATATTCATATTCACTAAGACTCCGAACCAGGGACAGTATCCAACCATACTTCTCTTCAAAGGCTCCCAAAACTTCCGGACCAGCTATACTCTGTAAACTGCTCAAAGGACCAAGAGTGATCTTCGGAAACTTGTAGATGATGATATTCTTTTTACCCCTCTTAGTGTCCATCCCTAAGAACGCCCTCTGACTGGAATCAAAGACTAGATACTACCTGAAAATGCACAAACATGAATGTCAGAAAAATGGAATGCAATGCAGAGCACGGGATCAAGGTATCCACAAAAACTGGCTGCATTGTGCTGACTGAACAAATCAAGGCTCTGTACCAAAACTCAGAACAACAACAACCATAGTGATAACAACAGAAAACCGGGTCGGTTGAAGGTCACGGTTACCTGCAAACCTGTAAACACCCTGCCCCTCTCACATGTGGGTACTAGGATGTTCAGTATCCCGGGCTCTTAGGTCGAGAAATGATGATACGTTCACCATTTCTGGTTTGGCATCATCATCAATCGAGGAGGCCTCAATTGATTCTCCAAAAACGAAAGATCCTCGGCTTCAGAGGTTTGAGAAACAATAGCACATTCAGCCCGAAGGATACAATGCTACCGCCAATCAAAGAGGTCGTCTGCTGATTCACTTTCAAAAAGAAGGATCCTATAGCAAGTTCCCAGCATTGGGTCCTCGGATCGAGAGTGTGCAATGGGTTTGCCACAGAATATGGGCTGCCACTGTCACCTCCCGGGAGGAGTGCCGCAACTGAGTCCTCGGGAATGGTCATCAGAGTCGACAATTCCTCCAGAGAATAACTACTGGCCTGTATCAACATACAGTAGCAGAAAGCTCCGGATAGAACCTCGTCTGATTGTAGGGATCGTGATCACCCGCACGTGGCCAACACCACGGGAGCGTCACGCCTGCCCACGCTAAAACCTAGGTGTATGCTCGAGCTTGAGTATTGGGTTCATCTCTCAGAATATCCCAACCCGCCAAACAGAAAAACACAGCCAGCACAGTACAGTAATATCCAGTATGACAGTAATAAAATGCAATGCAATGCAGTAAAAGCTATAAAAAAAGTAAAGCAAATAACATAGCAAATACAGTAATATACAACAAAGCGAAGCACCACAAAAAACACCCAAAGAAGATAAACAGACAAGCGCTAGGATTGACTCGCTAATGGGGAAGGACCAGCAGTAGGTCAACCAGAGTCCCCAGCAGAGTCGCCAGCTGTCGCTCCCGAAAGATTCGCATCCATCGGTACAAACGCGAGAGTGGCGCAGAAAACACAGAGTCGCCAGAAAAGTGTATTTATCCCAAGAGAGGGAAAGGAAACACTGCATAAACCTGAAGGAAGGGAAAGAGCATAGTCACGCGACCAAGAGAAATGGGTACGGGAGTCGGTTACGCGAAGGGAAGGTGTTAGCACCCAACACGTCCATCGTACTCGATGGGATCCACGCTTGTTGTCTGCATCAAAGGGTGTCGTCGACTGGAACTCCACTGCTGCTGGACCGGCGAAAAGAACGAGAACAGAATGAAACGAAGAAACAAATGTAGGGAAAATAAAAGAAGTGTTCGCATGGGCCCTACCCCACTGCCTACGTATCTCATCAGGAGCATGAGAATCAGAGCGACGTAGTTCCCCTCACTAGGGGTGGATTGTGTTTTTTAGGGAACGGCTTACGTTCCAGCTCAGGTGTTGCAGGCTCGCTGAATCGAGTGCGTTACCGTCTTGCAAGGGAACGAGTAGAAGCGCATTCGTACGCTGAGAGTGAGTGAGATGAGAAAAGAATTCCCGAAGGAAAGACGTTAGTGTTTGTTTTTGGAGTTTTTTAGACAGAAGTGTTTTAACTTAGTTCATAACTTGCATTGCACCAAAGTCTTTAAACATA
Organism: Lathyrus tuberosus; assembly: GCA_022829125.1. Classification (NCBI taxonomy): domain Eukaryota; kingdom Viridiplantae; phylum Streptophyta; class Magnoliopsida; order Fabales; family Fabaceae; genus Lathyrus; species Lathyrus tuberosus. The sequence continues at coordinate 7,487,485 of JALAZF010000193.1, forward strand.
GGAACGAATACTTCGCACATCGTCCCTAACAGGACGTACACTAAGTATCCTAGAAGAATGAGAGGAAGCCCCTCGTTCTCCACTTCCCACATAGAAGGCTCAGGCGCAATACACGTTAGCTTTTATTACGTGTTTTGAAGAGGTTTTGAGATGAGAAGAGAAGAGACACAAGGAAACTCTAAGGGGATACTAAGAGTCCTAATGATATCATGCATGGAAATCCTAGGGTTAGTGAGGTTTAGGAGAGAAGCAACTACCTAAGACCTAATGCTAATCCTACTCCAAGCTTAATCAGAAATTAAGTTGGACTAGGTAGCTCTAAGGGGGGGAGGAATCCAAGACTTAATCAAGTCTTGAGATTCATGGGGTGAGAAAGAGTGAAAGAGAAGAAGAGGAAAGAGAAGGATAAGATGAGAAACAAGATGGGGCAGCAAGTACATCATAATCATCATGTCCAACTCAAGTCAATCAACATGCTTCAAAGATCAATGCAAAACACTTCAAGTAATCATGCAAAGGTAAACATGGAAGGATGCAAGCACACTTGAATTAAATGCACAATTAAACACACATGGATCTCATATCAAAGTGAAATGAAGGAGACAAGATGAAAATGAAACAAGACCAGAACTCACATCATATCATCATCAATAATTCACATAAGCAAAAGAGGTTCACATTATGCAATATGATGCACCAAAGAAGTTACAAAGCAAAAGGAATGATATGCATTACATAATTCAAACCATGAAGATAAAGTGAGATGAAAACCAAGCAATGAACTTAAGGGGCAGTAGCATATGTATCAACATCATACCAAAATCAAACTCAAGTCACACAAGATTAATCATCAAGCAACACATTCAAAACATGTATCAAAGTTAAGAAAGACATTCGCTTATCATTCATGCAAGTAAAGCAAAGAAACATGTGAAGCAAAGAGTGAGAACATGTCACATAGAGCACCTCAAACCGAGAGGGTCAGAACCTCTAGCATATCATACAAGTCAAACAAAAGGTTTCATACATGAGTGAGATCACGCAAAGAAGCAAACACAAGATTAAGTTGAGCACACCACAAAGTTCAAGTCCAAAACAACATCCACTTGTAAAATCAAGAACAAAATGAAAAATGAGCAAATGAGGATGATTCCAAAGCCACAAACAAGATCAAACAGAACATGATCACACCATATAAACATCTCAAGCATCACTCAATCACAAGTAAGCAAATGCACTCAAACTAGGTCTAGTATCAAAGTATGCTTCAATCAAACTTGCATCACAAGTAAAGATCAACCAAAAATATCAAAGTTGTCCAATAAATTCCCAAAAAATACTCAAACAGAAGTTAACTCAGACAAGTAACATGTACAAAAATATTGGATCAAAAATGGTTAAAGAGCTTATCTAAAAGTGATCCACAAGTCAAGATGTGCACATAATCGAACAAAGATCGAGGGTCAAAAAAACTTGAGTGGTAAGTCACTAAAAGTAACTCAAACCAACCTCAAACCAGCATTGAAGCATCCTCATATAATCCTCCACAAGTAACCAAAAGATCAATCTCAAATGATGAGTAAAAGTTAAGAACATCCTAACCCTAGATGAAGAGTATCATTGGAAATACGTCATCAATTTAGTTTCAAAATAAAATATGAAAATAAAATAAGAAATAAAAATAAAATATGGAAAATAATCACAAGACATTAAATGATTAAAAGAAATATTTTTGGTATTTTTATAATGATTTTAACAATTGAAATAAAATTCAAATAGAAAATAAAAAATAAATGAAAGTAAAAGAAGTAACAAAGTGGAAGGGGGTGGATGAGCAATTGAAGCAACAAGGGAAACCTAGTTATGCACGCATTGGGCCTCAAAATGGCGGTGTGAATATCAAATGCATAAGCCCAATATCATTGTTTCATTCAGAATCAAACAAAAAAACCAAGTTAAATGAAACGATGCGTTTCACTCTCCCAACTGAGCCACGCTGGAATCACTAAATGAGGTGGACGAGGACCGCGCTCTCATTGGCTAGTCAAAAAGTCAGAAAACCTTGCCACCATCACACATCAGATGCCGAAGCCCTAGCTCCGATCATCTTCTCCGGGAGGCTCGCCGGAGCTTCTAGACGAAACTTCACCAAAATTCACAATCAAATACGCCATTTTGCACAGAAAATCATGGTGATTCCAAATCCACAAACAAAAATCAATTTAAACATGTTTATCATCATGAATCGAAGGCAACAAAGAATCATGCTCAAACTGAAACTCTTTCAAACACAGCCAAAAACATCTCAAACAATGCGTACATCTCTGTAGGACTTCAGATCAGCTAAAAACAAAGTTCAATACACGTTTAGCATGAGAGATATTAGATATGAAATTTACCTAACGGAGCAGCTCCGTTGGCTCTTGTCAGTAATAGATAGATTCATAAAATGGTATAGGAAGCTTCAAGATCACTTGTAGAGTATAGATCCAAGCTCAAATTGTCCAGAAAATTGCTGAAAAATTTCACACGGATCCAACTTGAAGATGGAGAAATGTGAGCTTGCACAACCTTCAATGGTGGATACAGAAGCTTAGCATTGCATACAGAAACAAGACCTTGCTTGCTAGATGATGATTTCACTAAAAGTAATTCAAAAACTCTGAGAGAATGAAGAACCCGAAAATGAGAAGGTTGAGGGAAATTTGTGATTCAGATCTGGAAATTCAGGGGAATGAGAGTGTGTAGTCCACTTTAGGGTTTTGGAGGTTTTTATATCAGTGGTTTGGCACGTGAGAGAAGAATATAGAGTGAGAAATTGGCTGCACGATTTTTTCTTTTAAAATGAGAAACTTGGTGGGTGGAAATAGCAAGCATATGGAGTAGGCAAATGGGTTGGTGATCGTAGCAGTTCTTTTCAGTGGCCATAAGGGTGTAAAAATGAGATGGAAAAGGTTGGTACTTGTGGGAACCAAATAGTACAAGTTTCCCTCACCCCACTTTTCAAAAATATGATAAAAATTGCATATGACATGCAAGACCACGTGCATGAGAGCATGATGATATGGTCTGCTCATTTGTAGTAAACAAGATGAGGTCATGGTAATTCATGCTACAAGATACCATCATCCCGTGCCAACATTCATCACATCACACCTTATTATTCTTTGAAACTGTCCATTTAGCAAGGATAAAACTCAATGAATATGGCTCCAAATGGTGCAAGTTTATGATCATTGGAAAGTAGGAAGAATAGAGATCAATCTTGGTGTTAAAATGAAATTGCAATGATGCTTGGATCTTTGTGGAAGTAGACCATGAATATGGGTTCTCACGGCTGCCAAAATTTGATAAAAACTTCAAGTCATGAACACAAATTGACCACATGATGACACCATCTTTGAAGGAATATAACTTTCACCACAATGGCTCCAATGACACAAACTTGGATTCCTTGGAAAGAGGGGATTGACCTCTACACTTTTCATGTTGGAAGTTTCTCAATCCAAGGCTTGGAAGTCATCCAAAAGTGAGCATGAACTTGAGTACACCAAACTGTCCAAGAATAACTTAGAAAAAATTCTAAGTTTTCAAATTTTACAACTTAAAACCTCCATCTTTAAAACATCATAACTCTCTCAAAAATGATCCAAATGGGACAAACTTTACATGGTTGGAAAGCTTGAAACAAGCTCTATAACTTTCATGTTTGAGGAAAATTGAGATGAAACATGGATCGTGAAGAAATTTTGCCTTGAAAGTAACCTCTAAACCATGGAAACTTGCCAAAAATAGTAAGTTCTAAAACCCTATTTTTGCCAAAAATGGAAACTTTCACAAATCCTTGATTTTTGATGATTCCTTGAACATATCTTGATCAAATCTCTTCCATGGATCATATTGGACTTGAAAATCACCATGCTGACCTCAAAAAGTCAGGAGTTGACTTTTTCACTGCCCAGTTGACTTTATTCCTAATTCTCCTGATTTTCAATCTTCTGATCAATTGAAACCCTCCTGAACCAAATTGATGGGCAATCTTCCATCCCTAGACACTTGAGGACATAAGGAATACCATGAGATCGAGTCTTGTCCTAAAAATCAGAAATAAACTGATTCTATAGGAAACCCTAATTTTGGCTCCTCTGGTTAGGAGAAATCAGCACATCCTCCAAATTCAAATTCCTCTGAGTATGATGTGTGTCATGTCCACCAATGATGAAAAGTGCCACTTGGAGATGATAAACCATCAAAGAGCTTGCTCATTTGAGGGTTAGATCTCAGAATCTCCAAAACCCTAATTTAAGAAATCAGGTTAGTAGAGTGTGATCCCTTTGAAATCTCTTGCCAATCTTGATCTTGTGATGAGATAATGGACCAATTATGACACCTTGAGGCTTAAGGCTCCTTTGTGGTTCAAGAATTGATAGCATCAAGAATTTTCTCTCCTCTTAGCCCCTTGGACAATACACATGAACTGTTGCTTGAAACCCTGAAAACCTCTTCTTCCCTTGAGTTAAACCAAGTACCTTGATCCCATGCTAAGAACCAATGATATGCAAAGACAATGATGCAAGAATGAAAAGAAACATAAGTCAGTTAGTATAAAAAACAAAAGGGCAAATTTTGAGGTGCTACACACGATACGCACGAATCATACACCACGGTTTTTCAAATTAATGTTACAAAAGCAAAGCAACAACAACCAGTTAAAGGCGGCCATAAGACGAAACAAATACGCACACGCAGACGAATCGAAGGGAGAATAAGGAATCAAAGATGTACCAAACAAAATTCACTCGCCGCAAAGCTTACTCCACCGCGAATCTGTTATCCTCATCGGCAGGAGTGAATCATCGGCCACTGTTGAGGTAATATTCCTCCCTTTGTTCATTATCGTGTGACGTTTCAGATTTATAAGAAATTGTAGCGATTTTTATGCGAGAGAGAGCGGCAGATGAGAGGGGAAGAACACGAGCGTGACGAGATGCTGAGATTCTTTTTCTTTGAGACTTTGCAATGTTCTTGTTTTGTATGTTTGGATCAAGTGGAAAGAAAACTCGGCCCAATGCTTTTTATTTTTAGAAAATTTTACCCCCTACCCCTACATTTATCCCCATACCCATACTCATCAATTTTTTGGACGAAAATACCCTCATATAAATAGTCTATATTTTAAAATTTTTACTTTTTTCCTCATTTTGTCTTTTTACGAACGGTAAAAATCGCACAGAATTTCACTTCCGGAGAACACACTAAAGTCACTTCCGTACTACAAAAATTTACACTTCAGGAGAACAAAAATTTACACTTCTAGAGAACACACTAAAGCTACTTCCGGAGTACAAAAATTTACAAACCGGAGAACTATAGTAAGTGACTTTTGGTTTGTTATTTTTCGTTGGTACACCCCGGATAACTTGGCATCGTGTTATCCGATTTGTGTATTTCCTTCACCGGATAACCTGATGTCCTGTTATCCGGTTTGTTAAATTTCTTCACCGAAAAACTAGATGATGGGTTTTCCGGTTTTGTTTTGATTTTTAATTTTTTTTATAGTGGCTCGTTTTAGAAGACGCGACGGATTTATTTATCAACAATACGCTGATGGATCGGTAGTTCGAGCACATATATTCAAGATGAAGATCGGATACCTGATCCTCCACCTATACCAGCAGCGGCTCACATTCCACCGCATCCACCATTTCCTGGAGGACCGACTGATACGTCGCTTTTGGTGAGGTATTAGAACCATATGGCTCGTTATTTGTGGAATGGCCAAGTAAGTAAATCTATGACCTTTCTATGATGAATAAAATGTAATTTTAATTATTTATGTATTATGACATATTCTACGATTTATTTTTTTGGAGAGAGTTCCGAAGAAGGAGCTGAAGGTTGCTGCACATGGGAGCAAACTGATTGGATGGGTTCCTCATAGTCTCCCACCTACGATTGAGCGGTGGGTATCTGGTTCTGGTTTATCCTCTCTGCAGAATACCAGTTTATCGAGAATAGATCAGAACCTGTTATCTGCATTTGTGGAGAGGTGGCATCCCGAGACATCGTCATTCCATATGTCGTTTGGCGAGATGACGATTACACTGGACGCTGTTTCTTGCCTTCTTCATATACCGATTAGAGGGGAGTTATGTAACCCTGCACAAGGGTTTACTGACTCGGATGCTATTACCCAGGCTATGGTCTGATGGGTGTTTCACTAGAGGATGCAACTGAGGAGATTCGTATAAACAGAGGTCCTTACTACAGGCTAGATTGGTTAAAGAAGTTATTTGTCCGTCTGCGAGCTGATAGCAAATTTGATTGTGCAGCTAGGGCATATATGTTGTTGCTACTAGGCTGCACTATTTGTACATTTAAGACCTTTACTCTTGTAGAGGCAAAGTATTTACCACTCTTTGAGGACTTGGAAAGATGTGGTAGATACTCTTGGGGGGCTGCTGCTCTTGTCACACTATATAGATATCTCGGAGATGCTTCGTTCTATAGTTGCAGACAGCTTGGTGGATATGTCTCTCTACTACAGGTACAATTGCTTAATTTTAATTTCATTTAGACTTGTATTATATTATTTATAATACCTTTAATTGATGATATTCATGATGTGTCACAGTGTTGGATTCATGACTTGTCATATCCACCTCTGCTCCATCCTCTGTATCTACCTCTTGTTCACCTTCCATACTCAGTTTCCTCCAATGGATATGAATAGTATCAATTGGTATTGGTTCACCACTCAATGTGTATCTCCCTAACTCACAGACACAAGGTAACCCGTATACTGTTCTACGAAAACACCTGCACATCTGGGTGTTTGTACCCACCATGTCAACCCTATGCCACTCTTCAGCAATGTGCCGCAAAGCAGCTCTAGATACTGATCCACACAAATTCGAATAATATAGACTAGTGTGTGCATGCTCAACCTCATAAAAACTCTTCTAAAATGAAGCTCTAATATTTCCCACTTGAACCTTGATGTTGCCATTCATAGCCTCCCAGCATTTGCACATATCACCTAAACTGTTCTCCAACATTTGCTTCAGCTTCCAATGCGTAGATTCGACTCTAACAAAAATAAAATAAGTTCAGTATAAGTATCATTAATATTACCATAAATAAACTATGGCTATAAAACAAACACATTACCTGTTAATAGTGATGTTGCCTAAATGCAACACTTTATTGATCCAAGCTTCAATAAATCTATACCTATGAGGTGTCAACCATGTGTCTTTCACATAATCCAGAAAGGGTCCATATTCCAAATAGGCATGCTCAAGCAATTCCAACTTTTGATGGTATTCCACCTCATCACTAGCTTTTACAAGTTCGTACCAAAGCTCCTTTATCGATTTTCGTATATCATTCACAACATACTCCTTGCACTTCGCTTTCACATTCTTGTTTATGTGAAATCGGCAAAGCAAATTAACTGTCGCAAGAAATACTGTTTCAATTGCTTTCATCAAAGCAATATCTCTATCAGTTAAAATTACTTGTGGCCATAACCCTTGTTTAGTAAATAACTGTTTCAATTTATCTAGTACCCAACACAAAGTCTCTGTTTGCTTAGATTCCATATAGGCAAATGCAACAACAAATGTTGACTCAGTTGATGTCACACCAACTATTTCAAACAAAGGTTGCCTATACTTATTGGTTTTGTAAGTACTATCCATAATCAACACAATATGAAACATATTCAACAACTTCACAAAGTCTGGATGGGCCTAGAAGATATCTCTCACAACTTCTGACTCATTTTTTTTCCTACTCCAATAAACATAATCAGATTCCTCTATCAACTTAAACAACTGTTGCATTTTTGTTCTAGGACCCCTGACGTTTTTTTGAATCTTACTCTTATGTTTATATATTTGGGTGATTCGAGTCACATTCTCCGGATCTTGTTCTTTCAATTACAACAATATGTGTCTTAGAGGAACATGACGTTTTGACAAATCAACTATATGTTGTTGGTAATCGTTATTGAGTCGACTTACAAACACATGACCTTCAAATCTATCAGGTAAACCATGGTTGTGAACTCCACATTTTACATCAATTTTCCAACCAGAACCTTCTTTTGAAGGTGTTGATCTTACTTTGAAAGGACAATTACATTTTTTGGTAGCACTTTGTGTTTCGCTATCCCCTTCTTTGTATTTTCCACCTCTATCACAGCCAAATATAACTTTGTCACTTCTTCCTCTCTTGCCAGTATTGGTGTCCGAACGGGTTATTATAACAGTGACTCTATTCCTCAGTCCAACCTCCTTAATCCACCTAGTCGCCTCTTCTCTTGTAGGAAATTTTTCTGTGGTCGAGAATATTTCTGTTGTATCTACACCTGTCTGGTCTTTGTCGCATATCATCAAAGGAATGTCCATGTCTCCTAAACAAACTTAAATTAAAATAAATAAAAATAAAAATAAAAATAAAAATAAAATAAAAATAAAATAAAATAAAAACGAACCGGATAACTATGAACCAAGTTATCCGGTTGAGAAATAACCCAAACCGGATAACTTGACAACAAGAAATCCGGTGTTGAAAAATATACCAACCGGATATCTTGGAGACAAGTTATTCGGTTAAAATTATGGCCTGCAAAACGCAAATCGGATAACTTAATGTTGTGTTATCCGGTTCAGAAAAATTAGCAACCGGATTTCTTTATTTTATGTTTTCCGGTTTGAAAAAAAGACAATCCAAAAATCCTTACCCTGGGTTCTCCGGTTCTCGTCGAATACTGACAAAAATTACTTTTGGGCTCATCTGACTGCACGGTAAAAAGTAAAAAAAAATTAAATAAAAAATAAAAGGATAAAATAGAAATTTTTGAAAATTTGTAGGGGTATGGGGATAAATGTAGGGGTATAGGGTAAAATTTTCTTATTTTTAATCCCTTTTTTTGTTCTCTTTTGTTACTTCATGGGAGATGGGCCTATTGACATAAGCCCGAATACTTTTTACCACCGCCATCTCTTCTTTTTGCAACATAGTTTTTAGGTTTAGATTTTCTTTATTGGTTTAATACCTTTTTAGTCATGTATCTTAACCTCGAGGTTCATTTTAATCCTTTAACTTTAAAAAGATTTATATTGGTCTCTTGACTTAAAAATCAGTTGCTAAATTCATCGCTAATTAGACAAAAATGAAGATACATACCAAAAAGGATATTAAGCCTTTTTATTTGCAAATAATTTTCAAATGTTTGTTTTTTTTTAATGTGAGTTCAACCTTAATTCGGATAGTAAGTTTGATTAAAATTATGATTAATAATTAAAATTAATCCTGATCCATTTTAATTTTGTTTCGATCTTAATCTTGACTAATCCATGTTAATTTTTATTGAATCAAGGAAGAAAAATAGGTGATCTGGTTCATGTACAGTTCCTTGTTAATTTAGTGAACTTCCGAGTGATTTTTTTCGTGATTGCCAAATTGAATATACCTTAGGATCAATTTCTTGCATGATAACTAATAGGTTAGGAGAATTTCCACTATACCTTAACTTTAGGTCCATAGTATTACGGCAGATTTCCCTTCTCTTGCATAAAACAAAATTTTTTTCTTAATATAAAAATACAAAAATATTTTCTTAATAGAAAAATACAAAAATACAAAAATCTTTGTTCAAGAGAGACCTCCACCTCCTTTTCCACAAAGGATTAGGAAGGCCAAGGAAGAGAAACAATTTAGTAAATTCATGGAAATTTCGAAATAGCTTCACATTAACATACCATTAATTAAAGCCATTCAACAAATGCCAAATTTCTCAAAGTTTATGAAGGATGTACTCACTAAAAGGAAGAGAGTATGAAAGTTTGCAACGGTTGCACTCACTCAAGAGTATAGTCAATTGGTTCAAGGAAAGCTCCCTCCTAAGTTGAAAGATCCTAGAAGCTTTACCATCATGTGTACCATTAGAGACACTTTTTGTGAAAAGGCACTATGTGATTTAGGGGCAAGCATTAATCTTATGCCCTTGTCTATTTTCAAGAAGCTAGGGATAGGTGTTGTGAGGCCTACAACCATCGCTCTATAGTTGGCAGATAGAAGTATCTACTATCCTCAAGGAAAGATAAATGATGTATTGGTAAGGGTTGACAAATTTGTGTTCCCTGCTGATTTCATTATCATGGATTTTGATGTTGATGAAGAAACTCCCATTCTGTTGGGAAGACCTTTCCTTGCCACATGCAGAACCTTGATTGATGTAGAAATAGGAGAACTCACTATGAGAGTCAATCGACAGCAAGTTATGTTCAATGTCCTTAATGCTTTACAACAGGTTTCTTTTTCCAACTTTCCTAACTCTTGCTTCTAATTCAACGTGTGCCTAAAAAAGGAGGCATGGATGTGGTTATCAATGAGAAGAATGAGCTAATCCCTACAAGAATTATCATCGGATGGAGAATTTGTATGGATTATAGGAAGTTGAACAAGGCCACAAGGAAGGACCACTTCTTTCTACCATTTATTAATTAGATGCTGGATAGATTGGCTAGAAAAGAGTATTATTGCTTCTTGGATGGATATTCGGGTTACAACCAAATAACCATTGCACCTGAAGATCAAGAGAAGACAACATTCGCATGTCCTTATGGCATTTTTGCTTTTAGAAGAATACCTTTTGGATTGTGCAATGCTCCAACCACTTTCCAATGTTGCATGATGGTCATATTTTTTGATATTATTGAAAGTTCCATGGAAGTTTTCATGGGAGATTTTTCTGTTTTTGGAGAATCATTCAAGAAATGCCTGGACAACCTAGATCTGGTGTTAACCGAATGTGAAGAGAACAATCTGGTGCTGAACTGGGAGAAGTGCCATTTCATGGTAAAAGAAGGGATTGTTCTTGGACACAAGATTTTAAAGAAAGGCTTAGAAGTATATCAAGCCAAAGTGGAAGTGATAGAGAAGCTGCCACCACCAAATAACATTAAGGGAATTAGGAGTTTCCTGGGACATGTTGGATTTTATAGAAGGTGTATCAAGGATTTTTCCAAGATTACCAAACCACTTTGTCAATTACTGCAGCGTGACGCACCTTATGTCTTCAGTCAGGAATGTACGGATGCTTTCAACTTATTGAAGGAAGCTCTGATTTTTGCACCCATTGTGAAGACTCCTGGCTGGAAAAAACCATTTGAGTTAATGTGTGATGCAAGTGACTTTGCTATTGGAGTTTTGCTTGGTCAAAGACATAACAAAGTATTCCATACTATTTATTATGCTAGTAGAACCTTGATTGAAGATCAAGTCAAATGCACCACAACTGAGAAGGAACTGCTAGCTGTTGTCTTTACATTTGACAAGTTTAGATCTTACTTGGTAGGAACCAAAGTCATTGTATACATTGGTGATGCTGCCATTAAGTACCTAATTTCCAAAAAGGATGCCAAGTCGAGGCTTATCAGATGGGTACTATTGTTGCAAGAGTTCGATCTGGAGATCAGAGACAAGAATGGTGTTGAAAATTTGGTTGCTGAACATCTATCAAGACTACCAGAGGAAGTTCAAAATAACAACCATGGAGAAATTCAGGAAACGTTTCCTGATGAGAAATTGCTGCTGATAACCTCTGGTGTGACACCCTGGTATGCTGATATTGTCAACTATCTGGTCAGCAGATATGTTCCACCTGATTTCAACTCTCAATAGAGGAAAAGGTTTTTCCATATGACCAAAAGTTATTTTTGGGATAAACCTTTCCTCTACAAAAGATGTGATGACCGGCTGCTTAGAAGATGTGTAGATCAACCAGAGGCATGACAGATCTTGTCTTCCTGTCATGAAGCTCCTTATGGAGGACATTTTGGAGGAACCATAACTGTTGCCAAAATTTTACAATCAGGTTATTTTTTGCCCTCTCTTTTTAAAGATGCTCATGAACTGGTTAGGAAGTGTGATAAATGCCAAAGAATGGGAAATATCTCCATGAGGAAAGAAATGTCTCTCACTAACATCCTTGAAAGTGAAATTTTTTATGTGTAGGGCATTGACTTCATGGGGCCATTTCCCCAATCTTTTGGAAATCTGTACATATTATTGGTTGTGGATTATTTTTCTAAGTGGATAGAGGCAGTAGCAACCCCAACTAATGATGCTAGGGTGGTGACCAAATTCTTAGTGAGAAATATCTTCTCTAGACATGGCACCCCTAGAGAAATCATTAGTGATGGAGGAACCCATTTTCGCAATAAAATCTTTGAAAATTTGATGGAAAAATATGGAGTGAAACACAAAGTTGCTACTGCCTACCATCCACAATGTAGTGGACAAGATGAAATTTCAAATAGAGAAATAAAAAGGATTTTGGAGAAAGTTGTTAACCCCTCTAGAAAAGACTGGTCTAAGCATTTAGATGATGCTTTGTGGGCATATTAAACATCTTATAAGACCCATTTAGGCAGGTCTCCTTATATACTTGTTTTTGGGCAGCAAAAACTCTGAATTTTGACTTATCTAAGGCTGGCCAAGCTAGAATGCTTCAACTCAATGGGCTTGAGGAACATAGGTTGCTCTCTTATGAAAATGCTGAATTGTACAAGAAAAATACAAAGAGGTGGCATGACAGAAAATGCCTGAAGAGGGAATTAATTGAAGGACAACTTGTTCTTTTGTTTAACTCTAGATTAAAGCTCTTCCCTAGAAAACTTAAGTCTAGATGGTCAGGACCCTTTATGTTAATAAAATTTTATCCTCATGGGGATGTTGACTTGTCGAATGAATGAACAAGTGAGATGTTTAAAGTAAATGGACAAAGAGTGAAAGCTTATCATGGTGAATCCTTGCACAATATAAGGATCACTATGGATTTGCATGATTCTTCTTAATTTTTGTTGTAGTCAGGCTATAAGACTATAAAATAGCACTACTAGGAGGCAGCCCAGTGTAACTTTTGTTTTTAGTTTATTTTGATTTTTCAGATGATGTGATTGAAGAGAAAAAGTTGAAAAGGGCCAGTGATGAGTTATGTCGTGACAGTAACCTGGGGTAATTATGAAAAAGGAATAAGTGATTGTGACTTGGAATTCAGAAGAAATCATGAAAGTGACAGTTTTGAAACGTGTACATAAAGACAAAATTAAGGAAGAGAGAGAAGCAGAAGCACGTCCGCGTCAGACAGGCTTTAGATCTGTAGATGATGTCAGCAATGAGACAGACGCATTATTATTTATTTCATGATTTTGTTTAGGGAACCGTCGCAAGTAACCCTCTCAATACCCTAAACTAGCTACCTTCTCTCTCTGGTCAGTTTCAAATATTTTTTGCACGTTACACTCATTACCCTCTCTCTCTATTTTCTTTTTAACGGCTCCCTCAACAACTTCCATCACATCACAACTGCTTAACTCCTATAAACCATCATCCATCTCCCTAAAATCATCCCTAATTAAACTTCATTCCAAGTTCCCATTTTTCTATCTTCTGCAACCCTATTTTCCAAAGTCTTTTCAACCTAAACCCTAACATAATGAAGCCATCTTACTCACAAGGCTACTACAAAACCTGTGCTCGGAAGAACGCTACACCCCAGATTGATTTATCTTATGAGGGGGGATCCGATAGTGAGACCTTTGTTAACATGGATACAAGCCAAAGGTTTTCAGACTACTTTTCTGTAATGAGCATGCTCTCTGAGCATGGCTTTGTTTTGGATAAGCAAGAAGATAACTTGGGTCTGCCTGGAGATATAGGTACTGTGATCAGAGCCAAGAAATGGATGAAGTTTTGTCAACAACCACTCACATACAATACTCAGTTGGTAAAAGAGTTTTACGCCAACTTGGTGGACACAAACAATAAGAGGGTCGGGGTTGTTATGAGAGGATTCAATGTCTCTTACTCTTAGGGAACGATTAACACGTTCTTTGGATTGACCAATATTGAGGATCACTATGAAGAACTGTTGGATACATCGTATGATGGAGACTTTGATGTTTATATGGAGTCTCTTTGCAATGCTGAAACCAAGTGGTTAGAATCTGGTGGTGAGAAAACTATGAAGAGAATGGACTTGCGACCTGAAGCAAAAGTGTGGTATCAATTTGTGAAACACTCTTTAAGGCCAACCACACACGATGAAACTATGAACAGGGCTAGGTTGGTGTTGCTCCATTGCATCACTACTGGAGAAAACATTAATGTGGGAAAAATCATCCTTCAAGAAGTCCAAGCCGGTTCCAAGAATAAGGAGGGTATGTTATAATTTCCTTGCTTAATCATTGTTTTATGCAAGAAGCATGGGGTGCGTGCAAGAGATACAGATGAAATATGTAATCCTCATGCCGCTTTTGACAAGGCAGCCTTGCAGACCCTCATGAAACCAAAAATGAGAAAAAGGCAAGTGAAGGCAGGTCTGGAGTCAGCTAGAGCAGAAATCAATTTTGAAACTCAAAGTGTGTTGTGAAAAGTTCTGCTACAAATGCAAAAAAAAAGACCAGAGGGATTTCTTTACGTTTGAGAAAAACAAGTTTAATTGGGAAGTGAAGGCAAATGCTTCAAACTATAATGATGAACCGATACAAGTTTTCCCCAGCCACATATTGGGATAAGTGGAGGAAAATGTTGAACATAAGAAAGATGAGGAAAAAGTCAAGAAAGGAAAGGGTAAGAAGCAAGTCAAACAGGTGTCTACTGGAGCTGTTGGGGCTTCAACCTCTGGCGTGGCCAAGGAAGACACCCCTGAGAAACCAAAGAAGAAGCTAAGGAAGGCTGAAAAGCAGACCCCAAAGAAGAAAGGAGGCGTGCCTGCAAAGGACACCACCAAGAAAATTGCCAAGAAAGTAGAAGAAAATACTGAAGAACAGAAAGCTGATGACACTTTGAATGAGTTGATGCGATAAACAGCCAAAGATAACAAGGAGTTGAAAGCTGAATGCCTGAAAAGGTGAAACCTAAGAAGAAGAAAGCTTCTGAAATTAAATAAGTTGTTGAAAAATTGGTTGAGAAGGCGGTGGAAGAAGTCAATAAGGAAGTCGTTGAGAAAGAGAAAGAAAATGAAGCTGATAATGAGGAGGAAATCATTGAAGAAATGGAGGCAGATATGGTTGAAGAAGTGAAGGAAGGAAAAGATGAAGAGAAAGACGACGAGACTGAAGATGGATCTGAGGAGGAAGAGCCTAAAAATGATAAGAATTGGCTATAGGCTGAGAAGGACAGGAATGCGCAGGAAGCTGAGGAAGTTAAAGATGAAGAGGGAGAAGATTCTTCAGATGGCTTACAAAAATCGGAGCTGCTTGAAGAATCTGAAGAAGAGTCGAGTGCTGATGAGACCCATGTAGGCTCTCTTGAGAAAGTGAGCCCAACAAAGAAAAATCAGAAGAAAGCTTCTCCTGCAAAAGCCAAGTTCCCTGCTAAGCCAAAGCCCAAGACTCCCCCAAGAAAGTCTCTGTCAAGTCATCACAGGTGTAGACAACTGTCACGACTGAAGTCATCCCCAAGGCACCACCAGCTGAAGAGAAATCATCCTTGCCTGAGCCTGCCAAGAAGGAGGCTAGAAAGAAGAAAAGAGAAGACCCAGTACGCAAGAGCAGCAGGCATAAAACCTAGCTGGTAAGTAAAAGGCAGCCATTGGCGCACCCTTTCCCATCTACTGACAGTGGGAAAACTGTCCTTACTTTAAGTATGGAGGAATGGTGGCTTGCGTCGTGTCCCCGTTCATCCATCAACCATATCATATAATTTGTTGTTGTTTTTAGTTTGAAGTTAAGTTTTCGTTTTAGTTGCTGTTTATATTTTTTATCTCATTTTTATGCTAAAAAAACATATGAATGAAGTTATTTTCTATATTAGTTGGTTTTTATTTTTTTTCTTCATTTTTATGCTAAAAAACAACAAAAACATAATAAGCACAGAAATAGCTTATTGCAACTCCTTTAAGACAGACAATTTCATAAGGACTTAGAGAAAATCAGTTTGGACTTTAACAATTTCTGGAAACAAATACTTGAGGAGTATTTATTGTACATTCTTTAGTTTCTGATAACCCCTACCACGACTAAAGTAGTCAGGAAAGTAGGCAGCCTTTTGTTAAAATTGAATTGTTTTTGAACATGGAATGGGGATCTACTTAAAGAATTAGCTAGGGTGGTAAGACACTATTGTTTAAGGCTTGAGTACTCTGGACACATTGCATATGCTTAGTGAATAAACACACCAAAATGTGTGAGTGGAGTTAGCCAAAGAGCAATTCCAAATAAGCTCTTGTGCCCGAAACTGGAGGAGCATGTGTGTAAATAAGTTCATGTACCCGAAACTGGAGGAACAGTAGTGCCATCACCATTAGTAACAAGTTAGACTCATTACAAGTGAGATCATGTCAGGTGAAAAGGTGGGAAATCTAATATATATATATATATATATATATATATATATATATTAATAAATGCATATGTGTTCCTAGGTGCAAAGGTCTGAAAATAGATAGTCAAAACCCCTACTGAAACTAAAAGTTGAGATTTTTGAACCAAAGGATAAGGTAAACAAGGTTAAATCTAGGCAGGCTCACTTAACTGAAGAGTTCTGGCGTGACAGGGTGCATCAGAGATATAAAGAGTTCAAACAATTGTGATTGAGCCTCAGGACTGAGTTGTGCTAGTTTTTTAAAACAAGTCCTTTGAGACGATTTTTGAGTTATTGATAAGGTTGGTTCTATTAAAGGGTTGTTGCTAGAAGAAATTTCTCTGTCGTTTCCTGTCGCATCACCTGAGGACAGTAATGAGTCATGTTTGGAGGTGTGTTAACCCACATATTGTGAGTAAATACATACCTTTATCTTTATCTCTATTAGGTATTAATTTTGTTTTTAGTTACTATTTTGCTGCATTTTAGTTGTTTTTGCAAGTTTAGCTTGGAGCACAATAGGTGCTCCCTTTTTTAGTTTTAATGTGTTTTTGGTGTGAAGGTTAGCATTGGCAAGTTGAGGCAAGACTGCAATATTCTGCTGCGAGTAGCACAAGCTGAAGAAAGAATATGGACTTTGCTGAGCTGCTAGCTTCAAAGGAAAGCGTAAAGGGAAATTAGAAATTGGAGGAAGTCTTTGCTGAGCAGAAAAGAGAAAAATATTTGAATGCAAAGAGGGATAAGGTTACATGGCACTGGAAGACAAAAGAAGGTACATAGTACGTTGTACAGACTGCGCAGCGCCACCTGCACCTCTGCTGTAGCAGTCTGCCACATTACATCTTGTCCCCCACTATTGTCTCCTTGTACCTAGTTTCCTGTTAGGTAAGCAGAAGGAATTAAGTGTTGGTGCTAATTTCTACACGGGTTTGAAGCGATTTCCTTAAAAACTAAGGCCCATGATCCAATGCACCACAAAACCTTAGCTCAAGTCTATAAATAGGACCTTGAAGAGATTGAAAATGGAAGTTCAGCAATTCCAAGAGAAAACACAGAAGATACAAAGTGTAAGGAAAATGGAGAGTTGATAGAGTTTTCTTCTTCTCACCCAATCCCGTACTTGCTGCCGAGTTCTGGCGTGACTGGAAGCATATCTTGAAGAGTATCCATCTCAAGACATTTTGAAGTTACTCTTAGGTTTATTTCTCCTTTTCATTATTTGTTCACAGAGGTTGCTTATGAGAACCATGCTTGTAGTTTGTACTCAGTTCATTATGAGCTAAACCTTTTGTAGTTGAGCAATGTGAAGTTAATATTAAGTTGTTTTTATGTTATATGATGTGTTGTTGAATGCCTTGCTTTACTATGTGTTATCTTGTTTATACACTTGTTTCTTTGACTGATCCACTTAGAGATAGGTAAAAGCTTGTTGTTGCGAGAGATCCAACAATGAGTGGACTTCATAACTAAAAATGGTTGAACGAGTAGGATAGAGATAATCACTTACCTAGTTCACTTAGAGATAAGAGAATGCAATCATTAAGGAACTCAGAATATTAAAAGACGTATGTTAGGGTTATAAGTGAGGCTTAGAAATTTGTTCCCTTGCCCTATTATGCATGCTTTGATGTTTTAGAGATACACCTCAAGATCACTCTGACCTTTCCTGGCACGACACATCTCATCATTAACTCATAATAACTTCTACAATATTAATGGATCATGGCTGAACTCATTTATTCTTGATATATTTCCAGCACTCTCTTTACTTTGTTTTAGACCTGTTTTGAGTGAAACTGAACTTGTTACTAACAATTAATATTTATCTCTCTGCTCATGTTTAAATTGAAAGAATAGTCATTATACAAAATTAATATAAGTAACCATTATCACTCCTTGTGGAAACGATATCCTTATCTTTATTACTTGTTGCAATCAAACATACATATATACTTGCATGTGACACCTAAAGAGCGAACAATCATCATAATCCCAAACCTTTGATAGTTTAGAGAAACCAAGATGCCAACCTGGTGCTTCGACATATCCAACAGAAGAATTTTGGGGGACATAATAACATAGTCAATGTAGTCGAACAAATTTTGGCCCAGAACGGTCTTAATGTGGGACTCCACAGTCCCAACTTCATATATCCTTTGTGAGAATATGTTCGACATACAGAGTTGCCCAGGGATTGGAAAGTCCCTAAGTTTACTAATTTCGTTAGCGATACTAGTGAATCGACTATCGAACACGTTTCTAGGTATCAAACTTGTCAAGTGCTTTTGTATTTTAAGTGATGTCAAAACTAGGATAGTGTAGCGTTATGTATATTGGACAGTATCCTCCCATTTTAGATGTGCATCTTGTCATTAGGAAGCATTCAACTGAGTTTGAAAGGGAGTCATCATCATATTTGCATTGAAAAACATGTTTTTGGGCATACAAGTCAGTATAGGCAGACCTATACGGGCCTCTGCTTCAGTATAGGTCAGCACTTGGACTTTTCAGGCCGACTCATATAGAGCAGTATAGAAGCCTGTTGGTTCTGCCCACAGGCTGCCAGATAGGCTGGCCTATGACCTTCATTGGCCAACCTATTACCTTCACAGGCCGACCTAAACGACACGCATATGCCGACCTATTGCCTTCATATGTCGACCTCTATATTTTTCCCATCCAAAATTTCAGTTTTGCTCCAACTTTTTGCATTCCTTTTGCCCATTCATTCATATACCTATATATACTCATACATTCATCTTCTTCTAGGAAAGGTTTCCTAGTGAATAAAACCTAAATGGAACCAGATTACAAAGTTTCCCATCATCTTCATCCCTTCTTCTATGCATACATACAATTAAACTACACATAATCATTTTTCGATGGGTGACCATCTAGATTAGGGTTGATAATGTCCAATTAGGTTTGGTGTAACCGAGAATACTGGGCTGGGGGCTTTATATGTTTCAAATAAGAAAATCAAGGTGGGGTTTTCCTTCAAAATCAGATTGATTTAAAGGTTTTGGACGAGATCACGTCAATACAGATTCGACTGAGTGAAGGCCTTGGGACAAGGTGGTTTCCTTGCTAGGGAGTAACGCGAAACGGTGAATTGTGTTCGAGAATCTCGGGTTTCAACAAGTTGTGTGCCCGGGATAATCGGAGGACTGTAGCCACATTGTTGGTCACTTGATCAAGCTTTGATCAAGGGTTTGGAGGTGGACGAGTCAACACAAAATAATAGGGTTTTTGGGTTTTGCATTCTTCATTTCTTGTATAAACATTTTTGTAAAGAAAAGGTTAATAACACTATCTCAATTCGATTTTGAATTGAGGGCAGACGTACCCATAGCGAGGCCAATTGGGGAACTTCCTAAACAAATCTTGGTCTCTCTCTCTCTCTCTTCATCTCTTTATTTCTTTTATTGTTGATTACACTCTTTATCGATTTCGTCGTTGTTTGATCAATTTGATTGGAAATTGTTTTATACTATCTTTTAAAGGTGTTGGTGTTGAATGGAGCCACGACCAGACCTTGGGGATACGTGGAGCTGCCGGTCACATTCGAGGAGGAGGAAGTCCCCAGGTCGATCAAGACCCAGTTTTTGGTGATCGATTGCCCGTCGCTGTACCAATGCATTTTGGGTAGGCCAGCACTCGCAGAATTGATCACTGTTCCTTCAATCGTCCACCTCAAGCTAAAGTATTATACTGAGAAAGGTCACGTCGCAACTTTACATGGGGACATAGAAGCTGCCCGCAGATGCTTCGAGGCAGCGACCAGGGGACAGAACCTGATCGGAGCAGCACTGAAAGCAGCCAAACAGCCAAGGGATGAAGATCGTCCAACCGAAGATGACTAACCGGACAAGAAGCCTGCACTTCCTGTGCACATCATCGACCTTGACAACCGAATTTCAGAGAACTGCAAGGAAGATAATGGTGAGGCTGCGCCAACAGGGACGACCAGCTACCTCACTTCAACCCTCATGCGGCCAGTTCCAGACGGAGAATTCGAAGTCATCCCCTTCAGCAATAACCCCAACAGAGGGGTGAAGATTGGCGCTGGACCGCCCGACGAGATCAAACAACAATTGAAGAAATGCCTGGACGACAATACTGACCTATTTGCCTGGAGCGCAGCAGACATGTCTCGGCTAGACCCCGAGACCGCGTGCCACCATTTGACCATTGATCCAGCTGCTCGCGCCGCCGCGCAACAGAGAAGAAAGCAGTCTGATGAGAAGGCACAGGCTACCGAAAAACTTGTAAAAGACCTCTTAGAGGCAAAATTCATATCGGAGGCCAGGTATACCACCTGGCTGTCCAACATTGTACTTGTGAAAAAACATAGTGGAAAATGGCGCATGTGCATTAACTACACCGATCTCAACCGGGCTTGCCCGAAAGATGCTTATCCTTTACCGAGCATAGATAAACTCGTAGATAACTCTGCAGGTTTCAAACTCCTGTCCTTCATGGACGCCTATTCGGGATACAATCAAATCCCTATGGCCGAAGAGGACAAGAGGTATACCGCATTCATGACCTCCTCGGGGAACTATTACTACAACGTAATGCCCTTTGGTCTAAAAAATACTGGGGCCACGTACCAACGCATGATGAACAAGGTCTTCCGATCAGAAATTGGAGACATGATGGAAGTTTACATGGACGATATGATTGTGAAATCCCAAGAGGAGTCCGACCACATGCTCCACTTGTGAAAGGTCTTCGACCAGGCCAGGAAGTAAAAATGCGCTTTAACCCTGAGAAATGCACCTTCGGGGTACGGGCAGGGAAGTTCCTCGGGTTTTACCTTACCGAAAGGGGAATAGAGGCGAATCCAGATAAATGTCGGGCATTCGCGGAGTTCCCCACGCCCAAGTCGAAAAAATCTATACAATCCCTCAACGGGATGCTCGCTTCTCTTTCTCGCTTCGTGGCCAAATCTGCCCAGCACGCCCTGCCCTTCTTTAAACTCCTCAGGAAGGAGACCACGTTTGAATGGACAGATGAATGCGAGCAGGCCCTCACCCATCTCAAACAAGCCCTATCCGAGCCTCCCGTGTTATCCCGACCAGACTGCGGGGAAACCTTGTATTTATACCTCTCCGTCACCGGGGAAGCCGTCAGTGCTGCCCTCATCCGCGAGGCGACGGACGGGCAGAAGCTTGTCTATTTCACCAGCAAGGGTTGCAAGGGTCAGAAACCAGGTACGCGCAGATAGAGAAAGTCACCCTTTCCCTCATTATCACCGCGAGAAGACTCAGACACTACTTCCTGGCCCACACCATAATAGTGCGCACGGACCAACCCATTAGGCAGTTGCTTTGCCGACCAGATATGGATGGAAGAATGCTCAAATGGTCCCTGGAATTGTCTGAATTCGACATTCATTACGAGAGCAGGAAAGCCCTTAAGGCACAAGTCCTAGCCGACTTCGTGGCAGAGATGACTCCAGTAACATCCCCGCCAACCGGAACGCAAAAATGGATCATCTACGTGGACAGGGCATCCAGCCCTTTAGGTAGCGGGGCAGGAATTATCCTCGAAAATGGGGAAGGAATACTAATCGAAGTATCGCTGGTCCTGTCCTTCCTTACATCCAACAACCAAGCCGAATACGAAGCCTTCCTCGCGGGTCTACGCCTGGCCAAGGACGTGGGTGCCAAGGAAGTAAAAATCTACACTGACTCCCATCTCGTAGCGTCGCAAGTACGGGGAGAATTTCAAGCAAAGAACGACCAGCTAGCCGAATACCTGGCGTTAGTAAAAGAAAGACTCGCAATGTTCGATGCATGGGAAGTCCAGCACATCCCCCGCGAACGAAACACGCGAGCAGACATCCTGTCCAAAATAGCCAGCACTAGAAGGAAAGGCGGAAACAAGTCGGTCGTACAAGAAATACTTGCCCGACCTAGCATTGAGAAATCACCCGAGCTGCTCGACGTCAACATCATCGGGAACACCCATGGCTGGATGACCCCCGTATACAACTACCTCACCAAAGGGGAGCTGCCCGAGGACAGTAAAGAAGCCAGCATAACTAAACGACGAGCCTATTCGTATGTACTGGTTGAGGACAAACTCTACTGAAGAGGATTTTTCATCCCCCTCTTGAAATGCGTCGAAGAGAGTAAGGTCCCTGAGATTCTGCAAGAAATCCATGAGGGCATCAACGCGCAACACTTGGGGTGAAGATCCCTGGCACGAAAAGCATTGCGAGCAGGATATTACTGGTCGACCATGCAGCACGACGCCAAGAAGCACGTCCAGAAATGTGACTGCTGTCAGCATCACGGGGACACGCACTTGGTGCCCCCCAATGAGTTGAAAACTCTATCCTCGCCTTGGCCCTACACCTGGTGGGGGATGGACATACTCGGCCCCTTCACAATGGGATCTTATCAAAATAAATTTCTAATCGTGGCCGTCGACTACTTTACAAAGTGGATCGAAGTCGAAGCCCTCATCAAGATCACAACCTTCAACATTCTTCGCTTCTACAAAAGGAACGTCCTCCGGTGTACCCCAGGCCCTCGTGACCGACAACAGAACTTAATTCACGGACAGGAAATTCCAGGACTTTGTCGCCATATTAGGTACGAAGCAACACTTCACCTATGTCGAGCATCCCCAGACTAACGGGCAAGCAGAGGCTGCGAATAGGGTGATCCTTCGTGGTCTAAAGCGAAGGTTTGGCGAATCCAAGAAGAGATGGGTCAAGGAGCTACATAGCGTGCTCTGGGCCTACAGGACAACACCGCAGTCCACCACCGGGGAAACCCCTTTCCGACTAGCCTACAGAACCGAGGCGGTGATACCGGTAGAAATCAGAGAACCTTCCAGAAGAACGGAAGCTCCCCTTGACGAGGAGATGAACGACGAAGCCTTAAGAGAGGAGCTTGATCTGGTCAAAGAAATACAATCAATAGCAGCTCTCCGTAAGGCCTCATTGAAACAACAAATAACCTTGCGCCACGATGCTAAGGTCATAAAGTGCGACTTCCCCGTTGGCAGCTTGGTCCTGCGCAGAAACCAGAAAGATTCACACGAAGGAAAGCTGGCCGCAAACAGGGAGGGACCCTACAGGATCAAGTCCAAAACGGGCACCGGAGCCTACTACTTAGAGACTCTGGACGGAGAACCATTTGCTCGACCATGGAATGCTGAAAAGCTCAAACAATACTACAGTTAAGCCCAACCACGAGGTCGGACTAACTGCTAACGACATCTCCCCGAACGGGGAGACGACGCGGCCACCGGATCATGCCCTGGTGAAACACGACCCATTCTACAATGCTGGTCAGCCTCTGCTCATGTGACGAGCAGATCCTACGCCCAACGGGGATACCTCAATCGAGCTCCGCCGTTGCCACACCAATCAGGGAGGACACCCAGCTCCCGATGGGAACAGTCCAAGCCTATGAGTTTAGTACCTCAACCGAGGTCCTAGTCTCATCGCTGGCAAAAACACCTTGCCCGTCTCGACGAGCCTCCCAGCCTGTCGAGCACAAAAACAAGTCGAGCAAACAAACAAACATACATATATAAATGCGATCAGAATCCATAACAAAGTTAATGACATCGGCTACATGGCCAGAATAAGTTAAGTGTGCATTAGAGGGGCTATGCCCGATAAACATTACAACAAAAAAAGGCACGCATGCCCACAAAATAGTTGTGCATCCAAGAAATACCTTGGTCAAACTAAACGACCTCACTAACACCTTCCGGGGGGACCACCTTGCCGTTAACGACCACATTAAGTAGACCCATTCCCTTGGTCAGCAATTGGACGTCTGAATTGAGGGCCTTCACCTGTTCCAAAGCAGTATTGAAGCCAAACTCAGTTGCCCCAGGTTGTCCTCCCCGAGGACACAAATCCTCTCAATCAGGTCCTTCCTCGTCTTCAAGGCCTTCTCATCGTCGGTCTCCTCCTCACTCGCTACCGACGACCCCTCCAGCTCTGTTATCCTCGCCTTCAAGCGGGCGTTCTCATCATTGACTTTCGTCACCTCCTCCTTCATTTGGGTCACCTCCTTTTGGAGCAGTATCTTGGTCTCCTGGTGATCTTGTAGCTTCTTCAGCTCATTATATATCTCCATGTTCTCGCACTCCAAGTCATTGATCCTGGTCTTAGCTTCCTTAAGGTCGGTTCGATGAGCCGCCTCTGCATCTCCAAGGGCCAGCACCGCATCCAATATCCTGATCATTTCGGCTGCGTCCTGGAAAAGGAGCTTCCTCCGCACCTGTAGATCGGCGAACAGAATCGCTGAGGCATCCAGATTAGGGACGACGACGGAGCTCCCCTCGTTAAACATCTGCCCCTGTTGATAGCATGCGGCTAGTACGAACTTCCCTCCAGGAGAGCCACCCGAGCAGCCCGCTGGAGAGGCCCCAATATCATCCCGTTTCCTCTTGTGGGATGAGTCAGGAGATGGGGGTACAAAGGTCATCCCCGGGGTAGGACCAGCGCCAGACACAAACTTCTCTATCGTCGCCTGCTGCTTGGACGCTCCAGCTTTGGGTGCCGAAGGCACTTTCTTCTGGACCTTGGCCGCCTGCAACCTCATTAAGCGCTCCCTCATGTCATCCATTTTCTGTGCGAACACAAAAGACAAAAGTTAGCAGACAGCAAAAGCTTAACAAATACGAACACAAGAGCAAGTTATACCAAGAAGTTGGAAGGCCACGTCGTCGTTTTCACACTTGAGGAGGGCCTTAGTGTTAATATAACTGCCTGCTCTGACGGGTACCCCATCGTCCCCGACCAGTTCCTTGCCATCTTTGTCCACCACAAAGGCCGACGTAAAGCTCTCTACATAGGTGTGGAGCACACGATAGGACTCCTTGTCGGCCTCACAGAGTTGATCGTGCTTTACCAGGAACTAGACGGTCCTGTATCTGAAGTGGGCGAACACCCATTCCAAAGGAAACTTAGACACGGGCTTTTTAACCTTCCGACCATCGACAATCACCATTTCAAGCATCGAGATGGAACTCTTGGCCGCCTCAGAAATGGGCTTCACGACTAGGAATCTATTCTTAAAATGACGAACAGACTCGGAGTACGGCCAGAAGAGTCTGCTCTGTTGTTTAAAGGATACCCAACTTTGCTTCGTGCCCGTAGTACTTCGCTGGAGCTGAAAGATACAGAAGAAGAGGTCGACAGTCGCCCCGACATAGAGAAAGCAACACACCAGCTCAAAGGCACGAATGAAGGCCAACGCGTTCGGATGGAGCTAAGCAGGGTACAACTCTAAATGACGAAAGAGTGCCTCTTGGAAGTCGGTGAAGGGAAGCCGAATCTTGGCCTCCACAAAGGCAAATTCATACATGGAGAACCGCATCCCCGGATAAATCGAACAGATCCTGTCGTTCTCAGTTGGGCGGAAGGCCCTCCATTGTGCTGGCTTACCCTCGGCCCAATTTTCCAAAAAGGGGAACTCTCGAGCCTCTTCCTCAGTAAATGTCGACTTCATCGACAGTGGCTCGTGCGCGATCCATTGAAGGTCCCCCTTGGCGACCTGAATGTTAGCATACTCGACGGCCTGCTCAGTCTCCTCTTGCGCGGCCTGGGCATCGGGCACGGTGTCATCACAAGGATCAACCATTTTCACCTGAAAAGCAGAGGAAGATAAAGTGAATTCGACGACTAAGTTCAAATCCACCCTTCCACCACTAGTCAAGTGAAAGGGCGAGGAACAAGTCGAGGACAACCCCGAGCCCACTTTGACCGCGACCAAGTACGACGACGTCGTCGCCCCCTATGTCGGGGATGAATCTCCACGACTCAACTACGTTGCTTCGAGCTCAAAACAAGGCAAGCTCATCGCGAAAAGCCAGAGCTTTCTGTCGAACAGGCCTAGTGCCCGACTACAAACCCAAAACTAATCCTAACCAAAACCTAGGAGAATCTACAACATTCATTCCATGTCCATCGTGTTCTTCATGAAAATCCCAGAAATTCATGTGTTCATCAAAGAACACATGAATCTTCAACCGAAAAACTCACGAGTCGCCGGAAAATTCATGAAGAACACCCAGAAAACGAAGAACACTTAAGGAAAATGCAGAAAAGATGAACAACTTACTTGAATATGAAGAGTTGGAGATGAAAGTGTGAACGGAGACGATGAAGATCTACGGCGGTTTCGGCGAGGGGAAAAAATGCAGAGCAAAAGAGGAGAGAAGAAATTTGTAAGAAGTGGACAAATGAACCCCTCCCCCCTCCTTTTATAAGCATTTGGTCGTGGGGAATCGCAAAGGCCATCATTACCTAGGCGGCGCTAGGTCTGACAAAGGGGTTGCATGTTCAACACGTGTCAAAAGGTTCCTGCATTTGACATTCCCAAGCATGAACGTTACATGCACCAGACCTTTTGCTATTCCGCGAGCACATCTCCTCACCAACGCGCACACCAAGGGTCCCCGACACAAAAACGCCGCTGTAACGGGCACCTTCACAAAAGCGTGCCCGACAGAAAATACATCTTCACAATATGCTCTTTAGGCAACAACACCTGATGAAGCGTGCCCGGCCAAACCTGCCTTGTCGACGATGAAGAGACTCTCCCTAAATACCATCCGATGATGACTGTTTACATGACTACCTTAAGTCCTCACTCTCCCCCAGAGCAAGGACTTGGGGGGCTCCTGTTCTGGACTGGGCAGGTACTGTGCCCCCAGAGGGGCAAGGACCAATCCAACCCAGCCATTGGACAGGCCCAATAGCCAGAAACTAGCCGTTGGACAGAAAGTAACCGTTGGGCAAAAAATAGTTGTTGGGCATGTCCCCTTCAAGCGCAAAGTAGTTCACGCGACCAACTGCCTCCCCGGATATCACGAAAACAGTTAGTCCAAGCCAAAAGGCCACGTGCCCTGCCCTCCATTTGGCAAGCCCTCATTGGTGAACCAGGCGCTTTGCTCGCTAGGAATCCCCCTATAAATACCCCCTCGCTTGAGAGGGGCAGGTATCAAATATCCAATACTTGAAATATTTTACTTGTTTTCCCTCTTTGACCAAACACTTACTTTGGCATCGGAGTACCTTGCAGGTACATCCACCCCTTTTTCCTCTCCTACAAGTATCATCACCTGTCCTACGTGAAGGCCATGACGATCCAGTCTGATCACCTCTAATCACTATCCAAAATGGTCCAAATGAAATAAATATGACCAATGAACATGGTTTCATAATAACTAAACCGGAAGCATAATGGGATGACAATGATAATAAATTGTGGTCACATGATTGGAAAGCGAAGAACATTCTCACTTCCGCCTTTGGAGTTGATGAGTTTTATCGCGTTTCTCATTGTGAGACCGCCAAAGCTATGTGGGACGCATTAGAGATTTCCCATGAGGGTACTAATGATGTTAAACAAGCTAGGATCAACACGTTGAATCAAAAGTTTGAGTTGTTCCGTATTGAGCATGGTGAAACCAGTGCGGATATGCAAAAATAGTCCACTCATCTTATAAATTGATTAAATGCACTAGGTAATCTCGTTTCCAATGAACTTGCTACTAACAGAGTTTTTAGATTTTTAAGTAGGGAATGCAACCAATGGTCACCGCTATTAAAAAAACAAATGATCTTAAGTCGCTTGATCTTACGGCTTTGTTTGGTAAGTTGGAAGAGCATGAGCAAGAGCTTTCTTGCTTGGCAAAATACGAGAAGGAATACGAAAAGAGATCAAAGAGTGAAAAAGGGAAAGACAAAGAAGAAGGGAAGAAGTCTATAGCTCTAAAGACTTCTAGCTGAAGGCCTTCATATTGTGAGCATTATAGTAGTGAGAGTGATGATGACAAGAAATCTTGTGAGGAAGATGTGGGGTTATTCGTAAGGAGGTACCAACAGTACATAAGGAAGAACGAATTTAAAAATTCTGACAAGAATATAGCCAGGTTTAGAAGGTTGACAAGTTCCTCCAAAGACGATAAAGATAGGAAGAGCAAGCTTAGAAGGTTTTGCTATCATTGTGGTGAAATTGGTCATTATAGACCAAAATGTCCCATGAGAATAAAGGATAAAGAAATGAGTCATCACAAGTCTTCTAGAAAGTCTAGAAAAGCTCATGTCCCTTGGGAAAGTACTAGTTATTCCTCTAGTGATCAAAGCACTACTTCAAGTGTGCAATCGGCTTGAATTTGTCTCATGGCTAAAGGGAAGAAAAATAAGAATGTAAGTTCCTCTAAACTTGAATCCACTAATGATTTATCCTATTTTCAATTACCTGAAGCCTTTGAAAATCTACATAGAGAAGCCTTAAGAGCCTTTAACAAGTTAGCTCCACATGAAAAAATGATTTTAAGTTTAGAAGCAAAAGTGTTGGAATTCGAAAGGAAGTTTGAGACTATTAAGAAATCTATGATAAAGACTCAAAGTGACAAGAAAGAGGACATAATACCTCCTAGGTTTGGTTAGGAGTATTGTCATAATAGACAAGAGGAAGTCAAATCCCTTCAAGTCAAATTAGATGTTACTTTGCAACCTAAGATTGTGTTTGCTATTGATCCCTCCAAGGTTGAAAAGCCTTTGTATTATTCTAAAAAGAAAAATAGACATATGCATAAGGAATCTAATTGCAAGGACATGTCTCATAAAAACCTATCTTGTCATTATTATTGCAAAAAGGGACACACCATTGAAAAGTGAAAATTTAGAAAGCTATTGATTTCTAAAGGAGCTATTCAATGGTTGCCTAAGAGCAACTTTAATCTCACTCACTTTCAAGGACCCAATGAAAATTGGGTACCTATTGCCTTTGTTTAAAATTTCAGTTTGAATATCTTGAATCTACTGAAAAGATGTGGTATCTTGATAATGGATGTTCAAGGCATACGACGGCTGACACATCACTTTTCATTGACTTCGTGCCAAAGAGGAAGGGATTCGTCTCATACGAAGATAACAACAAAGGTGCTACACTTGGAAAAGGTTGTGTAGGTAATCCCTCATCTACTACTATCTCTGATATTATGCTAGTTGATGGACTTAAACATAATCTTATAAGCATAAGCCAACTTTACGACAATGGTTTCAAAGTTACCTTTACAAAATCTTGCTGCTTTTTTGTGCATGATGAAAAGAAGGAATGTATGATTAAAGGCTTAAGGGTAAATAATACTTATATGCTAAGCCTAGATGATGTATCCATAGTAGGTGCTAAGTGTCTTGCCACCATAAGTGAAAACTCTTGGTCATGGCATAGACGCCTAGCTCATCTTAACTTTGATTTATTGAACAAGGTATCCTCAAAGGACTTGGTGATTGGTCTACCTAAAATAAAGTTCACTAAAGACCACCTATGTGAAGCTTGTAAAATGGGGAAGTAAAAGAGAATCTCTTTCAAATCTAAAAACCTTGTTTCTACATCGAGACCTCTTGAGCTTCTTCACATGGACCTTTTTGGTCACTCTAGGACCAAAAACATAGGTGAAAATTACTATGGCTTTGTTATTGTATATGATTACTCGAGATATTGTTGGGTCTTGTTCTTGTCGAGTAAAGACGAGACCTACCCGACTTTTAAGCAATTTTCTAAGTTATTTCAAAACAAAATGAATTTGAAAATCATTTCCATTCGAAGTTAACATGGAGGAGAGTTTCAAAATCACCTTTTTGAAAAGTATTGTGACAAACTTGGGATTGAGCATAAATTTTCCGCTCCTAGAACTCCGCAACAAAATGGCATTGTGGAACATAAAAATAGAATCCTTGAGGAGCTAGCGAGGACTATGCTTAATGAGGGTAATTTTCCTAAGTATTTTTAGGCGGATGCCATTAACACGGATTGGTATGTCATGAATAGGGTACTTATATGTCCTATTCTAGATAAGACCCCCTATGTACTACTTAGAGGTAGAAAGTCTAATGTTTCTCACTTACATGTCTTTGGATTCAAATGTTATGTTTTGAACAATAATTGAGATAATCTTGGCAAATTCGTTGCAAAAGCCGATGGAGGTATTTTCCTCGGATACTCACAATCTAGTAAGGTGTATAGGGTTTATAATAAGAGATTTCTTATAGTTGAGGAGTCCATACATGTTAATTTTGATGAGTCCCATCCAAAAGATGTTGGGAAATATGTTGTTTTTCATGATGTAGGTGTGTCTTCTCAAGATATTCTCAATGGAACCGGATAAGGGATTGATCAACCTAGAGCGGTGAATGATAAGAAGAAAGAATATGACAATGATGACGAGAAAATGATAGAAAGTCCTGCTATAGGGGAAGGTCTACCTTTGACTTGGAAGACATTGAAGGATCACCCGATTGACAACATACTTAGAGATATCACAAAGGGAGTAACTACTCGCTCTAAGCTAAGTAATTTGTGTTATCACTTTGCGTTTGTGTCTCAAGTAGAGCCTAAAAATGCTAAAGATGCACTGCTTGATGAGCATTGGCTTATAGACATGCAAGATGAACTAAATCAATTCAAAAGAAATGACATTTGAGATCTTGTCCCTCGTCCTATAGATCATCAAGTAATTGGCACCCGATAGATTTTTAGGAACAAACTTGATGAAAATAGGGTGATAACCCACAATAAGGCCCAGCTAGTGGCACAAGGCTATAACCAAGAGGAGGGCATCGATTATGAGGAAACTTATGCTCTGGTGGCTCGACTTGAGGCTATACGTCTTATGTTAGCCTATGCTTGCGCTAAGAATTTCACGTTATATCAAATGGATGTGAAAAGTGTGTTTCTAAATGGCTTTGTTAATGAAGAAGTGTATATAGCTCAACCCCCGGGTTTGAAAGTTATGAGTATCCAAACCATGTGTACAAGCTCAAAAGAGCTTTGTTTGGTCTCAAACAAGCCCCTAGGGCTTGGTATGAGTGACTAACCAAATTTTTAATTGACCAAGATACTCAAGGGGAAAAGTAGATATTGCCCTATTCATTAAACGCCAAGGGAAGCACACCTTTCAAGTTCAAGTTTATGTTGATGATATTATATTTGGATAAACTAATATGCAACTTGTAGAAGAGTTCTCTAAGCTTATGTAGGGAGAGTTTGAGATGAGTCTCATTGGGGAGTTGAATTACTTCCTTGGGCTTCAAATCAAGCAATTGAAAGAGGGTGCGTTGGTGTGTCAAACGAAGTATTGCAAAGAATTGCTAAAGCGCTTTGGCATGGAAGATGCAAAGTCTATCGATACACATATGGCCACAAATGGTAATTTGGAAAAGGACTCAAATAGTAAGGATGTAGTTGTGAAGAAATATAGAGGTGTGATTGGCTCTCTTCTATATCTTACTACATCTAGGCTAGATATCATGTTTAGCATATGCATGTGTGCCCGTTATCAATCGGCTCCTAAAGAATCTCACATAATAGCCGTCAAGCATATTATAGGTATCTTCGCGGTACTTCTCAATATGGGCTTTGGTATTCTAAAGGAAGAGATTGTAACCTAGTTGGATACACCGACTCCAATTTTTCCAGTTGCAAATCAAATAGGAAAAGCACTAATGGAACTTGCCATATGTTTTCAAATACCTTAGTAAGTTGGCATAGAAAGAAACAAGTTTTTGTTGCGTTGTTAACCGCCGAGGCGGAATATGCTACGGTCGGTAGTTGTTGTGCCCAAATCTTATGGCTCAAGCAACAATTATTTGATTTTGATATAAACTTGCAACATATTCCCATTATGTGCGACAACATTAACGTTATAAATCTAACTAAGAATCTGGTGCTACATTCACACACTAAGCATATTGAGATTCACCATCATTTCCTACGTGATCATGTTGAAAAAGGTGATGCCGTATTCGAGCATGTTGATAGTAAACACCAACTTGCGGATATTTTCACAAAACCACTTGCGACCAAATCATTTTTCAACATTCAAAGGGAATTGGGGATACTCGATATCTCTAATCTTGCCTAGGATGTCATTTTATTGCATGCATCTTATATACTATTACTCTAACCTTCATTGGGAGTTTCATCTCATAAGAATGCATGGTTCATCAATCTACATGAGAGGTAATATTGTTCCTTTTTATTTCTCTTGCTTAGTGAGTCTACTTGTTGTTAGTGCTCTAAATGACTAATATCCTTGATGAATGAAGTAGTTTATCAACCCTCACTTCCAAAAATTACCATTGATATTTATCAATTACATGCTTATAGTGATGTTGTGCTACTCCTTATATATACATGAAACATTTTTTGTAGTGCATATGGCTTGTTATGTATTTTGTCATGAACTTTGGTTGAACATGGTATGATCTAAAATGAATTTTTGTTGTATGTCACCATTATGGTTAATCTTTTTTTTGGTTTGAGTGGCGACGACTTCGTTTATCACCTTGCTATAGCACATGCGTGTGTAGCATTTCTGGAGCACCAAAAGCATATGTCACGTAATCGTGTCGCTTTTATAGCAGCTCAAGGGTTTGCCTTTATGTTATATATTTCATTGTTCTTGTTCTTCTATCTTATGTGACACCTTGAGTAGCAATTATGTTCTATTGTTACTTGGTGTGGTTATATTTATGTTTAGGCATTTTAAATTAACGTGCACATCATTCTATGTGAATGTTTTCATATTGATTATCTTCTCTTTGCAATTTCCTCAGTATGGTATTTTTAGTCCGTCTGTGATTATTGATACTTCTAACTATTTGCTTGTTCTCTTTTTGATGTTGTCAAAGGGGGAGAAGTATAAAAGTGTTGAAGTTGGATGCACATATTTAGGGGGAGTCTTCAAAAAGACAACAACGTCGCTAAACGCATCGTCTCATGTTTTTCCATCATAAAAAAATGGGAGTATGAGAGGTGTTTTTGTATTTTAAGAGATGTCAAAACTAGGATAGTGTAGCGTTATGTATATTGGACGATATCCTCCCATTCCAGATGCGCATCTTGTCATTAGGAAGCATTCAAAGGAGTTTGAAAGGGATTCAACATCATATTTGCATTGAAAAACATGTTTTTGGGCATACAAGTCAGTACAGGCCGACCTATACGAGCCTCTGCTTCAGTATAGATCAGAACATGGACTTTTCAGGCCGACTCCCATGGAACAGTATTGAAGCCTCTAGGTTCTGCCCACAGGCTACCAGATAGGCTGGCCTATTACCTTCACAGGCCAAACTAAACGACACTAATAGGCCGACCTTTTGCCCATTCATTCACATACCTATATATATATATATATATATATATATATATATATATATATATATATATATATATATACTCATACATGCATCTTCTTCTTGGCAAGGTTTCCTAGTGAATAAAACCTAAACGAAACCAGATTAAAAAGTTGCCCATCATCTTCATCCCTTCTTCTATGCATACACACAATTGAACTACACATAATCATTTTTCGATTGGGTGACCATCTAGATTATAGTTGATAACGTCCAATTAGGTTTGGTGTAACCGAGAATATTGGGTTGGGGGTTTTGTGTGTTTCAAATAAGAAACCAAGGTTGGGTTTTCCTTCAAGATCATGTTGATTTGAAGGTTTTGGGCGATATCACGTCAACACAGATTCGACAGAGTGAAGGCCTTGGGACAAGGTAGTTTCCTTGCTAGGGGGTAGCGCGAAACGGTGAATTTTGTTCGGGAATCTATGGTATCAACAAGTTGCGTGCTCGGGATAATCGGATGATTGTAGGTGCATTGTTGGTCACTTGATCAAGGGTTTGGAGGTGGAAGAATAAATACAAAAAATAGGGTTTTTGGGGTTTGCATTCTTCATCTCTTGTATAAACATTTTTGCAAAGAAAAGGTTAATAACATTATCTCAATTTGATTTTGAATTGAGGTCAGACGTACCCATAGCGAGACTGATTGGGGAACTGCCTAAACAAATCTTGATCTCTCTCTTCATCTCTTTATTTCTTTTATTGTTGATTACGCAATTTATTGATTTCGTCGTTGTTTGATTAATTGGATTGGAAATTATTTTCTACTATCTTTAAAGGTGTTGTTGTTGACATAATCACAATCACTTTGATTGTGATAGGTTTTAATGTCAACAAAATAAACTATATTTCCAATTGTTATCGATCGCACATCAAGTATTCAATAAATTGTTTGTGTGTATTTTGTTTGTGTTTTGGTTCATTGGATATACGAGTTACAATTAGCATTGCATTTAATTGATTCGTAGCTTGATCGTTGTTGAACATTTACGTTTGTTATCACTCTGTTTGGTTTGCGTTACACATATTGCTTTTCGATAGTAGGTTCGGTTAGACGTTTCGATTCGGGTCATTTTTCCGCTGCACCATATTTTTGAAAACAGATTTTTGCCAAAAGTTTTTGTTGTAAAATTTGTGATCTATTCACCCCCCTCTAGATCGAAGCCTATCGTCTAACAAAACTGAGGCTGGCAACATTACGAACAATGAGAATTTGAAAATGAAGGATTTTCTAAATTCTCTAACAAAAAATGCCTTTACTTGGTTTATAACACTCCTTCCACACTCTGTTCAAACATGGAGTCAGTTGGGGAGACATTTCCATGAACAATTTTACATGGGACAGTCTAAGATAAGCTTAAAGGAGTTGGCTAGTGTTAGGAAGAAAGTTCCTGAGTCGATCAATGATTATCTAAATGGGTTTAGACTTCTTAAAGCAAGGTGTTTTACTCAAGTGCATGAACACGAGTTAGTCAAAATGGTTGCACTTGGCTTTGATTATTCTATTAGGAATAAATTTGATACTCAATACCTTAGGGATATGGAACAGTTGGTAGATAGGGTTTGCCAGGTCGAACACTTGAAACCTAAAAAAGCTAAAACGAATAAGTATCATAAAAAAGAAAAGTTTGTGTATGTAGAGGCAAACGAATACCTCTCAGACCTAGGCGACGGATATGTCGAAGAAAGTAAGGTTAATGTGGTTGAACTTAAGCCAGGACCTCCTTATGTCTGCAAATTGTTGAACCCGTCGAATGGGAAAAACCTCGTCGAACCCAACAAGAACGACAAATTTGTCACAAAAACATATACTTTTGATATAACAAAGTGTGACAAAATATTTGATTTATTAGTTACTGATGGACAAATAATAGTGTCTCCGGGCCTAAAAACTCCTACATTGGAATAGAGGAAAAAGAGAGGTTTTTGTAAGTACCATAATTTGTTGAGTTATAAAACATCTCAATGTGTGCTTTTCAGGGATTTGGTGCAAAACGCTTTGAAGGAAGGCATGCTGCAATTTGGCAAAAAACCAAAGGCACCAATGCAGGTGGATGCTGACCCAATGGAAACGAAATATGCTCACTACAATGAACCCGTCGAGATCTTAATGGTTGAAGTTACTGAAGGTTTTAACATAGAGGTAGAGAAAGGCAGGTAGACTTCTGTAGTTACTGATGCTAACATGCAACTGATGTACCCCTAAGCTGAGGAAGGGTTGATTGATTTCTTAGAGCGCTGTAAGTTGAGTGACTTCAAGACCATGTTATGCCCAAGGTGTAGCATTGTCTTCAATGAATAGGCGGCAAAGAAACTAGAAAACACCAGGCTGCAAGATCCCAAAAGAAGTAAAGGAGGAAACCAAGCTCCTAAGTTTACTTCGAGCAGTAGAGGTGGTCCTCGCAGGATGGAGAATACATGAGGAAGTTCCGACAGCCTCATCAGAGAATGTTTTGTCCCCCAGCAAATGTACCCAAGGAAAAGTGGGCCAAGCCTCTGAACAAGAGGGGGTCTATCAGCCGAAGTGGAAACTGATCGACCCTAAAATAAGGTTACCAGATCAAAAGAAGCATAAAGTGTCAAAGGGCCAATCACACATCCCTCCTAACTATAAAGGGAACAATCCAATGAAAAGGACGCAGTGTAGGTGTCACCGAAGAAAGAAGAAGGGTGAAACATAAGCCTTTACGACCAAGCGTGAAACCCCTAAGTCGAAGTGTGACATGGTTGCGTCGAAGACTCAGAAGAAGCCTTGCATAAGGAAACTGAGTGATGAAGACAAAAGAATAGCCAACCAAAGACTGTCATTGAAGGTAGCCCATATGGGTAAGGTTAGTTCCAGAGCAAGGACAAAAATTCCCGAGTATACTCCACAATCTAAGGAAGAGGTCCCTGAGTACACTCTTCAGCCAGAGGAGGAGGTGCCTATATACACCCCAACCTGAGGACAAGGATCCAGAATATACCCCTCAGTTGAACGACGAGATGGTCGAAGACAACGTTGATATAGAATCTGAAGACGACTTTCAAATTATCTATGACATAGTTTCTATGCTCCCTGCTGAGTATGATAAAGTGTTAGAGGTGTTGGAGATTGAGGAAGATTACATACAAGACGAGGCTGCAAATCAAAATCCTATTTGTTATTATGTTATGAACAATGGCGTCGTTGTGGAGAAACATGCCATCTTTGAGAGGCCAGACCCAGGGATGATGTACCATCTCAGACCTTTGTTCATCAGGGAAAAGGTGGATGTAGGGATGGCAAAGTACCTGCGGATATCCGCATATAAAATCCGTCATGGAT
The DNA here is from genome assembly GCA_022829125.1 of Lathyrus tuberosus. NCBI lineage: Eukaryota > Viridiplantae > Streptophyta > Magnoliopsida > Fabales > Fabaceae > Lathyrus > Lathyrus tuberosus. Next base: position 7,524,360 of record JALAZF010000193.1, read on the forward strand.
ATGGGGCGGGTATCTTAATGGATATCCACAGATAAAATAAATGGATATTTAAATACTTGTTTGTTAATGGATATGGATACTGGTTTAATGATATTCGTGCCCGCGGATATCTATATCCGTGAATAAATTATAAAAATCATTTAAATATCATTAGTTTATTATATCTTATCTTTTCATCTTCTAAAAAAATTAGTTTTTCTTATATTTCTTTTTTTTTTGAAATTTTCTTTGAAGAAAACCTTTCACATTTCATTCAAATTTTATTAGCCATTTTGAAAGTGTGAAAAACACAAGAAAGGGGGGTTTGAATTGGTTTTTCAAAATAAAATTGTTTCTTTAAATTAAATCCATATTATAAGACTCTTTCTTTTATCAATAATGACCTTTGTTGAGAATAAATAGATAAACACGTTATGTTTATACTAGTTCACTTGAGAAACACTCAAGTTAATCTAGTCCACCCGCCAAGGTGATTTTGCCTCTCTCAACGGGGTCTTAATCCACTATTTAAACAAATCAGTACAATGCACTAGCCAAAATGCTGGTGACTAACACAACCTCTAAAACTCTCAAGTTTTAGACTTCTCAAGTAATACAACCTCACAGGTCTTACTCAAGGAACAACCTCTAAGACTACACGTCCTAGACTTCTCAAGAAATACAACCACACGGTCTTTCTCAAGGAACACAAACCTAAATTTGAATAAGTTTCGTTTGCAGACAAGTGCTTCTTATACAAGCTGAAAAATGTAAACAAGTTTCGACCAGAATAACTTAAGAAAGATTTCAGTTGGAAAGTATTTTGCAGTGACGTTCATGTGTATCTTTCTTCAAGTCTTTTGCTTCCTTTTATAGTCGTGTAGAAAGAGCCGTTGAAGTGTAATCATGATAGCTAACTAGGCTGGCGGCTAGAAGCGTTAAGACAGATAAAAACTTTTGCGTCCTGTCTTGTCAGACTATCCTCGTTTGTACTGTTTGCACTGTTACCAAGATATTTTTCGCTTGAATTAAGGTACAACTGTACTATGTAGCTTTGTCTTCTTGGCTTCTCAACTTCAGAGGCTTTTTACGAGCATGAGTAAGAAGGGAAAACATAGCTTGGTTCTTGAGATTTTCAAGTCTTCGAATCCTCAGAGTAGCGCCTTCAGAGTCTTCAGCACTTGGTCTTCAGAACCTTGTTCGCTTGGTATGTTGTCTTCATATCTTCAGAGGCTTCTGATAGTATCTGGTTAAAGCATGAGTAGAGACTTGATTAGGTCTTCAGAACCTTGATCAGAGAGCTTAAGTCTTCAGTATCTGGACTTCGTTCAATCAGAACCTTTGTCTTCAGATCTTCAGAACTCGTTCTCTTTTCCTTTTGTATCAGAGTCTTGTGAACTTCATATTAGTTTAAAAATGAGTTCTGCTTTTCAAGTGTATAGGCTGAGAATTTTCCTTTAAGCATTGTGTTCACGCCAATTTACGGAAGCATAACTTGTTTGTTAAGTTCTTACAAATAACAAACATTAGGTGTACAAAATTGTTCATACAGAAATACTCATTTGATATCATCAAAACTTAGAGATAAAATTGCAGAACCAATTCTTGTTCTCACACATTTCATATTTAAACTCTTCAATATTTCATACCTCACTTCAATAATTTCATAGTCCAACCAACTAGTGCAAGCATTCCTCTGTCGAACCAATGTCTCCCTTCTTATTCCTCTGTCGTCCGCTCTTCCATCATAACTCACAATCACAATATTTTTTTTGTTTGGTTAAAAATGAAATGTAGGGAAATTATGTTTGGATCTAATTATGTTTTGGTGAAAAAAAAGAAAATTAATGTGATGAAATTTTATTGTTAAATTAAGAGCGAATTGTATGAATGTTATGTGATAATAACTTTTTGTGTCTTTAAAAGAAGTTAAAAATATTTTTTTTCAATTTTTTATTTATAAAAAACATATTATCCATGAATATCTATAAATATCTGTGGATACCGTAAAACCCGCGAATTACCCACTTAACGAATACCCGTATGGATATGGAGGCAGATATGGATATCATATTTATCCAACGGGGCGGATACTGATATCATAGTATCCGTCCCCATGGATATCCATTTACATCCCTAGGGGGATAGTATGCTTGTCAACAAGGTTTTCGTTAACGAAGAAGCGATAGTCAATTTGATGTTGCATTCATTGTTTAAAAAGACGGGGAAGAGAGATGTTGATCTTCGGCCCTATAACATTGTTTTGTCGAATTATGAAGGCAAAACCAGTCATATTTTGGGAGTAATTCAAGTTGAACTCTCATTCGGCTCCACCAGTAGGCCGACATTATTCATGGTGATCACATCCAATGCCAATTACAACTTGTTGTTGGGCCATTAATGGATCCATGGTGTAGTTGTAGTACCTTCGACTCTGCACCAGAGGGTTTCCATTTGGAGAGAGAATGTCATAGTATAAAATATCGAAGCCGACCAGAGCTATTACATGGCTGAGGTCAGTAAGGTCAATAAGAAGAACTTTGACATAAATTTGGCAAGCATTCTGCCATGTTATGCGGCATATGAGGTTTATACTCCTCAAAAGGATGCCACATATTTCTTGAACCTGCATCCGAATCATGGGTTCATTTGGGATAAGGAGCAGGTAGAAAATTAATTTGTCGAAGAAGGAGATATGCCACCCACAGGGTGGACAATGGTCTATGAAAATGACCGTTGAGTCAAATTCATTGGCTTGAATTTAGGGTTACATGGCCGAAAATAGATTAATTTCGGCCTTAGAGGTTGAAGTTGTCTAGAATATGGCTCTTGAGTCTAATGTTGAAAATTCTGATAATTTTGGAGGTGGTCTTTATGTCTAGATAACAACTTTAGAAAGTCAGAGGCTTAATTGTATCTATGATAATGATCCTTTAGAGTTTGAAAAAGACCCACTTGATTCTACTGAGAAAATGCAGGCCCAAGACCCCTTATAAGAGGTAGATCTAGGCGATGAAGCAGTGAAGCGACCAACATATATCAGTGCTAATATTGAACCAGGCATGAAGATCAAAGTGGTCAAACTGTTCAAAGAATTCAAAGATTGTTTCGCCTAGGACTACAAAAAAATGCCAGAGCTAAGTCGAGACATGGTGGAGTTAAAGCTGCCAATTCGACCTAGCAAGAAGTCGGTGAAAGAATAAGAAGGTTTGCACCAGAAATTATGTCGAAGATCAAATAGGAGATTAAAAGGCTGCTCATGAGTAAGTTCGTTAGAATGGCCAGGAGACTTATTGGGATTTATGGTGCATAAAAAAAGGCATATAGATAAATCAGAACAAAACGAAAGCAATCCTGAATCTCAAGCCTCCTTCCACAAAGAAGCAACTTCAATCTTTTTTGGGGAAAATAAATTTCCTGAGAAGATTCATCTCCAAATTAAGTGGCAAGACTCAGTCGTTCTCGCCGTTACTTCGACTAAAGATAGAGAGTGACTTCACATGGGGGAGCGAGCTGCAAGAAGCTTTCGACAATATTAAGGACTATCTGATGAAGCCTCCAATCTTGCTCCAAGTAGAAATAAGTGTATGAAATTGTACATAGCTACATCAGATTCGACCATAGGAAGTATGTTAGCTTAGGAGGATGAAAATGGTGTCAAAAGAGCCATTTATTATCTCAGTCTAATCTTGATTGATGCAGAGAATAGGCATAACGGGATCGGAAAATTATGTTTGTGCCTATATTTCTCATGTACAAAACTTAAGCACTATATAAAACGAGTGTATGTTTATGTTTACTCTCATTTTGACGTTATTAAACATATGTTGTCAAAGTCTATACTTCATAGTCGAATAGGAAAATGGGCTTTAGCACTTACAGAATATTCTTTGACTTATTGTCCTTTGAAAGAAGTAAAAGGCCAAATTGTCGCAGACTTCATTATTGACCACTCAATGGTCAAAGAAATAGAAAGTTATGTAGAAACTAGGCCTTGGAAATTGTACTTCGAAGGTTCTAGGCATAAATATGGAACTGGGGTTGGAGTATCCATAATTTCTCCAGAGGACATACCAACTAAATTCAATTTTAGAATCCAAGGTCTTTGTTTTAACAATGAAGCTGAATATGAAACCTTAATAACAAGACTTCAAATTTTATTGGATTTGAGGAAAATAGACGTCAAAATAAAAGGAGACTCAGAGTTGGTGGTTAAGCAATTAAAAAAGAGAGAATAAATGCATCAAAGAAAATTTGATGATGTACTTTGTCATGGTCAACTCTCTTTTAAAAATTTTTTACCGCGTCTCTTTCGATCACATACGTCGACTAGAGAATCAAGAAGCAAACGATTTAGCTCAAATTGCTTTAGGTTACAAAATCTCTAAGGAGAGGTTAGAGGATTTGGTGGAAGTAAAAGATAAGTTAATCTCAGTAGAAAGCTCCTCAGAGACGTCGTCAATGTCAAAACATGGGGGGTAGATAAAACTGAGACGCCATCAAACTTAGGAAAATTTGAGCTTTTAAAATTTTTTAAAACTTACGAAGTTTTGGCCATTGACTTAATGTCAGATAATGATTGGCGAAAACCCATTTTCGATTACTTGGGAAATTCGGCAGGAGTTACTGATCGAAAAGTCAAATACAAAGCGTTAAGTTACGTAATAATGGGGAATGCGTTATTTAAGAAAACTCTCGGGGGAATTCTTCTTAAGTGCCTGGGCAAAAGTGTAGCATATTTAGCGATATCTGAGGTGCATAGGGGGTCATGTGGCTCTCACCAAGTGGGTCACAAGATGAAATAATTGCTATTTTAACTAGAGGTTTATTGGCTAACCATGCTGAAAGATTGTAAATATTTTGCCAAAGGTTGTCAGGAATTCCAAAAGCATTCAGGTATCCAACATGTTCCTGCGAGTGAGCAACACTCAATAGTCAAGCCATGTCCTTTTAGAGGATGAGCCTTAGACATAATTGGTGAAATTAAGCCCTCTTCATTGAAAGGGCATATATACATCTTGATGGGGATATATTATTTCACTAAGTGGATAAAAGTCGTACCTCTGGCTAACATGGATCAGGAAGAAGTGATTAGTTTCATCCAAAATTATATTATACATAGATTTGAAATACTTGAGACTATTACTACGAACCAAGGCTCGGTGTTCATAGGGAGAAAAATGGTAGAGTTTTCCTCAAAAATAGGGTTCAAGTTACTAACTTCGACGCTATATTATGCCCATACTAATGTCCATGTTGAAGCGGCCAACAAGATCGTGATTGGTTTAATAAGGAAACACGTAGGTCAAAAGCAAAAAAAAAGGCATAGAACTTTGAACCAAATGTTGTGGGCATGTCGAAACTCTCCCAAAGAGTCGACTAATGCCACACCATTTCGACTTGTTTATGAGCATGATGTAGTACTCCCTTTAGAAATCCATTTGCAGTCAGTTAGGATTCAAAGGCAAATTGAGATTCCAACTAAGTACTATTGAGGTGTGATGCTATATGAGTTGAGTGACTTGGATGAAGAAAGATTAGCTACTCAAGATGTCTTGATGAGACAAAAAGGAAGAGTAGCTAAGGCATATAATAAGAAAGTTAAGTCGAAAACTTTCAAGTTGGGAGACTTAGTTTGGAAAGCCATCCAGCCCATGGAAAAAAAAGATAGAACTTTGGGAAAGTTGTCCCCAAATTGGGAAGGACCATTTAAAATTCTACAAGCATTCACAAACAATGCATATGAAGTCGAAGAATTGACCCAAGAAGGTCGAATCCTGGGATAAATGGAAAATATTTAAAATAGTATAGGCCTATATTGCAAGAAATCCATATTAACTCAGAATAAATTTAACTTCGAAATTAAAAAAGGCTAAAAAATATTGGCCATAAATGTCGAAATGACACAGAGGGCATATATAACAATTACAAAAATCCCAAATGTTGTTGCAAACGACATAGAAACTTCAACAAAAAACAAGGATAAACCCTAGAAAGTGAAAGAAGCTTTGAGCCTATCATATTGGATCCTTACTGCAAACAATCAACGATCAAATTGAGAAATTGTTGAGGCAAAACCTTCAATCTCAATGTCAAGAGTAGTGACAGTCTCCAAGTATTGGATTCCAACTAGGGATTCTTCATCTATTTGTAGTTGACTAATCCTCCGGATTGCATTCTTTTTGCCTTCAACTTCTTGCGTCTTTTTTTGCAACACTTCAATCTTCCTCTTCTAGTTGAGGATTTTAGCATAAAAAAAACAACAACTACATCTTCCTGACGAGGAGCTTCTTCCAATTTGTTATCCCATATGTCATATTCATTGGCTAAGTCCATGCCTTCGACCTTTCCTCTGCTTTAGGCGCCATCTTTGCTTGAGCATCATGTTTCCTTTGAAAATCAGCAAAGATATGGTTAAAGAGGGGTCCAAATTCTACTACAAAATCAACAAATTCGTTAGGGGCATCAGGAATGCCAAGTTTTTTTCAATAGTGATTTGATGCCATATCCATAAATGAAGTATTTTTCTAGTGCTTTGAAAAGTTCGACTCCTCCAAGTTTGGCTTTTAGTTGCTGAAAAACTCCATCAATAGTTTCAGGTGTAGTATTCCTTCTAGAGATAGTTGAAGAACTGGAGCATTTGTCAGTTGAACTGCCTTTGTTGCTCATTGTCATACCCCAAATTTTGACCACAGGATTTCCCATCATTGTGCAAATCATCACCACAATATGGATGTACCTTCATACCTCATCAATCCTCTCAAAGATTGTTGAGCATTCACTACAATCAAGAATTAGGGTTTTGAGCCCCCTCAGAGCACTCAGACAAAGGATCAATGAAGAATGGACATGATACTTAACTTTTCAAGTCTCTCAAACATCCATGAAGGATCAAGAGGTCTCCCACATCAAGAATCAAGCACAAGAGTGCAACAGTTCAAGTGGATCAAGCCTCAAGATCATCAGTGTCACCAAATTAGGGTTTTGGTCGACCAAGGCCTCCATAGAGAAATTTTCATCTGGGCATGAGTCAATACTTCAAAACATGATCCAAGAAGCTCAAAGGGACCTCATGAACCCAATCATAGAGTCAAAATAGCCTCAGGGGATGCATTAATAAAAAACTAGGAATTAGGGTTTCTTAACCTAATTCACCCATAAGTTGACTTTTGAAGCAAGGCATGAGCCAAAACCTCAAGAAGTGTTTTGGAGACCTCCAATACATCATATTGATCCATTTATAAGATTGTATTGACCCAAAGAACTTGGTTCATAAGCAGTACAAGGATTCAAATTCATCTGGACCAATTAGGGTTTTCTGATGAAAAGACAACTGTACCTTTGACTTTTGACCAAGACATGATCCCAAACCTTGGGATATGATTCAAGACATTCTAAAACACCTATGGAATCCATCCATTAGGTTTAAATTAGGACAAGAACTTGATTTCATAGAGGATCACAAAGTTTGATATTCATCTGATAAAAAGTCAACTGTGCCAAAAAACCAAGTTTGACTTTTTGAATTTCTTGACAAACAAGTCTTCCCTAAGTCAAAAACAATGTTAACTTATGGTTTAGACCATCATCCATAAAAAAAATCAAGAAAAGTGAGGTTAATTGCAAAAGGGGCAATCTTAAGAAACTTGAAATTTCACTAAGTCATGAATAAAGTGATTTATACCTAACTTTGCAGGACCATAACTTGTGATCCAAGCAACCTTTTTCTTCCATCCAAAGCTCAAATGAAATCTCTCATTACATACTTCAAGATTGTCAACTACATCATATTCCAAATCCTCATGGATTTTGAGTTATGGATTGATCAAAATCACAAAAATGTGAAAATGACCATTTTTCCAACATTTAGTGAAATTTTGGACAGAATATGTTTTCCATTTTCACCAACTTTGAGGCCATTTTTCCTTATGATACAAGATGATTCAAGACCAAAGTTGGACATCAAAGTTGAAGTATGTTATTGGGGCTTTCCAAAAAGTACAAGAGCCTCACATGGTTTAACTTGAGCAAGGAGTTATAAGCCTCCAAAAATGGCATTTTTCACCCTGCCCACACAAAGGCATGAAAACCTAACTTGGTTCCCAAGATTTCTTGAACCAATTTTGGACACTTGCATCATTTCATTTCTGTCCAAAATCAACTTGAATGATGAGGGATCTGATCACAAAGCCACCAAGTCAAAAATCTTATTCCTTGGCATGTGAAATTCAATGTTGCAAATACAAAAACTCCAATTTTGTTTCAAGGCATTCAAGAGGTACATTAAGGTGGCATGCATCAGTCCATGACAGTCCATTTGAGTCAATATTGTTTCAAAAATCAGAAGACCTAAAGCTACAAAGATCAGCTTAAGTCATTGGCTAGAGGAGACTTGGTACCTTGGCATTTATGAAAGTGATACATGGGCATATCCATTGGATAATAGAGTGAACCAGCCCCCATTCACTATTCCTTCAAAAAAAAACTTCCTCTACTATAAATAGAGGTAATTTCTGATGTTTCAAACCACACCAAAACAATACCAAAGCCTTGTTTTCTCACTCTCCCTCCCTTACTTCAATTTCAAGTCACAATGGAGCAATTTGGGGATTCTTGAAACCAGAGCAAAAACCACTTAAATAACTATCCAAACATATCATAAATCATCTATTGGACGTGTTCAAACCTTCATCCTCATTGTACAACACCAAAATCAGAAAGTCAACCCCCAAAACCTCAAATTTTGACTTTTCTGCATTTTTCAAGTCATGTCTTGATTCAGCCACTTTCAAAGCCAAGCAACACTTCAAATACTCTCCAAATATCATCCCTAAGTTGTTCCAACAAGTGTCCCTCAACTGTAACACCATTTGAGTGAGTTACCATTTTGGTCACTTTTGTCACTTTTGTAAGAAAGAGCCAGTTCTTGTTCCTGAGGTTTCTAGCTGGTTTTGATAATCCTAAAAGCTTCTAAGGGATCTATCAAGAGTGTCTAAGACATTAGATTACTTCTGGCACAAGTATTTTGAAAGATAGCACAAGGAGCTTCAAGAGGTAAGTGCATAACAACTTGAACTCTTTAAAATATGCATTGCTTTGATAACCATTGATCATGAACATGTCATGCATATCATATGTGTTGTGTTTGAACCAATTTACCATGCTATTATTGCTTGTATGAAGTGGTAGCATAGAACTTGCAAATTTTGGCCTATTTTGAAACCACTATCGAGTTTTAAAATTTAGGCATCTTTAGAAAATTCTAAGACCACCATTGGATTCCTCATGAAATTCTAGGTAGGATCCATCTAAATTTCATCCATTTTCATGGAGAAATGAAGAAGTTATGGCCTTCTTGCAAATACCCCAAAATCTGGTTTTTTGCCTTGGCCTGACCTAGAAATTAGGTCACACTTATATGCATATGGGGTGGTTTTAATACACGGATGTATCACCACCCTAGTGATAGCAGCGTGTGTTTGTTTGGTTAGAGGGTGTGGGTTCAACACCCACCCAGACCATTTTTGGTTCCCTCTCCTTTGTTGCTATTTTTCTCATTTTTTATTATTTTCTTAATTAATCTCAAAATTAATTCCTCCTTCAATTTTAATTATTTTTTATTGATTTTTTTTTCAAAATTCACAAAAATATTGAAATATTTTATTATACAAAAAAATCAAACTTATATTATTTATTTAATATAGCTTGAATTTTGTGAATAATTTCATTTTTATTTGTTTTTAAACATTTTTAAATGAAACTTCTACCTTGATTTTTCAAATTCAAATGAATTATAAGTTTTCATATGATTAAACATGATTTTTTAAAACATTGTTCAAAGTTGACAACTTGTTTTTAAATATATTTTATATTTTATATAATTTATTATTTATTTTTCTTTGAAAACTTATATTTTTAAAAGAAATTAAGGTTTTTTCTTGATTTTAACTTCATTTGAAAAACTTTTGGGCCTCTAATAGAGTGTAAGACCCATCCCCTTTGTAAATATACCATTTTGGGCGTCAGTCATTGTATAAGTCCCAATACGATTTTCAAAATAAACGGTGTGATCGCTGTTTTTTATCTGGGCATCTCTCTGAGCTGTAAGCCCCACCTCTTGTATAAAAATAAACTTTTGGGCCTCTAATCGAGTGTAAGACCCATCCCTTTTGTACATAAATAATTTTGGGCCTCAGTCATTGTATATGTCCCTCAGTGGTTTTTAAAATCACAGCGCGATCGTCGCCTTTTCAAATAAATCATATGGGCCTCTCCTTGAGTATAAGCCCCATTTTTCATTATTCAAAATAATTTTTGGGTCTCTATTAGAGTGTAAGACCCAACCCCTCTTTGTATAAAAACAATTTTTGGGTCTCTACTGTAGTATAAGTCCCACAACGTCTTTCGGTATTGCAGTGCGATCAATGTTTTCAAATAAGTCATTTGGGCCTCTCTTTGAGTTATAAGCCCCAAACATTCTTCCAAACAAATTTTCCCTTAATTCAAATTCAAATTCAATGGTGTTTCTTTCAAAACTTTCTTCAATTTCTTGAAACCCTGAAAGAGGCAATACAGTTGTAGTCAATACAACAGATCACAATATGCTTGGGCTTCTTCTCAGAAGATAAGTCCCCACATCTTTTTCAGTGCATATTTCTTATATATATCTGTCAATATAATTGTCTGTATATACTTGTGCATATCTTGTTTAGAGTTTCCCCCAACAGTTAGGTCTATGTTTAGCTCAAGCCAGAGGTTACTTTACAACATAGTCAAAACTAGTCCCTCATAGGAAATTCCCTATACAGTCTGCCTCCTCTTGGGCTTATATAATATGGAACAGAGAAAGACATTATTCCCGGTGAAACTTTTCTCAAGACTATCAAACTTAGATATATATATATATATATATATATATATATATATATATATATATATATATATATATATATATATACAAGAAATTCATTTCCCTAGAGAGGATTAATTCCCGGTGAAACCTCTCTTGAATTTCTTCAAACCTTAGAACTGTTCAGAAGAGAAAGGATTAATTCCCGGTGAAACCTTTCTTGAACTTTTCTTAGACTTGGACCCACAGGCTTCCTAAAAGCATCCCCATCCTCCTCTTGGGCTTAGTACAAGGACCAACAGGCTTCTTAGAAGTTCCTCAGCCTCCTCTTGGGCTTAGTACAAGGACCCAAAGTCCTCTTAAAGGCATACGACAGAAATTAGTCATCTCTACTAGTTCAATCCTCAGGAGAGTCAAAATTCCAAAACATCAAACCATTTTATGGTTGATCTTCATCCCTTAAACCCTCAGCCTCCTCTTGGCCATCATACAAAGACCCCTCTCTACACCAGAGCCTACCACTTCTTGAGAGACTTGGACAGTCTCAGCCTCCTCTTCATGTTAGACTTGGAAAGTCTCATCTCCTCTTAGATCTCACAGAAACCCTCAAGTTTCCTAAAATCACAGGAAAAACCCTGATCATTTCATCAATATACTAATCTCCAGCAGAGTTAAAACCTCTATAGGTTTTCAAACTTAACTTTAAACCCATCTGACCCCCCAACAAGGCTTAGGCTTTCATTTTAAGTAATCCCAGCCAAGGTCAATTTACCATCAACAAATCCCCAAGAGAATCAAAACCTCAGGGCATCTGATATCTCAACTCTTCCCTAATCCCCAGAAAGAGTAAATCCTTTTGAATTCCCTAACACAATTTGGACCTGCTCCTGGATTTCAATAATCCTCAGCAAAATTTAGCCTCCTCTTAGGCTTCATATAAGAATTTCCCCCAGTGGAGTCAGCCAGCCTCAATCTTGGGCTTTGTACAAGAGAGATAAAACTCTCACCAGTGGTGTCAGTTTCCTTTAGCTTCAACCTTGAGCTTTGATTAAGGCACACAAAAATCAACATCCCCTCAGATGAGACCATGAGTCACCTCTGCAGGAAGACATCTTCTCTATACATCACATATCAAAACAAAATAATCAAAACCATTTTCCAGATAATTTTTGTAAGTGGCACACTTGTTACTTCAAAATCCAAGCTAGAGTCCTTCTCTTATCCTAGCTAAAAATCATCTTTCATCTAACAGCTGTAAGTGGCAAGCCTCTGGATTCCTAAGATCCAAGCCAATGTCCTTCTCTTAGCATGAAAGATTCATAAAGGAAAAAGTGGCATTGCTCTACACTGAGTTAAAGCTTTCTTCCTTCATGACATCACCCTTATAAAGGAAATCATGGCATTTCTGGATTCTACATCCCAGTTAAAGTAATTTCCCTTATAAAAATAATCACCCAACATTTGTGATGAATAGAAGAGATATCTCTCTTTAGAGATGACAAATTCTCTTTCAGTCAACCTTTTAGCTTCAATCTTGGGTTTTGAACAAGACAGAAACATCCTTTTAGCTTCAATCTTGGGCTTTAAACAAGACACAAATACTCAAACAACTCTAATCTTGGGCTTTGAACAAGACACCATATATCTTTCCTCCCATAGAAATAGGAGGAACTACGATTGTTCTGATTTCCCAGATTTCTTTACGAGAATATGTAGGCATAAGATTGCGAAATCTTAGCGAGCGCACAAATAAAAAACTTTAGGTCCAGTACCTTCCCAAAAACAACAGAAAACCCGAAAACCACAAAAACAGTCTCTCAACTCTCCCAAAGGAGAAACTTTCCCAAGTCACCACAGATAAACATAAGAAATCAATTCAAATTAACAGAGATACATGCAATAAAGAGTTTATAACCAGACCCCGATCCCCGATCTCTTAGTATTTGTTAAAGAAAACATTTGTGTGCAAGGTTAGTTTTAGATATCTTCCCTTTCCTATCCAGCTTCATAGGCTAAATAAGAAATCAGAAATTAGCACCCAATTCCAACATTGCAGTAAGGTGGTCGCGTCACCGACAAAAATCGCACGCTACAGAAAAATGGCGACTCTGTTGGGGATACCTTTAGGATTAGAGTTCCTAAGAGGTCTAGGCTTTGCTTTGCATTTATTTCTCTGTTTATTTACTTTCTTTCTCATTTTTCTACTATATATATATATATCATATTCTGTCACCTTACTTGATACCCGTGTTTAAATTACTGTTAACTGGGAATGTGATTAATACGCATGTGGAAAGTTTGAGAGAACATTAAGATAAATGGTGTATCATACCCCAAATTTTGACCACCAAGATTTCCCATCATTGTGAAGATCATCACCATAATATGGATGTACCTTCATGCCTCATCAATCTCCTCAAGGATTATTGAGCATTCACCACAATCAAGAATTAGGGTTTTGAGCCCTCTCAGAGCCCTTAGACAAAGGATCAATCAAGGAATGACATGATATTTAACTTGTCTAACCTATCAAACACCTATATAGGATCAAGAGGACTCCCACATCAATAATCAAGCACAAGGTTGCAACATTCCAAGTGGATCAAGCCTCAAGATCGCCAGTGTCACCAAATTAGGGTTTTGGTCGACCAAGGCCTCCAGATGGAATTTTTCTCTGGGCATGAGCCAATGCTTCAAAGCACAACCCAAGATACTCCAAGGGACCTCATGGACCCAATCATCAAGTCAATTTAACCTCAGGGGATGCATTTACCAAAAATCAGGAATTAGGGTTTCTTGACCTAATTCACCCCTAAGTTGACTTTTGGGACAAAGCCTGAGCCAAGACTTCAAGACATGATTTGAGGACCTCCAATACACTACATTGATCCATTTTCAACAATGGATTGACCTAAGAAGCTTGGTTCACAAGTTTCAATTTCACCAGGACCACAATTGGGGTTTTGAGGGAAAAATCAACTGTATCTTTGACTTTTGACCAAGACATGATCCCAAACCTTGGGACACGATTCAATACACCCTATAAAACCTATGGAATCCATCCATTAGGTTTGATTTAGGTCAAGGACTTCATTTCACAAAGGATCGCACAGTTTGGATTTAATCCGATAAAAAGTCAACTGTGCACAAAATCAAGTTTGACTTTTTGGAATTTTTCACAAATATGGTTCCCCTAAGTAAAAAATAATGTTAATGTATGGTATTTATCATCATTAATTAATAAAAATAAAGAAAAGTGAGGTTTCTTGCAAAAGGGGTAACCTTGAAAAACCAAAAATTTTCTAAGTTGTGGAACAAAAGTGGTTTTGGTACCAACTTTGCAAGGTCATAACTCCTAAACCACAAGGCCTTTTTCTCCCATTCAAAGCCCAAATGAAAGTCCATCTGACATACTTTAAAAGTGTCAACTACAAGAGATTCCAAATCCTCATGGATTTTGAGTTATGGACTGATCAAAATGACAAAAATGAAGAAAATGGCACTTTTCCAACACTTAGTGAAAATATGCCTAAGTTATCAGCTTTGAACACCAATGTTCATGAGGATTTTTCAGTTGGATCCAAATAGTTTCAAAACAAACTATGATCACACATGTTTTGTATCAAATGAGGGCTCTCTAAAAAGCACAAGAGCCTCCCATAACTCAACCTGAGCAGGGAGATATGATCCCCTCAAAATCACCATTTCCAACTGTCTTGTACAAGGCATATTTTGGCATTTTACTCGATTTGGCAAATTTGGACAACTCCAAGCCTTGTCATCCATTTGGACACATCAGAGGATGAAATAAAAAGGGAATGATCTGATCCCCAAGCCTCCCAAGTCCAAGAATCTACACATAGCCATAACAAACCTAAAAAGGCTAAAAAGTGTCAAGACTCCAGTTTTGTTTCAATGCATTCAATGGATGTATCAAGGTGGCATGAACTGAGGCAAACTTAACTGAATGAGTCAAGCCTTATCTCTGAACCAAAAGACCATAAGCTTGTGCTCTAACCTCAAGTCAATGGCTAGAGGAGACTTGAGATTCCATTTGATCCACATTGGCCACAGACCTGCTGCAGTTGTCACACATTATTGCTGCAAAAACAAACTTGTTACACTATAAATAGAGCTCATTTGTGATCAGTTTGAGTACACCAAAGCACACCAACTGATGCTTTCCTCAAAATCTCTCTCTTTAAGCCAAAATGCCTTCTTTTGCAAGTCATATCTGTGTTTTTGAGTTAAAGAGAAATTCCACCACAACTCATGATCCAAACACATCCAATATGTCATATCTAAGCTGTCCAAACACTCTGTGATCTGAAACACCAAAATCAGAAAGTCAACCTCCAAAACCTCAAAAATTGACTTTTCTGCATTTTTCAAACCATGTCTTGATTCAGTCACTTCCAAAACCAAACCAGGCCTCAAACACACTCCAAATATCATCCTCAAACTGTCTCAATTGGTTTCCCTCATCTGGAACACCATTTAAGAGAGTTGCTATCTTGGTCACTTTTGCCCCTTTTGCAAGAAAAGGCCTATACTTGTTCCTGAGGATTCCAACTGGTTCTGATTATCATAAAAGTTTCTAAGGGATCAATTGAGAGTGTTCAAAGCATTAAATTACTTCTGGCACAAGGAACTTGGCATATCGCACAAGAAGCTCTAAGAGGTAAGTGCATCATAACTTGAACTCTCTAAATCATGCATTACTTTGAGGTCTATTGATCATGGACCTCTCATACATATCATATGTGTTGTGTTTGAACCAATTTATCATGCTATTATTGCCTGTACCATGAGATAGCATATAACATGCAAAATTTGGCCTATTTTGAAATCACTATCGGATTTCGAAATAGAAACATTTTTTGAAAATTCCAAGGGCACCATTGGATTACTCATGAAATTCTAGGTCAGATGCACCTAAATTTTGTCCCAATCCATGGAGAAATGAGAAAGTTAGAGACTTCATGCAAATTGCCAAGACTAGGCCTTGCCTTGGGCAAGGGCCAGGCATGGCACCTTGGCCGGGCCTAGAAACTTGGCACCCCATATATGTTCATGGGGTGGTTTTGATACACGGATGTATCACCACCCCAGTGGTAGCGCGCATGTGTGTTTGGCTTGATGGTCGTGGGTTCAACACCCACCCAGACCATTTTTTTTCACTTTACCATATTTTGATATTTTGCTATTTTTATGGTTTTTGTTAATTAATTCTAAAATTAATTTCTCTCTCAATTTTTTTAATTATTTTTTATTGGTTATTTTTTTGAAAATTCCCAAAAATGTTAAAATATTTAATTCCATAAAAATTTCCCAAAAATATTATTTATTTCATATATTTAGTATTTTTGTAAAGAATTGTGTTTTATTTGTTGTTTTAACACTTAAAATATTTCTTTCTCGTGATTTTGCAAATTCAAATAATTTTCAAATCATTCTATAAATGAAACATGATTTTTCAAACATTAATCCAAGATCACAACTTGTTTTTCACACATGTTTGATAATTTTGATCATTTTAATTGAATTTTTATTCAATTAAAATACATTTTAAAATCAAATTAGGGTTTTGATTATTTTCACCCTCACAAATCTTTTTCAAAACACTCATGGGCCTCTAATAGAGTGTAAGACCCATTCCTTATAAATAAAAACCTTTTTTGGGCCTTAGTCATTGTATAAGTCTCGATACGATTTTTAAAATCTCGACACGGTCGTCGCCTTTTAAACAAAAACCATCTGGGCCTACCCTTGTGTTGTAAGCCCCATTTCTTTTATTTTTCAAACCTTTGGGCCTCTCCATAAGTTGTAAGACCCATCCCTTTGTACAGAAAATCTTTTTTGGGCCTCAGTCGTTGTATAAGTCATAGTTGTTATATCTGGGCCTCTCCTTGAGTATAAGCCTCAATCTTCTATTCAAAAACAACTTTCCCTTTTGATTTAGGTTCAAACTCATAGTTGTTATCAAAACTTTCTTTAATTTCTTGAACAACTAACCATACAGCTGTTACAATGGAAGCTTGCTCACCTGTAAGTTTTATCAGCTTTCTTTTACATACTTGCACACACATATATATATTTGTTTGTGCTGGATGCTTGCTCACCTGTAAGTCCTCCTACCTTCTTTTACATACAGTATATATTTCATATGTATATATATGCATGTATATTATCTGCTTAGAGTTTTCCCCGGCAATTATGTCTAGGATTAGATAAAGCCAGCGGTCACTCTTTCAACAATCAAAACTAGTTCCCCATAGGAATTCCAGATACAGTCTTACCTTCTCTTGGGCTTATACAATATGGAACAAAGAGAAAGGCATTATTCTCGGTGAAACTTTTCTCAAACTATCACTATTAGATATTGTCATAGAAATTCATTTCCCCCAGAGAGGATTAATTCCCGGTGAAACCTCTCTTGAATTTCTTCAAACCCTAGAACTGTTCATTAAAAAAAAGATTATTCCCGGTGAAACTTTTCTTGAACTCTTCTTAAGTTTAGACCCACAGGCTTCCTAAAAGCATCCCAGCCTCCTCTTGGGCTTTGTACAAGGACCCTCCGGCTTCTTAGAAGTTCTCATGTGTAACACCCCGATTTAATTTAATTATTTTTCGTGATTAAATTGAATATTGTTGTATGTAAAGTGAGTGGGTGTACTTTGGTCAAGTTTGGGTTACCCTTAGGGTGGGGTAGTGCCCTTAGAATTGTGAAGGTTAAGGTGTCGGAGGAAGGGTTAGTTGGTTAATATTATTATTTGAATTATTGAGGATATTATTTTTATTATGTAGTTTGATGAAATAATAATAATAATATCTAAATGATAATAATAATAATAATATTAGATAATAATAATAATAATATTATTATTATTTGGATAATAAGGAAAATATAAAAGAAAAGGGTTAGGAGGGGAAGAGTAGTCAGTACGTGTTTTGGAAAAGAGAAGGAAGAGCAGAGGAAGCTAGGTCAGAGAAGGAGAAAGTGTTGAAGGAGAAATCAAGAATCCTAAGGTAAGAGTGGGATTTCTTTCATCTCTCAAGGGTTAAATGATGTAAGTATTGAAGTAGAAATCAATAGGTTGGAACCCATAGGGTGGAATTAGGGTTTAGGAAGATTTTGTGATAATATGATTGGAATTGATGAATTAGTCTTGTTTGATTTGTTTGGTTGAATTGCACATGTTAGATGTAGGCTATTGGTGAAAAATCTATGAAAAATTGCTGTTAAAAATCAATTTAGGGCAGAAAACCAAAGGTGAGAAGTTGTTGTTGTCGCAGGGTTTGGACTGCAGAAATCGCAGAGCGCGCTTAGCGCGGTTCGAGAAAATTGTCCCCTTCGAGGCAGTGATGAAGCGCGCTTAGCGCGGGTGGGGCGCGCTTAGCGCGACCTGGAATGAAAAATGTCTTTTTATTAGTTGGAAATTCATGAAAAATCATTTGTTTTATATCATATTAATATTGTGTTGTTATTGTTGTATGGTGAGCATGTATTAAGGTGTTATGTGCTTGTTTATTGATGTTGGCGTGATAATGTGAAATGCATAATTGAATGGTGCAAAGATGTGTAGTTGTTGTATTGGTGTAACGATATATGTTTAGATGAATACATGTTGACTGTTAACCGATGTTAGTATGAAAATGAGTATGCTATGTGTATGCATGAGTCGTTGTTGCATGTTGTCATTGATGGTGCATGGAATGTGCATAGTTGTGGGATGGCGTGCCCAGGTGGGGTGTTATCGTCTATCCGAATTCCTTAATGGAATCGTTGTTGTTGGCATGATTGTGTGCCCAGATGGGGTGTAAGCAATCACAGTTGTTGGTGCGATCATGAAATAGGGGTCGTACGTGACCATGAAACAGGGGTCGTTGGTGTGATCATGAAATAGGGGTCATACTTGACCATGAAATAGGGGTCGAGAGTTCCGACGGGAACTGTGATCATGAAACAGGGATCGATTTTGGTACCACATACATCGAGTCTAGTTGGTGTCTCATTGCATTCGTTGATAGTTGTGTTGCATTATGCTTTGTGTGATTATTTGTGTTTGTGTTGAAATGTGTGATTCTTGCTAGAAATTGTGATTGGGTGAATAACTTGATGATGTATGTTTTTATATTTATATCATCTCTCTCTTTTGTTGATTTGAGAATCTCACCCTTCTGTTTGAATGTTGCCTCCATGTGGGTAACGTGCAGATAAGCAGGAGTAGTTCGCAGGAGGAATGAAGAAGACGAGGTCTTCTGGTGTGAGTTATTGAGTCGTGTCTACTCTGAGTTTGTAACACCGAGAGGTCGGAACGCTAGAGTCTTTTAATTCCTGTTATATGTTACTACTGTTTCATTAAGTATTTTATGCGTGACCAAATATGTTTCTTTTGTGTTGGCTTTCCGCTGTGCATAACTGTTGAAATACTATGTTTAACTTTAATATTACCGTAATACTATGGTGTGCATGTTAAGTTGAGTAGTAGAAGTAGCATCCTAAATCCATGTATTCTATTGTTACTCTGATAAATTTCGATTAAATTATCACGGGGATTTGGGGTGTTACAAAGTGGTATCAGAGCAGGTCGGTCCGTCCGACCAAGTTGTCGAGTCGTTGTCATGTGTTAGTTGTTTAGTGTCAGTGTCGGTTCCTTAACCATTGTGTTCTGCTGTTGGCGCGTGACAGATTTAGAATTGTTGGAAGGAACAATGCTGCTCTTGCTGCTGGGTTGTAAGCTATGGCTCAAGCAGTATAGAATCCGCCGCACGCTAGCGGGAATGATGAGTTTCGGAATAACAACCCGCCTACTTTCAAGGGAAGGTATGATCCGGATGAAGCACAGACTTGGCTCAAGGTGATTGACAGAATCTTTCGGGTTATGTAATGTCCTGAGGCACAGAAGGTCCGGTTAGGTACTCATATGTTGGCTGAGGAGGCTGATGACTGGTGGGTTAGTACTCGTCAAGTACTGGGAGCAGCAGGTGAGGCTATTACTTGGGATGTGTTCAGTAGAGAGTTCTTAAGGAAGTATTTTCCTGAAGATGTCCGAGGAAAGAAGGAGATTGAGTTTTTGGAACTGAAGCAGGGTAATATGACGGTTACCGAGTATGCTGCTAAATTCTCAGATTTGGCTAAGTTTTATCCTCACTACAGTGCGGCAACTACAGAGTTCTCAAAGCGTGCCAAGTTTGAGAACGGTTTATAGCCTGAGATTAAACAGGCAATTGGGTATCAGCAGATCAAAAGGTTTCCTGATTTGGTGGATTGTTGCAGGATATTTGAGGAGGATAGCAAGGCTCGATCCGCTCATTATAAGGGACTGGCCGAGAGAAGAGGAAAATAATCGGTGAATCGTGGGAAGCCTTATGCAGCTCCCGCTGAGAAGGGAAAATAGAAGTATGCTAATGGCAAGAAGCCGAGTGGGGGAGGTGCATCTGCTCCTCTAAAGTGTTATAGGTGTGGTGAGTTGGGACATCGTGTCAGTGAGTGCACGAGTGATGTGAAGAAGTGCTTCAAATGTGGACAAGCAGGACATCTGATTGCTGACTGCAAAGCTAATGTGGTTACTTGTTACAATTGTGGGGAACAGGGCCATATTAGTACTCGTTGTCAGAAACCAAAGCAAGCTTCGACTGGAGGAAAAGTGTTCGCTTTGACATGGACTCAGACTTCCAGTGAGGACAGATTGATCAGAGGTACATGTTATATTAATAATACGCCTTTGATTGCTATTATTGATACTGGTGCTACTC
The DNA here is from genome assembly GCA_022829125.1 of Lathyrus tuberosus. Classification (NCBI taxonomy): domain Eukaryota; kingdom Viridiplantae; phylum Streptophyta; class Magnoliopsida; order Fabales; family Fabaceae; genus Lathyrus; species Lathyrus tuberosus. The sequence continues at coordinate 7,544,947 of JALAZF010000193.1, forward strand.
ACTATTTTATTGCTGCTGATTGTGTAAGAAGGTTAGGTCTTTTTGTTTCTCCTATGAAGGGAGAGATGGTTATCGAAACTCCTGCTAAGGGATCGATGACTACTTCTTTAGTCTGTATGAATTGTCCGTTTTCAATCTTTTGTAAGGACTTTGGTGTAGATCTGATTTGTTTACCGTTGGGGGGTCTCGACGTGATTTTGGGTATGAACTGGTTGGAGTTCAACCATGTTCATATTAACTGTTTTAACAAGTCGGTTCGATTTCTTGCTCCTAAGGAAGAGGGAGAAGATGGTTTTCTGTCTGCTAGAGAGTTGAAGGAGCTCTTGGAAGAAGAAGTTCAGGTGCTTGCATTATTTGCATCCTTGTCAGTGGAGAGTAATTCAGTGATTAAGGATTTGCAAGTGGTGTGTGAATTCCCTGAAGTGTTTCCGGATGACATTACTGATGTACCACCAGAGAGGGAAGTAGAATTTGCTATTGATCTTGTCCCTGGTACTAGACCTATTTCTATGGCACCATACAGGATGTCGGCATCAGAGTTGTCAGAGCTGAAGAAGCAACTGAAAGACTTGTTAGAAAAGAAATTTGTGAGACCAAGTGTATCGCCTTGGGAGCTTCAGTGTTGTTGGTGAAGAAAAAGGATGGTAGTATGAGGTTGTGTGTAGATTACAGACAGTTGAATAAAGTAACAATTAAGAATAAGTATCCATTTCCGAGAATAGATGACATGATGGACCAGTTAGTGGGTGCCCGTGTGTTTAGTAAGATTGACTTAAGGTCGGGTTATCATCAGATACGGGTAAAAGACGAAGATATTCAGAAGACGACTTTCAGAACTCGATATGGACATTATGAGTATGTGGTGATGCCGTTCAGAGTTACTAATGCACCTGGTGTATTCATGGAATATATGGATCGTATCTTTCATGAGTACTTGGATCAGTTTGTGGTTGTCTTCAATGACGATATTCTGATTTATTCCAAGTCAGAAGCAGAACACGCTGAACATTTGCGGATTGTGTTACAAGTGCTGAAAGAGAAGCACTCTACGCCAAGTTGTCTAAGTGTGAATTTTGGTTGAGAGAGGTAAGTTTTCTTGGTCATGTTATTTCTGGTGATGGTATTGTTGTAGATCCATCCAAGGTAGACGTTGTTCTACAATGGGAGACTCCGAAGTCGGTGACCGAGATTAGAAGTTTCTTGGGTTTGGCTGGCTATTATCGAAGGTTTATTAAAGGATTTTCGAAGTTGGCACTTCCGTTAACTCAGTTGACGTGCAAGGGAAAAGAATTTGTGTGGGATGTTCATTGTGAAAAGAGTTTCGTTGAGCTGAAGAAGAGGTTGACCACAGCTCTAGTGTTGGTTCTACCTGAACCAAATGAACCGTTAGTAGTGTATTGCGATGCTTCTTTGATGGGGCTAGGAGGTGTACTAATGCAGGATGGTAAGGTTGTGGCTTATGCTTCACGACAGTTGAGGTTACATGAGAGAAATTATCCGACTCATGATTTGGAGTTAGCTGCAGTGGTATTCGTATTGAAAATTTGGAGGCATTATCTCTATGGTTCCAGATTTGAAGTGTACAGTGATCATAAGAGCTTGAAGTATCTGTTTGATCAGAAGGAATTGAATATGAGGCAAAGGAGATGGTTAGAATTCTTGAAGGATTATGATTTTGGCTTGAACTATCATCCCGACAAAGCTAATGTTGTGGCTGATGCTCTGAGTCGAAAATCATTGCATATGTCTGCTATGATGGTTAAAGAGTTAGAATTGATTGAATAGTTCAGAGATATGAGTTTGGTTTGTGGTCAGACACCGCATAGTGTTATGTTGGGTATGCTGACAATCAACAATGAATTTCTTAACAATATCAGGGACAGTCAGAAGTTGGATGTGAAGCTAGTGGATTTAATAATTGGGAATAGCCAAGCAGAAGACAATGAGTACATGGTGGACGAACAGGGTGTGTTGAGATTCCGTGATAGGATTTGCATTCCTGATGATCCCGAATTGAAAAGAATGATTTTAGAAGAAGGTCATCGGAGTAGTTTGAGTATCCATCCAGAAGCTACGAAGATGTATCAAGACTTGAAGAAGATATTTTGGTGGCCTGGATTGAAACCCTATGTGGCTCAGTTTGTGTATGCTTGTTTGACTTGTCAGAATTCGAAAGTGGAACATCAGAAACCTGCTGGTATGATGCAACCGTTAGACATTCCAGAGTGGAAGTGGGACATCATTTCTATGGATTTTTTGACAGGGTTGCCTAATACGCCGAGAGGACATGATCCTATTTGGGTAATAGTGGATAGACTGACGAAGTCGACACATTTTATTTCGATTAATATCAGTTATCCTTTGCAGAAGTTGGCAGAGATTTATATCCGAGTGATTGTGAAGCTGCATGGAATTTCGTTGAGTATCGTGTCGGATCGAGATCCGAGGTTCACTTCCAGATTTTGGGAGAGTTTGCAGGAAGCTTTGGGATCGAAGTCGCAGACGGATGGTCAGACGGAAAGAACTATCCAGTCTTTGGAAGATCTATTGAGGGCTTGTGTGCTTGAACAAAGAGGTGCTTGGGATAGTCATTTACCGCTGATTGAGTTCACTTATAACAACAGTTATCATTCCAATATCGGAATGGCACCTTTTGAAGCGTTGTATGGTCGGAGATGTCAGACACCTTTGTGTTGGCATGAATCTGGTGAGAGTGTAGTGCTTGGACCTGAGATCGTTCAGCAAACTACTAAAACGGTGAAGTTGATTCGGGAAAAGATGAAAGCTTCGCAGAGTAGGCAGAAGAGTTACCATGATAAGAGGAGGAAGGACCTCAAGTTTCAGGAAGGAGACCATGTGTTTTTGAGAGTCACTCCAGTGACCGGTGTTGGCCGTGCGTTGAAGTCGAGGAAGCATACTCCTAGGTTTATTGGTCCGTATCAGATGTCTGCAAGAGTTGGACCTGTTACCTACAGAGTGGCGTTACCACCCAATTTGTCGAATTTGCATGATGTGTTTCATGTGTCGCAGCTTCGGAAGTATGTTCCGGATCTGTCGCATGTGATTTCGGTGGATAATGTGGAAGTAAATTGAAGACCGCGAGGTAAAGCAACTAAGGGGCAAGGAGATCGCTCTTGTGAAAGTAGTGTGGGGAGGCGCTGCTGGTGGAAATATGACGTGGGAGTTGGAGAGCAAGATGCGAGAGTCATATCTAGAGTTGTTCGGATGAGGTAAATTTTCGAGGACGAACATATTCCAAGTGGGGGAGAGTTGTAACACCCCGATTTAATTTAATTATTTTTTGTGATTAAATTGAATATTGTTGTATGTAGAGTGAGTGGGTGTACTTTGGTCAAGTTTGGGTTACCCTTAGGGTGGGGTAGTGCCCTTAGAATTGTGAAGGTTAAGGTGTCGGAGGAAGGGTTAGTTGGTTAATATTATTATTTGAATTATTGAGGATATTATTTTTATTATGTAGTTTGATGAAATAATAATAATAATATCTAAATGATAATAATAATAATATTAGATAATAATAATAATATTATTTGGATAATAAGGAAAATATAAAAGAAAAGGGTTAGGAGGGGAAGTGTAGTCAGTACGTGTTTTGGAAAAGAGAAGGAAGAGCAGAGGAAGCTAGGTCAGAGAAGGAGAAAGTGTTGAAGGAGAAATCAAGAATCCTAAGGTAAGGGTGGGATTTCTTTCATCTCTCAAGGGTTAAATGATGTAAGTATTGAAGTAGAAATCAATAGGTTGAACCCATAGGGTGGAATTAGGGTTTAGGAAGATTTTGTGATAATATGATTGGAATTGATGAATTAGTCTTGTTTGATTTGTTTGGTTGAATTGCACATGTTAGATGTAGGCTATTGGTGAAAAATATATGAAAAATTGTTGTTAAAAATCAATTTAGAGCAGAAAAACGAAGGTGAGAAGTTGCTGTTGTTGCAGGGTTTGGACTGCAGAAATCGCAGAGCGCGCTTAGCGCGGTTGGGTGCGCTTAGCACGGTTTAAGAAAAATTGTCCCCTTCGAGGCAGTGAGTAGCATGCTTAGCGCGGGTGGGGCGCGCTTAGCGCGACCTGGAATGAAAAATGTCTTTTTATTAGTTGGAAATTCATGAAAAAACATTTGTTTTATATCATATTAGTGCTGTGTTGTTATTGTTGTATGGTGAGCATGTATTAAGGTGTTATGTGCTTGTTTGTTGATGTTGGTGTGATAATGTGAAATACATGATTGAATGGTGCAAAAATGTGTAGTTGTTGTATTGGTGTAACAATGTATGTTTAGATGAATACATGTTGACTGTTAAACGATGTTAGTATGAAAATGAGTATGCTATGTGTATGCATGAGTCGTTGTTGCATGTTGTCATTGATGGTGCATGGCTTGTGCATAGTTGTGGGATGGCGTGCCCAGGTGAGGTGTTATTGTCTATCCGAATTCCTTAATGGAATCGTTGTTGTTGGCGTGATTATGTGCCCAGATGGGGTGTAAGCAATCACAGTTGTTGGTGCGGTCATGAAATAGGGGTCGTATGTGACCATGAAACAGGGGTCGTTGGTGTGATCATGAAATAGGGGTCATACTTGACCATGAAATAGGGGTCGAGAGTTCCGACGGGAACTGTGATCATGAAACAGGGATCGATTTTGGTACCACATGCATCGAGTCTAGTTGGTGTCTCATTGCATTCTTTGATAGTTGTGTTGCATTATGCTTTGTGTGATTATTTATGTTTGTGTTGAAATGTGTGATTCTTGCTGGAAATTGTGATTGGGTGAATAACTTGATGATGTAAGCTTTTATATTTATATCATCTCTCTCTTTTGTTGATTTAAGAATCTCACCCCTTCTGTTTGAATGTTGCCTCCACGTGGGTAACGTGCAGATAAGCAGGAGTAGTTCGCAGGAGGAGTGAAGAAGACGAGGTCTTCTGGTGTGAGTTATTGAGTCGTGTTTGCTCTGAGTTTGTAACACCGAGAGGTCGGAACGCTAGAGTCTTTTAATTCCTGTTATATGTTACTACTGTTTCATTAAGTATTTTATGTGTGACCAAATATGTTTCTTTTGTGTTGACTTTTCGCTGTGCATAATTGTTGAAATACTATGTTTAACTTTAATATTACTGTAATACTATGGTGGGCATGTTAAGTTGAGTAGTAGAAGTAGCATCCTAAATCCATGTATTCTATTGTTATCTGATAAATTTCGATTAAATTATCGCAGGGATTTGGCATGTTATATCATGCCTTCTCTTGGGCTTAGTACAAGGACCCTGAAGACCTCTTAAAGGTATAGGACATAACTTAGTCATCCTTTATTAGAGCAGTCTTTCCGAAGAGTCAAAACCTCAGACCAATTTTAGGGTTGATTCTCATCCCTTAAAGCACCAGCCTCCTCTTGGGCATCATACAAAGATAAACTTTTCCATACCAGTAGACTTGGACAGTCTAATCTCCTCTTGGATCTCAAAGACATTCTCAAGTTCCCTACAAACACAGGAAAAACCCTGGTCATTCAACCAATCTCCAGTAGAGTTAAAACCTCTATAGGTTTTCAAAACTCAATCTTTAAACTCTCACTTTAAATTTCCCCTTGTCAGGGACAGCTTATCATCAGTAGAACACTATCCCAAATCAGAACCTTAAGGCATCTGATACCTTAACTCTTCTATAACCCTCAGCAAGAGTTGATCCCCCGACTTGGACCTGCCTCTGGATCTCAATAATCCTCAGCAGAAACCAGCCTCCTCTTAAGCTTTGTATAATGATTTTCCTCAGCAGAATTAACCCCAACAACACCCTTTTGTTGAGTCCATCTTCTTTCTTAAAACACTCTCTTGTTGAGTTAACCCTTTTCAGCCTCAATCTTGGGCTTTGTACAAGACAAACAAAGTACTCTCTTGTTGAGTCAAACACCTTTCCACACTCTCTTGTTGAGTCAATGGTACAAAACATAAACACTCTCTTGTTGAGTCATTCTTTTAGCCTCAATCTTGGGCTTCGTACAAGACATATATAAACTTTCTCAAACAAAGTCAAAATCTTCATAACCTTCTCTTAAGCTCTGGATAAATATCTTCCCCAGCAAAGTCAATTCCTCCCAACCTTCTTTTAGGCTTTGAGAATTAATATCCCTAAGCGGAGTCGATCCTCATTTCAGCCTCTACCTTGGACTTTGTACAAGACACCCATAAATATCCTCTCACTAGTAGAGTCAACATCGTTCAGCCTCAATCTTGGGCTTTCTACAAGACACCAAATAAAGCACTCTCTTGTTGAATCAGTCTCATTTCAGCCTCAATCTTGGGCTTTGTACAAGACACCGTATAAATCTCTCCAGCAGAGTCAATCTTTTTTTAGCCACAATCTTGGGTTTTGTACAAGACAGATAAAACCTCCCACCCATAGAGTCAGTTTCCCCTTTCTAGCCTCAATCTTGGGCTTTGTACAAGACAGACAAAATATTTCCCCAGAAAAGTCAATTCCTTTTTGGCTGACAATGAAACCTAAGAGTTTTCCCGAGCGAACACCGAACGTGAACTTATTGGGATTCAAGCGGAGTTTGTATTTTCTCAAACGCTCGAATAGATTTGATAGGCATGTCACATGCTCTTCTTCTGTTTTAGATTTGGTAATCATGTCATCGATGTACACTTTAATTTCTTTGTGCATCATGTCGTGAAACAGAGTTGTCATGGCCCTTTGATAGGTTGCCACTGTGTTCTTCAGACCGAATGACATTACCTTGTCACAAAAGGTGCCTCATGGGGTGATAAATGAAGTTTTCTCCATGTCTTCTGGTGCCATTTTGATTTAATTGTAGCCCGAGAATCCATCTATGAAGGAGAAGACTTTGAATTTTGCTGTACTATCCACCAGCATGTCTATCTGTGGTAGGGGGAAGTCATCCTTTAGACTTGCCTTGTTCAGATCCCTGTAGTCTACACATATTCTGACTTTTTCATCCTTTTTGGGAACTGGCACTATGTTGGCCAACCATTGAGGATATTATGAGGTGGCGAGGGAACATGCGTCGATTTGCTTCTGCACTTCCTCCTTAATTTTGATGGTCATATCCGGATAAGACCTTCTCAGTCTTTGTTTTACCGGAGGACATTCTGGTTTCAGTGGTAAGTGATGTTCCACGATGCTGGTATCCAACCCTGGCATGTCCTGATAGGACTAAGCAAATACATCTGGAAACTCTTTGAGAAGTTTTATTAAGCTTTCTCTGACAGTTGGGCTGAGCATTGCTCCAATCTTAACTTCTTTCTTTTCTTCTTTCGAACCCAAATTGGCCGTTTCCAACGGCTCTTTGTGAGGCTCAATGGACCTTTCCTCTTGCCTGAATAGTTGGGAGATCTCTTCTGGAATTTCTTCGTCCTCTTCTTCTTCAACTTCAAATACCGGGAATTCAAAGTTGGGAGAAGGCATTGGATCGTGTGTTTCAATGGGGTTTAAAACAAGCAATCTGCATGACGTGATGATTCATTTTTTAGAAAAGACGGAGAGGATGCAAAAGTGTGTGCAGTGTATTTTCTGAAAAATGCTTGTTTTTATTTTGGGTTGTTTTTAGGATTACCATTTTCTGAAAAAAGAAAAGTGAAAACAACAATAAATGCGGGAATTCAGAATGACATTATTTATTCATGATTTGTCGATTCTTGAAACACAACCCTATAAAACAAAACTCTGTCGCTTTGGGCGAAGCGAAGAGGGACATTTACAGAAAAGTAAGCCCTATAAAACATCCATTTCACCCGAGCAAGGTGAAAGGTCAAAACAAAGATTGTAATTACTTTGACTTATGGACGACTTTCGGGACATCGACTGCAACCCAATGGCGATGAACTCCTCTGTGATTCACAAAGTCTGGTACTTCCCTTCTTGGTTTGTCTTCAGAAATGGCACTGATTTCTGGTGGAGTAGGATCATTGGAGTCTTCTTCCCATGCTGAGTTATCATAAGAGGACTCTTCTGTCGCATCTTTCATAGTGTTTTCACTCTCAAGAGGATCTCCCCATCCAGTTGGCAGGATGTCCTCGTATCTGATACGAAAGCTTTCGGGAGCGGTGTATTTAACTAGAAAGTCGTACTTGTCGCTTGGCTGTCCCAAGGTATCCCAGGTTTCTGTGGGCATCGATGAGTCATCTTCCTTAATGACGTTGACCTCTGGAAATGCGTAGTTAATGAATTCTTGTCCTACAATCTTTGCAAATTCATCACCATGGTGTCGGACATTTTCGGAATGTCCTGAGTAATGATTCCATGACTCTATGGGAACACGGATGTTCTTTTCAAGATTACTCAGTTGATAGGTATTGTCCGACTGACTCGTTTGCCCAAAGTCTTCCGTGTATGGCTTCCAGATAGGCAAGTCATCCAGGGGATCATAATAATCGTAGTCAAAGTTGTCTTTCATTAGATCATCTTCCTCTAATCAGTTTGGTGGAGCGTGGCATCCTTCAGGATCACAATCTCCGTAAATCATTTTAATGTCTGATCTTGGTATACATTTTGGGCTCTGCTTTGGGAAATAGAATGGTATGAGCGTTTCTCCCTGAGACATATAACCTTCATTTTTGAGATAAGACTTCCATTCCTCATCCGTGTCGGAGGAATCGTTCCCATCGATGATGTGTACTTCTTGAGATACTGGGTGGAGGAAACCTCCGTTGTGGAAGAAATCCTGAATGGGACGAAAACTTTCATCCTTCTTGGTAGTCTGGGTACAAGTCAGAGAAAAACCAAGACCTTTTCTTGTCTTGTTATCAGTAGGAGTTATAATCTGTCCCCATCCTTTTATGTCATTACTCCCGATCACTTTGATGGCGTCTTTGTATGAGGAAATCGACGTCCCTCTTTCTTGTTAATTCTCATTGCTCACCGAGAGCGCTTGGAACTAAGTTCCAACAACCTCTTCTGGTTCTACACAGGAGAATGATGATAAGTTGCTCACGATTAAGGCTTGCTCTCCGCATACTGTGACTAATTTGTCATTCTTGACGAACTTCAACTTCTGGTGAAGTGTCGAAGTGACTGCCCCAGCTTCGTGTATCCAAGGTCTCCCTAATAAACAGATGTATGCTGCTCGAATGTCCATGGCCTGGAAAGTGACTTGGAAAGTGTGAGGACCGATGGTTATGGGAAGAACAACTTCGTCGATAACTATTTTTTCTAGATCCGTCAAAGGCTTTGACGATGATCTCACTGCCTCTCATCGGAGTTCCTCGAAAAGATAGTCAAACCAAAGTTGATCTTGGCATGACGTTTAAGGATGATCCTGTGTCTACCAGCACGCTGGCTAAAGCATCGTCTTGGCAATTGACTGTGATATTGAGTGCCATATTATGGTTCTTGCCTTCCTCCAGCAATTTTTCATCACTAAATCCCAAGTTGTTGCAGGAAGTGATGCTGGAGATGATGCTGTCAAATTGTCCTACTGTCGCATCTTGTTCCACAAAGGCTTGTTCTAAAACCTTCTGCAGAGCTTCTGAACTAAGAAGGAGAGAAAGTACAGAGATTCGAGACGGAGTTTGCAATAATTGGTCCACAATGTTGTACTCGCTTTTTTGGATGAGCTTCAGCATCTCATCGTTGTTCTTTACAGGTTCTGGATTACCGAATTGACCGACTTGTTGGTTAGGAACTTCCGTTTGAGGTTCCTTTTCTTTGGTAGGTTCTCCAACTCCTCTGTTGAAGATCCGACCGCTCCGGGTGACTCGACTGATGTCGGCTATGTTCACGATGGAGGGTAATGGAGTTTCTTTTCCATTTTCTATGGTCGTTGCACCGTACTTATATGGGATAGCTTTGTCTGACTTGTACGGTATTGATCCTGGCAAGTAGACTACCACATGGGCTTTTTGGGCCTTTTGACTGTCGTAGGCCACCTCGATCAGTTCTAAGTTTGGAATTTTTATATTGCTGAGAGAGACTCTTGACTCATCGAGTAAAGGAATTATGGCACAAACATTCTTGGTTTTCTCATGATCGGAGATTAGGACAGAGTTTTTGTTTTAACCAGGGAGGTAATCTTTTACCATGTTGATTGATTCAGAATTCGAACATGGTTGAATCTCCTTTCGGTCAAAATGGTACTGGAGAGTTGCTCGCACTAGATAACATCCTTGGTTATTTTCCGAGCATACCCTACAGCGTTCATAATTGTGAGGAGGTACCCAACCATATCCGCTTTGTATGTAGTGCATAGATCTGTTTCTATTGAGCAGACATCACGACTTTGATATCTTCCAGGATTCCTATCAATCATGCTAATCTGTTGTGTGTCTTCATCTAAGTAGATTGCAAGCCACCAGTGGTCCAACAGATGCTGAAGAGTCCTTTGCACAAGCTCACACCCTTGGTCGTTTTCGCAGCATTCTTTACAGTCTTGATAATCATGTGAAGCCAGAAAACCAAGTCTGACCTGCTTAGCATGTAATTTCACTAGACTGGTATTCATCAGGCGTATGTTAAAGATTTTGTTAGTTCTTGGATTGGCTAGAATTTTGGTAAAACAAAGTTGTTCAGGTTTGATGTCACATGGGTGATGTCTTAACATTGAGTCTTAACATTGGATAATGTTAAGTGTTTAAGTTGTTGAAGTTTTGAAGTCTGATGTCACATGCGATGTCATGACATTAGATATGCAGGTCATTAAAACATCAGGTTTGAGATGTTTTTTTTGGGTTAAGTGTATTAGCTGGATTTTGGGAGAGGTGTTAGAGTTATTGGATGCGAATATCTTGGAGGAGATATTTTCTATTGCAAACAGATTTGATGCAGATTTGTAGGAGTGTTTAAAGGCTGAAGATTTAAAAAGATTTGGAGAGAAAATATGTTTTGGAGATTCAGTTTTAAATAACAAATCAGGTCAGATATTGTAGCAGGTCCAAGACAAAATCAAATAGCTATATAAAGCGCATCAATCCCGAAGGAAAAAGCGAGAAGATAGAGAGCATAGACTGAGGGTTATTCATTGTCTTTGTACAAGTATTTTGTAAACCATTCTAGGTTGAATTGGTGGGTTGTAAGGTGTACTCTCGTAGAGCTGTGAAGCAAGAGAGTGTTGTTACTTGATCAAAGCTTGTAAGCAGGATCAAGGTGTTTCTCAAAGTGTGATCTTTGAGGTGTTTTAGGAAGTGAGTAGTGTTCTCATACCTAAGTGGTCTCTTAGGTAGAAAGTTCATTAGGTAGAGATTAAGTTTAGGAGATGTCAACTGGGTTGTTGAGTCTGTAAATTAATTCTACTAATAGTGAAATTCCTTCCTGGCTTGGTAGCCCCTAGAGTAAGTTGTTTAACTGAACTGGGTGAACAATTCTTTGTGTTCTCTTCTGTTGTTTTACATTGTCCATTGAAGAGTGTGTTGTTGTGACATCACGCGTAACATCACATATCTGGTACCAGAATTTCAATTGGTATCAGAGCAGGCATCCTGCTCTGCATCTGGGTGAGATCTAGGGCTGATACTTTCTGGTAAGATGGACAAGAAAGTTGGTGGATTTGTGAATATACCCCCTATTCTGGATGGCTCTAATTATGATTATTTGAAGCCAAGGAGGATTACCTTTTTGATATCCTTGGACAACAGGGCTTGGAAGGCTATCATAAAAGAATGGAAAACACCTGTTGTTATTGAGAAAGATGATGCTGGGAAAGAAAAGGAAGGCAGCTCAAAACTGAAACCTGAAGAAGAATGGACCAAGGAAGAAGATGAGCTTGCCCTTGGTAATTCCAAAGCTTTAAATGTTATTTTCAATGGAGTTGATAAGAACATATTCAGGTTGATCAATACCTGTGAAGTTGCTAAGGAAGCTTGGGACATCTTGAAGACTACTCATGAAGGAACTTCAAAGGTTAAGATGTCAAGACTTCAACTTCTGACATCAAAGTTTGAAAGTCTAAAGATGAAGGAAGATGAAACTATTCATGACTTTCATATGAGCATTCTTGAGCTGTCTAATGCCTCTAGTGCTCTTGGAGAGAATATGACTGAAGAAAAGCTGGTGAGGAAAATCCTTAGATCCCTTCCCAAGAGGTATAAGATGAAGGTGACAGTAATTAAAGAAGCTCAAGACATCAGCAAAATGAGGGTTGATGAGCTTATTGGATCTCTTCAAACTTTTGAGTTAGGGCTGAATGAGGAGGAACCTGAAAAGAAGACCAAGAGTATAGCCTTGGTATCCAATACTCAAGAAGAGAAGAAAGGGAATGGTGTTGAATCTTAGGAGGATGAATAAGAACTACAAACCTAATGTTAAGAACATCTCCTCTGACATCAGCAAGTCAAAAGAGAAGGATGAAGAGAAGACTGGTCAAGACAAAGGGATTCAATGCTTTGAGTGTGAAGGTTATGGGCATGTCAAGAAAGAATGTCCTACATTCCTTAAGAAGCAGAAGAAGGGCATGACTGTTTCCTGGTCTGATACTGACAGTGAAAGTGAAGAAGAGTCGGCCAAGCATGTCAGAGCATTGACAGGGACATGTGTGTCTGATGGAGAATCAAGTGATGAGGAACTGACTTTTGAGGAGTTAGCAGCCTCCTATCAAGAGTTATGTCTGAAGAGTGCAGAGATTTGTCAAGAAAGTGAGAAACAAAAGAAGCAAATTATTCAGCTTGAGACTGTTAAAACTGATCTTGAAAATGAAGTCTTGTTGGTTAAATCTCAACTTGATCAAATGACAAAATCTGTGAGAATGTTGAACAGTGGATCTGATACTCTTGATAAGATCCTTCAGGCAGAAAAGGTAGCAGGAGACAAGTCTGGATTAGGATTTGTTGTTGAGGAGAAGGTTTCTACTGAAGCTAGTACTTCAGGAACCAAAAAGGACATATCTCAACCAATGTCTCAACATAACAAAAAGAGACATAATCCTAAACCTAAGCAGGTTGCTCATTAACAGCCTCAAAATGTTGGGAAAAGGTATGCTCATGGTCCTCATCAAAGGAAGGTACATACTTATGGAGCTAGGCAGTATATGCCTCCGTAATACCATAGGAGCATGCAGGCCTCTAGGTTTAAACAAAACATGTTTCATCAGATGTCTCAACATCAGGGGAATATGTATGGCTTTGAATATAATAATGATGTACCTCATTCTTATGGTAGAAGGAAGCCACATCATCATAGAAGACAACCTAAGAGACAGAATCCTCACTACAGAAGACAGGCAAACTATGGAAGAAGACAGCACCAGTACTATGGATGGCAGCCACAGCAGTTTCAACATCAAGGTAGCAGGAAGTTTAACAACTTCAGAGAAGAAAGAGTAAGGTGCTTCTATTGTGGAAGATTTGGCCATATGCAATTTTCTTGGTTCAAGCTTCATGGTTATCCCAAGTCTATCCCTCAACCTAGACCGAAGGATAACAGGCCCAAGGTTGTTAAACAGTGGGTTCCTAAAGTTGAGGTTAAATGTCTATTGGCTCACATTTCAGATAGACACTCTGCTAAGGATGGATGGTACTTTGACAGTGGCTGTTCAAAGCACATGACTGGTTTCAAAAACCAATTGGTGAATGTCAATTCTTGCTCCTCAATTGATGTCACTTTTGGAAATGGAGAGAAAGGGGTGGTAAAAGGTGTTGGAAAAGTGAAGTGTCATGATGGACCTGATCTTGACAATGTGCTTCTTGTTAAAGGTTTGCGTACAAATTTGATTAGCATAAGTCAGCTTTGTGATGATGGATATAAGGTCAGCTACACTAAAGATGAGTGTTTGATAACTAATGAGAAAAATGAGGTAGTTATGAAAGGAGTCAGATCCAGAGATAATTGTTATCAATGGGTACCTCAAGAGGTCAGCTCATCTGGTGATGTTAAGGTTGATGTTGTGACATCAGACTATAACATTAAGGGTGAAAGTCTGAGCATGTTGAAAGGTCAATTAGGGTTAATAACTTATGGTGTGAATCCTTTTAAAATTTTAAAAGGAAAGTTATTTTGGAGGGAGAAACTCATTAATTGGCGCTTAAGTGATCCACAAAATCAGGCTCCATACTTTAGGCCATAATTTCCTATTAGAGCTATCACACGATTCATCAAACACCATACCCCTAGACTGTTCGTCTCCTTCTCCATCAACAGAAGTAGCAATCCTTCCCTGATCCTCAAGTGCTTCACGGGAACAATGTCAAAACATACATCATCTCCATCTAAGAAATCTGCTTCACAAAGCGTATCGCGAGATAAAGCTAGGGTTTCTACAGAAGAAGGCTCTACAGAAGAAGCTTTGAATATAACACCCATCTCCATGATGGTTCCTGAATCTGGTAAGTCAAGACCTTCCAAACTTCAACCCAAAAGGGCTGCAACTAAATTTAATGATAATGAAACTAAGAGGCTGGTCACTAGTGTACTTTTTAGCGATAAATCTGCATCTAGGTCATCTACCTCTCAAGCTGTTGAAGAGAGATTTGATGTTGATCGCAGTCTTAATCAGATTGCCACCAAAATTTTGGATAAGGGTTTATCTGTAAAAGGCATTTCTGTTCCCCTTAGACAAATGCCTGCTGAAAAGGAGGACATGCAAAGTGCTGATACAAATCTTCACAGACTGGCTATGTATGTCATTGCAGATGCTGAAGTAGGTGGTGAAGAAGAAGGAGTTCATGAGGAAGCTGATGTTGAAACAAATGTCAGAACATCGCCTGAAAGGAATGTTGAAACTAGCCCTGGTGGAAAGAAGAATGAAGATGTGGTAAATGTTATTGACCTGTCTGATGATGAAGTGATTGGAAATGTTGTACCTAGTCTTGCCAAGAGACTGAAAACAAGGAAAGGAAAGAATGTGGAATCTTCTCCAAAGAAGTCAGCTGAAGGAAAGAAGAAAAAGACTTCTATTGTTGGTCCTACAAAAACATGGAGCAAAGTTGATGTGAATCCCAGAAAGAGGAAGCTAGTGGAAGAATCTGAATCAGAGTATGATGTTGAGGATGATGTTCAAGACATCACTCCTGTGAGAAAGTCAATCTTGAAGAGAATTGCTGATAAGATACCTGATGTTCTTGTTGACAACATTTCATTCCATTATGCAAGCAGTGCTTCCATGTGGAAATTTGTTTGTCAAAGAAGACTTGCTCTTGAAAGAGAGATTGGCAAAGAGGCTATGGATATTAAAGAAGTCATAGAGGTGATAAATGTTGCTGGATTGATGAAGACTGTGTGTGGGTTCTCCAAGTGTTATGACAGTCTGGTTAAGGAATTTATGGTTAACATTCCTATGAATATTTCTGACAAAAGAAGTGTGGATTTCATGAAAGTGTTTGTGAGAGGCAAATGTATTGAATTCTCTCCTGAGGTTATCAACAATTACCTAGGAAGAAAAGAAGAAAAGTTTACAGAGCTAGAAGTCACTAATAATGATGTCTGCAAGGAAATAACTGCTGGTCAAGTTAAGGTGTGGCCCTTGAAAGGAAAACTGCCAACTAGCAAACTTAGTGTTAAGTATGCTATCTTGCACAGAATTGGAGCTGCAAATTGGGTGCCTACTAATCATAAAACCACAACAGCCGTGGGATTAGGAAGGTTCATTTATGCTGTGGGCACTAAGAAGAAATTTGACTATGGATCATACATTTTTGAACAGACTGTGAAACATGCCACCACTAATGCTATCAAAATGCCTATAGCATTCCCATCTCTCATTTGTGGAGTAATTCTGAAACAACATCCTGTCATATTGACAAGTTCAGACACAGCCTGCAAGAGGGAGTCTACATTATCTCTCCATCCAAAATTGTTTGTTGGGAGTCATGTTCCAAACATTGTCTCAACATCAGATGCTGGTAACAAGAAGAAAAGTACTAAGGCTGTTTTGCTTGCAGAATTGAAGGCTACTTGCAAGGATCTGGATGTTGTGATCAGTACCAGCATGACTAGAAAGAAGGAGATTGAGAAGTTGATCCAGTCCTTGGAAAAAGATGACAATGATGATGCTCATGAAGGTGTCAATTCTGAGGAAGATGATGAGGATGATGAAGATGGTCCTAGCTCTAATGAAGATTAAGTTTCTTTTGTTGTTTCTGCTAGACAATAGTTTTTTTTTTGCTTTTGTTGTTTTGTTCTGCACTTGATGTGCTTAATTATGTAATTTGAATATTGTGGCTTTTTAAGCACTTTTATGTTCTATGATTTGTCTTGTCTTGAATGCTGACTTTAGACTGACAATGAGAGCTAGCTTAGGACTAACTGGTAGTTAGTAGGTGTTTGTCCAATTATGGCTAAAAAGGGGGAGAGTTAGCCAAGGTGTGGTTGTGAATCCTTTTTCTGATGTTGGTACAGAAGTTGAGGGTGAGTTTGCCCTATGCTGATGTGAAGGTGATTTCTGCAACTTGGTGGTGCTGGTTAGTGTGTTTGTGAATGTTGAACAGCTGTTTATGCTGGTTCTGGTTTTGAGGGGGAGTTTTGCCCTTTGTTGAGAAGTGGTGTGCAGCATTTTGAAGTGGGAGCTGGTGGTTTTTCAATTTTTATCCGCTGCTGCTGAAGTCTCTGATGTTGCAGAGATTGTTTTAGCCAAAATTAGCCAAAGGGGGAGATTGTTAGTTCTTGGATTGGCTAGAATTTTGGTAAAACAAAGTTGTTTAGGTTTGATGTCACATGGGTGATGTCTTAACATTGAGTCTTAACATTGGATAATGTTAAGTGTTTAAGTTGTTGAAGTTTTGAAGTCTGATGTCACATGCGATGTCATGACATCAGATATGCAGGTCATTAAAACATCAGGTTGAGATGTTTTTTTTGGGTTAAGCGTATTAGCTGGATTTTGGGAGAGCTGTTAGAGTTATTGGATGCGAATATCTTGGAGGAGATATTTTCTGTTGCAAACAGATTTGATACAGATTTGTAGGAGTGTTTAAAGGCTGAAGATTTAAAAAGGTTTGGAGAGAAAATCTATTTTGGAGATTCAGTTTTAAATAACAAATCAGGTCAGATATTGTAGCAGGTCCAAGACAAAATCAAATAGCTATATAAAGCGCATCAATCCCGAAGGAAAAAGCGAGAAGATAGAGAGCATAGACTGAGGGTTATTCATTGTCTTTGCACACGTATTTTGTAAACCATTCTAGGTTGAATTGGTGGGTTGTAAGGTGTACTCTCGTAGAGTTGTGAAGCAATAGAGTGTTGTTACTTGATCAAAGCTTGTAAGCATGATCAAGGTGTTTCTCAAAGTGTGATCTTTGAGGTGTTTTAGGAAGTGAGTAGTGTTCTCATACCTAAGTGGTCTCTTAGGTAGAAAGTTCATTAGGTAGAGATTAAGTTTAGGAGATGTCAACTGGGTTGTTGAGTCTGTAAATTAATTCTACTAATAGTGAAATTCCTTCCTGGCTTGGTAGCCCCCAGAGTAAGTTGTTTAACTGAACTGGGTGAACAATTCTTTCTGTTCTCTTCTGTTGTTTTACATTGTCCATTGAAGAGTGTGTTGTTGTGACATCACGCGTAACATCACATATCTGGTACCAGAATTTTAGATTTGAACTATATTGACTTGATGATTACTTCTTTCATGGTAGTCTTGGATCCATCCGAGATCCATTTGACGCTGGAGGGCCTCTTGTACAAAAGAGCAACCCTGATTATCTATTGAGCAAATTGGACAAGTATTGTAATCGTGTCGTGGCAGATTGTAATGCTGACTTTGTCTTGAATGTAATGCCACTAGATTGACGTTCATTGCACGGATGTCGTGGTTCTTAACAATGTTGGGATGTGCATGGGCCATGTTTATTTCACGAGTCCTGTGATCCTGAATCCAGCCCAGATCCATTTGTTCTTACAGAGCTGCTTGTACTATGGCACACCCTTGATTTTCCTTAGAGCAGGTATCACACTGGTGATAGTTGTGAGATGGCACATGGCCGTACCATCTCTGTTTGCAATGCACCTTTATCAGGTTGGTTCCTAGTAAGCGTACATTGTGAATTTGATAAATATTGACAGGCTCTCCTTCTATCAAATTCACTACAGCGTTTTCATGTTGCGGTAATGGGTTCGTCTGAACATTTGGATTAGTATCTTTGAAAGATAAAACCCCGTTCCTGACAAGCTTCTGTACATCGGACTTGAAGCTGAGAAAATTCTCAATGTTATGCCTTGTTCCTCCTTGATGGTAAAGGCAAGTTTGATTTGCTTTGAACCAAAAAGGTGAATTTTCTGGTATTGCAAGAGGAGTCCTGGTTTGAACGTGCCCCTTGGTCAGTAGAAGTGGAAATAGTTCTGCGTACAACATCGGTATAGGGTCGAACCCTGATGGTCGTGTAGTACGATTGTTGTAACACCCTAAACCCCCACGACAAAATAATAATAGAATATCAGGATAAAATAACATACATGGATTTAGGATGCTATTTTCACCACTCAAATTTTCATGTGTATGATAAACAAATCATCAATTTCGTAATTAAAACATAGTATTTAAAAACATTTCATGCAGCAGCAGAAATTCAACAGCATTTGAAACATGTTTAATCGCACATAAACGTTTTCAAATAAAATAGTAATAACACAACACAAAATAAAGGACTCTAAGCGTTCCGGCATCCTAGTGTTACAATCAGAGCAGACGTGACTCGATAACACAAAGAGAAGACCTCGTCTTCGCTAACCCCACTTCTGAACTACTCATGCGTATCTGAACGTTACCCACGTGGAGGTAACATTCAAACAGAAGGGGTGAGATTCTCAAATCAATATAAGAAATGCATAGTATAAGTATGAAAGCATAAAATACTTTAGAATCTACCCTAACATCACAACATCCACACAACGAACATTTCCAACACAACAGATAATCAACACACATAATGCAATGCAATGAGACCCACGACCCGACTCAATGCATGTGGCGCCAATTCGACCCCTGTTTCATGGTCATAATCCCCGTCGGGACTTTATAGTCGCTCACACCCCACATGGGCACACGATCACCCGTAATCGCTCATACCCCACATGGGCACACGATTACCTTAACAACAGCAACAACACCGACACGATTCTATTTTAAAGAATCCGGATAAGACGCTCACACCTCACCTGGGCACACAGCTTATCCCACACTTATGCAACATGTCATGCATACGACGACATCACACAACAACAACACACCACGATAATTATAACAACGATTACAGGCATATGACCATCAACACGTCAATACATCACAATACAATGATACACAAGTAGTCTATACCTGCCAACAACAGCAATCTACAGCAATAACATACATACACATCAACGAATCAACGGAAAACCACGTGAAATAGCAGAACAGTAAAGGAACAACAAAAATCACGCAGCAACATTGCCGTGCCTCCTCGCACCGCCCGGCGCAGCAACAGAATTACTGCGTCTCTTTGTACCGCCCGGCGGCGCACGGGCTTAGCTCCCCCCATCTCAATTCTACACTTCTAGTAGCATTCCCCACAACGCCTCCTGGTCATCGCCCAGCACAGCATTGCTACGCCTCATCGCCCCGCCCATCGACACACGGGCGTAGTTTCTTCCCTCAATTCCCATAAGTTCGAGTAGCATTCCAGGCTGTGCCTCTTGAGCACCGCCCGACCTACAGAAACACCACCCGTCGCTACGATGACACCGCCCAGCGCTACAAGCGCGTAGCAGATTCCCTGCAATACAACTTTCTGCTACACCAGACCCAACTTCCTCCCCCAAAACAGTTCTCATAGTGCACGAAAATCATATCAAATCTCAGCAATATTCAGTAACAATAACCAACATCATTCTATAGACAACATCATAAGCAACTATCAACATCCTAACTCATCAGAACCTATCCTTTTCTCATCAACCCTCTGCCATACACAATCCCAATTCCCAATCTACACAAACAACACAAAAGATAGATCCTAATGATTTCTACCCTCATACAAACAATATGCACCCTTAAAAGATCAGAGAGCCCCACCCTTACCTTAGAATCTTTGAATTTTTCCTTCAACAATGGAGCCTCCTCTCTGACCTAGCTCTGCTCTTCCTCTGCCTTTCTCTTTCCAAACACGTACTAAGAAAACCCTTCCTCTTCTCATCCCTTTCCTATTTATATTATTATTATTATTATTGTCCAAATATTATTATTATTATTATTTAAATACTATTATTATTATTATTATTATTTCACTAACCAAATAATAATAACAATATTCCTCAATAATTTAAAATAATAATATTAGCCAACTAACCCTTTCCTCCGATACCTTGTTCTTTTATAGTTCTAAGGGCACTACCCCATCCTAAGGGTAACCCAACCTCAACCAAAACACATCAATACACAACATTATTCAATTTAATCATGAAAAATAATTAAATTAAATCGGGGTGTTACAATTATTGTTATTGTACTGCGGGCGAGCCTGCTGAAGAGGCTGTTGCGGCCTTTACTGATACTGTTGTTGATTTGGTTGGTTTTGAGCAACCCGAGGTTGATAAGTCAGAGCTGGCGTTGGGTTGATAGCGGGAGTTACTGCTGCTACTGTTTAATACCTTCGCCTTTCCTTTCCCATAGAGATATTACTGATATCTTGCTCTTTCTTCTTTTGGAAAGCACCACCGTATCTTTTGGTACTGCTGGATGGCTCTGCATCTTTGACCAATCGTCCTTCTCGGACTGCTTCTTCAAGGTGTACTCCCATGTTCACCATTTCAGTGAAGTCACTGGGCGCATTTGCAACCATCCGGTCGTAATAAAATGAGCTCAAAGTTTTCAGGAAGATCTTTGTTATTTCTTTTTCCTCGAGAGGGGGACAGATCTGGGCGGCAATTTCACGCCATCTCTGAGCATATTCTTTGAAGGTTTCCTTATCCTTTTGTGACATTGCTCTGAGTTGATCCCTATCTGGTGTCATGTCTATGTTGTATTTATACTGCTGAATGAAGGTTGCGCCGAGATCTCTGAAAGTACTGATCTTGATGCGGTTTAAACCCATGTACCATTTGAGTGCGGCACCGATTAAACTGTCTTGGAAGTAATGGATTAGTAGTTGTTAATTATCTGTCTGGGTAGACATTTTCCGAGCGTAAATCACCAGATGACTTTGAGGGAAAGAGTTGCCTTTGTATTTTTCAAAGTCAGGCAGGCACCTTGAATTCGTGTGGTATCTTTACATTAGGGACCAAACAGAGGTCAGCGGCGTCTTTTCCGAATATGTCTTGACCGCGAATGGCATGCAGTTCCTTTTGCATTTCCAAGAGTTGTTCCTGGAACGTTTCATCCTTTCGTACACGTCTTCATTTCCACCAGAAATTGCTTGTGGAATCTGTCCTTCGGAGACAGTGTGTACCACTGGCTATGGTATAGTCATTATTGCGGTGACTCTTGGCGCTTTAGTGACCTAAAGTTTGTAACCTTTAGGATTTTCTGTTGTAACCCTTGCATCTTCAATTCCTAGAAGTTTGTAACCTTCAGGTCTGGCGGTTGTTGCTATGACTTTCGGGTCTTCAGTGACCGGTGGGATGTATCCTTCAGGTATAAAGTTGCGAGGCATGCCCCAGGGGAAACCTTTAGGCATGTTGTACTGGGGATGACTACCAGGCGTCTCAAATCCTAGTGTAGATGTACCCTCCGATATTACAGTCCTTTGATGTTGTTGTTCCTGGGCTGCTGCCAGGGATTGTATGTCATGGTGGAGTTTCTCCAAACTCTCCTTCAGAGCGTTGATTTCTTCTCTCAACTCTCTGTTCTCTTCCTCGAGATCTTCCATTTTCTTTTGTCGATTGGCCTGAGTATTGTACGAATGAGATAGTTTGACTCTAGAGTGTGACACATATGTGAGACTCAAAGAAAAAGATATTTTATGTGAGAATGATGAATGATATGCAAAGACTGAAAATGATATACTTTTTTAGTTTTTTATTAAAAGAACTGTTTAACAATTATATTGCAAATATCACACAGCGGGGGAGACCCCTTTTATTGAACTTGAAAGATTGCAGTATTTTACAAAGTGATGTAAGGAAAAATAGGCCTATGGATCCTGAGTCCTCTCTGAGGAGAGCTCAGATGCTGGTTCCTGAACTTTTCTTTTCTTTGATTAGGCTCCTTTAACCGTTGTCGGGTCGACGACTCTCTGCCAAGTGAAAGGAGTAAGCAAATTCCTTCGTTTCTTCTAATTTTCCATAGCATGCTGCTCTAATATCTCAATCAGAGCATCCTTTTCCTTTAGCAGTTCCTGA
Organism: Lathyrus tuberosus; assembly: GCA_022829125.1. NCBI lineage: Eukaryota > Viridiplantae > Streptophyta > Magnoliopsida > Fabales > Fabaceae > Lathyrus > Lathyrus tuberosus. The sequence continues at coordinate 7,567,147 of JALAZF010000193.1, forward strand.
ATCTTGGTACATTTCAAATTGAGGATCTGGTATTTGTTCTTCCAAGAGTTCTTCTCACGTTGGACTTTGTTGAGAGCGACTTGGAGTTTTTCCACATCAGACATGAAATAAAGGACATATTCCTTTAAGGGAAAAACTTCTTGACGAGGGTAAGGCATCCCTAGCTTTGTAAGGGCAAGGTGTTTCTCACATAGTTTCTATTTTAATGATGTCAACAATGTAGGCTAGCTTCTAGCTTGTAATTTGGACGGTATCATCTCATTGTCGTTCGCATTGCATACAACAATCAACTATCATGTGTTTAAAACATATAGGAAGAGTCCTATACATTTCCTACATATGGGCAATCATGGTACTTGCATAGGGTATGTATTATTTGATCCTAAGCTGATGAAAACATGTAGAAAAATCAATTTCTAGAGGTTTTCATGTCTTGCGTCGACCTAAGGTGTGCATGAGTCGACTCATGCACTTATGTCAAAGTTTGTGAATTGCTCAGGTTAGCGCACGCTGACCCTCATTGAGCGAGCGGTCGACACATGCTACTGGGATTCTTTATTCTGCATTTTAAACATCCATGCGTCGACGCATGATCTTGTTACGATCGATGCATGCTCGTCTAACTTGCATAGATAAGTCCACGAGTTAGCGCACGCCGACCCTCATCAAGCAAGCGGTCGACTCTTCGCTCACTTGACTCATATTTTTCTGATTTTTTCTATGTTCTTTGTGCTGCTATGTGAGTTAGTTGGTCTTTGCATTATATATAGTTGGTTCCTCATTGTTTTACACAGAACGAACAAGAACAAGTGAAAGAAATACATTGAACATTTTTCTCTCATCAATTTAATCATTATCTTGCACCTTTTTCAACAAATACACATAATCATTTTTGTTGATTTTCTGCATCATGAAGTGATAACGTCCAAAGCATAGAGTTGTATCTTTGTTTGGGGTGAGTAGTTCAGTGGGTTTGTTCTTGAATAAAACCCCTAGGGTTTTGCCCTCCAAGATCATTGGATTTGGGGGTTTTTGGATCAGATCTTGGGTGCATTGAATTCATCCGAGCAAAGGTGATCGAAGAACGGAAGGTTCTATCGATCTAGTAGCGGTAACCAAAGGATTGTGCAACAAGGTTTGAGGATCAAAATGTGTGTGGATTAGAATCTGCCGAGTGAAGGTGATTGAAGAATTGTGTGTTCTTGCAATCTAGTAACGGTAAACAGAGGTTCTTCCAACAAGTTCGAGGCACTTGATTGGACTCGAATCAAGGGAAGAGAAGACAAAGTATCTGCATCAACGAAGTGTTCTTGAGTGTGGGATAGCTAATTTTTCTCTTGTAAAAACATTTGCAAACAAGTTATAGGTATCTCAATTCTAGTTTTTAGAATTGGGGGCAGACGTACTCGAAGCGAGGACGAAAGGGGAACTGCCTAAACAAACTTGGTGTCGTTTCCTTTTCCTTATCTCATCTATATTTTAAACTATCTACGCTTGTAATCGCTCAATCGATCAATAAAAATTCTGGTATAGTTTTGTGCAGAAAATAAATTTGAAAACCATTGCACAATCTCTTTTGGATTGTGCTCAGTGAAAATTCTGCATCAACTATAATAGAAGGCTAAACTTGGAGTTTTATGCACTCCAAGTGATCGATATATTGAACTCATACAAGGTGTTTGATATATTGTTAAGTTTTGTTTAATTTTTGAATACTCATTGGAGATTGCACCTTGTTAAGTGCTTTTGGTAAATTGATTAATTGTTAAGTTGTGAATCTATTTTTTTCTCTTCGAGCCTTTTGTTCCATTTGGCTTACGAATATCCGATCCTCTCAGTAACTTGGTTCGTGTAAACGAATTATCCTCGACCGCTTCCGCAAAATAATTTTAAAAACAAATTTTAGCGCCGGCTCGAATTTAAAAATAAGTGATCTATTAAACCCCCCCCCCCCCCTTTCTAGATCAATTTCCTTTGTCTAAAAAGTGGTATCAAGAGCGCCGGTTGATACTAGTGCTTCAAGTATAACTTTGTAGAAAATGGAAAACGAACCGAAAAGGACTTATAATAGAGCACCTGTTTTTAATGGCGAGAATTATAGTTATTGGAAGGATTGTATGCGTGCTCATATCAATTCTATTGATAGGAAGGTATGGAACGTTATTCTAAACAGTCCAATTGAAATTACCATGACCGATGAGAATAATGTGTTTGTACCTAAGCTTGAAGCACAATGGAATGAAGAAGACGAGAAAAAGTACAACTGCGATTGAAAGGCGAGAAATATTATGATCTCCGCATTGGGAGTTGACGAATATTATCGAGTTTCACATTGTACCAGTGCTAGAGCAATGTGGGACGCGTTACAAGTTGCCCATGAGGGTACTAACGACGTCAAGCTAGCTAGAATCAATACATTGACTCAAGAGTTCGACCTCTTTCACATGTAGCAAGGGGAAACTATTGCCAACATGCAAAAGAGGTTCTCTCATTTAATCAATAGACTTAACTCACTTGGTAGACCAATTTCCAATGACGTTGCTACTAATACAGTTTTGAGGTGTCTTACTAGGGATTGGCAACCAAAGGTGACCGCCATTAAAGAAGCCAACGACCTAATGACATTAGACCTCACAACCTTATTCGGGAAGCTCCAGAAACAAGAGCAAGTGCTCATTAGCTTATACCAATTTGAGAAAAGTGAGAAGAAGGAAAAGAACAAGACCAAGGAAGCGTAAAAGAAGTTGATAGCTCTAAAGACTTCTAGTTCAAAGTCCTCCACACACGAGTTGAGTGAGAGTGAATCCAGTGATGATGAGGAAAAGGATTCGAATGAAGACATGGGATTATTTGTGAAGCGATATAATCACTATATCAAGAAAAATGGAGTTTAACATTCGGATAAAAACCTCATCAACTTTCGTAAACAATCAAAGTCTTCCAAGAATGAAGACAAAAAGAGTGGAAAAACTAAGGGTTCTTGTTATAACTGTGGGAAAGTCGGCCATTACAAGCCGGACTGCCCTTTGTTGAAGAAGGACAAAGGTAAGGACAAAAGTCGTCACGGTAAGAAACAATCAAAACCTAGGAGAGCCTATATCGCTTGGGAGAGCGATAGTGAATCATCTAGTGTTGAAAGTTCAAGTGACGAAGGAGAATCCGCCAATCTTTGCCTTTCTACTCACCAAAGGAAAAAGAACAAAAAGGTAAGACACTCTAAGTATGATAACTCTAATTCAATGTCTTATTCTGAACTACAATGTGCATTTGATACTCTACACCATGAGGCCAAGAAAGCCTTTAAACGGTTAGCTTCAAATAAACAAATATTTTCTCATTTGGAGTAAAAGATCTCCGATTTCGAAAAGGAATTAGAGGCTCTCAAAAAGTCCATGGTGGAAGTAACAAAGGTAGATGTTGAGGAAGATAAAAGTAGATGGTTAAATTTTGGTTGTGATGCGTGTCACATTTGGCAAAAAGAGGTTAGAACTCTTAAGGCCAAGCTTGACAAGGCTCTACAACCAAAAATGACTTTTGCTATTGATAAGTCACACTTTAAGAAAAGCATGATTAATCCGTATCAAAAATATACGTATGTGATTAGAAGTCAACCTAGCAAAAGTGATTCTCATGTTAACCTCACTTGCTTATATTGTAGCAAAAAGGGGTCATACCATTGCTAAGTGTCGTTTTAGGAGGTTTTTGGTTCCTAAGGGCGTTTATCAATGGTTGCCCAAATTCAATCCTGTTTTCACTCACAACCAAGGACCCAATAAGAATTGGGTACCTATTTCCCTTAATTGACTATGTAAGTACAACGTCTTGAGACCACGGAAAGAAGATGGGTTCTGGATAGTGGCTGCTCAAGACATATGGCAGGAGACATATCTCTTTTCATCGACTTTGTGGCGAAGAAAAATGGGTTTGTTACCTACGGAGACAACAACAAGGGACAAATACTTGGCAAAGGTAGTGTAGGTAACCCCTCATCTACTACTATCTCTGATGTGCTTCTTGTTGAGGGCCTTAAACATAACCATTTACGCATTAGTCAATTATGTGACAAGGACTATAAAGTATCCTTTTCAAAGGATTGTTGCATTATTGAGAATAGTGAAAAAAAAGGATGTGTTTAAGGGCTTGAGGTGAATAACGTCTATATGCTAGACTTAAATGAGGTATCGTTGAATAGCAACAAGTGTCTAGTCACCATGAATGAAGAATCATGGTTATGGCATAGACGGTTGGCGCATATCAATTTTGATTTGCTTAATAAAATAGTCTCTAAAGACCTAGTGATCGGCTTACCCAAAATCAAATTCACAAAGGATCACTTATGTGATGCGTGTCAAATGGGGAAGTAAACAAGGATCTCGTTCAAATCTAAAAACATTGTTTCAACTACGAGACCCCTTGAGCTCCTCCATATGGACCTCTTTGGACCATATAGGATTAAAAGCCTAGGTGGTAACTATTATGGTTTTGTGATAGTCAATGACTTTTCTCGCTTTTGCTTGACTATTTTCTTAGCAAACAAGAGCGATACTTTTTCGGCCTTTGAAAGATTTGCCAAGTTATCCCAAAACAAATTAAACACGAACATTATATCAATTAGAAGTGATCATGGGGGTGAGTTCGAAAATCATCTTTTTGAAGCATTTTGTGAAAGCCATGGGAATGATCATAATTTTTCCGCACCACGTACCCCTCAATAAAATGGGGTTGTGGAACGTGAAAACAGAATTTTGGAAGAATTAGGAAGGACTATGATCAATGAGAGTGGACTTCCAAAATACTTTTGGGCCGACGCCATAAGTACAGCTTGTTCTGTTTTGAATAGGGTGCTCATCCGACCTATTCTAAATAAGACACCGTATGAACTTTTAAAAGGGAGAAAGCCCAATGTCTCTCACCTTCACGTTTTTGGTTGTAAGTGTTTCGTGTTGAATAATGGTAAAGAGACACTTGGTAAGTTTGATGCTAAGGCCGACGAGGGTATTTTTCTTGGATATTCTCAATCAAGTAAGGCATATAGAGTTTACAATAAGAGGTTAATTACTGTTTAGGAGTCGGTTCATGTTACTTTTGATGAGTCTTATCCGAAAAATGTCAGAAAAGGTAGTTATTTTCATGGTGCATGTGTATCTTCTGAATACATACTCAAAGACACTGATAAAAGGACTGATTAACCTGAAGCAGTGCATGTTGAGGAGGAAAAAGATCACCAACCTGTGAAGAGTGAGGAGGATCATCCGTCTAATAAAGATGACCTTCCTCCAGCTTGGAAGTCTTCCAAAGACCATCCCATGGACAACATTCTCGGTGACATCTCTAAGGGAGTAACAACTCGTTCCAAGCTAAGTAACTTTTGTTATTACTCCGCTTTCGTTGTGCAAATTGAGCCTAAAAACTCAAAAGAGGCCTTACTCGATGAACATTGGCTTTTGCCAATGCAAGAGGAGTTAAATCAATTTAAACGAAATGAGGTTTGGGACCTTGTCCATCCTCCGCGAGGCCATCGAGTAATTGGCACCCGATGGGTGTTCAGGAACAAGCTCGACGAAAATGGAGTTATACCTAGAAATAAAGCGCGTTTGGTTGCGCAAGGGTATAACCAAGAGGAAGGCATAGACTATGAGGAAACTTATGCACCTGTTGCCCGACTCGAGGCTATACGCCTATTGCTTGCCTACGCATGTGCTAAAAACTTCAAGTTATTTCAAATGGACGTTAAAAGTGCATTCCTTAACGGGTACATTAATGAAGAGGATTATGTTGCCCAACCTCCTAGATTTGAGTCCCATGAGTATCCCAATCATGTTTACAAATTAAAAGGTGCCTTGTACGGTCTCAAACAAGCCCCTAGGGCTTGGTATGAGCGTCTTAGCAAATTTCTCCTTGATCAAGGATACTCTAGAGGAAAGGTTGACACAACCCTTTTCATTAAACGTCAAGGAAAACATCAAATTTTGGTTCAAATATATGTAGACGATATTATTTTTGGGTCTACTAACATAAATTTGGTCAAAGAGTTTGCTAAGTTAATGCAGGGAGAGTTCGAGATGAGCATGATGGGGGAGTTAAACTATTTCCTCGAATTGCAAATCAAGCAACTCGATGAAGGGACATTTGTGAGCCAGACGAAGTACTGCCTTGAGTTGCTCAAGCGCTTCGACAAGGCTAGCTCGAAAGCTATTGACACTCCGATGCCTACTTATGTCAACATGGATCGAGATGAGAATGGTAAGGATGTAGATGTAAAAAGGTATAGAGGTATGATTGGCTCTCTACTCTATCTTACCGCATCCCGACCAGATATCATGTTCAGTGTATGCATGTGTGCCAGGTATTAATCGTGTCCTAAGGAGTCTCATTTAAAAGCACTGAAATACATACTTAGGTATCTTTGCGGTACTCCAAAGTATGGGCTTTGGTACTCCAAGGGAAGCGATTGCGCTTTGGTCAGATATTCTGATTCCGACTTTGCCGGTTGCAAATCGGATAGGAAAAATATGAGTGGTACTTGTCACTTTTTCTCTAATTCCTTAGTGAGTTGGCATAGCAAAAAGCAAGTTTCCATTGCTTTGGCAACAGCCGAGGGGGAATACGATACGGCCGGTAGTTGTTATGCTCAAGTCATATGGCTTAAACAACAATTACTTGACTACAATATTAAACTTGAACGTATTCCTATTTTGTGTGATAATACAAGTGCCATTAACTTAACCAAAAACCCGGTATTGCATTCTCGCACTAAACATATAGAAATACGCCATCTTTTCCTTAGGGATCATGTAGAGAAAGGGGATGTCGCAATTGAGCTTGTTGATTCTAAGAATCAACTTGCGGAAATTTTCACTAAACAGCTTGCAACAGAACCTTTCTTTCACATTCGTAGGGAACTTGGTGTTCTCGATATCTTGGATCGTATTTGATTATATGTATATGATTTGCATGCTCTATTCTGTTTTCTTGTCTTTATTTCTTCTAACTAACAATAAGCAATAAGATTAAGCTATATGTGAGAGCATCCATCATCAATCGTCGGAGGTAATATCGTTCCCCTCTTAGAAACTCCATTCTTGATCAATTATGTTTATTAATTATTATGGCCAAAATATGGGTTAAATTGATGTCTAATTCATGTGTAGATGTACTTTTGATCCTTTTGAGTATTAGCATGTGTATAGCATTATATTTATCTTTACTTGTTGCATAAATCTCTCAAAATATGAATTTTTCCATGTTTTATGGCTTGAGTCGACACAAACAGGGCATGAGTCGGCTCAAGATGTTTTAACAATGATGCGGGTAAGCGTTCATCGACCATAGTCGATGCATAACTTTCAAAATTCAAAAAATATCCAAATCAGCGTTGTGTGTGTCGACGCATGACCCTTTTAGGTCGACGCGTCGCTGACGGATTTCGTTTCTCCTTTTCTTGGGAAGGCGCACGCCGCATCTTGGGTTTCAAAATCTGACTCATTAATTGTATTTGTTTCATTTTCCGTTATCTGTCTTTGTGCATTGCATGTAGAGTCTCCTCATTACTCTTTTCTCCTTCAAACTTCCAAACCCTAAAAACCCACAAACTCCACAATCAACAAAGGTTTTAAAAAGGAATTTTCTCTCTACATTGGAATCAAGGTTGTTCAATCTACTCATCCTCATCATCTATACGTGCACTGTTCATCATCTTCTCCAACATTGAGCACTGTTCATATGGGTTCATAAAATTGCTCATCAATGGTTTCACAAAGAGTTACAGGAAATAGGTCCTCCAGAGCTTCAACATCAAGGGTTGGGTCAGCGACAACACCGGTAAACACTCTTTCTTTACTATCTGATAATTTATCTGAGGTATTCAATAAAGATTTCCAAAACCACTCTGTGATTAAGCAGTATGTGTACTACCCATTGATGGCGGAAGACTATCACCTCTCTGAAGTCATTGAACTGCTTAATGTTAAAAAATTTGACGAATTTCTAAAATGTGACACCAAGTACAATGAAGACTTGGTGAAACTATTCTACACTGGGATTTTGGATAAATTTCAAGGTGCAGATTTTCATTATACTATTGGTGGTAAGAATTATTCTATGGATGCTGTTGCTTGGAACCGTTTGTTTAAGCTAGAAACTGCAGGTCTTCCTGAGGTAACTGATACTATATTTATCGACAACTATGAGTTCCAGCCTGCCTTGAACTCAATGTTACGCGACCCTTACTCGGAAAGCATTGTAAACAGCAACCTTTTCCCCAAAACAGTCACAACGGGAACTTTGAAACCAGTTGATCGTATTCTGCAATGGATTGTCGCTTGCATATTAAGGCCTAAGAAAGAAGGTTTTTATCGGGTCGAACAAGCAGAAGTCCATCTGATCTATCTGCTGAAGAACAAAATTCGCATTAACTGGCCGCACTACTTCACGTATCGGATGTTTGCTCTCAGGGATACTACTAGAGGCACTGCTTTGTGTTACACCTCCTGTATTCAGTACATCTTGAAAAAGGCTGGGGTAACGATTCCGGGTATTCCTTATGTAACCATTACCCCTGATCAAGAATTTACATATAAGACCTTGACTATGATGGGTTACTTTTGGGACTCTGAGGATGAGGTGTTCAAAGTCAAGCGACGAGCAACTTTCCAAGATATGTAGTATGATGTTCCAGAAGAACAAATGGATGCAGCAGAGAATATGCAGGAAGAACAAGTCGAAAACAACATTCAGACTGAGGTAAATGAGGCTGAAGAAGACAATGTTGAATGGATGGGATACTCCCCACCGCGAGATCAATATGAAAATCAAGGTTAGGGAGAATGGCAGCACACGGGATGGACCACCCTTGGGGCAGCCTATGTTCCTCCAAATTATGGCTTGCAACAATAAAATGAAGAATATCAATGGGAACAGCGCGAGTATTCGATTCCTACACCTACACAGTCACAGCAAAAGAGCAACGAGGAAATCCTCGCCATGTTAAATCAAATGCAGTTGGAGCAAGAGACATTTATGACCACGCATGAAGAGAGATTCACAGCTCTAACAAACCAACTAGAGGCACAAAATGAAACCTTCAATACGTTTTCTATTGATGCCATGACTCGTTTTGATAAGTTGGAAACTGCTGCCGAGGCTCAGACACGCCGTATATCAAATGGTATCAACACACTCAACAGGGCTGTCTTGGAACTAAATGAGCGGTTAGAGGACCAACCACTTCCTCCACCATCAAGCCAGCATTTCAGGGGAAGGAGCCACCAATTTAGGGGGAGGAGACCATGAGGATTAGGCTTTCCATGTTATGCATTTCATCTAATGGTTTATGTTGCACTTTATTTCTGTATTATGTATGTCATTCGTATTGTGTTAACATTTGCCTTTCTATGGATTATATTTTGAGTTTATTTTATGCTCTCTTGTGTGTGCTTAAGCTATCTTTTTCTTCTTCTTCATTAGCTTCATTATATGTGGATGAATGTTAATGAATCTTGTTTGCAAATTGTTGAGTGCAACCTCAAGTATCATAATGTTTTCAATTTGACCACCTTCTGTTTCTCTTTTTGATGTTATCAAAGGGGGAGAAGGATATATCTCTACAAGCAAGCAGCAATTGAAATTTTAAAGACCTCACAAAGATAGGGGGAGGACTCAAATTACAAACCAAGCTAAAAGACGATTTTGCCATCATAAAAAAGGGGGAGTATGTGAGGGCAAGGTGTTTCTCACATAGTTTCTATTTTAATGATGTCAATAATGTAGGCTAGCTTCTAGTTTGTAATTTGGACGGTATCATCTCATTGTCGTTCGCATTGCATAGAACAATTAACTATCATGTGTTTAAAACATATAGAAAGAGTCCTATATATTTCCTACATATGGGCAATCATGGTACTAGCATAGGGTATGTATTATTTGATCCTAAGTTGATGAAAACGTGTAGAAAAATCAATTTCTAGAGGTTTTCATGTCTTACGTCGACCTAAGGTGTGCATTAGTCGACTCATGCACTTATGTCAAAGTTTATGAATTGCTCGGGTTAGCGCACGTTGACCCTCATTGAGCGAGCAGTCGACGCATGCTACTGGGATTCTTCATTCTGCATTTTAAACATCCATGCGTTGACGCATGATCCTGTTGCGGTCGACGCATGCTCGTTCAACTTGCATAGATAAGTCCACGGGTTAGCGCACGCCAACCCTCATCAAGCGAGCGGTCGACTCTTCGCTCACTTGACTCATATTTTTCTAATTTTTTCTATGTTCTTTGTGCTGCTATGTGAGTTAGCTGGTCTTTGCATTATATATAGTTGGTTCCTCATTGCTTTACACATAACGAACAAGAACAAGTGAAAGAAATACATTGAACATTTTTCTCTCATCAATTTCATCTTCATCTTGCACCTTTTTCAACAAGTACACATAATCATTTTTGTTGATTTTCTGCATCATGAAGTGATAACGTCCAAAGCATAGAGTTGTATCTTTGTTTGGGGTGAGTAGTTCAGTGGGTTTGTTCTTGAATAAAACCTCTAGGGTTTTGCCCTCCAAGATCATTGGATTTTGGATCAGATCTTGGGTGCATTGAATTCAGCCGAGCGAAGGTGATCGAAGAACGGAAGGTTCTGTCGATCTAGTGACGGTAACCAGAGGATTGTGCAACAAGGTTTGAGGATCGAACTGTGTGTGGATTAGAATCAGCCGAGTGAAGGTGTTTGAAGAATTGTGTGTTCTTGCAATCTAGTATCGGTAAACGGAGGTTCTTCCAACAAGTTCAAGGCACTTGATTTGACTCGAATCAAGGGAAGAGAAGACAAAGTATCTGCATCAACGAAGTGTTCTTAAGTGAGGGATAGCTAAGTTTTCTCTTGTAAAAACATTTGCAAATAAGTTATAGATATCTCAATTCTAGTTTTTAGAATTGGGGGCAGACGTACCCGAAGCAAGGACGAAAGGGGAACTTCCTAAACAAACTTGGTGTCGTTTCCTTTTCCTTATCTCATCTATATTTTGAACTATCTACACTTGTAATCGCTCAATCGATCGATAAAAATTCTGGTATAGTTTTGTGCAGAATATACATTTGAAAACCATTACACAATCGCTTTTAGATTGTGCTTAGTGAAAATTCTGCATCAACTATAATAGAAGGCTAAACTTGGAGTTTTACGCACTCCAAGCGATCAATATATTGAACGCATACAAGATGTTTGATATATTGTTAAGCTTGGTTTAATTTTTGAATACTCATTGGAGATTGCACCTTGTTAAGTGCTTTTGGTAAATTGATTAATTGTTAAGTTGTGAATCTATTTTTTTTCTCTTCGAGCCTTTCGTTCCATTTGGCTTACGTATATCCAATCCTCTCAGTAACTCTGTTCGTGTAGACGAATTATCCTTGGCCGCTTCCGCAAAATAATTTTAAAAACAAATTTTAGCGCCGACTCGAATTTAAAAAGAAGTGATCTATTCAACCCCCCTTCTAGATCAATTGCCTTCGTCTAACAAGCTTGAGGGTTCTGGTTTGCACCCAGTGGAGATAAGGTTCCATAGAGGTACAACTTGGTCTCCCTAGAGACTTTTTCCCTTTCTTGTGAATATGTTGCCAGGCATGCACTATTTCTTTCTTTAGTGCCCGGTCATTTTCTCCTTCCTTGAAGAAAAGACCTTCCAGATGAGCATTTTGTGGGATATTCTTCATCGGGTATCCGAGTTGACGGTGAGCTAGAATTGGATGATAGTGTATCCCTCCTTTAGTATCAATGAGGGTACATTGGGGAAATTTCCGCATCTGTCGATGATTTGTATCCCTTTGTAAATCCGATTGTACCAGTCTATGTCTGTATTGGTAAGAGACATAATCTTCTGCGACCATCGCATATTACTCTTATGATCCCAAAAAGCAGCAGACTTGGGCAAGTGGGAAATAAACCATTTGTAGAGTAATGGTACACATCATATGATCATCCCTCCATTGTACAAATTCCTTAAGTGTACATAATGATAAGCATCTACGAGCAAGGTTGGTACGGGGTTCCCAATCAAGAATATCTTAACAGCATTGGTGTCGACGAAGTTGTCGATGTTGGGAAAGAGAAATAACCCATATGTGAGCAGGACAAAGATATCCTCAAAAGCAGTTATATTTCCTATACTGGAAAAGTATATGGCTTTCTCCATCAGGAATTTAGCTGGTATACCCTGGATTCCTCCTTTGGTGGTCATGTGAGTCCTAACTTCTGACTCATCCAAAGAAATTGTTCTTGCAATGGTTTGTTCTTTTGGAATTTATTCCAGTCCGAAAAATGGGTCTCGATCAGTGATAGGTAAATCAATAAGGTGAGAGTATTCTTCCAGTGTTGGTGCGAGCTGATAATCCAGTAAAAGTGAAATAGTGGTAAACCGGATCGTAGAACTGAATCAGTGTAGGCAGGATCCCTTCAACCATGTTGATCTTCAGAAGAGATAAAAGTCCTCCATGTTATGCTCTGAAAGCCTTGGGATTAGTAATCATCCTTCCCAATTTCCTCAAATTATCCAGTTTTGGAACCTTGAAGGTGTACTTGTGCATTTTTCTTCTTCCGAAATCCATAACGCAACCTCTTTGATATTTGCAATTATTGTTTTAGTTCTTTTGAAAAAGGATTTTTTTTTCCGTTTAGAAAAGAGTTTTTTTAATGAATGCATGAATGCAGCAAACAAAAACATTTGAAAACATGGGTTTAGGGATTCATCGTCACGAGCATGGAGTCATGGATCTACCCATCCCCAAAGGTGTGAACTATTTGGTTAATTTTTTTAGTACCTGTAGAACGGGTTCTAAAAGGTTCCCAAAATCATTGACCCCTCCTATGGATATTAACAGCAACCTGATTCACTCGAGCGGGCTGTAATATCCTAGGATGAATCTTCTTTGAGTGTAGTATCGTGTGTCAACTATTCCCGATAGTTACCGCACTACCTAATGGTTTAAATAGTTAAATATCTACTAAATCCTTTGTGTCATGGGTACCGCACTGGGAACACTATGCTTTCACGACGATCAGTCGTTCAACATTAGAGAATCCACACGGGTACCTCGACTGATTTAGTGGACTGTCAGGTCAGCTTGGTCGAGATTCAAATCCTATAAGCCTTTCCTGGAGACGCCACCACTTATCTTAATGTTCTCTCAAACTTTCCACATGCGTATCAATCGCATTCCTAGTTAACAGGAATTTAAACACGAGTATCAAGTAACATGACAATAAATGATATATATAGCAGAAAATACGTAAATAAACAGAGAAATAAATGCCAAGCAAAGCCTAGACCTCTTAGGAACTCTAATCCTAGACTCCCCAGCAAAGTCACCATTTTTCTGTAGCGTGCAATTTTTGTCGGTGACGCGACCACCTTACCGCAATGGTTGGAATTGGGTGCTACTTTCTGGTTTCTTATTTATCCTATGAAGCTGGAAAGGAAAGGGAAGATATCTAAAACTAACCTTGTACGCAAATGTTTTCTTCAACAAATGCTAAGAGATTGGGGGTTCGGGGTCTGGTTATACAAAGGGAAGTTATTAACACCCAGTGTATATATGGTTATCCATAGACTTTTTATTACATGTTTTTGTTGATTTAAGTTGTTCTCTGGTGTTTATCTGTTGTGGTTTGGGAAAGTTTCTCCTTTGGGAGTGTTGAGAGAGTGTTTTTGTTTTTTTCGGGTTTTCCGTTGTTTTTGGGAAGGTACTGGACCTAAAGTTTTTTATTTGTGTGCTCGCTGAGATTTCACAATCTTATGCTTAAGTGTTCCCGTAAAGATAATTGGGAAATCAGAGCAATCGTAGTTCCTCCTATTCTATGGGAGGAAAGATGTTTGGTGTCTTGTTTAAAGCCCAAGATTGAAGCTATCGGAATATTTGTGTCTTGTTCAAAGCCCAAGATTGAAGCTAAAAGGTTGACTGAGAGAGAATTTGTCATCTCTAAAGAGAGATATCTCATCTATTCATCACAAATGTTGAGAAATTGATTATAAAGGGAATTACTTTAACTGGGATACGTGGAATCCAGCAATGCCATAATTTCCTTTATAAAGGTGATGTCATGAAGGAGGAAAGCTTTAACTCAGTGTAGAGCAATGCCACTTTTTCCTTATGAATCTTTCATGCTAAGAGAAGGAAATTGGCTTAGATGTAAATAATTCAGAGGCTTGCCACCTACAGCTATTAGATGAAAGATGAATTTTAGCCAGGATAAAGGAAGGACTCCAGCTTAGATTTTGAATCAACAAGTGTGCCACTTACAGCAAGTATCTGGGAAAAAGATTTTGAGTGTTTGTTTTGATATGTGATGTATAGAGGAAATATCCTCCTGCAGAGTAGACTTATGGTCTCATCTTAGGGGATGTTGATTTTTGTGTACCTTGATCAAAGCCCAAGGTTGAAGCTAAAAGGTTGACTCTACTAGGGGAATTTTATGTCTGTCTTGTACAAAACCCAAGATTGAGGCTGAAAAGAGATTGACTCCACTGAGGAGTGTTTTATTTGTCTTGTACAAAGCCCAAGATTGAGGTTGACTGACTCCACTGGGGGGAAGTTCTTATATGAAGCCTAAGAGGAGGCTACTTCTTGCTGAGGATTATTGAAATCCAAGAGCAGATCCAAATTGTGTTGGGGAATCCAAAGGTTTTACTCTTTCTGGGAATCAGAGAAGAGTTGAGATATCAGAGGCTAAAGGGGTTTTGATTCTCTTGGGGATCTGTTGATGGTTGATTGACCCTAGTTGGGGATTTTTAAGGTGAAACTTAAACCTTGTTGGGCGTCTAAGAGTTTAAAGTTGAGTTTGAAAACCTATAGAGGTTTTAACTCTGGTGGAGCTTAATGTATTGGGATAATGATCAGTGTTTTTCCTGTGCTTTTAGGAAACTTGAGGGTTTCTTTGTGAGATTCCAGTGGATATGAAACTTTCCAAGTGTACTTGAATGAAGAAGTTGACTCTTAGCTGAAGAATGATCTTTGTATGATGCCCAAGAGGAGGCTGAGACTGTCCAAGTCTGTTTGTATGAATCCCAAGAGGAGGCTGAGGGTTTAAGGGATGAAGATCAACCCTAAAATGGTCTGATGTTTGGGAATTCTGACTCTCCTGAGGATTGAACTAGTAAAGATGACTAATTTATGTCCTATACCTGTAGGAGGCCTTTGGGTCCTTGTACTAAGCCCAAGAGGAGGCTGAAGAACTTCTAAGAAGCCTGGGGGTCCTTGTACTAACCCCGAGAGGAGGCTGAGGATGCTTTTAGGTAGCCTGTAGGTCCAAGCCTAAGAAAAGTTCAAGAAAGGTTTCATCGGGAAATAATCCTTTCTTTGTTGAACAGTTCTAAGGTTTGAAGAAATTCAAAAGAGGTTTCACCGGGAATTAATCCTCTTTGGGGAAATGAATTTCTTGTACACATTTCTAAGTTTGACAGCCTTGAGAAAAGTTTCACCGAAAATAATGCCTTTCTCTGTTCCATATTGTATAAGCCCAAGAGTAGGCAAGATTGTATCTGGAATTTCCTATGGAGAACTAGTTTTTGATTATGTTGAAAAGTAACCTCTGGTTTGATTTTAAACCTAGACCTAACTGCTGGGGAAACTCTAAACAAGATATGCACAAATATATACAGACAATTATATATATATATATGCATTGAAAAAGATGTGGGGACTTACCTTCTGAGAAGAAGCCCAAGCATAAAGTGATTTGTTGTATTCACTACAACTGTATTCCCTATTTTAGGGTTTCAAGGAATTGAAGAAAGTTTTGAAAGAAACAACATTGAATTTGAATTTTTGAATTAAAAACAAGTTTGTTTAAAAGAAATTTTTGGGGTTCATAGCTTAAGGAGAGGCCCAGATGACTTATTTGATAACGTTGATCGCGCTGCGATACCGAAAGACGTTGTGGGACTTATACTATAGCAGGGGCCCAAAAATTGTTTTTTATACAAAGGGGTTGGGTCTTACACTCTAATAGAGGCCATAAAGTGTTTGTAAAGAAAATAACGGGGCTTATACTCAAGGAGAGGCCCAGATGATTTATTTGAAAAGGCGACGATTGAGCCGTGATTTTGGAAACCACAGAGGGACTTATACAATGACTGAGGCCCAAAATTATTTAAGTACAAAGGGATAGGACTTACACTTTATCAAGAAGCCCAAAAGTTTATTTTTATACAAGAGATATGGCTTATAACTCAAGGAGATGCCCAGATGAAAACAGCGATCGCACCGTTTATCATATCAGGACTTATACAATGACTGAGGCCCAAAATGGTTTATTTACAAAGGGAATGGGTCTTACACTCTACAAAGAGGCCCAAAAAAAGTTTGAAAAAGAAGAAAAATGGGGCTTACAACTCAAGGAGAGACCCAGATGAAAATTGTTTTGAAAATGGCGATCGCGCCGAGATTTTTAAAATCGTATCGGGACTTATACAACGACTGAGGCCCAAATTTATTTATTTACAAAGGGATGGGACTTACACTCTACAAAGAGGCCCAAAAGTTTGAAAAGAAGTTTGAAAAGTTAAAATTAAGAGAAATCCTAATTTTAATTAAAAAATATAATTTTTAAAGGAAATTAAATATAAAATGATACAAAATATCAAATATATTCAAAAACAAGTTGTCAACTTTAAAAAATATTTTGAAAAATCATGCTTAATCACATGAAAGCTTGAAATCCAATTGGTTTTGAAAAATCAAGGTGAGAATTTCATTTAAAAATGTTTAAAAATAAATAAAAATTAAATTAAATTCAAAAATCAAACTATATTAAATAAATAATATAAATGTTATTTTTTTGTAGAATAAAATAATTTAACATTTTTGTGACTTTTTAAAAAAAGAACCAATAAAAAATGATAAAAAATGAGAAAGAAATTAATTTTTGAAATCATTTAATAAAAATATCAAATATTCAAAATTTCAAAAATTTGAAAATGGCGCCAATGCCATCTTCTTCTTCCTCGCTCGTACCCGCCATGGCCAATTTGTAAAATCTCTCATATCTCTCTGATTACTCAATGAAAATGACTTTTGTAAACATGAAAGTTGTGTGTTTTTGAACAAGGATTTCAGTCATATAAATTAATTGCATTTATATTAAGTGTGGAGTGAGAAATCAAGTGATGAACTCAAGAACCCTAATTTCTGCAAGAACTCTATGAAATCTTATACACGAAAGCTACAAAGCAATTGATTGAGGGGAATCACTCTATATAAGTGCATAAACATGTTTGTAACTTGAAAACACATTTACGATGCATGGATTATAGAGTTTGAGAGTGTCAGGCTTACCTCTTGCAAGAAGAATTTGAATTCTATGTTGGAGGTGTTACAGATGTTGTGTAATGATCTGGACAACTTCAATGGACCTCAAGTAATGTGTTTGAAAGCTTGGAATGGATTGAATCAGCTTGGAACTTGTTGTGGCACCTCAACTGCAAATAGGCCAAAAAGCTTGAGCAAATGGGGGGTGACTTTGTAATTCTGATGTTCCATATGAGTTTTAAGGTTATGGATCACTCATATATGATGTATGTGAGGTGTTGGCGTGATTGGTTTTGATTGAATTGTTCTCAAATTGAAAATTCGATAGTGACTTGAAAGAGAAGCAAAATCTGGTTTTTTTAGTGAGATTTTGAGGAAAGCATGTATTGTTATGCTTTGGTGTACTTGAATTGATCAGAAAGAGGCTCTATTTATAGTAGAGCAAGTTTGTTTTGGGAGCAATAGTGATTGGAGACTGGATCACTCCAATATCCATTGAACTTTGTCATGTAGCCAAAGTCTCCTCTAGCCATTGACTTGAGTCAATCTTGCAGACTATGAGTCTTCTGTTGCAGGGATAAGGCTTGACTCATTTGGTTGATCATGGACTGATACATGCCAGTTCTATGCATCCCTTAAATGCCTCATGACAAAATTTGAGTTTTTGGATTTAGAACTTTGAATGTCACATGCCAAATGATGAGGTTTTTGACTTGCAAGGCTATATGGTGTTGTAGCCCTGCAGAGATAATGTTCATTGCACTTTAGAAACTTGTCTTGTATGGTGACAAGGCTTTCCAAGTCATGGAAATGACAAAATTGTGTGGTATGTACAAGACTGTCTTGTAAAACCACTCTTGGAGGTGTCATGTTTCCATGCTTGTAACTCCCTACTCAAGTTGAATTAGGATGAGTTCTTGTACTCTTTGGAAAGCTTGTATATCCTACTTTAACTTTGATGTCCAACTTTGTTCTTGAAACATCTTGGATCATAATGAAAAATGGCCTCAAAGTTGGTGAAAAAGTGAAACAGATTCTGACTTGAAATTTTCGCTAAGTGTTGGAAAAGTGGTCATTTTCATGTTTTTTGTGATTTTGATCAATCCATAACTCAAAATCCATGAGGATTTGGAATATGATGTAGTTGACAATTTTGAAGTATGTAATGAGAGATTTCATTTGAGCTTTGGATGGGAGAAAAAGACCTTGTGGTTTAGGAGTTATGGCGTTGCAAAGTTGGTACCAAATCACTTTTGTTCCATAACTTAGAAAATTTTAAGTTTGTTATGGTTGCCCCGTTTTCAAGTAACCTCATTTTTCTTGATTTTTCTTGATGGATGATGATCCAAACTATGAATTAACATTGTTTTTTACTTAGGGAAGCCTTGTTTGTCAAGAAATTCAAAAAGTCAAACTTGGTTTTTTGGCACAATTGACTTTTTGTCAGATGAATTCAAAACTGTGTGATCCTCTATGAAATCAAGTCCTTGACCTAATTCAAACCTAATGGATGGATTCCATATGTGTCTTGAATCATGTCCCAAGGTTTGGGAACATGTCTTGGTCAAAAGTCAAAGATACAGTTGGCTTTTCATCAGGAAATCCTAATTGGTCCAGATGAATTTGAATCCTTGCATTGCTTGTGAACCAAGTTATTTGAATCAATCCAACCTTGTGAATGGATCAATATGATGTATTGGAGGTCTTCAAAACACTTCTTGAGGTCTTGGCTCATGTCTTGCTTCAAAAGTCAACCTAGGGGTGAATTAGGTCAAGAAACCCTAATTCCTGATTTTTATGAATGCATCCCCTGAGGTTATTTTGACTCTATGATTAGGTTCATGAGGTCCCTTTGAGCTTATTGACTTATGTTTTGAAGTATTGGCTCATGCCCAGATGAAATTTTCATCTGGAGGCCTTAGTCGACCAAAACCCTAATTTGGTGACACTGGTGATCTTGAGGCTTGATCCACTTGGAATGTTGCAACCTTGTACTTGATTCTTGATGTGGCAGACCTCTTGATCCTTTATGGGTGTTTGAGAGGCTAGACAAGTTGAAGATCATGTCAATTCTTGATTGATCCTTTATCTGAGTCCTCTGAGAGGGCTCAAAACCCTAATTCTTGGTTGTAGTGAATGCTTAACAATCCTTGAGAAGATTGATGAGGTGTGAGGGTACATCCATATTGTGGTGATGGTTTGCACAATGATGGTAAATAATTGTGGTCAAAATTTGGGGTATGACAATAAGCAGTACAAGGATTCAAATTCATCTGGACCAATTAGAGTTTTCTGATGAAAAGTCAACTGTACCTTTGACTTTTGACCAAGACATGATCCCAAACCTTGGGATATGATTCAAGACATTATAAAAACCTATGGAATCCATCCATTAGGTTTGAATTAGGTCAAGAACTTGATTTCATAGAGGATCACAAAGTTTGAAATTCATTTGATAAAAAAGTCAATTGTGCCAAAAAACCAAGTTTGACTTTTTGAATTTCTTGACAAACAAGGTTTCCCTAAGTAAAAAACAATGTTAACTTATGGTTTGGACCATCATCCATCAAGAAAAATAAAGAAAAGTGAGGTTACTTGCAAAAGGGTCAATCTTAAGAAACTTGAAATTTCACTAAGTCATGAAAAAAAGTGATTTATACCCAACTTTGCAAGACCATAACTTGTGATCCAAGCAACCATTTTCTTCCATCCAAAGCACAAATGAAAGCTCTCGTTATATACTTCAAGATTGTCAACTACATCAGATTCCAAATCATCATGGATTTTGAGTTATGGATTGATCAAAATCACAAAAATGTGAAAATGACCATTTTTCCAACACTTAGTGAAATTTTGGACAGAGTCTGTTTTGCATTTTCACCAACTTTGAGGCCATTTTTTTTATTATGATCCAAGATGATTCAAGACCAAAGTTAGACATCAAAGTTGAAGTATGTTATTGGGGCTTTCCAAAAAGTACAAGAGCCTCCCATGGTTCAACTTGAGCAAGGAGTTATAAGCCTCCAAAAATGGAAATTTTCACCCTGTCCACACAAAGGCATGAAAAACTAATTTGGTTCCCACAATTTCTTGAACCAATTTTGGACACTTGCATCATTTCATTTCTGTCCAAAATGATGAGGGATCTGATCACAAAGCCACCAAGTCAAAAATCATATTCCTTGGCATGTGAAATTCAATGTTGCAAATCCAAAAACTCCAATTTAGTTTCAAGGCATTCAAGAGGTGCATTGAGGTGGCATGCATCAGTCCATGACAGTCCATTTGAGTCAAGATTATTTCAAAAATCAGAAGACCTAAAGCTACAAAGATCAGCTCAAGTCAATGGCTAAAGGAGACTTGGTACCTTGGCAATTAAGAAAGTGATACATGGGCAAATCCATTGGATAATAGAGTGAACCAACCCTCATTCACTATTCCTTCAAAAAAAAATTCCTCTACTATAAATAGAGGTCATTTATGATGTTTCAAACCACACCAAAACAATACCAAATCCTTGTTTGCTCACTCTCTCTCTCTCTCTCTCTCTCTCTCTTACTTCAATTTTAAGTCACAATGGAGCAATTTGGGGATTCTTGAAACCAGAGCAAAAACCACTCAAATAAATATCCAAACACATCATAAATCATCTATTGGAGGTGTTCAAACCTTCATCCTCATTGTACAACACCAAAATCAGAAAGTCAACCTCCAAAACCTCAAATTTTGACTTTTCTGCATTTTTAAAGTCATGTCTTGATTTAGCCACTTTCAAAGCCAAACAACACTTCAAATACTCTCCAAATATCATCCCTAAGTTGTTCCAACAAGTGTCCCTCAACTGTAACACCATTTGAGTGAGTTACCATTTTGGTCACTTTTGTCACTTTTGCAAGAAAGAGACAGTTCTTGTTCCTGAGGTTTCCAACTGGTTTTGATCATCCTAAAAGCTTCTAAGGGATCTATCAAGATTGTCTAAGGAATTATATTACTTCTGGCACAAGTATTTTGAAAGATAGCACAAGTAGCTTCAAGAGGTAAGTGCATAACAACTAGAACTCTTTAAAATATGCATTGCTTTGATGTCCGTTGATCATGAACATGTCATGCATATCATATGTGTTGTGTTTGAACCAATTTACCATGCTATTATTGCTTGTATGAAGTGGTAGCATAGAACTTGCAAATTTTGGCCTATTTTGAAACCACTATCGGGTTTTAAAATGTAGGCATCTTTAGAAAATTCTAAGACCACCATTGGATTCCTCATGAAACTCTAGGTAGGGTCCATCTAAATTTCATCCATTTTCATGGAGAAATGAAGAAGTTATGGCCTTCTTGCAAATACCCCAAAATCTGGTTTTTTGCCTTGGCCTGACCTAGAAATTAGGTCACCCTTATATGCATATGGGGTGGTTTTGATACACGGATGTATCACCACTCCAGTGGTAGCAGTATGTGTTTGTTTGGTTAGAGGGCGTGGATTCAACACCCACTCAGACCGTTTTTGGTTCCCTCTCCTTTTTGTTATTTTTCTCATTTTTCATTATTTTCTTAATTAATCTCAAAATTAATTTCTCCTTCAATTTTAATTATTTTTTATTGATTATTTTTTTTCAAAATTAGGAAAAATGTTGAAATATTTTATTCTACAAAAAAATCAAACTTATATTATTTATTTAATATAGCTTGAATTTTGTAAATAATTTCATTTTTATTTGTTTTTAAACATTTTTAAATGAAATTTCTACCTTGATTTTTCAAATTCAAATGAATTATAAGTTTTCATATGATTAAACATGATTTTTCAAAACATTGTTCAAAGTTGACAACTTATTTTTAAATATAGTTGATATTTTATATAATTTATTATTTATTTTTCTTTGAAAATTTATATTTTTAAAAAAAATTAGGGTTTTTTCTTGATTTTATAATCATTTGAAAAACTTTTGGGCCTCTAATAAAGTGTAAGACCTATCCCCTTTGTAAATATATCATTTTGGGTCTCAATTATTGTATAAGTCCCGATACGACTTTCAAAATAAACAGTGCGATTGCTATTTTTCATCTGGGCATCTCTCTGAGTTGTAAGCCCCATCTCTTGTATAAAACTAAACTTTTGGGCCTCTAATAGAGTGTAAGACCCATCCCTTTTGTACATAAATAATTTTGGGCCTCGGTTATTGTATAAGTCCCTCAGTGGTTTTTAAAATCACGGCGCGATCGTCGCCTTTTCAAATAAATCATCTGGGCCTCTCCTTGAGTATAAGCCCCATTTTTCTTTTTTCAAAACAATTTTTGGGCCTCTATTAGAGTGTAAGACCCAACTCCTCTTTGTATAAAAATAATATTTGGGTCTCTACTGTAGTATAAGTCCCACAACGTCTTTCGGTATCGCAATGCAATCAATGTTTTCAAATAAGTCATCTAGGCCTCTCTTTGAGTTATAAGCCCCAAACATTCTTCCAAACAAATTTTCCCTTAATTCAAATTCAAATTCAATGATGTTTCTTTCAAAACTTTCTTCAATTTCTTGAAACCCTGAAAGAGGAAATACAGATGTAGTCAATACAACAGATCACAATATGCTTGGGCTTCTTCTCAGAAGGTAAGTTCCCACATCTTTTTCAGAGCATATTTCTTATATATATCTGTCAATATAATTGTCTATATATACTTGTGCATATCTTGTTTAGAGTTTCCCCCAGCAGTTAGGTCTATGTTTAGGTTAAACGAGAGGTTACTTTACAACATAGTCAAAACTAGTCCCTCATAGGAAATTCCCTATACAGTCTGCCTCCTCTTGGGCTTATACAATATGGAACAGAGAAAGGCATTATTCCCGGTGAAATTTTTCTCAAGACTGTCAAACTTAGAAATATATATATACAAGAAATTCATTTCTCCAGAGAGGATTAATTCCCGGTGAAGCCTCTCTTGAATTTCTTCAAATCTTATAACTGTTTAGCAAAGAAAGGATTAATTCCTGGTGAAACCTTTCTTGAACTCTTCTTAGGCTTGGACCCACAGGCTTCCTAAAAGCATCCACAGTCTCCTCTTGGGCTTAGTACAAGGACCAACAGGCTTCTTAGAAGTTCCTCAGCCTAATCTTGGGCTTAGTACAAGGACCCAAAGGCCTCCTAAAGGCATAGGACATAAATTAGTCATCTCTACTAGTTCAATCCTCAGGAGAGTCACAATTCCAAAACATCAAACCATTTTAGGGTTGATCTTCATCTCTTAAACCCTCAGCCTCCTCTTGGGCATCATACAAAGACCCCTCTCTACACCAGAGCCTACCAGTTCTTGAGAGACTTGGACAGTCTCAGCCTCCTCTTGAGACTTGCACAGGAAAAACCCTAATTATTTCATCAATATACTAATCTCCAGCAGAGTTAAAACCTCTATAGGTTTTCAAACTCAACTTTAAACCCATCTGACCTCCCAACAAGGCTTAGGCTTTCATTTTAAGAAATCCCAGCCAGGGTCAATTTACCATCAACAAATCCCCCAAGAGAATCAGAACCTCATGGCATCTGATATCTCAACTCTTCCCTAATCGCCAGAAAGAGTAAATCCTTTTGAATTCCCCAACACAATTTGGACCTACTCCTGGATTTCAATAATCCTCAGCAAAAGTTAGCCTCCTCTTAGGCTTCATATAAGAATTTCCCCCAGTGGAGTCAGTCAACCTCAATCTTGGGATTTGTACAAGATAGATAAAACCCTCACCAATGGAGTCAGTTTCCTTTATCTTCAACCTTGGGCTTTGATCAAGGCACACAAAAATCAACATCCCCTCAGTTGAGACCATGAGTCCCCTCTACATGAAGACATCTTCTCTATACATCACATATCAAAACAAAACAATCAAAACCTTTTTCCAGATTATTTTTGTAAGTGGCACACTTGTTGATTCAAAATCCAAGCTGGAGTCATTCTCTTATCCTGGCTAAAAATCATCTTTCATCTAACAGCTATAAGTGGCAAGCCTCTGAATTCCTAACATCCAAGCCAATGTCCTTCTCTTAGCATAAAAGATTTTTAAAGGAAAAAGTGGCACTACTCTAAACTGAGTTAAAGCTTTCTTCCTTCATGACATCACCAATATAAAGGAAATTATGGCATTGCTGGATTCTACATCCCAGTTAAAGTAATTTCCCTTATAAAAACAATCATCCAACATTTGTGATGAATAGATGAGATATCTCTCTTTAGAGATGACAAATTCTCTCTCAGTCAACCTTTTAGCTTCAATCTTGGGCTTTGAACAAGACACAAACATCCTTTTAGCTTCAATCTTGGGCTTTAAACAAAACACAAATACTTAAATAGCTTCAATCTTAGGCTTTGAACAAGACACCACATATCTTTCCTACCATAGAAACAGGAGGAACTACGATTGCTCTGATTTCCCAGATTTCTTTACGGGAATACGTAGGCATAAGATTGCGAAATCTTAGCGAGCACAAAAATCAAAAACTTTAGGTCCAGTACATTCCCAAAAACAACAGAAAACCCGAAAACCACAAAAACAGTCTCTCAACTCTCCCAAAGGATAAACTTTCCTAAGCCACAACAGATAAACATAAGAAAGCAATTCAAATTAACAAAGATACATGCAATAAAGAGTTTATAACCAGACCCCGATCCCCGATCTCTTAGCATTTGTTAAAGAAAACATTTGCGTGCAAGGTTAGTTTTAGATATCTTCCCTTTCCTTTCCAGCTTCATAGGATAAATAAGAAATCAGAAAGTAGCACCTAATTCCAACATTGCGGTAAGGTGGTTGCGTCACCGACAAAAATCGCATGCTACACTCATTATTAGTTTCACATAAGCCTGGGGATTAGTCTTATTTAATTCTGCCAGTTCTTCTGGAATTGGAGTAGTGCTGGGTGAGGATGTTGGCTTAGCAGTCGAGGTTTATGGAAGTTCCTGATTGACATTTGGTGTGGTGTCCATATTTGGTATTCAGTGTTGTTTAGAGGCACAGTGTCTTCTGGATTTTGGTGAGCATCCTGGTTTGGCTAGCTTCGTCCATATCCATTTCGTGTCCACCTTCTCCATCAGATGTCGAGGAAGTTGATTCAAAGGGACAAGCTTTGTCAATCAAATCATGGGACATCTTATCATCAACTTCTTTGGGCTTATTAACCTCTTCAACAATTTCTACAATGGAATGAGGTTGATTGGAGGGAGAGCTGGTAGTCGAGGGCATTGGTCGTGTGAAAGTCGACACCAATTTGGTCGAAGGTTTATCCTGCAAGAGTTTGTTGTCAATACTTAGAAAAATTACATAATAGGGGATAAAGAGGAGTAGAATTACTTTTGAGGTGTCTGGATCTGGACTTGAATTGGCACTTTCAGTGGAGACAAAGTTTCTTGTTAGGTTGGTCATTTTTTTGCCTTTCCTCGAGGTAGCTTTCTTCTCCTTTTTTTGTTTTAGAAGTAGGGGCACTTTAGGGTTAGGTGCATTTTTTCTCATACCAGCACCAACGTTTATTGGTTTCTTCTTTTGTGAGGGAGGTTCAGGAGATGAGTCATCGACCTGAATTGGTTCAGGATCAATTTCAGCTGTTTTGCCACCGACAGTTATATCATCAGCCTGTATAAAGATGAGAAATACAAGTTGTGAAAATTTGGTAAGTCTAATATGGGAAGCAGTCTAAATTTTAGTTTTAGATTTTGGAACTTACTTGTGTAGGCTTTGATGGAGTTGCTTCGACTTTGAGTTGTCTCAGTGCTACCTTAGCACTCGCAGCATCTCTAGTCCTCTTTCTATGTTCAACAACTGAAAATATGCAAAATGAAATGTGAACAAAGAGAGAGAGAGATAGAGAGAGAGAGAGAGAGAGAGAGAGAGAGAGAGAGAGATTGGTTTAAAAGGATTTTGGAGGGATATTTTTGCTTTCCTCACCTTAATGTATAGGGGTTTCGACTCTGACATGGTTTATGTCGACATGAAGGTGACCTTTGAAACTGTATATGTCATGCTTAGTCGGAGTTACTCGCTGGACAAGTTTCACGCATTCATTTTTGTGTATCTTTAAAAATTCCCCACAAACGAACCACTGTGGAAATGGAGGGGTGAAAGCCATAGCCATCTCACTAGTGGGCAAAGGGGGAAATTTAGGAGGATAAAATTTAAGGCAAAAACATACTTGTCCTTCACATAATCGGGAATGTGCAAGTTTGGGAGTTTCGCCATCATTTTTTCTCTGAGAGTAACGACTGCTTCACGATCGTCCGACTGAGGTCATTGGGGTCATACTCAATTTCAAAGTATTTTTGGAAATCCAGGATATCTTTGACATGTTTGGCTCTACCTTTGTTGAACTTTTGTTGCAGAGAAGAGAAAGCGTTAGTTAGATGTTGAGTTAATGTTACAGTATTGAGAAATTCTTTGGCATGGTAGGTTTTCCACCAAGTTTCAAATTCTAGGGTGTAGTAGAATGATGGTTGAAAAGCAATAGAGTGACCGTAGGACAATCGGCAGCGTGTCGAGCAAGTCGTCGAAGGTACTCGTATTCAGAAAAGTCGATAGTGCAAAGGCACAATTCACTTTTTCGATTGAAAATGGGCTTGGGCATAGTCTGACTAACTCCAAATTGGCGTGCCACCAAGTTGGGTTAATAACATTGAATTTTCACATTCTCTTTGGAGGTCCCAAGTCTAGTTTAGAGAAGTTTAGGAGTTAGGAAAGCTTCCTATATTTTCCTCGACTCGTCCTCTTGTTCGCCAGCAGCTGGAAACTTTCGGGTAAACCACTCAAGCCCGTGAGTTCTTTTTGCAAAAGGAGCCATTGTCGGGTTGAAGTGATGGTGTTTGTCAAACATCGAGAAATAAGACGAAAAGGGGTCTTAATGTGATATGTTCTTATCAGTTTGAGTCATTTGAGACGATCAAATGCCTTTGATACGCCTGTTCATAATGGTTTCTCTGGCATTGTCAGGCTTGACGACATCCAGAGAAATATCAAACATGTCATTCAACCAAAGTTGAAGTAGCCAAAATGGTCCAGAGAGCAATAAGTTGTCTTTGGGTTGGAGGTTCCTTAGAGCCTCAGTAGATAATCCTAAGGATTCATAAAGAGATCCTAAAATCAATTGGCTAAGGCAGATGTCCTTGCCTTCATGCAGTTGATTGGATATGGTTAAATATATTTTTGCCACCTTTAAAGACCTACTGCAAAAGATACATTTTGACACCCATATGGCAAGGAAGGTAATGTGCTCTTCGCCAGAGACTTCACTAGTGCCAGCAACGTGATATTCCTCAATGTATTTGATAAAGTTGTCACGGTTTATGTTGAATTTTATTGTATCTTCACCACTCTCATTAGGATCAACATTTTTTCCAATGGGGTGAAGGCCAGTAATGGTCGCTATGTTAAAGAGTGTGGGTGTCACCATTCAACAGGGGAGTTGAAAGGTGTTGGTAGTGATTTCCAAGAAATACATGAATGCGACCATCATGTTTTGGAAATAAGCAAGGCCAGTTCTCGACAACTGAATTAGGTCGAAGATACCTCTCATTTTTTCAGGTTTCACTCATTTTTTTCCTCAATTTTGTTCATCTAGAGGATGTAGTCCTCGTGTTATTTAGTATGGGAGCTGAATAAAAGACACGCAAGGTAGCGATCATGTATTCTAAATTAAGAGGTTCCTTAGTTCTTACTATGGGTTTAGTCCTATGAAAAGAAGGAAAAAAGTCGTTACTCTTAGTAAGATCTACCGAGGGATCATGCAGGACCCATGAGTGCATGGGTCTTTCCATAAATGGAGTAAGGGATGATTACCTGAGACCTGTAGATGTAGAGTTTTTATTCATAGTTGGGTGGTTATGGAACATACTCTTGATTTCCAATGATATTGGTAGATGGAAGCATGTTAGCTAATGGGAGAGACTCTTTGTTGTCTTTGGTGTTCTTTGATTTGGAGGCCATTGTTGTGAGTGTTGAGTTGACTGTTTGAGAAAGAGAAATTTCTGAGTAGAAGTTTTGATAATAGGCGGAAAAGGGAAGAAGAATGAAGGAAGATGTATTTATAACGAATGAGCCAAAACTCTTCGGGTTGGGCTTGACAAATGGCACGAACTTTATTGACACTTGCCATCCTCTTATAGGCGAAATCGAAATAATTTTGTACACTTAACCACGCCGCCCTATGAAGATGGAACCATGATGAGAAGTTATGGGTTAATGGGAAAACACGCGTTTTTGAGGTGACGATTGATAGAAAGGTCGTGATGTCCATGACGGCAGCCTACTAGCTGAATAGTGTATGAGAACGTCAAAAACACCCATATCTCCTTTTCGTCGAAAGAGGCCTTTTGGGGGGCAATTTGTTAGTTGGGATTTTTGAGAAAGGCAAAAATCTCAGTGCAATTGAAAGGTTCAGGAAAAGTTAAGGTCAAATAGACTTTTGGTGAAATGTTGTGGTCGAAGTCTCAAGAGGAGAGAAAAATGGGAGTTGGTTATTTTTCATGGAAAAAGAGTATCTCATTTGGCATTTTGACGGCGTGATGATTCAAGTTTTCGACGTAGTAATGTGGGTTTTTGACGATAGAAAGATGTTTTGAATCAGCGGTTATTTGGGCGCGAAGGGATGTTTTATTCAAATTAAATAACTACTTCTCAGTCTCGTCTCAAAGGACACATGAAGTGAACTTATAAGCGAAGTGCGTGTAAGAGTTTACATGGCGAAAGTTGGAGAAACGAACGTTAGGAAGTAGTTATTTTACGCATGTATAAGTATGGATTCTAGTGTTAGGATTCAGGCGTGGTCATTTGATTTCACTACACAATCTCACAAATACTCAAAGTACCAGCGTTAGAGATACGAGTTTCACTGAGAAAATGTATGAATCTTGAAACACCATTTTCATTTAAATTCAAAGTTTCATTCATGTCAATTTATTTTCTTTTCCATAATGTACTTTCATTTGTATTTTGATTGCATTATTACGTTACCTTTGTTTACAAAATTCTAGTTTATAAACATGTTAGAATTAAGTTCCACATTTCTTTTTTCAACTGTTTCGACCAAGTCGAAATCCTGCATATCTACATAAAAAAACTATTAACAAAATGTTTTTAGCACAATGTCCTAGGATTCTCTAGTTGATCCAGCAAGTAACCTTGAATAAGAGACTAGCAGTTGTTTACCAAATTTCATGGTAAACACCTACCTAGAAACTATTTTCACAAAAGGAAAATGCTCTCATCATTCACCTCATGAGAATGCCTCATGTAATCCTAGATACCTCATAAAATAAAAAAATCTCAAAAAGAGATGAAAGATCTCCATTTAGTCTTAAAAGCCACCATAACCATCGAAAGATCTTATATCAAAAAGAAACTGCCAACTCATAAGATACAAATAAATGAAAAACTAACTCAACCGACTCCACACACAAAAGACACCCCATACCTTCAAGATCAACAATAACCTTCCTCTTAAAAAGGTTTCTTTAAGTGGGACACTACTGCATAAAATTACATTTAATGACAACGATTCTACCTCACTTAACAAAAAACCGAAGTATAATTCTTGAAAACTGAGAGGTAAACTAATTCAGGTACTTGTTTCGAATCCCAACAACTTTTGTTTATATTTTTATTTCATTAAAAGTGATGTCTTCCTTCATATTTTATTTTAATCCAAAAAAGGCACTTTTCACCTCAATTATATATATATATATATATATATATATATATATATATATATATATATATATATATATAGTACAAAAAGGTTAATTTACACTCGTTTTTTATTAAATTTACACCCATTTAAATTTAATAAAAAACGGGTGTATATTCATCGGGTGAGAAATGTCTAACATATTTACACCCGTTTAAAAACGGGTGTAAATACATGTTATGTTACATCCTTTTCTAATAAAAATCGGGTATAAATACCTTCTTAATTACATCCTATTTTAGTAAAAATTGAGTGTAAATAAGTTCTTAGTTACACCCTATTTTAATAAAAATCAAGTGTAAATACGTTCTTAGTTACACCCTATTTTAATAAAAATCAGATGTAAATACATTCTTAGTTACACCATATTTTAATAAAAATCGAGTGTAAATACATGCTCATTTACACCCTTTTTAAATATAATTTACACCTTTTACACCCTGTTTTATTATATTATATTTAATTCCATTTACACCCTATTTCATATGATACATTTACACCCTATTTCATATAAACATTAAAAACTAAAACTTGAAGGAAAAATAGACCGCTAGCAACATATTACAAACACAATGATGAATTGCTTAATATGTAAAGTTTCGAAGGAGTAGCATTACAAAACTATAAAAAAAAAGTATTATTTCACGTAGTACTTGTTCGCTGTGTTGGGACCAATATAGACGTATGTATGTATTGTTCAAAAATCAAAATGTCAAGAATCATGCTCTAGACTTCAATTGGTAATCAAGAATATTATTATGTACTGTTGTATATGTTTTGAATCAAACAAACAATTCCATGAGACTACTTGTCTTTCCAGCTTCCTTGATTTGGGCATAAATTGTGATATAGCTTTCTCTTGCTCAGTAAGTGCATGACGGAAATGACATCTATGGCCATAGGGACAAACAACCCCAGCACGGACCATCCTACAGACCTCAGTTTTGTAGCATGGGTGGCGGATCACCGGGCGAAGCTCCCCAATACCATGAGCGAATTGGCAGTGATCACTATAAAGGCATGCTCCAGTTTCCTGCCATTTGTTACACGGCTCAGTTTTGAACATCCCCTGATTATACGCAGTCATCTCAAGAGACTCTTCCTCTTTCTACCATCCTCGCACATATACCTTTTGCTGCACCAAAGCAACACACAAAATTTCAACAAAATAATTAAGCCATTGCAATAATCAACAATGATTACAAACCCAAACAACTAAATAAGACAATTGATTCACATATATTGAACCCTGCATTACTTATTATTACATTTAAAACCAGTCTAACCATTAATAATCAATAATCACTGAACCAAAATAGCAGACGAGGAGTTGCAGAATCAATTGATTTAGCTATAAAAAGTTGGAAATACTATAAATTGGTTGGTTATGACCAGAATAAGGGATAAAATCCATTCAAATTTAGCTTACTATTTTATGACATATGCATTATCATTATCATAGACAATTATTAACCATGCAATGGCCATGTATTTTTTTTTGCACATAATATTTAGGTATGTGATTCAATTTCAATATTCAATGAAATTGAGTAGACACATGTTAATTAGGTCACACATATGGAATAGTTAACACTAGATCTTTGAAGGAAAGTAACAGGTTTTACTTCATTTGGAAGGAAAGTAATAACAAACAGGACAAGTTCGGTACATAACGAGTAAAGCAATAATCACTAGTTAAATTAAGCCTAGATGAAATAACAATCGCAAGAATACAATAATAGCAGTAATTATAATAAAAATAAATGATTAGAGATCTCGACACTAACCCCACTGCTCGCCGTACAGGTATCCTCACCTCATGACATAATGCTAAATTCCATTTATCAAGTGTACATTCCATGGCTATTGCGACAATAGAAGTGTCCGGTACTGATCTGCACATTCGAAAGATAAGGACTTTGAGGAAAAAATTCAAAATGCAGTAAGAGACATGAGTGAAACATAGTTCTTATTTTAAAAAGAAATCACCTACAGGTCATACAAGCTGCTTCTAATATTCAAGTTTTTCTACACTACTTCCCTGCTACATCAAGCACGACATACAAGCGAAATCTGAGCGGCCGTGTCCATCTCGCCCACCTCGCCGACAAATCCATTTTCCAATACAACAAATATTGCACGTCATTGGTCAAAAAAGAAAGCAGATCCATAACCGCCACCTTCGCTATCAGTGGCAACTCTCTTTAATCCTTTTCCAATCTCTTCAATAATAGCTTTTCTTGACTATCCAGTTATACTCTGACTAACCATTATAAAGGGGTTCTAATCGATACGGGACTAAGCAACAAACTATGTTCAGAACATACAAACACTTCATTGTAATTAAGGTTTGAAAAGATGTGAGATGAATCTAGAAAAAAAAGTTAAATGAACTACTAAAATTAGAGGCCTAAATTCAATAATACGAGGGTAAAAGAAGTTAATAAGAGTCGCTAATAATTAATCAAAGAAAACAAACTGATAGAGCTGGCTTCTGAGACATGAACACTCGCCAAGAACCGATCATAATCCATGTAATCTATGAGGTCTTCAGGGTCGTCTTCACCGTGCCTCAACAATTATAATATCTTCCTCCTTTATAAAAGCAGGACTAGACATGATGTGATATTAGAGATAGCAAGTTTAACATCTATTATACAAATTGTATTCATACAGTGAAAACTGAAAAACAAACATGATAGTAAAAAGGGGGAAATACACAAGGATTGTTGAAGACAGGGTACATCAAAAGCATAAAAATTACAGAAATAAATTAACTGGGAATACGACGGCTACAACATTATACCTCTAGAGTGTGAAAGGTTCTAACTCCTCAGGTGTGACAGGACTATGCAGCTGCATTTACAAGCAAATGTCAAGTTAGCTAAAATGTCAAGTCTTTGTTCCTATCAAGACTTGTTCCATTTTACTTAAAACTTTGAATGGGTTAACCGAATCAAAAGCAAATATATAAATAAGGGGCATATTTTTCGCAACCTCTCCTACCTAACAAGAATAGTCATGACTAAGTCATAACCTAAGAGATCAAGCATGCAACGCACAGACTACCCAATTCCTGCTTCCTAACATGCAAGCAAAATGTCTAATAAAGAAATACAATAGAATTGAAAATTAGTGAAAGACTAAGATAAGTGTATAGACAATGCATTGAGGTAATTATCAGCCAAACAGGCTCCAATTCAAAATATGAAGAACTGAGAGTGAATAGAGAAACTCATCTGTTTGTTTATTTGTTTAAAACCTAGTAGAACTCAATTCTAATCAACATGTCTAGTAAATAACTCACAATCATACTCATTTACAATAAAATTGAGTTCCGAGAAAATTCAATTTCCAAAAAAGTGATTTTTTTCTTCATTTTGAAAGTGACTTGTTTATGGTTGAATTGACCTTAGTTAAAAGTGAGCTTTAAACTATAATTTTGACTGTAAATATCATGTTTGAAGGCAAAATCTACAAATCATAGATCAAGTTAAAATAACATATGAAGCACAGACTCGTATATAGACACGGGACATGATACCGACAGTGACACGTCAACATCGGTAACAATTTTAATAAATTAAATGTAATCACAAGTGTCGGTATTAGGATCCGATACTGAGACAGCCAAGGACATGCCAGTTCTACAGAGCTAGGAACTCCCAAACACTCAAAACTAATTTTAGTCTTCACAATCACTTTTGGTTCACTTATAGTTAGTGAGATAGAACTGAAATGCAGAAGAAATAGTGAAAAACAACTTACAGCTTCAGCAATAGTGATCCAGTGGAAAGCACGGAAGAAATCATCATTCTGCGAAGGAATGCAATCGTGATTCCAATACGTAATATCCTTAAACGTAGCACTGCTCTCCCACGAATCAGAATTTTCACCAGATTTACCAGACGAATTTTTCTTTCCTAAAACAAAATCTATACAGAATCGAAATCATCACACTCATTCAGAAACAAGAGTTCAAGAAAAAAGTTTAATGGAGAGAAATCGAGAAGATGAGATACGAACCAGAGTAGTTATGAGGAAGTTGAAGTGTGGTTCCTTCGAGTAACCTTCCTCTAAAATGTGATTGCTGTAATTGTAAACCGTCTTCTCCGACGAAGCCGATGTGTTTAGGTTTGAAATAGTGAGAAACTTCGGTGGGGCCGTCGTGCTTGATGCAGACGAGGTCTGCGGCGGAAGGGGCAGAGGGAACATCGAAGTGGTCTTCACCGACGAAGAGGTCGTCAGGATCGATACGAAGGGGAGGATCGACATTGAAGGGTAGACGGCAAAGTCTCATAACCCTAAACGCCACTGAATGAGAATATGAAGATCCTCCACTTTGACTCATCTTCTTAGAAATTCAAATGCGAAATATGAATGTTTTACAATCACGTAAGAATCAACTGTGTTTCTTTCAAAATGATAATGCAATTGGATTCAGGGTTTTTCTATCCTGAGGATGAAATTGTTACTTTGATGTATTGATTATCGTAAGTACACTCAATTTTGCTACAATAATAGCTGCAGTGGGGTTATGAACTCAAGAGAATGTGATACATTATCATATATTGAAACAAGAATCACTTGAACCACAATATACATGAATCAATCGTCAATTTGTTCTAATTCATGTTGAATTGGGGATAAATTAAATTAAAATATTTTATAAATATATGAGTAATTTATAATTAATACTTAATAAAATAGATTGTGGCTGTTCAAAATTAATATTTAGAGTTTAAAATAAACAAAAATTTTCAGCTAATTTAAATTTACACCCGTTTTTTCTTTAATGGGAGTAATAGGAATTTGACGATAATAATGATTTTAATTTATTATAATAATATTTTTAATTTACACCTTTTTTTTAAAATAGGGTGTCTATTGACACGTCTTAATACTTAAAATGACAATTTATTTACAGTTTTGCCACCGAGTTTCTTATTTACACCTGTTTTTTGTATAATGAGTGTAAATTTTATAATTATATTCGTCACTTTGCACTAGTATATATATATATATATATATATATATATATATATATATATATATATATATATCACTTCAATACATAACCGTTGTCTCTCTCAAAACAAAACTCTAACATCTCTCTCATTCGTCTCTCTTATATCATAATCTTCATTAACTTTTCGACAACCTTTCTTCTCAAACATGAAAAATGGAAACACCAAACTCGTGTAACGAACTCGTCTTCTTTGAATGGTTACCTTTGTTGCATCAAAGCTTATGGAATATGATTTAACTCCAGCAAATCTTAGGACGTTATAGGTTAGACAATATATATAATAAAGGTTCTTACATGGTTCAATAGTTTATGCTTCCAAATTTGTTTAGAAGTTAACTTAATATGAGTGAATGTATAACCTAAGAAGTGGACTATGTTGTTTATGTATCATTATTTATGTTTCAATAGCTTCTTTCATCCTGTTTATAGGATAATATGGCATGCATAACTTAAGATGAGTGAACTTTCTGCGAGTTTATGGATTATAGAAGTAAACTTTCTGTATCTGATATAATTACAATGTCATGCTAATACGTTTGACTTGTAGGTAGGAAAGGTGAATGAAAAAATTAACTCAAGAAACCACATACTATGGGCGTGATTCACAAATGGTTTGTGTTGCTATGAAGAAAAAATATAAAGAGGATGAATCTAAAGTGAAAGCTGCAAACTTGTGCGAAAGACGCAAAATGACATTCATTCAAATTTAACACAAATTTGCAGCTCTCACTTCAGCTTCAACCTCCTTTAATTGTGGATACCATTCTGGGACAAGTACGTTCGCGAAACATTTTATGAGTTGATATGTTTTGTTGTTGTTGTTGATAAAAGTTGTTTGTTGTTAGTAATAAAAGTTGTATGTTTTATGTTGTTGATGATTTTTTTTTTGTTAATAAAAGTTGTTTGTTGTATCTTGTATGTTGTTTAAGTTTTATTGTTGATGTATGTTGTTGTTAAGGTTTGTTTAGAATACGAGTTTATTAAATCGTATGTGGTCTAATTGTTTTTCCAATCCCTTATCGAATATATATCTTTTCGAATTGAATTATAAAATTATAATATGAGATATTAAGTTATATTAGAAAACAAATTAAACTTATCAATGTTATGAAAGATTTATCCAGTCCATTATCCATATTTCACTCTTTAACGGTTAGAACTTGGTTTAATGATTCTAATTCTTCAATCGCCCTTTCTTCCACCTCTAATTTTGTTTGCAAAGTAAATAATATTTTGCAAAATGAACTAGAGGTGAAGGAAGGGAATATTGAAGAACTAGGAGCATTGAAACCGTTCTGGAATTCTCCTACAAACATTTCTTAGTTTGGATGGATTACCTTAATTGTCATTTCGTTGAAGCGAGCGAGATACTCTCTCATGAATTCGATGGGCCTTGGTGAATGTTGAATAGGCTGGTGGGGGTCATCTTTGTGTGCCTACTCGTGATGAACTAATGAACTAGCTTCTTCAACAAGTCTTGATAGCTAATGATAGAAAGCTGAAAGAGGCTCATATACCACCTCATAGCCACGTCTCTAAAGGTTCCAGATATGAGATTAATTTCAAAGAGTCAGGTGCTTCAATGATGGTCATCTGAATGTTTATGGAAGTCAGGTGCTCATACGAATTATTGCGTCCATCGAACTTAACCAATGATGGCAGCTCGAAGTTCTATGGGATGGGCGTCTCTCATGTCTCATCTGATAGAGGCCGAGGGTCGATGATTTCTAATTCATCTGCCAAGTATGTCTCATACTAACGTTGTTGTATATTGAGGATGTTATCCTCCAAAGTTTGGTTCTAGTGATGAAGGTTATCCATAGCAGCACACATCTCTGCTATGGAACTCTCTTCGCCTTCAGATTCATCGTTGGATAAAATTTTTGTGTTTTTGTTCATCATGGCAGTTAAGGGGTGGAATACGAGGACACTAATTTGGCAGAGTGATGTTATGGTGGCCCGAATTAGTTTTAATTGGGCCACACGGAGGGCGTCAACTGTACTTAAAAGTTCAAATGCATGGCAATCCCTTGTGATTAAGGGTTGGAAGAGACTTTAAGGGTTATTGTAGGGTTAAAAGCAAGCTTATGTAGGGGTGAGAAGCTTTGTATTTGTGATTTTGTGTATTAGAGTTAGCTTGTCCCCCTCAACTGTGATGTTAAGGTATTTATAGCCCCATTGGGCCTGGGTCCAAGGCCTCCTTGAAAATAACAACCACTCAAAAGA
Organism: Lathyrus tuberosus; assembly: GCA_022829125.1. Lineage (NCBI taxonomy): Eukaryota > Viridiplantae > Streptophyta > Magnoliopsida > Fabales > Fabaceae > Lathyrus > Lathyrus tuberosus. The sequence goes on from JALAZF010000193.1 coordinate 7,604,404, forward strand.
ATGGACAATTAGTTTCCTGATATTCAGAGGAGCGTAGTTTATGTCTTCCATGGCTTCTTCCGTGCCATTACAGAATGAGGACACATCTTTATAAGCCAATTCATATAGATTATAACTTAAAGTTATAGATTAAAACTTATAGATTTTCATTTTTTTCTCACATTTTCATTCTTGTTATCGTAATTCAAAAAATATATTAAATATTAATTAAACATATCTTTTATATCATTTTACACCGCTAATTTTATTAAACACTACAAATCCATTTAACTAGTTTAGTTGCCAACATCCTTCAATCCTATAAGTTAATCAGCTAAAAATTAGTTTTATTTTTTAGGAACTACAACTTAATGTATGTTTGGATTAATGGTAATGAATGAAATGAAATGGAATTGAGTAATAAATAATGAGATTTTATTATTTGAATTTGTAAATAATTGATAGAATGAAATTCAATATGATAAAATTCATTTTACCACATTCCATCAAATCCTTCATCTTTTATTCATTCCAATTTGAAACGTATGCAATACAATAAAATATTTTTAATAAAATATTCAAAAATAAAATAAAATTTATATTTTATTTTGTTTCGTTTAGGCATGACAACAGGGCGGATGGGGACGGTTTTTACCTCCCCAAACTCAAACCCGAATCCCCACACAATTCTCGTTTCCCGCCCCAAACCCAAACGGAAATGGATAATTAAAACTCAAACCCGTCCCAAACGGATTTAGGTTGGGTTCGGGTATCCCCGCCCCGCCACTTTCCATTTAGTAAAATCAATTTTGTTAATAAAAAATATTTTTTTTCGAAAATCAAATTACATTTCAAATAATAAAAACAAAATCTCAAAAAAATTCTTACATACATTTCAAATATTTTAAATAATTAATACAAATCAAAATATCAAAATATTGACCACATATTTAATATTCTAAATTAACAAAATTAAATAATAATGTACATAATAAAATAAACGGGGCGGGTTCGGGGATAGGTTCGGAGTGAGTTGTAATGTTCCCATTACCCGACCCGTCCCCATATTTTATAATCGGGAAAAACCCAAACTCAATCAAATCAGATTTTCTCAGTTAACTTTGGGGCAGGTTCGGGTAAAAACTCGCATATATAAGTTTTGTTGTCAGGTTTAATTGAAGCAAGTTGTTGTCAAGCTTAATTCCGCTTCATTTCATTCTCTTATATTATATTCCAGTGAGTAATGTCACATCTATCCAAAAATCACTTACAAGATAAAGTACTCACTACTTTTTTTTAACCAAATAGAGACTTAAATGTTTCTTTTTGGTTGAGCCTTATGGAAAATACACTGCCCCTTCACCTTCTGTGTTGTTAATACCAGCAAGTGCTATTCGATGCACCTTGAAAAGCCAAAGGCTATGTATGGATGATTCTAAAATCAAATCAAATCAAATCAAATATATAATTTAATTTGATTTTTAAAACTATTTTAATTACACCAGTTTATTTTTTTAAAATTGGTTTTTATTTGGTTCAGTCCGGTTTAAAACCGGTTTATATTAATATCCAGTTTTCACTTGAATTAATTTGAAATCAGATTTTTTACACAACCAATTTATAATCGGAATTTTTCCAAAATTGATATATATAACAAAGATTATTATGTCATTAGAATAATTTTGCCGGCAAATGAAAAACTGATATATAAATAACGAATATTATTATGTCCTTAGAATAGTTTAAGCATATATGTTTTAAATCAATTTGGTTCTGTGAATTTTAAATCCTTAGAAAATTATTGTGTCCTTAGAATAGACTTTAAGCATATATTCTGATTTATAATGGGAATTGATTTAAGCATATATTCTAATTTATAATGGGAATTGATTTAAGCATATAGAATTTAAGCATAATAAACAAAGATTATTATGTCCTTAGAATAAACTTTAAACATATAGACTTTAAGCATTATATAATTGGAATTTGGTTCTGCGAATTTTAAATTAATTTTAAAAAAACTATTCTAATAACATAATTGATTCAAAATTGATATATATATATATATATATATATATATATATATATATATATATATATATATATATATATATATATATATATATATATATATATATATATATATAACAAAGATTATTTTGAAATCAATTTTATATATAACACATAATAAAATTTGGATACCAAATAACAAAACCATATTATTATTATGGTTACCGGTTTATATTTGGATAATAAAATAGATAATTGTATTTATATTTTGACATTTAATTTGGATTTTTAAAAGTGGAACAATTTAGATACTAATTTGATTAAGGATAAGCGGTTTTTTTCACACCCCTATTATTAATAAATGCATTAACTTAGCTCATAAATGGAATATCTTCTGCCTAATTAAATACAGCAGTATTGAAAGGTCTTGACACAGAAATTGCATTCGTGTTCGTTTAATTTAATTTCTTCGTCCCTTTCACTCTTCACCTTGGCGAATCACATACACATCAAAATGGGCATTATTTACAATAAGATTGATAGGAAACAATTGAAACGTGGCGATCACATCTACTCTTGGAGGACGGCTTACCTCTTTGCACATCATGGTCATCATCTCTTCTTTCTTCTATTCATCTATGGATTTATATTTTCATGTCTCAAACTTGTCAAATGCTTTTCAGTTATCTGTGTTCTGCTAACTGTGTTTTTGTAAGATAACAGGAATATATGTTAACGAGAGAAAGGTAATCCACTTCACAACTGGAGCAAGACAAGAACCAACTGGAGCATCTACTTCTTTCAACAGTCTCTTTACTAGTTCAGCTCCTTCTTTTGATACCAACAACATTCCATGCCCAATATGCGGTGATCCCAACGAAACAAGGACCAACAACGCTGTCTTCTCATCCTGCTTAGATTGCTTCCTTTCTGGAGGTGAACTATACCTCTTTCTGTATGGTGTCAATAAACTGCATTTTCTAGTCCAAGCTCGAGGAGGTACATGCACCCTTGCTTCTTCTGATCCAACAGAAGAAGTCATTTACCGCGCTATTTATCTTCTTGAAAATGGATTCGGTGACTACAATGTCTTCAAGAACAACTGTGAAGATTTTGCAATTTATTGCAAAACAGGTCTACTTGTGATCGGAAACATCAGTGGAGCCGGCGGAAGTGGACAAGCTGCTTCTTGCTCGGCTGCTGCCAGTTCAGTAGCTACTCTATCGCTTAGGTTTGTGACCGCGAGTTTTTGTAGTTTGACATTGGCTGGCTGTGGAACGTACTGCATTGGAAGATTGGTTTCTGATATTAGGTTTCGACATGAGGTACTTAAAGATGCAAAAAAAGTTCCGGTAGAAAAAATACATGAAATGGCCCCGGAAAAGAAATGTTTATTTGGTTCTGTGTTCATTCAATCTTTGTCAGTTTTAAAGACAAAAGTACCTTGAAAATAAAGAAGCTACATGTTGTAGTTTTAATGTGGATGTGAGTTCAGTTGGATTCCACCCTCTTAAAATAGGCAAAATGTGGTTGTATTAGTATGATACTGTGTGTTTGAATGGTGTTTTATAAATGCTTTTGTTAAGTTTCATTTGCAGGTAAATTCACATATGATAAGCACTTTCCATTTGGTAAATTTCAATTGTGTTCTTAACAAACCAATTAACTTGTTTGTAAGCTTTTTAACTGTTATCAAAAGCTTTTTTATTTGGAATATTACAAAATCGCGGCCAACTAATGGAAATTTCTCAATCCACCATATTTAAAAATAGATTGAAAAACTCTAAATCATTTCGTGAATTTTTTTTTTAATATAACTTATTTTTTCAAAAAAAAAATTAAATAAACCAGTTTTTCAAAAAAAATTTCAAATTGGCATGGTTTGGATAGGGGCTATAAGGGTGGCGCCATTTGGGATGGCGCCTTAGTTAGAGGCCAGAAGCCATTCCAAATGGCGCCTCAGGCCAAATTAAATGCCCTAATTTGTTTCAAATTTTTTTAAGGGAGACGCCATCTGGGATGGCGCCTCAGGTGTCCCCTTTTTTATTTTTTTAATTTATTTTATTTTAAGAATGAATAATAAAAAAAAACAACGTTAATTTTTTTTTTAATATTTAGTACAATAATACAATAGTTGGATACAAAAAGAAAATCAATGACTGTGCCTATTTAATCGACCACCGGTCCAACAATCAGGGGCTCTTGTTTGACGTCTCTGTCTAGCACCACGAGGTTGGTGAGGCGTGGCTGGTCTCTGTGTTTGTTCAGATGGCCCCGGCGCATCAGACGATGGCCCTGGAGCATGAGACAAATTTTGCAGCACCTGTCCCCAATAGCCGGGGGGGGGGGGGGTTGCCGCCGACAGCACTTCCGTAATCCAGCTGCATGCCCATGTTCATGTAATTTGTATGAGGGGTTGGGTTGGTTCCATACGACATGGTTGGCCAAAATGATGCATTGATGGGTGTTGGTATTGATGCAGTGGTTGATGTGGGGTTTGATAGTTGAAAAGAGGGGGGGTTTGTTGGGTGTATGATGATTGTGGTTCTGAGTGGTAGGAAGATGGAGTCATCATTTGTTGGGGGCTCATTTGTGGGGGGTTTTGGTGGGCTTCGGTAGGTTCGAATGACTCGTCAGGGCTATAGTAAGGGTTTTGTTGTTGTGGTGGAGAGGTTGGTGAACGATGTTGGGCATATTGCTGGGAGGAAGACGCACGTTGGCGGGGGTCAACTAGATACGTCGGCTGAGAGAGGAAAGGTTGTGGTGTGGTAACAGACCTAAACCAGTTCATATATAGTTCTGTTGGCCGAGCAGGTTGTACAACGGGGTCTGTTAAGACGAGCTGGTGGCACATCTCCCACTGGTGACACAACGCTGCTGCAAAGTTGGTCCACACACCATCCTTCCACTGCGTGTCGACTCTGCGTAGGTGCCATTTTCCCAAGTTGGTAGGATCCACCGGAATGTCCTGATGCATACCGAATTGTAGTTTCACTCGGTCACTTTGGTGCATCTCAACAGTTGTGAACCGAATTATTGGTGTTTTCGAAGTCCACACAGCAGCATCATTTGCGTTGGGCTGGTGGTCGAGATCGTTGTAAGGCCTCCAGACAAACTACAAGAAAAAATAGTTTAATGAGTAAGTATACAAAATGTTAGAAATATCTATGGATGAAATATTACAAAAGTTGTAGGGAAATATACGTCGTCAGGGCCAATGTGGTCTAGCAGGTTGCGGTAGACTGTTATGGCGTTCCGGGGGTTTCTATCGTAGCTCATTTTCGGAACTGCCCACCTGAAAATGTAGTTAGAAAATGAATTAGTTACACCTGAACATATCAGTATAGGCGCATGGATGTGTATAGTCTTACCTTAATGCGTATGGAAATGTGAATGGGTTCCGGTTTATTGGAGTTAGTGTTGGCATTCTCGACCAACCCCACGCCTGAAGGAGATAGGCGCAACCATAAAATGTACACGCATTTTTTTTGGCATTTTTGCAGAGTGCACTATACAGATGTGCCAGGACAGCTGAACCCCAACTATATTCGTGCACACTGTTAATGTTAGACAACAACGGGAGATACATAATATTTACAGAACAAAAAACGACCGAACAATAGCAACAAATAACATCTAGTTTTTTGTATTATGTGTAAGGGGAGGGAATCCTCGTCTAATACGATGGAGTCATGGTATTCCCTAAGGCGTTTTAAGTTATACCTTGCCCCCTACACCTACCGTCGGGTGAAGGCTCAGCTTCTTCAATCTCAATGGGGGTGCCCAACAAGTCGAAGCAAAATTGACTATTTATATTTACGGGGCCGTTGACGGCCATGCCATCTATGCGGAGGCCCAGTAACATATACACGTCTTGTAGGGTGATCGTGCATTCACCAAAAGGAAGGTGAAAGGTGTGGGTCTCCGGCCTCCATCTTTCTAGCAAGGCCAGAATGAACTTTGGGTCTACATGGTATGATGGAATTTTTATCACATCTCCAAATCCACATCCTGTTAGATATGGTTCAGTGATAGGGTCGTGAGGGAAGTATGCGTGCCCACGACAACGGAACCTTGAAACCTCCTGAACAAAAAAAACAAGCAAAATTACTAACAGAATAAAAGACATCAAGGTTTAATATTGGAAAACAAAATACTACAGGAAAACTTACGAAGTCTTCAATGTTTTTCGACGTTCCTCGGTGGTTGCTTCCCATCGTGAGTAAATCCATTTTCGTAACTGGTTGTGAGATGCAAAGGTTTGGGATGCAAAGGTTTCAGAAAATAAGAGAAGAAGAAGTGAGAGTAGTTTGGGATGAGATGAAAATTGTAAATGTGAATGGGTTTTTATAATGGTGTAAAGGGGGAGTCACATGTGTAGGCATGCATGCTTCTTAACCTTTGCAGTCTGCCATGTGTAGGCATGCATGCTTCTTAACCTTTGCAGTCTGCCATGTGTAGGCATGCATGCTTTCTTAGCCTTTGCAGTCTGCCATGTGTAGGCATGCATGTGTAGTCATGTCAACAGTGGCCTGAAACAAAAATAATGGAACAGAGGCATGCGAATGAACAGTATATGCAGTGTATAGGACTACACATTCATCAGTCTAGAGACATGTGAATGAATAGTAGATGCAGACTATAGGCCTGCAAATTCATCAGTCTAGAGACATGTGAATGAATAGTATACGTTTTAAAATAAATAAAAAACAGTAAACATTTTAAAATTAAAAAATAAAATAAAAAAACATAAAATAAAATTAATAGTCCACGTTTTAAAATTAAAAAAAAAAATAGTATGAACTGAGGCGCCATCTGGGATGGCGCATCTCAGGAGGTTTTTTTCAAAATTAATTTGGCCTGAGGCGCCATTTGGAATGGCTTCTGGCCTCTAACTGAGGCGCCATCCCAAATGGCGTCACCCTTATAGCCCCTATCCAAACCATGTCATTTTGGAATTTTTTTAAAAAACTAGTTTATTTAGTATTTTCTTTGAAAAAATAAGTTATATTAAAAAAAATATTCTCATTTCGTGAATATAACTCTTTTTTTAAAAATAAAATACTATATACATGTATAAAGATAAAAGGTAACAAATGTTTAAAATTACAAAGAGTGGTGGAGCTAGGGTACAAGAAAAACCAGATCAAGTCACAGTCACAAAAAAAGGTGCTCAGAGCAAAATAAAAATAAATACAAATAGAAAACAATAGTAAACAGATGGGAGCTCAGCCATGCCAAGCTAGAAGAGAAGAAAAAGTAATGAAAGATAACACCAATAAAAAAGGAAAAGAGGTTAGATCTCAATCACTAGGAACCACCGTCATTAGAAAATAAAGAATACCAGAAAGCACGAAGAATAGTTCGCAAAATAAAGGAAAATATTATTATCTTTCACTTTATGAGGATGCCACATGAAATCCTCGATACCTCATCTAAGAAAATAAAAAGCACAAAAAAGAGATGAGAGAACTCCATTTAGACTTAAAAGTTACCCAAACTATCTAAAGATCTTATATCAAAAGGAGATTGCCAACTCACAAGATACAAATAGATGAGAAACTAACTAAACTGACTCCTGACACAAAGGTCACCCTACCTCCTCAAGATTAACAATAACCTTTCTCTTAAAAAGGTTTCTTTTAGTGGGACACTATTACAAAAGATACATTTTATGGCAATGATTTTATATCACATAACGAAAAACCGAAGTATAATTTTTGGACACATCACTGTTTTTTTTTCTTTTAAAAATAGACAATCTATTTTATCTATTTTAGTTGAAAATCGATTGGTAAACTAATTCATAGTGCATGCTTCGAATTCCAACAATTTCAGTTTATGTTCTTATTTCATTAAAATTGATGTCTTCTTGTATATTTTATTTTTAATTAAAAAATAATGCACTTTTCACTTCGATTATATTTTTCAACTGAGGAAAAATTGTCTCATATATATATATATATATATATATATATATATATATATATATATATATATATATATATATATATATATATATATATATGTGTGTGTGTGTGTGTGTGTGTGTGTGTGTGTGTGTGTATTGTAGCTTTCACTTTTAAAAACTTTAATGAAGAGTCCTGAATAACAAGAGCCCTAAATGTAACACCCTCTTTATTTTAATTTGTTTTTTCATAGTTAAATTATGTGTTATTGTATGAATTATTGGTGTTTTGGTGTGTTAGATGTAACACCCCAATTCCCATCGCGGATAAATAATATATAAATAAATCAGAGTGAATAAATTTTTTTATCTTTAGATAGAAACAAGGATGCCACAATTAAAGAAAGAAAACACAATCTCTGCTCATAAACCTTACCTCCGTATTCCCTCCGGAACCGGGAACAACACTGTCCAAATAGCACTTACACTCTTGCAACCAACGGCACACAACTGAAGCAACTTGGAGAAGCGCCAGCTTCTCCCCCACTTATCTCATTCTAAATCCTGCAGACAAAGGATTAGGAAACCAGAAAGCACTGACAGTGTTCCACACACATATCACGTACTAAGGAACAAACAACATCGACAGTATTCAACTGTCACACCAACTGACTCAACAACTTGGCCGGACGGACCGACCTGCTCTGATACCACTATTGTAACACCCCAATTCCCATCGCGGATAAATAATATATAAATAAATCAGAGTGAATAAAATTTTTTATCTTTAGATAGAAACAAGGATGCCACAATTAAAGAAAGAAAACACATTCCCTGCTCATAAATTTGATACATAACACAAAATGGAATAAACCTAAAAGGGAAACTTTTTCCAACAAAGGGAAAGTTCAATTATGGAATAAAGCGGAAAGATCCATAACTGACTTGTTTTACAAAATAAATTATTTTATAACATCAAAATACTCATACAAAGGTAATACAAAATAGATCCAATAATTGTATACATATAACAAAAGCGTTCCCCGACTCCCGTGTTACGTATCAGAGCAGACAGACCGACAAAAGGATGGAGAACTAATCTTCACAAAAGCCTCCAAGATACTAATCTGCAATTGCCTCATAGAGCAACAAACCACAGCAGAAGGGTGAGAAATAACAACTAAATCAAGATTGCATAATAATATGCAAACACATATAAATTCACGTGCATAATTATTCTCACCACAAGCATCACATACTAATACAGATAGCATGCCACAGATACATAAGATATTTCTAATAATCCAACCACATCGCATATATCAATTATACCAACATAATCACATATTCACACATAAGGCATACCAAAGTTTTAACATATGGAAACACACGACCACATCATATATAGCATACCATAGAGAATTAATACAATCATTGTAATGTACAACATCCCTACAAAACATAGCATATGTCTATACATAAAACATATCATCCATAACCAATGCATTTATCACATATGCATATCAAATCACCAATGCTATCACGAGCTCAACACATAATCCATCAATTCATAATTCCCCACACATAATCAATCCATTCATGATTTATGCAAATGTACAGAGACCGACACAACAACTCTATGCAATGCAATGCGGTACCAATCCATCCATCATTCTCATCATTAATTCACTCAGGAATTATTGGAATCATCGCTTGTTACTTAGTGTAACTCCCTGTCGGGCAAACGATGTTCCCCGTCGCTTTAGGTCCTCTTTGTATAAGGCACACGAGGTTTATGGATCGCTTTAGGTCCTCTTTGTATAAGGCACACGACCCGATCGCTTTAGGTCCTCTTTGTATAAGGCACACAATCGTCTATAACGTCGCTTTAGGTCCTCTCGGTATAAGGCTCACGACCGTTATAGCAGATTCCCTCTAGAATCGTTTCGTCGCTCACACCCACTAGGGCACACGACATCACAAGATGCATATCACGATGTTTGGCATACAATGACTCATGACAATCAAATGCATATATATATATATATATATATATATATATATATATATATATATACAACCATCTCAACATCAATAACCATGCATTGCTATCAAACCCAAAACAATGCATTTCCTCATAATCCACAAACCACAACAATTAGCATTTTAGCATATACACTCATATCAATTCACATCAAGAATTACTCACCATCAACCACAACAATCCCACAAAACATCATAACAACATACATTGATATTCAATCAAACAATGTATTTTACCACACAACAACATCATTATCACATGCATCAACATCATATAACAACACACAAGTCATACGTTATATATCAAAAGCATATTGCATGATAACACATCAAATACACACAGTTAAGGCAGTAAAAATCGACAAAACGATACCTTTCCCAATTCCCGACACCATTAAATCGGCCACTAATCTCAAAACCATTTTTATAAGAAAGAACATCTCATTAGCTTTCCAACGATACTTGGAACGTCCCGATCTGAATTACGGATCAAAAGTTATGCATTTTAAAAAAAAACAAATTCATTGGAATTCCCCAGGAGCGCCCGGCGGTACCAACTTTCGCCCCACGGTGCTCCCTTCGCCTCTGCGTCTCCCGGCGGAGCAGCGGCGTAAAACCTCCAACCAAAACTTAAAAGAGTCAGCAGCATGACAAGCTGCGCCTCTAGGGTATCGCCCGGCGGAAACCCGCATCGCCCAGCGCTCAAAGCGCCGCCCAGCGCTCTACACCTGAAACAGAAAAATATGCTTGTGTTTTACACGGTTCCACACCACCAAAATCCCACTTTTCCATCCCAATTCAATACCAACAGCAAAACAAGTATCAACAATTGTTCATAAACACAGTGTGATCATACAACGCAATTTATATCAATTTCCGACCGTGAAAACATCGATTTCTACCAATTGTTCATCAATTTATCAATGAGAAAAAGTTGTGAAACAACCAAAACAATTGCAACAAACAACACACATATATACACAAGCAAGATATAGTCGAAACTTCTCACCCTTACCCGATTATTCGCGATTGAAATGGAGTTTCTTCACTTTTTCCTCTTCTCCATTTCTTTCCTCTCCTTTTCCTTCTTTCTCTCTTTCTTTCCTTTCTCTTTCTTTTCTCTCTTTTTCTCTCATATCTCTATTTATAAAATATCTAAACCCCTAAAAAGAATATTTTACCCCTCAGCTCAAATATCTCGCAAACGCTCTCAAAACGAGATAAAACATAATAACGATGAAAAATAATATATTGTCAAATAAAAGTCAAGAATAAAATAATATAAAAATGAAAATAATTAAATCGACTCGATTAAATAAATCGGACAAAACGGGGCGTTACAATTCTCCCCCACTTAGAAATTTTCGTCCTCGAAAATATACTGATACGAACAACTCGGGATACGACTCTCGCATCCAACTAACAAACTATCATGCCAACAAAAGGAACCCCGCGAATAACACAAACTGACAAACCACATTGCTAACAGCAGCTACAACAACGACACGACAACGACGACAACTACAACGACAAGATGCAAAGCCCATACAATGCACTTGACGACTAACTCACGACTCAAAGAAAATCATGTTACCAATACCCAGGTAACATTCCCCTAATCCCTTCATAGGAATTAGCCACTCGCACTCGAACCATCACGATGGAAACGAGGCAACAACACAAACAAGAACATAAAGTTCCACGACCCAACATCGTTTCAACAATCTCTACATAACCACAATACCAACATCCTTGTCACACAACATTATTACAACAATGCTACGATTCACCAGTCGAACATATAACCAAAACATCCATCTACATAGTGTAATACCCCAAAATTTGCTCTCCCCTTTTGTCATCATAGCATGGCATTATCATTTATCATATCATATCCACCTCACTAGCATTGCATTGCATTTAACATAGAAAAATGAAGCATGGCATCCTTCTTACCATCAGGGCATGTGATCAAGTGGAAGGTGGACAATCAAGGGATCATTCAAAGCACAAAAAGGTCAATCAAGTTGGCTCTAGGCAAGCCAAGAGGTCTCTCATGTCTCATACTATCTCAATTGATCTTCCAAAACCTCAAGGAAGTGAGATTCAATGGAAGATTGAAGCACTACATCTTTCACTATGCAAGAGATTCAAAAATTGAAGGAAAACCCTCAAAAGAGATAGCTCATTGATTCAAAATCATTCTCAAGTGGCATTTCTCATCATCCTTTAAGAGGATACACAACATACTCTGAGGAATTTGGATTTGGAAGATGTGCAATTTCCTCCTAACCAAAGGGGGTCAAAACTAGGGTTTCCCATTAAATCAGGGAATCTTTGATTTTTTGGACAAAGCTTGTTGTCATGGTATTCTACATGTTCTTAAGTGTATGTGTGTGGAAGATTGCATCTCAATTGGTTTTAGAAGTGGTTCAATTGGAAGAAAGATCAAGAATCAGAGAAATTGGGGCAAAGTCAAATAATCAGAGGAAAAAGTCAACTCTTGACTTTTTGAGGCCAAATTCATGAAATTCATGTTACATATGTCCAATGTACAAAATTTGATCAAGAAACTCCAAAGGAATCATGAAAAAATCAAGATGTGGAAAGTTGCCATTTTTGGATGAAGTAGGGTTGCTAAAAAAGGCAAGTTTTGGCCATTTTTGCATCAGAGTTTGAACCAAGGCCATTTAAATTTGGAGCACCAAATGAAAAATCCACTCTGCCTCAATGAAAGATCTTGTTTTAAGCTTCAAATCCATGTGTAGAACATCTCCATTGGATAAAAATTGAGAGAGATATGATTGATCAAAGTTGGAGGAAAGTAGGTCCAAAACTAGGTCATGACCAAGATTTTCAGGGCACGCGCGCAGTCATTTTTACAAACACTTGGTGGGCCAAATGTATTGATCAATTACTCATGATTAGAGGCTTCAAATGGAAAATCTTTCAACATCAAAGTTGTTCCTCTATGTGAGATCTTCAAAGTTGGTGTTTATCAATTTTTCATCTGATCAAAGGTTAAGGAGTTATGATGGCTCAAAGAATGGTCATTGCAACTGAAATTTGACCAGGTCACAACCAGGTCATGCCACAAGTCTGCGCCCCATAACCAGCTCCCAAACTTGTGTATTTTAAGTCATTTTGCAACTTATTCCAACCTCATTTCACTTCAATTTTCACATCAGCATTGTGCTCCAATGTGCTCTCTTTCAAATGAACCCACGAGCTCACCAAATCATTCACCTTACATGGAGTAATTCATCCTCAAATCACCCTATCTCTATTGTTCTCACTGTCACATAAAACCAGAAAAAAAGCAAGTGGAATTTATTGCTGATTGAATTAGTTTGCGCATGCTTGATCACACTGACCAACCTTTGCTTCATTTAGCCAAACACCTTTGCATTCACCAGGTCACGTGTGTGGCTCATGCATAGAAGTGGAAAGAAGACAAACTTGTATAACAAGTTGCTTGCTGCAGCTTCATTCTCTTCATCCTCATCATAACACTCTAAGCATCACCCACACCATAAAAAACCCAAGATCAACTCGCCTCTAACTAACTGACTCAGTTAGTTAGAGTGAACTCACCCAACTCAGTCACCCAACTCACTTCCTAGCTCACTATAAAACGAAACTTCTCTTCACAAATTCATTTTCAACTTCACTTTTCATTTCCACTCTCAAGAACACTCTCACTCTCTCAATCTTCCCTAAGCTTTTTCTCTCTCTCTGTGCACGAATCATTCATCTTCATCCACCTCAACTCATCATCATCAATGGCATTGGATTGAAGGAGATTTCAGCACAGTCCTCAAGATTGCTGCAAGCATTGTTCAACATTGGATCTCCCTGCTTTCAAGACAACGAGTTATAGCATTTATTTTGCTTAGTTTGTGAAGCTTCAAGGTTGAAGGAGAAGCTAGGATCTCTGGTTTTCTGAAGAGCACTCCGAAGCCTCATCAATTTCAGGTTTATTTCACTCAATTTTAATGCATTGTATTCTTGTGATTTAAGCTTGTTTTATGATGTTTGGAGCTTATTAGGAGCTATGCGTGAGTTCTGTCTAGTTGATAGGCTCTTTAGGAGTTTAGATGTGATTTTAGGGCAATTTGTTTTGGATCGGTTTGTGCTATACGTGTATGTTATGTGAAAAATAGTGTTGGATTCAGGATGTACATGAGCTCAGCTTTCGATTGGTGTACGTATTGTGAATTTCTGGAGGAATTGGAGTTTGCAGGTGGTGGCTGTTGGCCGGAGAAGGTGACCGGAGGTCCTCTCCGGCCGGTGACTGTTAGAGCTAGGGTTTTTGCCATGTTTTAATCCTGTCCGTTGTTTTTTTCTCATCGTGTGGCTAAGAGCATGACAACGCATTAAAACGCATGTGCGAGGCATGTGCCATTTTTCTGAATTCAATTAAGCATTTTGTGGTGTGGTGCATGGTATGTTGTGTGGTCGTTCATGTATGCGCGTTGGATGCAATTACTTTGACTTTTGTTTGACTATGACTTAATCTGATGGCTTGGATTGCTTTGACTATGTTGACTGAAGAACACGCTAGTTATGGTGTTTTGCGTGCTAATTGGACTTAACCAGATTGATAATTACACCCCCATGTATGGAAGCCCAATGATTTTGAACTGTCCAATTGCTATGTTCATACCCCCCTGCATTTTGCATTTATTTTTTTATTTTTATTTCTTTCTACACGTTTGATTTCTAATTTTTAAAAATACCAAAACATATGGGAAAATTCTACAAAAATTCATGTGTATTCTTAAAACATTTAGGAAATTTTTCATGATTTTATTTTCTGATTTTATGACCATTTTGCCCCTGTTCCATTATTTCTTTTGAATTTCCATTTGCATGCATACTTAATGTGACATATGATTTTGTGCATTTTTGTTCTTGATCATAAAAAATGATTTTGATGCCTTTCTTTTTGCATTGTGGTCACAATATGTTGAGGTATGTTTGAGATTTATGAGATGATTTTTAAGTCTTTTTTGGATGACTTTTGATGTGTTGCTTTGAGCATGAATGCATGAAACTTCCATGAGACTTTGACCTAATTGTTGAGTGACTTTGGTTCTGATTCATTGCTTGTGGACTTGATATGTTAATGGCATGTGTTTAAGGTGTTTGATTGGTGAAAGTCATAATTTTTGAAGCATGTTTGCTATTTGTTTGAAGCATGAAGTTTAACTTGTTTATTTTGTGAATGCATGCCTCATGTTTGGTTTGCTTGATCATGAAGGCACTTGTGCCATGAGTTGTGGTTTTGTTTGAGGATGTATAGCATGTTAATTGACTTCTGATTGTGACATTTGGGTTTCATCTTTGCATGTTTGATGTTTATCTTGCACCTTAAGTCACTTGTTTCACAAGTATGAACCACATTCACATCACTTCACCTTTTCTTCTTTGCTTCTTGTTGGATTGAGATTTTGTTTGCATGATTTAGTATGCCCATTTAGGATAACATTAGGTTGTGTAAATATGAGTTACATTCTGACTTGGAAGCATGTATAGCATTCAATCTCATTTCACTTTGTTTGTCAACTTGTTTGAATTTGATTTGTTCATTATATTTTCTTACTTTACTTGTAAGTGATTGTGCTAACCATGTAGGGGCTTTGGTAAGTTTCAATTGAGTGTGGATAAGGAATCCACATTCAACTTCTATCCTTTCTCTTTTACAATTCCATGTTTTGTTAAGCACTTATGTGCTTTCTTTTAATAACTCATCACTTTCCCTTTGTGAATTACAATTCATCTTCTACTTTAGAAGTGAATTGTTTAATTCATTCTTTCTTTAGACGTTAGGTTGAAACCTCACAAACCTTAGGATCACTCCCTTAACTAATCAATTAGGATTGAGTCTTAGTCCATATAGATTTTTACCTTTATCCTCCCTTGAGTCCCTTTTCTCATCTCAAAGAAAATTCAAAACATATAATAAAGGTAGGCATTTATTGCATTTAGGCCTTTCATATAAAGAAAAGGTTATAAGGGGTCTTCTCTTATAATCTTAGAATGTATAGCATATAGCCCATCTTGGGTCAATGTGTTAAACATTTGATCTTGTATGAGGGACTTAAATGCAATACTTGTTGAAGGTGCAAATAATAAAAAACACTTCTTCATTTCTTAATCAACAAAACACTTAATAAACACAAGTATGCTAGTGTGTTTGAACCTTGACAATTGGAACTAAGTGTGGGGGTCTTCTTCACTCTTAGTGTGCTTTCTTACCCATTCCATCTTGGAATGTGAGAAGGTACATATTCCAATGACTAAGATCCAGATTCACTGTCGTATGCAAACAAATTCAAAACACCTCCTTCTAAAAGACAAAAACAAACAATAACGTCTTTCCTTCGGGAATTCTTTTCTCACCTCATTCACTCTCAACGCACGAACGCGCTTCTACTCGTTCTCTTGCAAGATGGTAACGCACTCGGACCAGCGAGCCTGCAACACCTGAGCTAGAACGTAAGCCGTTCTCTAAAAAACACAATCCATCCCCAGTGAGGGGAACTACGTCGCTCTGATTCTCATGTTCCCGATGAGATACGTAGGCAGTGGGGTAGGGCCCATGCGAGCACTTCTTTTATTTTCCCTACATTTGTTTCCCGTTCCTTTTCTTTTCTTTCTCCTTTCTTTCTTTCAGTTCCTTTTCCAGTATCCAGTTTTCTACACCCTTTGATCGAAGCAAGCAAGCGTGGATCCCATCGGGTACGATGGACGCGTGGGGGTGCTAATACCTTCCTCTCGCGTAACCGACTCCCGAACCCATTTCTCTTGGTCGTAAGACCATGCTTTTCCTTTCTCTCAGGTTTATGCGGTGTTTCCTTTCCCTCTCGTGGGATAAATACACATTGCTGGCGACTCTGTTCGGTGCCACTTTCGCGTTTGTACTAGGATGAAAATCCCGGGAGCGACAGCTGGCGACTCTGCTGGGGAGTATGACAACTCAGCTGGTCCATCCTAAGCGAGTCAATCCTAGCGCTTGTTTGTTTTTCTTTCATTGGGTGTTAACTTTGATAATGTTGTGCTATATTTACCATTTTATTGTATGGTTATTTACTGCTTTACTGTACATTACTGTATTTACTGCTTTTTAGCATTACATATCATATTATTACTGTTGTGTTGGACTGTGCTATTTTCTGTTTGGCGGGATGGGATTTCTGAGAGATAAGCCCATTACACAGGCTTGAGTATACACTTAGAATTAGAGTGGAGAGTAGTGGGACCTACGTGCCGTTTGGAGTGCGTTGGGTGTTCACGAAATTCACAGCTAGACGAGGCTATCTTGGGACACGTCGTGGCATACGCATCTTGCGTATTCCAGGATGTAGATCTAGAGAGCTGTCGACTCTAGTGACCGATCATGAGGACCTTAGTGGAAATATCCCTCTTTAGTGGTGACAATGGCAGACCACATTCTGTGGCAAACCCATTCGTACCCGAGGGCCCACTTTGGAACTTGCATAGGATGACCTTTATTTTCTAAGGGGAGTCAGTGGACGACCTCTTTGATTGGCATAGCATTGTATCCTACGGGCTGAATGTGCTATTGCTTCTCAAACCTCCGAAGCTGACAAGCCTTATTTTCTAAGAACCACATGTGAGTATGGGCGGGATGTTTACAGGTTTGCAGGAAACCCAGCCTCCTACCTACCTTACTTGTGATTCTATGATGATTTCAGACATTGTATCCTATGACAAGTGTTCATCTCAGATATTGCCAGACTCAGTACAGAGACACAGTGCACACAGTTCAATACAGACACCGACACTTGATTACCTGATCACATGCCCTTTTGCATTGCATTATCATATCATAACAGTTATGTTTGTCATTTTCAGGTGCATAATACATTTCTGATTCCAATCCATGGGTTCAACAGAGATCGTCGCCGAGAGAAAGAACAATGTGTCTTACAAGTTTCCAGATCCTGTCTTGGATTCATTGCTCAAAGTTATAGATATGGCTGGTCCGGGTATTCTTGATAGGTTTCAGAAGAGCTACGGGAATTTGGTTGGGATGGTCCGTACAATCACCAAGTATGAGCATGATGCTTTACACACTCTGCTGCAGTTCTACGAGCCTTCGTTGAGGTGCTTTCTTTTTTCAAATTACATTTTGATGCCAACACTGGAAGAATTCTCATTTATTTTGGGAATTCCGATCACGTCGGCAATACCATTCTTCTCTGGTAGTTCTCCCAGCGTAAAAGAAATTGCTGCTGCTTTACAAATGGATCAGACATTGATAAAGAGCGGTGTGAGCAGCAAAAATGGAGTTAGCGGATTTCATTTAGAATTTCTGGCTGGACAGGCCCAAGAGGCTGCAAGTGCTAAAAATTAGACGGTTTACAATTCCATTCTGGCTCTCTGCATATATGGCCTAGTTTTCTTTCCCAATCAGCAAGACTTTGTGGATATGCAAGCAACGAGAGTTTTTGTCCTTAAAAATCCAGTCCCTACTTTGTTAGGAGATTTTTATCATTCTGTGCACTATAAGAATGAGAAAAGGAGGGGAGGATCTGTTAGTTGTTGCACTCCACTGCTGAGTCATTGGTTTTTCAAACATTTGCCTCAGACAGGTGCCTTTGTGGAAACCAAAGATGTGGCGAAATGGTCTAAACGATTGATGAGTTTAACTGCTGATAACATTGTATGGTTTGACCACCGGTTATTGAGAATAGAGCTTGTCACAAGATGCGGAAATTTTCCAAATGTGCCTTTGATTGGCAGGAAAGGAGGGATCAATTATAATCCAGTTTTGGCCATCCGACAGTTTGGGTATGCTTCCAGGGATCCTCCTACAGAGCAAGATGTGGAAGAATCTTTATTCTTTACAGGAACTAAAGATGCGAAGGTGGTAGAAGTAGTGAATGCTTGGAAAGATAAGCACAAAATTGGAAAAGCAGTTTTTGGAAAAGGAGATTGTAGATCTTATCCTGAATATGACAGGTGGATTGAAACGAAAGTAAAGGAATTGCTTTTACCCTTTTCAAGGGGACCTCTTTTATGTGCAGTACAGCCAGAACAACCCACTATGGTGGCTATTGAAGAATGTGAGAAGTGGAAGAAAATGGTCAGAGAGTTGCAGATAGAGAATTCTGGAATGAGCAGATGTCTTCAGAAAGCTCTAGCTGACAACAAAGAGTTGGAAAAGAGAGCCTTGAAAGCGGAAAAAACCCTGGCTGACAAAGAGGAAGATTTTGATGACCGAGCTCGGTACTTTCGGAAACTTACTTTGGGAGCAGATGACACTAGTCAGGCTCACAAGATTACAAAACAGGCTTTAGCCCGAAGCAAGGATTCATTAGCTCAACTTCGTCAAGCTTGGGATGAAGTCAGAATTGAAAATGCCGAGTTAAAGGATCAGTCGAAGACTAAAGACGAGGAGCTTAAAAAGGCACATGAGCAGAGGAGAAAGTATCGGGAAAGTCTCGATAAAAGTCAAGAACAGTTAGAAGAAGCTAGAAGCCAGTTGAAGAATACCAAGAAAGAGCTTGAAGAAGTCATGATAGAAAGGGAGATACTCAAGACGCAAGCTGGCATAAAGAGACACAAAGGAGTGTGTGATGACGAGGCTCTGATGCTGCATATGGGTTCTTTAAATGAAGCTCTTGAGAAAAGGGATGTCTTGATCAAAGAAATGATTGAAAAGCCGAATCACCAGCGTACCCGTATACTTTTTGAGGAAATCAAGTATTCAAGTGATAAGCTGAAGGGTGTGGAATTGTCAGATTGATGTGCTTTTCCCTGTATTTTGTTGTTAATGGATACCATCAGGCTTGTTGATGGATCCATTTCTTCCTTGTATTGCATTTGCGGTTGAACCTTTCTTAAATGTACTTGAATATTTTATTGAATGAGTATGAGCAGTTTTATTCGGGATTATTTCTTATCAGATAGCTGCGCACAAGCACATGACCACGACACGTCTCTTTATATCACAATTTCTGGTCTTCAGATTTCTGTGGTGGGATTGGAATCAGGGTATAAAGCACCTCGGAAATGACAAACATGGCATTGCATGGCATTGCATATCATTTTGCATTTTTTGTTACTTGCTTTTCAGGTACTCGTTGCGGGGTCTCTAACCTTTATTTGGTTTCAGGCAGTATAGCGGAGAGTCATATTCACCGATATTCGACGCGAAGGAATCAAGTAAGAATCATGGATCAAGTGCAAAGTGATTTGGCGGAAATGAGGGCGCGTATGGACCAGTTCATGACCCTCATGACTGGCATGGCGCAAAATCAGGAGAGACTGAGGCTTCTGGTAGAGCGTCCCGACAATGGGCCCGAAGGTGATCATCATGACAATTCACAGGGACACGGCATCCCTCCTCCCGGTGGCAACCCTCCTCCTGGTGGTAACAATCGGGGTAATGGAAATGGTAGGCATGCTGGTGTTACTCTTGAAGATACTCTGGAAGACCAATTTACTCTACTAGACGCTGATGTGGGTAATCAAGGTGATCGAAGGTATGATGAGTTAGCAGAGAAGATCAGGGCCATAGAATGCAAGAACTCTATGGGTATTGATGTTACTAGCTTGGGGCTGGTCTCAGGAGTCAGAATTCCCCCTAAATTCAAACCTCCTACTTTTGATAAGTATCACGGCAATGCGTGTCCCCAAACGCATCTTCAAGCCTACTTTGGGAAGATTTCAGCCCATACGGATGACGAGAAGCTATGGATGCACTATTTTCAGGACAGTCTGGCTGGGGCATCCTTGACCTGGTACATGAAGTTGAATAGAGCTGCTGTGAAGAATTGGAAAGATTTGGCAGAAGCGTTCCTGAAGCAATACCAGTATAATATTGACATGGCGCCCAACCGCACTCAATTGCAGGGGTTGTCACAAAATGCCAAGGAGAGTTTCAAAGAATATGCACAGAGGTGGAGGGAAATGGCTGCCCAGGTTCAACCTCCCTTGTCAGACAGAGAAATGGCAGATATGTTCATGGGCACATTGCAAGGGGCCTATCTGGATAGATTAGCTGCTTGTCCGTCGACTGGATTTGCTGATATTGTGATTGCGGGAGAAAGAATTGAAAGTCTGTTAAAGCTTGGAAAGATCCAGGATGTGAGTGGGGCTGGCTCTTCGGGGACGAAGAAACCGTTTGCTAGTAACCAGAAAAGAAGAGAAGGTGATACAAATGCTGTGTTTAGAGGACGAGGCAGAGGGCGTTCTCGAGCTTATTATCAGGTAGATGCTGTGACAATCCCCACACCGTCCGTTCAGAAACAACAACCCCAACAACAAGTTCAACAGCCACAACCCTTTTTCCAGCAAAGGTCTAGACAGAGGGATCGTAAGATGGATCCTCTCCCTATGACTTATGCCGCGCTGTTGCCCCGGCTACTCGAGTTAAAGTTGGTAGAACTCCGTACTATGAAAGCTCCGGTTGCTGGAAACCTGCCACCTAACTTCGATGCTAATGCTCGTTGTGAGTTCCACTCAGGTGCTCAGGGGCACTCCATTGAAAAATGCTGGGCTTTCCATCATAAAGTACAAGATTTGATTGATGCTAAAGCCATCAATTTCTCTCCCGCTCCGAATATTACTCAGCATCCCATGCCTGATCATAGTGCAGCAAATGTGTACGCTATTGAAGATGGGAGGAGATTGAATCTGGTGTTAGACGTTCATCAAGTGAAAACTTCTTTGTTGGTTGTAAAAGATCGTTTATTGAAGGGACTGGTGTTCCCGGGCTGTAATCAAGATTGCTCTGAGTGTATGAATCAGGAGAACGGCTGTGATAAGTTGAAGATGGGTTTACAGAATCTGATCGATGAAGGATGTCTACAGTTCGATAGAGTCGTGAAAGACACTGATGAGATATCAGCCGTGACCATCTATTACACTCCCGCTGAGATTCAAATGCCGGTCAATGCAGTTCCCGTGGCGAGTGTTGCGCCAGAGGGGCCCAGTCCTGTCACTATCACGGTGCCAGGACCAATTCCGTTCACATCCACGAAAGCTATCCCATGGCACTATGGGGCAGATGTATATTACGAAGGTAAAAAGCAGGAAGTTGAGTCATCAGTCAGACCAAGTGTTGATAATGTAGGGGGTGTAGGGGGCTTTACAAGGAGTGGAAGGTTGTTCGCTCCCCAAACCTTGAGAAGTGATAAGGAGGTAGAAGCTGCAGCAAAGGCTAAGGGTAAACAGGTGGTTGAAAGTGCGCCTACACCTGAAGCAGAGACAAAGATTACTTTTGATAAGGAAATGGAAGAATTTATGAAGATAATCAAGAAAAGCGATTATAAGATTGTGGACCAACTGAATCAGACCCCTTCAAAGATTTCAATCCTGTCACTATTGATGTGCTCTGATGCGCACCGACAGGCGTTGTTGAAAGTGTTGAAGAGTGCGTACGTGCCACAAGAAATTACTGTTAATCAGCTCGAGGGCGTAATCTCCAATGTTAATGTCAGCCATGGCTTGGGCTTTACAAGTAGAGATTTGACTGTTGAAGGAAGAAACCATAATAAGGCTTTGCATATCACGATGGAGTGTAAGGGCGCAGTGTTATCTCATGTACTGGTAGACACTGGTTCGTCACTCAATGTCTTGCCCAAGAAGGCATTGATGAAGCTGGAAGTTGATGGTTTGATCTTAAGGCCTAGTGAATTGGTGGTCAGAGCATTCGATGGGACCCGACGATCTGTGTTTGGTGAGGTGGAATTGCCCGTACAAATTGGACCACAGGTATTCAAATCCACGTTCCATGTAATGGACATACAACCTGCATATAGCTGCCTATTGGGACGCCCTTGGATTCACGGAGCTGGAGCTGTTACTTCCACTCTACATCAAAAGCTGAAGTATGAGTTTGAAGGGCAGGTTGTGACAGTGTGTGGGGAGGAAGACATCTTTGTGAGTCACTTGTCCACGTTCAAGTACATTGAAATGGATGGGGAAATTCATGAGATGCTGTGCCAATCATTCGAAGCAGTCAATATTGACGATGCACCTGAGTCTTCTTCTGTACCAGTTGGGGCTGGTACCTCCATTTCATCTTACAAACAAGCTGTCGAGGTCGTCAGGGCAGGCAACGCCCAAGGTTGGGGCAGGTTGATAGAGACCCCAATGAAAGAAGACAAATTTGGTATTGGTTATCATCCTTCTACAACTTCAGATGCGGGGAGCAGGGGACCCATTACTTTCAATAGTGGGGGAATTATCTACATGGACCAGTCTTGTGCAGCCACGGAGGATAGTGTTGACAGTAATTGTGACCTGGACAACTGGGTACACCCTCATGCTTCGGGACAACAAGTGCAGAACTGGTTCGTTGAAGAAGTCGTCCGGGTTACTCTTCAGACAGAGTATTTTTTCTTCGTTTTTTCTAACCATAATGCATGACAAAATCTTGCGCTCTGCCCAAGGCGTATAGATTCATTTGTAGGGCCACCATGGTTGCATTTGCAATGTTTAATCATTAATAAAGGACGTTTTGCAATCAAATTTTGTTCTCTGTCTTTCAGTTTTTATTTTTGCACAAAAAAATAAAATGGCAATGTTTCATTTTCTTTTGTTTTGCTTAAAAATAAATTCTAAAATAAGGCATGAACCCGTTCATGCAGACTTGATCCTCTGGATACCACTGATAACGATTTTGATATGGCCATGTATGACTTTGACAATCCGATTTATCAAGCCGAAGAAGGGGATGAGAAAGATTGTGAACTCCCTGAAGAACTGGCCAGATTGTTGAAACAGGAGGAAAGGGTCATCCAGCCTCATCAGGAGACTGTAGACATCATCAATATTGGTACCAAGGACGCCAAAAAAGAGATCAGGATTGGTGCCAGCTTGCAAGCAGATGTGAAGCAAACTTTGACGGAAATGTTGCGCGAGTATGTTGACGTCTTCGCCTGGTCGTATCAAGACATGCCGGGGTTGGATACGGATATTGTCGTGCACAGGCTACCATTGAGAGAAGAATGTCCGCCAGTCAAGCAGAAACTTCGTCGGACTCACCCCGACATGGCCTTAAAGATTAAGGAGGAGGTCCAGAAGCAGTGGGACGCTGGTTTTCTTGCTGTGACAAAGTATCCTCCATGGGTAGCCAACATCGTGCCAGTACCGAAGAAAGATGGAAAAGTGAGAATGTGTGTGGATTATCGAGATCTTAATAAAGCTAGCCCGAAAGATGATTTTCCACTACCTCATATTGATGTGCTGGTCGACAATACAGCTCAGTTTTCAGTGTTCTCATTTATGGACGGTTTCTCCGGGTACAATCAGATCAAGATGGCACCTGAAGATATGGAGAAGACCACGTTCATTACTCCGTGGGGTACATATTGTTATAAAGTAATGCCTTTTGGGTTGAAAAACGCAGGGGCAACGTACCAGCGGGCGATGGTGACATTGTTTCATGACTTGATTCATAAGGAGATCGAATGTTATGTAGATGATATGATTGCCAAGTCGAGAACAGAAGAGGAACATCTGGTTAACCTGAAAAAGCTGTTTGAAAGGTTGAGAAAGTTCTGTCTGAGATTAAATCCAAACAAGTGCACGTTTGGGGTGCGTTCTGGAAAGTTGCTAGGTTTCATTGTGAGCGAAAAAGGAATCGAGGTTGATCCTGCCAAGGTGAAAGCAATACAAGAAATGCCTGAACCGAGAACAGAAAAAGAGGTTCGTGGTTTCTTGGGTAGATTGAACTACATTGCAAGGTTCATATCTCACCTAACAGCCACGTGTGAACCAATATTTAAATTGTTGAGGAAAGATCAAACGGTCAGGTGGAATGACGATTGCCAATTGGCATTCGATAAGATAAAAGAATACTTGCAGGAACCTCCGATTCTAATACCTCCAGTTGAAGGGAGACCGCTGATAATGTATCTGACAGTGCTTGAAGGATCCATGGGTTGTGTTCTCGGTCAACATGACGAGACAGGTAGGAAGGAGCATGCTATTTACTACCTGAGCAAAAAGTTCAATGATTGTGAGTCCCGATACTCAATGCTTGAAAAGACATGTTGTGCGCTTGCATGGGCCGCTAAGCGATTAAGGCAATATATGGTTAGGCACACGACCTTGTTGATTTCAAAAATGGATCCTATCAAGTATATTTTCGAGAAACCAGCATTGACGGGCAGAGTTGCACGGTGGCAAATGGTCTTGACAGAGTATGACATTCAGTACACTTCACAAAAGGCCATCAAAGGAAGTATCTTGTCCGACTATCTTGCGCAACAGCCGATTGATGATTACCAACCCATGAAGTTTGACTTCCCTGATGAAGACATCATGTTTCTCAAAGCTAAAGACTGTGAGGAACCACTTCCGGAGGAGGGGCCAGACCCTGAATCCAAATGGAGTCTGATGTTTGATGGGGCTGTCAATATGAATGGGTGCGGAGTTGGAGCAGTTCTTATCACGCCGGAAGGTGTTCATATGCCGTTCACTGCCCGAATAACTTTCGGATGCACCAACAATGAAGCAGAGTACGAAGCTTGTATAATGGGGATCGAGGAGGCGATTAATCTACGGATTAAAACCCTTGATATATTCGGTGATTCAGCTTTGGTAATCAATCAAGTGAAAGGGAGTTGGTACACGCACCAAGCAAATCTAGTGCCGTATAGAGATTATACGAGGAGATTGCTGACATTTTTCACAACAGTGAAACTGTACCATATTCCTCGAGATGAGAATAGGTTCGCTGATGCCTTGGCCACTTTGTCTTCCATGATCAAAGTGCAAGGATGGAACCATGTACCTAAGATTGAGGTATCCCGCCTTGACAGACCAGCATTTGTGTTTGCGGTAGATGCAACGTCTGATGACAAGCCATGGTTTCATGACATTAAGTGTTTCTTGAAAAGTCAAGAGTACCCGTCCGGGGCATCGTCCAAAGACAGGAAGACGTTGAGAAGGTTAGCTGGTAGTTTCTTCCTGAACAAAGATGGCGTGCTGTATAAAAGAAGTTTTGACACGGTCCTGCTTAGATGTGTGGATAGACATGAAGCAGACTTGTTGATGATTGAAGTGCACGAAGGCTCTTTCGGTACTCACGCCGGAGGGCATGCAATGGCTAAAAAGTTGTTAAGATCGGGATATTATTGGTTGACTATGGAGTCAGATTGTTGTAAATATGCCCGCAAATGCCATAAATGCCAGATCTATGCAGACAAGGTGCATGTGCCTCCAAATCCGTTGAGCATCATGTCGTCGCCTTGGCCGTTTGCCATGTGGGGCATTGATATGATCGGAAAGATTGAGCCTACAGCTTCCAATGGTCATCGTTTCATCTTGGTGGCAATTGATTACTTCACCAAATGGGTTGAAGCCGCATCCTATGCCAATGTTACAAAACAAGTGGTCGCTCGTTTCTTAAAACGGGATATCATTTGCCGATATGGAGTTCCCGAAAGAATCATTACGGATAATGGTTCTAATTTGAACAATAAGATGATGGCTGAGTTATGCCGGGACTTCAAAATCGAGCATCACAATTCTTCTCCGTACCGCCCAAAGATGAATGGCGCGGTCGAAGCGGCCAACAAAAATATCAAGAAGATTGTACAGAAGATGGTTGTCACGTACAAAGATTGGCATGAGATGTTACCATTTGCTTTGCATGGGTATCGAACGTCGGTACGCACGTCCACTGGGGCAACCCCATTCTCACTCGTATATGGTATGGAGGCAGTGCTACCGGTTGAAGTAGAGATTCCGTCCCTCAGAGTTATGATGGATGTTAAGCTAGATGAAGCTGAATGGGTACGAGCCAGGTTTGATCAGCTGAGCCTTATTGAGGAAAAGCGATTGGCGGCTGTATGTCATGGGCAACTATATCAGCGCAGAATGAAACAGGCATTTGACCAAAAGGTGCGTCCTCGGGTTTATAAAGTCGGAGATGTGGTACTCAAAAGGATCCTTCCTCCCAATACAGATCACAGGGGCAAATGGACTCCTAATTATGAAGGTCCATTCGTGGTTAAAAAGGTCTTTTCGGGCGGAGCTTTATTGCTTACAACCATGGATGGCGAAGACTTTTCATCCCCTGTCAACTCGGACGTAGTCAAAAAATACTTCGCATGAATAGACCCGCTGGATAATAAAAATAAAAAAATCCAGGCAAAAAAGGGCATCCCGGCGAACCAAAAACAGAATAAGGTTCGGGCAAAAATTAGGGATATAATTGAAAAAATTTTGTACACCCGGTAAGTTGAAAACCCGAAAGGGCAACTTAGGCAAAAAAGGGTATCCTGGTGGATCGAAAACCTGAAAGGGCGGTCCACACAAAAGAGGGATTTAAGCGAATGACTACGGTTTGAGTTATCTGTACCCTGTCACCGTTTGAACAACTGACGTTCTGAAGGATAGGAATCGGTCTGATCATTCCTCAGAAGGCAAGGTCGGGGAGTTTTGAAGACATACTGGTCATAACAGAATGGAAACTCAGTGGAATTCCGTTTTCACATTGCCATTAGGATAGTTTCTTTTCTCAATTTTCAGCGATCACCTCTTTCCAGGGATTGCTTCCGGATGTAATTGCCTATTCTGGGCTCTCAGTCAATAAATTGAATTTCAATAAAAAGCTCTCTATTTTTGTTTTATTGCTTTGTTTGCAAAAACGTCCTAATTTTTGATAAAACATTGCATTTGAAAACATGGCAGCCTTACAATAACATGCGCAGAAAAAACATTTGAAATTACTTCGAATGTTGAATACTCCCGGATGATGGATTCTAGCCACGCAATATTCGGGGCATGTGGGCATATTCTTTTGTTGCAGGTAGCAGGTGCAGATGATTTTAAGCACAAGACCAGCAATAAATCACTCCACGCAAAAGACTGGGGCAATTATGGGTAAGGAGATCGGCGTTCATCGGGTCGATCTCAGCGAATTAAGTTCAACTGGGTACCGTTGTATCTTATTAAGTCGATTCTCTCATTCAGTACTTCCAACAACTACAAGCTTTTCTGTGTCGATAACGGTCACAGGTTCCCCAAAAGGGTGGTCTCATCGACACTGAAACTGATGGTCATTATCCCCAGCGAAGTCACAAGAGTTTGAAGAGGCTAGATCTTCTGTAAAATCCTCTTATGACATCCTCTGCGGGGACGAATTGTTGTGTTGTCCAAGTATGGGGCATGATTGTTTCCCCAGCATGAAGTGTTGGTCACCCCCAGTAGAGTTTGAGGACAGTTGGTCTTCTGTAAAATCCTCTCAAAAGGCATTCCCCAACACGAGACGCTTTAAAGCAGTTTTCTCCAGCAGAGTTTGTTATAAACTCGTCATCCCCAACGGAATTGTCCAAAGGGAAAGCTCGCCTAACATGGGGCATTGTGGTACTCGTCCTAAGCTTGACAGTCATATTCTTCAGCAGACTACTGTGGATTTGCTTTGGGTTTCCCCAACAGATCTCTAAGGACTCTTTCTAGCAAGTTGCAGTAGAATGTTCTAACCAGGATTTGCATATCCCTGGCAGAGTAGCCCTGATACCCAGCAAGATCGTATCTCTGGTCATGGTATCCCCACAGAGGTCAGCATCGAATCTTGTCAGCAACTTCCAGCTGAGTTGTTGTTCTCTCCGCAGAGGTTTATCAGATCGACAGAATCTATTCCTCAACAAGGATGGTACAGCCTTTCCCTAGCCGGGTCAGAAGGTTGATAGTCCCTATAAAGGATCTTGGGTTGAATAAATCCCCAAGCAGAGTTTTAATGGCTCATTTCCCCAGCAGGACGTCATTTAAAAATTCTCATCCCCAGCGGAATCGCTGTGACCAGAATTCATTCCCCCAAACAGATGGAATAATTCCTGGCAGAGTCGTCATTCCCTCATATCTTAAAGTCCAATTTATTTTTGGCAAGCTTGACAATTCGAAGCAGACGGATTGTTCATCCATTCGCCAGCAGAGATATTATCCTCTCAGGAACCTCTAAAAGTCAAGTCATTGATCATTATTCCTCAGCAGAGTCAGCAGAGATGTCTGGCGCAGAGGCAGAGAGTAATTCAATTTTGAAATTCTAAAAGTCCAACAGTGGATTGGCAAAAGTCCATCTTCGGGTGGCAAAGCAGGCAAAAGTCCAACAGTGGATTGGCAAAAGTCCGTCTTCGGGTGGCAAAAGTCCAACAGTGGATTGGCAAAAGTCCGTCTTCGGGTGGCAAAAGTCCAACAGTGGATTGGCAAAAGTCCATCTTCGGGTGGCAAAGCAGCTAAAAGTCCAACAGTGGATTGGCGAAAGGTCCATCTAAGGGTGGCATATTCTCAAAGTCCAACAGTGGATTGGCAAAAGTCCGTCTTCGGGTGGCAAAAGTCCAACAGTGGATTGGCAAAAGTCCATCTTCGGGTGGCAAAGCAGCTAAAAGTCCAACAGTGGATTGGCGAAAGGTCCATCTAAGGGTGGCATATTCTCAAAGTCCAACAGTGGATTGGCAAAAGTCCGTCTTCGGGTGGCAAAAGTCCAACAGTGGATTGGCAAAAGTCCATCTTCGGGTGGCAAAGCAGCTAAAAGTCCAACAGTGGATTGGCGAAAGGTCCATCTAAGGGTGGCATATTCTCAAAGTCCAACAGTGGATTGGCAAAAGTCTGTCTTCGGGTGGCGAAAGTCCAACAGTGGATTGGCAAAAGTCCATCTTCGGGTGGCACGAAGCTGCAAAGTCCACCAGTAGCGTGGCAGGCCAGTAGTCGTCTGGAATTGCATAAAAGACATTATCAAAGTCCACCAGTAGTGTGGCAGGCCAGTAGTCGTCTGGAATTGCATAAAAGACATTATCAAAGTCCACCAGTAGTGTGGCAGGCCAGTAGTCGTCTGGAATTGCATAAAAGACAGTATTAAAGTCCACCAGTAGCGTGGCAAGCCAGTAGTCGTCTGGCATCGTTCAAAAGACAGATCTCTCCGACGTTTCATCGAAGATTCAATCCAGCAGTCTTGTTGGGTTTATATCCCTTTTCTTCTTCATCACCCAGAGCAAATTTTTGGTTATTTTTGGTATTCAATCACTATATACCTTGAAAGTCCGAAAGCAATTGCTTTCAGGCATTCAGGTCTACAGCGCTTGAATAGGGGCAGCTGTAATACCCCAAAATTTGCTCTCCCCTTTTGTCATCATAGCATGGCATTATCATTTATCATATCATATCCACCTCACTAGCATTGCATTGCATTTAACATAGAAAAATGAAGCATGGCATCCTTCTTACCATCAGGGCATGTGATCAAGTGGAAGGTGGACAATCAAGGGATCATTCAAAGCACAAAAAGGTCAATCAAGTTGGCTCTAGGCAAGCCAAGAGGTCTCTCATGTCTCATACTATCTCAATTGATCTTCCAAAACCTCAAGGAAGTGAGATTCAATGGAAGATTGAAGCACTACATCTTTCACTATGCAAGAGATTCAAAAATTGAAGGAAAACCCTCAAAAGAGATAGCTCATTGATTCAAAATCATTCTCAAGTGGCATTTCTCATCATCCTTTAAGAGGATACACAACATACTCTGAGGAATTTGGATTTGGAAGATGTGCAATTTCCTCCTAACCAAAGGGGGTCAAAACTAGGGTTTCCCATTAAATCAGGGAATCTTTGATTTTTTGGACAAAGCTTGTTGTCATGGTATTCTACATGTTCTTAAGTGTATGTGTGTGGAAGATTGCATCTCAATTGGTTTTAGAAGTGGTTCAATTGGAAGAAAGATCAAGAATCAGAGAAATTGGGGCAAAGTCAAATAATCAGAGGAAAAAGTCAACTCTTGACTTTTTGAGGCCAAATTCATGAAATTCATGTTACATATGTCCAATGTACAAAATTTGATCAAGAAACTCCAAAGGAATCATGAAAAAATCAAGATGTGGAAAGTTGCCATTTTTGGATGAAGTAGGGTTGCTAAAAAAGGCAAGTTTTGGCCATTTTTGCATCAGAGTTTGAACCAAGGCCATTTAAATTTGGAGCACCAAATGAAAAATCCACTCTGCCTCAATGAAAGATCTTGTTTTAAGCTTCAAATCCATGTGTAGAACATCTCCATTGGATAAAAATTGAGAGAGATATGATTGATCAAAGTTGGAGGAAAGTAGGTCCAAAACTAGGTCATGACCAAGATTTTCAGGGCACGCGCGCAGTCATTTTTACAAACACTTGGTGGGCCAAATGTATTGATCAATTACTCATGATTAGAGGCTTCAAATGGAAAATCTTTCAACATCAAAGTTGTTCCTCTATGTGAGATCTTCAAAGTTGGTGTTTATCAATTTTTCATCTGATCAAAGGTTAAGGAGTTATGATGGCTCAAAGAATGGTCATTGCAACTGAAATTTGACCAGGTCACAACCAGGTCATGCCACAAGTCTGCGCCCCATAACCAGCTCCCAAACTTGTGTATTTTAAGTCATTTTGCAACTTATTCCAACCTCATTTCACTTCAATTTTCACATCAGCATTGTGCTCCAATGTGCTCTCTTTCAAATGAACCCACGAGCTCACCAAATCATTCACCTTACATGGAGTAATTCATCCTCAAATCACCCTATCTCTATTGTTCTCACTGTCACATAAAACCAGAAAAAAAGCAAGTGGAATTTATTGCTGATTGAATTAGTTTGCGCATGCTTGATCACACTGACCAACCTTTGCTTCATTTAGCCAAACACCTTTGCATTCACCAGGTCACGTGTGTGGCTCATGCATAGAAGTGGAAAGAAGACAAACTTGTATAACAAGTTGCTTGCTGCAGCTTCATTCTCTTCATCCTCATCATAACACTCTAAGCATCACCCACACCATAAAAAACCCAAGATCAACTCGCCTCTAACTAACTGACTCAGTTAGTTAGAGTGAACTCACCCAACTCAGTCACCCAACTCACTTCCTAGCTCACTATAAAACGAAACTTCTCTTCACAAATTCATTTTCAACTTCACTTTTCATTTCCACTCTCAAGAACACTCTCACTCTCTTAATCTTCCCTAAGCTTTTTCTCTCTCTCTCTGTGCACGAATCATTCATCTTCATCCACCTCAACTCATCATCATCAATGGCATTGGATTGAAGGAGATTTCAGCACAGTCCTCAAGATTGCTGCAAGCATTGTTCAACATTGGATCTCCCTGCTTTCAAGACAACGAGTTATAGCATTTATTTTGCTTAGTTTGTGAAGCTTCAAGGTTGAAGGAGAAGCTAGGATCTCTGGTTTTCTGAAGAGCACTCCGAAGCCTCATCAATTTCAGGTTTATTTCACTCAATTTTAATGCATTGTATTCTTGTGATTTAAGCTTGTTTTATGATGTTTGGAGCTTATTAGGAGCTATGCGTGAGTTCTGTCTAGTTGATAGGCTCTTTAGGAGTTTAGATGTGATTTTAGGGCAATTTGTTTTGGATCGGTTTGTGCTATACGTGTATGTTATGTGAAAAATAGTGTTGGATTCAGGATGTACATGAGCTCAGCTTTCGATTGGTGTACGTATTGTGAATTTCTGGAGGAATTGGAGTTTGCAGGTGGTGGCTGTTGGCCGGAGAAGGTGACCGGAGGTCCTCTCCGGCCGGTGACTGTTAGAGCTAGGGTTTTTGCCATGTTTTAATCCTGTCCGTTGTTTTTTTCTCATCGTGTGGCTAAGAGCATGACAACGCATTAAAACGCATGTGCGAGGCATGTGCCATTTTTATGAATTCAATTAAGCATTTTGTGGTGTGGTGCATGGTATGTTGTGTGGTCGTTCATGTATGCGCGTTGGATGCAATTACTTTGACTTTTGTTTGACTATGACTTAATCTGATGGCTTGGATTGCTTTGACTATGTTGACTGAAGAACACGCTAGTTATGGTGTTTTGCGTGCTAATTGGACTTAACCAGATTGATAATTACACCCCCATGTATGGAAGCCCAATGATTTTGAACTGTCCAATTGCTATGTTCATACCCCCCTGCATTTTGCATTTATTTTTTTATTTTTATTTCTTTCTACACGTTTGATTTCTAATTTTTAAAAATACCAAAACATATGGGAAAATTCTACAAAAATTCATGTGTATTCTTAAAACATTTAGGAAATTTTTCATGATTTTATTTTCTGATTTTATGACCATTTTGCCCCTGTTCCATTATTTCTTTTGAATTTCCATTTGCATGCATACTTAATGTGACATATGATTTTGTGCATTTTTGTTCTTGATCATAAAAAATGATTTTGATGCCTTTCTTTTTGCATTGTGGTCACAATATGTTGAGGTATGTTTGAGATTTATGAGATGATTTTTAAGTCTTTTTTGGATGACTTTTGATGTGTTGCTTTGAGCATGAATGCATGAAACTTCCATGAGACTTTGACCTAATTGTTGAGTGACTTTGGTTCTGATTCATTGCTTGTGGACTTGATATGTTAATGGCATGTGTTTAAGGTGTTTGATTGGTGAAAGTCATAATTTTTGAAGCATGTTTGCTATTTGTTTGAAGCATGAAGTTTAACTTGTTTATTTTGTGAATGCATGCCTCATGTTTGGTTTGCTTGATCATGAAGGCACTTGTGCCATGAGTTGTGGTTTTGTTTGAGGATGTATAGCATGTTAATTGACTTCTGATTGTGACATTTGGGTTTCATCTTTGCATGTTTGATGTTTATCTTGCACCTTAAGTCACTTGTTTCACAAGTATGAACCACATTCACATCACTTCACCTTTTCTTCTTTGCTTCTTGTTGGATTGAGATTTTGTTTGCATGATTTAGTATGCCCATTTAGGATAACATTAGGTTGTGTAAATATGAGTTACATTCTGACTTGGAAGCATGTATAGCATTCAATCTCATTTCACTTTGTTTGTCAACTTGTTTGAATTTGATTTGTTCATTATATTTTCTTACTTTACTTGTAAGTGATTGTGCTAACCATGTAGGGGCTTTGGTAAGTTTCAATTGAGTGTGGATAAGGAATCCACATTCAACTTCTATCCTTTCTCTTTTACAATTCCATGTTTTGTTAAGCACTTATGTGCTTTCTTTTAATAACTCATCACTTTCCCTTTGTGAATTACAATTCATCTTCTACTTTAGAAGTGAATTGTTTAATTCATTCTTTCTTTAGACGTTAGGTTGAAACCTCACAAACCTTAGGATCACTCCCTTAACTAATCAATTAGGATTGAGTCTTAGTCCATATAGATTTTTACCTTTATCCTCCCTTGAGTCCCTTTTCTCATCTCAAAGAAAATTCAAAACATATAATAAAGGTAGGCATTTATTGCATTTAGGCCTTTCATATAAAGAAAAGGTTATAAGGGGTCTTCTCTTATAATCTTAGAATGTATAGCATATAGCCCATCTTGGGTCAATGTGTTAAACATTTGATCTTGTATGAGGGACTTAAATGCAATACTTGTTGAAGGTGCAAATAATAAAAAACACTTCTTCATTTCTTAATCAACAAAACACTTAATAAACACAAGTATGCTAGTGTGTTTGAACCTTGACAATTGGAACTAAGTGTGGGGGTCTTCTTCACTCTTAGTGTGCTTTCTTACCCATTCCATCTTGGAATGTGAGAAGGTACATATTCCAATGACTAAGATCCAGATTCACTGTCGTATGCAAACAAATTCAAAACACCTCCTTCTAAAAGACAAAAACAAACAATAACGTCTTTCCTTCGGGAATTCTTTTCTCACCTCATTCACTCTCAACGCACGAACGCGCTTCTACTCGTTCTCTTGCAAGATGGTAACGCACTCGGACCAGCGAGCCTGCAACACCTGAGCTAGAACGTAAGCCGTTCTCTAAAAAACACAATCCATCCCCAGTGAGGGGAACTACGTCGCTCTGATTCTCATGTTCCCGATGAGATACGTAGGCAGTGGGGTAGGGCCCATGCGAGCACTTCTTTTATTTTCCCTACATTTGTTTCCCGTTCCTTTTCTTTTCTTTCTCCTTTCTTTCTTTCAGTTCCTTTTCCAGTATCCAGTTTTCTACACCCTTTGATCGAAGCAAGCAAGCGTGGATCCCATCGGGTACGATGGACGCGTGGGGGTGCTAATACCTTCCTCTCGCGTAACCGACTCCCGAACCCATTTCTCTTGGTCGTAAGACCATGCTTTTCCTTTCTCTCAGGTTTATGCGGTGTTTCCTTTCCCTCTCGTGGGATAAATACACATTGCTGGCGACTCTGTTCGGTGCCACTTTCGCGTTTGTACTAGGATGAAAATCCCGGGAGCGACACATAGTAGCCCATGAATAATATTTAAACCTTTCACCTAACATTTCCATTCTGAAACGTCCAATGGTCTCATCATTCCTACATGTTTCCAATGTTCAACCTATGAACTCTTACCAGTCACACACGCATATACGAACGGTGCCACATCACGCTTCCGCTGCGCCACTCTGATGACTCATAACCATCAAAACTACCAATTCCACGTCCAAAGTCTAACTCTTTCTTATATTCACCAAAAATCACTATTCACTTTTAATATACCCAACCTCACACTCAACTGTGTTACCTCACACACCAGACACAAGTCTCTGATCTGCTCGAATAATTTTAATTCTCTAACCATCAAAAACAGCCATATGCAAAGACTATCGACTTAACTCTTCAGGCACAACATTAGCTTTTCCCGAAGGATAATCCAAGCCAAATTCATAACTCGTCACGAATTCTACCCATCCTCGTGGTCTCATACCCTATTCCTTCAGACCAAACAAGTACTCAAAACCCTTGTGATTACCAAACACCTCAAACCTAGAACCATAAAGATAATACCTCCAAATATTCCAACACAGTACAACCGCAACCAATTCCAAATCCTGAATAGTATAGATCCTTTTATGAATCCTCAATTGTCGTAAAGCATAAGCCACGATTTTACCCTCTTGCATTAACACACTGACTAAACTCATCAAATACGCATCCCAATACCTCACAAAAGGTTTATTAGGATCACACAGAATCAAAATTGGAGACGTAGATAACTTCTACTTTAGCTCTCTGAAACTTTCCTCACAATGAACATCCAAAACAAACGACTTACCTTTTGCAAGTCAATCAAAGTAACGAAAATGCTAACTTGGAAAAGCCTTCCATAACCTCCGGTAATAACCAACTAAAGTCCAAAAAGATTCTAATCTCCTTAACCAACTTCGGAGCCTCTCATTGTAGAACTGCATCTACTTCCGATGGATCCATAACCATACTCTCATCTGAAATAACATATCCAAGAAAACTAACCTTTTTCAACCCAAATTCTCACTTGAATAACTTAGCATAAAACTTCGTCTCTTTTCAACACTTGTAATTCAAATCTCAAACACTCTACCTGTTCTTCCTCTGAGTTTATAACAGATCCGAATATCCTCAATCAAAGCCACTACGAACTTATCCAAATAAATATGGAAGATACGATTCATCTACTCCACAAACATTACAGACGCATTACTAACACCAAATAACATCACTGTACGTTGTAATGCCCAACCAAATTCCAAAAGATATAAATTCTTAAAGCTTTTTAAAAAAATTTCACTGGGTAACTGATTACTCACATACAAGCTTAACCGAGTAAATAACAGCTTATCCCGATGATAACAAACATAACCAGTCACATTAAATCGATCAAAGCCTCAACCACACAATTCACCACTCTTATCAAACATTCCAAACAATTGTAATTTCACTCAAACTCAACCAAAACATTCCAGTCATATATTCATGAAAGTGGACACTTATTCTCAATCGTTACCTTATTCAACTATCAGTAATCCATACACAATTTCTTCTCTTAACAATCCAAATTCCATAAATTCCAACATGTAGCAACAACCAACCAAAAAGAACTCTCAAATATTACATCCACGCCTAAGGGTTTTCTCAAAATTTCCATTAATGCCCTAAAATTTTAAAAACTCCAAAACTCACCAAAACTCTAAGTTTTACTTTCCATAGTCTCAATACCATTATACACATCATGCTTGTTATTCCGTTCAATCATCCTTCCTTTTTGTTACTAACAATACTGGAGCTCTCTAAGACGACACACTTGGTCTCACAAATCCCTTTTCCAGTAAATCTTCCAACCGCTCTTTCAATCTGAGTAATTCTAACGCTAACATCCAATATTCCATCCGAAAACACATCTGGAATCACGCACAACTGGAAGCCCGACACTGTGACCTTTCTGCCAATTTCCAGAACACTATCATCACAAACATAACAAACATCTGAGTTTCACTTCCTAAAAGTTCTTCTACTTACTTAGCCGATCCAAACCTCAAATCTTCACCTTCGTCAAATTTAAGTTCACTCTCTACTCTCTGAGAAGCAGCCATTAATAATACCCAATCATTCCCCCTCAGAGACATTCCAACTTGACCAACATACCAAAACCTCTAATCCGCCTCATCTTCCGATATAAGAATCTTCATCGACTCAACAAAACCATCTGTAACCATTTTCTTAATTCCAAACAATTCATTGCACACACTATCAAAGCCGGAAAGACACGTCTATTCCATCCAACATAATTTTGTCTACTATCAACAAGAGATTAAGGGTGATCAGTTCCTCAATTTGTCAATAGACAGACGACAATCATGATGGGGCATAAACCATCTTTACCAAACTATAATAGCATTTCTTGCATCCCGTGCACAAAACTACCTAAGGCACAAATCCTTAGTCGACATAAACCTTACCTCCGTATTCCCTCCGGAACCGGGAACAACACTGTCCAAATAGCACTTACACTCTTGCAACCAACGGCACACAACTGAAGCAACTTAGAGAAGCGCCAGCTTCTCCCCCACTTATCTCATTCTAAATCCTGCAGACAAAGGATTAGGAAACCAGAAAGCACTGACAGTGTTCCACACACATATCACGTACTAAGGAACAAACAACATCTACAGTATTTAACTGTCACACCAACTGACTCAACAACTTGGCCGGACGGACCGACCTGCTCTGATACCACTATTGTAACACCCCAATTCCCATCGCGGATAAATAATATATAAATAAATCAGAGTGAATAAATTTTTTTATCTTTAGATAGAAACAAGGATGCCACAATTAAAGAAAGAAAACACATTCCCTGCTCATAAATTTGATACATAACACAAAATAGAATAAACCTAAAAGGGAAACTTTTTCCAACAAAGGGAAAGTTCAATTATGGAATAAAGCGAAAAGATCCATAACTGACTTGTTTTACAAAATAAATTATTTTATAACATCAAAATACTCATACAAAGGTAATACAAAATAGATCCAATAATTGTATACATATAACAAAAGTGTTCCCCGACTCCCGTGTTACGTATCAGAGCAGACAGACCGACAAAAGGATAGAGAACTAATCTTCACAAAAGCCTCCAAGATACTAATCTGTAATTGCCTCATAGAGCAACAAACCACAGCAGAAGGGTGAGAAATAACAACTAAATCAAGATTGCATAATAATATGCAAACACATATAAATTCACGTGCATAATTATTCTCACCACAAGCATCACATACTAATACAGATAGCATGGCACAGATACATAAGATATTTCTAATAATCCAACCACATCGCATATATCAATTATACCAACATAATCACATATTCACACATAAGGCATACCAAAGTTATAACATATGGAAACACACCACCACATCACATATATTCATATATTCATATATAGCATACCATAGAGAATTAATACAATCATTGTAATGTACAACATCCCCACAAAACATAGCATATGTCTATACATAAAACATATCATCCATAACCAATGCATTTATCACATATGCATATCAAATCACCAATGCTATCACGAGCTCAACACATAATCCATCAATTCACAATTCCCCACACATAATCAATCCATTCATGAGTTACGCAAATGCACAGAGACCGACACAACAACTCTATGCAATGCAATGCGGTACCAATCCATCCATCATTCTCATCATTAATTCACTCAGGAATTATTAGAATCATCGCTTGTTACTTAGTGTAACTCCCCGCCGGGCAAACGATGTTCCCCGTCGCTTTAGGTCCTCTTTGTATAAGGCACACGAGGTTTATGGATCGCTTTAGGTCCTCTTTGTATAAGGCACACGACCCGATCGCTTTAGGTCCTCTTTGTATAAGGCACACGATTGTCTATAACGTCGCTTTAGGTCCTCTCGGTATAAGGCTCACGACCGTTATAGCAGATTCCCTCTGGAATCATTTCGTCGCTCACACCCACTAGGGCACACGACATCACAAGATGCATATCATGATGCTTGGCATACAATGACTCATGACAATCAAATGCATACATATATACAACCATCTCAACATCAATAACCATGCATTGCTATCAAACCCAAAACAATGCATTTCATCATAATCCACAAACCACAACAATTAGCATTTTAGCATATACACTCATATCAATTCACATCAAGAATTACTCACCATCAACCACAACAATCCCACAAAACATCGTAACAACATACATTGATATTTAATCAAACAATGTATTTTACCACACAACAACATCATTATTACATGCATCAACATCATATAACAACACACAAGTCATTCGTTATATATCAAAAGCATATTACATGATAACACATCAAATACACACAGTTAAGGCAGTAAAAGTCGACAAAACGACACCTTTCCCAATTCCAAACACCATTAAATCGGCCACTAATCTCAAAACCATTTTTATAAAAAAGAATAACTCATTAGCTTTCCAACAATACTTGGAACGTCCCGATCCGAATTACGGATCAAAAGTTATGCATTTTCAAAGAAAACAAATTCATTGGAATTCCCCAGGAGCGACCGGCGGTACCAACTTTCGCCTGGCGGTGCTCCCTTCGCCTCTGCGTCGCCCGGCGGAGCAGCGGCATAAAACCTCCAACCAAAACTTAAAAGAGTCAGCAGCGTGACAAGCTGCGCCTCTAGGGTATCGCCCGGCGGAAACCCGCATCGCCCGGCGCTCAAAGCGCCGCCCGACGCTCTACACCAGAAACAGAAAAATCTGCTTGTGGTTTACACGGTTCCGCACCACCAAAATCCCACTTTTCCATCCCAATTCAATACCAACAGCAAAACAAGTATCAACGATTGTTCATAAACACAGTGTGATCATACAACGCAATTTATACCAATTTCCGATCGTGAAAACATCGATTTCTACCAATTGTTCATCAATTTATCAATGAGAAAAAGTTGTGAAACAACCAAAACAATTACAACAAACAACACACATACATACACAAGCAAGATATAATCGAAACTTCTCACCCTTACCCGATTATTCGCGATTGAAACAGAGTTTCTTCACTTTTTCCTCTTCTCCATTTCTTTCCTCTCCTTTTCCTTCTTTCTCTCTTTCTTTCCTTTCTCTTTCTTTTCTCTCTTTTTCTCTCAAATCTCTATTTATAAAATATCTAAACCCCTTAAAAGACTATTTTACCCCTCAGCTCAAATATCTCGCAAACGCTCTCAAAACGCGATAAAACATAATAACGATGAAAAATAATATATTGTCAAATAAAAGTCAAGAATAAAATAATATAAAAACAAAAATAATTAAATCGACTCGATTAAATAAATCAGAAAAAACGGGGCATTACATTAGAGGTACCCTTTGATGTAGGGTATTGGCCTTAAAGAATAGAATTTAAGGTGATAGAGGTGTATGAGTAAAATTGTAGAGTTTGGGGGTGGTGAGAGAAAAACTAATTATTTGATATTAGTTATTATTTATTTAATTGAATAATATGTGAAAA
Organism: Lathyrus tuberosus; assembly: GCA_022829125.1. NCBI lineage: Eukaryota > Viridiplantae > Streptophyta > Magnoliopsida > Fabales > Fabaceae > Lathyrus > Lathyrus tuberosus. The sequence continues at coordinate 7,645,119 of JALAZF010000193.1, forward strand.
TTATTTAAATTAAATAATTAGTGAAAAGTATTACTAATATTATTATTAGAAATAAGTAATAATATTATTTTATTAAAATAAGAGAAAAAAAGGGAATTGAGAGAAAGGAGTCAGAATACGTGCTTTTGGAGAAAAAAAATGGGAAAGAGCAGAAGGAGAGTTAGGGCAAGGGAGATCATCATTGCTAAAGGTAGAAGAGAACTCATTGTTAGGAATACCAAGGTAAGCGTGGGAATTCCGATCATATAGTGTTTGACATGATAATATGTGGGTGAGTTTTGTCTCTGTATGTTTAATTATCTCTTCTCTCTATATGTTGTGATTTTTTTATGAGAATTGATACATTGTGTGTGTATGGAATGATTAATTGGATTTGTTGAATTATGAACTTGCATGATGTCACTGTGTTGTTGATTGCTTGCTGAATTTTGTGTTGATGCTAGTGGACTTATGTAATTGGTGAGATTGCATGATGTTGGATGTTGTGTTGTTGAAATTGTTGCGAGTTAGAGTCGGAACTTGAATATATGAATTTTTATAAAAATCTAGGGTTTTACGACTTTTAAAAAGTGATTTTTCGTGTGGAAAATGTGGTATTTGATTGGTATGAGAAGTGAGGTTTTGGAATGGGTTAAAAATCAATTTTTGTATTGATAAGTTGCAGAAAAGTGCTACTGCTACAGGTGTACCCGGTCACCAGAATTAGTGTAACCGGTTACACTGTTGAAAAACATGTTTTCTGGGTAAATTGAGGGGGTGTAACCGGTTACCATAAATGGTGTAACCGGTTACACTGTGAAAATTGTGGCTAGCAGTGGCGTGGTTACAGGGTGTAACCGGTTACTGCATTTGGTGTAACCGGTTACATTGGGATGAAAATGTGAAAAACTTTGAAAAATCATATCTTGAGTTCTGGGTGTTCGATTCGGGTGCCATTCGAAGCGTTAGGAAGCTGACGCGACGAACTTTAATTTAAAAATGATTTCAGTACTTAAATTTGATTTAACTACTGTGTGATGGTGGCATGTGTTACATATCTGAATGAGCAGGTATATGTTGAATTGTAGCATCTTAATTGCATGTTAACTTTTAATTTACTCTGATTTTTATTATAATTATCGCGGAGGTAATAAGGGTGTTACACTAAACACATATCATCCTTAATTTAAAGATGATATATGTTTAGGGATCTCGTTCGAAACTTTCAAGAATGAATGATCCAAATCATTTCTTTCACTTTTTCTTAACAGATATGGTACGTCAAACATCACTACTCATGTTCAATTAATGTTGTTGTTTTTTGTTTATTTGTATGTTGTTGTTGTTGTTGTTGAGACCCGAAACCCCAGAGGTTTAATCTCGTTGTTGTTTTTGTTTAAACTGAGATTAATGTTATAGGTTTATTGTTAATGTTTAAGGTTAAAAAAAGACAAGAAAAGGGGGGGGTTTGAATTGGGTTTCAAGATTAAATTTTTTTGCAACCTGTTGTTTGGTTTAAAGGTTGTCACATGCAAGTATACATGTATGCTTTTATTATATCAAATGATAATATTAAGGATATCGTATCCACATGGAGTGGAAGCGGTTTAGATTGAACTTTGTAAGTATTCTTATTTAAAACTATCATGAGCAAGGTAACAAAATAATATTTGGAAAACACAAGTTCAGTTTGTCTACAAAACAGGACTGAATGTTATAAAGTGTAGGTTTGATTAAATCAAGAGAGTGAATGTTGAGCTATGATCCATTAATATGCATAATAGCCAAAATGTGTATATGATGAGATGTGTTGTGCCTTAAAAAGTCATAACGTGATCTTTAAGTGTATCTCTACAACATCAAAACACGCATTAGTAAGGCAAGAGAACAAATATCTAAGTCTCACTTATAACCCTAAGATACGTCTGATTTATATTATGAAAATCCTTTATGGTTGTAACTTCTTATCTCTAAGCAAACTAATTAAGTGAATATCTCTATCCTACTTATTTCAACTACTTTTATTATGAAATCCACTTGTTGTTGGGTCTCTCACAACAACAAGCTTTTACCTATTTATAAGTTGATCATTCAAAGAAATAGATTTATAACAAGAAAGCACATAATAAAGCAAGACACTAACATCACATCATTTTAACATAAAGTCAACATTATATTAACTTCACATTACTCAACAAACAAAGGGTTTAACTCATAGTGAGCTTAGTACAAACTATTAAACTGAAACTGATAGGAAACATACTTAAACAAAAGATGTAAAAGAAATGACAACCTATTAGTAACTTAGAGATTCCTTGTGATGAATAATCAGCAAATGATGACTCTAGTCGCGCTAGCTCTCAGCAATAAGTACATGAATGGGTGAGAAGAAGAACTCTTTCTTTTCTTACAAATCCTCACACTAAATGATTCTTGATTACTACTAAGACTACTGAACTATTACTTAGTGTATTGTGGTGCAGGTGTTACATTTTCTTCAATTCCTAAAACCAATTTTTATAGGTAAAACTGTGGATGCACATGGTGGAAGGCCTCAGATCATGGGCTTTTGATGCAAACAAGGTTCAGCTCATATTTCAAATAAGCATATTCCACTTTATCCTTCATTCTTCATGAATAAGCAATCGGGTACAGACAATAGTGGGAGACACAGCGTCCGGCACAGGCTGCTGCAACAGGTGGTGGTGAAGAGGGACAAACGGGGCCGTGTCTTTGTGTAGGGTGCACGCTGCAATGGTGGTCATCACCGTACCATCTCTTTTGTCTTCTTGTGCACTTAATCTTATCCATTTGATTCAATATTTCTTTCAAGCACAAGTCAGCCATGCAAGCCCTAGATATATGCACACTTCATGCTCATGGCCATTATCTTCTCATTTAACTTCAGCGAACTTTCCATTTTCCTTTCAGCTCTCTATTTTAGACTCTGTCTAAATCAGTCATGCCTCAACTTGCCTTAAACTGCCTTGAAATCAAGTAACAAACACATGAAAACTACAAAAGGAGCACCTATTGGGCTCCAAGCAATATAGACTAAAAACACAAAAACTTAACTAATAAACATTAAAATCATCAAACAAAACAGAATAAAATGGGCTCATAATAACACACTAAAAGTTGATTATCACTCTCTCAAACTTGAATTATCGCCCGTCCTCAGGTGATACGACAAGGATTGACAGGAAAGTACCAATCACAACTCAATTAGATCAAAACACATTTAAGCAAAGACACTCATAACTTTAGCTTAGTGAACCATTTCAAATATTGGCACAACTCAGTCTTGCAACTGATCTGAACTGAATGTGTGTTTGAGTTTTACATGATGCCTGCAGTCACGCGAGTACTTTTCAGTGAAGTAAGCTAGCCTAAATTCAATTTTTTATTGATCAAGCCTGAGCTCCAAGGGTTTATCTTTTGGTTTCAAGAGGGGGTTTTAACTAACTTCTTCTTGAATTTCTTTTATGAAATACTATGGACCACACTTTTACTTATTTGATATTATTTGCACAATGCTTCACCTTTTTACTAGATGGGATCTCACTTGTAATGAGTCCAACCTGGTATTATGATAAAGACACTGGTTGTTCCTCCAGCTTCGGGCACAGGAACATGTTCCTCCAGTTTTAGGCATAAGAACTTATTTTGAAGTGCTATTTGGCTTACTTCAATTACACATTTTGTGTGTTTATTTGATTTGTGCAGTGCGTCATTTGCAAAAAGAATAAGTCTTAATTAAGCAGTATTATCCCCCCTTAATGATTCCTCAAGTGATCCACTTGTTTCCCATTTTCAAAACAAATCATTTTTCAAAAAGGTTTTTCCTTACTTTACTGACTACCAGAGGCATGACAGAAGTTATCAGCGACCTCAGTAGCAAACACTTTGGTTCAGCTTAACAAACTTTGTTTCTAAATTTTTTTTACAGTCCACTTGGTTTTATTCTGAGCATCAAAATTTTTCTTTATCAAAGGGGGTTGGAATCAGTTATTTCTTTCTTTCTTTTTTTTAGCAAAATAAATGCAAAAACACACAAAAAATGTAGCATGCAAAACATAAACAAAATTAAAGCAAAATGACTGAATTAAAACATAGTGATTATCCAAAGCATGCATCCAACAAACGACAAAAAAATCATTCAATAACAATATCCAAAATGAAACTAATAGAAATATCATCCAACTAGTAACCTAAACAGCAAAGAAGTGTAGAAAAGAGATGATAATGGGCAAGTGTTACGCCAGAAACCATCTCTCCCCCAAACTTAATGTAAGGACAGGGTCCTCACTATCAGCTTGATGGGCAGGGGCAGGCTTGCACTTGCTTCAAAAGATAATACCAATCAGGCACGTATTCTGCTGCTCTTTCGGACAAAACATACTCTACGTTCTTCTTCCTTGCTTCTTTCTTTGCAGCTCCTTTCTCAACTACCTTTGATTCCTTTGGATTTTTCACCTTTTCAGCTTTGGAGATGACTTCAGTCCTGACAGTCTCCTCCTCCTTTTTCTCTTCAGCAGCTGGTTTGATCACCAGATTCTTCTTTAGACTTTTCTTTGCAAGGGTTTTCTTCTAAGGGCTCATTTTATTAGGGCTTTTGACTGGGGTAGTCTTGACAGGGGTTGCTTTTGGGCTGGTCACTGGAGTCATGCCTGAGCTTGCCTCTTCCTCAACATTCTCTTTTTTAGAGCTACCCTTGGGCTCTAATTTGTAGGACCCTAGGGTAGAATCTTCAGCACTGGAGTAGCATTTAGACCAATCTTCTTTCTCCTCTACCTCCTCATCTACAACCTATATTTGCTTGTCATCTTTCTCAAGAACCTCTTCTTGCCCAAGTGCTTCATCCAGGTCTTCTTCTGTTTCAGTTTCCTTCACAGGGGTGGAATTCATTTTAGCATTATCCTTGTCAGCTTCATTAATCATTCCCTTCAAAGTGTTGTCTTCATCTTCCTTCTCATTGTCAGTTTGATTCAAGTCAAAAAATTTGGGAGGACTATCAACTGGTGGCACAACAGTGGGTGACTCCCTTTTTGACTTCTTTTCTTTCTTCTTCTTTTTCTTCTTTGGTGTACTGGGCTTGTGTTCCTGAGGCACGGATTTGCTTGCCTCTGGTTCGTCAGCATCAACATTTTTCTTGTTTCTCTTCTTTTTTTTTTCTTCCTTTTCTTTTTCCTTCCTTTTTCTTTTCAGCTTCTTTTTCAACAATCTGCTCTACTTCTTCTTTTGGTTCTAGCTCTCCTAATATGAGTGTTGGGAAAGTAGGGGATCCATCATATTCGATGGGTTTTGGGTGGCACAGAGTCTCTCCTGCCACTCAAACTGCTCCTTTTGAAATTTAAAGAAATTTCTTTGGTCCTTCTGCATTTGCAGCAAGACATTCCACAACACTCTGTTTGTCTAAAAAGTTATTTCCTCAACAGTCTTCTCCTGTCCTGCCTCCACTGTTTTCTTTCTTACTCTTGGCTTCATCAATGTCTGAATGGATGCTTTGCCAAAGTATGTCTAAGGATGACAGCTCTCATCTGTATCCCTTTTAGGTACTCCTTGACGTTTGCACAACAGAGTAATGAGGCAGTGGAAATACATCATTCCTCTTTCTTCTTGGAACAAGAAAGAATCTCTTGCACAATGATTTTGCCTATATTTATTGCACTCATGGAAATGATGCAGTGAAGGAGTAATAACCTTTATTTGCTAATAGTTTCATTGTGACTAGTGGGGCGGAGAGAATGTTTAAGGAACTGGTACCATAACTTGGACTCATGACGCAAATCCATCCTTCTTACAATTTTTTCAGAGCTTGACTCTAGCCTCTGTGTACCTTCATTGCATTGGGATGCCATGATGACATCGTAGTCCTGATCATCAAACTTTTCCAGCATATTTTGATATTCATCTTCCTTCTCAGTCAAACCCAGAATCATGTTGATAGTTTCTTCATAACAGACCACCTTGGTTCCACGAACAATCACCTCAATCCTCTTGTTGGTCGGATAAGTGAGATTGGAGTAGAATTCCTTCACAATGGAAATGTTGTAGGTACTTGGTTGTTTGCACAACTTCACCCACTTCAACTCCTGAAGATGCTTCCAATGTCTCCTGGTAACCCTATGTTATCATCTTGTACATCAAAGATGAATCCTCTCTCAGTCAAGACTCCCATACCGCATAATTGATCGGTGAAACGCCTATATGCTTCACTATTAATGAATATTTCGGCATAATCAACCTCATCATCAGAGTAAACAACATGAGGGATGGCGTTTTTCTTGGCAACCTTCTTGTAACATTTTCCATAAATTTCAGGTTTCGTGGTGAATGGTGACAAAAATGAAATTAGGGTTTGTGATGGTAAAGAGAGAAAATAGAGCAAGTGAGAAAAACTTTGTGGGATTTCAGATTTATGTGAGGGAAATGATCTTTTATTTTTAGTAGTTAGGGCAAAAGGAACATAAGCGGACAACTGATATGATGGGGGGAAAAGACAATTTTAAATTTCCTTCTAAAAATTGTATACTACAAACAGGTGGCGTGTAAGAGTTGTTGCTCAGGCAGTCGTGGCAGACATGAGCGATTATTGCTATACTGCTGACGTCATTGCACGAAACTCAAACCGACCGCATGCATTCTAGTCTCTCTCCTCCATTAATTTATGAATTTTTTAATTAAAAATAATTGACCAATAAATTCCAGCTCATCATTCCTTTGTCTTTCCACACTTAATGATTTTTCAAATCTGACTCTTCCTTTTCCACTTCAGCTTTAAGGAACGCCCAGATGTCACGACACCTCTTGAAAGTAGACCAAAACTTCAACATTTCAACAACAATGGGTTAAACATCTTGTTAACCCTCAATTTCGACGCTAGAAAAATCAAAGCTATTTTAAGTTAAAGAATTATTTTTAACGTAAAGAAGGCTTCGACCCAGTTTTGGTGAAGCCTGAGTCGAATAGAGGTTTTAGGAACCTCAAAAAATGGCTAAGTGTTGGGAAAGGTTTTGACCGTGGAAATATTGAAACGCGCGCTGCAGTTGTTATACTAAGGCTGGAGGGAATTTCCAATGTTTGAAATTCAAATAGGAGCAGTTGTGAACGTGGGAACAGTTGAGGCCAAGGAGAAGGCGCCAAAGGGACACGTTTGAAGCAATAACCACCACTTAGTAGTTATTTCTTAGCACTATAAATAGGAGTTAGTTCTATGTAATAGGGGTGTTCGTATTTTTGTACAAGTTACTCAAAGAAACTCAAAGTACCCGCGTGTAGAGAAACGAGTTCGTGAGAATGTACGTAATGTAACACCACTTTCTTTCATCAATTCAATTTATCTTCATCATGTTTATGTTTCAGCACTTTACGTTTTCCTGAATTTTACTTTTCATGTCAAATTTACTTAAAGTCTTGTTTTTAAACTTCCTGCATTTACTTTCGACTGCGCTTTTATATTCAAGCATTTACCTTTAAAGTCTTTATTTTCAAGAACGTGGAGTTCATCTTTATTTCTTGTCTTTTATCTTCAAAGTCTTTTATTTTTAAAGTCATTTACCTTTCCGCATTTACTTTCGACTGCACTTTTATCAATTCCAGTCTTTATTTTCAAGAACGTGGAGTTCATTGCATTTTATTTTCAAAAGCTTTTACATTACTGCATTTACCTTCAAAGTCATTTATTTTCTTGCCCTTTACTTTCGACAGTCATTTACTCTTTCTGCACCTTTTACATTCAAGGACGTGGAGTCCAAGCACTTTTACATTTCTTGTTGTTTACTTTAGACAGTTATTTATCTTCCTGCACTTTTATTTTTCAAAGTCATTTACCTTTTTGTCTTTTACATTCGACGCCTTTAAATTCTGCATCAGTTATTTACAGCCCTTTACATTTCCAAGCCTTTACTTTATTTGCAAGTAGTCGAACGTGGAGTTCATGTAGTTTTCTTTTATTGTCGAACGTCGAGTTCAATTTACATTTCTTGCATTTATCATTGTCAGTTACATTTTCCCTTAAATTTAGCACATGTCCTAGGATTTGTGTGGTCGATCCTGCAAGTTAGTAGTTTTATTTAAAATTGATAGACCAGAGGTTGTTTACCAAATTTCACAGTAAACACATCTGTACTAAAATAAAATAAAAATACACATGAGGCTAGGTTGTCTCCCAATAGAGCTATTTTAAGGTCTTATAGCCTGACCAAAATAATGAATTTAAGCAATGAAATTGAGGGTTCCGCTTGTGTTATTTGAGGGGTCACCAAAGAGGTTTTAATCCTTTGCCCATTAACTTTGAATTCTTAACCAGTTTTCTCATTTAACAAATCAATGGCCCATGAGGATAAATCTTCACTAATTTGAAGGGGCCAGACCACCTTGATTTCAGTTTACCAGGAAATAGTTTTAATCTAGAACTAAAAAGCAAAACTCTTTGACCTTCTACCAACTCTCGCTTCTGACACTTACTATCGTGTCACTTCTTGGTCTTTTCTTTGTACAACTCATCATTTTCATATGAGAACAACCTATTGATAAGTCACCATTTGTGCTAGGTATTTCACTATTTAACTGTAAATAAATAAGGTAAACTGTGTGATTTTAAGAGTTTTTAGTTAGAATTAGGATTATTTTAATAATATGCAGTGTGTCATTACTTATGAGTTTCTTGAGGATATTTCACACTTTTGGTATGTTAGCAGTCAAAAATAGGTTTGGAAGCTCAAAGGATTAAGCATCAGATGCGGAACTGAGCCGGAGTGAGAAAACAGAAGAAAAAGCCAAAAAGTGGAGGATCTGCTGCCCATACGCGTAACACTCTAGCTGTTACACGTATGGCCCCTAGCTTACGCGTATCATACGCATTCCAGCAGAGGGATAATTTTTTAGAGGAAAAACAGGCCTTCTGCCAATACGCGTAAGGGCTTGGCCTTACGTGTATCAGGTTGCTTACTAGCAAGCCCTTCTGCTCATACGCGTAGGAGAATGAGTTGTGTACCAGTTCATTACGCGTAACATGTTGGTCAATACGCGTAATGAGCCCAAAAATTTCAGAAAGCCCAAATTTCACCTATTTAATGCCAGAGTGCGATTTTACCGTGGTTGGACGATTTTTGAAAGAAAACACACGATTTGAAGGCTGGAAGTGCAGAGATTTGTCAAGGTTTCATATGTTCAAGTGTTTTTCTGACAATTGAAGATAGATTCCTCACGAAATTCTGTAATGACAACAATTCTTATTTTTGTATTATTTATGATTATGAGTAGCTAAACCCCCCATTGCTAGGGGGTGACCCTGATTCCGAATGTAACGTATTCTAATTTATTCAATGCATTGACTATTTTTATTCATTAAAATGGGTTTGTTCTTATTACTGTTCTTCATGCTTTATCCGTCGGACTAACGGATTCCGACCTTTACAAATGTTTTGGCTGGACAGCAATTTGTTTATTAATCTAGATAAGAACTTTGGATAGTAAATATTACCTAGGACTAGGAGTGTTTATCCGAACCGGAAATTCTTGATATTTGAATGCTTGGGTATGAACATGATTATCTATGGACATAGTAATTAGGTTACATAACCGAAGATCTTTTCACTGAGGACTCATGATTAGATGCCCTAGAGAACCGAAAATCAATTGTTTTGGATTACTGCTATTGCATTGGTAAATCACTATTGTTACAGGAAGTTTCATTCACCGAACCCTAGCAATTTACTCATATCTGTTCTCTGTTCAATTGTTTACTCGCTTTCTTTAATAACATTTTTAGTTAAAAAATTATCGAACTACCAAGACTTTTTGTTTAATTGAAATCATCTTTGAACTCTGTATCGTCAAGCAGTCCTTGAGATCGACATTTGGGATCGTCCCTTTATTACTACAATAGGAAAAATAATACACTTGCTATTTTCCTATCACCTATGCTCCTCTAACTCATTAAGTTATAGCATTCTAGCCTGGCCAACAGAGTTTAAATTGAAATTTAATTGCTTAATGGCCCCAAAAGCCTTATGCTCCAACTCAGTTGTCAAGTGGCAAGACTTGCCATAAGCAAGTCTATATGGATACATGCATAAGGGAGTTTTGTAAGCTTCTCTACATGCACACAAGTCTTCATCTAAATGCTTAGACCAATTTTTTCTTATGGGATTCACAACTTTTTCTAAGATTCTTTTAATTTCCCTATTAGACAACTCAACTTGTCCGCCAGTTTCGGGATGGTAGGTTGTGGCAACTTTATGCTTGATAGCATATTTTTCCATTAGGTATTCAACAATCTTATTGAAAAAATGAGATCCCATATCACTGATGATAGCTCGAGGCGTACCATGCCTTAACAGTATGTTTTTTAACAAAAATTTGGTCACGACTCTTGCATCATTAGTTGGGGTTGCCACAACTTCTATCCACTTGGATACATAATTAACAGCCACCAGAATATATAGATTCCCAAAGAATTGGGGAAATGGTCTCATAAAGTCTATGCCCCTCACATCAAATAATTATATTTCAAAGATAATTGTGAGAGGCGTTTCTTGCTTCATGGACACATGTCCAATCCTTGGGAATCTATCACAAGATTTAACTAATTCATGAGCATCCTTGAAAAGGGGAGGCTAAAAATAACCATATTGAAGTACCTTAGCTACAGTTCTTACCCCTATAAAGTGTTCTATATAAGGTGTGTTATTATAAGATATCAGGATCTGTCGCGCCTCAGATTGATCCACGCACCGTCTTAGTAATTGGTCACCATATTTATTATAAAGAAAAGGCGCATCCTAATAATAACTTTTAGACACATGAAATAATATTTTCCTTTATTGGTAGTTGAACTCTGGTGGGATGTACCCACTAACCAAGTAGTTAACAATGTCAGCGTACCATGGTCCACAGCTGCAGTGATCATCAGCAACTTCTCATCAGGAAATGTTTCTTGAATTCCTTCTGTATCATTGTTTTGAACTTCCTCTGTCAGTCTTGATAAGTTATCAACAACTAGATTCTCTACTCCCTTCTTGTCCCTTATTTCCAAGTCAAACTCTTGTAGCAACAATATCCATCTAATCAGCATTGTCTTAACATCCTTCTTTGCAATTAGGTACTTGATGGCAGCATGGTCAGTGTACACTATCACCTTGATACCAACAAGGTAGGATCTGAACTTGTCAAAGGCAAATACCACAGCTAATAATTCCTTTTCAGTAGTGGTATAATTGATTTGCGCTTCAATAAGGGTCATACTTGCATAATAGATGGTGTGGAACACTTTGTTATGCCTTTGTCTCAACACCAATCCTATTACAAATTCACTCGCATCACACATTAATTTAAATCGTTTAGATCAATCAGGGCTCATGACTATGGGTGCAGATATTAAAGCTTTCTTCAAAAGGTTGAAAGCACGATCACACTCAGGACTGAAGATGTAAGGCACGTCATGTTGGAGCAGTTGACACAAAGGTTTAGTTATCTTGTAGAAATCCTTGATAAACTTTCTCTAAAAGCCAGCATGCCCTAAGAAGCTCTTTATTCCCTTGATGTTGACAGGTGAAGGCAACTTCTCAATGACTTCAATCTTTGCTTGATCCACTTCCAATCCTCTTTTGGAGATTTTATGACCCAACACTATTCCTTCTTTCACCATAAAGTGACACTTTTCCCAATTTAAGACCAAATTGCTCTCTTCACACTTAGCCAACACCTTGTCAGGATTATCCAAACATTAGCTAAATGAATTTCCAAAGAGTGAAAAAATCATCCATGAATACTTCCATGGAGTTTTCTATCAATTCTAAAAAGATAGCCATCATACAATGTTGGAAGGTAGCTGGTGCGTTGCACAAACCAAAAGGCATTCTTATAAAGGAAAAATTTCCATAAGGACACGTAAAAGTGGTTTTTTCTTGGTTTCCGTATGTATGGCTATTTGGTTATAATCGGAATAGCCATCTAGAAAGCAATAATACTCTTTTCCAAGTAACCGATCTAACATTTGGTCAATGAAAGGCAATGGGAAGTGGTCTTTCCTTGTGGCTTTGTTTAATTTTCTATAATCCATACAAATCCTCCACCCAGTTAGAGTTCTTGTTGGAATAAGCTAATTCTTCTCAGTGGTGACCACAGTCATGCCTCATTTCTTCGGATCATACTGAATAGGACTCACCCACACACTGTTAGAAATTGGGTAAATGATCCCAGCGTCTAACCACTTGATGATTTCCTTCTTCACCACTTCCTTCATGATAGGGTTTAATCTTCTTTGACACTCAATGCTATTTTTATAATTTTCCTCCCACTGAATTCTGTGCATGCAAATAGTAGGGATGATTCCCTTGATGTCAGACAACTGCCAAGCAATAGCTCTTTTGTGTTTCTTGAGAAGTGTCAAGAGTTGACGCTTCTGTTCCTCAGATTAATCTGTAGCTATGATGATAGTCAACTTATGTCCTGCCTCCAAGTATGCATATTGCAAATGAGGAGGCAACTGTTTGAGCTCTAGGTCAGGTGGAATTTCTATTGATGTCTTGCATTGATCTTTCAACACTTCAGTAAGCTCCAGTATCTCCATTATTTCTTCTTCATCTACTGATTTGTACAAAGGTCTAGTCATGATTCCTTCCTTCAAATTCTTCTCTTCCTTCAATTTTCCCAATTCTTGCTCCAAAACATTAGTTGATTTGATGAGACTCTTGTGAATAATGCTCTCCTAACTAGATATCATTGAACAGTCAGCCACATCTTCCTCCAGATATTGCAAAATATTCAACACATTGAGCACAACTTGTTGTCCGTTAACTCACATTGTTAACTCTCCTTTCTCCATATTAATTAATGTACTTATAGTGGCAAGGAATTGTCTTCCTAATTGTAGCGAGCGATTTTTGGATGTGGTTGCGAAGCACGACCGCTCTGGTACTACAGCTCGATTCATTTTTTATCCTATTGTGAGCTGAATAAGGAAGGGAAATAGATGTCTCCAACTAACCCTGCTTGCATACTGAGGTTAAACAGTTAAAACTATTGGTTTACATATGCTACAAAGATTCGGGGATTGTCTCAGGTTATTTTGTTCAAAAGGGTGTTTTGAGATGTTAGGACGAACGTTTTTTGATTGATGTGTGAAAGTATGGGATTTTGGGTTTTTGTTTAGTGTGCTCGCTAAGATCTTTTCTTTCGATCTTATGCCTACGTATTCCCGTTTACCGAAACAGGGAAATCAGAGTGTTCGTAGTTCCTCCTATTCTATGGGAGGAAATGGGGTTTTGGTGCCTTGTTCAAAGCCCAAGACGTGAAGCGAAAGGTGGTTTGTATCTTGTTCAAAGCCCAAGATGTGAAGCTGAAAAGTCTATTTGTATCTTGTTCAAAGCCCAAGATATGAAGCTGAAAGTCTCGACTTTAGAGAGAATTTGTCGTCTCTAAAGAAGTGTAAAGGAGAATTACTTTAACCAGGATATGCGAATCCGGCAATGCCATAATTTTCTAAGAAGGGGTTTTAACCTGAAGGAGAAGACTTTAACTCAGTGTAGAGCAATGCCATCTTTCCTTAGGAATTTCTCATGCTAAAAGAAGGGCAGTGGCATGGATATAGATGATCCAGAGGCTTGTCGCTTACAGCGATTAGATGAAAGGGAAGGAGTTGTTGATGTTTGTGTACTGTGAATGAGGCACAGCTTTGATGCTAAAAGGTTAATTGGATTAACCAGTGGTTTTCTTATACAAAGCCTAAGAGGAGGCTGATATGTGTCTCGTACAAAGCCCGAGAGAGAGGCTAAAAAGGTTTGACTCAGCTGGAGAATCTTTTATAGCTCGTATGAAGCCCGAGATGGAGGCTGAAAAAGAGTTTGACTCTACTTAGGGGAATTTGTATCTCGTACGAAGCCCGAGATGGAGGCAAAAGGGTGATTGACTCAACAAGGGAGTCTTTTATGTGTCTCATACAAAGCCTGAGAGAGAGGCTAAAAGTTATTTGACTCAACGAGGGAGTCTTTTGTATCTCATACGAAGCCCGAGATGGAGGCTGAAAGGTTTGCTCCGCTGGGGAGAATCATTTGTACAAAGCCCAAGAGGAGGCTAACGTGTTGGTGACTGTTTTAGTTGAGTGACAGGTCCAGTATACTGATTTAAGAGAAAATCAGTTCTTATATGAGCAACACTGTACTCATGGGTTTGATCTGAGGATCGGGATTGTTCCCTGTTCTTGAAGGAAACAGGGAAATCCAAAGGGTATTGAGACTGTCCGAGTCTACGGGTTTCTTCCTACTTAACGGAAGGGGTCATTTGAGAATGTCTTTGAGACTCAAGGGAGAGAGACTGTCCAAGTCTAGAGTTTTATCTTTTATACCATGCTTTGAGAAACAATAGTAGACTCTTGGAAAGGACTGTTCTATGAAGATGACTAGTTTCTGTTCCTATACCTCTAGGAGGTCGTCGGGACAATTTGTACGAAGCCCAAGAGGAGGCTGGAAACTTTTAAGAAGCCGATCGGTCCTTGTACGAAGCCCAAGAGGAGGCTATCATTCCCGGAGGAAGAGATCATTATACGAAGCCTAAGAGGAGGCTGTGAATACTTCTAACAAGCCGACGGGTCCTTGTACTAAGCCCAAGAGGAGGCGGGGTTGCTTTTAGGAAGCCTGTGGGTCCTTGTACAATGCCCAAGAGGAGGCCGATGCTTTTAAGAAGCCCGTGGGTCCCCAAACCCCGAGAAATTCAAGGAAAGCTATTCACAAGGAATAGATCAAGTCAGGAAAGTTCGAGAATTTGGAAGAAACTCAAAATGCCATTCACGGAGAATACATTCATCTTTGGGAGTAGAGTTTCTTGACAATTCCTAATGAGAACAGCCGAAGAGAAGACTGTATTTGGTGATCCTATTGGGGATCTAGCTGTCTATTTCTACGAATAAATGAAACGGCTTTTCCTAGTTCTAGACGTAGTTGCCGGGGAAACTCTAAATATCTATACTATTATTACACAGTTGATATGAGTTATGAAAGAAGACTTACAGCGAAACAGCCCCGCAATACAGTTATATGTGTAGGAAAGCAGTAAATGAAAGCGTATAAACACTTACTCGGTTGTAGAGCTTCTATGCTGTTTGGTTAGTTGTTCAACAAAGAAAGATTGAAAACAACAGTATATTCAAAATCAAAGGAGAAAGTGCTTTGAAAAAGAAAGATTTGGGGCTTACAGCTCAAGGAGAGGCCCAGGGTTTTATCGTTGAATTTGTACAGAGGGACTTATACAAGTGACTGTGGCCCAAAAAAGGTTTTCTGTACAAAGGGATGGGTCTTACACTCTCTCAAGAGGCCCAAAAAGTTTTAAAGAAAAAGAGTGGGGCTTATAACACGAGGGTAGGCCCAGATGATTTTTCGTTTAAAATGGGGATCGCGCCGAGGTTTTCTTTTAACGCAAAGGGACTTATACAATAGGTGAGGCCCAAAAAGGTTTTGGTTAAAAGGGAGATTGGGTCTTACACTCTAATAGAGGCCCAAAAGTTTTGAATGGGTCTTATAGCTCGAGGAGAGGCCCAAGGTTATTTTAAAAAGGCGACGATCGCGCCGTTCGTTTTTGACAGTATCGGGACTTATACAATAAGTGAGGCCCAAAAATGATTTGGTCAAAAAAGGATTGGGTCTTACACTCTATTAGAGGCCCAAAAAGTGTTTGAAAAAAGTTTGTTAAGGTGAAAATCAACAAAACCCTAATTTCATCATTTTTAAAGTAATTATTCAAGGAGAAATTAATTAAAAATGATACAAATTCCAAATAAGTTTGAATAAACAACTTTTGATTTTGGTTTTAGGTTTGAAAAATGAGGTTTTAATCACAAGATGAATTAAAACCTACTTGGTTTTGATTTTTCAACATGGATATTTATTTTTAAAAGGGTTTAAAAACAAATAAAAGGAATTTATTCACAAAAATACTAACTATATTAAATAAATAATATAAATCTATTTTTTTTGTGGAAATACATATTTCAATATTTTTGTGATTTTTTGCAAAAAGAACCAATCAAAAATAATTAAAATTGAGTGAGTTATTAATTTTCCAAATAATTAACAAAACATGAAAATAATTGGAAAAATAGCAAAAATGTGAAAAATCACAAAATGGCATGGGTGGGGTTTGAACCCACGACCTCAACCATACAAGGCGCGCGCCTTACCACTGGGGTGGTGATACATCCATTGTTTGAAACAAACCAACAAATATACAAGGCATGACTTGGTTTTGGCTTGCCCAAGGCAAGTTTTGGCTCAAAAACGTGAAGGTCATAACTTTCTCCATTCTTAATGGTTTGAGACAAAATTTATATGCATCTGGGCCAGAATTTCACAAGGAATCCAATGGTGGTGGTGGTTTTTTCAGATCACACTCCCTCCTCAAAACCCGATAGTGGTTTTGAAAATGACCTATAATTGCATGTTCTATGCTACACTTGAATACAGGCATGAATTACATGATCAATTGGCACAAAAACAACACATATGACATGTATAAGAGATGCATAATCAATGGACTTCAAATGCACACATGTTTTGGTGACTGCAAGTTGAGATGCTTACCCTTCTTTGGGATTTTGGTGTTTTCTCTGCAATCTGCCAACTCTCTTGCTCCAGATATGATTTTATGCTTTGGACAACCTCAAATGATCCCTTGGATGCTTTTAGGATGATTGGAATCAGCTGGTACCTGCAAAAACACAAATAGTCCCTTTCTTGCAAAAGGGGTCAAAAGTGACCAAAATGGCAACTCCCTCAAATGGTGTTCCAGATGGTGGGAACCATTTGGGACAGTTCAAGGATGATATTTGGAGTGTGTTTGAGGTTTTATCTGGTTTGGAAAGTGACTGAATCAAGACATGGCTTGAAACATGCAAAAAAGTGCTATTTTGAGGTTTTGAGAGGTGACTTTGTGATGTTGTGATTACAGGTCACCTTTGATGGTTTGCACAGCTTACATATGATATATATGAGGTGTGTGTGTGATTGGTTTAAGTGGAATTGCTCTCTAGCTCAAAAACTCAGAATTACTTGCTTTGGAAGGCAAGTTTGAGGTGAAAGAAGAGACTTTGAGGAAAGCATCTGTTTGATGGCTTTGGTGTACTCAAACTGAACACAATTGAGCTCTATTTATAGTAGAGCAAGTTTGTTTTGGGATCCACAGTGAATGGCAACTGCAGCAGGTGTTTGTTCCATGTTGGCCAATGGAAATGCAAGTCTCCTCTAGCCATTGACTAGAGGTTAGGGCACAGGGCTGTGGTTCCCTTGGTCTTGGATAAGTCTTGACTGAATTCATATGAGAATGGCTCAGTCCATGCCACCTTGATGCTTCCATTGAATGCTTCAATCCAAATTTGGAGTCTTGTCCCTATTTTAGCCATTCTAGGTTCAACATGCTATTTCTTGTTCCATGGACTTTGGAGGCTTGGCTCAGTGATTGTCCCCTTTAGAATCAATCCTCAGATGTGTCCAAGTGGATAGGAGCATTTGAATTTGGATGATTTTGGCAAATCGAGCCAAAATGCAAAATCTGCCTTGCCTTTGACAGATTTCTGCAAGGCAACTTGACAATGTCATATCTCATGGTGTAAGTTGAATTTGGTAATGTTCTTGACCATTTTGGAAAGCCCTTACATGATACAACAACTGTTTGAACATATTTGGTTTTGATCTCTTTTGAATCCAAGTGAAAAATCCCTCTACATTTGGCAAAAAGTGAAGTCAAATCTGACTTAGTGAAAATTTCACTAAGTGTTGGAACAAAGTGTCTTTTCTTGATTTTGATCACTCCATAACTCAACATCCATGAGGAATTTGGACATAGGTAAGTATGAAGTTTTTGTAGAGGGTAATGAGATCTTCAAATCAAGCTTTTAATGGAGCACAATGGCCTTGTGGTTTAGGAGTTATGGTCCTCCAAAGTTGGTGCATTAGTGGTACTTTTTCCATAACTTAGAAAAATTTCTAAGTTTTATGGTTACCCCTTTTACAAGTTATCCCACTTTTCTTGATTTTTCTTGATGAATGATGATTCAAATCATGCATTAATATCATTTTAGGGTTAAAAATCTATTTTAGTGAAAAATCTCAAAAAGTCAAAGTTGACTTTTGTGCACAGTTGACTTTTTATCAGATGAATTCCAAACTGTGCAATTCTTTATGAAATCATGTCCTTGACCTAAATCAAACTTGATGGACATGTTCCATGGGTGTTATAGGGTATATTGATTCGTGTCCTAGGGCTTGGGAGCATGTCCTGGTCAAAAGTCAAAGTTAAAGTTGACTTTTCCCGCGAAACCCTAATTGTGGTGCAGATGAAATTGAGACTTGTTGCACACACTTCTTGGCTTAATCCATTGTTCCAAATGGATCAATATAGTTCATTAGAGACCCTCAAATCTTGTCTTGAGGTCTTGGCTCATGATTTGTCCCAAAAGTCAACTTAGGGGTGAATTAGGTCAAGAAACCCTAATTCCTGATTTTTGTTGAATGCATCCCCTGAGGTCAAATTGACTTGATGATTGGGTTCATGAGGTTCCATGGAGTATATTAGGTTATGTTTTGGATCATTGGCTTGTGCCCAGAGGAAAATTTCCAACTGGAGGCCCTGGTCGACCAAAACCCTAATTTGGTGACACTGTCGATCTTGAAGCTTGATCCACCTAGAAGGGAGCAGCCTTGTGCTTAATCCTTGAAGTGGGAGTCCTCTTGATCTACTGAGGATGTCTGAGAGATTATACAAGTTGAAGATCAAGTCATTCCTTGATTGATCCTTTGTCTAAGGCTCAAAGAGAGTTTGAAACCCTAATTCTGATTGTAGTGGATGCTCAACAACCCTTGAGGAGATTGATGAGGCATAAAGGTCCATCCATATTGTGATGATGATTTACACAATGATGGGAATCTTAGTGGTCAAAATTTGGGGTATGACAGATGCCCCTATTTAATCTTCTTGGACACGAAGGTGTGAATGGCGAAGGTATTCGGGCATTCAGGGTGCAAGAGGATTAAATATCGGAATATCCGAAATTTTGACGGCGTCTATGAATGGTAATTCACACATTCATCTTCTTTTGCTAAGCAATGATGCTTAGAAAAGGTGAACTTCCCCTCGATCCTGGTTTCCTACCAAGGAACTGGTCTCAGTTTCTTTTGTCAACTTCCCCTCGATCCTGGTTTCCTACCAAGGAACTGGTCTCAGTTTCTGAAATAAACTTCCCCTCGATCCTGGTTTCCTACCAAGGAACTGGTCTTAGTTTCTGAAATAAACTTCCCCTCGATCCTGGTTTCCTACCAAGGAACTGGTCTCAGTTTTTGAAATAAACTTCCCCTCGATCCTAGTTTCCTACCAAGGAACTGGTCTAAGTTTCTTTTGTCAATAAACTTTATTGACAAGGGACGCTACTCGTAGCGGTTTTCCTCAAACTTCTCGCCGAATTTTCCTGGGGAGATGCCATTTGATGGAAAAAATTTTGATGTCAGACTTGCTGGGGAACCCCATCGTCTGAGTTGTAGAGTTGCACAAACTTCTCTGTTGGAGACGCCATTTGTTTCTACTGGGGAAAGCGAGTTTCTTGAGAAACTGTTTCCGCTTGGGGATATTACATCATACTTTTCTCGGGATCTTCTTGGAGAAATGCCATATGATTTGATCCAATTTTTGAGGTGCCGATGACCTTTTCATCAGCGGTTTTTCGGAGAAACACTGCTGTACTGCCGAATCTTTGTTTAAGAGGCTTTCTCTGGGGATTTTCCTTAATCCGGGAAAGCAATATCATCTTCAATGGCGAAGAGCGACATCTGTTGAAGGTTCTCTGGTCTTTCAGAGGTTCAAGTTATCAAAGTGACCAATTGCCGACTCTGATCTATAGATACACTGGTGACGAGTTCGTTCGGATACAACACTTCCTGACGAGGAAAGAACTAATAAACTCGATTGAGAGGACGGTTATCACAACAGGATTAGACCAACTCAAGTGATAGCGATGCAATATGAAATGTGAATGCAAATCAAAAATGCATGATGTATGTATGTATATGCTGACAAAACAGACGCGACATACAAACTAAAAGATGGACACGACTGGATACTCGGCCACTGCTGGGGACAAAAAAGTACCGCTGGTTCAAGATAGCAATTCCACCTTGCTTAGGAGAGATAGTCCCTGTTGGGAGCTATGTTGGTCGGGCTTAGGAGATGAGAACTCGACCGAAGGTATCAGACGGGAAAACCGCATCTGATACAGTTGATCCTTCATTCAGGCGCACTGGCTTAGAAGGAGTACTTTGATTCTGCACTTTGAAGCTTGCTTACTTTTGGAGAAGCGATCGATGTTCTTCTGATATTCAACAGTCAAAAGAAATTACCTTCTTTATTTTTAAAAGCAGAAAAAGTTTAACAAGTAAATTCGTTTTGTTTCATTTCAAAAATCGTTAATTAAGTTAAACAACGTCATTCTGTAAAGCTAAAACAAATAAGAATCATAAACAAAAGCACAAGGGCTCAAATTTTATTGATAAGATGGAGATCAGCCAAACGCGTGATTCCAAAGAGTATTTACAAGGTTAGAAAATGGTAATTTACAGGGAAAAGGGCTACGTTGAAACATAACGACCACTATCCTTCTACCAACTTTGAATTCCGGACATCCTGAGCTTCTGTCGAAGATGACCATGACTGGAGCTTTCCTCCGATGGGTGATGTAACTGCTGTTAAGGGACTTGCCTCTGTTGAACATAGTTACTTGCCATTATCCCTAACTTTTGCCTGGATTGTACTTTGATGTTTCCAATCCACCGGGATGGTTTTTTTTCATGTCTCTAACTTTTGCCTGGATTGCCCTTTCGGGTTTTCAATCCACCGAGACGTTTTTTTTTTTAGTTTAGGCGAAGTATTTCTTGATACATCAACATTCGTGGGGTAGGCAAATTCCTCTCCGTCCATGGTTGCAATTCTCAAGGCGCCGCCTGAGAAAGCTTTTGTGACCACATAGGGGCCATCATAATTCATAGTCCACTTGCCTCGCGAATCAGTGAGAAATGATTGAATCTTCTTGAGCACGAGGTCTCCTTTCCTGAAGATGCGAGGTCGGACCTTTTTGTCGAACGCCTTCTTCATTCTTTGCTGATACAACTGACCGTGGCATAGTGCCATGATTCTCTTCTCTTCGATCAAATTGAGTTCGTCGTGTCGACTTTGACACCATTCAGCTTCGGTGAGCTTGGCTTCCATCAATACCCAGATTGATGGGATCTCTACTTCTATGGGTAGCCCCTGTTGAAGTGCGGACAGATGTTCGATAACCGTGAAGAGCAAAGGGTAGCATGTCGTGCCAGTCTTTATAGGTTATAACCATATTTTGAACGATCTTCTTGATGTTCTTGTTAGCCGCTTCTACCGCTCCGTTAATCTTGGGTCGGTAGGGAGATGAGTTATGGTGTTCGATCTTGAACTCTGCGCACAACTCTTTCATCATCTTATTGTTCAAGTTAGATCCATTATCGGTAATGATCTGGCTTGGAACACCATAACGGCAGATGAGATTACTTTTGATAAATCAGACCACCACTTGTCAGGTTACATTAGCGTATGACGCTGCTTCGACCCACTTGGTGAAATAATCAATGGCTACTAGAATGAACCGATGTCCGTTTGAAGCCTTAGGTTCAATCAAGCCAATTATGTCTATTCCCCATATGGAAAAAGGCCACGGGGAAGAGAGAACTTTGAGATGCGATGGCGGCACATGGATTTTGTCGGCGTATATCTGACACTTGTGACACCTTCTCATGTACTTGTAGCAGTCGGATTCCATGGTCAACCAGTAGTACCCTGCTCTCAGAATTTTTCTCGCCATTGTATGTCCGTTGGCATGAGTGCCAAAGGATCCTTCATGAATTTCTTTTATCAGCATGTCTGCTTCTGGTTTGTTGACGCATCGGAGCAAGACCATGTCAAAGTTTCTCTTATAGAGAGTATCGCCGCTCAGGAAGAAGCTGCCTGCTAGCCTTCTGAGGGTTTTTCTATCTTTCCTGGATGCCCCAGGAGGATACTCTTGTTTCTGAAGGAAGCATTTGATATCGTGATACCAAGGTTTATCGTCTATGATTGCTTCAATCGCGAAGATGTAGGCGGACCGTTCAAGGCGCATTACGTCAATCTTAGGCAGGTCATTCCATCGACCTATGCTAATCATGGAAGAAAGAGTGGCTAAAGCATCAGCCATGTGATTCTCACCACGAGGGATGTGATGAAACTCAACTCTGTTGAAGAAGGGTAGCAACCTTCTTGCATAGTCTTTGTAAGGAATCAATCCTGATTGGTATGTGTTTCAATCTCCTGTGATCTGATTGATAACCAAGGCTGAATTGCCGTATACGTCCAAATTCTTGATCCTTAAATCAATGGCTTCTTCGAGACCCATAATACAATCTTCGTATTCGGCCTCGTTGTTCGTACATTTGAACATAAGTCTGGCAGTGAAAGGAATGTGGGTACCCTGAGGGGTAACAATGATTGCCCCAATTCCATTTCCGTAATGATTAACTGCTCCGTCAAAGATAAGTCCCCATTGGGAACCTGGTTCTGGCCCTTCACTGGGTAGCGGTTCATCACAATCTTTCATTTTTAGATACATGACATCTTCGTCTAGGAAGTCAAACCTGATTGATTCCTGATCGTCAATCGGTTGATGAGCCAAATGATCGGCTAAAATACTTCCTTTGACGGCTTTCTGAGCATGGTACTCTATGTCATATTCTGATAGTAGCATCTGTCAACGGGCAATCCTTCCCGTGAGAGCAGGATTTTCAAATACGTACTTGATTGGATCCATCTCGGAGATCAACCAAGTAGTATGACGAATCATGTACTGACGAAGACATTTGGCTGCCCAAGCCAAAGCGCAACAAGTTTTCTCAAGCATCGTGTACCGAGTTTCGCAGTCGGTGAACTTCTTGCTCAGATAGTAAATGGCAAACTCTTTCCTTTTGGCTTCGTCTTGTTGGCCAAGTACACATCCCATTGAGTCCTCTAGGACCGTGAGGTAAATGATCAGTGGTCTTCCTTCCACTGGAGGTGATAGAATCGGCGGATTCAACAGATACTCCTTAATACTGTCGAAAGCAGTTTGGCAGTCTTCTGACCAAACGCAGTCCTGGTTCTTTTTCAGTAACATGAAAATCGGCGCACACGTGGCGGTCATGAGGAATATGAATCTGGAGATGTAGTTCAAACGTCCCAAGAATCCTCTGACTTGTTTTTCAGTTTTCGGAGAAGGCATTTCTTGAATGGCCTTGACCTTGTCAGGATCAACTTCAATTCCTTTCTGGCTGACGATGAACCCTAAGACTTTCCCTAAACGGACACCGAAGGTGCACTTGTTGGGATTCAAGCGGAGCTTATACTTTCTCAACCGCTCTAATAGTTTTGACAGGTGGGTCACATGCTCCTCTTCTGTCTTTGATTTTGCAATCATATCATCGACATATACCTTAATTTCTTTGTGTATCATGTCATGAAACAGAGTAGTCATGGCCCTTTGATAGGTTGCCCCGACGTTCTTCAATCCGAACGACATTACCTTGTAACAAAAGGTACCCCATGGGGTAATGAACAAAGTTTTCTCCATGTCTTTCGGCGCCATTTTGATCTGGTTATAGCCCGAGAATCCATCCATGAAGGAGAAAACTTTAAACTTTGCTGTACTGTCAACCAGCATGTCAATGTGTGGTAAAGGAAAGTCGTCCTTTGGACTTACCTTGTTCAGATCCCTATAGTCGACACACATTCTGACCTTTCCATCCTTTTTGGGAACAGGTACGATGTTGGCTAACCATTGAGGATATTCAGACGTAGCAAGGAAACCTGCGTCAATCTGTTTTCGTACCTCCTCTTTGATTTTGATGGCCATGTCCGGGTGAGTGCGTCTCAACCTTTGTTTTACTGGCGGACATTCCGATCTCAACGGTAAGTGATGTTCCACGATGCTGGTATCCAACCCTGGCATATCCTGATAGGACCAAGCGAACACATCGGGGAATTCTTTGAGAAGCTTTGTCAAACTCTCTTTAGCAGCTGGACTGAGCAGTGCCCCAATCTTGATTTCTTTTCTCTCTTTTTCCGAACCCAAGTTTACTGTTTCCAACGGCTCTTTGTAAGGTTCAATGGACCTTTCCTCTTGTCTGAGTAATCGGGAGATCTCTTCTAAAATTTTGTCGCCAACTTCTTCTTCGGCCCCAAATACCGGGAACTCAAAGTCGGGAGAAGACATCGGATCGTATGTTTCAACGGGGTGTAAAACAAGCAATCTGCATGACGTGATGATTTGTGTTTAGAAGAGATAAAGAAAATGCAAGTGTGTGCAGTGTATTTCTTTTAATGCTTGTTTTTATTATTGATTTGTTTTTTAGGATTACCATTTTCTGAGAAAAGCAAAAAGAGAAAACAACAATAAATGCGAAAATTACAAAACGACGTTATTTTATTAATGAACAAGTCGAATCTTGAAACTACAGCCCTATAAAACAAAACTCTGTCGCTTTGGGCAAAGCGAAGAGGGAAATTTACAGAAAGTGAGCCCTATCAAAACATTCGTTTCACCTGGGCAGGGTGAAAGGTTAAAGATGGCAATTACTTTGACTGATGAACGACCTTCGGAACCTCGACGGCAACCCACTGGCGGCGAACTCCTCGGTGAATCACAAAGTCTGGCACCTTCCTTGATTTGTCTTCAGAAATAACGCTGATTTCTGGTGGAGCAGGATCATTGGAATCTGTCTCCCAGGCAGAGTTGTCGTAGGAGGATTCCTCTGTTGTATTTTGCAGAGTATTTGTACTCTCAGCTGTATCTCCCCATCCAGTTGACTGGATGTCTTCAAGCCTGATACAAGAGCTTTCGGGAGCGGTGTACTTGACCATATAATCAAATTTTCCACTTGGTTGTCCCAAGGTGTCCCACACTTCTTTGGAACTGGAGGAGTCATCCCTCTCGATGACGCTGACCTCGGGAAAATCATAGTTGATGAATTCCAGTCCTGCAAACGTTGCGAATTCATCGTCATGTTGAGTAGTTTCTGAATGACCTGAGTGTTGATCCCATAACATGGTGGGGACACAGGTATTCTGGTCAATGATGCTCAGCTGAGTGTCATTATTCGGCTGACTTTCTGGCCCCAAGTCTCCTGGGTAAGGTTGCCACATTGGCAAATCATCCATCGGGCCATAGTAGGTAGAGTCAAAGTTGTCTTTCATCAGAGTGTCTTCCTCTAACGAATTTGGTGGAGCACGACATCCTTCTGGATCACAACCTCCATATATCATTTTGACATCTGACCTGGGTATAAATCTCGAACTCTGTGCGGGAAAGCAAAATGGAGTTTGCGTTTCGTCCTGCGACATATAACCGTCCTCGTTGAGGTAGGACTTCCATTCCTCCTCTGTGTCAAAGGGATCCTCTTCATTGATAACATGGACTAATTGAGTCACTGGTTGGAGGAAGCCTCCATTATGGAAGAAGTTCTGAATGGGATGAAGACTTTCATCGTTGACAGCTGTCTGGGTGCAGGTCGCAGAAAAACCAAGACCCTTCTTTGTTTTATTGTCAATAGGAATGACAAGCTATCCCCATCCTTTTGTATCGGTACTCTCGACCACTTTGATAGCATCTTTGTATGAGGAAATTGAAGTTCCGCCTTCAGATTGATTGTTCTTGCTCACCGACAGTGCTTGGAACTGCGTCCCAATAACCTCCTCGGGTTCCACACAAGTAGATGATGATAAGTTACTCACGAGCAAGGCCTGTTCCCCACAGACTGTGATAAGTTGATCGTCCTTGACGAACTTCAGCTTTTGGTGGAGAGTCGAAGTGACTGCTCCAGCCTGATGTATCCAAGGTCTTCCTAATAAACAACTGTACGTTGCCCGGATGTCCATGACCTGGAAAGTGACTTGGAAAGTGTGAGGACCAATAGTTATGGGAAGATCAACTTCGCCGATAACCTTTTTTCTGGATCCGTCAAATGCTTTAACAATGACCTCGCTGATTCTCATCGGAGGGCCTTTGAATGATAATTGCATCAAAGTGGACTTCAGCATAACATTCAGGGCTGACCCTGTGTCTACCAGTACGCTGGCTAAAGCATCGTCCTGGCAGTTGACTGTGATATTGAGTGCCATGTTATGACGGCGACCCTCTTCAGGTAATTATTCATCACTAAATCCCAAATTGTTGCAGGAAGTGATGTTAGAGACAATGCTATCGAACTGTCTGATTGTTACATCCTATTCCACAAAGGCCTGCTCCAAGACTTTATGTAGAGCCTCCCTGTGGACTTCTGAACTGAGTAACAATGATAATACCGAGATCTTTGAAGGAGTTTGTAACAGTTGATCAACAATGTTGTATTCACTCCTTTGGATGAGCTTCAGCATCTCATCTTTGTTCCTTGAAAGGTCGGGATCATTGGATTGACCGACTGGTGGATTAGGAACTTCTGTCTGAGGTTCCTTTTCTTTGTTAAGTTCTCCAACTCCTCGGTTGAAGATTCGACCGCTCCGTGTTACACGACTGATGTCTGCAATATTCACGACGGAGGGTAATGGAATTTCCTTTCCATTCTCAATTATTGTTTCACCGTATTTATAAGGGATAACCTTAGCTGATTCATACGGTAGTGGTCCTGGTAGATAGATGACTATGGGAACCTTCTGATTTTTCTGACCATCGTAAGTAATCTCGATCCGTTCCCGGTTGGGAACTTTTGATTCGTCAAGCAGAGGGATGATAGTACACACATCTCTAGTCCTCTAATGATCAGAGATGATGACAACGTCCTCAATTTGATCGGCGAGATAGTTCGGCGCCCAGTTAATGGGTCCGGAACCCGGATATGGACGAATCTCTCTGCGATCCACCTGACCCTGAAGAGCTGCTCGCACAAGGTAGCATCCTTGGTTACTTTCTGAACAGACTCTACAATGGTCATAATTGTGTGGTGGCACCTGGCCACGCCCACTCTGAATGCAATGTAACCTCACTAGGTTAGCTTCCACAGATCGGACATCCTGACTCTGACGCCGAGTAGGATTCCTGTTATTGATACTAATTTGCTGAGTATCCTCATCCATATAGATTGGCATCCACCAGTGATTTAACAAGTGCTGAAGTGCCTCCTGGCCAAGGGTACAACCTTGATCATTTTCGCAACCCGCTTTACAGCTTTGGTAATCATGTGATATTAAGAATCCGAGTCGGACCTGCTCAGCATGTAACTCTACCAGGTTGGTATTCATCACGTGAATATCAAAGATCTGAACCATGTTGATCTGATAAGGATTCCTATCATGGTAGTCTTGGATCCATCCAAGATCCATCTGACGCTGGAGGGCCTCTTGTATGAAAGAGCATCCCTGTTTATTTACCGAGCAAGTCAGACAGGAACTATAATCGTGCCGCGGCAGATTATGGTACTGGCTTTGTCTTGAGTGCATCGCCACCAAGTTGACATTCATTGCACGGATGTCGTGGTTCTGAATGACGTTGGAGTTCGTGTAGACCATGTTAACTTCACGAACTCGGTGCTCTTGGATCCATCTGAGATTCATCTGTTCCTGTAGAGCTGTTTGCACTACCAAACATGCTTGATTGCTTTTAGAGCAGATATCACACTGGTGATAATTATGAGGTGGCACATGGCCATATTCGCTCTGTCTACAATGCATCTTGACCAGATTGGTCCCCAACAAGAGTACATCGTGAATTTGATAGACATTGTTAGATTCTTTCTCAATCAGGTTGACCGTAGCTTTCTCGTGTTGAGGCAGCGGGTTCGTGAGAACATTAGGATTCGTATCTTTGAAAGATAAGAGCCCGCTCCTAACAAGCTTTTGCACGTCGGATTTGAAATTGAGATAATTCTCTATGTTATGCCCCGATCCTCCTTGATGATAAGGGCAAGTCTGATCCGCTTTGAACCAAAAAGGTGGATTTTCCGGTACTGTAAGAGGAGACTTAGTCTGAATGTGCCCCTTAGCCAGTAGTAACGGAAATAGTTCTGCGTATGATACGGGTACAGGATCAAATCCTTGTGGCCGCGTTGTATGGTTGTTGTTGTATGGAGGACGAGCCTGCTGAAGAGGCTATTGTGTCCTTTGCTGCTGATTAGGTTGGCTCTGTTCAACCTGAGGTTGATACGTAGGAATAGGCGCGGGATTGATAGCAAGAGTCACCGCTGCTACTGGTTGATAACGTCGCCTTTGCTTTCCGAGAGAGATATTCCCAATATCCTCCTCTTTTTTCTTAGGGAGAGCACTACCGTATCGTTTTGTACTACTTGATGATACAGCGTCTTTGGCCAAACGTCCTTCTCGGACGGCTTCCTCAAGACGAACTCCCATACCCACCATCTCGGTGAAGTCACTAGGCGCACTGGCGACCATTCTGTCGTAGTAAAATGAACCCAAGGTCTTTAAAAAGATATTTGTCATCTCTTTTTCCTCAAGAGGTGGACAAATTTGAGCGGCAATTTCACGCCATCTCTGGGCGTACTCCTTAAAGGTTTCCTTGTCCTTTTGTGACATTGATCCGAGTTGATCTCTGTCGGGTGCCATGTCCAAATTGTATTTATAATGTTGAACGAAGGCAGTGCCAAGATCTCTGAATGTGCTGATCGAGGCACGGTTTAAACCCATGTACCATTTTAATGCGGCACCGGTTAAACTATCCTGAAAGTAATGAATCAGCAGGTCCTGATTCTCAGTCTGAGATGACATTCGTCGAGCGTACATTGTCAAGTGACTTTGGGGGCAAGAGTTACCCTTGTACTTTTCAAAGTCGGGCACTTGGAATTTGTGTGGAATTTTCACATTGGGGACCAGACAAAGGTCTGCGGCGTCTTTTCCAAAAAGATCCTGACCGCGAATGGCTTGCAGTTCCTTCTGCATTTCCAAGAACTGTTCCTGGAATTCATCCATTCGGTCAAACATAGTTTCCTTCTTACCAGAAGGTATCTATGGAATCTGTCCTTCCGGGACAGTGTGCACCACAGGGGGTGGTACCGCAACTACGGCAGTGAATCTTGGCGCTTCCCGAAGTTTGTAACCTTCAGGAGTCTTCAATATGCCTCTGGCATTTTCGCTTTCCCGAAGTTTGTAACCTTCAGGACCAGCGGCTCCTGCTGAAGTTCCCTGATCTTCAACGATAGGCGGAACATATCCTTCTGGGATATAGTTAACAGGCATGCCCCAGGGACGATCTTTCGACATTTGATACCTAGGATCGAACTTCTCCACTATGGGCGCTGAGGTGATCTCTAAGATCACAGTTCTTTGTAGCTGAGCTTCTGCCATGGCTTGCATGTCGTTACGAAGCTTTCTCATATCCTCTCTCAGAGCGTCGATTTCTTCTTTCAACTCTCTGTTTTCTTCCTCAAGATCATCCATCTTTTTCTGACGACTGGCCCGAGTATTGTACGAATGAGACAGTTTGACTCTAGAACCGAGACACAAACGTAAGATTCGTAGGTAAGGAGAATACGCGATGTGGGAATGATGAAATGCAATGATTATATTAATTGTTTTTTTGGTTTAATCAAAATAAACTTCGACAATTAGATTGCAAATATCAAACAGTGGGGGAACCCCTTTTTATTGAAATTCAAAGGATTACAGAAATGGAAATACAGTAGATTACAAGGTGCAGAAACAGAAACCTAAGCTAATGGGTCCCGAGAGAACTCGGGTGCTGATTCTGGTACTTCCTTTTCTTTGACCGGGGCTTTTGAGCCGTTGTCGGGTTGTCATTCCTTTGCCAGGTGAAAGGAGCGAGCAAATTCCTTTGGTCATCTTGATTATCCACAGCATGTTGCTCTAAAATTTCAATCAGAGCATCTTTCTCTTTCAGTAATTGCTGTATTTGGATACACTCCACATTGAGGGTACGGTACTTGTTCTTCCAAGACCTCCTCTCCCGTTGAACTTTGTTGAGAGTAACCTGAAGCTTTTCAGTTTCCGTCATGAAGTACATGACAGATTCCCGTGGCGGAAGAATTCCGTAACGAGGATAAGGTATCTTTAGCTTGAGAGCTCTAGTTTGTACCCAGTGGAGATAAGGCTCCACCGAGACACAGTCCGGTTTTCCTAGAGACTCTCGTCCTTTCTTATTAACATGCTTCCAAGCGTGCACTATTTCCATCTTTAGTGCTCTGTCGTTTTCTCCTTCTTTGAAGAAAAGACCTTCCAGATGAGCGTTGCGTGGAACAAGCCTCATTGGGTATCCAAATTGACGATGAACCAATATCGGATGATAGTTGATTCCTCCTTTAGTTCCTATGAGGGGTACGTTGGGGAAGTTTCCACAACGGTCAATGATCCTCATTCCATCATAAATCCTATTGCACCAATCAATGTCAGAGTTGGTGAGAGACATGATTTTCTGCGACCAGCGTAAGGCGCTCTTATGATCCCAAAAAGCAGCAGACTTAGGCAAATGGGAGATAAACCATTTGTAAAGCAAAGGTACACAACATGTGATCTCCCCTCCGCTGTACAAATTCCCTAAGTGTACAGAATGATACGCATCTGCGAGCAAAGTCGACACAGGGTTTCCAATGAGAAAAACCTTGATGGCGTTGATATCGACAAAGTTATTAATGTTGGGCAACAGAAATAATCCGTAGGTGAGTAAAACAAAGATGCTTTCAAAAGCAGTCCCGTTCCCTATACTAGCGAAGTACAGAGCTTTCTTTGTTAAGAACTGGGCTGGCAAACCTTGGATGCCACCCTTGGTAGTCATGTGAGTCTTGGCCTCCGACTCATCCACATGAATTGCTCTTGCAATGGTCTGATCCTTTGGAATTTCTTCCAGTCCAGAAAATGGAGCCTGATCAGTAATGTGTAGATCGATCAGATGAGAGTACTCCTCCAGCGTTGGTGCTAGCTGGTAATCTGAGAATGTGAAACAGTGATAAACCGGATCGTAGAACTGAACGAGTATATCCATGATTCCTTTAATCACATGGACTCTTAGCAGAGGTAGCAGACCTCCGTACTTGGCTCTGAAGGCCTCTTGGTTTGTGATCATTCTTGCCAAACCTCTCAGATCCTCTAGTTTTGGAGCCTTGAAGGTATACTTATGAGTTCTCCTTCTACCGAAATCCATTAGCGTAATCCTTTTCTCTGATATTTGCAATCACGGTCTTAGTTTAATTTGAAAAACAGAGAGACTAGAAGAGAAATTTTTTTTTTGTTTTAATGTTTTTTAAATGAATGCATGAATGCAGCACACAAAAACATATAAAAAACATGGGGTCAAAGGGTCGTTGTCATGGAGTCAAGGATCTACCCATCCCAAAGGTTTACTAATGACTTTTGTACCTGTCTCTCTTCATCATCAACTCTTGTCAAGAAAACACCAGCGGGCCGGGAACCGTGCTAGGTGATGTTTTTTGAAGAGTCCTCAGAAGAGGGTGGCATCGCATGACGACCATTTTCGATAGCCTCTGCGCCACTAAAGGGGTTTTCCTAGGTGTATACTCAATCTTTCCACATGCGACATCACACGCATTCCCATTAGCAGAAAAATAAACACATATAGCAAGTAGGAAAAGCAGTATATATATTTTTCCTAATGTCCTAGACTTTTAAAGCTATGAATCCTATGTTCCTGACAGAAATGGCTTCCCGGCGGAGTCACCATTCTGTGGTTTCTTTCCAAAGTAAAGGTTCTGACCTAAGATCCTAGTAGAATAAAAAAGTCTTATCTCAGTGAAGGTTGCTACCTATGAGACAAGAATGAACAAACAATGCACGGTAGTCCCCAGCAGAGTCGCCACTTTTCTGTAGCGAGCGATTTTTGGATGTGGTTGCGAAGCACGACCGCTCTGGTACTACAACTCGACTCATTTTTTATCCTATTGTGAGCTGAATAAGGAAGGGAAATAGATGTCTCCAACTAACCCTGCTTGCATACTGAGGTTAAACAGTCAAAACTGTTGGTTTACAGATGCTACAAAGATTTGGGGATTGTCTCAGGTTATTTTGTTCAAAAGGGTGTTTTGAGATGTTAGGACGGACGTTTTTTGATTGATGTGTGAAAGTATGGGATTTTGGGTTTTTGTTTAGTGTGCTCGCTAAGATCTTTTCTTTCGATCTTATGCCTACGTATTCCCGTTTACCGAAACAGGGAAATCAGAGCGTTCGTAGTTCCTCCTATTCTATGGGAGGAAATGGGGTTTTGGTGTCTTGTTTAAAGCCCAAGACGTGAAGCGAAAGGTGGTTTGTATCTTGTTCAAAGCCCAAGATGTGAAGCTGAAAAGTCTATTTGTATCTTGTTCAAAGCCCGAGATGTGAAGCTGAAAGTCTCGACTTTAGAGAGAATTTGTCGTCTCTAAAGAAGTGTAAAGGAGAATTACTTTAACTGGGATATGCGAATCCGGCAATGCCATAATTTCCTAAGAAGGGGTTTTAACCTGAAGGAGAAGACTTTAACTCAGTGTAGAGAAATGCCATCTTTCCTTAGGAATTTCTCATGCTAAAAGAAGGGCAGTGGCATGGATATAGATGATCCAGAGACTTGCCGCTTACAGCGATTAGATGAAAGGGAAGGAGTTGTTGATGTTTGTGTACTGTGAACGAGGCACAACTTTGATGCTAAAAGGTTAATTGGATTAACCAGTGGATTTCTTATACAAAGCCTAAGAGGAGGCTAATATGTGTCTCGTACAAAGCCCGAGAGAGAGGCTAAAAAGGTTTGACTCAGCTGGAGAATCTTTTATAGCTTGTATGAAGCCCGAGATGGAGGCTGAAAAAGAGTTTGACTCTACTTAGGGGAATTTGTGTCTCGTACGAAGCCCGAGATGGAGGCGAAAGGGTGATTGACTCAACGAGGGAGTCTTTTATGTGTCTCATACAAAGCCTGAGAGAGAGGCTAAAAGTTATTTGACTCAACGAGGGAGTCTTTTGTATCTCGTACGAAGCCCGAGATGGAGGCTGAAAGGTTTGCTCCGCTGAGGAGAATCATTTGTACAAAGCCCAAGAGGAGGCTAACGTGTTGGTGACTGTTTTAGTTGAGTGACAGGTCCAGTATACTGATTTAAGAGAAAATCAGTTCTTATATGAGCAACACTGTACTCATGGGTTTGATCTGAGGATCGGGATTGTTCCCTGTTCTTTAAGGAAACGGGGAAATCCAAAGGGTATTGAGACTGTCCGAGTCTACGGGTTTCTTCCAAATTAACGGAAGGGGTCATTTGAGAATGTCTTTGAGACTCAAGGGAGAGAGACTGTCCAAGTCTAGAGTTTTATCTTTTGTACCATGCTTTGAGAAACAGTAGTAGACTCTTGGGAAGGACTGTTCTATGAAGATGACTAGTTTCTGTTCCTATACCTCTAGGAGGTCGTCGGGACAATTTGTACGAAGCCCAAGAGGAGGCTGGAAACTTTTAAGAAGCCGATCGGTCCTTGTACGAAGCCCAAGAGGAGGCTATCATTCCCGGAGGAAGAGATCATTATACGAAGCCTAAGAGGAGGCTGTGAATACTTCTAAGAAGCCGACGGGTCCTAGTACTAAGCCCAAGAGGAGGCGGGGTTGCTTTTAGGAAGCCTGTGGGTCCTTGTACAATGCCCAAGAGGAGGCCGATGCTTTTAAGAAGCCCGTGGGTCCCCAAACCCCGAGAAATTCAAGGAAAGCTATTCACAAGGAATAGATCAAGTCAAGAAAGTTCGAGAATTTGGAAGAAACTCAAAGATGCCATTCACAGAGAATACATTCATCTTTGGGAGTAGAGTTTCTTGACAATTCCTAATGAGGACAGCCGAAGAGAAGACTATATCTGGTGATCCTATTGGGGATCTAGCTGTCTATTTCTACGAATAAATGAAACGGCTTTTCCTAGTTCTAGACGTAGTTGCCGGGGAAACTCTAAATATCTATACTATTATTACACATTTGATATGAGTTTATGAAAGAAGACTTACAGCGAAACAGCCCCGCAATATAGTTATATGTGTAGGAAAGCAGTAAATGAAAGCGTATAAACACTTACTCGGTTGTAGAGCTTCCATGCTGTTTGGTTAGTTATTCAACAAATAAAGATTGAAAACAACAGTATATTCAAAATCAAAGGAGAAAGTGCTTTGAAAAAGAAAGATTTGGGGCTTACAGCTCAAGGAGAGGCCCAGGGTTTTACCGTTGAATTTGTACAGAGGGACTTATACAAGTGACTGTGGCCCAAAACAGGTTTTCTATACAAAGGGATGGGTCTTACACTCTCTCAAGAGGCCCAAAAAGTTTTAAAGAAAAAGAGTGGGGCTTATAACACGAGGGTAGGCCCAGATGATTTTTCGTTTAAAATGGCGATCGCACCGAGGTTTTCTTTTAACGCAAAGGGACTTATACAATAGGTGAGGCCCAAAAAGGTTTTGGTTAAAAGGGGGATTGGGTCTTACACTCTAATAGAGGCCCAAAAGTTTTGAATGGGTCTTATAGCTCGAGGAGAGGCCCAAGGTTATTTTAAAAAGGCGACGATCGCGCCGTTCGTTTTTGACAGTATCGGGACTTATACAATAAGTGAGGCCCAAAAATGATTTGGTCAAAAAAGGATTGGGTCTTACACTCTATTAGAGGCCCAAAAAGTGTTTGAAAAAAGTTTGTTAAGGTGAAAATCAACAAAACCCTAATTTCATCATTTTTAAAGTAATTATTCAAGGAGAAATTAATTAAAAATGATACAAATTCCAAATAAGTTTGAATAAACAACTTATGATTTTGGTTTTAGGTTTGAAAAATGAGGTTTTAATCACAAGATGAATTAAAACCTACTTGGTTTTGATTTTTCAACATGGATATTTATTTTTAAAAGGGTTTAAAAACAAATAAAAGGCATTTATTCACAAAAATACTAACTATATTAAATAAATAATATAAATCTAATTTTTTTGTGGAAATAAATATTTCAATATTTTTGTGATTTTTTGCAAAAAGAACCAATAAAAAATAATTAAAATTGAGTGAGTTATTAATTTTCCAAATAATTAACAAAACATGAAAATAATTGGAAAAATAGCAAAAATGTGAAAAATCACAAAATGGCATGGGTGGGGTTTGAACCCACGACCTCAAGCATACAAGGCGCGCGCCTTACCACTGGGGTGGTGATACATCCATTGTTTGAAACAAACCAACAAATATACAAGGCATGACTTGGTTTTGGCTTGCCCAAGGCAAGTTTTGGCTCAAAAACGTGAAGGTCATAACTTTCTCAATTCTTAATGGTTTGAGACAAAATTTATATGCATCTGAGCCAGAATTTCACAAGGAATCCAATGGTGGTGGTGGTTTTTTCAGATCACACTCCCTCCTCAAAACCCGATAGTGGTTTTGAAAATGACCTATAATTGCATGTTCTATGCTACACTTGAATACAGGCATGAATTACATGATCAATTGGCACAAACACAACACATATGACATGTATAAGAGATGCATAATCAATGGACTTCAAATGCACACATGTTTTGGTGACTGCAAGTTGAGATGCTTACCCTTCTTTGGGATTTTGGAGTTTTCTCTGCAATCTGCCAACTCTCTTGCTCCAGATATGATTTTGTGCTTTGGACAACCTCAAATGATCCCTTGGATGCTTTTAGGATGATTGGAATCAGCTGGTACCTGCAAAAACACAATCAGTCCCTTTCTTGCAAAAGGGGTCAAAAGTGACCAAAATGGCAACTCCCTCAAATGGTGTTCCAGATGGTGGGAACCATTTGGGACAGTTCAAGGATGATATTTGGAGTGTGTTTGAGGTTTTATCTGGTTTGGAAAGTGACTGAATCAAGACATGGCTTGAAACATGCAAAAAAGTGCTATTTTGAGGTTTTGAGAGATGACTTTGTGATGTTGTGATTACAGGTCACCTTTGATGGTTTGCATAACTTACACATGATATATATGAGGTGTGTGTGTGATTGGTTTGAGTGGAATTGCTCTCTAGCTCAAAAACTCAGAATTACTTGCTTTGGAAGGCAAGTTTGAGGTGAAAGAAGAGATTTTGAGGAAAGCATCTGTTTGATGGCTTTGGTGTACTCAAACTGAACACAATTGAGCTCTATTTATAGTAGATCAAGTTTGTTTTGGGATCCACAGTGAATGGCAACTGCAGCAGGTGTTTGTTCCATGTTGGCCAATGGAAATGCAAGTCTCCTCTAGCCATTGACTAGAGGTTAGGGCACAGGGCTGTGGTTCCCTTGGTCTTGGATAAGTCTTGACTGATTTCAGATGAGAATGGCTCAGTCCATGCCACCTTGATGCTTCCATTGAATGCTTCAATCCAAATTTGGAGTCTTGTCCCTATTTTGGCCATTCTAGGTTCAACATGCTATTTCTTGTTCCATGGACTTTGGAGGCTTGGCTCAGTGATTGTCCCTTTTAGAATCAATCCTCAGATGTGTCCACGTGGATAGGAGCATTTGAATTTGGCTGATTTTGGAAAATCGAGCCAAAATGCAAAATCTGCCTTGCCTTTGACAGATTTCAGCAAGGCAACTTGACAATGTCATATCTCATGGTGTAAGTTGAATTTGGTAATGTTCTTGACCATTTTGGAAAGCCCTTACATGATACAACAACTGTTTGAACATATTTGGTTTTGATCTCTTTTGAATCCAAGTGAAAAATCCCTCTACATTTGGCAAAAAGTGAAGTCAAATCTGACTTAGTGAAAATTTCACTAAGTGTTGGAACAAAGTGTCTTTTCTTGATTTTGATCACTCCATAACTCAAAATCCATGAGGAATTTGGACATAGGTCAGTATGAAGTTTTTGTAGAGGGTAATGAGATCTTCAAATCAAGCTTTGAATGGAGCACAATGGCCTTGTGGTTTAGGAGTTATGGTCCTCCAAAGTCGGTGCATTAGTGGTACTTTTTCCATAACTTAGAAAAATTTCTAAGTTTTATGGTTACCCCTTTTACAAGTTATCCCACTTTTCTTGATTTTTCTTGATGAATGATGATTCAAATCATACATTAACATCATTTTAGGGTTAAAAATCCATTTTAGTGAAAAATCTCAAAAAGTCAAAGTTGACTTTTGTGCACAGTTGACTTTTTAGCAGATGAATTCCAAACTGTGCAATTCTTTATGAAATCATGTCCTTGACCTAAATCAAACTTGATTGACATGTTCCATGGGTGTTATAGGTTATATTGATTCATGTCCTAGGGCTTAGGAGCATGTCCTGGTCAAAAGTCAAAGTTACAATTGACTTTTCCCGCGAAACCCTAATTGTGGTGCAGATGAAATTGAGACTTGTTGCACACACTTCTTGGCTTAATCCATTGTTCCAAATGGATCAATATAGTTCATTAGAGACCCTCAAATCTTGTCTTGAGGTCTTGGCTCATGATTTGTCCCAAAAGTCAACTTAGGGGTGAATTAGGTCAAGAAACCCTAATTCCTGATTTTTGTTGAATGCATCCCCTGAGGTCAAATTGACTTGATGATTGGGTTCATGAGGTTCCATGGAGTATATTAGGTTATGTTTTGGATCATTGGCATGTGCCCAGAGGAAAATTTCCAACTGGAGGCCCTGGTCGACCAAAACCCTAATTTGGTGACACTATCGATCTTGAAGCTTGATCCACCTAGAAGGGAGCAGCCTTGTGCTTAATCCTTGAAGTGGGAGTCCTCTTGATCTACTGAGGATGTCTGAGAGATTAGACAAGTTGAAGATCAAGTCATTCCTTGATTGATCCTTTGTCTAAGGCTCAAAGAGAGTTTGAAACCCTAATTCTGATTGTAGTGGATGCTCAACAACCCTTGAGGAGATTGACGAGGCATAAAGGTCCATCCATATTGTGATGATGATTTGCATAATGATGGGAATCTTAGTGGTAAAAATTTGGGGTATGACACTAATAGAACAGGAGTATCTTCATCAGCATTGAAGTCCATAATGATGAAATCAGCGGGAAACATAAATTTATCAAACCTCACTAGTACATCTTCAATTTTTCTTTGGGGATAGAAGATGCTTTTATCAGCTAATTAGAGTGTAATGATTATTGGTCTAGTAGCACCAATACCAAGATTCTTAAAGATAGATAAGGGCATTAGATTTATACTTGCACCAAGGTCTCATAAAGCTCTGCCACATAACGACTCTCCAATGTTGCATGGAATCGTAAAACTTCTAGGATCCTTCAGCTTTGGTGGAAGCTTTCCTTTTACAAGATGACTGTATTCTTGTGTCAAAGCAACAATAGAAAATTCACCCACTCTTTTTCTTTTGGTGAGCATATCCTTCATGAACTTATAGTAGTTTGGCATTTGTCGTGTGGCTTCAATCAAAGGAATACTGATCTGCAGTTGCTTCAGAATTTCCATGAATTTTCCAAACTGTTGTTCTTCATTTGCCTTCCCAATCCTTTAAGGAAAAGGTGGTGGAGGTCTTTCTTGCAAAATCTTTGGTGTCTTGTCAACCTTAGGCATGACTCCCTTTTGCTTCTCTGAACCATAAATCATTCCCTCATTGCTCTTCTTGTTAATGTTTCCTCTTTGTTCCTCTAAGGTCGGTTCCTTAGTGGAATCTTCCTACAGGGGTGTCTTGTGGTGTCAGTTCTCCATTTGACTATTGGCTTATTGATCCTTCATAATCTTTACAATTCCTTAGTTTGATAACTTTGCAAGTCTCAACATTCTTGGCTCCCTAGGTAGTGGATGGGGCTTCAATGGAGCTAGGAAGAGTTCCCATGTTTCTAGAACTAAGGGCAATAGCAATTTGCCCCATTTGGTTCTCAAGGTTTTTAATGTTTGCTCCTTGTGCTTGAAATTGAGCTTTCGCCTCTTGAATGAAGGATTTTCAAAACGTTATTTAGATGGTTACTTACTTGATTTGCAAGATAGTTTGATGCAGAATAACCAGGAGGAGTTTGTGGTGCTTAAGTGTGTTGTGTTTCTTGGGGTTTGTTGAGTTAATTTTGAGTGTTGCTCCATAAAAAATTAGGATGGTGCGGCATCCTGGGTTGTATGTGTTGTTTTAGGGGTTGTTATACTTGTTGTTGTCAACATAGTTAACAGACACATGGTTTGATGAAATTTATTCAAATAAGCGTGCTCCTCCACAGTATACATAGGCAACTATTGTCACGTTAGTAACCACCTTGATTAGTTCAGGTTTTGCTACTTCAGGGACAACCATTATATTTTTCATCATTTGATGATTTTGGTCTACTTGAGTAGCAAGAGCGTTGGACTCAAAAACTTCATGAACACCAACATGTTTCTTTGATGTTTGACTTACTCCAGCCCTTGTGATAAGCAATTGGTAAGTATTGGTCGTAATGCTCTCTATCAACTTATATCCCTCTTCATAGGATTTGGAAAACAAAGCTCCACCTCTGGAGGCATCTAACATATTTCTTGAAGATGACACCAACCCATTGTAAAAAATTTCAAGCTGTATACAAATAGGAATCCCATGGTGAGGACATTGTCTAAGAAATTCCTTGAATCTATCCCAAGCATCAAATAGGGACCCATCCTCTCCTTGTCTAAATGAAGTAATTTCCTTTCTCATCTTGACATTCTTGACATGAGGGAAATGCTTGGACAAAATTTTTTCAACTAAAGTGTTCCAAGTATCAATGGAATTGGGCTCTAAGGAATTTAACCAACTCTTGACTCTATCCCTTAGAGAATATGAAAAGAACCACAACTTGAATGCATCATTCGTTACGCTTGGAATTTTGAAATTACTAGCCACCTCCAGAAATTGTCTTAAGTGAAGATGAGGGTCTTCATTAGCAGATCAGCATACTGTATGATAGCTTGCAGCATCTGAAACATCATAGGCTTGAACTCAAATTGAGCACCAGTTATCTCAGGCCTAATGATTCCAGTATTCATGGCACTGGGATCAAATACTGTGTAGTCTTTGATGTTGTGCGCCTTATCATTATCTATGCCAATGATGTTGGATTCAGCCATGACTGCATCTTCTTGCACCCACTCTTGAGATTCTTGAGCTTCAGGAAAAAGATTTCCCATGTCTGGCTGTTGAGCAATATGTATCAACCTCCTTTGTAATCGTAATGTTCTTTCAAGTTCCGGATCTTCTCTGTATTTTGGGTTTAACAACCTACGCATGCAGAAATGACAACCTATTAGTAACTTAGAGATTCCTTGTGATGAATAATCAGCAAGTGATGACTCTAGTCGCGCCAGCTCTCAGCAATGAGTACATGAATGGGTGAGAAGAAGAACTCTATCTTTTCTCACAAATACTCACACTAAATGATTCTTGATTACTACTAAGACTACTAAACTCTTTCTTGGTGTATTGTGGTGTAGGGTCACACTTTCTTAAATTGCTAAGGTCAGCTTTTATAGGCACAAGTGTGGATGCAAAGGATGGAAGGCCTTGGATCATGGGCTTTTGATGCAAACAAGGTTCTGCCCATATTTCAAATCAGCATATTTCAGTTTATCCTTCATTCTCCATGAACAAGCAATCAGGTACAAACAATAGTGGATTACAAAGCGTTTGGCGCAGGCTGCTGCAGCAAGTGATGGTCCAGAGGGATAGACGACACTGTGTGTTTGTGCAGGGTGCACGCTGTAGTGGTGGTCCCCATTGTACCATCTCTTTTGTCTTCTTATGCACTTGATCTTATCCATTTGATTCAATATTTCTTTCAAGCACAAATCAGCCACACAAGCCCTAGATATATGAACACTTCATGCTCTTGGCCATTACCTTCTCATTTGACTTCAACAAACTTTCCATTTTCCTTTCAACTCTCTATTTTAGACTCTGCTTTAACCAGGCATGCCTCAACTTGCCTTAAACTGCCTTGAAATCAAGTACCAAACACATGAAAACTACAAAAGGAGCACTTATTGTGCTCCAAGCAATATAGGCTAAAAACACTAAAACTTAACTGATAAACATTAAAATCATCAAACAAAACAGAATAAATTGGGCTCATTATAACACAGTAAAAGTGGATTATCATAACCCAATAACACAAACATCAAATATTCAAAAAAGATAAAAGACATAATTATTTTCATCCTGGTTTGCAGTTAACGAAGCTACATCCAGTCCATCCACCAGAGTGATTTCACCTTCTTAACAAGGACTTAATCCATTATTCAAAGAATTAATTACAAACTCAAAGACAACATGTCTACGAATTTTTTAGAATATTGACTATAACCTAGTCTCTCATGGAATTTAATCAAAGGTTAATAAACAAGAGTGTGTTTACAAGTTGCTTCTAAAAATAAGCAGATACATAAGTTTAAAATGAAATATGACACTTAAGAAAATATATTCAAGCAAGTGTTCTAAGTGTATGAACATGAGAAACACTTATTTTATTTGTCTCTTCACGTATGTTTTTTGCGTGTATTCGTTGTGGTGCAAAATCATTAGTTTTCCAAGCTTCCAAGATTTGTTTATATAGATGAAGAATAGATCCGTTGGAGGGTAGAATGGCGTTTGCAGCATGTAGTGGGTGAGGATGGGACGTGAAGAACGACGTTGGAACAATAGTGAAAGCTCCGAGAGTTTGACTAAATTTTGGTCAAACATAATATTGGTAAAGATGTTCCAACATGAAGGTTTCAACCCCAGACTAAAGATGTCGAGTGAAATGTCACAGTATGTAGATTCGACATCATGACTGTCATAACAGGTTTTGTTTAAATCTGTTCCAAGATTCAAGACGAGATTGGCAGTGGATCAAGGATCAAAGATATGAACCCCAATAGAGCAGAAGACTATAAAAGAAGACCAAGACCTAATGCAGAAGGAGAGAGAGAGAGAGAGAGAGAGAACGACAAAGACTTAGGAATCCTATTTTGTAAAGTAGGGTTTAGGTTTTGAGAGTCGTAGGTTTCTCTTGTAAGTCTCCCTCTGTATCGATTTTATGCAGTGTGGTAGACATAGGTACTTGTATAGATTCAGAAGCCCATAGGTAATGAATATGATATTGTTATTGGATGAAGCTTTGAAGCAAATCTAAGTTAACTTGTTAGTCAAGGATGCTTAACTGAACTTTGTATTGGAAGGGGTGTCTTTCAATAGGGATGATACAATTATGAGGTATTAACTGTTAGATAATCACAGGTTGTGATTTAGGGAGTGAGATGGATTTCTCTTATCAATTAGATGTGACTTATAATGATAAAGTCTTCATTGGGTAGTGATAGGTTAGCGTGGGTGCTTTCTGTAACACCCCAATTCCCATCGCGAATAAATAACACATAATAAAAATCAGAGTAACTAAAAATTTATTTTTCCGACAGGAAACAGGGATGTCACACTTAAATGAATAAAATACAATCCCTGCTCGACATTTTTGATACATAACACAAAGAGAAACTTTTCCTTACAAAAGGATGGTCAATTATGGAATGAAGCGGAAAGATCCATAACCGACTTGTTTTACAAAATAAACTGTTTTATACCTCCAAATATTCATACAAAATAATATTTAATATATTCAACAAAAATATACATATAATAAACGTTCCCCGACTCCCGTGCTACGTATCAGAGCAGACACCAAGACCGACAACGGAACGGAGGACTAATCTTCACAAAAGCCTCCACGCCTCTAAAGCTGACAATCTGCACTATGCCATAAAAAGCATATTCCAGCAGAAGGGTGAGAAATAACAACTATAACAAGATTGCATAATAATATGCCACAACACAGATAATTCACATATGTAATATTTCTCACCGCATACATCACATACTAACACATATAGCATGGCACCAATACATAATATATCACACATAATAAATCGAATCATGATTTTCCACACATAACACATCCCTTCACAATTCACACCACAATTCATCACAACTCACTCATATACATCACAATGTATATATCTATACGAAACCAAGCATATAATCATGCATATTCCATTAATTCCATACTTCCACAAAGCATACTTTTCCATATTCATTCATCAATGCAAATATACAAAAGATGATCAATGCATACCATAGAGATCGACCAACGACTCTATATAGACGCAAATGCGGTACCGACTCAATTGGTGATACATTAGTCCCCCAGGAACTCTTGGAATCATCGCTCGTTACATAGAGTAACTCCCCGTCGGGCCTACGATGTTCCCCGTCGCTATAAACCACTATTTCAGGGCGAACGACGTTTATGGATTGCTTTCTACCACTATTTCAGGGCGCACAATCCGATTGCTTTCTACCAGTATTTCATGGCGCACAA
This sequence comes from Lathyrus tuberosus, assembly GCA_022829125.1. Taxonomy (NCBI): domain Eukaryota; kingdom Viridiplantae; phylum Streptophyta; class Magnoliopsida; order Fabales; family Fabaceae; genus Lathyrus; species Lathyrus tuberosus. The sequence goes on from JALAZF010000193.1 coordinate 7,688,375, forward strand.
TCGTCTATAACCACCGCTTTCAGTCCTCAGGCAACGCCTCATATCTTCGAGGCACACGGTGTTATAGAAAATTCCCTCTGGAATCATTCCGTCACTCAGGACGTCACAACAATGCATATCATGATGCTTGGCATACAAATTACTCATGACATTCACATTGCACCCACATACACATCCATAATCATGCATAAATCAACAATTACCACGTATCGCATTTTCTTGCCGTAAGGCCACAAATCATCATCACAACAATATCACGTGCATATTCATTTCACAACATGTCACCACATGCATTTTCATTACAAACCACAAACCACAACAATTATGCAATCACAATCACTTCCACAAGGAATTCACATATCAAATGCTACTCACAACACATCATTATCGCACATTGAAATCAAAACCCAAAACACACATTTATTCCTCCATAACACCACAAACCATCATCACCAATACTTATCATATATATTCACATCAACACAATTATTGTCATAAAGCCACAAACCATCAACAAAGTATTCCACAACAACCAATTATCATCAAAGAATCATCACACAAGTCATACAATCACTTACCAAAGCATAACCCACAATATTGAAAAATAACACCAAAGTCCATAATTCGTTTTCTCGGAAAAGTCGGCCAAAAATAATATTTTTCATCATCACTAAAAAGTACTCCTAAAGACCTTCGATTCGATATAAAGAACTCTTAAATCCGATAAACGACGAATAAGTTACGAATATTTCCAAATAACGCAAAACATAAACCGGACGCCCGACACTACGAAACGGTTCGTAAAAACTGTACCGATTGGGAAGGATTCAGACCTCAAAACTATTTTTCCTAGAAAAAACATCTCGTTAGCTTCCCAACGCTTCGAACGGGGATCAAAACCGACTTACGGTTCGAGAGATATGAATTTCCGAAAATCGCACGAAACCAGAATTTTCACACTAGCAGTCGTGTCCGTACGACTGCGTGAAAATACACCAGTTCTGGTTCAGCAGTGATTTTTGGGGCGTTTTCGCCCGAAACCCGACCGATTCAATTATTTTCTTCAAACAAAATACATGATAATCCTCCATAAATGTATACGGACGTATTAGAATAAAAAATTACGCGATTCCGCGACTTTTGAAAAACACTATTCCGGAACCTAAAAACGCCAAATTTTCAAATATCAACCGATTTTAACGAAACGAGTTTCTATAACGTCGGCCTCACTTCACTCGACTAAACTACGCAATTTATTTCGAAATTCATCCGTGAAAACATCGATTTCTATCGATTTCCTACAATTCGACCTAAACGGAAAACTATAAGAAAATATCCAAAACAATCAAGAAAACATACACATATACATACACAAGCAAGATATAATTGAAACTTCTCACCCTTACCCGATTATTCGCGCTTGAAACGGAGATTTCCTCGATTTTCCTCTTTTTCCTCTTCTCTCTTTTTCCTTCTCTTCTCTTTCTCTTCTTCCCACTTTCTTTCTTTTCTTTTCCTTTCTCTCTCTTTTCTCTCTATTTCTCTTTTTATATAAAATATCTAACTTTTCTAAAATATCTAACCTCTCAAAATGACCATTTTACCCCTCAGCTCAAATATCTCCCAAACGCTCTCAAAATGCGATAAAACTTAAACAGCGATAAAATATATTTCGGGAAATAAAAGTTGAAAAGAAATTATAATTTATTGCAAATATTTTACCTATCAGAGAAATTAACTAATTAACTCAATTAGCAGGTAAAATACAATAAATTCACACATATCACAAAATTCACATAACTGAAATAAATAAATACAATTAAACAAATCGGGGCGTTACAACTCTCCCCCACTTAGACATTTTCGTCCTCGAAAATATACTGAGACGAACAACTCCGGACACGACTCTCGCATCCGACTAACAAACTAACAGGCCAACCAAAGGCACACCACGAATAACACCACAGACAAACACCTTGCTAACCACAAATACAATAACGACACAACAACGACAAGATGCAAAGCCCATACAATGCACTTGACGACCAACTCACAACCCAAAGAATACACAAAACACAACTCACAGGTTCACTCTTGAACCCAAAACACAACAGGATCGTTACCCGCACCTTAGGTAACACTCCCCCAATTCCCAATCATAGGAATTAGCTACACACACTCGAACCATCACCATGGAAACGAGGCAACAACACAAACAAGAACATAAAATTCCACGACACCACAAGGTCTCAACAACATCAACAAAACCAGAACACCAACATCCTTGTCACACAACCATACTACAACAATGCTACGATTCACCAATCGAACATATAACCAAAACACCCGACTACATATTCGTACCTGATTAATATTGAAACCTTCCACTTATCACTTCTATTATAGAACATCCCATGGTCTCATCATTCCTACCGTTTCCCACTGTTCAACCTTTGAACTCTATCAAGTCACACACGCATAAACGAAATGTGCCACATCAGGCTTCCGATGCGCACTCTGATTACTCGTAACCATCAAAACTATCAATTTCACGTCCAAAGTCTAGCTCTTTTTCATATTCACCCAAAATCATTGTTCGCCTTTAATATACCCAACCTCACACTTGACTATGTTTTCTCACACACCAGACACAAGTCTCTGATTTGCTCAAGTAATTCTAACCATCCTCATTGTCTCATACTTTATTCCTTCAACCAACCAAGTACTCTAAACTCTTGCGATTACCAAACACTTCGAGCCGAGAACCATAAAAATAATACCTCCAAATTTTCCAACACAATACAACCGCGACTAATTCCAAATCCAGAATAATATAGATCCTTTTATGAATCCTCAATTGTCGTAAAGCATAAACCACGACTTTACCCTCTTGCATTAACACACTGACTAAACTCATCAAAGACGCACCCCAATACCTCACCAACGGTTTATTAGGATTACCCCGAATCAAAACTGAAGCCGTAGACCATTTCTACTTCAACTCACCCAAAACTAACTCACAACGAACATCCAAAACAAACGACTCATCCTTTGCAAGCCAACTGAAATAACAGAAGTACAAACTTAGTAAAGTCTTCCATACCCTACCGTAACAACCAACTGAGCCCAAAAGTTTCTACTCTCCTTAACCAACTTCGGAGCCTCTCATGAAGAACTACATCTACTTCCGATGGATCCGTAAAAATACCATCACCAGAAATAACATATCCAAGAAAACTAACCTTTTCAACCAAAATTCTCACTTGAATAACTTAGCATAAAACTTCGTCTCTTTCCAACACTTGTGATTCAAATCTCAAACACTCTACCGGTTCTTCTTCTGAGTTTATAACAGATTCGAATATCCTCAATCAAAACCAATACGAACTTATCCAAATAAATATGAAAGATACGATTCCTCTACTCCACAAACATTACAGACGCATTACTATCACCGAACAACATCACCGTACTTCGTAATGTCCAACCAAATTCCAAAAGATATAAATTCTTAAAGCTTTTGCAAAACCTTGCACTGGGTAACTGGCTCCTCACACACAAGCTTAACCGAGTAATTAACAGCCTATTCCGATGATAACAACATAACCAGTCACATCAAATCGATCAAAGTCTTAACTCACACAATTCACCACTCTTATCAAACATTCCAAACAATTGCAAGTTCACTCAAACTCAGTCAAACCATTCCAATTATCTATTCCCGAAAGTGAACACTTATTCTCAATCGTCACCTTATCCGCTGTTAGTAATCCATACACAATTTCTCCTCTTAACAATCCAAACTCTATAAATCCCAACATGTAGCAACAATCAACCAAAAAGAACTCTTAAATAATACATCCACACTTAAGGTTTTCTCAAAATTTCCATTAAAGCTCTAAAATTCCAAAAACTCCAAACCTCTTCGGAACTCTAAGTTTGGCTTTCCATAGTCTCAATACCATTATACACATCATGCTTGTTATTTCGGTCAATCATCCTTCCTTTTTGTTGCTAACAACACTGAAGCTCTCCAAGACGACACACTTGGCCTCACAATTCTCCTTTCCAGTAAATCTTCCAACTGCTCTATCAGTCCGGGTACCTCTAACGCTAACATCCAATATTCCATCTGGGAATACGTCTTAAAATCACGCACAACCGGTAGCTCATCACTGTGTCCTCCCTGCCAATTTCTAGAAAACTATCATCACAAACATAACAACATCTTAGTTTCACTTCCTAAAAGTTCTCCTGCTTACTTAGCAGATCCAAACCTGAAATCCTTACCTTTGTCCAATTTGAGTTCACACTTTTCTCTCTGAGAACAACCATTAACGATGCCCAATCATTCTCTCTCAAAACTTCCCAACTGGACCAACATACCAAAACCTCTAATCCATTTCATCTTCCGATATTAGCATCTTCATCGACTCATCAAAACAATCTGTAATCGTTTCCTTAAATTCCAAACACTCATTTCACACGCTATCAAAGCCGGAAAGACACGTCTATTCCATCCAACATAATTTCCGTCTGCTATCAACAAGAGATTAAGGGTGATCAGTTCCTCAATTTGTCAATAGACAGCCGACAATCACGATGGGGCATAAACCGTCTTTACCAAACTTATAATAGCATTTCTTACATCCTGTACACAAAACTACCTAAGGCACAAATCCTTAGTTGACATAAACCTTACCTCCGCATTCCCTCCGGAATCGGAAACAACACTGTCCAAACAACACTTACACTCTTGCAATTCACAATACACTGAGCCAACGCTCCACACCTGAAGCAACATGGAGAAGTACCAACTTCTCCCCCACTTATCTCAAACTCAATCCTGAAAACAAAGGATTAGAAAAACCAGAAAGTACTGACAGTGTTCCACACACCTATCACGTACTAAGGGATAAACAACAACGACAGTATTCAACTGTCACCCCAACTGACTCAACAACTTGGCCGGACGGACCGACCAGCTCTGATACCACTAATGTAACACCCCAATTCCCATCGCGAATAAATAACACATAATAAAAATCAGAGTAACTAAAAATTTATTTTTCCGACAGGAAACAGGGATGTCACACTTAAATGAATAAAATACAATCCCTGCTCGACATTTTTGATACATAACACAAAGAGAAACTTTTCCTTACAAAAGGATGGTCAATTATGGAATGAAGCGGAAAGATCCATAACCGACTTGTTTTACAAAATAAACTGTTTTATACCTCCAAATATTCATACAAAATAATATTTAATATATTCAACAAAAATATACATATAATAAACGTTCCCCGACTCCCGTGCTACGTATCAGAGCAGACACCAAGACCGACAACGGAACGGAGGACTAATCTTCACAAAAGCCTCCACGCCTCTAAAGCTGACAATCTGCACTATGCCATAAAAAGCATATTCCAGCAGAAGGGTGAGAAATAACAACTATAACAAGATTGCATAATAATATGCCACAACACAGATAATTCACATATGTAATATTTCTCACCGCATACATCACATACTAACACATATAGCATGGCACCAATACATAATATATCACACATAATAAATCGAATCATGATTTTCCACACATAACACATCCCTTCACAATTCACACCACAATTCATCACAACTCACTCATATACATCACAATGTATATATCTATACGAAACCAAGCATATAATCATGCATATTCCATTAATTCCATACTTCCACAAAGCATACTTTTCCATATTCATTCATCAATGCAAATATACAAAAGATGATCAATGCATACCATAGAGATCGACCAACGACTCTATATAGACGCAAATGCGGTACCGACTCAATTGGTGATACATTAGTCCCCCAGGAACTCTTGGAATCATCGCTCGTTACATAGAGTAACTCCCCGTCGGGCCTACGATGTTCCCCGTCGCTATAAACCACTATTTCAGGGCGAACGACGTTTATGGATTGCTTTCTACCACTATTTCAGGGCGCACAATCCGATTGCTTTCTACCAGTATTTCATGGCGCACAATCGTCTATAACCACCGCTTTCAGTCCTCAGGCAACGCCTCATATCTTCGAGGCACACGGTGTTATAGAAAATTCCCTCTGGAATCATTCCGTCACTCAGGACGTCACAACAATGCATATCATGATGCTTGGCATACAAATTACTCATGACATTCACATTGCACCCACATACACATCCATAATCATGCATAAATCAACAATTACCACGTATCGCATTTTCTTGCCGTAAGGCCACAAATCATCATCACAACAATATCACGTGCATATTCATTTCACAACATGTCACCACATGCATTTTCATTACAAACCACAAACCACAACAATTATGCAATCACAATCACTTCCACAAGGAATTCACATATCAAATGCTACTCACAACACATCATTATCGCACATTGAAATCAAAACCCAAAACACACATTTATTCCTCCATAACACCACAAACCATCATCACCAATACTTATCATATATATTCACATCAACACAATTATTGTCATAAAGCCACAAACCATCAACAAAGTATTCCACAACAACCAATTATCATCAAAGAATCATCACACAAGTCATACAATCACTTACCAAAGCATAACCCACAATATTGAAAAATAACACCAAAGTCCATAATTCGTTTTCTCGGAAAAGTCGGCCAAAAATAATATTTTTCATCATCACTAAAAAGTACTCCTAAAGACCTTCGATTCGATATAAAGAACTCTTAAATCCGATAAACGGCGAATAAGTTACGAATATTTCCAAATAACGCAAAACATAAACCGGACGCCCGACACTACGAAACGGTTCGTAAAAACTGTACCGATTGGGAAGGATTCAGACCTCAAAACTATTTTTCCTAGAAAAAACATCTCGTTAGCTTCCCAACGCTTCGAACGGGGATCAAAACCGACTTACGGTTCGAGAGATATGAATTTCCGAAAATCGCACGAAACCAGAATTTTCACACTAGCAGTCGTGTCCGTACGACTGCGTGAAAATACACCAGTTCTGGTTCAGCAGTGATTTTTGGGGCGTTTTCGCCCGAAACCCGACCGATTCAATTATTTTCTTCAAACAAAATACATGATAATCCTCCATAAATGTATACGGACGTATTAGAATAAAAAATTACGCGATTCCGCGACTTTTGAAAAACACTATTCCGGAACCTAAAAACGCCAAATTTTCAAATATCAACCGATTTTAACGAAACGAGTTTCTATAACGTCGGCCTCACTTCACTCGACTAAACTACGCAATTTATTTCGAAATTCATCCGTGAAAACATCGATTTCTATCGATTTCCTACAATTCGACCTAAACGGAAAACTATAAGAAAATATCCAAAACAATCAAGAAAACATACACATATACATACACAAACAAGATATAATTGAAACTTCTCACCCTTACCCGATTATTCGCGCTTGAAACGGAGATTTCCTCGATTTTCCTCTTTTTCCTCTTCTCTCTTTTTCCTTCTCTTCTCTTTCTCTTCTTCCCACTTTCTTTCTTTTCTTTTCCTTTCTCTCTCTTTTCTCTCTATTTCTCTTTTTATATAAAATATCTAACTTTTCTAAAATATCTAACCTCTCAAAATGACCATTTTACCCCTCAGCTCAAATATCTCCCAAACGCTCTCAAAATGCGATAAAACTTAAACAGCGATAAAATATATTTCGGGAAATAAAAGTTGAAAAGAAATTATAATTTATTGCAAATATTTTACCTATCAGAGAAATTAACTAATTAACTCAATTAGCAGGTAAAATACAATAAATTCACACATATCACAAAATTCACATAACTGAAATAAATAAATACAATTAAACAAATCGGGGCGTTACAACTTTCTGTAAACCTGAGATTGTTTACATAAAACTATACTACTGATAGTGAATTCTTCTTCCTGGATTGGTATCCCCCAGATGTACGTGAGTTGCACCGAACTGGGTCATCATATTCTGTGTTGTTTATCATTCTGCAATTTACAGTTCAATCTTGATTAACATGTTGGATCAGATGTTGTAACATCTGTGTTGTTGCAGTTCTAATATTCAAAGTATCAGTCTGCTGTTTTGTTCTTTGTTTAAATGTTTATGCAGAACAATTTCTTGACATGTGTTCGGACATCTGCTGTCTGTTATGCCAGAATTTCAAGTGGTATCAGAGCTGGCATCCTGTCTGTTTCTGGATGAGATACTTGGGAGATACTTTCTGGCGTTTAAACAAGGAGGAGTTTTGAATATCAGGTCAATCAACTCAGACATACTCAAGAGTATTAATGGATGGGATGGATGTTCTGGATCTAAGGTAACAACCCGGTGGTTGTTCAATGTGTTGAGGAGGTTCTACAACAACTACAGGAGAAATGGCTAGTTCTCTTATTGGGGTGTCTTATAAGATGTTCTGACATCTTATTAGGGCAATCAGAATTTGTTCCTTGGTGGTTCTGCTGCATATGTTTCTGATGGAAGAGCTCTGGAATTATGGGATTCTGGAGTTATTGTTGAAAACAGATGGTGGAAGATCTCAATCGTCGGCCTCTATAGTTGAAGATATCTGCATCATTTTATTCCAAAGTCGTGAGCGATGGAATAGAAAGACTGGTTAGAAGATGTCTGTTATGGTGACTTGGTACTTGGAACCTTGGTTCCATGGTGCAGTTTGAAGTCAGTTGAAGAGGAGAGGAGTTGAGTTTAGGTTTATCAAGTTCTTGCTCTGGGAGTTTGATAAATTATTGATCAGCTAGGTTGTCAAAGATACTTGAGAATTCTCTCAAGTGCACTCATAAAGGCATCTCAGTCGTAAATTTGGAGTCTTCTAGTTATTCTTATGACTAGAAGGTGTTTCTGTGAAACATAAACCTGAAGAAAGTAGAGGTGATTTATTTTCACCATCCAAAAAAGCAAGGAAGGATTCATCTCTCCTAATCCTAAGGGAGGATCCAATCTGTATGGAGCTCTCAGAACTGTTGAGGTAAATAGGGTTCGTTCAGAGAGAATCTTAGTTACTGGAGTCAAGTGTGGCAGCCTTGGTATCTCATCAAGTTGTGTGTCAAAGAAGATACTTGCAAAAGATTGAATACTGGATAAGTGTTCATGAAGTGATCTGGTGGAGTGTGGCTTCAACAGTGAAACAGGATTATTGAACAAGGATTTAAGATCAATTGTTATTTGTGTTACTCACAAGTATTTAATTGATTATCCTTGTATATGAAATTCAAGATTGATGATGTTCAACATGATGTTGGAACATCTCTTCATCTGGTTTGTGCAGAATCGTGGGAAGGGTACTGCATAAGCTTTTGGTTCTATTTCTCTTGGGTGTTGACCTAAGAATCTGCTCAGTATGGTGAGGCAGAAGTAACGGATCTCTGGAGAGTTTCCTGGAAAGAAACTGGTCTAGACACTGGTGATGTGGAAGATGAAGAAGAAGACATCATAATCTTGATGGATGGTTCTTGGATCAGTTTATTTTTTATCTAAGAATATTAAAGTGCAGCAGGTGTCTTCAAGTTGTTACTAGAAGCATCTGGTGTTTATCTGGAAAATGTCCTGGCAAGAGACATGTCCAGAACGGAGTGCTGGTTATGGCACAACTTGGATTAATGTATTTCTGATCTAGGTACTTAGGAGCATGGGATCTTGCTCATTGTGAAGGGCAAGGTTAAGTGACAGTTTCTCTTACTTTCTACAGACTGCTTTACTATGGAAAGTGGCATTCTTTGGTATGGCTATGGTGTAGTCTAGGACTACTTTATCTTCTGAAGATTCAGACGTGGCAGGTGTGAAGTCTTTAAAGTTTCAAAGCAGTTATTCATCAAGGTATGAGCTTGTATGGAATATCCGTGATAAGTCTAAGCAGGATGGAGATTGTTTACTTAAACTTGGTTATTGACTCAAGTCTATGAGAGTATGGAACTCTTGTTCTGTTAAAGGGGGGAGGTTCTTCTAAGTGGCAGAAGGAGGAGCTGAATTCAGCAGCTGGATGTCGTATCAGAATGTTCTGACATCTAGCTTAACATCAGAATCTCAGCTAATGATGTGGCACATCACCTTAAGATAAGGTGATCTACAGGAGAATGGAAGTTATGGATGCTTCAAAAAGGTCTATCTCATGCAGTTTGCGGGAGCTGTGGATGGAGTAGATGTTGCATGTCTAGAGGCTTGGCGGATCCAAGATGTCTTGCTATAGAGCGAGTAGTTCATGTTGTAACACCCCAAAATTTGCCCTCTTGTTGTTGCATAGCTTATGTTTCAGTGCATTGCAATTTCATCTCATATCTCATACAAGTTGCAATGTGCATGTGATCAGTTGATTTCAGAGCATTGACTATTTAAAGCAAGAGAACAAGATCCAAGGGTCTTCAAGCAAGCCTCAAGAGTCTCTTATGTCTCTTATGATCTCAATTGATCCCACAAGTCATTGGAAGAGGGGAATTCACCAAGAAGTTGAACAGTTTATCATCTCCTAGCGAAAACAGTCCAAATTAGGGTTTGTGATTCAAGCAGTCTCCTGATGAAATTTTGGTTCAAACTTGATTTCAATGTTTTCTACATGATATCAAGTATCTAAGGATGGAAGATTGCCCATTGGTTCATTTCAGAAGAGGTTCAATTGATCAGTTGCTTGAGAATCAAGAAATTGGGGAAAAGTCAACTGTGCAGAGAAAAAAGTCAACTCCTTACTTTTTTGGGTCAAATTCATGAAATTTAGGTCACATATGTTCATTGGACAATAGATGATCAAGAAATGTCAAGAGATTCATGAAAAATCAAGAATTGTACAAAGTTGCCAAATTTAGAAACTTAGGGTTTCCAAAAAATGGCAAGTTTGGATCATTTTGCACTACACTTCAAGGCATTCTTTCTTCAAGATAAAAGCTTCAAACTTCAGGACCAAGTTGAGCCAATTAAATATCACATCCTAAGCTTCAAATCCATACCAAGAACTCTTCCATTGGACCAAAATTGAGGGAGTTATGATCAATCAAAGTTTGACAAAATCAAGGCAAAAACCAAGTCATGACAAGGTAATTCCAAGGCGTCCGGCCATAATTTCATCAAACAGGTGGTGTGCCAAATGTCAAACCTTTTTTCTCCATCAAGAAATCTTCAAATGAAAAAAGTTTTGAATACCAAAGTTGTCCATCTTGATCTCCTCTACAACTTTGATGTTGGGAGATTTTTCATCTGATCAATGTATGAAGAGATATGAGGGTTCAAACACAAGGGTCTCACACTGAATTCTCATAGGCCCATGGCCATGCATGTGGGAAACTTGACACGACCAATACTTAAGTCTTGATCAAGGGATTTCATTGTATTTTTTTAGTACATTAGAGGTTCTAATTCCACTTGTATTGAACACTAACATTGTTCTACTTCATGTCTTCTATCCATAGCCATCAAAACCTTTCCATTTCATGTCTCATGCTTAGAGAAATCAATGTTCAAATATCACCATTTGCATTGATGCTTTGATTGTCTTGTATAGCAGTTCATACATTGTTTTTGGTTCAGTCCTATTACAAACACTCTTATGCAGTAGTGTACGCTTGTTTACTTCATTTGGTGAGACAATTCTTATCATATGCATGCGTACATACATGTCCATACATCAAAAAGGAAATAGGGAAGCTTATGGTACAAGTCATGTTGCTGCACTGATATCAACATCAGCACCATATCATAACCTCATCATCATTTCTTTTTCTCATCATTCATCAACAACAACACAGCACACGATGCTTTTTTCTCTCACTATTCAAATTACTCAGCACACCCTCTCATTGCTTCACACCACCACAGTTAACTCAACCATAGTTCTAACTGTCAACTAAGACAGTTAGAAGCTAACCACACATATATAAGCTTCTTTAACAGAATTTGGAAAGAAAAAACTCTTCATTTGTGCACTTTCACCTCAAAATTCATCTCAGTTTCTCTCTCTGATTTCACACGAGTTCATCCACATTTCACTTCAAAACCTCATCAATTGATCATTATTGCTCTCTCTGATCAAGAAAAATCAAAGTAATATCAATTTCTCAAGTGTAGCAACTTCTCCATTTTGAATTTTCGTCTGTTTTTTTCAAGATCTCAAGCATTAGAGCATTTATTTTGCTCTTTGGAAGATCAAGAGCAAAGGATTCTCCTCTCTGGTTTTCTTGTGATCTAAGTAGCTTCAACTTCACGTTTGAACTTCAAGTTCTCTTACACGATTTCTACTGTTTAAGCTATTTTTTATGTTGATTTGAGCATAATAGAAGATGTGGAACTCTGGCTAGTTGATAGAGCTTGTTAGAAGCTTAGATGATTTTTTAGGGCAAAATTTCTCCCTTCGACCCTCTCTGTACATGCATGATCTGTGAAAACTAAGTGTGGATTTGTGTTCCTCTTTACTTCAGCTTCATTTTGGTATAAGGCATGTGTTTTTTGATGACCTGAAAATGTAGCCTCGTCGGAGACTCGCCGGAGAAGATGACCGGAAGTCTTCTCCGGTCACCTGATTCTTGTTCAGGTCAAAACCCTAGCCGTTGCGTACTTTAAAACGTGGTCGTTGATTGTTTTTGATCCAATGTTTCATAACCTGCCAGCACATTAATGAGGAGCATCCTCATCACGTGCCTTATTTTTCTCTCAGACTTGATTGCATGTGTGTGGTCCATCTTAATTAACATGTGTTTGTGCACTGATCCTTTTGATTGTTATACTTTTCTTGATTGATCTGATTGACATGATCGTGTGGCCCTTGTTTGAGTTAATTTTTTACTGAAGTGCATCATAACTCTGTGCTCCACGTGCTGTAAATGGACTGGACTTTCATTTCTATCCACACACCCCCTGTTTTAAGCCCAAATGCTTTCTGAACTGCATTTTTGCTATGTTTTCACCCCTCCCTTATTTTTCTTCTATTTTCTAATTTCTTTTTGACATAGTTTTTATTTTCTTTTATTAAAAATACCAAATCATTCCCAAAAATTCCAAATAAATTCACTAAGCAATAAAACACATTTACCTAATTTTCTATGATTTTTAATTCTGATTTTATGGAATTTAGCTTATATTTTCATAATTTCTTTTATTTTCTTTTTTGAGGGATTTTCTTCATGATGCTTGTACATTGTCCAATTATTTTTGCATAGTTCCTATTTGATTTTGCACTCTTTCTTTTTTCCATGTCTGAATAACATCTCAAAGCATCTAAACACATTTTTTCTCATATTTTTAAAGTCATTTTATCATGCATTTTGATGATCATCTTTGTGCATTCCTTTGCCTTGCTTCAATGTGACTTTGAACCCTCATTTGAACTAGTTTATTTTTGAATCTTTATGTGAGCTTTTGATACATGTTTAGGTTCTGACTTAGGTACTTTGTGACTTAATTTCATAATTTTTAAAAATTTATTTCTTTCTTTGCCTTGCTTGATGTTATGGGTGACATTTTGTGTGTTCCTCTTTCACTTCTAAACCCTAATTGATTAGGAGGCACTTGTGCCATTGTATTAGGACTTGTATGTGCATTTTATAGGTCATTTCTTAGACATTATAGGTCATCCATGTTAGATTATAGGTCATTTTTCATTTTATTTTGGTTCATAAATGTATGGTGCTTATGTGAACTAAGTTTGACCTAATTGTGTGAATCTTCTTCTATGTGCCTTAACATGTTTTGTGTGCATCTTTGTGACATCATTATTGCATTCTAATATGATCAAGCATATCATACATTACTGACTTGCATCCATGCTTATTCATGTTCATGTTTCATCCTTCATTCATAACTTGCATTACAAGTATGCCATCTTATGTGAACTTGAACATTGTTTGAACATCTTTTCATATTGCCTTTTCTTCTTGAATCATTTCACTCATGCTTTGTATGTTCATTCATTGAATTCCATATGCATTATAATATGCCATTCACTTCTGACTTTGACATTTCTTTATGCATTTATTCATGTTTGTATGTCATACACATTCATATTTCCTCCATGCTTCATAACTTGAACTTGTATGAATCTTTGGCATCTTTCTTGACATAGTTTGACATTGTTAGGTACCTTAGCCTTAGTTGAATACCTTTAGACATAGCTACTGACTTTAGAAGTCCTTGAACACTTAGGGTCATTTCCCTTTAGGTTTAGGCTTTGTTGGATTCATAAGTTCATTTCATAAGTAGTTTGATGCTTAATTGTCTTCCTTCTTTTACTTATGCTTTCATATTCAATTGTTTAGCTAACCTTTCCTTGTAGGGGCTAATGGTAAGTTGAGTGTGTGGATATGCTTCCACACATACTTTCTTCCCGCATCTTTTTAATGCTTTCTCTTTTGTGTTTGTGCAAAGCATTTCAATGTTTTCTTTGTTCAACTTCTTTCTTCTCCCTCTTGGTTCATAACTCATCTTCTATCTTAGAAGTGATTTATGTTACCTCTTCTTCTCTTCTTTTAGACTTAGGTTTCTAAACCACACTTAACCTTTAGGATCATCCATGCATGATAACAAATAGGATTGTTAGTCTCCCATTTAGACTTTTACCTTTCTCAACCTTTGAGTCTCTCTTCTTCTCATCTCAAAACAAAAAGCAAAAACACTTAATAAAGGCATAACATATGTTGTATTTGAGCCTTTCATGTGAGAATAAGATAGTGAGGGGTCTTCTCTCACTTTCTTAGAATGTTTAGCATACGTCCCGTCATGGGTCGATATGCGAGGCATTCGATCCTATATGAGAGACTTAAATACAATATGCGTTATACACACCAATAATCAAAATACTTCTTTCTAAAATACAAAAACAAACAAACAATTCTCTTCTCATCTCCTTCATTCCATTCTTAAGGACTCGTCAGGTCAGTTCTACCGCAAACAGGTAACGCCTAAGTCTCTCTACAGCGAGCTGCAACACCTAACTGCTGGAATGCGCACTCTGACGGTTCCATTAAAAAACACAAACAAAGCAACCCTTGTTGAGCCGAAATACCTTTGCTCTGATTCTTCTTTCTCATCCGATTGAGGATACGTAGGCACAAGACGACGATGTCTTGACGAGCAACCTTCCCCGTAGTCCGTTGAACTACGTTGACTCTGACTTTCCCATTGCACTGAGGGAATACGTAGGCCTAGGACAACGATAGTGTCCTATCGAGTTACTTCTTTCCTTTTTCCCCTTCTCCTTTCTACCTTTCATTTCCGGTTCCCTAGTTAGCAGTTGATATCCAGTTTCCTACACCCTTTGATCGAAACAGCAAGCGTGGATCCCATCGAGTACGATGGACGCGTGGGGGTGCTAGTACCTTCCCCTCGCGTAACCGACTCCCTTACCCATTTCTCTTGGTCGCGAGACCTCGTTTTTTCCTTCCCTCAGGTTTACGTAGTGTTTCCTTTCCCTCTCTTGGGATAAATACACATTGTTGGCGACTCTGTTTCCGTGCCACTTTCGCGTTTGTACTTGGATGAAAATCCCGAGAGCGACAGCTGGCGACTCTGCTGGGGACTCTAGTTCCCTAAGCGGGTCAATCCTAGCGCTTGTTTATTTTTCTTTCATTGGGTGTTTACTTTGATGTTGTTTTTGTTGTTTATCGTATTACTGCTTTACTGTATATTACTACTGTATTTACTGCATTTACTGCATCATATTTCATTATTATACTGGAATATACTGTGCTGTTTTTCTGTTTGGCGGGATGGGTATTCTGAGAGATAAGCCCATTACACAGGCTTGAGAGTACATGTAGGATTAGAGTGGAAAGTAGTGTGGCCTACGTAGCGTCTTGGTACGTATGGTTTACACGAAATCCACAACCAGACGAGGTTTTCCTGGGAGATGTTCTGATTTGCGCGTCTTGTGCATTTCGGAGTGTTAACCTAGAAAGTTGTCGACTCTGGAGACCTTTCCCGAGGACTCAGCAACGGCACTCCTCCCGAGAACGATAATGGTAGACCAGAAATGGCAAACCCATTATGATTATCGATCCGAGGACCCAATGCTGGGAACTCACTATAGGACATCCCTTTTGAAAGAGAATCAGTGGAAGCACTCCTCGATTGGCGATAGTATTGTACCCCGAGGGATGAATGTACTATTGCTTCTCGACCTCAGTGCCAGAAGCTGAGGACCTTTCGTTTTGGAGAATCAGTTGAGGCCTCCTCGATTGATGATGATGCCAAACCAGAAATGGTGAACGTATCATCATTTCTCGACCTGAGAGCCCGGGATACTGAGGATCTTAGTACCCACATGTGAGTATGGGCGGGTGTTTACAGGTTTGCAGGTGACCATGCCTCCCACATACCCTAATATTCTGGTATTTTCACAGACAGAGGATGTAACCTATTACAGTCAGTTGGTTTCTATCTACAGTAATATTCCCAGATTTGTACAGACACCGTGCACACAGTCCAGCACAGACACAGAGCACGCTGATACCATGCCCTTTTGCATTGTATTATCATGTCATAATATTCATGTTTGTCATTTACAGGTGCTTATTACACTTCTGATTCCATTCAATGGGCTCGACAGAGACAGTTGCCAAGAGAAAGAATAATGTTGCCTACAAATTCCCAGAACCTACTTTGGATTTACTGCATAAGGTGATAGCCATGGCTGACCCGAGTGTTCTTATCAACTTCCATAAGAGATATGGGAAATTGGTGGAGATGGTCCGCAGTATCACACAGTATGAACATGATGCTCTTCACACTTTGTTACAGTTTTATGAGCCTTCGTTGAGATGTTTTCTCTTTCCTGGTTATATTTTGATGCCTACGTTGGAAGAATTCTCATTTATTTTGGGAATTCTGGTCAAATCAGCATTACCATTATTTTTTGGTAGTCACCCTAGCATAGAGGAGATTGCAGCTGCAGTACAGGTGAAAGATTCAGTGCTAAAAAGAAATGTGGCTAGCAAAAATGGGGTCAAAGGTTTTCACTTAGAATTTCTTACCGATCAAGCTCAAGAGGCTGCTGGCGCAAAGAATTGGGCAGTTTACAATTCCATCCTGGCTTTGTGCATATATGGCATTGTTCTTTTCCCTAATCAACAGGATTTTGTGGATATGCAGGCTATAAGAGTTTTTGTTCTCAAAAATCCGGTTCCTACTTTGTTAGGAGATTTTTACTACTCTGTGCACTTCAAGAATGAAAAAAGAAGGGGAGGATCTGTCAACTGTTGCACTCCACTGTTATCTCATTGGTTTTTGAAGCATTTACCTCAGACAGGTGCTTTTGTAGACACAAAAGATTCTTTAAAATGGTCCAAGCGGATAATGGGATTAACTGCTAATAACATTGTCTGGTTTGATCGTAAGTTGCTGGGAATAGAGATTATCACCAGTTGTGAGAATTTTCCCAATGTGCCTCTAATTGGCAGGAAAGGGGGAGTCAATTATAACCCGATTCTGGTCATTAGACAGTTTGGATATGCTTCCAGGTATCCTCCCAGAGATCGGGATATTGAGAAATCTTTGTTCTTTACAGGGACTGAAGATGAGGAAATGCTGAGAGAAGCTGTGAATACTTGGGGACACCTGCGTAAAACAGGAAAAATAGTTTTTGGAAAAGGGGATTGCAGATCTTATTCTGATTATGAAAGATGGATTGAAATGAAGGTTAACGAATTACTCTTGCCTTTTTCAAGGGAACCCCCTCTATATCCCGTAATGCCAGAGCAGCCTACCACGGTAGCCATCGAGGAATTTGACAAGCTGCTGAAGTTGATGAAGGAGCTTCAGGTGGAGAATTCCGATTTGAGTAGTCTTCTTCAAAATGCTCTACATGCCAACAAAGAGTTGGAGCAGAAAGCCCAAGACGCCGAAAAAATCTTAGCTGCAAGAGAAAAGGATTTTGCCGAAAGAGCTCAACATTTCCAGAAAATTAGTAAGGGTGCCAATGCTTCCACTCAAGCTCATAAGAAGACCAAACATGCCTTATCCCAGACTAAAGACATGCTAGCCAAGTTTCAGCAAGCCTGGGATGAGGTTAGAATCGAAAACGCAGAGTTGCAGGAACATCTAAAGATCAAGGATGACGAGCTTAAACAGGCACACGAACAACGGAGGAAGTATCAGGAGAACCTTGGCAAAAGTCAAGAGCAATTGGAAAACGCCAGAGAGGAGCTAAAGACTTCCAAGAAGGAGCTTGAAGAGGCTATGGTAGATATGGGGAAACTCAAAATGCAAGCCGGCGTGAAAAGGCATAAAGGGGTCTGTGATGATGAAACTCTCCTGAGGCATATAGGTTCGCTGACTGAAGCTCTCACGAAAAGAGATGTTCTGATTAAGGAGTTAATCGAAAGACCAAATCACCAGCGCACTCGCATACTCATCGAGGAAGTCAAGTATTCAAGTGAAAAGTTGAATGATTTGGAGTTGTCAGATTGACATTTTTTCTCTCATTCTCTTAATGTAGTTTTTGTTGATGGATATCATCAGGCTTGTTGATGAATCCACTTTTTTATGTATGATGTTTGGATTCATTGTTGAACGCCGTGCGTATGTCCGGTTTCTTTTTAATTGAAACGAGCAGTTTATTTAGAAATATTCCTTTGGCATTTATCTGTACACGAACACATAATCACGGCACGTCTCTTCATATCACGATTTCTGATCTTCAGGTTTCTGTGGTTAAGATTGGAATCAGGCTATAAGGCACCTCAGAAATGATAAACATGGCATTTGCGTTGCATTGCATATCATTTTTGCATAACAGGTACCCGAATCCGAGGGTGTGGATTATCATTCTGACTGGGTATTCTTTGCATAACGGCCAACATGACTTCTTCCAACTACTCGATTCACCACAATCAAGGTTCAGATATGGAACAACTCCGAGTGGAGGTGACTGAGATGAAGGCCCAACTGGGGCCTTTTATGGTGGACATTCAGACGTTGTCCCGAGGTCAGGAACTCCTGAGAGAAGAAGTCAACCGGATAAAGACTCAGAGGGGCCAGGTTATGGAAATTCTGAATGCAGTGTTAAGAAAGGAAAACAATCAGGTGTCTGCTTCCGCAGCAGAGGTTCTCACTCCTCCTATCTCTTTGGGATCTCCTCTAGACCATGGATTGCTTCGTGAATCCTCTCCACCGTCAGAGCTTTTTCATCAACAATCGTTTCTTGGGGGTCTTAAGCCAGAAAAGATTGAGAAGAAGTTTGATCCGATCCCGATGCCATACACTCAGTTACTTCAGCACTGGCTCAAGCATCAGCTAATTGAATTGATCGCTGCGGGACCTCCACACACGAAGTTTCGTATGGGTTCCAATGTCCATGATAGGTGTGAATTCCATTCAGGGGTACCTGGTCATGATGTTGAAAATTGTAAGATGCTCAAGTATAAGGTCCAAGGGCTCATTGATTCAGGGGGAATCGAGTTTGCGCCCATCAGCGCTGTCAAGCGAAGAGATGTTCCTCCAACTGCTGCTAAAGAAATGGATTTTCCTCCCTCCTCTCAGGGACCTTCCTCAACCCAGAAGCCTTGGGTTCCAAAACTACCACATCAGTAAATCACAGCTGGGACCCTCCCGGTTGCATCCCTTCATCATCAACAGAAGCAAGAAAGGGTTTTTGATCCTCTACCGATGTGTCATGCCAAATTACTTCAGCAACTGCTTCGGTTAAGATTGATTGAGCTCCGGAAGTTGACTCCTCCTCCTGCAAAGCTTCCAAAAGGATGGGATGCTAATGCTTATTGTGATTTTCACTCAGGGACACCAGGCCATGATATTGAGGGGTGTAGAGCATTCCAGCACCAAGTGAGAGACTTAATTGACTCTAAAGCAATCGAGTTCGGACCGGATGGCATGAAGGTATCAGGTGATCTTACGCCAGTAGCTGCAAAGGAAGTGAGTATTCCTTCCCCTTCTCTAGGGTCTACCTCGGGTCACGAGTGTATTCCTCAGTTTCAGGTTTCAAAGTCATCACGTCAGCAAACTTTGTTTGTTCCTCAGCCAAATATGGAAAGAAAAGTACAGGGGCAGACTAGGCACCATAATCAGCATTGGCAGCAAAACCGTCAGCAACAGAGGCAACGAGGAATTAGGAGGTCTGAGAGAGTGTCTGCTCCAGTTCCTATTTCTCAAAGCCGGCTTCTTGCTCACCTTCTCCAAGGCTCTTTGATTCAGCTGGGCAAGGTAGTGCCAGTGTCGTTTCCTTTTCCTCCGGATTATGACATGAATGCCAGGTGCGAGTTTCACTCGGGAATGTTTGGACATACAATTGACAATTGCAGAGCGTTCAAACATAAGGTGCAAGACTTGATTGACTCAAAGATTATCACACCAGAAGGGTGGCCCATAAATTGAACTTTCTTCATCAGATTGAGCACCCAGTTTGCAAAGACATCTTCAGAATCAATAAGTCCAGACGGAGTCAAGCCTCCTCAACAAGGACAATCATTTAGCTTCTTTACTGCATTCTCATGTGTAGCTTTTTATGTTTGTCAAAACATTTGTATGCCTGCATGAAATCTGTTTTTCTTTTTATGTTAATCCTAATAAAGCGCGCATGTTTTTCCTGAAGTAATCCATTCGTATTCACTCATAAGTTTGTATATGTGCATTGCAATACCAACTGTCGTGCTTAAATTCTTGAGGGAGGATGATCAGTTGAAAACGCAAAAATCTCTAATTATGTGCTTTTGGATAAAACCCTGTTGACGATGTGTAAAGGCATTATTTCAAATCCCAAACACTGAAGATATAAGGAGATAGACCCTCGTCCAAATATGAGCCCTAAAGTAGGAGTTTCTTTTAGTAAAAAAAAACCTAACATTTAACCCCGGGGCAGGGTAGGCGTCAGTTAGTTTGACCAAGCGTTCAAACCTCAAAAGGAGTGTGCATCTGAGGAGCCATTACTTTTCACTCTACCGCATCAAGAGGTCCAAAGAGCGGAAACCACAATGGTTATCCCTCATCAACTGAGAAGTGAAACAGTCACAACCCTTCCAAAGAAATCAAGATAGCCGGTGTCACACGACGTGTTCAAAAAGAGAATAAAAAAAAAGAAATGAAAAAGCCCGCTAAGTTGAAACTTGAAAACAAGCAGCTTAGGCAAAAGTTAGGGCATCCCACTGGACTCCGAAATCAAAGATTCAAAAGAATCTTTCCAGGCAAAAGTTAGGGATAAGCAAAAGAATGTGAAAGTGAAATGTGAACAGGATTACCCAAGAAAGATCCTCAAGCGAAAGAACAAAGTCATGTGACACAGACACAAAAACGAAAAGGGATGACTGTTACTCCAATAAACTAATTGGTGCTTAAACTGTTAAAAGTCAATGGTTCCTCAACCATCACAAAGGTTTCTTTTGAGAGGTGAACGCTAGTGCCGAACTAACTGAACGTAGGACTGGAGGACATCACGAAGAGTGGGTGGGCACTAATAAATTTTGAGCCTTATATCCCTTGTTTTAATAACCGTGAACCAGGCCCCGTTACAAAACCGAAAGTCCTCAATTGAAACAGGGTTATTTCGAAAGCATACTACCAAGAGATAGCGTTCCTGACTCCTGTGAGTTGTGCTAAAAGATCTTTGTTGGTGTTGCATGTGCATTGCATTCTTTCATTCAAAAATTAATGTCGTATCCTAATCCGTGATCCGCTCACAAAGGGTTTGCGACATCTTTTCAGTAAAACTTCAAGATTAACATGTGTGTTGCATTAGAATTTTCATTCTCAGACTAAAACATTTTCTGCTTGCATACATTTATTTGACATCAAAAGAAGTTTACATATGGAAATTCAATCCAGAAGCTTAATCTTGCCGAGTTGACAATCCTGAAACTCCCGAAGGACAGCCACATCCAGTGTTACTTCCTTAGGAAACTTTGTTGAGCGGGAGCTTTCCCAACAAGTTGTGTTAAGGCGTAGCCGATCTGGGGCAATCACGTCGAATCCTCTCTTTAAGGTGTAGCCAATCTGATCCAATCACGTCGAGAAATCTCTTCAGAGTTCAGTCAAATTGGGGTAATTACTTCGAGATTCAAATCTCTCCAAAGGCGGGTATTCTAGGTCTTCCTTCGAAGATCAGTAGTTAGGGGCAAAACCACTTCAAGGTTCATACTGGGGCAGGCCATCCCAAGAGCACGAGAAGTTAGTCCATCTAGACGACTGATCAGCCTATCCAGGGTTCAGAGTATTGGGGCAGAATATCTCACGGTGATATGAGATTGTTCATGAATCTTCTCGAGGAGAATTTCTCTGTAGACCATACAGTCTGAGGCAGTTACTTCGAGATCCGACGAATCTCTCCAAGAGTTTGAAGACATTGAGGCGTTTCGGATGTCAAGTCTTCTGTAAAATCCTCTTGAGACAATTTCTTCTGGTGGTCCCCTGTCTTCAGCAGGCTTCATTAATCATGTTCCCAGCAAGAGATGCATCAAAACCTTTCTCCCCAACAAGTGATGGTTCAAAGTTAGACTTTTTTAGTTGCAGAAGTCATATCCAGCACGGGGCATATGTACATATCTTTTGCTTGCAGGTAGCAGCCTCGTATTAGGCTCAAAAGCAAGATTGAAGCGATTTAAAAAAACACGAGAGCATGGACCGTTTCTTCCAGACAAGTGATCACTCACCCCTAGGGCAGAATACTGGGGCAATCATGTTCAGGAAAGGGTTCACGTGTCACCCTTTTGTCACAATTTTTACTGAGTGAGTCCATTATTGGGCCGACGGTCGCTCACGACGATTCGATATCGCCAAGTTAACTTCCACTGGGTATCATTGTATCTTATTAAATCGATTCTCCCATTCAGTACTTCCAACAGCTACAAGCCTTTCTGTGTCGTTAACAGTTGCTGATTCCCCAATAGTGGCTGATTCCCCAGCTGAGTCAGAAGGCTGATTATCCCTCGCAAAGGATCTTGGGTTTGATAGATCCCCAAGCAGAGTTTTAATGACTCTTTTTTCCTCAACAGAACGTCATTTAGAAAGTTCTCATCCCCAACGGAGTTCTATGAACGGAATAATCCCTCCCTAGGGCAGAGTCATTCCAGTGGAAATTGCTTCAACAGGATCATCACACCTCAGCGCATCTGCAAGCCAATTTATTTTTGGCAATTTGTGGCAAGCATCATCCCCGGCAGAAAGGTTAATCCCCACAGAGCAGTTGAAGGATCGAACAATGATCTTTTACCCGCGGAGTTAGATTCCTCGTCCGGAGCCTCTTTTGCATTTGCATGTAGTTTGCATAACATTTTTCTAAAGCGTAGCATTCCATCGATATGGAGCATTACGGCAAAACTCAAACATATGCATACGAAACATAAGCCAGGTTCAACCGTTTACCTGCAAGCCAGAGTAGTTCATAGACAAAACATTGTCATGCAACCCTAGCAAAGCTCACTACAACACTTGATCGAACAATGATAATTCAATACCCGTCCGTATTGACCTTTGACACTCGTCCGTGTCCTTTCAGCACTCGTTCGTGTTTGAACTTTAGTTTCAATACCCGTTCGTATTGACCTTTGACACTCGTCCGTGTCCTTTCAGCACTCGTCCGTGTTTGAACTTTAGTTTCAATACCCGTCCGTATTGACCTTTGACACTCGTCCGTGTCCTTTCAGCACTCGTCCGTGTTTGAACTTTAGTTTTAATACCCGTCCGTATTGACCTTTGACACTCGTCCGTGTCCTTTCAGCACTCGTCTGTGTTTGAACTTTAGTTTCAATACCCGTCCATATTGACCTTTGACACTCGTCCGTGTCCTTTCAACACTCGTCCGTGTTTGAACTTTAGTTTCAATACCCGTTCGTATTGACCTTTGACACTCGTCCGTATCCTTTCATCACTCGTCCGTGTTTGAACTTTAGTTTCAATACCCGTTCGTATTGACCTTTGACACTCGTCCGTATCCTTTCAGCACTCGTCTGTGTTTGAACTTTAGTTTCAATACCCGTCTGTATTGACCTTTGACACTCGTCCGTGTCCTTTTAGCACTCGTCCGTGTTTGAACTTTAGTTTCAATACCCGTCCGTATTGACCTTTGAGATACTCGTTTGTATCTTATTAATTATCGTCCTATACTCGTCCGTATCGTCGACCTAGTCACTCGTCGTGTTCCTTTGATGATTGTGCGATGCTCGTCCGTGTTGTTGACCCGAACACTGGTGTGTTCCTTTTCTTAATCATCGTCCGACACTCGTCCGTATCGTCGACTTGGTCACTCATCAGGTTCCTTTGTTGATTGTTCGATGCTCGTTCGCATCTTTGACCTAAACACCCGTCCGTGTTTTCTTTCCATACTCGTCCGTATGGTCATTGATAATCATCTGTATCCCTATTTCGATACACGTCGTATCAATCTTGCAGTTATTTACTGATACTTCCAGAAGGGTTTATATCCCTTTTCTTCTTCATTCAGCATGCAAATTTTCCGGTTGTTTTGGTATTCAATCACAATTCACCTTGATTGTCTGAATAGTCGTCGCTTTTATCCTTCTCAGGTTAACAGATGATTGAATAAGGGCAGCTGTAACACCCCAAAATTTGCCCTCTTGTTGTTGCATAGCTTATATTTCAGTGCATTGCAATTTCATCTCATTTCATCTCATATCTCATACAAGTTGCAAAGGGCATGTGATCAGTTGATTTCAGAGCATTGACTATTCAAAGCAAGAAAACAAGAGCCAAGGGTCTTCAAGCAAGCCTCAAGAGTCTCTTATGTCTCTTATGATCTCAATTGATTCCACAAGTCATTGGAAGAGGGGAATTCACCAAGAAGTTGGACAGTTTATCATCTCCTAGCGAAAACAGTCCAAATTAGGGTTTGTGATTTAAGAAGTCTCCTGATGAAATTTTGGTTCAAACATGATTTCAATGTTTTCTACATGATATCAAGTATCTAAAGGTGGAAGATTGCCCATTGGTTCATTTCAGAAGAGGTTCAATTGATCAGTTGCTTGAGAATCAAGAAATTGGGGAAAAAGTCAACTGTGCAGAGGAAAAAGTCAACTCCTGACTTTTTTGGGTCAAATTCATGAAATTCAGGTCACATATGTTCATTGGACAATAGATGATCAAGAAATGTCAAGATATTCATGAAAAATCAAGAATTGTACAAAGTTGCCAAATTTAGAAACTTAGGGTTTCCAAAAAATGGCAAGTTTGGATCATTTTGCACTACACTTCAAGGCATTCTTTCTTCAAGATAAAAGCTTCAAACTTTAGGCCCAAGTTGATCCAATTAAATATCACATCCTAAGGTTCAAATCCATACCAAGAACTCTTCCATTGGACCAAAATTGAGGGAGTTATGATCAATCAAAGTTTGACAAAATCAAGGCAAAAACCAAGTCATGACAAGGTAATTCCAAGGCGCCCGGCCATAATTTCATCAAACAGGTGGTGTGCCAAATGTCAATCCTTTTTTCTCCATCAAGAAAGCTTCAAATGAAAAAAGTTTTGAATATCAAAGTTGTCCATCTTGATCTCCTCTACAACTTTGATGTTGAGAGATTTTTCATCTGATCAATGTATGAAGAGATATGAGGGTTCAAACACAAGGGTCTCACACTGAATTCTCATAGGCCCATGGCCATGCATGTGGGAAACTTGACATGACCAATACTTCAGTCTTGATCAAGGGATTTCATTGTCTTTTTTTAGTACATTAGAGGTTCTAATTCCACTTGTATTGAACACTAACATTGTTCTACTTCATGTCTTCTATCCATAGCCATCAAAACCTTTCCATTTCATGTCTCATGCTTAGAGAAATCAATGTTCAAATATCACCATTTGCATTGATGCTTTGATTGTCTTGTATAGCAGTTCATACATTGTTTTTGGTTCAGTCCTATTACAAATACTCTTATGCAGTAGTGTACGCTTGTTTACTTCATTTGGTGAGACAATTCTTATCACATGCATGCGTACATACATGTCCATACATCAAAAAGGAAATAGGGAAGCTTATGGTACAAGTCATGCTGCTGCACTGATATCAACATCAGTACCATATCATAACCTCATCATCATTTCTTTTTCTCATCATTCATCAACAACAACACAGCACACGATGCTTCTTTCTCTCACTATTCAAATTACTCAACACACCCTCTCATTGCTTCACACCACCACAGTTAACTCAACCATAGTTCTAACTGTCAACTAAGACAGTTAGAAGCTAACCACACATATATAAGCTTCTTTAACAGAATTTGGAAAGAAAAAACTCTTCATTTGTGCATTTTCACCTCAAAATTCATCTCAGTTTCTCTCTCTGATTTCACACGAGTTCATCCATATTTCACTCCAAAACCTCATCAATTGATCATTATTGCTCTCTCTGATCAAGAACAATCAAAACAATATCAATTCCTCAAGTGTAGCAACTTCTCCATTTTGAATTTTCGTCTGTTTTCTTCAAGATCTCAAGCATTAGAGCATTTATTTTGCTCTTTAGAAGATCAAGAGCAAATGATTCTCCTCTCTGGTTTTCTTGTGATCTAAATAGCTTCAACTTCAGGTTTGAACTTCAAGTTCTCTTACACGATTTCTACTGTTTAAGCTGTTTTTTATGTTGATTTGAGCTTAATAGAAGCTGTGGAACTCAGGCTAGTTGATAGAGCTTGTTAGAAGCTTAGATGATTTTTTAGGGCAAAATTTCTCCCTTCGATCCTCTCTGTACATGCATGATCTGTGAAAACTAAGTGTGGATTTGTGTTCCTCTTGACTTCAGTTTCATTTTGGTATAAGGCATGTGTTTTTTGATGACCTGAAAATGTAGCCTCGCCGGAGCGGTCGTCTTCTCCGGTCACCTGATTCTTGTTTAGGTCAAAACCCTAGCCGTTGCCTACTTTAAAACGTGGTCGTTGATTGTTTTTTATCCAACGTTTCATAACCTGCCAGCACATTAATGAGGAGCATCCTCATTACGTGCCTTATTTTTCTCTCAGACTTGATTGCATGTGTGTGGTCCATCTTAATTAACATGTGCTTGTGCGCTGATCCTTTTGATTGTTATACTTTTCTTGATTGATCTGATTGACATGATCGTGTGGCCCTTGTTTGAGTCAATTTTTGACTGAAGTGCATCATAACTCTGTGCTCCACGTGCTGTAAATGGACTGGACTTTCATTTATATCCACACACCCCCTGGTTTAAGCCCAAATGCTTTATGAACTGCATTTTTGCTATGTTTTCACCCCTCCCTTATTTTTCTTCTATTTTCTAATTTCTTTTTGACATAGTTTTGATTTTCTTTTATTAAAAATACCAAATCATTCCCAAAAATTCCAAATAAATTCACTAAGCAATAAAACACATTTAGCTAATTTTCTATGATTTTTAATTCTGATTTTATGGATTTTATCTTATATTTTCATAATTTCTTTTATTTTCTTTTTTGAGGGATTTTCTTCATGATGCTTGTACATTGTCCAATTATTTTTGCATAGTTCCTATTTGATTTTGAACTCTTTATTTTTTCCATGTCTTAATAACATCTCAAATCATCTAAACACATTTTTTCTCATATTTTTAAAGTCATTTTATCATGCATTTTGATGATCATCTTTGTGCATTCCTTTGCCTTGCTTCAATGTGACTTTGAACCCTCATTTGAACTAGTTTCTTTTTGAATCTTTGTGTGAGCTTTTGATACATGTTTAGGTTATGACTTAGGTACTTTGTGACTTAATTTCATAATTTTTACAAATTTATTTCTATCTTTTCCTTGCTTGATGTTATGGGTGACATTTTGTGTGTTCCTCTTTCACTTCTAAACCCTAATTGATTAGGAGGCACTTGTGCCATTGTATTAGGACTTGTATGTGCATTTTATAGGTCATTTATTAGACATTATAGGTCATCCATGTTAGATTATAGGTCATTTGTCATTTTATTTTGGTTCATAAATGTTTGGTGCTTATGTGAACTAAGTTTGACCTAATTGTGTGCATCTTCTTCTATGTGCCTTAACATGTTTTGTGTGCATCTTTGTGACATCATTATTGCATTCTAATATGATTAATCATATCATACATTACTGACTTGCATCCATGCTTATTCATGTTCATGTTTCATCCTTCATTCATAACTTGCATAACAAGTATGTCATCTTATGTGAACTTGAACATTGTTTGAACATCTTTTCATATTGCCTTTTCTTCTTGAATCATTTCACTCATGCTTTGTATGTTCATTCATTGACTTACATATGCATTATAATATGCCATTCACTTCTGACTTTGACATTTCTTTATGCATTTATTCATGTTTGTATGTCATACACATTCATATTTCCTCCATGCTTCATAACTTGAACTTGTATGAATCTTTGGCATCTTTCTTGACATAGTTTGACATTGTTAGGTACCTTAGCCTTAGTTGAATACCTTTAGACATAGCTACTGACTTTAGAAGTCCTTGAACACTTAGGGACCTTTCCCTTTAGGTTTAGGCTTTGTTGGATTCATAAGTTCATTTCATAAGTAGTTTGATGCTTAATTGTCTTCCTTCTTTTACGTATGCTTTCATATTCAATTGTTTAGCTAACCTTTCCTTGTAGGGGCTAATGGTAAGTTGAGTGTGTGGATATGCTTCCACACATACTTTCTTCCCTCATCTTTTTAATGCTTTCTCTTTTGTGTTTGTGCAAAGCATTTCAATGCTTTCTTTGTTCAACTTCTTTCTTCTCCCTCTTGGTTCATAACTCATCATCTATCTTAGAAGTGAGTTATGTTACCTCTTCTCTTCTTTTAGACTTAGGTTTCTAAACCACACTTAACCTTTAGGATCATCCATGCATGATAACAAATAGGATTGTTAGTCTCCCATTTAGACTTTTACCTTTCTCAACCTTTGAGTCTCTCTTCTTCTCATCTCAAAACAAAAAGCAAAAACACTTAATAAAGGCATAACATATGTTGTATTTGAGCCTTTCATGTGAGAATAAGATAGTGAGGGGTCTTCTATCACTTTCTTAGAATGTTTAGCATACATCCTGTCTTGGGTCGATATGCGAGGCATTCGATCCTATGTGAGAGACTTAAATACAATATGCGTTATACACACCAATAATCAAAATACTTCTTTCTAAAATACAAAAAAAAAAACAATTCTCTTCTCATCTCCTTCATTCCATTCTTAAGGACTCGTCAGGTCCGTTCTACCGCAAACAGGTAACGCCTAAGTCTCCCTACAGCGAGCTGCAAAACCTAACTGCTGGAATGCGCACTCTGACGGTTCTATTAAAAAACACAAACAAAGAAACCCTTGTTGAGCCGAACTACATTTGCTCTGATTCTTCTTTCTCGTCCAATTGAGGATACGTAGGCACAAGACGACGATGTCTTGACGAGCAACCTTCCCCATAGTCCGTCGAACTACGTTGACTCTGACTTTCCCATTGCACTGAGGGAATACGTAGGCCTAGGACAACGATAGTGTCCTATCGAGTCACTTCTTTCCTTTTTCCCCTTCTCCTTTCTACCTTTCATTTCCGGTTTTCTAGTTAGTAGTTGATATCTAGTTTCCTACACCCTTTGATCGAAACAGCAAGCGTGGATCCCATCGAGTACGATGGACGCGTGGGGGTGCTAGTACCTTCCCCTCGCGTAACCGACTCCCTTACCCATTTCTCTTGGTCGCGAGACCTCGTTCTTTCCTTCCCTCAGGTTTACGCAGTGTTTCCTTTCCCTCTCTTGGGATAAATACACATTGCTGGCGACTCTGTTTCCGTACCACTTTCGCGTTTGTACTTGGATGAAAATCCCGGGAGCGACACATGTAACTTGAAGATCATATTTCATTAGTCGATCAGTGTATTTTGTGGGAGTTCTGAAGAAGAGTGAAATCAATCAAAAGGTGGCATTTGGTTGGTTTCATAGTGTGCATTTAAGTAGGGTGCTTGGAACTAATTACTCTTGGGCAGAAGGGTGGTGTGTTGAAAACGTAAGGAGGATCTGGTTCATCTTGGAGGTTGTGGTAGAAGTTCTAGGTTGAGGATGGAAGTATGCCTTCTTTTGGTGGATGAGAGTTTATTTCTCTCTTTGGTTTTTGGAGTTCTTATTGATCAAGCTGGTGGCGCAATTTAGTTTGAAGATCTTCAGTTGGATTACTATGCAGATAGTAAGTCCAGTGGTGGAGCATATCAAGAACCATGTTTGTTGGTTTCTGTGATATGTGAAGGATGTCCTAACTGATGTTAGAACATTTTCTGGGTTGGTTATCCTTGGAGTAGGATACTAAGTTCTGAGTGTAGAACTTGACACTCACATCTTGTCTAAGAAGTATTTATCTTATCATACGGGAGAATGATGGGTAAAGGATTGTCTTGGAAGTATGATGTGAATGAGACATGCTAGAAGTAGATCAATTTGGTGCTTGTGGAGCAAATGGGCTGAAAATTTCTAGAGCATGTGTTTAATGTTTTTCAAGTGTGAAGAATATCTGTGTGAGCCAGCAGACTAAGGGGCCCTGTGTGTCTCTTTGAGGAATGTGAAGTATTCCAGATTCAATTGGGTTGTATCACAGGGAACAAGGAGATCTATACATGAGAATTCAGGAGGAATTTGTGTGGTGTATGGATGGTTTCTGGACGAGAGGGATCAATGGAGCTTGGGTCTCAATCTAAGAGTTTGTTAGTTATGGTGCAAGTATGCGTTCCTGGTACTCTCACTATATGATCATGAAGTTGTCATGGGATATTATGTGGTGATTTTGGGTGGTTCTTGCTGAAGAAGCATCTGTTAAGAAAGATAGGGGGAGGACTTCTATCTGATTAATGTACTGGTACTGGTGTGGTACATGGTTTGCTCGAGGGTCAAGCAGTAGGTGAATGCGTTCAACAGGTATGTTGAACAGAGGGTGCACTCTTGAAGACATAAAGATGTGTCTCATGTTTTCCATTCATTTAGGGTGTTCTTCTGGAAAAGGACCACTGGTTATCTACGACAGGGGGAGTTAGACTTCAGTTGTGAATATTGGGCTGCAGTGGTGCAAATTATTTATCAAGATTGCTTGTGGGTTCAAACAGTTTGTGATAAATTGCCTCAGGAGAGGATGATATGTCAGACGAGATGTCGTCACATTGTCCTACTGGTATAAGTTCTGGATGAACTTATCAGGTTGTTATGATTCTGTCGTTGGGTGTCAATGGATTGAATTAGAAGTGGTACAAGTATCTTGGGAAATTCTGTTGTTGTCTGGAAGAAATTAGTTCTCTGCTAATGAAAAGATAAATAAACTAATTCTTCTGTAATCAAGTTTACTAAATCTGGATTAATAAAGTCCTATCTGTGGGGACCATAAGCCTGTCAAAAATCAGGACACTGTTCAGAAGCAGTTTCGAGGACAAGTAAAAAAAGGTGGAATCTTTCGAAACTAACCCAACCAGCAATTATTTCTCTCTTTGACTAGTATTTTGTTTGGATTTGCTCTACCTACATAACTTCTTAATATTTTAATAAGATTGAGCTAGAACATCCTTCTTAGGTTGAAATCAAATGAGTTTTGTTCGGGTGTGGGTAAGCATTATTTGGGTCTGGGTCTGCATGGGTCTGCATGGTGCTAAGGAAGGGTTGTGTACACTTGAGTTATTGATCTGCATAAATGTCTCAAAGGATGTTCTAACATTCTAGGTTTTAACATCTTGGGTAGATTGCGTTTTGTGATCAGAGTTAGGAAGCAAATTGTGTTTTATGATCTGAGTTACATTCTCTATGTACTCAGTATCACAAGGCAAATGGGGAGGGGAACTTGAAATTATCTTTTCTCTCCCTCTTGAATGAGAAGAGGGTCTAAATATTATCTTCTCCCTCTTTCTTGACACTTGCTTCAGGTTTTTCCACTGCATGCACCATCAGGCTGAAGAATGTTTTAGAAAAAATTTGTCAAAAGGGGGAGATTGAAAGCTCCAAAAGTTTGACTAAATTTTGGTAAAACATAATGTTGGGAAAGATACTTAAACATGAAGGCTTCAGTCCCAAACTAAAATGTCGAGTGAAATGTCACAGCATGTAGATTCGACATCATGAGTGTCAGAGCACGTTTTATTTAAATTTGTTCCAAGATTCAAGGCAAGATTGGCAGTGGATCAAGGATCAAAGATATGAAGCCCAACAAAGTAGAAGACTATAAAAGAAGACCAAGACCTAATGCAGAAGGAGAGAGAGGACGTCATAGACTTAGGGATCCTATTTTGTAAAGTAGGGTTTAGGTTTTGAGAGTCGTAGGTTTCTCTTGTAAGTTTCCCTCTATATCGATTTGATGCAGTGTGGTAGACATAAGTACTTGTATTGATTTAGAAGCCCGTAGGTAATGAATCTGATATTGTTCTTGGATGAAGCTTTGAAGAAAATCCAAGTTAACTTGTTAGTCAAGGATGCTTGACTGAACTTTGTATTGGAAGGGGTGTCTTTCAATAGGGATGATACAATTATGAGGTATTAACTGTTAGATAATCACAGGTTGTGATGTAGGGAGTGGGATGGGTTTCTCTTAATAATTAGATGTCACTTCTAATGATAAAGTCTTCATTGGGTAGTGATAGGTTAGCGTGGGTGCTTTATGTAAACATGAGGTTGTTTACATAAAACTATACTAATGATAGTGAATTCTTCTTCCTGGATTGGTATCCCCCAGATGTAGGTGAGTTGCACCGAACTAGGTCATCATATTCTGTGTTGTTTATTATTCTGTAATTTACAGTTCAGTCTTGATTAACATGTTGGATCAGATGTCGTAACATCTGTGTTGTTGCAGTTCTGATATTCAAAGTATCAGTCTGCTGTTTTGTTCTTTGTTTAAATGTTTATGCAAAACAATGTC
This sequence comes from Lathyrus tuberosus, assembly GCA_022829125.1. Classification (NCBI taxonomy): domain Eukaryota; kingdom Viridiplantae; phylum Streptophyta; class Magnoliopsida; order Fabales; family Fabaceae; genus Lathyrus; species Lathyrus tuberosus. Next base: position 7,721,183 of record JALAZF010000193.1, read on the forward strand.
TTGACATGTGTTAGGACATCTGTTGTCTGCTATGCCAGAATTTCAAATAGTATAATACTTTTTCCTGGTCTACAGGGTAGCGGAAATGATATTTTCTTTTGTACTGATTATACTTGCCATGTGTTCTTCTTTTAGTCGTTGACTTTTAGTCATTAAATTCTAGTCAGAGGCTTCGTATAAAAGTTGATGAAGCTTGAATAGAGTTAAGAGTCTGTCTTTAGAATATTGTGAAAATGAGACTTCAAAGTCTATGGAGTTCAGATCCTAAGACCTCAGAGGCATGAAACATCAGAGTCATTATAAGAGTCATTCTAGATAGATTCTTTGTAGAAGTGTTGACTTGGTAATCAAGATGCTTGACATTAATTTAAACATGCCTTTGATTATTCCTTTGGTTTAGATTGCATCTTTAGTTCAGAGTCTGGCTTGACCATACTCCACTTTTTTAGAGTCTGGTTCGCTCAAAGTTGACTACTTCATAGTAAAAAAAAAATCTATGATATGTGCACTTAAAAAAATGGTTAGAGTACAAAATTATTCTCCATACATATTAAGCTTTGTTATCATCAAAACTCAAGGATAGTTGCAAAACCAAACTTGTTCCAACAATCTCTCTCTTTTTGATGAGGACAAATCCATGTATTTTGATGAACAATTTTTACTTGGATAATCAAATCTATAAAACATCAATGTTAGGTTTGTAATCTCCCTTTTAGTTTTATACTTACCAAAATTATTCTCAGCTTCTTCAGAGTGAGGTTTGTAAGATCCCACTGAGATTGAGAGAAGAAAAATTCTGATGTTTCATAAAATAATAGTCATCATGATAAGAACCATTCACTTGATTAACATAAGAGTTTCAAATCTTGATTTTTATAGATGAGAAATCTGATTCCTAGTTGATAAACTTAACAACACAAATCTGATTTCCTGAGTATAACAATCTCCAAAAAATTTAAAGCAAGAATATATCATGTTTGGGATTATTATGGGTTAAAGATATATCAAAATCATATTCTTTTTCTCCCCCTTTGTCATCAACCAAAAAGAATATAATAAAATGAAAAGAAAATGATAATAACATAAATAAATCAAATTCATAGGGATAACAACTTAAAAAATTTCATTAATCTTTTTGAAAAAAATACAACAGAAGAAATACAAAGGAAATAGAAAAAGGGAGACTAGGGAGTAGAGATCCAACACCAAGGTGTCTTAAGCTACATCAAGCTTCTGACTCCAATGGGTTTCAAGAGCCTCAGTTAAGCCAACATTTTGCGCCTTTTTCACAATTCCTTCTTGATAGAAGAGTTCTGAAAATCCAAAAGGAATGAAGAAAGACATTCCCTTGTGAGAGGAAATGATCTTTGAATTCATGAAGTTAAAGATAGTGAGAGGGAGGTTAACTTTAACCCCAGTTTTGATGAAGAAAAGGAGATGTTTGTCATCATAAGTGAGCAGGTACAAATCCTCTTCTCTTGGCTGAATATTTAACATCACTAGTTGATGCCATATATTTTCCATGAGGATGAGAGAGAAGACACTTGCAAGCTTATTGAGGTTGGCAAGAATCTTCGGAGGAATTAGGTCGGTGAAAGGACTTCTCCTTATGTACTGATCCATACAAACACCGATCTCCTTACACTGTATTGTCTTAGCAATGAGATAAGGAGTGATGACAATTGGGATACCAAAGACATTTGACTAGATACTTGAAACATCCTGTCCGAGCTGCTTAAAGGAAAATTTTGTCCATAACTTTTTTGTACAAAAACAAGATAATTGATCCAAATAGCATGTCAAAGTATTTTCCCCATTTTTTAGAGGAGACAACATCATAAAGGTAAAAACCTTGACTCTTAAGTTTAGCGAAGTCAACAAACTTTTCATAACAGATAAAGAAAGGATTTTCTTCACCAAGGAAAGTGTTTGAAGCCATTTCTGGTATTTTTAGTAAAGATGAAGGAAGACAAAATTTTCGAAACGGTTTTGAGAAGACACAAGAGATGATGAGGAGGATAGGTGAAACGAAGTTTAAATAGAGTGAAAAGAGAAGTTAAAACGACTAAGAAGGAAATAGGGTTGAGAGATGAAAAGAAAGTAGACTTAAAAATTACCTACAAAAGCCACAATAATAACATTTCTAACAAAGAACATCACATAGCACTCTTGTTAGAAGACATTATTACACAACATTGAAAAAGAATAACAATAAAAACTTTAAAAAGGTTTTTTAAAAGACATTGAATAAAAATAATAAAATAATAATAAAAAATAAGTAATTATGATAGATAGGTCAATAAAATTTGTTCAATCTTCGAGTTGGTCCAATCTAGTAGTAGTCAAACTTTGGGAAGATATGCATGAAGACCAAACTTTCTCTCTCTCTCTCTCTCTCTCTCTCTCTCTCTCTCTCTCTCCTTTATCCATAGTAGCACATTAAATACAACATATTTTGCTTAATCCCAACACTCTATATATAAAGGAGACTTCATTACTAGTAGGATCACAATCCTTTCTTTTCTATCTAGCTCTTTTCAATTTTTCTTTAGACATGAGTAAATCATCAGTGAACTCTAAAAAGGGTTCCTTCAAAGAAGTTAGCAACGTTGTTTGGAAGTAGAAAGTTATTGAGGAGGAGAAGTACAAAGATGATATGCACAAATGCCACTGAAGGTTACATAACACAAGTTTGCTCATCTGTTTGAGCTTTTGTGGCAGGAAGAACTTCAGTTACAAAGATGAAGAACCTCAAAAAGAAGAAGAAGACAGCTGAAGACGGAGGATTAGACACTGATGAACACTGGAGAATCTTTCTTAGAATGGATGGATGGCATGTAGATGTAATCTAAAGATTGTAATCTTTTGTTGTGCTTTTGCTTGCTATTGAAATGATTATGAATCTTGTAATTTTTTTTGAGTAAAAAATAATTGATCCTTTCCTCAATGCTTTTAATAAAAGTTTCTTGCCACTAGTGTTGATAGAGATGTTTCCAACCATTTCAACAAGGTTTTGTTAAACAACCATAGAAGTTTTAGGACTTTGTAGTGTAAAAAAGATTCAAGTGTGATTAGTGAAAGAATAGTTGTGTTGTGTGTGAAAATGAGTGAATTATGGGTTTAAATATAAAAAGTAATAATTAATAAATTTTGAAAGCATGCAAACTGACAAGAGAGTCGAATGAAATGATTTTCTTTTTACCCATTAAATATAGAATCTCAATGGGTCACTTCAAATATTCAGATGGCTTAACATAGGACATCTGTCTTACTTTAGAGCCGCATAAAACAACGCTTAATTTCCACCATTAATTTCAAAACTCAGAGTCTGGAAGACATAATTCCCCTATTGGTTCTGAATTTGGACCTTTTGACCCATATAGCCTTCTAACATCAGAGGACTAATTGGTTCAGAGCCAAGTTATCTCAGAGTCTTATTTTTACTCTCCAGAGTCTACACACATTTAGATTTTTTGTTTTGTTTTATTCTATACAAAGTTCCATTTTCAAAATTTTCAGAATAAAAACAAATCTATCTCCAGTAAAGGGTTTTTTGAAGATATCAGCCCATTGATGGTTTGTATCTATAAATTTTAAATTGATAATTCCTTTATGAACATAATCCCTTATAAAATGGTGTTTAATTTCAATGTGTTTAGCTCTGGAATGCAAAATAGGATTCTTAGATAAACAAATTGAAGAAGTATTATCACAAAAAATATGAATGATACTCTGATAAAGTTTATAATCTTCTAAGTGACTTTTCATCCAGAGTATCTGAGTGTTTCATCCATATGCTGCAATATATTCAGCTTCTGATGTTGACAATTTTATTGTTGACCGCCTCTTGCTGGACCAAGAAATATGATTATCACCAAGAAACCGACAGCTTCCACTAGTGCTCTTCGATTCTAGTCTATCTCCAGCATGGTCAGCATCACAATAATCTACTAACTTGTAATCTTTGAATTTTCTAAAAATCAATCCAAGGTTAGTAGTACCTTTCAAATATCTAAAGATCCTCTTAATAGTTGTTACATGGGACTCTCTAGAATCTGATTGGAATCTAGCACATAAGTATACACTGAATAAAATATCAGGTCTAGAAGAGGTCAGATATAAGAGATAACCAATCATACCTCTATATACCTTTTGTTCTACCTGTTTTCTTTCATCTTTCTCCAGAATGTATGTTGGATGCATTGGAGTCTTTGCTAGTTTGCACTCTGATAAGTCAAACTTCTTCAGAAGTTCCCTTGTGAATTTTTTTATGGATATATGTTCCTTCTGAACTTTGGTTGATTTAAATCCCTAGAAAGAACTTTAATTCTTCCATCATACGCATCTCAAATTCTTCCTGCATGGACTTAGAAAATTCCTTACAAATAGTAGCATTAGCAGAACCAAAAATATCATCAACGTAAATTTGCACAATTAAAATATCATTTTTAATGGCTTACAAAACAAAGTTGTATCAACCTTAACTCTTGTAAAATCATTTTTCAAAATAAAATTTTTAGTCTCTCATACCATGCTTTGGGAGCTTGTTTTAGACCATACAAAGATTTTTTAAGTTTGTAAACAAAATCTGAGTTTTTATGATTTTCAAAGCCAGGAGTTTGATGTACATAAACTTCTTCTATAATGTGACCATTCAGAAATGCACTCTTAACATCCATTTGATATAAAATGATGTTATTATTCACAACAACAGAAATTAGGAGAAAGATAGATTTTAACATGACCACTAGTTCAAAGGTTTTAGTATATTCAATTTCTTCTTGTTGACTATAGCCTTGTGCAACCACTTTGGCTTTGTTCCTTACCACTTCTCCATGCTCATTCAGCTTATTTCTGATGACCCATTTAGTTCCAATGACATGGGTTACTTTGGGCCATGGCACAAGATCCCATATATCATTTCTAGAGATTTGGTTTAATTCTTCTTGTATTTCCAAAATCCAGTCCGTCTCTAGAAGTGCTTCATCAATAGAAGTAGGTTCTATAAGAGATACCAAACCCATAAGAATTTCTTTAGATGGTTTGAATGAGGATCTGGTTCCGATGAATTCTATTTTATCTCCCATAGTTAATTCTTAAAGATGTAAAGATTTTGGCCTAAGTTTCCTCATAGGTGCTAATGTGTCAATAACTTTTGGTTTTGATTGAGCAATCTTGCGTTGAGCGCTTTCAGAGTCTTTCACTTCATATTCCTTGCCTTCAGAGTTTGAGTATCTAATATCCTGATCTTTAAACTTGTGAACTAGCTTTGACTTTTCAAGGTCAAGCTTATCATTAAAATTAACATGAATTGATTCCTCAACAATTCGTGTTTTAGTGTTGTACACTCTATAACCTTTTTTAGCATTCAGAGTATCCTAACATGATACATTTCCGTGCTTTAGAATCAAACTTGTTCAAGTTCTCTTTAGTATTTAAAATGAAACACGAACAACAAAATGGATGAAACTATGAAATTTTGGGTTTTATATTCTTCCATAATTCATATGGAGTCTTACCCATAATAGGTCTTATTGAGACCCTGTTCTGAATGTAACATGTTGTGTTGATTGCTTCTTCCTATAAGTTCTTTGCAACATTAGTTTCATTGATCATGGACTGGCCATTTCTTGTAATGTGTGATTTTTTCTCTCTACAACTCCATTCTACTGAGGAGTTCTAGGGCAAGAGAAATCATGGGAAATGCCATTTTCATCAAAACGTTTTTTCAAAGTTTTGTTTTCAAATTCTCACCATGATCACTTCTGACTTTAACAATCTTAAAGCTTTTTTTTTTCATTTTACACTTGGAAGTAGAAGGTAGCAAACACAGAATGTGACTCATCCTTGTGTTTTAGAAAGTTTATCCATGTCCAACTGTTGTAGTCATCAACAATGACTAATCCATACTTTTGCCATTAACAAAGGCTATTTTTACCGGCCTAAATAAGTCAATGTGCAAAAGCTCCAAAGGCCTATAGGTTGAAACAACATTTTCAGCTTTGAAAGAAGTTTTTGAAAACTTGTCTTTCTAGCATGCCTCACAAAGAGCATCGAAAGCAAACTTCAGATTTAGAAGGTCTCTAACTAAGTTCATCTTGTTTATATTTGATATTCTTCTCATGCTAACATGAAATAATCGTCTATGCCACGTCCATTGCTCTATGTTCACATACATGAGGCATTTAACACTTTGGTTTTCTAAATCAAAAAGCCTAATATTGTAAATGTTGTTTTTCCTCTTTCCATTGAAGAGAGCGGAACCATCCTTCTGACTAACAATTTTGCATGATTTTTTATTAAAGATAATATCATAACCATTGTCACTTAATTGACTTATGGAAAAAAAGATTATGCATTAATCCTTTAACTAATAAAAAATTATTAATAAAAGGGAAAGATCCATTTCCAATAGTTCTAAAGTCAATTACCCTTCTACTGCTTCTAAAACCAATGGTGCCTCCAGGCTTAAGTTCCAGACTTTAGAACATATGCCTTCTTCGTGTCATGTGTCGTGAGCATCCAGAATCCATGTACAATAATTGGTTTTTCAACTTGGCTGCTAAGGATGTATGCAACATAGACTATTTTGTCTTTAGGTACTCATATCTTTGTGGGTCCATTCTTGTTAGTTCTCCCAAAGTTTTTCTTAACCCGTGGTCTACAAAGCTTTTTTGGTTTAATTGCCTTCTGTTTTGAATTAGGTTTGTCCCTAGAATTTTTAGGTAGCACATAACCAAGAACTCTCTTTCCATTTCTTCTTCTCCATAAATCATAGAAGCCATTTTGATTATGTATATGTTTCGTGCAAGAAATTTTTTAAAAGATATGTCATATTTCTTAATGACAGATTCAAAGTCCAAAGGAGCTTCTGAAAGAATCTATTTTTCAAGTTTTATACTCTTGCTTTTGATGGCAGAGTTGTCATTTTTAAGATTGCAAACTTTCAGAGTAGTGTTTCCTTTCTTAAATGTACTATGGGCTTCAGAGTTAACTACATGAATTTGTTTCAAATCCTTGTGTCTGTTCTAAAGACTCTGATATTTTTCAAGAATTTCAGTAAGACGAGACTCTAATTCAGAGCGAGTTAGGTTAAAGAACACCTCATTAGAGTCTGATTTTAATCCTAATCCAGATTATGATCCTGATTCAGAGTCAGATGCTTCTGGGCTTACCATCAGCGCCATGTTGGCTTACTCTTCTTCAGAATCACCTTCTGAAGACTCATAGTCATCCTATGTAGCCATCAAAACTTTCTTCTTATCTTTGAAGAACTTATTCTTAGGCTTTTCTTTCTTTAGCTTGGGGCATTCATTCTTGTAGCGGGCTTGCTCCTTGCACTTGAAACAGATGAAATCTTTGTAGCACCAGACTTCTTCTATCCAGATGTTGACTCAAAGCATCCACTCGTTCTCTTGGTTCCTCTTGGATGATTTTGTTTCTTTCTCCAGAGTTGATTAAATCTTCTAGGAAGAAGATAAATCTCATCTTCTTCATTAGAATCTTCTTCACATTCTTCTTCTTCTCCAGCTTAAAAGGCCTTTTCCTTTTCTGTCTTGCCTTTGGATTTAAGAGCCTTATATTTTCCTTTTCTTTGAGGCTCTTCCTCTCCCAGCTCTATCTCATGACTTCTTAAGTTCTTCTAGAGTCGTACTGTTTAGATCTTAGGATACTTTAAGAGCAGTCACCACATGCCTCCACTTTTTTGGTAAGCTTATGATGATATTCTTCACGTGATCTGAAGTAGTGTAGCCTTTATCTAAAACCTTTAAACCAACTACAAGCATTTGAAACCTTGAGAACATATCTTCAACAATTTCATTATCCTCCATTTTCAAGGCTTCATACTTTTGAATCAAGGCCAAAGCCTTGGTTTCTTTAACTTGTTTGTTTCCTTCATGAGATATTTTAAGAGAATCAAATATAAACTTAGCAGAGTCTTTATTTGTTATCTTTTCATACTCATTGTATGAGATATCATTAAGTAAGATTGGTCTTGACCTATGATGGTTTTTGTTGTCCTTCTTTTGTTCGTCACTCGTCTTACTTCTTTCCATCTTAGCACCATTTGTATCCATGGGACATGTATAGCCATCTAAGACCATATCCTACAAGTCTGCATCATAACCAAGGAAGATACTTTCGATTCTATCCTTCCAATAATCAAACTTATCTCCATAAAAAATTGGAGGTTTAGCAGAGTAGTGATCTTTATCATTGTTAATAGATGCCATAACGAGTTTAAAAAATGATATTTTAGTGACACGGTTAAGTGTTTGATATCAAATAATTAATACCTGTACTAGAGCTCTGATACCAATTAAAGGTTCAAGAAACACAAGAAAAGGGGTTTGAATTGGGTTTCAAGATTAAAACTCTTTTGCAACCCAATAACACAATTAGGAAATATTCTACAAAGATAAAAGACACAATTATTTTTATCCTGGTCCGCAGTTAACGAAGCTACGTCTAACCCACCCGCTATAGTGATTTCTCATTCTCAATAAGGACTTAATCCACTAATATAAGAATTGATTACAAACTCAAATACAACCTGTCTAAGACCTCTTGAGAATCTTGACTATAACATAGTCTCTCAAGGAATTTAACCAAAGGTTAATAAACAAGATTGTGTTTACAAGTTGCTTCTAAAAATAAGCAGACACACAAGTTTAAAATCAAATATTACACTTAATAAAATATATTCAAGCAAGTGTTCTAAGTGTATGAATGTGAGAAACACTTATTTTATGCTGGTATTATTTATATGTTGTAGGTATATGCTAAGTTGAGGATGCTGTAAGAGAAAAAGGCCAAAAATGAGCAAAAGTGGATGAAAAGCCCAAGAAAGACAAGGCAAATCCCATAGGAGACGTAACCTGGGCTCATGGCGTTCTCCATGGCTTGGTGGCATTCGCCATGGGTGCTGATGACCAAGTCCTCTTTTTTTCAAGGAGGTGGTATTCGCCATGACCTGTGGCATTCGCCATGACTCACGCACCCAGAAATCCAGCAACTGGCCCTCCAACTCACCCATAATCTCCTCAACTTCCCTACCCACGAGTTACAATTCCGTTTCAATAGATTTCACTATAAAAGTATTAGGTTTTATGAATTTTGGCATCCAAGTTCCCTAGTTTTTGTTTAGGCATATAATCTACTGTAAAACGCACTAATAGTTCACATCGAGGGATTAGTGCACTATTTTGAATGCTAAAATGTTTGTACTGCTTGGATCATTGAAGTTAATATTGTCTTCATAGTTATTTAAGAAGTTATCCTTTACTCAAGTCTTCCGCATTTATTTTCCTCATTGTTTTGATTCCCGTAAGTTTTATACGCTTTCATTATTAATTAGTAATTGTGCTTGTATGTTTGTGTTGCTGATATAAGTATAACTCGCTTATATATCATCTCTATCATGTTTATGAGTTGTATGCCTAATTTTAATAACATGAGTCATATGCATGCTATGTCTAGCTAAATACTTTTGAGTCCTCTATGTGAAGACCGCCGTTCTGATGGGACTCAATAAATCAAATTGGCGTAAATTTTTATAAATTGTTTTTCTGGTACCGGTTTTAGTTTTAAGATTTAATAGGTTTTACGCAACAGCGAAAACACTAAGGTTTCAAGCCAATAGCGTGTGAGTGTGAAGTTCGTGCCAGATAGTAAAAATTGGACATTAATTCCTAAACACAGTGAAAAAACTTTTGGATTAATTAAGACTTGTTGGTTTTCAAAAAGTATTCAACAACTTAAATGGGTGAGCGACAACAAAAAATTTGTGGTTTCAAAATATAACATGGTTTAGTAACACGGTAGTGTGAGACTAATGTTTCTGTTATGAAAAACAATACCTTGAAACAAAATATTAATAGTTTCTTTATGGACAAGAAACACGCAAGGGTTAGGGTTAACAAGGAAAAACAAAGGAAAAACAACGGAAACCCTATTAGGGTTCACAAAGGAAGAGAAAAGAGGAAGAAAAATAGAGAATTGGTTAAATCTATTTTACTATTCACTTTCTCAATAGAGTTTAAAGATTGCAAGTGAATACCAACAATTAACCTCTCTCAACCTAATAAGGTTTTGTCACACCTTAGGAAGAGAGACTAGTGTGCTATTTATAATAAACCTAACATACTAAACTAATGAGATTTTTAACAATTACCCATTACAAGCTAACTTAGGATACAAGCTAACTTAAACAATTGGATCCATAACACAAGGCCCAATTCGATCTCCTACATACTAGAACACAATTCGACTACAGCATGTAGGTCTTTGATAATAGCATGTGAGCGAACTTCGACGGTATGCTAAAACTAGAGTTCGATCCAATATCTCATAAATCTCCACCTTGGATCTAACTCTATATCCTCAAGAAATAAACTAGCTTTCTTCATGCAGCTTTATCAACTGCATACATTGGAAAAACTTGCAACTGGGCAACGTCTTGGTGATCATATCAGCAGCATTATGATCTATTGAAACCTTCAGCACTTGGACTTCTCCACGTTCGATTACCCCTCTGACGAAATGCAGCCTCACAATAATGTGCTTGGTTCGCTCATGATAGGTTGAATTCTTCGACAGGTGTATTGCACTTTGACTATCACATTTAACAGTGATAACTGGACCTTGAAGTTTCAGCTCCTTTGCAAAACCTTCAAGCCACAATGCTTCCTTTACAGCTTCAGTTAGGGTGATATATTTCGCTTCAGTGGTTGATAAGGCAACAACCTTCTGAAGTGTTGCTTTCCAACTGATTTCTATCCAAAACATAGTGAATACATATCCAGAAATAGATTTTCTGGAATCCATACAACCGGCATAATCAGAGTCGACATATCCTTCAATTTCTGCTTTACTATCTTCACCCAAGGCTCCGCCATAAAGTAGGACTCTATTCAGAGACCCATTTATGTACCTTAAAATCCACTTCAATGCTTGCCAGTGAGCCTTTCCAGGATTTGCCATGTACCTGCTTACAAGACTTACTGCATATGTTATGTCAGGTCTAGTACAGACCATAGCATACATCAAAGAACCCACTATATTATCATATGGAATGTTATTCATATAAGCTCTTTCGACATCAGTACTGGGACACTGATCTATACTCAGCTTGAATTGAGGGTTTGTCGGAGTCACAACAGGCTTTGAATTCGACATACCATACTTTTCGAGAATCTTCCGTAGGCATGCCTCTTGAGATAAGCATAATTTTGACTGCTTTCTATTTCTTCGGATGTCAATCCCAAGAATCCTGGACGCAGCTCCCAGATCCTTCACGTTGAACTCCTTATTGAGTTCATCCTTCACCCTCATTACATCTTCGACATTATTGATTGCTATTAGAATATCATCCACATAAAGCAACAAAATAACAAATGAATTACCAGGTCAAAATCTGAAGTAAACACAGTGGTCGAACTGACTTCTAATGAAACTTATGCGTGCCATGAACTTGTCGAATCTCCTATTCCACTGTCGAGGAGATTGTTTCAGTCCATATAAAGATCTCTTCAGTTTGCACACATAGTCTTCCTTCCCCTTTTCGACATACCCTTCAGGTTGCCTCATCAGGATTGTTTCATCTAGATCACCATACAAGAACGAATTCTTCACATCAATCTGTTCCAGTTCAAGGTCGAGCTGTGCCACCATGGCAAGCAACATTCTAATGGACTTGTGCTTCACATCATTGAAGTCGACACCTTCTTTTTGAGTGAACCCCTTAGCAACCAACCTTGCCTTGTATCTCTTCGACGCCACTCCTTCGATTCCTTCCTTAACTTTGAAAATCCATTTACAGCTGACTAACCTGGCTCCAGCATGTTTCTTGATCAGTTCCCATGTGTTGTTGTCATGAAGAGATTTCATCTCATCATCCATGGCCTTCAGCCATTCAATATTCTTTCGACTCCTCATAACTTCCTTATAGTCTCTAGGTTCTTCGTCGAGAACCTCACTTGCAGAGATTAAAGCATAAGCTATAAGATCTGCATACCCAAGTCTTTGAGGTGGATTGATGACTCTCCTCGATCTATCTCTTACTAGCAGGTAGTCATTATCAATCTCCTCATCTTCGACAACATCTTCTGCTTCTTCCTCGACTTTATCTGGGGTACGCAATTTAGCATCAACATGCACCACCTCAACAGGAATCTCTCCATGTTCCAGCTCTTCGTCAGCATCATCAGTTTTCTTGAAAGCCATCTCAGCTTCATTGAAAACTACATCTTAACTGGTGATACACCTCCTGTGACCTGGCTCTAGGCACCATAGCCTATAAGCTTTGACTCCTTCAGGGTATCCCATGAACATGCATTTCAGAGCTCTAGGTTCGACCTTGTCTTGCCTAATATGAGCATAGGCCACACAGCCAAATACTCTCAGTCTGTCGATACTAGGTGGATGTCCCGACCAAACTTCTTCAGGTGTCTTCATTCCCAAGGTAGTCGAGGGACATCTATTTATCAGATAAGCTGTTGTCGAAACAGCCGCCGTCCAAAACACCTTCTTCAATCCAGCACTAACCAACATGCATCTAACCCTTTCAAGGATTGTTCGATTGAATCTCTCAACTAAGTCATTTTGTTGAGGAGTACCTGCTATAGTCCTCTGCCTTGCAATCCCAGACTCAACACAGTAACTGTTGAACGCTTTGTTGCAGAACTCAAGGCCATTGTCGGTTCTCAATCTCTTAACCTTTCTGCCAGTTTGAGTTTCGACCAGAACCTTCCAACTTTTGAAATTCTCAAAAGTTTCATCCTTCCTCTTCTGAATGAATACCCATAACTTTCTGGAATAGTCATCAACGATGGATAGAAAATACCTTGCACCTGAGTGTGAAGGATTCCTTGCAGGCCCCTAAAGATCAGCATGAATGTAATCCAGGGATCCATGTGTTCTTTGCTTGCCTTTGTTAAACTTCGCCCTACAGGATTTACCAAATACACAAGATTCACAAAACTCCAACTTTTCGACTTTGTCACCACCTAGCAGGTTCTGCTTCCCCAATTCGACCATGCCCCTTTCGCTGACATTGCCCAATCTCATGTGCCATAATTCTATCTTCGACACAGGTTTCGTGGATGCAATATTTGTCGAACCACTTACAACCTCAGCCTCAAGGATATACAAGCCTTGTTTCTTCACGCCTCTCAAGACTTCCTTCGACCCCTTCATGACTCTTAGGACACTTTTCTCTCCTTGGAAAACATATCCCTTCCTGTCGAATTCACCAAGAGAAATAAAATTTCTCTTCAAATCAGGTACATACCTGACTTCAGTTAATAACCTTATTGACTCATCATGCAACTTGAATCTCACAGATCCAATACCTGCAATTTTGCAGGATTTGTTGTTTCCCAGCGGCACCGATCCACCATCTTGATCACATAGCTCCTCAAAAAATTCTCTGTTTGGAGTCGTGTGTCAAGTGCAACCTGAATCCATAGTCCACTCCTTTCTTGAGTCGCCGCTTAAAACTACAAGGACATTAGATGAGTCGAAGTCATCTTGAACAATGGTTGTGTTGCCATTATCCTTACCTCCATGATCTTTTAGACGTTCAGGGCACACCTTTCTTGTGTGACCCTCCTTCTTACAGTGATAACATCGAATACTAGATGTTTCGCCACTATAAGACTTTTGCTGACTTTTACCTTTCTTCTTGTCGAACTTACCATCCTTTCACAAGAATTTTCTCTTAACGGCCAAACCTTCACCAACCGTCGAAGGTTTATGCTCCTTTCGTTCATTCAGGTCCTTAGAATACAAGGCTGATTGAACTTCTTCAAAGCTCATGGACTCCCTTCCATACAAGAGAGTTTCTTTGAAGTGAGCATGTGTTCTGGGCAAAGCACACAAGAGCAACAGTGCTTGATCTTCGTCATCGATCTTCACATCAATATTTTCAAGATCAAGAGTCATCTTGTTGAACATATCCAGCTGCTCAGCCAAAACTTTGTCTTCACTCATCTTGAATGAATACAAAGCTTGCTTCAGGTAGAGTCGATTCACCAGAGATTTGGTCATGTACAAACTTTCAAGTTTCAACCATAACCCCGATGTCGTAGTCTCCTTTGATACCTGTCGAAGAACCTTATCACCAAGGCTCAACAATATTATGTTGTGGGCTTTCTCTATCATGGTCGTCTTTTCTTTTACCGTTAACGCAACATCCATGGCTGCCTCTCCCTTCAACGCTTCCAAACAACCCTGCTGAACTAGTAGGGATTTCATCTTCAAGCGCCACATACCGAAATCGTTCACTCCGGTGAACTTTTAAATCTCATACTTTAGTGAAGGCATCTTTTCCACGCTCACCGCACCAATTTGTTATGAAAAATGATACCTTGAAACAAAATATTAACGGTTTCTTTATGGGCAAGAAACATGCAAGGGTTAGGGTTAACAAGGAAAAACAACTGAAACCCTATTAAGGTTCACAAAGGAAGAGAAAAGAGGAAGAAGAATAGAGAATTGGTTAAATCTGTTTTACTATTCACTTTCTCAATAGGGTTTAAAAATTACAAGTGAATACCAATAATTAACCTTTCTCAACCTAATAAGGTTTTGTCACACCTTAGGAAGAGAGACTAGTATGCTATTTATAATAAACCTAACATACTAAACTAATGGGCTTTTTAACAATTATCCATTACAAGCTAACTTAGGGTACAAGCTAACTTAAACAATTGGATCCATAACACAAGGCCCAATTCGATCTCCTACATACTAGAACACAATTTGACTACAGCATGTAGGTCTTTGACAACAACATGTGAGCGGACTTCAACGGCATGCTAAAACTAGAGTTCGATCTAATATCTCACAGTTTCTAAGCTAATATTTTCTGCCAAAAAGTAATTTAAACCATAACATATGCCAATGATTTATTGAGTCTCTGAGGTACACTGGAAACCACATTCCGGTCTCTCCTATTTAATATCTTTTCTAAGCCCTATTTAAATCTATTTTTAGTTTTAATTTACCCCTATTTGAAAGACTCATAGCCTTAGATTTACATAGCACCAATAGATAACGATAAGATTGATTACTGGTCTCTGTGGGTTCAATATTTTTTAAAACTATGATTGACTCCGTGCACTTGCAGATTAGCAACTATCAGTGGAATTGGAATATTGTCAATATCACAGCTGTAAGAAGGTCATTTGTTTCTACAATAGTGGAGTGGCACTTGCAGCATAAAGTGGGTGAGGATGGGACATGAGGAATGATGTTGGTACAGTAGTACATTCCTTTTTCCTAATCTTCAGGCTAGTGGAAAGGATATTTGTTTTTGTACTTATTATACTTGGCACATATTCTTCTTACAGTCATAGACTTTTAGTCATTAAATTCTAGTTAGATGCTTCATATAAAAGTTTATGAAGCTTGAATAGATTTCAGATCATGTCTTCAGAATCTTGTGAAAATGAGACTTCAGAGTCTATGGAGTTCAGAGTCCTGAGACCTCAGAGCTTGAAACATATAGTCATTATCAGAGTCATTCTGGATGGATTCTTTGCAGAAGCGTTGACTTGGTAATCCAGATGCTTGGCTTTAATTTAAACACTTCTTTGATTATTCCTTTTGTTCAGAGCACATCTTTAGTTCAGAGTCTGACTTTACCATACTTGACTTCTTTGGAGTGTGGTTCGCTCAGAGTTGACTTCTTTAGAGTCAAAATTTGTTTTCTATGATCTGCACACTTTACAAAATGGTTAGAGTACAAAATTATTCTTTATACATATTAAGCATTGTTATCATCAAAACTCAAGGATAGTTGTATAACCAAACTTGTTCCAACAGATGTTATTGTAGTTTTATTGAGAGATTGTTTTTTTAGTTGTTGATGTTATTGTTGTTGTTCTTGTTTAGTTGTTCTACTTCCCAAAGTTAGGAAAAGTTATATGTTATAGTTTAGAAATTATTATTTAGTTTGAGTTTGAGATTAATATTGAGATTATGTTTTTGTGATTCTTTGTGCAGTTCTCATCTTATTTTGTCGAACATGTCAAAGGGATATTATAATAAGAGAAAATACAATTGATTTTATTATATCTAATGTTGATTGTTTATTTCACTAACCCCTTTTTTCACATATAAACTATTAAATTGAGTTTGGAAATAATAATTTGAAAAATTATCGTGTATTTGAAACCCATCTTACACTAATGAATATTTTTCTAGAATTGTCACGGCGCGAAAAATACCTGGAGCACTTGCACGCTCGAGATGATAAACAAATTCGCCACCAAACTTTATTTATTCCACAATGAAAGGGAAAATATCGATAAAACCCTTAAAAGAAAAAGAAAATGGTTATAACAACCAAATTCGGGTTGAGGACTCGATTATGCGAGGGGAAGGTATTAGCACCCCTCACATCTGTTGTACTAAATGGAGACAATTTAGCTAGATTTGCGCTTAGAATGTTAGTTTATCTTTATTTTATTTTTTCGGGTTATTGAAATGTTTAAAAAGGAAAAAGAAAAATTCGCAAAAGAGGTTTTTATTAGGGTGTTTAACAAGATTGTGATTCTTGCTCCTACGTATCCTCAGGTGCAGTGAGGAATTCAAAGCTATATAGTTCTTGGCAAGACAAAGATGCTTTTGGTTTTTTTGTTATAGTGCTTGACGAGACAATGAATCTCGCTCCTACGTATCCTTGGTGCGATGGGAACTCAAAGCTATGTAGTTCTTGGTAGCAAATGAGTGTCGGTTGGTTGATTAATTTTAGTGAACAAATGTTTAAGTCGCATTCTAGCGGTTAAAAGTTGCTTGTATGCTCGCAGGAAAGGCTTAAGCGTTTGTTTGTATCATGGTAGAACAGACTAAACAATGTTCGTTTTTAAAAAGCGGTTCGATCACGCGGGGGCGAGAAAATATAAGTTTGATTGGTTGAATTGTTTTAGGAGGACAATGAATACTCGAGTAGTGAATCGTACGCCAACCATTCATTTATTCGGGGAGCATAAAGATGTGCATCTCTCATTCCTTTTTCGTCCAAGTTTGGAATTTGAAAATTATTGGCAGAAGACGAATATTCGTAGCAGTGATGCATATGCGTCCCACTTGCTTATTCGAGGAACAGAAGGATGTGCATCCTCTATTCCCTTTTCATCCATGTTTGATTAGAGTATTTTATTCGGAAGACAAAAGTTTGAGCAATATGGTATGCGCCTACCACTTATTTATTCGAAGAGTAGAAGGATGTGCATCCCCCATTCCCTTTTTATATCAACAACACTTTTAAAAGATAATAGAAAACAATTTCCAATCAAATTGATCAAACAACTATGAACTCGATAAATTGCAAAATCAACAATAAAAGTGATAAAAATATATATAGAGAGAGGCCAAGATTTGTTAAGGCAGTTCCCCAATCGGCCTCGATATGAGTACGTCTGCCCTCAATTCAAAATCGAATTGAGATATTTCTATTAACCTTTTCTTTGCAAAATCGTTTACACAAGAGATGTAGAATGCAAACCCCAAAAACCCTATTATTTTGCGTTGATTCTTCCACCTCCAACCCTTGATCAAAGCTTGATCAAGTGACCAATAATGCGGCTACAATCCTCCGATTATCCCGAGCATGCAACTTGTTGAAACCTAAGATTTCCCAAACACAATTCACCGTCTCACGCTACTCCCTTGCAAGGAAACCACCTTGTCCCAAGGCTTTCACTCGGTCGAATCTATGTTGACGTGATCTTGTCTAAAACCTTCAATTCAACTCGATCTTGAAGTAAAACCCCACCTTGGTTTTCTTATTTGAAACACACAAAGTTCCCAACCCAATATTCTCGGTTACACCTACCTAATTGGACGTTATCAACCCTAATATAGATGGTCACCCAATTGAAAAATGACTATGTGCAATTCAATTGTGTGTATGCATAGAAGAAGGGATGAAGATGATGGGCAACTTTGTAATCTGGTTTCGTTTAGGTTTTATTCACTAGGAAACCTTACCTTGAGGAAGATGCATGTATGAGTATATATAGGTATGTGAAGAAAATGGGCAAAATGATGCACAAAGAAATTTTCAAGTTTTAAATTTCATAGGTTGGCCTATGAAGGTGTTCAGGCCGGCCTGTGAGGCGACCTAAGAAGCGACCTGTGGGCAAAGCCTACAGGCTTCATTCTTGGAGCATGGGAGCTAACCTGAAATATAGATGTGTCGGCCTATATTGAAGCTAAGGCTTCCATAGGCCGGTCTGATCACGTATAGGTCGGCCTATGCAGTTGCTTTGACACACAAACATGATTTTTTGATGTGTATGACATGCCTATGACCTATCAAACTTGTTCAAAGACTCTTTTTATGCATCCTAAGGCTAAGGGACAAATGAGCATCTAAATGTAGGTTGATACCGTCCAATATACAAAAGCGCTACGATATACTACTTTTCTTGTTTGACATCATTCAAAACCTGGTTGAATTTGTAGTTAGCACTCACAAAGATAACTACACTCTTGAAAAAACACATTCAGCACAACACCAGTAGAACACAACCCTCATATAGAACTTTTCACTCTCTTGACTCTAAAGCAACTTCAGTAAGATAAAATAACTCTATAAGCAAATAAGAGAAAGAATGGTAGAACAAAGGTTTTATTCATACTCAACTATGTACCATATTCTTATGTCTCAAACTTAGTCTGTTCTTGTCAGTTATTATAATGATACTGAAATTAATGTCATATTTGTGTGTAGCTAACTGCATGTCTGCATGATAAGAGGAATATATGTTCGAGAGGGAAAAGTAATCCACTTCACAAGAGGAACAAACAGACCATAAACTCTTTTAGATACAAGTTCATTTCCCTTTTTTGATACTCACATTCCATGCCAAAAATCTTTGTTGCTAACCAAACAAGGAGAGATGGTGTCATCTTATCATGCCTAAATTACTTTCTCTCTGGTGGTGAACACTATTAAAGTTTTGTCTAACTCATCCTTACAAATCATCTTGTAAGGGGAGAAGTGTTACTTTATATAAACTCTTTCAATGTTGTATCTCTAACCAATGTGAGACTTAAGATCTTCCTAATACCCCCTCATACCCACGACTTTTTTTTGGGTTTGGTACATCATATAAACGGTAGATGACCCATGTTTCGATCAATAGGCTCTGATACCATATTAGAATTTGGCATAACCCATCCTTATAAAATCAGCTTGTAAGGTGAGGGGTGACACTATATATAAACTATTTTAATACTCTATCTCCAACAAATATGAGACTTAGAATCTTCCTAATATACACCTCTTGTCAGACTTAGACTATTAAAAAAATCTATGAAACTTTATAGACTAATATATATATATATATATATATATATATATATATATATATATATATTAGAAAATCGACAGTAATGTACAAAGGCTCTGTTTGGTAAAAATAGTTTATAACTGATAAGTTAGCTGGTAGCTGATGACTAATAGTTGATAGATTATAGCTGATGACTTATAACTGATAAGTTAATTTAAGTCCTTGATAAATTAGTAGTTACACTAGCTGATAAATATAAAATTGACAAAATAAGACATTCTTAATTAAAAAATTAGTGGTCCTATTTATTAAATTAATTGTTATTCAATAAAAATAAACGTATTAATTAACAATCAAATACAAAACACTTTAAATATAAAACATAATTATTCTCTCATCTAATACACAATTATTTTAATTTAAATCATAATAATATAAAGGATAAAAATGAGTTTTTGACAAAATAGTGAGGGTACAAATGTAAAAAAAAGTCATAAACTAAAAGGTACTTCAAATAGCTTTTGAAAAAAAAAGCTAAAAGCTATTAAAAAAACTACAAATTAAAAGGTAAAAGATAGTTACCAAATAGATTTTTTTCATTAGGCAGATTACTATAATATTCGTTTTTATATAAGTGGTTTGAAAACATTCGTGCACTCAAATATATACCCATATGAAAATTAATATGTGTACCTATACACATTTCTTATAGATATTCAAATATCCTTACCCATTTTTATTTATTTGTATTTTTAATATAAAATATTAGGGTTTAATGGTAGTGCATTGTCAGTGTAAAAAAATATTACACATACATCCAATCAAAATATTTTAAAGTGTCAAATTATTTAAATAATTTAAGATTTACCGGTTGACTTGGCGGGATACGTGGTTGTTATTGGTTGACAGTGTAAAAATAATTTACACTGTCAGTGCATCATCCATTTTCTCTAAAATATTATCGATTAATTATAATTTATCATATTAATTTAAATTTTTAATAATATAAAAAATCACAAATATTATTAAGTTATAAAATAAATAAATACTTATATTTAAATATGTACAAATTTAATAATAATATATTTAACATATAATTCATAAACATACATATTTATATATTATTGTATAGATATGTGCAGATTTACTAATTTTTTACCCTATTCGTTATACAAAAATAATTTTTGTGAATATAATCAAATTGTCACCCTTAACTTTATCTTGAGTTTACTTTTTACCTTTCTAAATAATATAGTTTTATAAAAAGAAAGTTAAAAATTGATATATTAACTAATTATATTAAGTAAAATTCAAGAGAAAAAATTTTATGTGCGTGTTTGGAATATTTCCAAATTTCGATGATGTTGGATTTTATATTGATACAATCCAAAACTAAAAATGTTTTCGTATACACAGTCGCGGTGAAAATTGGATACCATAGTTATTTGTTAACTAGGATCGCATTTTTAATGTCACCATCGGTCTTTGATTTTATCCAAGGGAAGGGAGAAAAAAAAAACGAATTCCCACAATGCAATGCAAATGCACTAAGATTCTAAGTTCGGGGGTCGGTTATACCTAGGGAAGGCGTTAGCATCCTAGATATCTGTAGTACTCTACAGGAACCTCTTGTTTTATTTTATGTTTTCTGTTATCTGTTTTGCTAAGGGTTTAAGGGGTAGGTGATTTATTATTTTTATTCCTAAGTGTGCTCGACAAGATATCGCATCTTGTGCCTACATATCTTGTCAGGAGGGAATCAGAGCACTTGTAGTTCCTTATTAAGGATACTAAATGTTTAAAGGTTTAGGAAAAGAAGGTGAGTCATCATCTTAAGAAAGACCACCATAGTTTTGAAAATGTTTGTATTTGTGGGGTATGGGATTGTATGTCCCTTCTTTGAGATGATTAACATCTAATTCTCTTGTGTGTGGAGAATTTGGTGGGCTAAAGTTTGATTTTAAATCAAAATTGAGGGGGACTGACCTAAGAAATCTATCTTAAGTTGTCTAATTGACTTATCTTAAGGGTGTCGATTATGAATGCAAATGATGTGCACCATGCACAATAACATGGTTATCATGCATGAGGTTTTCCCTTGGATATTTATGCGATTAAATTATTGTTAATTAGGCGAGGGTGCTAGCAAAGTGGTGCTAGTCTTGTGTCTAGTGACCAAAAGGTTGAATACGATGCCTAAAGGCAATCGACTTACATGGGTAGAAAATGGGCTCGACGTTGGATCGAGAGTTTTAATTATTGAAAAGGTTTAAGACAAAATATATTGCATACATCACATACAATAGTAAACATACAGATGCATCAACCAAAGTTCTAACCTATGTCACACAAGCGTACGATTAAGCGCAAGAGGGATCCTAATGGGGAATGATTTATTAAAAAGGTTTTTGATTTTTTAGGGAAACTAAATGAAGGGCTTATTATTATTTTAGAATTATGATAAAGGTGATTATTAATTTGAAAAAGGTTAAAGGTTTTCTAAATAAAGGATTTTAATTATTTTGAAAAAAGATTTAATTATTATTTAGTTAACGTTATATTAAAGGAGTTATTGAAGTTTTTCTTATTAATAAAGAGGGTTTTAATTATTTTTAAGTTTTATTATTATTTTAGTTTTAAAGTTATGTTAAAAAGTTAATTAGAAAAAGTTATTAAAGAGTTTTCAAATTAATTTAGAAAAGGTTTTAACTTTAGTATTTTTATAAATAAAAGTTTTTATTATTATTTAATTTTAAATTTAATATTAAAAGTTAATAAAGTTTAAAAAAAAAATAATTTAATATTTTAAAGATTTTTATTAAAGGTTTTCTTTAATTAAAAAGGAGAAAGGTTTTATTTTTTTATTTTTAGTTATTTTTTTTAGATAAAAAAGTGTTATATTTTAAACATGATGAATTTATTTAATAAAAAAAAAGTTTTAAAGAAAAAAGTTTGGTTATATTTTATAAAAAAAAAAAACAAATTTTAGTATTATTATGGATTTGTTTAATAAAAAAAGTTAAATTAATAAAAACAGATTGGTTAATAAAACGGAGGGATATTGCGCTGCAAGGGAGAGAGGGTCCATCGCGGACCCTCAAATCACAATCACTGGTTCCGCATGCTGTGAGATCTAACGGTCATGACAGAGGGTGCAAGATAGTGCATGTACGTGAGTGTGTATAGGATAATACGCGTTTACAAGAGAGAATGACTCTCTCATTTATCAGACTTTCATCTATCTCTCTCAAAATGAGGATTAGGGTTTGTGAAACCCTCGCGGCGTCGCCGCCTACCTCTCATCTTCTCCGATCAAACAAATCAAACAAACCAAACAAACCTCAACCCCACGCAACCCGATACCCCATTTCTCATTAATATTTGAAGATTACAAGATACAATGATTAGAGCAAAAAAATAAAAAATAAAAGGGAAAGAGTGCCGACGGATGAAGCTGAGGGGAGCACGGTCAAGGTTTCGAAGATCTCCGTCTACAGATAAGTCTTCTGTTAGCAATTTCCGTTGATGTCTTTGCTCCGAATCGTGGGAATGGTGTCTGAATATGGTGCCCATGGTGTGTTCTTGGTTTGATGAATTGATGCCAAGTTTGAATTTTGGGGTATATGATTTGTTGGATTTCTGGTTTAGTTTGGGGAATCTCTGGTATATGATCTGATTTTCGAATGTTCAGTATGATGATAATTTGTGAGTTTTGTTTTCTACCGTCATGAACGGTTTGTTTTGTTGTAGCTTCATGGTTTACTGATGTGATTGGCCTTGAATAGTTTGGTAATGTGTTCTGGTATGAGTGTTTTATGGTATATGTTGTTTTGGTAAATTTCTGAAGTATAGGTTGGTTTGATGATTGGTTGAATATTCTGGTGGAGGGTTTGTGAGGATTTGTTGAATTTGGTTTTGAATTGTATTGTTTGGTTCGTGAATTTTGGCTTCCCCCTCCTCCCTTGAATGTTGTCTCTTCTTATAGTCCTCAATGAAGTTCGAATTGATTCCTCATGATTGAAATTTCCTTTCCCGTATTATCTTGTTGTGGGCCTTGAATGTTCTTTTTGGAATTTGTCTGAAGCAAACTTCCTCTGATTAGGAATGTTTTTAATACGTATGAAACATGTTTTTCTTTGTTAGAGATAGCTTTCAAATGTTGTCTATACTTGATGGGTGTTGAATGATCTTTAGGGACATTTTTCAACTTGTTTAGGTATATTTTCCAAACTATCTGATTGTGCTCTCAAAATCTTGATTTTGTCTTAAAGCATGTCAGAAACGCGTTGTTTGGTTTTGGAAAGGTTTAACCACTGTCTGAACACGTTCTTCTTGTTTTGGAAATTTTTTGGATATTGTCTGAAGTTTGCTTGTGTTTTGAGGATGTTTGAAAGTTTGGGATCTCATTTGAATTGATGACAACTTTGCTGTGAATGGTAAGTATTGCTGCTAGTTTATGAGTTTCCATCTTATTTTGAGACAAGTTTCAATAAAAATCATGATTTGATGATGACTGATACGTGTTGTACTACTGCTCTCCTTCATTCTTTGAGCTGTTCGTAGCATGCTTTGGAAAGTTTGCCATGAAACTGAATTTGATATGATATTTTAAAAACTTGCCATTTAATATTTCAATAGATGTGTCAGGACAGCTTTGGGAGGGACCCCTGTTGCAATCAAGGCTAAATCCAAGTGAGGTGCCAAGTGACTTCTTACGGCAATGAAAAAAGAAACTGCTCCCAAGTTGTACGGGAGAAAAGCTGGAAATATGTTGTGCTGCTTTTTTGAAAGATTGTAACTAGTGACTTTATTGATTAAATTAAGAGTTGTAATCATGTCAATGCTTCATGAGGTTTTTGCTTTGAACTTGTATCTTCGCCAAGTGCATTGTTATAAAACGCAATGTAATATGTAGTCTAAATATAAAACATTCAATTCCTCCAATTTCCTTAGGCCAATTCAGACGCATTCTAATTAGAACTTATGAAGAACATTAATTTAATTTGACTATCCTGGCATGAATCTTGTATGTTTTCAAATTAATTCCTTGAAGAAATGGACTTGCACTTTCACGCCGAAGAAAGAAATTCCTTGAATTTAATCTTATGAATTCATGATAATGGCATAGGACTTGAAATGAATGTGAAACAGTGTGTTCATGAGTGGATTGAATTTAAAATCCTTCTTACTTTAAGCTTGTGGAAAGAAAGGTAGATCAAATGGAAATATCCTAATCTTTGGATTTAAATTTGAAACCAAATGCCATAAGTTGATTTAAGAAAAAAAACCCACCGTTTCAAAACATGTTGATCATACTCATTCCCTATCGAGACCATGAATTCTTGGCTTGGAATTTGAAGCTGGATTAATAATCCATTTGGGCACTCAAGTGAACTTGAAGTTGAAAATCTCCAATTTGAACTTTGAATCTAATCTCTTCGTGAAATTTCAACAACTGATTATTGGATTTGAACCAAGTTGTATCCTCCATCAAAAACTTTGAGAATGGCGATTGAACCCCCTTAAGAAAAATTAAATGGCATTAGCCATATTTTTAAGTTGGAAAATTGACCATGAATCTTGGCTCTTTCCGCTCAGACGTAGAATCCTATCTTACTTTTGCAACGAACTTGAACTTTGCATTTGGAAACCAACTTCCATTTCCTCCCATACTTGAGCTTTCTTGGATTGTCTCGATGGATCCAAAATTTAAGAACATCCGTATCATAGAGCAAGCACATCTCTTAGATTTGAGGAGTTTACAGAGAGGGAGAACGTCTCATAATACATATTTGCCACACAACCAGTGGTCAGTCTTTAAGGGTCATCTGCAATATCAGTGGGTACAAAGGCCAAAGTGTTTGCAGGAAGAAAACTGAGGGGTCTTGAGGGAGAAAAGGCTTGGTAGTGGTTTAGGGATAAAAAGGGTGAGGGCACAATATCGCAGGACCAGAGAACCTCCACAAACACACACAACACATCCTTCAGGACCTGAATCCTCTACAGCAGCATCTATCCTTAAAGGAAACAAAACAGCCAAAGCTAGATAAAGCGGTTAGTTATGCATGAATGATTAGCCTAATATGATATGCAAAAGCAAAGCGGGGATCTTAGGGTCAAAAATTAGGGTGCGACATACACCTTATTTAAAATACTTTTGGATACACATTATTTAATATACACTTATTTAATATATATATACACCTTATTTAAAATATATACACCTTATTTACACGTTATTTATCATTTTAGGTGTATATATTATGATAAAACTTATTTAAAATACTTTATTGTATTTTATTTCTAATCTATCTATCATTTAAGATTTATTTATCCAACATTTGGGCGGTGGGTGGCTCTATAAAGAAAAAGGCAAATTGTATGTCGCATTCCGGCAGCTGCTATGATTAGGTTTTTCATTTACATTCCTTTTTAGATTATAAATATGATAGATTATGATTTACAACGGTAATTGATATTATATTTTTTGATATAATATAAAAAACAAAAATTTATAATCATTAGTCTTGGTACTATAAAATAATCATTTAATGCATATAATAGCCTCATGATTACTTACGAAATAGCAATAATCATTTTGTCTGCATCCAATAAATTTATGCATTGAACCTTCAAGTTGCACTAACTTCTCACGTATACATTCTTTGTAAATCTAAAAAGTTGCATTAACTTCTAACGTATACATCCAATGCATAACTGTTATCATTAGTCTTGAGCCTCTAAATTAATAAATGCACAACCCAACATATCCATTATTCTTCATATCCTATTGTTATAAATAGGTTGTTGTTGTCAAGGCAGTATTGAAATTGCTCCATATACTCGCCTACCAGAACCTTTGTATGATTTAAATCACAAACATGATAGAAGGAGTAAATTCTTTTTAGAAAATATTAGATCTTTCAACAGCATGTTTGCCTTCAGTTCAATGGGTGGAAAAACTAATACTTCATTAAATGATGGGAATGCACCTCCAATGTTTGTGATGAACGGTGAGAATTATCATCAAATTGGAAGTCTGTTGCCGTTGCCGAGAAAAAGTCCAAGATTTGCTCAACTATATATACACGACACTGATAATGAAATCGCCAATAGAATAGTTGTTGTTAGGTACTTAAATTAATTATATCTTTATATTTACATAAATATAAATTTAAGTATTGCCTATATTACACTCAACTTTAGTTATTTGTATTATGTCATCATAAATTTATTTTTAAAAATATATGCAGGATGGAAGGTGATTATTTGGCATTTAAATCATCAATTGTTCGTGATATAAGGGAAGCATTAGATAACTGCGACAATCCATATGTACAAACATACAAGACAATTCGTGATACAATAGCAACTCAGGATTCTCCTTCTATTAAATTGAGAATATTAGGCAAGAGAGGTCTCGATGGTAGAAGATATAACCTTCCATCTGCATTTGAGGTCGCTGCCTTGGTTGTTGGTGATTTTGATGCTGCAGACTTCGATAGAGATGTGGTTGTAGAGACCCAGTCCGGACTCTTACAGCGTATATCTACATTTGAACCAGCTTATTGGCCATTACAATATCCGTTTTTATTTCCTAGAGGAGAAGATGGGTATAGAAGAGACATTGCTTTCAAAGATAATTCAAAAGCATCTTCAAGGAAAAGAAAGTTTATTACGCAATTGGAGTGGGTTGCGTATATAATTCAACAAAGAGATACAGACCATTCAACAATTGTGTTTTCTAAAAGGTTATTTCAACAATTTTTGGTTGATTCGTTTAGTACAATAGAATCTGACCGCTTGAAATACATGTGAGGTCATCAAAAAGACTTAAGAGCTGACATGTACAAGGGGTTAACAGAATCTATTCTCAAAGGAGAAACGGATCCAGCTACTGTTGGAAAGAGAATTGTTTTGCCATCTTCTTTCGTCGGTGGAGCAAGATATATGATTCAAAACTATCAAGATGCTATGGCCATATGTTCTTGGGATGGATATCCTGATTTGTTCATCACGTTCACATGTAACCATAAATGGCCTGAACTGGTTGATTTTTTGAAGACATATTGTCTCAAACCAGAGGATCGGCCCGACTTAGTTAGTCGGTTGTTCAAAATTAAACTTAACCAGCTGATAAAAGATATTAAGAAGGGTGATATTTTTGGCAAAGTGAAAGCAGGTATGCACGCCTCCTTAATATAACATCTATATTATGTCATTATTTTTATCTTAAAAATTATGTTAAGCAATATTTATATAATTTTAAAAATTAATATATTGTTTTTATTTATTATGTAGTGATATATACTATTGAATTTCAAAAGCGTAGACTGCCGCATGCACACATATTGGTTTTCTTGCAACCAAGTTACAGGTTCGTCCAACCTCATGAGATTGACAAAATAATATCTGCTGAGATTCCAGATAAGGATAGAAATCCTGAGCTGTATAAGATTGTATCTTCGCTTAAGATACATGGTCCATGTGGTACACAAAATAGAAACTCTCCTTGCATGCAAAAGGGCAAGTGTACCAAACGGTTTCCAAGAAAATTTGTTGGTGCTACAGTTATTGACGCTGAAGGTTATCCTATCTATAGAAAAAGAGACGATGGCGTGTTTATTCAAAAAGGTGAATCATTTGTTGATAATAGATATGTTGTTCCATATAATAAACAGTTGTTGTTGAAATATAATGCTCATATCAATGTTGAGTGGTGTAATCAGTCACGATCTATAAAATATTTGTTTAAATATGTCAACAAAGGACATGATCGTGTTACGGTTGGATTTTACACGAGTGCTAATGATAAAGATAATGTCGAGCTCATTGATGAAATAAATATGTATTATGACTGTAGATATCTTTCGGCATGTGAAGCTGCTTAGAGGATATTTTCGTTTGATATCAATTACAGGGAGCCATCTGTTGAGAGATTGAATTTTCATCTTGAGGACGAGCAGTGCGTTATTTTTCCAGATGATGCTCCAATTGAATAGGTGGTCAATAAACCATATATAGACTCCACCAAATTTTTGGCATGGATGGATGCTAACAAAAAAATATCCAGAGGCAAGAAACCTTACATACAGTGAGTTCCCTACAAAGTTTGTATGAAAAGAAAAGGAGCATCGATGGACTCCACGTCAAAGGGGTTTTTCAGTTGGAAGACTACATTATGCGGCACCTGGATCTGGACAATTATTCTATTTGAGAACTTTGTTGAATTATGTTAAAGGTCCTACATCTTATGATGATATCAAAACAGTTAATAATATAAAGCATAATACTTTCAAGGATGCTTGCTTTGCATTAGGATTGCTGGATGATGACAAAGAGTTTGTAGATGCAATTATGGAGGCGAGTCATTGGGGTACAGAGAGCTTTTTACGCAGTTTATTTGCCACTCTGTTAGTGTCAAATCAAATAAGTCGACCAGATTTTGTTTGGAATAAGACATGGGAGCATTTGTCTGATGATATTTTGCACCGACAAAGACAATTATTGCGTTTTCATGGTATTTTTTTTCTATCTTTTTATTTTTTATTTTTGATGAATGGTAGTTTGTTTTGTGTGATTATATATATAATGTATCACATTTAGGATATTTTTTGTTCCGTAGTATACTTTTAATGTTTTTTTATTTGGTAATTGTTGAATATAGCTATTTCCATTAAGTGTTGATTATGTTAAATTTGCAGATTTGGTCTTGACTGCTGATCAATTGAAGAGTTATGCTTTGGCTAAAATTGAGATTTTGTTGCAAAGTAATAACAAAAGCTTGGAAGATTTTCCTGAGATGCCTCAGCCAGATAGAGCATTGTTACCTGAGAGACAAAATAGATTGATTTATGATGAGTTGAATTATGACAGGCGGTCACTGGTAGAAGAGCATCGTAATTTAATGTCAACAATGACAACTGAACAAATGAGAATGTATGAAAGGATCATGAAAAGGGTCGATGAAAATAGACCGGGATTTTTTTTTATATGGTTATGGAGGAACTGGCAAAACTTACATTTGGAGAGCAATGTCTGCAGCAATAAGGTCAATGAGTGAGATTGTTCTAACCGTCGCATCGAGTGGGATAGATTCTTTGCTAATTCCGGGTGGAAGAACTGCACACTCAAGGTTTGCCATCCCTATAGAAGTTCATGAATGCTCTATGTGTAATATCGCTCCAAAAGACCCTTTAGCTGATTTAATACGGCGTGCAAAGTTAATAATATGGGATGAAGCCCCTATGATGCACAAGCATTGTTTTGAAGCTATTGATCGTACTTTTCAAAATATAATGCAAAGTAAAAATATCCCATTTGGCGGAAAAGTAGTTGTTTTGGGTGGAGATTTTCGTCAGGTCCTTCCTGTTATCCCTAAAGGAACAAGACATGGAGTTGTACATTCAACTATAAATTCTTCTCATCTTTGGAGTTATTGTGAAGTGCTTACACTGACCACTAATATGAGACTTCTGACCGGAGGTATAGATGCTGACATTAAAGAGAGAAAGAGTTTTTCCGAATGGATATTGGGAATCGGCGATGGAAGTATTGGAGATGCTAATGACGTAGATATCACAGTGCAGATACCACATGATCTGTTGATTCCTAGCTTTGGCGATCCACTTTCAGCTATTGTGGAAAACAGGTATCCAAATCTTTTACACCACTTGAATGATCCGTCTTTTTTTCAGGAGAGAGCAATATTAGCTCCTAAAAATACCATTGTCGACGCCCTTAATGATTATATGTTGGATTTAATACCTGGAGAAGAAAAAACTTATTTGAGTTATGATTCTCCATGTAATGCTAGGTCAGACATTAACATGCCAAATGATGTGCATACTCCTGAATTTATAAACACCATTGTTTCTTCAGGACTACCAAATCACAAGTTGAAATTAAAAGTTGGAGTCCCGGTAATGTTGTTGAGAAATATTGATCAGTCGTTGGGATTGTGCAATGGCACCCGATTGATAATTACAAAAATGGGAAGATATGTCCTTGAAGGTAAGATTATATCAGGTAACAATGTTGGTCAGAAGGTTTTTATTCCAAGGTTATCATTGACTCCAAACGATAAAAGAATCCCTTTCAAATTTCAACGTCGGCAGTTTCCATTGACTGTATCATTTGCTATGACAATCAACAAGAGTCAAGGTCAGTCACTTAAATATGTAGGAGTGTATCTTCCCTAATCAATTTTTTCTCATGGGCAGTTATATGTTGCATTGTCAAGAGTTATATCAAAGAAAGGTTTAAAGATACTGATAACCAACGACGAAGGTGAAGATACAAATGTAACTCAAAATGTCGTTTACAAAAAGTCTTTCATAATGTTCAGTAGTTAGTTGTTTACTTATTTCTCGATATGTATGTCAAATCATTTGTGATATTGAAAATTTTCTAATTTAAAAGTTATTCAATATTTATTTATATTTCAAAATTTATTTAATTTTAGTTTTGATATTGGAAGCTATTTTAATTTCATTATTTCAATAGTTGCATGTTATTATGTGAATAAAGAATAAAATATTATATATAACATACTAAAAAATTCCGTGCATCGGGTCAAAGTCTAGTTCATTCTAAAAATGAACTAATCAAAAGATAAACTATCCACTACTTTTAGAAAAGAATGATTTATTTCTTAACGAAAATGATGATTCAGTTCTTGAGCCTTATGGAAAATAAATTGCCCATTCACCTTCTATGTTGTTAATATGAGTAAGTGCTATTCGATGCACCTTGAAAAGCCAAAGGCTATTTATTAACAATGCATCAACTTAGCTCATAAATGGAATATCGTTTGCCTAAAAAAATACAGCAGCAGTGAAAGGTCTAGAGACACAGAAACTGTATTCGTGTTCGTTTTATTTAACTTCTTCATTCCTTTCACTCTTCACCTTGGCGAATCACACACACATCAAAATGGAAGTTCTTTCCAATAAGATTGATAGGAGACAATTGAAACCAGGCGATCACATTTACGTTTGGAGGCAGGCTTATCTCCATGCACATCATGGTTATGTGAATTCATATTCATATTCATCTATATGTCTCAAACTTCTATACTTTTCAGTTATTACAATGGTACTGAAGTTTACGCATTTTTGTATATTTGTATGATAACAGGAATATATGTTCGAGAGGGAATGGTAATCCACTTCACAAGAGAAACAAGTGGAAGACAAACTCTTTTCGACCGTCTCTTTACAAGTTCATTCCCGGCTTTGAATACTCGCATTCCATGCCAAAAATGTGTTGATGCTAACCAAACAAAGAGCAATGGTGTCATCTTGTCTTGCTTAGACTGTTTTCTCTCTGGTGGTGAACCATGCCTCTTTCTGTATGGTGTCGATAAACTACATTTTCTAGCCCAAGCCCGAGGAGGTACATGCACCCTTGCTTCTTCTGATCCAGCAGAAGAAGTCATTTACCGGGCTAATTATCTTCTTGAAAATGGATTTGGTGGCTACCATGTCTCCGAGAATAACTGTGAAGATTTTGCAATTTATTGCAAAACGGGTCTACGAGTAATCACAAATGACAGTGTAGGTGGTGGAAGTGGACTGGCCACATCGTATTTGGCTGTTGCCAAGTCTGCAGTTCGTTTGGCTGTCCGTTATTATAGTCCAACAATTTTTGGTCGAGTATTGTACAGCCGTAAAAGATTGGTTTCTGATATTGGATATCGCGGAGATGTAACTAAAGTACCAGTCGAAAAATTCTGAGATGGCTAGAAGAGAAAGCTAGTGTGGTTGAACAAAAACTATTTTGTGGAATCTTTATACTTGAATGGTGTTTTAAAGATGCCTTTGTTAAGTTTCATTTGCCAAGTTTAAATTATGTTCTTAAAAAATCATTTAGATTGTTTGTTTTAGCTTTTAGAGAGGTTTCAAAATTCATCTTAGTAGGAGAAGGAAAAGCACAGTATGAGTAATTTATTAACTATTGCCAGAATATTGTTTTTTTAGTTTATGCTTTAATGTCTCTTTGTTCAATATTAATGTTGAGTTGCACAAAATAGAGTCCTGTTTGCATTTTCTATAATGCCATTAAGGATGATAGTAATCCTCCATCTCACAGATAGATTCAAGGGTAGGTTTGTTTTCTCACGTGCATGAATGTGCAACTCAAATTGATTTGATGATACCACAAACATGAAGTTACATTGAAACGACTTCATTGATCTATTTTTCCATCGGAAAAATAATTGTCAAAGTCTATTTGAAAGTATATAAAATCGTGAGACTAAATTAATCCCCTTGAAACTATGACTCTGTTTGGTAAAACTAGTTGGTAGCTGTTAGCTGATAGCTGGTAGCTGTTAGCTGATAGCTGATAGCTGATAGTTTATAGCTGATTGTTGGTAGCTGATAAATTAATTTGAGTGTTTGGTAAATTAGCTGTTACACTAGTTGATAATTACAAAATGACATAAAATGACATTTTAATTAAGAAATTGGTCATTTTATTATCTTGTTATATCATATTATTAAATTAATTTTTATTATAAAAATAAATGTATTAATAACAAAATACAAAACAATGTTAATATATATGAAAAATTGAATATATCATCAAAATATATAAATTTGTATATAAATTTTATGAGCTTTGCTATTTTGTATGAATATATTGACAACGAAATTCAATGAATAAAAGAACCAGCAAATCATACATGAAGTACAGGTATTTTATAAAGTCATTTATGAAGACATAAAAGTAAAATTAATCCTAATAACTACAATTCTCAATCTGGTTAACTCATTCTTTCGTAAAATATAGTTTTTTTTCTTTCTAATTTTATAATGAAATTTAATAAAATATGTGAAATAATAACATTGTAATTTTGAATTTATTTATATTAATCTAAAATAATAACAAAAACAAGTTTATTGTCTAATATTTTAAATTTCATTGATTTTCCTCCAATGTTTCACTAACTTGATAATTATCAATAGTATTTCTAAATTAATTATATAATTTATATTTATTAAATAAAAATAATGTTTAATAAAATAAAAAAATTAGTAAAAATTTTCTATAACATTTTTCAAAATCTCTCTAAATTCAATTTTTTAAAATTAATTTTTTAATAGTATATATATATATATATATATATATATATATATATATATATATATATATATATATATATATATATATATATATATATATATATATATATATAAAATAATAAGGGTATAATTGGAATAAAAAGTCATAAGCTAAAAGCTAAAAGCTCAAAAACTACTTTAAATAGCTTTTGAAAAAAAAGCTAAAAGCTAGTTAAAAAGCTAAATGCAGTTACCAAACAGAATATTTTAATAAAAATGAACTGAAAAACTAAAAGTTACAAACTAAAAGCTCTTTTTTTGATGTTACCAAACAGACTCTAGCTATCAAAATACAAGCGTCCAGAGCTTTTGGTAACTAAGTAGAATCTTTAACTTGATACATAACATATTAACAAAAATGTCTGTATGATGGTGAAAATAACTGACATCCAAGATTGTCAAGTCCATATAATTTCCACCTCTAAAATTTGTCTACCAGAGTTTTCAGGAATAGTTCAATACATCATACTATGAGTTACTTACACTCTCTTACGAAATTCTAAAAATAATCCCAAATTCATATTTAAAAATCCGGACCCACTTAATACATAACAAACCCTTTTTAGAAAATGTCAAAGTTGGCGTTTTAAAAAATGGAACAACTTCGTTACTCATAAAAAAAGTTAGATAGTCTATCTTCAATCAATTTATTAATGCTATATCATTGTATTATACTTAATTATTTATTTAATAATTTAAATTTTGTAGATTTCTAATGTAATGTAGTCTAATTTATTTTATGGGTAATTCTACCCAACTTTTTTAAATGGGTAGATAAAAATTCACCTTTAAAAAAACATAAACTTTGAAATCTATACGTGTAAGTTACGGTGGTATAACTCTAGATGTGTCTAACACATTACACATATGCTTAATTTTGGAACTACATAATTTCAAAATAATTTAGATCTAATGTTCGAATTTCTTACAAAAATTGGAATCTGGGTGCTTCTGTTTTTGTATTTGCACATTTCCATCTCCTTTCTCATTTCTCCTCATTTGCATTTTTGGAGCTTGTTTCATCATTTTTTAAGTATTCTCAGATATTCTACCTCATTGCATTGGATGTCTCTGGAGTTCTACTTCATTGCATTGGTAAATCACTCACTCCCTTTCTTTTTTGATTTGACATGCATGCATTATCTAAATAGTTTATTTGTATGATACATTAGGCTTAAATGCAATAAATATGTCATTTTATTTTGTTCTGAACTATCTTGCTTTGAAATCTTGAACATTAAAACTTAGGGTTTGCGCATGCTTTGTTTTTGCTTCGTGTCTTTTGGTTCAGTGCAATCCAGATTTTGAAATCCAGGCCCTTAACATGGTAAATAAAATCCAAAGTTACATGTCTTGCTTTTAAATTTTGAACATTAAAGTTTAGGATTTGTGCATGCTTTCTTCTTGCTTCGTGTCTTCCAATTCAGCGCGGATTTTGAAATCCAGACCCTTAGTATGGAAAATAAAATCCAGAGTTACATGTTATCTATTTTTTGGATTGGTTTGTTTATTTGTTGGTTCTGCTTTGTTGTTTTTTTCTTACTCTATTATGACATGATTTTTCTTATTTCATTATAGAAAAAATGTCTGACAATCAAGAAAGACTGAGACATTGTAGAGTAGCCCAACATATTTCTGTCGCAAGGAGAAGGTTAGACCCTCGCAACCTATATGGTTGGAGAGATTTCGTTTACAGATGAGAAATCATCTTCCCATATTCACGTATCTCTGTAATCGACTTCCCGAATTCACGTGTTCCTTGTTGTTCTAGAAGCCTTTGCTGCCTCTGATGTTGTTGTGCCTGATGGTTGTTAAATATGTAATTCATTGTTTTAGAAATATTATATTTGATTTAGAAAGATCAGATTTGATTTAGAAAGATTATATTAGATATTTTTTGGTTTTTATAGTTTGGGCTTTAACATGAGATGCAAGTTAACCTAAATCTATAAATAGGGAGGAACCCTTATCATTGTAATCATCAAGTTTGATAATCACGGTTTTGCAGTTGCAAAGTGATCATAAAATTTCACTGTTGTGGGCAGAGAGTTACTCTGCAGTTCATACTCATCTTCTTTAAACGTGTTCTTGTTTTTGTTCATTGTCATTACATAACAATCTTGAGATCAAAATTAAGAAAAATTCACCATAGATCGTGGTTGAATTCCAACATCTGGTATCTAGAGCTCCGATTTTGATTCAAGGGAAGAACAACTGTGATGGCGATGAATCGCCTGAATGGTCACTTTCCAGCAAATCTTCCAATTCTCAAGAAAGATAATTATGAGAATCGGTGCAAGCAGATTAAGGTGGTTTTCTGTTACCAAGATCTTTGGAATCTTGTGAGGAGGGATTATCATCGCTTACAGAAACTGCGACAAATCAGGAGAAAGCAGCATATAAAGAATTGAAGAAGAAAGATTATAAAGCTCTATTTATAATCCATCAATGTGTTGATCCAGATAACTTTGAAAAGGTTAGTGATATAGAATCAGCAAAAGAAGCTTAGGAGATTCCTGAAAAATCGTTAGGAGGCGCAGAGAAGGTGAAATAGGTGAGGTTACAAACTCACAAAAGGACTTATGAATTGCTTCAGATGGAAGACAATGAAAGTATAACAAATTTCTTCACCAGAGTTACAAAGTCGGTGAATCAAATCAAGGTATGTGGAGAAGTGTTGACATCAAGATCAGTTATGTCAAAGATCTTGAGGTCATTGGCTCCAAAATTCGACCACGTGGTAGTAGTCGTAGAAGAGTTGAAAGACTTGTCAGTATTGACGAAGGAAGAGCTTCAAGGGACGCTTGAGTCTCATGAACAAAGGATGGATGAAAGAGTTGCAGGAAAGTCGAAGAGTGATATGGCTTTGCAGGCGCAATCAGAAAAAGAAAGGAAAGGTAAAGGAAACTGGAATGACAACAAAGGTAGAGGAGGCTACACCAATTTGACTGGTCGAAATTAGCATGAAGGAAACTAGTTGAATCCGAGAAACCCCTGGAACCAAGGCAACCAAAGAGATGGTGCTACAGGTAGAGGAAGAGGTGGTGGTCGAAAGCATGACAAAAGTCACATTCAGTGTTTCAATTGTCAGAAGTATGGTCACTATTTTAGTGATTGTCCAAAAAGGAAGAAGAATCAAGAAACTGATGCAAAGTTGGCGACACATTAAGAAGAAGAGATGTTGCTAATGGTCACAACAAGAGACGAAGAGAGATTTCGGGACCAATGGTACTTGGACTTAGGATGCTCATCACACATGACTGGAAGGAAAGATTGGTTTGTCAACATGAAGCCCTCATCGAAGAACATAATGAAGTTTGCAAATGACAACACTCTAGCAGTTAAAGGTGTTGGTGATGTTCAGACCGTGAGGAAGGATGGCAAGAAACCAATAATTTCTAATGTGTTATACATACCAGGCATGAAAAGTAACCTGCTCAGTATAGGACAACTTGTCGAAAAGAACTACAAGGTAGTTGTCGAAGACAAGATGATGAGAGTTCTCAACACATGTGGTAGGTTGATCTTGAAGGCTCCAATGTCTCATAATAGAACCTTTAAGATTGAACTCAATGTGATAGAGCACAAGTGCCTAGCAACTGCAGCCATCAGAGATGAGTGGTTATGGCATTTTCGACTAGGCCATCTCAACTTCAATGACATCAGAGAGCTAAAGAAAAGAAATATGGCTTCAGTATTACCTGAAATCGACATTCCAAGTGAAGTCTATGAAGAGTGTGTTCAATCGAAACAACACAAGAATAGCTTCAACAAGGATGCAGGAAGCAAGTCGAAGGCAATTCTGGAAGTCATATACTCTGATGTATGTGGTCCAATCCAGATGGATTCGATTGCAGGAAACAGATACTTTGTCACATTCATAAATGATTACAGTCAAAAGTTGTGGACTTACCTCATCAAGAAGAAAAGTGATGTGATCGAGGTATTTACCAGATTCAAATCTATGGTCGAAAGACAGAGTGGTCGAAAGCTGAAAATTCTGAGGATTGATGGTGGTGGAGAGTATGTGTCAAAAGAGTTCGATGCATTATGTGAAAAAGAAGGGATTGTGCATGAAGTGGTGTCACCCTACACTTCATAGAAAAACAGAATTGCAGAAAGAAAGAACAGAACTATCATGAACATGGTGAGAAGTATGTTGAATGGAAAGCATTTACCCAAAGAATTATGGGGAGAAGCGGTTTCGACAGCAACATACATATTAAACAGATGTCCAAAGAAGAAGCTTGAAGGAATCACACCAGAAGAATGTTGGTCTGGTGTCAAGCCTAGCCTCAGTCACTTGAAGGTGTTTGGATCTATAGCACATAGAAATGTGTCGGATCAGTTGAGAAGGAAGCTTGATGACAAGTCGAATTAGATGATCTTGATAGGATATCATTTGACTAAAGGTTACAAGCTGTTCGACCCAATGAATAAGCAGGTAGTGATCAGCAGGGACGTGATCATAGATTAGCTTAAATAATGGGATTGGACTGAGAATGTCAAGAAGGATTCAGTTAGAATCTCTTGTGATGAACCAGCCGCTAAAGTCGAAAGAGAAGTTTGACAGGAACAAGTCAAAGATGAAGCAGGCCTCGACGAGCAAGAC
Source organism: Lathyrus tuberosus (assembly GCA_022829125.1). Taxonomy (NCBI): domain Eukaryota; kingdom Viridiplantae; phylum Streptophyta; class Magnoliopsida; order Fabales; family Fabaceae; genus Lathyrus; species Lathyrus tuberosus. The sequence goes on from JALAZF010000193.1 coordinate 7,759,225, forward strand.
ACGTTCATGCAAGGTTGCAAGAATGTGTGATTACATTAGATGATGTGGTTGATGAAGATGGTGAGCTGGTACATTATGTTTTCTACGCAGATGTCGAACCATTCAATGCAGCTGAGGCATTGAAAGATTTGAAGTAGGTAAAAGCAATGAATGAAGAGTTAGAGTCCATCGAAGTCAACAACACTTTTTCACTTGTCAAATTTCCTCAAGGCAAGAAGGCAATTGATGTGAAATGGGTTTACAGGGTGAAAGTGAATCCTAAAGGAGAGGTAACTCAACACAAAGCGAGACTTGTGGCAAAAGGATTTCTACATAAGGAAGGAATCGATTTCGACGATGTTTTTGCACCTGTTGCTAGGATCGAAACAATCAGGTTGGTTATTGGTTTAGCAAACATGAACAATTGGCACACATGTCAGATGGATGTGGAATGTGAATTCTTGAATGACCCCTTAGACGAAGAAGTTTATGTCGCACAACCAGCTGGGTATGTGAAACAAGGCGAAGAAAGAAAGGTGTACAGGTTGCATAAAGCCTTGTATGGACTTAAGCAAGCTCCAAGAGCTTGGAATAAGAAAATCGACAGCTTTCTAAGGAAGAAGGAATTTGTGAATTGCACAACTGAGCATGGAGTGTATGTAAGAAGAAGCAGTAGTGAATTACTTATACTATGCATCTGTGTTGATAATAGGAAGTTGCAAGAAGGAGATCGGAGACTTCAAACATAACCTGAGTGAGAAGTTTGAAATTTCAGACTTGGGAGACCTCTCATATTTCCTTGGCATCGAATTCTACAAGACTAGTAGAGGTTTGATGATGCACCAAAGAACATATGCAGACGAAATACTCAAGAGATTTGAGATGCAAGATTGCAACCCAACTTCGAATCCAGCTGAGACCAGATTGCAACTGTCAAAGCAGTCAGATGAAGATGATGTCGACCTAACCCAATACAGAAGTCTTATTGGGTCACTTCGATACCTTTTTCACACAAGGCTTGACTTATCATACAGTGTGGGTATGGTAAGTAGATTCATGCAGAAGCCAAAGGTAACACACCTAGCAGCGACAAAGAGGATATTGAGGTATCTGAAAGGGACTCTCGACTATGAAATTTTGTTTCCTACAGCTGATGAAGGAAAAGAATGCAAGTTACTGGGATACACTAACTCAAGTTGGTGTAGTGATGCTGAGGATAGAAAATCCACAACAGGCTATGTGTTTATGTAACACCCGAGACCGAAGAGGGAGGAGAGTGGTTACATGTAAACACCTGAGGGCGAGGGAGAGGTTGTCGGTCCACGAGGCATGACAATGAGACACTTCTAGCGGCTTGGCGAGGGAGTGGTTGTCGGTGCATGAGGCATGACAATGAGACACTCCTAGCAGCTTCTAGGGAAAAATTGAATTCACATCGGAATGAGAGGGATCTTGAGGTTGTGCAGATATGAGACTGCATGATTGAAGGAAGGCTTATAAGGATTAATTGGTACTACCTATACCAACAAGATGCATCTTCTTTTCGGTAGCCCGTTCCATAGGAACTCCATAGTTAAGTGTGCTTGACTTGCAGCAATTCTGGGATGGGTGACCTTCTGGGAAGTTTCTCAGAAAGTGTGTGAGTAAGGACAAAGCATGCTGAAAAGACTCGTGTTGGTTTGTGGGGTCAGTCGGTAATTTTGAAAGCAGTTTAGGGCATTACAAATGGTATCAGAGTCGGACCTCTCCCAGTACGACGTGGTTCGGGGACGAACCAAGCGGAAGCTGGTGGGCATGTAACACCCGAGATCGAAGAGGGAGGAGAGTGGTTACATGTAAACACCTGAGGGCGAGGGGGTGGTTGTCGGTCCACGAGGCATGACAATGAGACACTCCTAGCGGCTTGGCTAGGGAAAAACCAAATTCACATCGAAATGAGAGGGATTTTGAGGTTGTGCAGATATGAGACTGCATGATTGAAGGAATGCTTATAAGGATTAATTGGTACTACCTATACCAACAAGATGCATCTTCTTTTCGGTAGCCCGTTCCATAGGAACTCCATAGTTAAGCGTGCTTGACTTGCATCAATTCTGGGATGGGTGACCTTCTGGGAAGTTTCTCAAAAAGTGTGTGAGTGAGGACAAAACATGCTGAAAAGACCTGTCTTGGTTTGTAGGGTCAGTCGGTAATTCTGAAAGTAGTTTGGGGCATTACAGTACACCAGTTGTTTGGAGCTCGAGAAAGGGGAACCACGTTACAGTACACCAGTTGCTTGGAGTTCGAGAAAGGGGAGCCAGTTGTGGCATTGTTATCATGCGAAGCAGAATATATACACCAGTTGCTTGGAGTTCGAGAAAGAGGAGCCAATAGTGGCATTGTTATCATGCGAAGCAGAATATATAGCTGCTTCTCTTTGTGCATGTCAAGCAATCTGGATGGTGAACCTGGTCGAAGAGATCACAGCGAAGAATCATGGAGCAATTACCATGAAGATCGACAGCATGTCATCTATCAACTTGGCGAAGAATCCAATAGCAAACGGTCGAAGCACGCACATCGAAATGAGGTTCCATTATCTTTGAGAACATGTAGCAGAAGGGAAGATGAACTTGGAACACTGCAGAACTGAGAATCAGATTGGAGACATCATGACGAATGAAGTGCCAGTCGAAGCATTCAAGAAGCTAAGGTCTATGCTGAATGTAGATAGTTTAGACACAATGAATTAGGTGGTGTGTTAAATATGTAATTCATTATTTTAGAAAGATTATATTTGATTTAGAAAGATCAGATTTGATTTAGAAAGATTAGATTAGATATTTTTGGGCTTTTATAGTTTGGGCTTTAGCTTGAGATGCAAGTTAACCTAAATTTATAAATAGGGAGGAACCATTATCATTGTAATCATTAAGTTTGATAATCACGGTTTTGTAGTTGCAAAGTGATAATAAAATTCCACAGTTGTGGGCAGAGAGTTACTCTGCAGTTCATACTCATCTTTTTTAAACGTGTTCTTGTTTTTGTTCATTGTCATTACATAACAATCTTGAGATCAAGATTGAGAAGAATTCACCATAAATCGTGGTTGATTTCCAACAGTGGTTACCTAGGAGGCCTCTTAGATAACATAAAAATTTAATTACTTTTTTAAACATAGCATAAATCTTTAAATACTTTTTAAACATCTATATTTAAAATATTTGAACTGTCTGACAATTGACGTATTTATTTTTTGTAGTATCAGCCATAGTAGGAAAACTGTGAAGCTTACGCAACTTGATAAACCATGGTTTTGAGATGTCTTGAAGTTATATGGGTTGCAAGACTTGTGCATGACTTGATATGGCTAGATTAACTATGGACTATTGTCTACTTTTATGGAGAGATGGCACGCAGAGGCATCATCATTTCATATTTAAATCGATGAGATGTCTATCACATTTGATGATGTATCATGCCCCCCTGCATCTTCCAATCACGAGAAAATTATTAAACTACTTTACAACTAGTAGACCTGAGGCACTTGATATGATGGTGACTTATTTGGGAGTTGACCCGGGAAAAACCCAACATGAGATAGATGACACCAAAGCATATCATGCTAAGTTTATATTCCTGGTGGATCTGTATGAACACCACCTGAATAAAACTGAGGATGTTGATAGTGATGATGCGTGGGTTGCATACCACCGAGCCTGTGCATTGAGGTCATACCTCTTTGTTTTGGTCATCACGTCCATATTTGTAGACAAAAGTGTAATCTATGTTAGCATTATTTACCTTAGATATTTCATTAACTTAGAAAGGATTCACGAGTACACTTGGGGAATTTCTTGTTTGGTGTACCTTTATTCCAAGTTATTTGAGCGTAGTTTATAGAAGACTCGACAGCTGACGGGAAACAAATATTTATTTATGGTAATTCTTTAGCACCCTTACTGATATTAATTTCATAATACTCGTGTTACACCATTATTAATATTTCATCTGAACCAATTTCAATCCTAGATCCACCAGTATTTTCCACGTCTCGCTGGTTGGACATATATGGAAGACTACTCTGAGGATTTACCACATGCATGCTCGATCATTCCGCTCAGAGGGAATCAAGCGAATGAGTCGTTCCGAGTTGCTATTGATTGCATCGTGTATGATGAGATTTGTTTTATGTCGTATGTCGATCACCGTGACACGCGACTCTTGGAGTTGATAATTTTGTACTCTTGATGGCTGGCATGTAGGTCTCGACTTATGTATCCATATGTACCTGAACAAGTCCTGCGGTTGTTCGGGTATATGTGGGATATACCCAAAAACTCCACCGTTGATGTTGTTACTAGTGTCCTTCACAAGAATGTTGATGAGATTTTTGCAGAGTACTACGATCATCTAGTCTTAGAGGATTTACGCCGTGTGTCAGCTCCTCGTCCATGGGGTGCGGTATACGACTACATCCAATGGTTTTATAGTGTCACATCTGTCATTTACATCAGATGCAAAAGAGGACCCCCTGAGGTTTGCTTGTCCAAAGATCTTAGAGAAAGAGTCGGTAAGGGTGGACCATGTCGTTGACCTGTTGTCGATATGTCGTCGTATTATGGCTATTGGGAGAGAGGCTATTACTAGAGGGAAGTTTGAGGAATACACTTTTAAGATAGCCACTTTATGGTCGTATTAGCATAGGCACACCTTGCATTGCAGTACAGGCGTCATAGGGGAAACATATGCGTCAGATATACACAATAGTTGTCTTTTACTTTTAATATTTTGATATTTTGACATTTTTTAATTATGGTTTGTTGTGGGATTGATTATCATATTTTGACCATTTGTATTCAACATTTTTCCATTCAAATATAGGCAGTAGTTCTCTATTTTTATCTTATTATTGAATAAAAATGTGCATGGTTTATTGTGGGGTTGGTTCATAAATGGCTTATACCATAAGGTTTAATAAAAATGAAAAAATTCTTCTAACTTACTATCTAAGGGTGTAAAATATTGTCATGTGATTAATTCGGAAATTAGAATTTAGAACTGTGTTTTTCCCCAATGTAAGGAAAGACAAAAAAAATGTGCAGAGAATGTTAATTCGAAAATTGGAATCCAAACTATTTTTGCCAAAAATGGGGTGCTACTCTAATGAAGTTATTTAGTGTATAATATACGCGTTTAAATTTTAAAATTTTAATGATGGAAAGGACACTTTAGAATTTCCATAAATTGTGTGATCATTATATAAGATGTAGTAAACCACAACCTAATTTTCAAAGTCATTGATGGATTTATAAATTTCATTAGCCTTTCTACGTCATATTATTTCTCATTCCTCACTTTGATATTCATCTTTCTTCCTCCTCCATCCCAAAGTCAACTATAAAAAAATCATTGAGCCAACCACAATAACATGCAACCAAATTTTCACATAAATGTATAAATGAAAATAAAAACACCATGGATGTATTTAGTTTCCCTCACATTTTTTCTTCTTAGTTTTGTTCTTTTATCTTCCTCATAGGCACAAACATGATAATGAAGTATTGGTTTCACTTCTTATCAAATAAGTATTTAAGTGTTGGATTTTTTGTAAGGTACAACTTACCTTCTTTGAGTTCAGTGAGTTTAGTTACAATGTTTAATTTTGTAAGTATGGTAGTATGATCATGAAATGAATAGGGAAACTGCTATCTTATCTTATAGAGTGCGCCTCAGACCTTTGAAAATCAAAAAATGCCCTCATTAGTGTCCGAAGATACATCTCCAAACGCATCTAAAATCGCATCAACCCTCATATTTCAGCCACACATCCCATTTTGCCAAAATATGGTCTAGAGATACATCTCTGTAAATTAAATAGGGTGGATCTGGAGATGTATCTCCATAAACCCTCATGAATTCATTTTATATTATTGAATGTGAAATTCTAGTATGACAGAACCTAGATGTCCTATGGCATGTCGAGACATCTGATCTGAACAAAACACATAGGCAAGGCATATAAACATTAAACACGATACTGAAAAGCTAAAAAGTAAAGTGCACACAGGAATTGTTTACCCAGTTCGGTCTAACAACCTACATCTGGGGGCATACCAAGCCAGGAAAGAAGTCCACTATTAGCAGTATCAATTCATAGACCCTACAGCCAACACACTCGTTGACGATCTACTCACTTAATAACTACCCAATGACTCTTCTACCTAAGTTCTCCCTAGATAAGAGACTTCATCTCTCTTCCAATCATCGCAATGATGTCTAGCAGTCAACACCTCAGCCACTACATCAACAGCTTGATTTCCAACAACTCTTCAATCACAGAAAAGTAGAAGACACACTTCAAAGAAACACAATCATCATTGCTTAAAAGCTCATAGATGATTGACAAAAACAACTCAACTAAACAGTCCAACTCTAAGTACAAAACAGTATCAGAGTGGCTCACAATTTCACACAAACCCTAATGATCTACATCTTGGACCCGTTCTTTTTCTAGGTTACAAGCATTCTATTTATAACTTATTCCCAACTGGATTCGGGCTTCAAATCGCAGCCTAACAACTGCTACAAATCAGCATAAACATCTGCTACATAATAGGTCTTCAATCAAATCCTTCCTAATTTATCTCCATAATTAGAAAGTCATTATTCTTCAATATTCTTCTTGAAACCTATAAAACAGCACCACATAGGATAACATAATATTCCCAGAAACATTCCTTACATTGGGCTTGGGCATTAGCAGATCTTAGTTTTAATTAATAATTAAAACTAATTATTCTCCAAATCTTTATGCATGAAAATAGCCAATCCTATTATTCACAAACAGATTGTTTCTTAATAATATCACTCCAACATAATTTTACTCCCAGAATTACGCATGCAATCACTCAACACAAACACACAAAAGATTGCTAAAAATAGCGCAGCAAATAAACCTAAAACCAGAACTGGAAGTTCTGTCAACTGATGTCAGAACATCGTGTTTGACATCATGCACAAATCCTGCAATACTAAAAACACACCACCTGCAAAATGTTAGAATCACATGTCAAGACATCAAGCAAGACATCTTGATGTACCATATTGTTTTACCAAAATTGCTACCAATTCAGAACTAACAATCTCCCCCTTTGGCAAATTTTAGCTAAAATAATTTATGATCACAAAACATATCAGAGATCCCTGCAGCAGAAACAACACACACCAGACAACCAAATCTAACCCAGAAAGCCAACCAACCACAGAGAGCCAAAAAAAAACCCCATCTCTTCCAGAAAATACAATGCACACATATCATTACTATGCCAACATTACTAAGCCACACTACTCTCCCCCTTTTTAGCCATAATTAGACAAAATCCACTAGGAAACTTCCATAGCAACCAGAACAAATAAGCAACATTCAGAATAAATCCATAGAGAAGAGAGTACATTAATACAGACCAAACACAAAAAGTTCCAAAGGCAAACTCTAAATCATCCAACCAACATACTCTGAACTGAACAGACTATTCTACATCCTTGTGAGACTGGTTCAAATACGAAATCCAGACACAATAGCTGAACAAACCTACTTCTCTCCCCCTTTTTGGCTAAAAATTGACAAACATTGGGGTAAATGTACACTTCTGGTTCAATCCATTGACACACCTGGTCTAAACTGTCATGTCCACCATGAACTTCACCAGTAACACAATGTCACGACATCTTATCTGACATAACACCCTCACCAGAGCCACAAACAATCTTGATAAACAACAAAAGTTCAACTCCCCCAATCTAAGATAACCAGTGCTCCTTTGCAAGAAAAACACCTTAAATTAATGGAAAACATAAGACTCATTTTCATGTCTTCAAGAGCGCACCCTCTGTTCAACACACCTGCTGAACGCATTCACTTAATGCTTGATCCTCAAACAACACTAGTACATTTAACTGACAGAAGTTGCTCCTTCAACAAGAAACACCACAAAATCACCAATGATATCCCATGACACCTTTATGATCCTATAGTAAGATAGTACCAGGATCACATCCTTGTACTACAGCCAACAAACTCTTGGATTGAGACCAAAATCACCATTGATCCCTGTCGTACCTCGAAAAATGAGAACGACCTCGCGAAGCGCAATCGCACGCCCGCGGGATGGACTTAACAGAGTCGCCACCGATCTTTATTTATTCCATAGAGGGAAAGGGAAAATATTGAATAAAACCCTAAAAGAAAGGATAAGAATATGGTCATTGCAACTAATGTCTGAGTTCGGGAGTCGGTTACGCAAGGGGAAGGTATTAGCACCCCTCATGTCCGTTGTACTCAACGGGAACCATTTACTTAGGATTGAATAAGTGTTAGCTTAAGGTTTGTTTCTAAATCTTCTAGTTATTGAGATGGAAATGGGAGAAATATTTTCATATTAAAGAGAAAGGACCAAAAGGTTTTTATTACTAGGGGGCTCGACAAGACTTCGTAATCTCGTGCCTACGTATCCTCATAGTACAATGAGGAACTCAGAGCCTTCGTAGTTCGGGGCTACGATGAAAAATGAAAAGGGGGAATCCAAGAAGGTATTGGATGTAAAGCAAAAGGTGGAATCCAAGAAGGCATTGAATGTAAAGGAAAAGGTAGAAAAAAGAAAAGGTGGAAAAACAAAAGTTGGAATCCAAGAAGGCATTGGATGTAAAGGAAACAAAAGAAAAAGAAAAAGGTGGCTCGCTAGGATCTCGCAATCCTATGCCTACGTATTCTCAAGATGAAGTTGAGAAATCAGAGCATCCGTAGTTCTGGCTACTACGGTAAAAAACTTGAAAGCAAAGCTTGTGAGGATTGATTGTTTAGGAGAAGAGATTAATAGCTATCTCTTATGAAAGGATTTGAATGAAGGGTTAAAGGTTGGTGAAGGAGAAGAGATTAATGGCTATCTCTTGTGAAAGTTAAAGGAAGGGTTAAAAATCACAAGAGATTAATGGCTATCTCTTGGAAAAGCTAGTGGCTTGAATATGTTTTAAGAATGCCAAAGGGTTATGCCAGAGTGCTAGACTCTAACAGTCCTTTTCATTCAAGATTGGTATGAAAAATGTTTAATGGACAGTGAACGCTTAATAGAAATTAATTGTTCAAGAGTTGCGCCAAGATGCTAGATCTCGACGGCTCTTATTCATCCAAGTTGAAATGAAAAATATTTGATGGACAACAAGCTTTGATGATAAAAAGCTCAAAAGGGTTATGTCAAGATGCTAGATCTTAACGGTCCTTATTTGTCCAAATTGATATAAAAGTCGCTTAGTGGACAATGAACGCTTGACGCGAATCAATTGTTCGAAGAGTTGTGCCAAGATGCTAGATCTTGACGGCTCTTATTTGTCCAAATTAATTAAAGGTATTTTAAGGAGTGAAAGAATGAATGAATGGCTACCCCAAAGTGCGAGACTTGAGACCAATCGTTCGAGGTTTCCACTAGAATGCTAGATTCCAACGGTCCTCTTCTTTCGCATTTATTTAGAAACAGATTTTAACATTTGATTTTTAAAGTCACTCGATGCTTGATCGAGGTTTGATTCATAAGTTAAAAATAATTTGTGAAATAGTTTGAAATTGAAAATTGTTTAATGAAATGGAAATCGAAATGAAAATAAAGTTGGTCTCGTCTAAATCAAGATTTAAATCGGTAAATCGATAATCTAACATTAGACTCTCATTGACCGATAAAATAAAATATGAAATATGGCCTCATATTTATCAAGATTTTTAGTGATTTGAATAAAATCAACCAATCAAGATTTTTATATATCATTGGCCCAAAAATAAAAGACAAAAAGAAAGTCAAGCAAGAAATTGAAATCATGAGATCTAGTCTAAGCTAAAAACTTGCTAAGTTAAAAAATCAAAGAAATTAGAAATCGTATTGATTAAAGAAATTAATTAATAAAAATCTAAATAGTCCAAAGTAAATCCTCAATAAAATGAAGGAATTAAATTCAAAACTATTAATCCTAAAAAAAATCATTAATTAAAAGAAAAATGAAAAGTTAAAATATTCTAAAAGTTTTGGAATTACTAAATTCATTAAAACGAAACTAATTAAGTTAAAACGAAAATAAATAAAAAATAAAAGAGGAACACACTAGTTAAAACAAGAAAATGCATTGCCTCCATAATATGAGGCCCAATCCGAGGCGGTCTGGGTCGGACCAACTGGGTCAAACCCGGTTCGGCTAAAGCTTGAATGTTAAAGGGTCATAGAAACCCTACATACACACACGGCCGTCACATGCTATGAGAAATAAATAAGAAATAGGAGAAACCTTCACATTCAAAGAAATGAGAAGCAAAAGAGGAACACGCTCCAACATCCACGTTCAACGATCAGTACCAGGTTTCTAAAAAAACATGATCAAAATGATTTGAAAGCAGAAACCTCCACCGTCCACGATTCTCGCTTCACTCGGCTTGATCAATCAATGTAGCGTCATTTTTTAGTTCGTCTCTCTTTTGCACCTTCGTTTCTCACGATCGATTAAGGTTTGATAAGTTTGTTTCAAGTTTTTCTTCGTTCCGATTTCTTCTCAATCTCTCTCAGTTTCTGGTTTCACGATCTGGGTTTGTGTATGATTTGGGATTTGATGGAAGGAAGTTTGGAGGTTGTGTTTGTGTTATTGATGCATTTGTAGGGAGATTGAGGGTTCAGGTTTTGGTTGATGTTTGAGAAGAAGAAAATGGTGCGAAGGGTTTCGAAGGGTCTCAAGGGAGAGTTTTGAAGGTTGTGTGATTGAAGGAATTGCGGATTTGGATATGTGAAGTGTTATGTTGTTGTTCAGTTGGTGAGAAGAGAGAGTGGCGAGGAAGAAGGGATGATGTTATGTTGTTGTTCTTTAATGAAAGGTTTGTTATCTCTCTTTTATGGTGTGAAGCTGGTTCCCATTGTTTTGAGATGGTTCCCCTTGTGTAGTCCTCTTTCTGCCCTTTTTTAAAACAAAATTCAAAGTTTAGAGTCTCATAAGTCTCTTTCTACTGCAGGAGATTATGCAGGCTTTGGTCAAGGTTGTTGTCCTGTCTTTGTATGTGCAGGGTGTGTTCAGCGTAGAGACTTGGCAAGTTGCTTTCATTGTGGCAGGTTTTTCTTGTAGGAATGAAGCAAAGTGTGTACAGAGTTTTCTTGCAGAACTTTATTCCATTCTGGTGTATGCTTCAGACTTTGTGTTGCTTGCTTCATGCACAGAAGGTTGCAGGTCTTGGTTTAGCAGTGTAAAACTTGGCAGTGATAGTAGAGTGTTGACATGGCGTGTTGTTACAGTATTGTGGTAGAGAGGCATGATGTAGACTTTGGACTTTTTATTATATATTTTTGAATCAATATTTTTAAAACAAGACAAATGTCTTAAATGAAATAATAATAGAAAAAGACTAATTAAATTGAATTATAAACTAATTAAAATTAAACCTAATTAAAATATAAACTAAAACTAAACTAAATAAGAAATTAAACTAAACCAATAGCTAATAAGAAAAATTAAATTATAAATAAATTACTTAAATTGAAGTTAAAGTTAAACTAAATTAAAGATGAACTAAATAAATAAAAATTGAAATTAGACTAAGTCAAAATAAAACTTAATTAAAAAAATTTCTACAATTAAATTTAAATAATATAAAATAATGATCCAAATAAAAGAAATCAAGAAATGACAAGGAATGATAAGATCGGCTAGAAAATGCATGATTAATGATCAATGAAATGTTTAACTAAAATGTAAAAAAAACGATGACTTAAAATGATATGACAAAGATCAGAAGATCTAAGGGTAAAATTTGGGGTATGACAGTTGCCCCTATTTAAATAACTTCACCGGATGACGTGAGTGATGATAATTCTTGCGAAATCATGGTGAAAGGTATTTAAATACAGATAACCGAAAATTTTGCCCTTGGGTGCACTGACATGCTGATATGCTATGAACTCTAGTATGATGAAAATGATGGAGTGATGATGCAAAATGCAAGCGAAGACAAAAGCAAAAAGAGATAAAGCTTGCACAATGAGCAATCACTCACTGGGGATGACAACCACACTGGGGAATTGAAATAAAATTGGGGGAAATCTAAAGTGATGAGATCAACTGGTTCAAGCACAACCGGCTGACACTTTAGAAAGAAAAGATAACACAAGATCCTCAATGGAAGTAGAACCGGAAAGACGGACTCCATTGGGGAATCAGATAACGGAGACTCAATCTGGAAGAACATCAGAAAGAGAGACACATCCGGAAAAGCATCAGATGGTAAAGAAACCAGACATCCAATAATGGCTTTGAATGAAAGGTATAAATCACAACATCTAATAATGGCTTTAGATGAGTGTGAACAGAGACTACATTCAACAATGGCATTGAATGTAAAAAAAACACCAATCATCCAATAATGGCTTTGAATGAAAGGTATAAATCACAACATCTAATAATGGCTTTAGATGAGAGTGAACAAAGTGGGATCCAAGACAGCATTGGACGCAAAGAAACCAATCACCCAATAATGGCTTTCAATGAAAGGTACGACTCACAATATCTAATAATAGCTTTAGGTAAAAGTGGACAAAGATTACATTCAAGAATGGCATTGAATGCAAAGGAACCAATCACCCAATAATGGCTTTGGATGAAAGGTATAAATCACGACATCTAATAATGGCTTTAGATGAATGTGAACAAAGATTACATTCAAGAATGACATTGAATGCAAAGGAACCAATCACCCAATAATGGCTTTGGATGAAAGGTATAAATCACAATATCTAATAATGGATTTAGATAAAAGTGAACAAAGACTACATTCAAGAATGGTATTGAATGCAAAGAAACCAGTCATCCAATAATGGATTTGAATGAAAGGGAAAACTCACAATATCTGAGAAGGCATCAGATGAAAGTGAACAAGATAGAAATCCAAGAAAGCATTGGACAGAAGGAACCACAGTATTCAAGACAGCATTGAATGAATGAAGATATACCCAAGAAAGCATTGGATAAAAAGAAATAACAACGTCCAAGAAAGCATTGAACAAAGAAATACCCAAGAAAGCATTGGATACAAAGAAAGAACAACGTCCAAGAAAGCGTTGAACAAAGAAATACCCAAGAAAGCATTGGATAAGAGGAAGAACAATGTCCAAGAAAGCATTAAACAGAGAAATACCCAAGAAAGCATTGGATAAGAGGAAAAAAAACTTTCAGGAATGGCACTGAAAGTAAAGGCAAATCACTATATTCAAGAATGGCATCAAATGATAGTGAGAAAGACATCCAGGAATGGCACTGAATGCAAAGGAGACAGCTCATCCAGGAATGGCACTGAAGTGAAGGAATATAAATATCCAAGAATAGCACTGGAATGAAAGGATAGGTAACATTTTGGTAGGCGCCAAGTAAGTTAGACTTTGACCACAAGGTAAGACGCGGATAACGACACGACCCCGAGAGAAATGCAAATGAGGATGAAACACTCATGCTATGCATATGTATATGAATTATGCAGATGATATATAATCAAATGTAGATGCAGATGCTGACGACACAGCTTGACTCTTTCTGGGAGAAGACAAGACTGGTAGACTGATTCCTCAACACGGAGATCACTGTCATTCTGCTTAGGACTAGAGATGCTACTGCTGAACACATCATTTCCACACTGGTAAACTGTATCCAAATTGATGATCCTTGTAGGAAGGATGAAAAACTGATTGAAAGTTTCATGGGGATTCTTCAAGTAACTTGCCTCAGATTAGCTTACTGTTGTAGATAAACTGATCATTGCTTCAGCTTGATTAATTCTGGAAATGACCGTTTCATGGTGCTCTTAGAAAGCTTGCCCCAGTTTGAGTCTTGAAAGATGATTGTTTTACTGTACACTGGGAAAGCTTGCCCCAGCCTGAGTCTTGTAAAATCTTCTGTATAAACCAATTTTGAGAAGTCTTCAATAAACCACAAATCTTGAACTGATTCTCAACAAGATATGGAAGGAACTTTCCCCTGATTGGATCACCGACCAAGTTTCTCAAATGTTTGAAAATTCCTTAAGAAGAAAGCTAGTTTACAAACAAAAGTATTTGTACAAACATGGTAAATGCAAAGTTCATGCAACTTTTGAAATCAAAATCATTTTTGAAAGATGCAAAGCATATGAGTCACTGGTCTGAACACGACGGTTCAAGACACCAAAATGAAAAGTTTAAGCAAAAGGTATGATGCCAAACAGATGATCCGCAAAGATCTTTTGGAGTCAGTTTACGCAACCTTGCTATAGTATGCTTTCAAAATAACCTTGCTTCAGTTAGGTCTTTTGAGGGTTATAACGTGGCCTGGTTCACAGTTTAAGAAACAAAGGATAAAGGCCCAAAGTTTATTTGTACCCACCCAATCTACGTGATGAACTCCAGTCCTATGCTCAGTTAACTCAAACTATGCACTCAAATTCCCATGGGTTAGGAATTGCACTGATGATAGTAATGATGATGGTTCAAAATTCAATGGACTTGAGATGGCGATCACTGCTTCCTTACAACTTTTGGTTGTAATACAAGCCTGTTCTTTCTTTTCTTTGTATAAGGTAAGGTCATGAGCTTCACACATTTCTTAGCTTTTGCCTCGAAAGGGACTCGAATCTTTCTTTGAGTAAGTATTTCTTGATGACCCTTCTTCATTTATCACTTTGGGAACAACTTGTACTACATTGAATTTGGAAGAGTTAAAAGCTTGTGAATGCCTGGCTTAATGATTACGGTGAACCATCATTGGCGTTTGAACTTGAAAGACATCTTCGACACTTGCTTGCTGTGTGCGAAGGAAAATTGTGAATGTAACCTTTTGTTGAAAGGCGTCCCGCATGAAACTTTTGTATTTGAATGCACAATCAAGTTAACTGAGAACTACCCTGCCCCAGGTTAAGATTACGGGTTTTTATTTGTAAAGAAAAGAAACTCCTATTTCTAGGCTCGAAGGGGTTAAAGAGGGGTTGACTTCCTTATTTCTCCAGTGTTTAGGAGTTGAAACAATGCCTTACATCGTCAGCAAAGTTTTGATTTGAAAGCATACCAACAACAATTTTGAGTATTTTATTTTCATCATCCTCCCTCCAATCTTTGCATAATCAAAAGAAAGTGGACAAGAGAATTTTTTTTATATTTCTTGAGAGAGAAAGCATTAAGAAGTAAATAGCAAACACAAATGAATTGAATCAAAAATTTGCAAATGCTTATTTCATTAATTGCGAAAGTACAAACATAGTTGAAAGCAAACAGCTATTACAAAATAAGAAAAATGCAAACAACAAGAAACAAGGTCTAGTGACAAATCAAAAACAAAAATGAGTTGTCCTGTCTTTAAGAAGTAGCTAAGCTGAAGTCGACTGAAGCTTCACTTGCCTTGACAGAGGATTGTTCTTGAAATTTTGCATCTGATGTTAGCTCTAGTCCTGTATCGATGTCCAGGAATCATCTTGACGACTCACAGACGGACTGGAAGATTGAGACAGCTGGAGATGAGTTGCTGGACAGACAGACGCATACAATGAATTATGCAAAGGATGCAAATGATATGCAATGTCATACAACACAGGATGCAAAAAGAAAATGCAAGGTAGGTATGGTTAGGATCTGAGATAACATGAGTAAATCAGAACATCCTATTAGGTAGGTCTCCCTATAATGGATAGTTCTAGATTATCTACCCATAAACCCACTCACAGGATATTTTCTAGGTTTTTGATAAGGTTTCAGAGTCACAGACCTTAGTTGTATCAATGTTATGCAACGGGCTAGCCATTTTACAACGAGAGTGACGAAAAGGTCTATTCTGATCGGGGTTTTCATATTGGTTGGAGCAATGAGATGTCCTTGAAGTCCAATATTATGCAACCACCAAAATAGCACTGGTTCTAAATGGGGAACCTAGAGTCACGGACCCTTCATGAATCAGCGTCATGCAACAGGCAAGTTGTTTTATAACGAGATCTACAAACAGGTCTACTCTAGAGGAGCCTTCATGTTAGTTGCTACAAGGAGCTTGCCCTCGTAGTCTAACACTACTAACTGCCAAATCTAACCTTATGTTTTCTCTCTACTTTTTCCAAAACTCGGGTGTAGAGCTTTATTCAAGATATTAGATCCCCAAAACCTACACATGGATATACAGAGATATATATGAAAAAGCAATAAAGCAAGAGCAATAAAACATATAATCAAAGAAGGAAGAGAAACAAACAAAAGCTAAACGCATATATGAAAACCTAACTAAACTAGGCTTGACTCACTTAGGGATGGGAAAGTCCCCAGCAGAGTCGCCATCTGTCGTACCTCGAAAAATGAGAACGACCTCACGAAGCGTAATCGCACGCCCGCGGGATGGACTTAACAGAGTCGCCACCGATCTTTATTTATTCCATAGAGGGAAAGGGAAAATATCGAATAAAACCCTAAAAGAAAGGATAAGAATATGGTCATTGCAACCAATGTCTGAGTTCGGGAGTCGGTTACGCAAGGGGAAGGTATTAGCACCCCTCACGTCCGTTGTACTCAACGGGAACCATTTAGTTAGGATTGAATGAGTGTTAGCTTAAGGTTTGTTTCTAAATCTTCTAGTTAATGAGATGGAAAAGGGAGAAATATTTTCATATTAAAGAGAAAGGACCAAAAGGTTTTTATTACTAGGGGGCTCGACAAGACTTCGCAATCTCGTCCCTACGTATCCTCATAGTGCAATGAGGAACTCAGAGCCTTCGTAGTTCGGGGCTACGATGAAAAATGAAAAAGGGGAATCCAAGAAGGTATTGGATGTAAAGGAGAAGGTGGAATCTAAGAAGGCATTGGATGTAAAGGAAAAGGTAGAAAAAAGAAAAAGTGGAAAAACAAAAGTTGGAATCCAAGAAGGCATTGGATGTAAAGGAAATAAGAGAAAAAGAAAAAGGTGGCTCGCTAGGATCTCGCAATCCTATGCCTACGTATTCTCAAGATGAACTTGAGAAATCAGAGCGTCCGTAGTTCTGGCTACTACGGTAAAAAGCTTGAAAGCAAAGCTTGTGAGAATTGATTGTTTAGGAGAAGAGATTAATAGCTATCTCTTATGAAAGGATTTGAATGAAGGGTTAAAGGTTGGTGAAGGATAAGAGATTAATGGCTATCTCTTGTGAAGGTTAAAGGAAGGGTTAAAAATCACAAGAGATTAATGGCTATCTCTTGGAAAAGCTAGTGGCTTAAAAGTGGCTTGAATATGTTTTAAGAATGCCAAAGGGTTATGCCAGAGTGCTAGACTCTAACGGTCCTTTTCATTCAAGATTGGTATGAAAAATGTTTAATGGAGAGTGAACGCTTGATAGAAATCAATTGTTCAAGAGTTGCGCCAAGATGCTAGATCTCGACGGCTCTTATTCATCCAAGTTGAAATGAAAAATATTTGATGGACAACAAGCTTTGATGATAAAAAGCTCAAAAGGGTTATGTCAAGATACTAGATCTTAACGGTCCTTATTTGTCCAAATTGATATAAAAGTCGCTTAGTGGATAATGAACGCTTGACGCGAATCAATTGTTCGAAGAGTTGTGCCAAGATGCTAGATCTTGACGGCTCTTATTTGTCCAAATTAATTAAAGGTATTTTGAGGAGTGAAAGAATGAATGAATGGCTACCCCAAAGTGCGAGACTTGAGACCAATCGTTCGAGGTTTCCGCTAGAATGCTAGATTCCAACGGTCCTCTTCTTTCGCATTTATTTAGAAACAGATTTTAACATTTGATTTTTAAAGTCACTCGATGCTTGATCGAGGTTTGATTCATAAGTTGAAAATAATTTGTGAAATAGTTTGAAATTGAAAATTGTTTAATGAAATGGAAATCGAAATGAAAATAAAGTTGGTCTCGTATAAATCAAGATTTAAATCGGTAAATCGATAATCTAACATTAGACTCTCATTGACCGATAAAATAAAATATGAAATATGGCCTCATATTTATCAAGATTTTTAGTGATTTGAATAAAATCAACCAATCAAGATTTTTATATATCATTGGCCCAAAAATAAAAGACAAAAAGAAAGTCGAGCAAGAAATTGAAATCATGAGATCTAGTCTAAGCTAAAAACTTGCTAAGTTAAAAAATCAAAGAAATTAGAAACCGTATTGATTAAAGAAATTAATTAATAAAAATCTAAATAGTCCAAAGTAAATCCTCAATAAAATGAAGGAATTAAATTCAAAACTATTAATCCTAAAAAAAATCATTAATTAAAAGAAAAATGAAAAGTTAAAATATTCTAAAATTTTTGGAATTACTAAATTCATTAAAACGAAACTAATTAAGTTAAAATGAAAATAAATAAATAAATAAAAGAGGAACACACTAGTTAAAACAAGAAAATGCATTGCCTCCATAATATGAGGCCCAATCCGAGGCGGTCTGGGTCGGACCAACTGGGTCAAACCCGGTTCGGCTGAAGCTTGAATGTTAAAGGGTCATAGAAACCCTACATACACACACGACCGTCACATGCTATGAGAAATAAATAAGAAATGGGAGAAATTTTCGCGTTCAAAGAAATGAGAAGCAAAAGAGGAACACGCTCCAACATCCACGTTCAACGATCAGTACCAGGTTTCTAAAAAAACATGATCAAAATGTTTTGAAAGCGAAAACCTCCACCATCCATGATTCTCGCTTCACTCGGCTTGATCAATCAATGTAGCGTCATTTTTTAGTTCGTCTCTCTTTCACACCTTCGTTTCCCATGATCGGTTAAGGTTTGATAAGTTTGTTTCAAGTTTTTCTTCGTACCGATTTCTTCTCAATCTCTCTCAGTTTCTGGTTTCACGATCTGGGTTTGTGTATGATTTGGGATTTGATGGAAGAAAGTTTGGAGGTTGTGTTTATGTTGTTGATGCGTTTGTAGGGAGATTGAGGGTTCAGGTTTTGGTTGATGTTTGAGAAGAAGAAAATGGTGCGAAGGGTTTCGAAGGGTCTCAAGGGAGAGTTTTGAAGGTTGTGTGATTGAAGGAATTGCGGATTTGGATGTGTGAAGTGTTATGTTGTTGTTCAGTTGGTGAGAAGAGAGAGTGGCGAGGAAGAAGGGATGATGTTATGTTGTTGTTCTTTAATGAAAGGTTTGTTATCTCTCTTTTATGGTGTGAAGTTGGTTCCTATTGTTTTGAGATGGCTCCCCTTGTGTAGTCCTTTTTCTGCCCTTTTTTAGAACAATATTCAAAGTTTAGAGTCTCATAAGTCTCTTTCTACTGCAAGAGATTATGCAGGCTTTGGTCAAGGTTGTTGTTGTCCTGTCTTTGTATGTGCAGGGTGTGTTCAGCGTAGAGACTTGGCAAGTTGCTTTCATTGTGGCAGGTTTTTCTTGTAGGAATGAAGCGAAGTGTGTACAGAATTTTCTTGCAGAACTTTATTCCATTCTGGTGTATGCTTCAGACTCTGTGTTGCTTGCTTAATGCGCAGAAGGTTGCAGGTCTTGGTTTAGCAGTGTAAAACTTAGCAGTGATAGCAGAGTGTTGACTTGGCGTGTTGTTACAGCATTGTGGTATAGAGGCATGATGTAGACTTTGGACTTTTTATTATATATTTTTGAATCAATATTTTTAAAACAAGACAAATGTCTTAAATGAAATAATAATAGAAAAAGACTAATTAAATTGAATTATAAACTAATTAAAATTAAACCTAATTAAAATATAAACTAAAACTAAACTAAATAAGAAATTAAACTAAACCAATAGCTAATAAGAAAAATTAAATTATAAATAAATTACTTAAATTGAAGTTAAAGTTAAACTAAATTAAAGATGAACTAAATAAATAAAAATTGAAATTAGACTAAGTCAAAATAAAACTTAATTAAAAAAATTTCTACAATTAAATTTAAATAATATAAAATAATGATCCAAATAAAAGAAATCAAGAAATGACAAGGAATGATAAGATCGGCTAGAAAATGCATGATTAATGATCAATGAAATGTTTAACTAAAATGTAAAAAAACGATGACTTAAAATGATATGACAAAGATCAGAAGATCTAAGGGTAAAATTTGGGGTATGACAATCCCTCTCATCCAGAAACCATCCATACCCTGTACAAATCTACCTTGAATTTTACAGCCATAGACATTCTTGTTCCTTGAGATACAATCCAATTGAATCAGGAATGCTTCACACAATCATCCACAAGTTCTGAAGCACAAACACACTGCCTTCCACTACACTCTAAGTAAAGCCCTCTTACTTTGAATTAATAATACACACCAAGACAA
This sequence comes from Lathyrus tuberosus, assembly GCA_022829125.1. Classification (NCBI taxonomy): domain Eukaryota; kingdom Viridiplantae; phylum Streptophyta; class Magnoliopsida; order Fabales; family Fabaceae; genus Lathyrus; species Lathyrus tuberosus. The sequence continues at coordinate 7,779,497 of JALAZF010000193.1, forward strand.
GTGTGACATCTCCCATCAACAAAGACCCCTACAGAGTTCTTCCAAAAACTGCAGAGAAAAATAAATTCTCCCAGACACAAACAAAATTGTCCTTCAGACTCCTCCTCAGAAGCATGTGCGCACATGATTCAAACAATTAGCTTCACATGGCTAGAACCATACATGTCCTATTAAGAACACACCAAAACGCCATCCAACAGCCTAATGTCATAGCGTATTATCTGACATTATATCCTCATAAGAGGCAACCAATCTCCACAAGCTTGATCAGCATGCAAGCTTCACAATATATGCACCTTTGCAGCAAAATCCATAGACAAGTACTCCCCCTGCCATGGATAACCAATGCTCTAGATGGAGATTAACATTTGAGCACGAGATCTTCACACATTTGCTGAGCACATTCACATAATGTACTCTCACTCCTAGAGAACACATCCAATTATCCTGACTGGTTTGACACTGCTCACAAACTCCACGAATTCTCAGCTTACTTAAAAGCTTTACTGAGATCTAATCTCTTCAAGAGAAAGAACAGCTCTTAAACAAAACTTCCTGATCAAATCACCTCATTTGACACAATTCCTCTGCCATTACATCCACTAGTAGTTGTTGACACTAGTGAGGTCTTCAAAAATAGTAGTCATGCTTTGCCAGAACATACTACTAAAAACAAGATCAGAATCTCCACATTCTAATCCACATAGTCAGAAACACCTTTTCTGACAAAAATGCTTGAGCATCCAACTCCACATGCACAATCTCAATCATCTTCCAAATATAACCATCAACAATCATGATGTTACAACATCATTTGGGACATCATCTTCCCATCACCATTCAAAGGACTCATTGCGCATAGAAGTCCTTCAAGAAGCTCCCAATAAAACACAGCCAGAGCAGCTTATTCAGGTTAACATAAACACCTGAACACCATAGAGAGAAATAAACTCGCACACCCTCTCTGAAGCAAAGAGTTCAGACTGCATACTTGCATACTCACATCAGACAAATACTTAGCTCCCGTCAAAGTATTTATCATTAGTCAGATAAGACTATCTTCTCACACAAGGTAGGACATTTGGTCTGACATTCTTCTTTCGCACACATTAGACATCTGTTGATTCTTCTTCATGACAACCATTCACACCACAAAATCATTCCAGATTAGGTCAGTGTCTTGACCTTTCACTCCACCCTGAGCTAAACAAACTCCCTTGGCTGAGGAAGCGAAGAACTGAAATGATGTTTCAACATCAGTTCTGACATCAGTCTAAATCACATGGATTTAAACATTTACTACGCCTTTGGAGACAACAACCATAGTAATCCACACATATCTCTTGCAAGGGACATAAGAGGATCAACCAGCAGTACCTGATATACCTTCAAAACCAGATCATACACACATGCAGGAACCTGCATACTCTACATCTCAAGAATCTTTTTCTCAAACTTCTAATGTTTAGACCTCCTGTCTGACTTTGAGATGTTGGATGCCATTCTTCTGCACCTAAAGAGGAGATTCCCTCTAGCAGGTTTCTGGAGCATAAAAAAAACATTGATTGGTCATCACAAACAGATTGTTCAGAAAAAAATATGCTTCTCCTAACACTTCAACCTACAAGGATGCCCTTCAATACTTGCAAAAAAAAACGTTCCATTATGTGAGGACACCACATAACTGAACTCCAGCTTAAGAAGAAACTTCTTATGCAGATACTAGGGAACCACAATCCTTTGGTCCCAAAAAAAAACACCAACTCCTCCTTGCTCCAAACATAAATCTGAAATGCTCATCCTAGATGGTTTGGATGACATTCCAACAATGAAGACACCAGTCAACCAGTTAGGTTAATACATCTCCTTTCTGCACAACCCTTTGAGTTTCTCTTCCACTAGAACAAGAGTTCCACGCTCTCATAGACTTGATAGTGATATCAAGTTTGAGTAAACAACCTTCATCCTGTTTTTTAGAAACACCACCAGACATATTGAGAAAAATAAATTCTCAATACAAAGATGTTAAGATATTATGTCTGACATTTCTTCGAGTTCTTCCAGCATCAAATTAAGGACTCCCCCTTATTAACTGCTAAGAACTCCTAAGGGAATTATTCATTCTCCCCTCCAATAGTTGCACATCTTGTGGTTGGTACACACATATAACTCCTTTCAAACAGAATCTGCTCCATGGCCATAAATAAGATTCTATACATCTGGCTCCTTTGAACAGAAGGAACTTCCAGATTTCAGAGAGAATGTCCTTGACATTTGAGCTTGACCTCCACACAAAAAAAACAGCCTTTGTACTCCTACTCACTTGGATCAGAAATACACTAATCCAATGAGTGACAATATGTTGATCATCTCTTGACTAAAACACTTATCTAAGACATGTTTCTTGATAGAAACTTCTTATACACACAACCCAGATGCCTCATCTTCCAAGCCAGGAGTAGGTTCCAAACAAATGTGATCAATACACATTTGTTTAGCCCCCAAGCATCTGCTATGCCATACCTTTATCCAACAAGATTCTGCACAATCTGCTGGTTTGATGTTCCAGCATCTGGTAGGACATTAGTTCCCTTCTCAAGAAACACACCAAGAGATCCTTTATCAAAGCCCGGAGATTGGCCTTTTAGGGTTGGAAGCAAGAATAAATTGCTTCTAACTTTCTTCATATCTCTTTTCAACAAACTCATATAAAAGTGCCTTTATGAGTGGACTTGGGATGAACCTCAAGTATCTTTGGCAGCTCAAACAAGCTAGTTGAAGCTATCCTCAAGTATCACCACACCATGTGATACACCTTCAGAGGAGAACTGAGTGTTGCAGCCTCAACACACAAAACCACCAGGAATTTTCCATCAGATATATATATATATATATATATGCAGCGGAACACACACCAGAAAACTCCTCTATAACCTTCAGGCAAAACATAATAACCCTTGCACAAACACGACACTCCATGTGCAATAGGTCAATCATAGGTTTGAAAATAAATCAAACCACACAGCAGCTCACCACCAAAGCTACAAGACTGATAACAAAAGACAGGTCCAATACACACCCTGTCATGAACAGTCCATCCTCCACTTATAGGGACCATTCAAACAACAAAATGAACTTCTCCAAGTTAAAACAACTTTTCAGTAGGTACCACCTACCTTGCCCATGACCAGAAAGTATCTTCCCTGTGATCTCACCTAGAAAATAGAACAGGATGCCTGCTCTGATACCAATTGAAATTCTGGTATGACAGAACCTAGATGTCCTATGGTATGTCGAGACATCTGATCTGAACAAAACACATAAGCAAGGCATATAAACATTAAACACGATACTGAAAAGCTAAAAAGTAAAGTGCACACAGGAATTATTTACCCAGTTCGGTCTAACGACCTACATCTGGGGGCATACCAAGCCAGGAAGGAAGTCCACTATTAGCAATATCAATTCATAGACCCTACAGCCAACACACCCGTTGACGATCTACTCACTTAATAACTACCCAATGACCCTTATACCTAAGTTCTCCCTAGATAAGAGACTCCATCTCTCTTCCAATCATCGCAATGATGTCTAGCAGTCAACACCTCAGCCACTGCATCAACAGCTTGATTTCCAACAACTCTTCAATCACAGAAAAGTAGAAGACACACTTCAAAGAAACACAATCATCATTTCTTAAAAGCTCATAGATGATTGACAAATACAACTCAACTAAACAGTCCAACTCTAAGTACAAAATAGTACCAGAGTGGCTCATAATTTCACACAAACCCTAATGATCTACATCTTGGACCCGTTCTTTTTCTAGGTTACAAGCATTCTATTTATAACTTATTCCCAACTGGATTTGGGCTTCAAATCACAGCCTAACAGCTACTACAAATCAGCAGAAACATCTGCTACATAATAGGTCTTCAATCAAATCCTTCCTAATTTATCTCCATAATTAGAAAGTCATTATTCTTCAATATTCTTCTTGAAACCTATAAAACAGCACCACATAGGATAACATAATATTCCCAGAAACATTCCTTACATTGGGCTTGGGCATTAGCAGATCTTAGTTTTAATTAATAATTAAAACTAATTATTCTCCAAATCTTTATGCATGAAAATAGTCAACCCTATTCTTCACAAACAGATTGCTTCTTAATAATATCACTCCAACATAATTTTACTCCCAGAATTACGCATGCAATCACTCAACACAAACACACAAAAGATTGCTAAAAATAGCTCAGCAAATAAACCTAAAACCAGAACTGGAAGTTCTGTCAACTGATGTCAGAACATCGTGTTTGACATCATGCACAAATCCTGCAATACTAAAAACACACCACCTGCAGAATGTTAGAATCACATGTCAAGACATCAAGCAAGACATCTTGATGTACCACATTGTTTTACCAAAATTGCTGCCAATTCAGAACTAACAGAATGCGTGTTTATTGCATATAAAAGGGAATATTTCATATATGCATCTCCGAAAACCCTCTGAATGCTTTCTAGGAAGCAACATTGTCCTAACTTTGACATTTTTTAGGTTAACTTATATTTTAGGTCATTTTAGGACATAAATTAGAAAACGCATACATTAATTGATTCGAACATACTACGCATACATTAAAAAAATTCATATATTAATTAAAGTAAATTCAAAAAGTACCAGACATATATAACATTTGTTTGAAGATGAAAAAAATACGAGAAAACATAAACTATTGTGTATGTCTAACCCCCGGCTTATCCGCCCGTACTGCAAGGCATTTCAGGCCTCGAAAATAATACCTTATAAGAGGGCAAACTTGGGACTACCTTCATAAAAAATTCATACCTTTGTGCCCAATCTCTCCATATACACAATACGCCGACAAACATTGCGTACGTCTTGGGTGTGGTAATCCCTAACCTCTAGAACCTCTTGATTAAATGGCCTGGATGGTCTTCTAGGAGCGCCTAGTGTCATGATAGGATGTGACACCTTATAGAATCATGCAATAAAGTCGTTTGCATAAGCCTATTCTATAGGAGCTAATACCCTTCGATAGTCCTCTAATACCAAATGACTCTCGAGATCCTCAAGTATGACATCAAGATCTTTGCGATAGACAGTGGGAGGCGAAGACTCTAAGGGTGTCTCAAAATAACCTACAAATCCCTAAAATGGCGCATCACTCGCTCGGGCAGATAACATACATCAGACCTGGCCCATAACCCAACCATCTAGAGTATAATGAAATGATGTACAGTTGAAGCGTTGATGGTGACCCTCGTATAGGCAGAAGGAAATGTTATATGCTACATGATGGTCTAGATACACCCAGAAGGACTCAATCTCTTGATTCCCTCTAAGCAAGGAAAAAGCGACAACACATGGTCAATCCTCAGTGTAGTTAGGCACATGTTCCCACTTGAAAATGCGAGGAAAATAGGAGATGATTCATCCTTGAAAATGTTCGGATAAAGTATTACTAATAAGTGTAACAAAAGAGTTATGAAAATATTAGTAATAGTAAATTACCGAAAGCAACGTGCAGCTTCTTGTCAACTGCTTTGTCTTCCAAAGACAACCTTCACCCAACTTTGAGTAGAGGTAGACCAAATAGGAGGCCCCCAATTGTACTCATGAATCATTGTTAAGTCGATGAAGTTTTTAAGGTAGACCGCATCGATGTAAGTTTCACTTTTGTCGACAAACATGAAAGTTCCAACCAGGAACAAGAGGTAACACCTCAATGCACACTGTCGCTGGTACTCAACCTGCATATCATCACCTTCAGCATCCACAACCATTTGCAGGAGGTATTTATAAAGTTACAAGAATTAAAATCTAGCTGGAGCACCTTTGGTGTCAACTACCTCATTTGCGACCTCGGTTGGGTCAGCTCCCAAATAGGTAACCATCCTCTCGTTTGAGCCTTTTGTGGTCCAATAATTATCCTTTAATAGGAAGATGTAGGAGGCATGAGACGTCATCCCGGGTGATGGTAATCTCCCTGCAAATTCCACCTGCATGCCATGGTTTATGGTCTTGTACGCAGTAACACATAAACTGACAAACTCAGAGTAGCGGATAGTATTCCTGAACCAGTCATATTCAGGTTATTCCAAATTCAAAATCTTCCTTCCATGGTTTACGGATTTTAAACATGGACACTCACTACAACAAATAATGCTTTTTATGACGAAACTTTCACAACTTACAATATAAAACCAAAGGTGTATGTAAAGGGAGCGCCTTTTTTTTAAAAAAAAAAATCAATATGTTACCTTAATTCTTTGTAAAGGCGACATAACAATATGCTCAATGTTTGAGATTTGATTCCCAGCTCCTGCAGTTTTATGTTTTATATGGAACCAAAATGCGCCTTTAATTTTCATAGATTTTACGTTGGATATGTTACCTCGATTTTTACGAAAATTGAGATAAATAATCTCTAAATTTTTTATTCTTTTCGGAACTAAAAAGGCGCCTTTATTTTTTAAAATTTTACATTGGATATGTTACCTAGGTTTTCAGTATAACCGCGATAAAAATTCTTTATATTTTTTATTCAATCAGTGTCTACTGTTAGAACAAGATCTTAGTTCTGCATATAATCTCTAGTTTTGATGATAACAATGCATATATTTTATAAGTAACAATTTGGTACTCTAATTATATCTTAAGTGTGCAGATATACAATTCTCATTGGAATCAACTTCTAGTGCAACTCAACAAGATTCTGATAGATACTAGAGTTTCTAAAGAAGAAAATATGTGCTCCTCAAGAAAGCGTTTGTTTCTAAAGAAAGTATTCTGAAGACTCTGATCAACGTTAAAGTTCAAAATACATGATAAGGATCAAAGCTCAAAGTCCAAAGCAAAACGTGAAGGCCAAGAATTCGTACAAATAACTATTTCCTAAAAAAAAGTCTAAAGCAATGATTTTGCTCAGAATTGACCAGAAAGCTTTCTAAGCTTTTACTACTTCTGCTCTCCAAGGATTCTACCATTGAAGACAGCTAGCCTAGCTCAAAGACATTCTTATCCCTCAACGTATATCTCTTGAGGTTATAAATAGAAGACTATGCTGCATTGCAAAGAACAACGATTCACAAGTCAAAAATGCTAAAGTACATACTCTATCAAAGAATCTCAAAACACAAAGAGTTGTTGCTCATATTTGTGTAGAAATAATGTTCTTAAATTTGTTTCAACATGCTTATTAAGAAGCACTATTGTAAACATTCTTGTAACACTTTTTAAGTAATCTTCCTTGAGTGACTAAGTGTGTTAGTCAGTAGACTCAAGAGGGCTAAGTTGTTGTTGAACAACTTAGAGGTTCGTTGTAAGTTTTCCTTGAGTGACTAAGTAGTCAGTAAACTCGAGAGGGCTAAGTCGTTAATGACTTAGAGGTTGTTGTAATCTTATCAAAGATTAGTGGATTAAGTCCTTGTGATAAGGCAAAATCACCTTGGCGGGTGAACTGGATTAGCTTCGTTAACAGTGAACCAGGATAAACCAATCGTTTTCTTTCTTTCCGTGGTTCATACCTTTGTTTGCGTATGTGTGTGTGTTACAAAGTCTATTGAAAAATTTGTAAAACCCAATTCAAACCCCCTTTCTTGTGTTTTTCACAACCTTCAATTGGCATCAGAGCTCCGGCTCTTTTATTGATTTTCATATCAAATACTTAACCGTGTATAGAGATCCAGCGTGAGAAAAACTCTATGGCCACTTCCAACACAAACGAAAGAGACAGTTACAACGCCATGCCTCCTGTATTTGATGGAGAAAAGTTTGACTATTGGAAAGATAGAATAGAGAGTTTCTTTTTAGATTGTGATGCAGAATCTTTGGGATATAGTGACAAATGGTTACAAAATACCGTTTTCTGCTATTGGAATGCTCATTCCAAGAAGCAAAATGAGTGATGAGCAAAAGCAAGACTTCAAAAATCTTCACAAAGCAAGAACCATTCTTCTAAATGTTATCTCATACAATGAGTATGAAAAAATTACTAACAGAGATACAGTAAAGGATATTTTTTATTCCTTGAAAATGACACATAAAGGCAATACCCAAGTCAAGGAAACCAAAGCTCTTGCGTTGGTCCAAAATTATGAAGCCTTCAAGATGGAAGAAGATGAAACTATTGAATCCATGTTCTCAAGATTCCAAACCTTGGTAATAGGACTCAAAGTTCTGGACAAAGGGTATACTACTGCAGATCATGCTAAAAAGATTGTGAGAAGTCTTCCTAAAAATGGATACCAATGGTTACAGCACTGAAGTTGTCCAAGGATCTGAACAATATAAGTCTTGAATAATTAGTTAGCTCACTCAGAAGTCATGACATAGAGCTAGAAGTAGATAAACCTCAGAAAAAGGTTAAATCGTTTACCTTAAGATCAAGACCATAAAGAAGTAAGTCGAAAAAAAACAAGGTCATTCAAAATGAAGATGAAAACTCTGATTGTGAAGATTCTGATGACGAGGACGAATTGTCTCTCTTATCCAGAAGAGTTAGACAAATTTGGAGAAACAGACAAAACAACTTTCGAGGATCCAGAAACAGAGGAGATCATCCAGAATCATCTTCAAAAAGAAAAGCAAGTAATGAGATAACTTGTTATGAATGTAAGGAACCTAGAAACTACGGAGAAGATTTTCCAAAGCTCACAAAGGAAAGCTTCAGAAAAGAAAGATTCAAGAAGAACATGTTTAAAGGGAAGAAGAAATGTCTTATGGCAACATGGGATAATTCAGATTTTGAAGTTTTGGAATCTGATTCTTAAGATGAGCGCGCCAACATAGCCTTCATGGCCACAACATCTAAAAAGGTTGCAACAGAAACTGAGTCCGGCTCAGAAGAGGTATTTTCTGACCTTTCCCGTGTTGACTTAGAATTATGTCTTTCTGAATCTCTGAAAAGGTATCAGAAACTTCAACAAAAATTCAAGAATCTGAAAAAGGCTCTTGAATATGAAGTTGAAGAAAATGTCAAGCTTGAGAAAGAGGTTTTAAAACAAAAAGATGAAAACCTTGTCTTAGATAGAGAAAATGTTTAAAACTCGAAGAAAATCTTTCTAAAGCTACTCCTTCTTCTGAAACCATCTTATATAAGTATGATAAGGCTTTTCAAAAATTCTTGAATAATAGCATAGATAGAAGTAGAATGGCTTATATAATCTATGGCGTTAGCCACAATGGAAAAAGAGGAATAGGTTATAATTCTGACAATTATGATAAGAAACCTTCTCAAGAAAACAAACTTGTATCTCCTTTTTCTTACCATTATACACTAGCACAGACACGAAAATTTAATGCTGCAAGAAAACCTAGGTTTATCAGAAACTCTAGGAACACTAATTTAAAAGGACCCAAACGTTTATGAGTACCAAAGGATAAAATAGTATATGTTGTAGATATCTTATGCAGCAGAGTTAAAACACCAGACATGGTACCTAGACTCTAGATGCTTGCGACACATGACGGGAAAAAGGCATATGTTCCAAAGCCTGAAACTTAAAGATCCTGGATACGTAGGGTTCAGAGGAGACCAAAAAGGAAGAATCAAAGGTTCTGAAATAGTGGGTAATGTATCTCTTCCTTCTATATCTAATGTACTCTATGTTGAGGGATTAATGCACAATTTGTTACCCATAAGTCAATTAAGTGATAATGGTTATGACATTATTTTCAATCAAAAAATGTGCAAGGATGTTAGTCAGAAAGATGGCACTGTTCTCTTCACTGGAAATAGGAAAAACAACATTTATAAGCTTAAGCTTTCTGATCTTAAAAACCAAGATGTTATGTGCTTAATGTCTGTTAACGAAGAGCAATGGGTGTGGCATAGACGCTTGGGCCATATTAGCATGAGGAGAATTTCTCAGCTAAACAAACTTGAGTTAGTCAGAGGCCTGCCTAAGCTGAAGTTTACTTCAGATGCATTCTGTGAAGCATGCCAAAAAGGCAAGTTTTCGAAAACATCTTTTAAATCTAAAAATGTTGTTTCTACCTCCAGACCTTTGGAGCTTCTACACATTGACTTGTTTGGCCCCGTCAAAACGGCGTCAGTCAGTGGCAAGAAGTATGGACTTGTCATCGTTGATGATTATAGTCGCTGGACATGGGTGAAATTACTTAGACACAAAAATGAGTCGCATTCTGTGTTTACAAGTTTCTGTTCTCAAGTGCAAAATGAATTTAATTCTAAAATTGTTAGAGTTAGAAGTGATCATGGTGGCGAATTTGAAAATCAATTGTTTGAAGAACTATTTGATTTTAATGGTATATCTGATCGCGACTTTATGAGTCTATCGGGATTACTAACTGCAAGCGCACAGTCTATCGCGTAGTTTTAAAAGATATCAAACCCACAGGGACCGATAATCAAACTAGTGCTATCAGGTTGTTACTATGTTTAGCTAAGGCTGAGATGTTTTGGTTTTAAGTTCAAACGGGAAACAAAAGGGAATCTAAAATTTGGAATAAACTAGTTGATATTAGGATATCGGTACGTAACTTAGTATACCATCGTGGATTCAATAAAACTTAAGCGTATAAAAATAAGTCACATTATATTTCTGTAGAAAATATCAGTTTAAAAGCCCTCACCTCACACTCTCGTGGTTATTGCTTCGGACTATACTCCTAAATCATAATGTCTGCTCTCACTAGCCCATTTGAGTTTAAAAATACTTTTTGAAAACCAATACAATCTAATTAACTTTAAAGCGCCCTCGCTGTTTTTAAAACCAATGCCCGATTTTAGCTATCCGGTTAAAATCTCACACTCTCGTGGTCTTAATCCTAACCTTTGCTACCTTTTTACTCTCGTAATAAAAGTCCAATTTTAATTAAGAAATCGCAGCCAGAAATTAAGTTGTTTATGGTTTTAGCTTATTTTTTATCGAATCCATTCCGGTTAACTTAATTACATACCGATAATATGGATTTAGCTAGACATATTAATTAAAACAAACAAGAATAAACATAAACTGCAAAACAATAAATAAGACATGGCAATGGGAAATAATAATGATGTTATTAAATTAATGATAAAAACCTGGTAAATAAGCAATAATTTGTTTCTAGCAATTCCTCCACAAGTCGGTAGGCTTTTGCTCGATCGTACCGGAACAACGAATGATGAAGGCAAGATTAAAAATCCTAACTACGGTGCAATAGCTCCTCGATGTGAGAAACTATCACTATTTAAGGTAATGGTGAACAAAAAATGGAAAAGGGAACAAACAAGAATGCAGGGAAAATAAAAGTTCTCAAAAAATGAATTATGCAGCAATTCGGGGTAAAATTCTCTCGTGTTTCCTCTTCTGGGACTGTTCTATCAATGCTGTATTTATAGCCCAAGCATTGTTTTATGTTGGAGAAAATATAGGAGCATAACTTTTGGTTGTTGAGAAGTCTAAGGGAGACTGGGCTCATGTGCAGTTGAAGCTGGAGTTGAGAGAATCCAGGAGAAAATGTTGAACGTGCGTGACTGCATTGGTCTTCCGTGTCCACATCTGTGTTCTGGACGTAATAAGTAACTTGGTGTGCGTGACGGTCATGGTGGGTGTGTGACGATCGTGGTGCGCCTTTTATTTGCGTGACGGGCGTGGTGGTTGTGTGACGGTCGTCACACACACCACTTTCTATTTTTCTGCTTTTTCTCTGTCATTTCTTCCTGTTTTCTTCTCATTTCTTCATGTTCTCTACTTTGCTCATTTTTAGCTTGGACAATGAAATACCTGCGAAAATACTAGAATACTCGCGGAATAATCGGAACTTAAGCTGAAATAACATAATTATTAATCGTAAATCAAGGCAAATATATGATACATTTTCGTGTTATCAAACTCCCCTATACTTGAATCTTTGCTTGTCCTCAAGCAAATAGTCAGTAAGAACGTCAGACAAGTTTTATCAAACGCACACACATGACATGCCATTTGTTTTGAAAATGTTTTGCAAGGCATTTTGTTAAGATGAAGGATACTCAAGTAAAACACTAAAGATACATTAGTGACACAAGCAACAAGCATAATCATAGACCTCCCCTCTATACAAGCCAGTTCTAATCATTCTATTATATCTCAACCTAGATTTTCTCGTATCTATTTCACCCGGTTTCATTCTAGCGCAATCACATTAAGCCCTTTGCCTTTACACGTACGTAGTGGAGTAGCCGGTTAGTGACTTTGATCCTTTCTAGCATGGGGTCTGGTACACAAGTGTGGTAACCCTTTATATATAACCTAATCGTAAGTTGTGGGGGATCGAACCGTAGTTCGCCCTACCAAGTTCAGAACCAGGTCCCTCTGAACCAACCAACAATGGATTCTTTCTTTTCTTTTGTAATACTTTTGCAACCGTAGGTTTGGTGCATTTTTCTATTTTTCACAATAGCAAAGAATACGAAAGATATTTAATGATTCGGCATCAAACACTTATCTTCATCGGCTCTCCACGTGGTTTGTGTTTAAGACGGTGCTGACTGCTAATATAAACTACTAGGGGTTACTCTAGAACTAGAACTGAAGGTATCGGTATAATGGGTATTGAAACTGATCTTGCATACGCAAGAGGTCTAAGGTGTCAAGACGGTATCAATCTTGTTAGATTTTTCTTGATTTCCCAACATAGCCTATGTTTTGGTATGTTAAGTTATGCATTGATCATAAAAATTTTGTTATAGCTAAATAAAGTGGGGAAATTTGACATGAACAAAAATTTCATATAAAAGCTTGTTTATTTGAAAGGAAATGCGGAAAGGGAATACATAAGGGAAAATAAAGTACCTCTCCCACACTATATCGGACATTGTCCTCAATGTTTCGATATAAATGCGGATAGAAACTACAAAAAAAGACTAAAACAGAAACAAATTAAAACTAAATCTAATGAGATCCACATCCTCTGCCTCGGGTGCGAGCGCGTCCATTCTGTGCTACATGATCTGGAATGCCTACGTGATGGATATAGTCATGTAGGTCTTGCACTCGTAGCGTTAGGGCACCCATCTCTTCTATCACATCGTCTATCCGCTGGCCTTGGTTGACTTGCCCTTGTTGGATTTGACGCATAAGGTTCATCATTTCATTATACTGCGTCTGTTGTTGTGTCTCTATCTGGGAAGCCAATTGGTTTTGATGCCATATGCCCCTTAAGATTTCTTCATTAGTAATGGGATCGGGGTCTGGATCGGCGCGGCGACGACGTCTAGTGGATGATGAAGGATCCTGGGCAGGAGGTGGTGGGTTCTCAGGGGGTTGCTGATCCATCTCTTGCTCTATTTCGTCGACTGCTTCATTGTTTTGATTTTCTTGAGCAGCCTCATTAGGCTCAGGAGCACGGAGATCAAAAAGCCAATCTGCTCGGGTCTGTAGGTGGATGCGGTCTCGGCAGGGCATGATGATGCTTCTGATGATTCTGGTACGAACCACTGGATGATATCGTCCATCCGCCCTTGCTTTGATGAGGTGGTAGGGGCGACAATACTCGGTATCCAGGGACTCAGGTGGTATAGAAGTTAAATTAGCAAGTCTGTCTCCCAGATCAAGGCCTAGTGCAATAGAAGTTACAATACCTCCGAAGTAGAAAGGCTTAGAACCTCTAGCACAGTTGGCTTAGATGTGGGCTAGTAGAAATGGTGTTGCATTAATTGGTTCAGGAAAGAGCACACAACGAAGGAAAAAGAGCTCCTTGGAGTTGACTTTGTGGTTGCTGCCCCTCGCGAAGATCGTGTGTCCTAAAACTCTGTGAAAATATCTTATCGCTGGGTTATGAATGTAAGTTGCGTTGAGGCTGTCCCAGCTTGTAGCAGCTACGCCTGTAATTTGATTCCAATGGTTGAAAGCTTCCTGGTACAAGGCATCGTTAGGAAAACGGCAATGGACATTCGCACCATGATGGAATCCAAGCATTTGGACAAGTCGGTTTTGGCCCACCGAATACTCAGAACCAAACATGCGGAATGTGGTTGTACCGGTAAGTTGGTTTGTATCTCTCGGAGGTGTAACATAAGCGAATGAACTCAGAAACTCAAGAGTCAGTGTTTCGTAAGTAGGCTGCCCTTGTGTACAGAGCTGCCATAAACCGGCATTTTGAAGCATCCAACGTACACCTTCAAGCATACCCAACTCTTCAAGGCTAGCAGTGTTGACGTACCTCATCGGTTGGAATGAGCGTTGGTAGAAGCTGAGGTAATTAGCCCTTTGGCGGTCACCGGACTCTCCCTCTCTGAAGTTAATAGCTGATAAGTCTGGAGTTTGTCTGGTGCGTCTAGCCATGGTGCATGCAATGTGAAATAGGTGAAATGGAGGAAGTGGGTAATAGTGAGAATGGGTTTGTGAGAATGAGGATGAGTTTGCTTAAATAATGGGTACGGGAATATGAAATGGTGGAGATAAATTGGGGTTAATGTAAGGAATTTATGTAGAATAATGGATAGTGGGACGGTGGTGTCATACCCCAAATTTGTCCTACCTGTATATTTTTCATCTGTATTGTCCATTCGCTAATCATTATTCAGAAAAATCCAAAAAAATGTGTTGTCTTCAACTTCGTCTCTCTTTTATTTCTTATCCTGTTTATTTTTGAGTCATATCTACTTTTTAACTCTTTTTTATCCTTCATCCAATTAGATATCCATTTTTGCAAAATTCATTAACCATTCTTTATCCATTTTCAATCTTTAAACCATATCCATTATCCATTAATCCTTCTTTTAATCCATTTATGTCTATAACCATTTTCAATTATCTTTCTTTTTCTAACCAACTTCCATATTTCAAACTCAATTCAAATAATACCCAAATATCCATTTCACTTTAGATCAATTTTCAAATTCATTTTATTTCAATTAAACCACTTACTAGTCCATTTCCGTTTTCATTTCATATTTAAAGCCAATAATCAAAAATCCATTCATCTATCCATATCCATTTTTTTTACCATATATCCACATATCCACTTTCATATCCTTTTTTTTTTAAGATCCATTTCATTATCCATTTTATACATTTCAAAACCATTATCCAGATTTTTGTTATTCATTATCCATATGTTTCCAAACCCATTACATCCATCAAAAATTCACAAAAATAGAGATAGGCCCATTGTCATAATTTAAAAAAAAAAAAGAGTATTATGATGCCATGAAATCAAACAAAATAAATCCATAGCCCACATGACCCGCGTGAGCATTTCTCACTGTAACCAAACCTTATCCAATGCACAATTCCCCCACAACAAAAAAATTCACTGCACCACATAGCAAACCTTCCCAATTTGTACAACCGTAAAAGCCTTCACGCCTACCCCACCAACGATCCACCACAAACCGTACACTATGCAAAACCATTTCTGCTACCACCTGCACATAATACACCAATATCTTCAATTTCAAATAAAAAAAGCAACATCACAAAACCATAAACAAACTTCCAAAATTTGATACCAAGCCACTCAATTCACGCAACAATACCTTGCCAAAAGAGCAGACCTTGCCAAGACCCCACGTACTCCAAACGTCCCCGGCTAAGCATCAACAACCAAGACTCACCCACTCTTCACAACAACAGCAGCAGCTTCCAATTAAACCTACACCTGGCCCTACAACAACACAAACGACAAAACAACATACACCTTCACAACGTCCTACCATTTTGCACAGCATAAATATCGTACCACTAACCGCACATGAAAACCTGAAAATTCGCGAGCCACAATGCATCACAGCAACATAAACCCACGTATCGCACATGTCGCGATTCATGTAACAAACTTGAGACCAAGGAGCGTACCAGCCCTCAAAACAAAACCATGCCAAACTTAACATGACAGCCACGAATTCTACACCATTTTCCCTGCAAAACAAAACTCCTCACACAACAAACAAATTTCCAAAACCACGTCATCACCACAATTTCACAAATTCAGATTCTCCACTCTCCTTATAAAGACGGGTTCACTGCTCCTCATTGGATCTTCACTATTTTTTTTTCTCCAAACACCATCCCTAAAACCAACTCCTTCAAATTTTCACAACTCTTCTTTCCATCTCTCAATCACCTCGAACCTTCACTCGTCTTCACCGAACCAACCCACCTTCAACTTTTTTTTCACAAACCCACAACAACCTCCACATTGCAAACCCTTCTTCAAACTCTTCAAACCATAAAATGCTTCAAACCAATTCACAGATCCATCCAAAATCATCAAGTCAAATAAAAAAGAGATGGAGTATAAGAGAATTTTAAACAAAACCCAAAACCAGAGAAGCCAAAACCCAGCCACCAAATCAAACTCTCAAACCCTTCAACTACGACCATGTACCTCAAATCAAAAACACCCAGAAAAGTAGAAGAAGAGAAATTGAATCCTAACACTATTTTAAACACAAACCTTTGAAGCTGATTCGTAGATCCGAAACAGAGGCGGAAGCATCGAAATCATGAGCTTCTGAGTAAGAAGGTTGAGTCTCGATGATGCGATCTTCTCCATGACTGTTTACTATCTGTCTCACATGTTTTTGGCTTTATGACTTTTTGGTGTGGACCTTGTTGACCGTGTTAACTTTACCTTTATTTTTTTTATTTCTGAATTTTGTTGATTTATAATAAGAAGTGAATCCTGATGATGGTGAATCACGCGGCCACTTTTTAAACCCTTTGTTTGTTTTTTCATTTTTTTTTATGTTGTTGTTATCAGTGGGAGATGATGGGCTCGAGTAGAGCCCACATGATTCTCGTGTTGGATTCCCGCCTCCCATTTCTATTTCTTACACTACCCTTTCCTAATTTTTTTATTTTAGTTGTTGTTTTCTTTAATCTATTAAATCATTGTTTTGTATTTTTTGAGGAGGTTATTGGTATTTTATGTCCATTATCTTTTCATCTCTTTTTATTTTGTCTTGATCTTCAATTTTTGGGCCAATGACATAACAACAATCTTGATTAAGTTGATTTTAAAATCAATTCTAAATCTTGATCTATATGAGGCTTATTTATTTTCTTTTAGATTTATTTATTTTTATTTCAATTTATTCACTATTTTTACCTTTATTTTGGGTCGATGAAAACCAAACATCGACGATTTGTCGATTTCTCGACTTAATCTCGATAAAGGTGAGACCTTTGTTATTTTTCATGTCATTTTATTTTATTTATATCATTTTTGTTTCATTTATATTTATTTTGGGGTCAATGAAAATCAAATATCGATCAATTTATCGATTTCTCGATTAAGTCTCGATAAAGGTGAGACCTTTAGTCTTTTTCTTACCATTGTCGATTTTATTTCATTTCTATTATTTTGTCCACTTTTTTTATTTGTTTTTGGGTCAATGAAAACCAAATATCGATCGATTTATCGATTTCTCGATTAAATCTCGATAAAGGTGAGACCTTTAGTCTTTGTATCCACCTTTTATTTCATTTTTATCATTCTTATTTGTTTTGAGTCGATGAAAACCAAATATCGATCGATTTATTGAGTTCTCGATTAAATCTAGATAAAGGTGAGACCTTTATGCTTTGTATTCACATTTTCGATTTAATTTCTTATTTGTCATTTTATATTTCTTTTTGGTCAATGAAGGTCAAAAATCGTTGATTATCGATTTCCCGATTAAGACGAGACCAAATTTAATTTTATGTCAATATTATATCTTGTCATTATTATTATTCATATTGTTCATATTATTCATATCCATATTTATTTATCTAACCATTCTCATTTGTACATATTTTCATTGAAAACAATTAACAAACTATCGAAACCCTAAAAACAATCATGTGAACGGACTGTTGATTATGATCATTTGCTCGACGCTTGCTCAAGGTTTAGTTTAGGACACTTTGCACACACACGGATTTCTCTTGGGCTACCTTACAACGAGACCCTGTATTTCTGTCAACACTTGTATTTTACATATATCCCTCTCCCATTCCGATGTACGCATTTACTATCCCTTTGATTGTGGTTTGTTTACTAGGAGCACCCCTAGGGACTAGCATAGACAACCCATTTTCAAACTAATTCTCGATTCGTCGTCGAGCCATTTTCAAACAAACCTTTTCAACCAAACTCTCGATTCGTCGTCGAGCCACTTTCAAAATCAACCTCAAGTCTTTTCAATCAAATTCTTTTCATAAACAAATAAACCCTTGATCCAACGTCAAGTGGATTTTCATAACCAAACTCAAAAACAATTAACAACTATCGCAACTCTTTAAGGTGAAAAAGGGGGTTTCAAGTCTTTGATTTCTCTTCGGTTGTTTGGGTGCGAGGTTTCGTACTCGTGTGTAAACAATTGACGCCTATATTATTTAAAATCAAATCCAATTCTTTTCAAACCAATCGAACGCATACAATAAACCCATGATCCAACATCAAGCGGATTTTCACAAATAAACCTCAAATCAATTAACAACTATCGAAACTCTTCCAAGGTGAAAAATGGGGGTTCAAGTCTTTGATCTCTCTTCAATTATTTGGGTGCGAGTTCTCTTACTCGTGTGTAAGCAATTGACGCCTCTTTTAAAAATCAACCAACTCCCTTGTTTCGTGGGCGTACCACGAACTACGACTGCTCTGATTCTTTATTCTCGTCCGAATAAAGATACGTAGGCACAAGATTGCGATGATCTTGGCGAGCTACCTTTTTTTCTTTTTCCCCTGTTTGCGCCCACACTACCTTTTTTTTCGTCAAACCCCGTAGTCGAACTATGATTGCTCTGATTTCTCATTCTCGTCCGAATGAGCATACGTAGGCCCGAGGTCGCGATGATCTTGCCGAGCACCCTATCCTAAAATCATCCATTTCCCCTTTAGTATCTTTTCCTTTTATCTTTACCTTTCCGCATTTATTTTAGAGAAGAAAATAAACAAGCTTAGCTAACGAGTATCGCAATTCGAATCAAGAGGTTCCCGTTGAGTACAACGGACGTGAGGGGGTGCACGTACCTTCCCCTCACGTAACCGACTCCCGAACCCAGAATGTGGTTGCGACGACCATGTTTTATCCGCTCCTAAAAGGTTTTCTCGATATTTTCCTTTCCCTCTTTTGGGATAAATAAAGTTCAATGGCGACTCTGTCGAACCGTTTTCCGCGCCTTTCGCGCGAAGGTCGTATTTTCTCGATGAATTTTTGAGGTGCGACAGATGGCGACTCTGCTGGGGACCCATTTGCTCCATGCAAGAGAGAGTCGAGCCTATCTTGA
Organism: Lathyrus tuberosus; assembly: GCA_022829125.1. Taxonomy (NCBI): domain Eukaryota; kingdom Viridiplantae; phylum Streptophyta; class Magnoliopsida; order Fabales; family Fabaceae; genus Lathyrus; species Lathyrus tuberosus. The sequence continues at coordinate 7,798,736 of JALAZF010000193.1, forward strand.
TTCGAATCGCTAGCTCCTTAGCATTGTTTTTCTTCTCGTTCGCTTATTTACTTGTCTTCCTATTCCTTATTTGTGTTACCTTTTGTAACATTGTTGGGATGTTCTGATATTGGGAACTTTGTGAGATGGCTCTACACCCGAGTCTGAGAAAAACCCTAGGATTAGGATGGTGGTTGTGTAGTGTAGGCTTGCGTGGTCTCTTCCGCGTGAGTTGAAGCGAAAACCACCGCTTGGAGTAGATTCCCTTGGAGATATTATTGTTGTGGTGAATCTTTGCCATGGTGGTAATACTTTCGAGGTGGGTCGTTGATCCCAAGGACCATTAACCCAATTTAACCATGGTGGTTGGTAGTGTTAATTCTATGTGAGTTAATGCGAACGCCCCAATCAGATGAGATTCCTTGAACGTATTACTTCCTGACAGTAATATTTTCGACCTCGATCTAGGATTCTGAGAACCCTATTTAGAACCCGTGTGTCGATGGTTGTGTAGTGGGCGCCTCCAAGGAATCTTTCTCGTGGGGAAGAAACGAAGACCTCACCTAGACGAGATTATTTCGAGGATATTATAGTCGGATGTCTCTTCGTCTTGGTTATAATGTTTTTGAAATATATCTGTAACTCTAGGCACCTACCCGTCTTAGAAACCTACCTGTGGGCTTTCGTGATCCTAGTTGTGGTTCTTGACCCGTTTCTCCGGCCAACCTCAGAACTGTTTGAAGTTGTTCGATCCTGCGATCCTGGATCTTGCATCTTGCATTGTATCTCATATCATTGCATTATATTGCATCTGTTGCGCATCTTGTATTGCATTTTTAACCTCAGAATCTCACTTCAACTTCCTTCCTTCTCCAGTAAATCAAGTTGATTCCTCGACACCAGTACGCAACTCGAGCCAATACTAGACGCATGATGGAACAGATTCAACAAAAGCAAGCTGCCTTCAGAGAAGAATTGGACTCTATGAAGGGAAAGATTGACCAGATCCTCGAAGCCATCATGATGGCCAGAAAAGAAGAAGAACTTCGTGAAGCCGCTGCCGCCAACAACACTATGCCTGTTCAAGCATCTACCTCAAGCCTCTCAGTTCCTGTTCCCAATCCAATCAATTATGGGATACCAATGAACTTCACTCTTGCCGCGGAAGGAGCACTTCTCAACCAGTTCCAACATCTGGAGTTACTGTTGGAGCTAGTCCGCAAGCCCAACCTGTTGTCACTCAGATTCCTATTCCTCATACTGAAGAAAATCTAGTAGATCAGTATGATGAGGTCCAAAACTATCATGCTGCTATCCCACTTGCTAATCCTACTACTGCTCAGGATTCTGAAGCCATGAAGATGTGCCGTGATCTAGCTGAGAAACTTCGAGTCATGGAGGGATGCAACTTAACTTCTTTGAATGCTCTGGATATGTGCTTGGTGCCAGATGTTGTCATTCCTCCCAAGTTCAAAGTACAGGAATTCCCAAAGTACAAAGGTCTCAGTTGTCCCAACATGCATCTAAGGATGTACTGCCGCAAGATGGCTGCCCATGCCAAAGACGAAAAGCTGGTGATCCATTGCTTCCAAGACAGCTTGTCTGGGGCATCTCTTGAGTGGTATATGCAGCTGGAGCGTAGCAATGTGCGCACTTGGGATGATCTAGCTGATGCATTTGTCAAGCAATACAAGTACAACACTGACCTTGCTCCGAATCGTACTCAACTTCAGAGTATGGCTCAGAAGGACAACGGATTCTTTAAGGAGTACGCGCAACGCTGGTGAGAGCTAGCTGCAAGGGTGCATCCACCTCTTGTTGATCGTGAACTAATTGACATCTTCATGGGTACCTTGCAAGGCCAGTACTACGAGAAGCTAATCGGAAATGTTTCTGCTGGATTCTCTGATTTGGTAATCGTCGGTGAGAGAATCGAAGAAGGTCTGAAGAGCGGAAAGATCCAAGGAGGTTCTAGCAGCCAGTCTCAAGCCAAGAAGCCCTTCAATGGATACAAGAAGAAAGAGGGCGAAACAAATGTTGTCCATGCTCAGAAAGGGCATGCTCCACAAGCTCCCCCTCCAATGCCTTTTCAAATGCCATACTTCCAGTATTCGTATGTTGCTGCTGCGCAATATGCTTCGATGTCTTATCAGCCGGTTGTTCAAGCTGCTCAAGCTCTAATGCCTCAATAACAGATTCCTCAGCAACAATTAAACAACCAGCAAGGATACCAATATCCTCCTCAGAATCAACAACAGAGAGTTGCTCAACAACGTCAGCCTAATCAACAGAGGGCAAGGAGGCCAGATAGAGACTTTGATCATCTGCAAACATCATATGCTCAGATCTTTGCTCAGTTGATGGAGAAGAAGGTTGTTACTCCAAGGGACTTAGCTCCTCCAACTGTCATTCCCCCAGATTATGATGCCAATGCTCATTGCGAGTTTCCTAAGGGTGCTCCAGGGCATACGATCGAGGACTACAGAGCTTTCAAACACAAGGTTCAGGACATGATCGACTCAAAGTTTCTCATGTTCAATGGGAAGGCTCCAAGCGTCATCAACAACCCTCCGCCGCCACCAAAATAGTGCCAGCATCAAGTCAAGTTAAGTCAACTCAAGTCAAGTTCAAGTTCAGATTTCCCGAAGAAGGCAGTCATGTTGCCATCCAGTCATTTGCATTCTTATATTTTCGTCTTTATTTGTTTAAGTACTGTATGCTTTGAACATTGTCGTTTGTATTTGGTTTCCTTAATGAAGTGATTATGCATGTTTCGAATCAGTTATGTCGTATTCACTCATTTCTCCCATTTACTGCAAATCACCGACACATTTATTCCCACTTCACTCTCTTTATCAACTGTTGTTAGCAATAATTTGAGGGAGGATGATAACAACGAAATACTCATAATTGCAAAACGTATGCTTTCGCATAGAATCCCGCCGATGATGTACAGGCATTGTTTCAACCCCCAAACACTGGAGAGACAAGGAGATAATCCCTAGTTAACCACTTCGAGCCGAGAAGTAGCAGTTTCCTTCGGATATTCGAACCCTTACACTCAACCTGGGGCAGGGTAGTGTTCAGTTAATCCAATTACGCACTCAAATCACAAAGATAAAATCCAAAGGACATGTCAGTTGTCCATCAATACCCACGACTTGGCAGTCATAATCATCCAACGAAACATAAAAAAACAAAAATCAAAAGCCTGCTAAGTCAAACACCGCAAAGGAGACTTAGGCAAAAGTCAAGGCAATCCCGATGGACTCGACAAGCGAAATCAGTCCATGCAAAAGTTAGGGATCAAAAAAACAAAGTCAAAAGAGGCCCTCGAATCCTCACCAAAAACAAAATAAGACCTAGTGACCACCAAATCAAAACCAAAGGGTCACTGACATCCATCAAAAAACACAATAAGGTGACTGCCATTTCGAGCAAACCTTGAATCATCACGCTTACACCGTCAACCCTTTTGGAACACCAACATGTGTAGAATTAACTGAACGTAGGACTGGAAGTTCATCATGAAGAAGGGGTGGGTAAAAATCAAACTTTGAGCCTAATATCCTTTGTTTCATAAACCGTGAACTAGACCGCGTTACAATCCTCGAAAGACCTAATTGAGGCGAGGTTTATTCTGAAAGCATACTATCGCAAGGTTGCGTAAACTGACTCCCCAAATTTGCTAATCTTCAGCATTGGTGACATTCTCCTTGCTATATCTTTCGCACCATCAGAATCAGCACACGTTTGGGCTAACGCTCCATTCTTCTCACTATCACGACACTCCAATAAACGACTCTTTTTCAAAACTTGCATGAGCATCGTATTAAGATTACCATTTATGAATGTACAATTTTAACTGCAAATCAGTGCTTGACATCAAAGCAACTCCAACAAGGGGCAATCGAAGAGGAATTTGAATTTTCAGTGGTGTCAACCCGAAGCAAGACTACCTCAACTCTCAGTCAGGGACAATTCCTTCAGCAACTCAATCAGGGGCAAGCCATTTCAAAGCACATCAAAGTTCATCTTCCAAAAGATCAAGTCGTTTCAGAACTGGTTAATTAGGGGCAGACCATTACCATATTCAGACTGGGGCAAGACCCATTGCAGCAAGCAACCCTGACCATCAAGCAAAGTGGTGGTCCTCTCAGGAATAAGTCAACAAGTGATCAAACTCAGAGCTTCAAGAGCATCTTCGTCTGCTTCAATCATGGCGTCTTCAACAAACTGAGTGTCAAGGAAATCAAACCCCCCTCCACCCAAAGTCCAATCCGCATTGGCAACTACCAAAAGTCCACCATGATGGCACCCTCTCCAAACTTATCCAATCACCCGTCTGTAATCATACGCACCATACGCATCGCATCCGCCATCATAAATATCATATGCATCATGTGCATACCCAAAAACCAAATCATATTTCCCCAGCACTTGTATCTCCGCGCATCAGCATTTGCATTGCACATCATTACAAAATCAAGCATTCATACATGCGCATGTCAAGATCCAGGATCAATCTCGAGACTACAAGAGCATTTTCAGCCCAGCCAGGGGCATCTTCAGCAGATCCGTGGACGTTCTTCACAAAGTTATTCCAAGACGATCTTCAGCCAGCCAGGGGCACCTTCTGCAAATCCGTGAGCGTTCCTCGCGAAGTTGTTTTCAAACTTTTGTTGATCAAGACAGGATCTCAAAGCAACCTTCTGCCCAGTCAGGGGCATCTTCTTCAAGTTCATAGGCGTTCCTCATGAAATTCTTCAACCTTTTGTGGAAAAAGTATTGATCTCCAAGCAAGTCAGTGGGCGTTCCTCATTAAGTTGTGTTTCTTAACCTTTTGTTGATGTGGTCGTCATCCTCATCCCAACCAATAAATATTCCTCCGAGTCAGTGGGCATTCCTCATTGAATCTTTTTCGTAGTCGAACTACGACTGCCCTGATTCTTTATTCTCGTCCGAGTAAAGATACATAGGCACAAGATTGCGTAGATCTTGGCGGGTTACCTTCTCCATTTTTTGCTGCTTCCCTTTCCGTTTCGTGGGCTCTTCTCATTGAATTCTTTACTTCAACCTTTCGTTGATGTCTCCAAATAAATCTTATCACATCCTCAGCAAACTTGACCTTTTGTCAATTGCCTTACTATCATCCTTTTGGTGATAGCCCAATCCAATCAACTCAATTTAACCTGCATCCTTTTGGTGTTGGTAACCTTCAATTAAAAAATTTTCTATCATCCTTTTGGTGATAGCCAAAACCATGTCATTTCAATTTAACCTTCATCCTTTTGATGTTGGTCCTCACAAATAAAAAGTTCCTATCATCCTTTCGGTGGTAGTAGCTTGTTTTGATCTGTCATCCTTTTGGTGTCGCCGATCCATAAACCTTTGGTCTGTGTGTCATCCTTTTGGTGAGTGACAGCCTTTGTGTGTGTGCCCTATTATCCTTTTGATAATAACAGGCTGTGTGCGTGCCCTACTATCCTTTTGGTAGTAGCCGGTTGTGTGTGTGCCCTATTATCTCGTCGGTAATAGCAGGCTTTGACCTCATTTTCATCCTTTTGGTGGAAGGGTCTGTGTGTTGTGTGCCCTATTATCTCGTCGGTAATAGCAGGCTTTGACCTCATTTTCATCCTTTTGGTGGAAGGGTCTGTGTGTTGTGTGCCCTATTATCTCGTCGGTAATAGCAGGCTTTGACCTCATTTTCATCCTTTTGGTGGAAGGGTTTGTGTGTGTGTGTGCCCTATTATCCTTTTGGTAATAGCAGGCTGTGTTGTGTGCCCTATTATCTCGTCGGTAATAGCAGGCTTTGACCTCATTTTCATCCTTTTGGTGGAAGGGTATGTGTGCGTGTGTGCCCTATTATCCTTTTGGTAATAGCAGGTTGTGTCATGTGTCATACTATCCTTTTGGTAGTAGCAGGCGTTGACCTCATTTTCCATCCTTTTGGTGGAAGGGTCTGTGTACGTGTGTGCCCTATTATCCTTTTGGTAATAGCAGGTTGTGTGTGTGCCCTACTATCCTTTTGGTAGTAGCAGGCTGTGTGTGTTTGCCCTATTATCCTTTTAGTAATAGCAGGTTGTGTTGGGTGCCATACTATCCTTTTGGTAGTAGCAGACTGTGTGTGTGCCCTATTATCCTTTTGGTAATATCAGGCTGTGTTGTGTGCCCTATTATCTCGTCGGTAATAGTAGGTTTTGACCTCATTTTCATCCTTTTGGTGGAAGGGTCTGTGTGTGTGTGTGCCCTATTATCTCGTCGATAATAGCAGGCTTTGACCTCATTTTCATCCTTTTGGAGGAAGGGTCTGTGTGCGTGTGTGCCCTATTATCTCGTCGGTAATAGCAGGCTTTGACCTCATTTCCATCCTTTTGGTGGAAGGGTCTGTGTGTGTGTGTTCACTATCACCCTTTTGGTGATAGGCCTGTCATCCTTTTGGTGTAAGATTTCTTGTATTTCAACTTCCCAATTCCTTTTCTTTCTTTCGGACAAATTTTTGGTCTTTCCTATATCTAATTGACTTATACCCCGATAGAACAAACACCGTGGCAGTTCATCTTACCAGGTTTAAGCCAATTAGATAGGGGCATCTGTCATACCCCAAATTTGTCCTACCTGTATATTTTTCATCTGTATTGTCCATTCGCTAATCATTATTCAGAAAAATCCAAAAAAATGTGTTGTCTTCAACTTCGTCTCTCTTTTATTTCTTATCCTGTTTATTTTTTAGTCATATCTACTTTTTAACTCTTTTTTATCCTTCATCCAATTAGATATCCATTTTTGCAAAATTCATTAACCATTCTTTATCCATTTTCAATCTTTAAACCATATCCATTATCCATTAATCCTTCTTTTAATCCATTTATGTCCATAACCATTTTCAATTATCTTTCTTTTTCTAACCAACTTCCATATTTCAAACTCAATTCAAATAATACCCAAATATCCATTTCACTTTAGATCAATTTTCAAATTCATTTTATTTCAATTAAACCACTTTCTAGTCCATTTCCGTTTTCATTTCATATTTAAAGCCAATAATCAAAAATCCATTCATCTATCCATATCCATTTTTTTACCATCTATCCACATATCCACTTTCATATCTTTTTTTTTTTTAAGATCCATTTCATTATCCATTTTATACATTTCAAAACCATTATCCAGATTTTTGTTATTCATTATCCATATGTTTCCAAACCCATTACATCCATCAAAAATTCACAAAAATAGAGATAGGCCCATTGTCATAATTTTAAAAGAAAAAGAGTATTATGATGCCATGAAATCAAACAAAATAAATCCATAGCCCACATGACCCGCGTGAGCATTTCTCTCTGTAACCAAACCTTATCCAATGCACAATTCCACCACAACTAAAAAATTCACTGCACCACATACAAACCTTCCCAATTTGTACAACCGTAAAAGCCTTCACGCCTACCCCACCAACGATCCACCACAAACCGTACACTATGCAAAACCATTTCTGCTACCACCTGCACATAATACACCAATATCTTCAATTTCAAATAAAAAAAGCAACATCACAAAACCATAAACAAACTTCCAAAATTTGATACCAAGCCACTCAGTTCACGCAACAATACCTTGCCAAAAGAGCAGACCTTGCCAAGACCCCACGTACTCCAAACGTCCCCTGCTAAGCATCAACAACCAAGACTCACCCACTCTTCACAACAACAGCAGCAGCTTCCAATTAAACCTACACCTGGCCCTACAACAACATAAACGACAAAACAACATACACCTTCACAACGTCCTACCATTTTGCACAGCACAAATATCGTACCACTAACCGCACATGACAACCTAAAAATTCGCGAGCCACAACGCATCACAGCAACATAAACCTGCGTATCGCACATGTCGCGATTCATGTAACAAGCTTGAGACCAAGGAGCGTACCAGCGCTCAAAACAAAACCATGCCAAACTTAACATCACAACCACGAATTCTACACCATTTTCCCTGCAAAACAAAACTCCTCACACAACAAACAAATTTCCAAAACCACGTCATCACCACAATTTCACAAATTCAGATTCTCCACTCTCCTTATAAAAGACGGGTTCACTGCTCCTCATTGGATCTTCACTATTTTTTTTCTCCAAACACCATCCCTAAAACCAACTCCTTCAAATCTTCACAACTCTTCTTTCCATCTCTCAATCACCTCGAACCTTCACTCGTCTTCACCGAACCAACCCACCTTCAACTTTTTTTTCACAAACCCACAACAACCTCCACATTGCAAACCCTTCTTCAAACTCTTCAAACCATAAAATGCTTCAAACCAATTCACAGATCCATCCAAAATCATCAAGTCGAATAAAAAAGAGATGGAGTGGAAGAGAATTTTAAACAAAACCCAAAACCAGAGAAGCCAAAACCCAGCCACCAAATCAAACTCTCAAACCCTTCAACTACGACCATGTACCTCAAATCGAAAACACCCAGAAAAGTAGAAGAAGAGAAATTGAATCCTAACACTATTTTAAACACAAACCTTTGAAGTTGATTCGCAGATCCGGAACGGAGGCGGAAGCATCGAAATCATGAGCTTCTGAGTAAGAAGGTTGAGTCTCGATGATGCGATCTTCTCCATGACTGTTTACTATCTGTCTCACATGTTTTTGGCTTTATGACTTTTTGGTGTGGACCTTGTTGACCGTGTTAACTTTACCTTTCTTTTTTTTATTTCTGAATTTTGTTGATTTATAATAAGAAGTGAATCCTGATGATGGTGAATCACGCGGCCACTTTTTAAACCCTTTGTTTGTTTTTTCATTTTTTTTTATGTTGTTGTTATCAGTGGGAGCTGATGGGCTCGAGTAGAGCCCACATGATTCTCGTGTTGGATTCCCGCCTCCCATTTCTATTTCTTACACCACCCTTTCCTAATTTTTTTATTTTAGTTGTTGTTTTCTTTAATCTATTAAATCATCGTTTTGTATTTTTTGAGGAGGTTATTGGTATTTTATGTCCATTATCTTTTCATCTCTTTTTATTTTGTCTTGATCTTCAATTTTTGGGCCAATGACATAACAACAATCTTGATTAAGTTGATTTTAAAATCAATTCTAAATCTTGATCTATATGAGGCCTATTTATTTTCTTTTAGATTTATTTATTTTTATTTCAATTTATTCACTATTTTTACCTTTATTTTGGGTCAATGAAAACCAAACATCGACGATTTGTCGATTTCTCGACTTAATCTCGATAAAGGTGAGACCTTTGTTATTTTTCATGTCATTTTATTTTATTTCTATCATTTTTCTTTCATTTATATTTATTTTGGGGTCAATGAAAATCAAATATCGATCGATTTATCGATTTCTCGATTAAATCTCGATAAAGGTGAGACCTTTAGTCTTTTTCTTACCATTGTCGATTTTATTTCATTTCTATTATTTTGTCCACTTTTTTTATTTGTTTTTGGGTCAATGAAAACCAAATATCGATCGATTTATCGATTTCTCGATTAAATCTCGATAAAGGTGAGACCTTTAGTCTTTGTATCCACCTTTTATTTCATTTTTATCATTCTTATTTGTTTTGAGTCGATGAAAACCAAATATCGATCGATTTATCGAGTTCTCAATTAAATCTCGATAAAGGTAAGACCTTTATGCTTTGTATTCACATTTTCGATTTAATTTCTTATTTGTCATTTTATATTTCTTTTTGGTCAATGAAGGTCAAAAATCGTTGATTATCGATTTCCCGATTAAATCCGATTAAGACGAGACCAAATTTAATTTTATGTCAATATTATATCTTGTCATTATTATTATTCATATTGTTCATATTATTCATATCCATATTTATTTATCTAACCATTCTCATTTGTACATATTTTCATCGAAAACAATTAACAAACTATCGAAACCCTAAAAACAATCATGTGAACGGACTGTTGATTATGATCATTTGCTCGACGCTTGCTCAAGGTTTAGTTTAGGACACTTTGCACACACACGGCTTTCTCTTGGGCTACCTTACAACGAGACCCTGTATTTCTGTCAACACTTGTATTTTACATGTACCCCTCTCCCATTCCGATGTACGCATTTACTATCGCTTTGATTGTGGTTTGTTTACTAGGAGCACCCCTAGGGACTAGCATAGACAATCCATTTTCAAACTAATTCTCGATTCGTCGTCGACCCATTTTCAAACAAACCTTTTCAACCAAACTCTCGATTCGTCGTCGAGCTACTTTCAAAATCAACCTCAAGTCTTTTCAATCAAATTCTTTTCATAAACAAATAAACCCTTGATCCAACGTCAAGTGGATTTTCATAACCAAACTCAAAAGCAATTAACAACTATCACAACTCTTTAAGGTGAAAAAGGGGGTTTCAAGTCTTTGATTTCTCTTCGGTTGTTTGGGTGCGAGTTTTCTTACTCGTGTGTAAACAATTGACGCCTATATTATTTAAAATCAAATCCAATTCTTTTCAAACCAATCGAACGCATACAATAAACCCTTGATCCAACATCAAGCGGATTTTCACAAATAAACCTCAAATCAATTAACAACTATCGAAACTCTTCCAAGGTGAAAAATGGGGGTTCAAGTCTTTGATCTCTCTTCAATTGTTTGGGTGCGAGTTCTCTTACTCGTGTGTAAGCAATTGACGCCTCTTTTAAAAATCAACCAACTCCCTTGTTTCGTGGGCGTACCACGAACTACGACTGCTCTGATTCTTTATTCTCGTCCGAATAAAGATACGTAGGCACAAGATTGCGATGATCTTGGCGAGCTACCTTTTTTTCTTTTTCCCCTGTTTACGCCCACACTACCTTTTTTTTCGTCAAACCCCGTAGTCGAACTACGATTGCTCTGATTTCTCATTCTCGTCCGAATGAGCATACGTAGGCCCGAGGTCGCGATGATCTTGCCGAGCACCCTATCCTAAAATCATCCATTTCCCCTTTAGTATCTTTTCCTTTTATCTTTACCTTTCCGAATTTATTTTAGAGAAGAAAATAAACAAGCTTAGCTAACGAGTATCGCGATTCGAATCAAGAGGTTCCCGTTGAGTACAACGGACATGAGGGGATACGCGTACCTTCCCCTCACGTAACCGACTCCCGAACCCAGAATGTGGTTGCGACGACCATGTTCTATCCGCTCCTAAAAGGTTTTCTCGATATTTTCCTTTCCCTCTTTTGGGATAAATAAAGTTTGGTGGCGACTCTGTCGAACCGTTTTTCGCGCCTTTCGCGCGAAGGTCGTATTTTCTCGATGAATTTTCGAGGTGCGACAGGTTGAAGAGAGAATGAAAAGAAAAGAAGAGGAAGAGTAAGGGTCTCTGTTATAAAACAGAGAGCGTGTTATAAATAAGTGGGACGTTCGTCACGGACCTGTCACGGTCGTAAGACGCGTGACGGTCGTGACAAGGGCGTTACGCTCGTCATGCTCACAAAGTTGGCATTTTCACAGAAAGCTTAATATAAATTGGCACATAACATATATTGGAGCATGGCAATTATTAATAGCAGTAGAATACTAGATAAATGTCAGAGCAAATATAGAATGACAGAAATAAATTAAAATGAGCAGGAACATTATATCATCAACACAACCACTAGCAATGAATACAAATCGAATACTTTATTAAAGAAATTGGAAAATGATAGCAGTGTATTCAAAGTAAAAATGCAGTAGAGTATTAAAGTTGAAATTTCACTGAAGTAAACTTGTTCCTTGACATTAAAAAGAAAATAACAGTAAAGTAAATGGTTCTAAAAACATTAAAAGCAAAGCAATAAAATGGAAAAATGCAGTACGACAGTATTAGCCACGTTGCTTCTTCAAGGATTCCACAGCCTGGTTCAGATGGTGCAGTTCCTCGACGGTGGTATCCATTAAACCGACAACGTCAAGACGGATAAGTTGAAGTTCATCTCTCATATCTTGAAGTGCAGTGCGGAAGGCTTCAAGTGTAGCATGGATATTAGCAGGGGGGACAGTATCAGTATTATTCATGGGATGCTCAGGGAAATCATGATAGTGAGGGGGAGTTTCAGGGTCAATCTCAATGTCAGACACATGACTACCAAGATCTTTTTTAGCCCGTGGCTCATTTAAATCATATAGCCAGTTGTGGCGGTTATGCACACTAGTTCGCTCGCGATCAGGCAGTGTAAAATGTGAAACAACTTCATTATTGATCAGGAGTTGAAATGGGGGTGGTCCACGATTTCTAATGAGTCCTCGGTTAAAACAGAAAGTGATGTTCATTGGCCTAAATCCGCCTAGAGGGTTCACTCGGGAAAGCTGTGTTCTAAATCCCATGGCATCAGCAATTTTTGTTACAAGGCCACCTATCAAAATGGGACCGTGATCAGCTTGAGCAATCCTGCAGAGATTGTCAAGCATAAAAGTAGCTCCATTAACGGGTCGGGATTGAAACATACAAAACATGATAAATAGCTCATCTCTAGAGACTAGGGTGTCATTCTCGGCTTTTCCAAAAAGGGTGTAGGCTAAAATCATATGAAAGTATCTTATGGTCGGGTTGTGAATTTTAGTGGACACCATAGGGTGCGGGTCATGATGAGGTCGTCCTGAAATACTACTCCAGAAAAGGTCCAGTTCATCTTCCATTACTAAATCCTCCTGTGCCATGGTAAAAACGTCGGGTCCATTGGGGAAATCCAACAGGTCCGCAATCTCTCTGATGTTGAAGCGGCACGTGTATCCAAATAGCCTAAAGGTTATATTACCCCTATTAAATCCCATGCCATAGTTAGGGTTGTAAGATAATGAGCTTAGAAATTCTAGGGTCAGTCTGTGGTAGGTTGGATACTTCTTTCTAGCAAAACCTTCCCATCCTATCTGGCTAAACATAAAGTTTATGCTATCTCCTATACCTAAGGCATTCATGGTAGGTCCATAAGGGAATTTGGTTAAGGCCATAGGTCTGCGAGAGAGAACCTCATAGCGGTGCCATTGGACAGCGTCCCTGAATAGCACAACCATGGTGTCTTCATTATCCATCTTAACAGTTAGTCTGAAAAGTAAAGCAGATGGAGAAGGAAGAAGGTAGAAAGACTTTAAAATCCTGTAGCATGTAATTATAAGATCAGCACAGCAGTTTCCATAAAATTTTTAAATTTTTGAGAAAATAAATGAAAATGAAAAAGCAATGAAAATAAGATTAAGAAAATCAAAGGAAACGAAAAGAAATGAAAATAGAGTTAAGAAAAATGTAAAGAAATTTAAAAAGAAATGAAAATAAAAGAAAGTTAAAAGGAAAGAGAACAATCTCGTGGGTTGCCTCCCACTAAGCGTTGTTTTTAACGTCGTAAGCCTGACGAAAGCTTAGTGATAATTCAGTTATAGGGATGAGCGGGCAGCTCTAAAAGTCTTAGACTATTCGAATAGTCTCTGTTTGTAATAGTATGATAATGTTTCAAGCATTGTCCGTTTACTATGAATGGTCCACTATTTCTTCCTTTTATTTCTATCGCTCCACTTTGAAAAACTTTAGAAATCTCAAAGGGTCCGGACCACCTAGATCTAAGTTTTCCTGGAAAAAACTTAAGTCTCGAATTAAATAGGAGCACGACGTCTCCCACACTAAATTCTTTTCTAGATAAGCGCTTATTGTGCCATCTCTTAGTTCTTTCTTTATATATGCGGGCGTTCTCATAAGCATCTAGTCTTAGTTCTTCTAATTCGGGCAAATTTAAGATTCGTTTTTCTCCTGCGACAGCGTAATTTAAATTGAGGGTTTTAATAGCCTAATAGGCTTTGTGCTCTATTTCTACCGGCAGATGACAAGATTTTCCATAGACTAACTTAAATGGCGTGGTTCCTATGGGTGTTTTGTAAGCGGTTTTATAAGCCCATAAAGCTTCATTTAGTTTAGTTGACCAATCCTTCCTAGAGGTAGCGACAGTCTTTTCTAAAATTTGTTTTATTTCTCTATTTGAAACCTCGACTTGTCCACTGGTTTGTGGATGATATGGTGTTGCCACACGATGTTTGACTCCGTATTTTGATAGCAGTTTATCGAATATTTTAAATATGAAATGGGAGCCACCGTCACTAATGACGAGTCTTGGCACAGCAAATCTAGGAAAGATTATGTTCTTGAAGAGCTTTATTACTACTCGTGTGTCATTTGTAGGAGAAGCTACAGCCTCGATCCATTTGGAAACGTAATCGACAGCGACGAGTATGTACTTGTTACCAAAAGAGGACAGAAATGGTCCCATGAAATCTATTACCCACACGTCAAAGACTTCTACTTCTAGAATGCCCTTCTGAGGTATTTCATCGCGTCTAGAGACGTTGCCAGTGCGTTGACACCGGTCGCAATTTATAACTGCGATATGGACATCTTTCTATAGAGTAGGCCAAAATAGGCCAGCTTGCAAAATCTTAGCACAAGTCTTTGAAGTGCTCGCGTGCCCACCATAGGGCGCGAAATGACAATGAGAAATTATGTCTTCCACCTCGTCTTCGGGTACACAACGACGGAAAATACCATCGGCGCCCCTCTTGAAGAGAAGTGGTTCATCCCAATAATAGTGTTTAAGGTCGTGGAAGAATTTCTTCTTTTGTTGATAGGTTAGATCAGGTGGCAGTACTCCAGCTGCTAGATAGTTGACAAAGTCAGCATACCATGGCAGCGTAGTCTTAGTGTAAACAGATTCTACCACTTCATTGGTTTCTATATCAGTATAAGTCAGAGATTGTTCAATTGTATTACTTTCTAACTGGGCTAAGAGTCTTTCATAAGGGAAATCGTCATTAATAGGTACTCGTTCAGGTTGGATGTTTTCCATTCTCGACACGTGGTCAGCTACTACATTTTCAGTGCCTTTCTTGTCCTTGATTTCCAAGTCGAATTCTTGTAGGAGTAGAATCCGCCTCAAAAGCCTTAGTTTGGCGTCCTTTTTGCTTAATAGGTACTTGATTGCGGCGTGATCGGTGTAGATGATTATTTTTGCTCCTACTAAGTAGGAACAAAATTTATCCAATGCGAACACGACAGCCAAGAGTTCCTTTTCTGTGGTAGCGTAGTTCATTTGTGCATGATCCAAGGTTCTACTGGCATAGTAGATTGCGTGAAGCTTTTTGTCCTTTCTTTGTCCTAGGACTGCACCTACAGCATAATCACTCGCGTCACACATGATTTCGAATGGTTCATTCCAATCTGGGGGTTGCATAATGGGTGCTGATATTAAAGCTTGCTAGAGTGTTTGAAATGCTTCCAAGCATTTGTCATCAAAGACGAATTCAACGTCTTTCATTAATAGTTCAGTTAGGGGTTTGGTTATCTTAGAGAAATCTTTAATGAAACGTCGATAAAAACCGGCGTGTCCTAAGAAACTTATTATCTCTCTAACGGTTTTCGGTGGCTGGAGATTTTCTATAACCTCGATTTTTGCTTTGTCGACTTCGATTCCTCTGTCGGATACTATATGTCCTAGCACGATTCCTTGTCGGACCATGAAATGGCATTTTTCCCAATTGAGCACTAAGTTGACACTTACTCACCGTTCAAGCACCATTTTGAGGTTTGATAGACATCCTTCAAAACTTTCTCCACAGACAGAGAAATCGTCCATAAAGACTTCCATTTTACCGTCTAAGAAGTCATAGAAGATGGACATTATGCATCTCTGAAATGTTGCGGGTGCGTTACATAATCCAAAAGGCATTCGCCAGTAGGCAAAGGTTCCATAGGGACACGTGAAAGTAGTCTTTTCTTGGTCGTCAGGATGGATAGGAATTTGGAAAAATCCTGAATATCCGTCTAAATAGCAAAAATGGGAGTGTTTAGCCAGACGTTCAAGCATTTGATCTATGAAGGGTAAAGGGAAATGATCTTTACGAGTGGCTTTGTTTAGTTTCCTATCATCGATACACATTCTCCATCCGGTTTGAGTATGTTGCGCTACAGACTCGCCTTTTTCATTATTGATGACTGTAACACCTCCTTTCTTGGGTACCACGTGAACTGGGCTAACCCATTCACTATCTGATATTGGGTATATGATTCCTGCTTCTAATAGCTTTTGCACTTCTCTCTTAATGACATCACTCAAAATGGGATTGATTCTCCTTTGATGTTCTCTAGAGGTTTTACAGTCTTCCTCAAGCATGATGTGATGCATACAGATAGAGGGACTTATTCCTTTCAAATCTGAGATGTTATAGCCTAGGGCAGTCGGGTACTTTCTCAGGACATGTAATAATTTCTCGGTTTCTATTTGTCCTAAATCTGCGTTGATTATAACTGGTCGTTCGAGTTCTGTATCTAGGAATTCATACCTTAGATCTTTGGGCAATGTCTTCAGTTCTACAGCTGGTTTCTTTGGGCAAGGCATAGGGTCAGCAGTGAGTGTGAGACGTTCACTTAGATTATTATCTTGGTATTCACCACGCCAATTATCATCTTCAAAAATTGGTGGCATCGAAATTCTCAGCACTTCAGAATACGTGTTTTGGTGTTTTTCCATTTCTTTAACGCATTCATCAATTACATCTAGGAAGCAGCACGAATCTTCTATAGAATGTGCTTTGAAAAATTGTGAGAGGATGAATTCTACTTTTTCTTCACCAACCTCGAAGGTCAGTTTTCCTTTTTTCACATCTATGATGGCTCCGGCAGTAGCTAGGAATGGTCTTCCTAAAATGATAGGGATGTTTGAGTCTTCCTTGATGTCCATGATTATGAAATCTGTAGGAATATAGAATTGTCCTATACGTACTGGAACATTTTCTAGCATTCCTAGAGGAAATTTCACCGATCTATCAGCTAGTTGTACAGACATTCTTGTTGGTCTCAGTTCTCCCATGTTGAGCCTTTTACAAATAGATAAGGGCATTAAGCTGATGTTGGCTCCTAAATCGCACAGGGCTTTGTCTATGACAGACTTTCCAATCACACATGGTATAGAGAAACTACCAGGATCTTTTAGCTTATGAGGCATGTTGTTTTGGATTATAGCATTGCACTCTACAGTAAGTATAACGGTTTCAGTATCCTCGAGCTTTTTCTTATTAGTGAATATTTTTTTAAGAACTTAGCGTATGAGGGCATTTGTGTGATTGCTTCTGTAAAAGGTATTGTGACATTCAATTGTTTCAAAAGTTCAACAAATTTCTTAAATTGCCCTATGTTTTTAGATTTAGCGAATCTTTAGGGATACGGGATAGGTGGTTTATAAGGTGGCGGAGGCACATATGGTTCTTCTTTCTCTTCGGCCTCTTTGTCATTATCTTCCTTCTCGTTTTCCTTTGGTTCGCCTTCCTTTTCAGACTCCTTACTAGGTTTTTGGTACATGGCTGGATTCTCGATTCTTGGGTCAGTGGGTCCTTCTAGTTCTGTTCCACTCCGAAGTGTTATAGCGTTTGCATGTCCCTTCGTATTAATTTGAGTTTGACCTGGAAGGTTCCCAGCTGGGGCAGCGGTAACTGCTTGTTGTTGGGCCACTTGTGAGATTTGTGTTTCTAACATTTTGTTGTGAGTGGCTAGGGCGTCAACCTTGTTGGCTAATTGTTTGATTTGCTCACCGGTGTGAACATTCTGGTTAAGGAACTCCTTGTTTTGCTGAGCTTGTGCAACAATGAAGTTTTCCATCATAATTTCAAGGTTTGACTTCCTAGGAATGTTGGGAACGTTAGCAGCAGGTTTTTGATATCCTGGTGGCACAGCAGGCGCTTGGCCAGGTGCATACAGAGCGTTATTATTCTTGTACGAAAATTTTGGATGGTTCTTCCAACCAGGATTGTAGGTATTTGCATATGGGTTTCCTTGAGCATAATTCACTTGATCAGCGAAGACTCCTGCTAAAATTTGGCATTCGGGGGCAGCATGTCCAGGTACTCCGTATAATTCGCAGTTTGGAGCTACGGCAACCACGGTGGTTGCAGGTGTTATGGTCAAGTTGTCTATCTTTTGAGCAAGGGCATCTACCTTAGCATGGACATGATCAAGACTACTAACTTCGTACATTCCACCTTTCGTTTGAGCTTTTTCCACTGGTGTTCTTTCACCTCCCCATTGGTAATGGTTTTGAGCCATGTTTTCGATGAGTTAATAGGCTTCGGTATAGGGTTTGTCCATAAGTGTACCACCAGCGGCGGCGTCTATTGTCATTCTTATATTGTACAAGAGACCATTGTAAAACGTATGGATGACTAACCAATCTTCAAGACCGTGATGCGGACACATCCTCATCATATCTTTGTATCTCTCCCATGCATCGTAAAGAGACTCGATATCTTTTTGTCAAAATCCATTAATTTGGGCTCTCAGCATAGCTGTTTTTCTTGGTGGGAAATATCTTGCTAAGAACACCTTTTTCAACTCATCCCACGTAGTGACGGAATTTGATGGCAAGGATTGCAACCAAGACCAAGCTCTGTCTCTTAATGAGAAAGGAAAAAGACGTAGTCTTATCGCGTCTGCAGTTACACCATTTGCCTTCACTGTGTCTGCGTACTGCACAAATTTGGTCAAATGTTCATTAGGATCGTCCGTAGGATTTCCAGAAAATTGATGTTGTTGTACGGCTGACAGCAATGAGGGTTTCAACTCGAAATCGTTCCGGTTGATAGCGGGGGCAGCAATGCTGTTATGTGGTTCTTGCTCAGATGGGGTAGCATAATACTTAAGAGGACGGTTTTGTGGTCCTTTGGCCATGTCTTCTTCTGATTCTGATTCAGAGTCAAGTTCTGTTTCAGACTCGGATTCGGATTGAAATTCAGGTTCTGATAAAGGAAAAGGTATTTCGTGTTTTAGGCAGTATTCTTGGATTCGTCTTTTTACACTAAGAAGACGTTCAGGTTCGTCTGTCGATCGTGTGAGGTCTTCGCCTTTTGAGCGAGTACTTGGCATACAACCGACAAATAAGGGAATTTGTTGCCTTAGTCTATACGACGCAACAAATGAATTGCACTATTGACTAAATCAGTCCCCAGCAACGGCGCCAAAAACTTGATCGCGACTTTATGAGTCTATCGGGATTACTAACTGCAAGCGCACAGTCTATCGCGTAGTTTTAAAAGATATCGAACCCACAGGGACCGATAATCAAACTAGTGCTATCAGGTTGTTACTATGTTTAGCTAAGGCTGAGATGTTTTGGTTTTAAGTTCAAACGGGAAACAAAAGGGAATCTAAAATTTGGAATAAACTAGTTGATATTAGGATATTGGTACGTAACTTAGTATACCATCGTGGATTCAATAAAAATTAAGCGTATAAAAATAAGTCACATTATATTTCTGTAGAAAATATCAGTTTAAAAGCCCTCACCTCACACTCTCGTGGTTATTGCTTCAGACTATACTCCTAAATCATAATGTCTGCTCTCGCTAGCCCATTTGAGTTTAAAAATACTTTTTGAAAACCAATACAATCTAATTAACTTTAAAGCGCTCTCGCTGTTTTTAAAACCAATGCCCGATTTCAGTTATCCGGTTAAAATCTCACACTCTCGTGGTCTTAATCCTAACCTTTTCTACCTTTTTACTCTCGTAATAAAAGTCCAATTTTAATTAAGAAATCGCAGCCAGAAATTAAGTTGTTTATGGTTTTAGCTTATTTTTATCGAATCCATTCCGGTTAACTTAATTACATACCGATAATATGGATTTAGCTAGACATATTAATTAAAACAAACAAGAATAAACATAAACTGTAAAACAATAAATAAGACATGGCAATGGGAAATAATAATGATGTTATTAAATTAATGATAAAAACCTGGTAAATAAGCAATAATTTGTTTCTAGCAATTCCTCCACAAGTCGGTAGGCTTTTGCTCGATCGTACCGGAACAACGAATGATGAAGGCAAGATTAAAAATCCTAACTACGGTGCAATAGCTCCTCGATGTGAGAAACTATCACTATTTAAGGTAATGGTGAACAAAGAATGGAAAAGGGAACAAACAAGAATGCAGGGAAAATAAAAGTTCTCAAAAAATGAATTATGCAGCAATTCGGGGTAAAATTCTCTCGTGTTTCCTCTTCTGGGACTGTTCTATCAATGCTGTATTTATAGCCCAAGCTTTTCTTTACGTTGGAGAAAATATAGGAGCATAACTTTCGGTTGTTGAGAAGTCTAAGGGAGACTGGGCTCATGTGCAGTTGAAGCTGAAGTTGAGAGAATCCAGGAGAAAATGTTGAACGTGCGTGACTGCATTGGTCTTCCGTGTCCACGTCTGTGTTCTGGACGTAATAAGTAACTTTGTGTGCATGACAGTCGTGGTGGGTGTGTGACGGTCATGGTGCGCCTTTTATTTGCGCGACGGGCGTGGTGGTTGTGTGACGGTCGTCACTCACACCACTTTCTATTTTTCTGCTTTTTCTCTGTCATTTCTTCCTGTTTTCTTCTCATTTCTTCATGTTCTCTACTTTGCTCATTTTTAGCTTGGACAATGAAATACCTGCGAAAATACTAGAATACTCACGGAATAATCGGAACTTAAGCTGAAATAACGTAATTATTAGTCATAAATCAAGGCAAATATATGATACATTTTCGTGTTATCAATATCTCATGATTTCTCCTGTCCTAGAACTCCATAACAAAATTGAGTTGTAGAAAGGAAAAATAGAACGTTGCAAGAAATGGCCAGAACTGTGATCAATGAAACTAATGTGGCTAAGCACTTCTAGGCAGAAGTTGTGAACACAACATGTTATATCCAGAATAGGATCTCTATTAGACGCATTCTGGAGAAGACTCCTTATGAACTGTGTAAAGGAAGAAAACCCAACATTTCTTACTTTCATCCTTTTGGATGTTCTTGTTTTATGTTGAATATTAAAGAGAATCTAAACAAGTTTGATTCTAAGGAACAAAGGTGTATTATGTTAGGATACGCAGAATGCTATAAGGGCTATCGAGTATACAATACAGAAACATGCATTATTGAGGAATCAATCCATGTTAGATTTAACGATAAGCTTGACTTAGAAATGTCAAAGCTAGTTAAGAATTTTGCAGATTTAGAAGTTACCTTCACAGGTTCTGGAGATAGGACAAAAGACTCTGAAATCATAGACCCAAAACATATTGATACATCAGAAGCAACTAAATGTCCTTTCGTGCAGAAAAGACAAAGGTTTAGACAAACTGTTTCTGAAGATCTGATTTTAGGAGACAAAGTTGAACCTGTCAGAACAAGATCTACATTCAAACATTTTGAAGAAGTACTCTTAGGATTGGTATCTCTGATTTAACCAACATCTTATGAAAAAGTACTTCAGGACAATGAATGGATTCTAACAATACAAGAAGAGCTAGATCAGTTCTCCAAGAATGATGTCTGGGACCTAGTGCCTAAGCCCAGGGGAACTCATGTTATTGGAACCAAATGGATATTCAGAAACAAATTAAATTAGAAAGGAGAAGTTGTTAGAAACAAAGCACAACTAGTCGCACAAGGTTATAGTCAACAAGAAGGAAATGACTATAATGAAACCTTTGCTCCAGTCGCCAGGTTAGAATCTATATGCCTTCTCATCTCTTTTGATGTTAATAATAATAATAAGTTATATCAAATGGATGTTAAAAGTGCATTTATAAATGGTTACATTTCTGAAGAAGTACATGTTCACCAACCTCCAGGTTTTCAAAACTCTAAGTTTCCAAAACATGTTTTTAAACTTAAAAAGTCATTGTATGGTCTTAAACAAGCTCCCAGAGCTTGGTATGAAAGATTAAGTTCTTTTCTTTTAGAAAATGAATTTACCATAGGAAACGTGGATACTACTCTCTTTTGTAAGGACTTTGGAAACGACCTCATAATATGCCAAATATATGTAGATGATATAATTTTTTGTTCTGCTAATACTTCTGTATGTCAAGATTTCTCTAAGCTAATGCAGGCAGAATTTGAAATGAGCCTAATGCAAGAGTTAAAGTACTTTCTGGGAATTCAAATTAATCAAACTCCAGAAGTCACATTTATACATCAAGGAAAATATACTAAGGAACTTCTAAAGAAGTTTGATATGACAGAAAGCAAACCAGCTAAAACTCACATGCATCCTACTTGCATTCTGGAGAAAACGAAGTAAGTAAAAAGGTTTGTCAGAAGCTCTATCGTGGTATGATAGGCTCTCTTCTCTATCTGACTGCCTTACGACTAGATATTTTATTCAGTGTATGTCTTTGTGCTCGTTTTCAATCAGATCCAAGGGAAAGTCACTTAACTGATGTTAAGAGAATCCTAAGGTATCTGAAGGGAACTTTTAACCTTGGCTTGATGTATGAGAAAACATCAGAATACAAGCTATCAGGTTTTTGTGATGCAGATTATGCTGGAGACAGAATAGAACGTAAGAGTACTTCTGAGAACTGTCAGTTTCTGGGTAGCAATCTCGTCTCATGGGGAAGCCAAAGACAATCTACAATTGCTTTATCTACTGCAGAAGCAGAATATATCTCAGCATCACTTTGTTGCACTCAGATGCTCTGGATGAAAAATCAGCTTGAAGACTTTCAGATATATGAGAGTAACATTCCTATCTATTCTGACAACACTGCAGCTATTTATTTAAGTAAGAATCCTATTTTGTATTCTAGGGCTAAACACATAGAAATCAAACATCATTTTATTAGAGACTATGTTCAGAAAGGGATTATCTCCTTACAATTCATTGATACAGATCATCAATGGGCTGATATTTTTACAAAACCCCTAGCTGAAGATAGATTCTTATTCATTCTGAAACATTTGAAAATGGAGTTTTGTCCAGAATGAACCTTCTAGTGTTTAACACCTTCTGTAAAATTTTGATTCTGATCTTATGCATTTTAATGTGTTTCTGATCTCTTGAAATTTCTACCAGTTAGAAACTATCTTAATCAGAAACATCTCAAGTCAGAAACCTTTTTGGTTTTCTTATCCTTGAGAACATCAAACGGTGAAAATTCAAACTAACGGTTATGATTCACTCTTACACGTGTAAATCATATTCTGATGATTGAGTGACACCTTGAGCATTGGGATGTCTTGAGAGTAGGTTGAAATCATTATTACTTTTCCCCCTTTTTGGTCTTTTTCAAAAAACAGTAATCAATTCTTTTCTTTATTACTCATTATTCTCTTCATCACACACTATTCACTTCACTTCATACACTCTAAACCTAAATTTCAAATCCAATTGTCCTCTCTGAGAAACTTCTTCATTCATGGATGCTCAACAACAATATATCTATAACTTCCCTAAACAAATGGAACAACAGACATGCTTTTCTCAACAATCAGGTACAGGCTTCATATCTCTGATATCTCAAATCATGCCCCAAACAGTGGTTGCTCCTCAACAACAGCAGATTCACATTCTAAATCGACCTGAAGAAATTTATCTGAAAATAGCCCCTAAAGAATTGGAATTTGTTGTGGACTTTTAGTTGATTTCGAAAAACTAAAGGCAAATGGTGTGGATTTGACTACTGATGTAAAGAATCAAGGATGGGAAAATTATTTCAAACGTCTTTTCGGCCCCGTCTACACCACTCTGGTAAGAGATTTTTGGGTTCATGTTAATGCTAATGATCATTATGTGGTTTCCGATGTTAAGGGAAAAGGGGTTGTCATCATCGAAAAATCAATTGTTGCTCTGCTGGGAATGGAATTCAATAAGAGCAAACGTGTCTACAACATGAGTAGCAAGACAATTTTCCTAAATCAAATGGTTATACCTTCGCATTTGGTTCAAGCTTATTCTGGGTTGCATTCACACCAGACCTTCAACAAATTCCTCCGACTACGCTAATACTGATTAGAAGTACATATTGTACTTTCTGAAGCAAGGAGTGAAAATGGATCTTCTATCCATTCTATTCAAGTTCCTTCGAGACTCTACCAGAGACTCTAGGGATAAGCCAAAAGGGCATATTCCTTTGAGAAGACTAATTTCAGATATTTTGATGGAAAGTGGTCTTGTGGATCATCTGGTTAAATATAACTTAGCCGGTGATCTTGGTGAAGATATTAGAAAACCTTTCAATATCAAGAATGTCAAAAGCGTGTCTATTATCAAAGAGATCACTGTTGAACCCACTATGAATACAGACTTTGAAAGTATAAAAGGACGAAGGACAATTGTTGACAACTATCCTCTTTTCACCTAAGTTGATCCACCACATGTCTTACAAGATTACTTAGACCAGCTTGAAAAAGAGGGTCATGATGTGTCTAGAATATCGTTTG
The DNA here is from genome assembly GCA_022829125.1 of Lathyrus tuberosus. Taxonomy (NCBI): domain Eukaryota; kingdom Viridiplantae; phylum Streptophyta; class Magnoliopsida; order Fabales; family Fabaceae; genus Lathyrus; species Lathyrus tuberosus. The sequence continues at coordinate 7,822,952 of JALAZF010000193.1, forward strand.
ACCAACTCCTAGTTGAACCACCAAACCTTCACAAAAGGAAACACGTTTCCTTAAAGGTCATGACTGCAAAGAAAAAGAAGTTAGGGCATAAGGAATCGGGAAATTCCTCCACAAACTCTGAAACTATTGTTTCCTCCGCTCCAACAAGTAAAATTTCTGAGTCCTCAACATTGGTTACTTCTGGGTCAGATACCAGAACCCTTGTTTCAAAAATTCCTCCCCTACCACCATTATTCTCAACCACAGTCACTACCTTCGCCATCCCACCTACACCACCTTGTGTTTTCGCTCCTCTTGAAAAATCCAAAATAACAACCTCTTCAATAACAACCATCTCCACCACTGTTGCTCCTGTATCCCTTTTAGAATATGCCTTCTCATCCTTAGCTTCACATGTTCCCATCTCTCCTTCAGAAACTATATCTCCAATCTTTGTCGCAATCCCATCAGAATCTATGTCTTCTCCACCACCGTCAGCACACACGGTCTCTCTAGACTCTCTCACATCCTTCTCTACAGAATCTGTATTTGATGGTGACACTCATCATGATTCTCATACTTCTGATCATCAACCTCCTAGCAAAACACTGGCTGATGTTCTTTCTAGCTTTCTAGAAGATGATGTCACTAAAGCCTAAGGGCTCTATGTAAAATCCAATTCTAGTGAAGAGCCTACCCTTCTGAATACAAATTGGAATCTCTTTAACACTTGGCTAACATAAGAACTTCAAGAAATCAAGTGTTTCTGGAATCAAGTTAAAGAGAAGTTTGTAAGTCAAGCAAAAGTAAGACTAAAAGAGAGGAAAGAAAGAGAAAGGCTTGTTGAAGAAGCAAGAAAGGAAGCTGACAGAATTGCTGCTGAAAATGCCAAGAAGGAAGCTGAAAAGAAATTCATTACAGAAAGAGAAGTTGTCCTACAAGCTACTGCTGAAAAACGTGTCTCTGACAACACATCACCTCCTGATGATAATCTTCTCCCAATTATGGCACAAACATTGGTAAATTTGCAAAAAAATCAGAAAACGGTTCAAGAAAGGTTGGATAGTCAAGATGAATTTAGTTGTTCCGTCAAGGATATGCTCACTCAACTTCTTGCAAGGACTTCTTCTACTTCCCTTCCCTAGGCACTTTAGGGTTTACCCTTGTCATTTTCGTTAGATTCTGCATATTTTTTTCCGTGTATCTTCTATCTTATTTATAAAACTATTTTTGATTATGACAAAAAGGGGGAGTAAAAGTAGGACTGATTTTGATATATATCTGCTCTCTAAAAACTCATGCTCACATTCTAACATCATATATACAAGCATGTGAAACAAATTGCAGGATTGTTCCGTTAGAAGCTTCTGGTGGTAAACATTGCAAAAAATTCAACTCAGAAGAAGTAAACATGAGATATAAGCTCAGGGGAAGCTTATCTATCTTAGGGGGAGTATTCTAAAACTTAACTCCGATATCTTTAGCACATTAAAGCATATACATTGTTTCATCAAAATACATGATTTTGTCATCATCAAAAAGGGGGAGATTGTTGGAACAAGATCTTGGTTCTGCATATAATCTCTAGTTTTGATGATAACAATGCATATACTTTATATGTAACAATTTGGTACTCTAATTCTATCTTAAGTGTGCAGATATACAATTCTCATTGGAATCAACTTCTAGTGCAACTCAACAAGATTCTGATAGATACTAGAGTTTCTAAAGAAGAAAATATGTGCTCTTCAAGAAAGCGTTTGTTTCTAAAGAAAGAATTCTGAAGACTCTGATCAACGTTAAATTCAAAATACATGATAAGGATCAAAGCTCAAAGTCCAAAGCAAAACGTGAAGGCCAAGAATCTGTACAAACGGCTTTTTCCTAAAAAAGTCTGAAGCAATGATTTTGCTCAGAATTGACCAGAAAGTTTTCTAAGCTTTTACTACTTCTGCTCTCCAAGGATTTTACCGTTGAAGACAGCTAGCCTAGCTCAAAGACGTTCTTATCCCTCAACGTATATCTCTTGAGGTTATAAATAGAAGACTATGCTGCATTGCAAAAAAGGACGATTCACAAGTCAAAAACGCTAAAGTACATACTCTGTCAAAGAATCTCAAAACACAAAGAATTGTTGCTCATATTTGTGTAGAAATATTGTTCTTAAATTTGTCTCAACCTGCTTATTAAGAAGCACTATTGTAAACATTCTTGTAACACTTTTTAAGTGATCTTCCTTGAGTGACTAAGTGTGTTAGTCAGTAGACTCGAGAGGGCTAAGTTGTTGTTGAACAACTTAGAGGTTCGTTGTAAGTTTTCCTTGAGTAACTAAGTAGTCAGTAAACTCGAGAGGGCTAATTCGTTGATGACTTAGAGGTTGTTGTAATCTTGTCAAAGATTAGTGGATTAAGTCCTTGTGATAAGGCAAAATCACCTTGACGGGTGGACTGGATTAGCTTCGTTAACAGTGAACCAGGATAAACCAATCGTGGTCTTTCTTTCCGTGGTTCATACCTTTGTTTGCGTGTGTGTGTTAAAAAAGTCTATTGAAAATTTTGTAAAACCCAATTTAAACCTCCTTTTCTTGTGTTTTTCTCAACCTTCATCTACCTCATTCACTTCTCGAGCCCTAGCGAAAGAACATTTCTTCTCCAGCCAACAAAAGAACACTTATTCTCAAAGGAGCCCTAGCGAACGAAAGAACACAATTATTCTCCGGTATGTTATTATTATTGTTGTTGTTGCTCTTATTGTTACTTTGGTCCATTACTGTTATTCTTGTTATTCGTCATTATTGTTGTTCTTGTGTATTATGATTGTGTAATATTTTTATTTTTTTCAGAAGCTTTAGGTGATTATAGATCGTAGTTGGATGAAAGCCAATAGATTAAGTGTAGAGTGTGAGAATGGGATTTTTTTAGTGACTTTGTAGAAAATGAAGAAGGAAAAGGGAAAAGTCTGACGCGAGTATATGAAATAAATGAGTTCGAAGATGCATCTATGAAAAACTCTGCCTTTTGAACTAAGGATTTTTACGGAGATGCAACTTCTGACTCACCCTAATATTGATACGGAGATGCAACTCCGGACTCACCCTAATATTGATACGGAGATACTTTTTCAGATTAATTTTTTGCAAAATAAGGGTGGCTCATCAATTTGCGCTGATGGGTGTGAAAAAAAGGTGTGTTCGGACATGCATCTCCAGATGCTATGGGCATTTGTGAATTTTCACGGTTGTGAAGCACCTCATGGAGTTTAAAGAGAAGCCTTCAATAAATAGTACATGTAAGGTAGTGTTAAATTCAATTTTCCGTTTAGTGTTTCCGGATATTTATATTTGGATTGTATTTAGGGATTGAACTCCCGACTTTTGTTAAGCAAATTGAGGTGGCTCATTGATGATGATGGTGGTGGTGATGGATATGTAATAGGTGCATCCAAATTTCAAAATCCAAACATCTGAAAGGCATTTTGGAGTTTTATAAAGGTGGTTGTCCATTACTAAGGGTGGGAAGAGTTATCCCCATTTTTTTTTTAAATGTTGATATCTGGTCTTATGATCAACTAATTGAAGATGAGCAATTCCACAGTCCCCTAGTGGGGGCCTCGATTAAAGGTAGAGTAGAGTTTTATATGGACTGACAAAACACAAAGATTATTAGTATCTAGTAGGATTCGAACCTAAGACTTTGAAAGGCGCACACTATGAGAATCTAAGTCTCCATCATCCCAAATTAGTTAATCAAATATATCAGTTATTTTTCACTAACCAAGACTTAAAAAGAAAAGAAGGAGTTATTTCTTAATGGTAAGAAAAATGATGATTCTATTCTTGAGCCTTATGGAAAAATACATTGCCCCTTTACCTTCTAAGTTGTTAATATCAGCAAGTGCTATTCGATGCACCTTGAAAAGCCAAAAGCTATTAATAAATGCATCACCTTTGCTATAAATGGAATATCGTTTGCCTAAATAAACACTGCAGTAGTGAAAGGTCTTGACACAGAAATTGCTTTCGTTTTATTTAATTTCTTCATCCCTTTCACTCTTCACCTTGGCAAAGCATACACACAATAAAATGGGAGTTCTTTCCAATAAGATTGATAGAGATCACATCTACTCTTGGAGGAAGGCTTACCTCTTTGCACATCATGGTCATCATCCCTTCTTTTTTCTATTCATCTATGAATTTATATATATTCATGTCTCAAACTTATCAAACACTTTCAGTTATTAAGAAGATACTGAAGTTAATGTCATATTTGTGCTCTGCTAACTGCATTTTTGTATGATAACAGGAATATATGTTAATAAGCGAATCGTAGTCCACTTCACAACTGAAGCAAGACAACAACAAACTGGAATACCGACCTTTTTCAGCCATCTATTTACAAGTTCAGTTCCTTCTTTTGATACCAACAACATTCCATGCCCAATATGCAGTGATTGCGGCGAAACAAGGAGTAATGGTGTCATCTTATCCTGCTTAGATTGCTTTCTTTCTGGAGGTGAACTATACCTCTTTCTGTATGGTGTCAATAAACTGCATTTTCTAGCCCAAGCTCGAGGAGGTACATGCACCCTTGTTTCTTCTGATCCAGCAGAAGAAGTCATTTACCGAGCTATTTATCTTCTTGAAAGTGGATTTGGTGACTACCATGTTTTCAAGAATAACTGAAAATTTTGCAATTTATTGCAAAACAGGCCTCCGTGTAATCACAAACAACAGTGTAGGTGGTAGAAGTGGACAGACAACATCTTACTTGGCTGCTGCCAAGTCCGTGGCTTTTGCATCAGTTAGTTTGGCTGCCGAATGTTATAGTCCAACATTGGTTTGTTGTATAATGTACAGCTGTAAAAGATTGGTTTCTGATATTGGATATCGCAAAGATGTGACTAAAGAACCAGTGGAAAGAATCTCTAAAATGGCTATATGAGAAAACTAGTGTGGTTGATCAAAAACTATTTTGTGGAATGTCTATGATTGAATGGTGTTTTAAAGATGCCTTTGTTAAGTTTCATTTAAGTTCTTAACAAATGATTTAGATTGATTGTTTTAGCTTTTAGAGAAGTTTCAAAAGTTATTATAGTAGAAGAAAGAAAACCGTGTTCTGGGGAGAGAAAAAAATTATGCCAGAATATTGTTTCTTTAGTTTATGCTTTAATGTCTCTTTGTTCAATATTAATGTTGAGTTGCACAAAATATAGACCTGTTTGTATTATCTAAGACACCATTAAGGATAATAGTAATCCTCCATGTCACAAATAGATTCAAGTGTATGTCTGATTTCTCAGATGTGATTTACCTTCCCTGGCTTCAGTTACAGTGAAAATTTCATAAATGAGAGAAATCTTGATTGACTTGTTATTTTGGTATATGGTTTATGAATACTTGTTGGCTTGTAATTTCAGTATGTCAAGTTTGATTCTCCAATGAATTTTTAAACTTTGATTATTGTGAAACTGATATGATTACTTTGAAGCTTTTAGTTTTTACGGAAGGTATGATAAAAGAGACAGATAGGGGAGGCAGTGATAGAGACAACCATGGGAGGAGAGTCTGCCATAGTTGGGGACAAGCCAGAGGAGCATCATCATTTACTCACTCACTACAGATACAAAAATGAAGAAATAGAGAAATAATTTGGTATTAGCGTAACAGTTAAAAATTGAGGTCCACTATGGACCAATACTTCTATGATGCATTCTAAACGGTTCATTTTTTCTATCTGATTAAGATTGTCAGCATCTCAAAACACAGATATGCCACACGAGGTGTTGTGTATTTGAAAGAGCTTGTTTTCGCAAGACATAGGGACTTGCATAAGCATTTGAGAAAACTTATAAAAACAACCAACAATTTGTTTAGAAACAGATTAACTACATTCACTATTTAGTTATAAAAACAAATTCATAAGCACTTATCTTTCATGTCAAAGATAAAGATCATGAAATATAAGTAACCTGTAAGCCACATTTGAGATGCCACATTTGAGATCTAGGCGTGAATGAACAGGGTCCAAGCACTTCTATTTCTAAGCTGTGTAGAGAACAGATATAGTATGAGACAAGCCCGTCAAATTTGTAAGAAGCAAAATAGAAAAATTATGGTCAACTTTTTTTACTAATTGTGCTATGCATGCCTAACTGGAATATAACACCATACAAGTATGTGATAGTTTCAACTGTTTTGCCTTCACAAATATACAAATACAAAAGGAAATATGTAAATCATCACAAAGCGTGCTAAGAATAGTTCCAAGGATGATATCCAACCCGTCAGTCCAAGCATCAATTCCTTTAAAAGGGCCAAAGTTCTGGCCCACCTTCAGGCTTCTTCACAAATACTTGATTGTATTCAGGTCTTGATGTCTGCAGTTGATGTAAACACGGTTATTGAAACTCACTCCAAAAGCAAAATTATAAGATATATGCGCAGGAAGTAAGGGATGAAAGTAATGGAGAACAAGTGACATGTTGCCAAAAATCTCCACTTATCAAAACCAACCATATATAAATTGAAACATGAGACACTGAAAGCCGAGATGCTAACCCTAATTTATATGATTATAAGTTTGTTTGGATTGAATTATTTGAGATTATCTTTTGGTACAAAACTTGTGAGTTTGTTTAGACTTCTGACATGTTTGCTGTTTGTTAACTTATTTCCATAAGTTCTCTAGGATAACTTACAAAAGAAACTATAGCTTATATTAAAACAGCTTATACAAAGTAGTTATATGATTATGGCTTCAATTAAGTTGTTAATCCAACTATGATCCATACATATATCCCATTTGGAAATAGAATCTCTAACTATGTTTTATTGACTCTGGTAAATTACTTTAGCATTTGTTCAGCTCACTCCTAACATGAAAATATTCTTAATGACCAGGAGGTGGTATCTATTGTAAGTGCATTCACATAAACCTCAGTTAAGCATTTTGAACTGAAGGAAAATGAACCTATGTTCCAAGGAGACATGTGCAAATGTGTATATGTGTTATACTTGAAATTTGAAGATACGAAAAAGGATCCTCGAGCGAGATCATAGGAAAGGTCGAAGAAAGCAGGAAGAGATAGTTTTGAAGCAAGAGAGAAGATAGTTGTAAAAAAGACGCGTTCGAGAAGTGTGAGATAGACAATTGAAGGACAAAACACACTCGAAATGTTAAATGTCAACTGCCTCAAAGACTTACACAAGTTTTAGGTAGTTAAAGCAGTTTTATATAGTTAAACACTCGGGCATTCTTTAGTAAAAATAAGGGGAATAGATCCAGAGTAGTCATTTCCGGATAGCAGTGCGGAGCGGTTGACCCAAAAAGTGGGATAGCGTATAGCAGGATGATCACTCTATTTAATCATCTTTTGGACAAATTACATATAATGACTAAACATGTATTTAATGTAACATTAAACAAATAACTCAACTCATAAAATATTCATAAATCAAAGCACACAAGTGCATAAACGACTATGAAGAAAGGTTAAGGTTGAGTCTCAAATCAAATTTAATTGAAAAACCCAAACTTACCCTTACAACATTGTAAATTTAAGGGGGTCATTTCGATTTTCTAAAGGGGGAAAGGATAGCGGGCCAGAAACCGCTTTGCTCCACTATCCCGCAATTTATCCTATAGCGGCCGCTATAAGGTTCTGCGCCACTAAGGCTCTTCCCATAACGGTCGGCCTTTGCTCTGCTCTGCTATAGCAGGATAATGCCGCTATTGACTACTCTGGTAAGATCAAATATGAAGAGATCATTTTTTTCAAAAATACTAGCTACCAACATGCCAGTATTCACCTATCAGGATTCGGGTATCATAAGCCTAGTGGATGAAGTATGTAACTCGAATTTAACAGTAGCATTTCATTTTCATACTGTGACGTTAACCTTTATCAATTTAGTTATTTTACAAGTCTCTTTTACTTGCTTCCGCTTAGTAGTAGTTTTCTAAGGCTTTGCTTGGGAGTTTTGAGGGAAGGGGAAGGGAAGGCTTCCGAAAACAAATTTTTTTAAAAATATAGGAAAATATTTGACATTTTTTGAAAGAATAATTTTATATAGAATAATAAAAAAGTGCTTATCATTACTGTATTTTTTATTTTCAAAATACTATAATAATATAAAATATATTTGGAAAATTTATGTAAGTCCTCCAAAACTAGAGGTGGCAAAACGGGTTTGGCCTATTGGGCACACTTGTTTTGCCCGCACTATAGTGCGGAGCGGGCCAAGGGTTTAGGTCCGCACCTCTAATGTGTTCTCCCCGCCCCGTTCCATTTTTTTGCGGGCTTTTGTGACACGGACATAAATTTTGTATTTTTATACTTAAAATGTGCAGTGCCTGCCTTGCCCGCCCTGTTTTTTTGCTGGCTTTTGAGGAGCGGACCTAAATGTGGCTGACATGCCCGTTTGCCACCCTTATCCAAAACCCTCATTCAATACAAATTTACAAATTGAGTTCCTCCAAATTAGGAGTTTTTGATGTTATGAATAAAAAAAAACCCTCCAAAACTCTCTCAACCGATATACTTTATTCTTTCCACTAAATCCTTCCTCTCAATCCTTCCTTCCTTTTTTTTCAAAGTCCTCCCCTACCTTCCCCCAAAAGCACTTTTCCCATAGACACTTAAACTACCATTAATCCATCAAATTTTAAAGGATCAAACGGTAAACCTAAACCTAGAACCTCTAAGGACGTTTCTAAAATTCAAATCCTAAATTGATCTTTGACTTCATTCATTGGTTAAATTACATTTTCCAGTCAACAACTAGTAACATGTATATTCACATGTTAGCCATAAGATCTATAAAAGAAATCAATTAAGTTATTCATTCACAAAAAAATACACTGTACTTCCAAATCATACAATAACAAGGTAAATGTTTTTGGTATAACTATCCAATCAATCATCACTTAAAGGATGCAGATTCCGATGTATTAATCACTAATCAAGTGTGAAGGTTGAAATTTTATAGCTTAATTTCAGAAATATGAACAGAAACATGAAAAGAGAAACACGACGGCAACTTAGAAAAGAAAGAACTTACAATATCTTTGAAGAGAATATAAGCGATGAAGAAGAAAAGAAAGAAGAGGATCTCAAACTCAGCATGTCTCACAAAGGCGAACACCGAATCAACAATTCGAGTCAATGTCGACTCGTTCCGATTCGCGACTCCCCTGGCCATCGCTGTTCTCTCTCTAAACTCCAAAATCTAAATAATTTTTTACTATTCATTATTCTTTCTCTCTCCTTCTTAAGGCAAATCACAAAAAATGACGTGGCACGTGATTGACCGGTCCGAACCGGTTCATTGAAACTTGGTGTTGTATTAATAAAATACTCTCGAACCATCATGCAATATTGTTAATTTCATCATATACGTTTAATATCTCTTTTAGTTCCTTAACTTTAGGCTATGTTTGGATTGATAGAACAAAACGGAGCGGGGCGGAGCGGTACATAGCGGAGCGGAATGAAATATAGATTCATTCCATAGTTTGGTTATTTTATTAAAAATATCTTGTTCCATCACATACACCCCAAATTGGATGGAACAAAAAATGGGGGATTTGGATGGAATGTGATGGAATGGATTCCATCATGTTCCATTCCATTCCATCCATTATTTGTAAATCCAAACAATGAAATCACATTAGTTACCACTCCACTTCATTCCATCCCATACCACCAATCCAAACATACCCTAAGTTATTGTTTTGCTTTGATCCCTTAAGAAAAAAATGTTACATTATGGTACACTAACTTATACTCTGTTACGTATATCAGTCCTTTTCATTAGTTTTTGTTGGAAAACGTTAGAAATTGCACTGCTGGACTTTAAATGGCTTAGGTGGATATTATGTAATTATTTTAATGGATGAGGTGGATATTGTATTACACTTAACATTCATATTAAGGAGATGAAAAGTTTTAGGGCATGCTTACATTGTTAGTGAAAGCTCAGGTTCAGAGAGCAGCTACATTGTGAACAACAACACTTGTTTGAAGATGTAGTACACTGAAGACGACGATAGTGAAGGCAGAAGAACATTGAAGACGACGTTTACGAAGGCAGAAGAACAACCCTCCATTAAAGAAGAACGAAGAAGAAGAACTTCTTTATTTCATTCGTCTGCAGAAAAAAACCTACGGCATGAACTTGAACGAATACGATTCAAAAATGTTAACTTTCTTCTATACCTAACTTACTTAGTACTTCTGATACTATATATAGGTTTATTAGGTCATGGAGAGTAGGTTTAAGTGTGTTGTTCATCATTCTGCTGAGTTTTCTAGAGAGTTTACAAATTTTACCAAGTCAGGTTATGTAGGGCTAGAGGAGATATGGGATGTTGATCCTGATTATTGGAGTTACTTTGAAATATTGGACAAGTTAAGAGAGTTAGGTTACCCTACCATAGATAGGCTTTGGTATTTTAATGACATGATTGCTAATGATATAGTTCAGTTAGAAAATGATAAGGGGACTGATAGGATGAAAACAATTGCAGTGTTAATTGGGGAATGTCACTTGTATGTTACACATCCTGTATTTGAACCTGATGTTATTGAGGAACCCATACTGTCACTACCAGATGTTAGCATATTGGGTGAAGATATGTGTGGTGAAGGGCCTGATATTGTTAATAATCATGATGAGACCATAGTGGCTGAAGATGTGGTTGGTGAAGTATATGAAGGGGGAAATAATGAAGGTGGGACCACAATGGCTGAAGATTTGGTTGGTGAAGTATATGAAGGGGGAAGTAATGAAGGTGGGAGCACATTGGGTGAAGATGTGGTGGAAGAGGGGACAAGAGTTGATGAAGAGAATGTTGGGATTGAAGAGAATGTTGGAATTAAGGAAAATGTGGGTCATGTGGGGACCAACTGTGAAACTGAGGAGAATGTGGGGTAAGAGGAGACAAACTGTAACAATATAGATGATGTGGGAACCACTTGTGAAATGGAGGAGAATGTGGAAATAGGGATGAATGTTGGAGCAAATGAAATCAATGAAGGACTGAACTATAACCAAGAACAAGATGAGGTAGTTAACTGTAACCAAGATGATGGAAGTGATGACAGTGCTTTGAATGTGAATTTTGAAGACTCAGAGAATGATATAGGTAATGATGGAGAGATAGCAATTGATGAGGATGAAGTGAATGCAACAAGTAAGGAGAAGGGAAAAGGTAAGGGGAAAGGTAAAGGTAAAGGGAAAGGGAAAGTTAAAGGGAAAGGGAAAGGGAAAGGGAAAAGGAAGGGAAAGGTCATTGTTAGGGATGTAGGTGCTGATAATGACGGTGAGGTAAATCTCGACAATTTGAAAAGTTTAAGTGACATTGAGGAGTATGACAGTGATAAAATGCCTACTGAGTATGACAGTGAGAATGATGAGGTTGTAAAGGATGACTTTGTAACCTTTAAGCTTCCAAAAATAATGGAAGACTGCAAATGGGAGCTTGGTACATATTTTGCTACAAAAGGGGTGTTTCAAGAGGCAATAAGAACATATGTCATTCATTCAGGAAGGAACTTGAAATTTAAAAAAAAAATGATAAGGCAAGAATGAGAGTTAAGTGTAAGGCAGGTTGCCCATGGGAGGCTTACTGTGCAATATAAAAGGTGAGGAGACTTGGCAATTGAGGACAATTGTGGACAAGCATACATGTAGTAGGGATTATAAGATTAGGTTCCTCAATTCAAAATGGTTGGTCAAGAAGATTCAAACAAGTGTTAGAGAGAATCCAGCTTTGAAGTTGACTGATATTATGGAGAAAACACATGAAAAGTGGAATGTTGGGATTAACAAGACATTGGCATATAGAGCTAAAACACTAGTTGTTGATATTGTGGATGACTCTTTTAGAGAGCAGTATAGAAGAATCCATGATTATGGCCATGAAATCTTGAGGGCAAACCCAGGATCAACTGTGAAGATTACAAGTCAGCCACCAGTTCAAGGGGAAAGCAATGAAAACTCTACTCAATTGAATCCTCACTTTCAAAGGATGTATGTATGTCTTAAAGCTTGCAAGGACAGTTTTTTCAAATGCAGACCTATTATAGGGGTTAGATGGTTGTTTCTTAAAGGGATACTATAAAGGACAAATACTTGCTGCTATTGGTAGGGACCCAAATGACCAAATGCTTCCAATTGTATATGCTGTTGTTGAGGGTGAAACTAAAGACTCATGGAGCTGGTTTCTAGAGTTATTGATACCTGATTTGGGAGGAGTCAAGTTGTGCTGAACATATACCTTCATTAGTAATCAACAAAAGGTTTTAAACTCTCACCTTGAAATTTATATGTAAGCCAATTGTTTTATTTTCACCATCATTCTTACTTATTTATGGATGCAGGGTTTACTGCCAGCTCTTGATGAACTACTTGGCAATGTTGACCAGAGATTCTGTGTTAGGTATTATGTTGCCTTACATGATGAATATGACATACTTAGTTATTCTTACATGTTTGCTTACACTTACTTTATATTTCATACATTTGTATAGTAACTTTAGGAAAAACTTCCCTGGCCTGAAATTAAAAGAGTTGATGTGGAGGGCTGCATGTGCAAGTTATGTTAATGCTTGGGAGAAAATAATGCTTGAAATCAAAGGAGTTAATGAAGAGGCCTTCAAACACCTCATCAAAATTCCACCAAGATTGTGGAGCAAATCAAGGTTCCAGCCAAGTTCAAGTTGTGACACTTTAGTTAACAATATGTCAGAGGCCTTCAATTCTGTATTTGTAGCTGCTAGATCCAAGCCCATTGTCACAATGCTGGAGGAAATTAGATATACCTAATGCAGAGGTGGGAATCCAATAGGCAAAAGATTATTAAATACGATGGCATCATACTACCTAACATCAAGAAGAGGATGGAAAGGGAATCACAGAAAACCAATCATTGGATTGTGAAGTAACATGGTTGATTTGTTGAACATTACTTTTAAATGTATAACTGTTTACATAGATTAACATTAGAATGGTTACTTGTTTATAGGCGTGCAGGTGAATATGATTATGAGGTGAGGCATACTTCACTCAATGGAGAAAAATATGTTGTCAACCTTTACAAGAAAGAATGCTCATGTAAAGTATGGATGTTGAATGGAGTTCCTTGCTATTATGCAATGTCTTACATGAAATATCAACATTTGGAGATTGATGACTTTGTACCTGACTGTTACAAGAAGGAACAATATGTTGCTTGCTATGCACATGTGATATATCCACTTAATGGGGAAGCCTTGTGGGCAAAGACCAGTGTTGTTGATCTTCAACCACCACCAATAAAGAGGCAGCCTGAAAGGCCAAAGAAAAAAGGAATTAGGAAGCTGGAGAGATGTGTAGCAAGTGATTTTTGGATGTGTTTGCGAAGCACGATCGCTCTAGTACTACAGTTCGATTCATTTTTTATCCTATTAAAGTTGATGAAGGAAGGGAAATAGATGTCTCCAACTAACCCTGCTTGCATACTGAGATTAAACAGTCAAAACTGTTGGTTTACAGATGCTACAAAGATTCAGGGTTTTTCCTAGGTTTATTTTGTTGACGAGGGGTGCTTTAGGCTATCGGTTGAGATGTTAGGACGAATATATATATATGAAAGTATGGGATTTTGGGTTTTTGTTTAGTGTGCTCGCTAAGATTTTTCTTTCAATCTTATGCCTACGTATTCCCGTTTACCGAAACAGGGAAATCAGAGCGTTCGTAGTTCCTCCTATTCTATGGGAGGAAATGGGTGTTTTAGTGTCTTGTTCAAAGCCCAAGACTTGAAGTGAAAAAGGTGATATGTATCTTGTTCAAAGCCCAAGATGTGAAGCTGAAAGGTGTTGTCTTTAGAGAAAATTTGTCATCTCTAAAGAGGGGTCTGTCTGTTACGACTGTTTATAAAGGAGAATTACTTTAACCAGGATGTGTGAATCCGGCAATGCCATAATTTCCTTTAAAGGGGATTTTTAACCTGAAGGAGAAGACTTTAACTCAGTATAGAGTAATGCCATCTTTCCTTAGGAATTTCTCATACTAAAAGAGGGACAGTGGCATGGATGTAGATGATCCAGAGGCTTGCCGCTTACAGCGATTAGATGAAGGGGAAGGAGTTGTTGATGTTTATGTACTGTGAACGAGGCACAGTTTTGATGCTAAAAGGTTAATTGGATCAACCGGTGGTTTTTTTATACAAAGCCTAAGAGGAGGCTATCATGTGTCTCGTACAAAGCCCGAGAGAGAGGCTAAAAGGTTTTGACTCAACGAGGGAATCTTTTGGTATCTCGTATAAAGCCCGAGATGGAGGCTATTTGACTTAACAAGAGAGTCTTTGTATCTCGTACGAAGCCCGAGATGGAGGCTAAAATTTGTTTGGCTCAATAAGAACCTTTTTGTATCTCGTATAAAGCCCGAGATGAAGGCGAAAATGGGTGATCGACTCAACGAGGGAGTCTCTTATGTGTCTCGTACAAAGCCCGAGAAAGAGGCTAAACGTTGTTTACTCCGCTGGGGAGAATCATTGTACAAAGTCCAAGAGAGAGGCTAACTTCACTGGAGAAGGATCATTATACAAAGCCTAAGAGGAGGCTATGGCGACTGTTCAGTAAAGTGACAGGTCCAGTATACTGATTTTTAAAGAGAAAATCAGTTCTTATATGAGCAACACTGTACTCGAGGATTTGATTCGAGGATTCGGGTTATTCCCGTTCTTTAAGGAAGTGGGAAATCCGAAGGGTATTGAGACTGTCCGAGTCTGCGGGTTTCCTTCCTATTTAACGAAGGGGTCACTTGAGAATGTCTTTGAGACTCAGGGAGATTAGACTGTCCAAGTCTAGAGTTTCATCTTTTGTATCATGCTTTGAGAAATAGTAGTAGACTCTATGAAAGGACTGTTCCATACAGATGATTAAGTTCTGTTCCTATACCTCTAGGAGGTCGTTGGGACAATTTGTACGAAGCCCAAGAGGAGGCTGGAAACTTTTAAGAAGCCGAAGGGTCCTTGTACGATGCCCAAGAGGAGGTTATCATTCCCGGAGGAAGAGATCATTATACGAAGCCTAAGAGGAGGTTGTGAATACTTTTAAGAAGCCGATGGGTCCTTGTACTACGCCCAAGAGGAGGCACGGTTGCTTTTAGGAAGCCTGTGGGTCCTTGTACGATGCCCAAGAGGAGGCCGATGCTTTTAAGAAGCCGATGGGTCCCCAAACCCCGAGAAATTCAAGACAGGCTATTCATGAGGAATAGATCAAGCCAGGAAAGTTCGAGAATTTGGAAGAAACTCAAGAGATGCAATTCACGGAGAAGAGATCATCTCTGGGGAATAGAGTTTCTTGACAAGTGCTTTTAAGAAGCCTGTGGGTCCCCAAACCCCGAGAAATTCAAGGCAAGCTATTCACAAGGAATATATCAAGTCAGGAAAATTCGAGAATTTGGAAGAAACTCAAGAGATGCAATTCACGGAGAAGAGATCATCTCTGGGGAGTAGAGTTTCTTTGACAACTTCTATGAGTGACTGTCTATGAAAGGGTTCACCGAGAATGCTGCCTTTCATGTCTCCATATTGTTTAACCCCAAGAGGAGGGAAGACTGTGTCTGGTAATCCTATGGGGATCTAGTTTTGACTATTTAAGAGTGATCAACGTGCTTAATGCTAGACGTAGTTGCCGGGGAAACTCTAAATATCTATACTATTATTACACAGTTGATATGAGTTTATGAAAGAAGACTTACAGTGAAACAACCCCACAATACAGTTATATGTATATGAAAGCGGTAAATGAAAGCGTATAAACACTTACTCGGTTATAGAGCTTCCATGCTGTTTAGTTAGTTGTTCAACAAAGAAAGATTGAAACAACAGTATATTCAAAATCAAAGGAGAAAGTGCTTTGAAAAGAAAGATTTGGGGCTTACAGCTAAAGGAGAGGCCCAGGGTTTTATCAGTGAGCGCACTGTTTGAATTTGTACAGAGGGACTTATACAAGTGACTGTGGCCCAAAATGTTTTCTGTACAAAGGGATGGGTTTTACACTCTCTCAAGAGGCCCAAAAAGTTTAAAGAAAAAGAGTGGGGCTTATAACACGAGGGTAGGCCCAGATGATTTTTCTGTCTGAAATGGCGATCGCGCCGAGGTTTTCTTTTAACACAGAGGGGCTTATACAATATCTGAGGCCCAAAATGATTTTGGTTAAAAGGGGGTTGGGTCTTACACTCTATTAGAGGCCCAAAAGTTTTGAATGAGTCTTATAGCTCGAGGAGAGGCCCAAAAGGTTATTTTTCAAAAGGGCGACGTTCGCGCCGTTTGTTTTTTACGGTATCGGGACTTATACAATACACTGAGGCCCAAAAATGGTTTGGTCAAAAAAAGGATTAGGTCTTACACTCTATTAGAGGCCCAAAGAGTTTTGAAAATGATTTATGAGGGTTGAATTAATCCAAAAACCCTAATTTGTTTTCAAAAATGTGTTTTAATTGAATAAAAATTCAATTAACATGATCAAAATTGTTTAACATAGGAAAAACAAATTGTGATCTTGGATTAATGCTTCAAAAATTAAGTATTGACCTACAAAATAATTAGAAAGCATTAAAAGTTGCAAAATCAAGGTGGAAAAAATATTTTAAATGTCAAAAATAATTAAAACATTAATTCTTTGCAAAAATATCAATTATACAAAATAAATAATATTTTTGGGATTTTTTGGTAAAATAAAATATTTTAACATTTTTGTGAATTATTAAAAAAAAGAATCAACTCAAAATCATTAAAATTCAGAGAGAAATTAATTTTTGAATCAATTAAATAAAATCACAAAATTCAAATATTTGAATTTATGAAAATGGCGCTAAGAACATGGACCAAGAACACGCGCGTTTTCTGCCTTGCCCAGATTTGCATTTTCTATCCAATCTCACTGAATACTTGATTATATCATGCAATCCACATATCAATATGCTCGTCTCAACCTCACGATCATGTTTATGACAATTAATTTCATTTAAATTAAGCATAAAACAAGAAATCACGATAAATCCTTATGAACCCTAATTTCTGCATGAAGGCTGGGATTTTTAATACACGATTTAAACAAAGCAATTACTTGAGGGGAAACATTCCATGCATGATTACGAACATTTGGCAAAAGTATTGTGCGAGGAAATATGCATAGATTGAGAGATGACCAAGTTTAGGCTTACCTCTAGGT
Organism: Lathyrus tuberosus; assembly: GCA_022829125.1. NCBI lineage: Eukaryota > Viridiplantae > Streptophyta > Magnoliopsida > Fabales > Fabaceae > Lathyrus > Lathyrus tuberosus. The sequence goes on from JALAZF010000193.1 coordinate 7,840,151, forward strand.
CGTGACAGCAAGAGCAAATTGATTTCTGAGTAGGAGGTGTTACAGATGAATTGTGATGATCTGAACAGCTTCCCTACACCCTATGGAGTGTGTTTGAATGCTTGGACTTGACTGAGAATGGCTGGATCACTTCATGGCATCTCAACTGCAGTTTGGTTAAAACCTTGAGCAATTGACTGGTGATTTTGTGAAATCTGTGTTCCAGATGTTATGTGAGTGTTTGGATCACTTCTATATGATGTATGTGAGGTGTGTGAGTGATTGGTTTGATTGGAAAAGCTCTCAAACTCAAAACCCGATAGTGACTTGCCTTAGAAGGCAAAATTGGAGTGAAAGAAGAGATTTTGAGGAAAGCATCTGTTTGATGGCTTTGGTGTACTCAAACTGATCACAATTGAGCTCTATTTATAGTAGAGCAAGTTTGTTTTGGGATCCACAGTGAATGGCAACTGCAGCAGGTGTTTGTTCAATGTTGGCCAATGGAAATCCAAGTCTCCTCTAGCCATTGACTAGAGGTTAGGGCACAGGGCTGTGGTTCCCTTGGTCTTGGATAAGTCTTGACTGAATTCAGTTGGAAATGGCTCAGTCCATGCCACCTTGATGCTTCCATTGAATGCTCCAATCCAAAATTGGAGTCTTGTCCCTATTTTGGCCATTCTAGGTTCAACATGTTATTTATTGTTCCAAAGACTTTGGAGGCTTGGCTCAGTGATTGTCCCCTTTAGATTCAATCCTCTGATGTGTCCAAGTGGATAGGAGCATTTGGATTTGGCTGATTTTGGGTTGCCTTGGCAGATTTCAGCAAGGCAACTTTCCAATGTCATATCTCATGACTCAAATGGAATTTGGTAATGTTCTTGGCCATTTTGGAAAGCCCTTACATGATACAACAACTGTTTGAACATGTTTGGTTTTGATCTCTTTTGAATCCAAGTGAAAAATCCCTCTGTATTTGGCAAAAAGTAGGGTAAAATCTGACTTAGTGAAATTTTCACTAAGTGTTGGAACAAAGTGACTTTTCTTGATTTTGATCACTCCATAACTCAAAATCCATAATGAATTGGAATTAGGTCTAGTTGAAGTTTTTGTAAAGGGCAATGAGATCTACAAATCAAGCCTTGGATGGGAGAAAATGGCTTTGTGGTTTAGGAGTTATGACCTTCCAAAGTTGGTACCCTAGCCACTTTATTTTTAACTTAGAAAATTTTCTAAGTTTTTTATGGTTACCCCTTTTACAAGTTACCCAACTTTTCTTGATTTTTATTGATGAATGATGATTCAAATCATACATTAACATCATTTTAGGGTTAAAAATCCATTTTGGTGAAAAATCTCAAAAAGTCAAAGTTGACTTTTGTGCACAGTTGACTTTTTATCAGATGAATTCCAAACTGTGCAATTCTTCATGAAATCATGTCCTTGACCTAAATCAAACTTGATGGACATGTTCCATGGGTGTCATAGGGTATATTGATGCATGTCATAGGGCTTGGGAGCATGTCCTGGTCAAAAGTCAAAGTTACAGTTGACTTTTTCCTTAAAACCCTAACTGTGGTGCAGATGAAATTGAGACTTGTTGCTAAAGCTTCTTGGATTAATCCATTGTTCCAAATGGATCCATGTAGTGCATTAGAGACCCTCAAACCCTCTCTTAAGGTCTTGGCACATGATTTGCCCTAAAAGTCAACTTAGGGGTGAATTAGGTCAAGAAACCCTAATTCCTGATTTTTTATGAATGCATCCCCTGAGGCAAAATTGACTTGATGATTGGGTCCATGAGGTTCCATGGAGTATATTAGGTTAGGTTTTGGATCATTGGCTTGTGCCCAGATGAAAAATTTCCATTTGGAGGCCCTGGTCGACCAAAACCCTAATTTGGTGACACTGTCGACCTTGAGACTTGATCCCCCTAGAAGGGAGCAACCTTGTGCTTAATCCTTGATGTGGGAGTCCTTTTGATCCATTGTGGATGTTTTAGAGGTTAGACAAGTTGAATATCATGTCATTCCTTGATTGATCCTTTCTCTAAGCACTCAGAGAGAGCTTGAAACCCTAATTTTGATTGTAGTGAATGCTCACCCATCTTTGGGGAGACTGATGAAGTATGATGGTTCCTCCATAATGTGATGATGATTTGCACAATGATGGGACATCTTAGTGGTCAAAATTTGGGGTATGACAGATGCCCCTATTTAATCTCCTTGGACACGAAGGTGTGAATGACGAAGGTATTCGGGCATTCGGGGTGCAAGAGGATTAAATATCGGAATAACCCAAATTTTGATGGTGGTTATGAATGGTAGTTCACGCATCCATCTTCTTTCGCTAAGTGTTGATACTTAGAAAAGGTAAAACTTCCCCTCGATCCTGGTTTCCTACCAAGGAACTGGTCTTAGTTGCGAAAATAAACTTCCCCTCGATCCTGGTTTCCTACCAAGGAACTGGTCTTAGTTTCTGATTTAAACTTCCCCTCGATCCTGGTTTCCTACCAAGGAACTGGTCTTAGTTTCTGATTTAAACTTCCCCTCGATCCTGGTTTCCTACCAAGGAACTGGTCTTAGTTTCTTTTGTCAATAAACTTAATTGACAAGGGACGCTATGCGTAGCGGTTTTCCTTAAACTTCTCGCCGAATTTTCCTGGGGAGATGCCATTTGAGTGGAAAAAGTTTCGATGTCAGACTTGCTGGGGAACCCAGTCGTCTGAGTTGTAAAGGTGTACAAACTTCTCTGTTGGAGATGCCATTTGTTGACTCTACTTGGGGAATGTGAGTCCCTTGAGAGACTGCATTCGCTTGGGGTCTTTACATCATACTTTTCTCGGAGATATTCTCGGAGAAATGCCATATGATGTGATCCAATTTTGAGGTGTCGATGACCTTTTCATCAGTGGGTTTTTCGGAGAAAAACTTCCGTACTGCCGAATCTCCGATTTAGGAGGCTTTCTCTCGGGATTTTCATTAATCCGGGAAAACAAGGATATCATCTTTAATGGCGAAGAGTGATGTTAACTGAGGGCTCTCTGTCTTTCAGAGGTTCAAGTTATCAAAGTGGTCAAGGGCCAACTTCCTTCCAGAAATAAACTGGAGGCTAGGCTGTTCAGACACAACATTTCCTGACGAGGCAAGAACTGACGACTCGATTGAGAGAACTTCTATCACTAGGGGACAAGACCGACTAGAGTGATAGTGATGCAATATGAAATGTGAATGCAAATCAATAATGCAATGATGCATGTATGTTTATACTGACAAAACTGACGCGACATACAAACTGACAGGTGAACACGACTGGATACTCAGCCATCGCGGGGCGAAGAAGTACCGCTGGTTCAAGATAGCAATTCCACCTTGCTTAGGAGAGATAGTCCCTGTTGGGAGCTAAGTTGGTCGGGCTTAGGAGATAAGAACTCGGCCGAGGCGTGTCAGACGAAACAAGGTCTCTGACACAAATGATCCCTTCATTCAGGCGTACCAGGTTAGAAGAAGTACTTTGATTCTGCACTTTGAAGTTCGCTTACTTCTGGAGAAGCGGTCGATGTTCTTCTGATGTTTAACAGTCAAAAGAAATTGCCGTCTTTATTTTAAAAGCAGAAAAAGTTTTAGCAAGTAAATTCATTTTTGTTTTATTTCAAGAATCGATAATCATGTTAAAATGTTGTTCTATAAAGCTAAAACAAGTAAGAATTACAAACAAAAGCACAAGGGCTCAAATTTTATTAATAAGATGGAGATCAGCCAAACGCGTGATTCCATTGAGTATTTACAAAGTTAGAAAATGGTAATTTACAGGGAAAAGGGCTACGTTGAAACGTAACGACCACTATCCTTCTACCAACTTTGAATTCAGGACATCCTGAGCTTCTATCGAAGATGACCTTGATTGGAGTTTTCTGGCGGATGATGTAACTGCTGCTGCTGAGGGACTTGCCTCTGTTGAACATAGTTACTTGCCATTATCCCTAATTTTTGCCTGGATTGTACTGTGACGTTTCCAATCCACCGGGATGATTTTTTTCTCTGTCTCTAACTTTTGCCTGGACCGCCCTTTCGGGTTTTCAATCCACCGAGACGTTTTTTTTTTTTAGTTTAGGCGAAGTATTTCTTGACTACATCAACATTTGTGGGGTAGGCAAATTCCTCTCCGTCCATGGTTGCAAGTCTCAAGGTGCCGCCTGAGAAAGCTTTCGTGACCACATAAGGGCCATCATAATTTGGGGTCCATTTGCCCCGAGAATCAGTGAGAAATGACTGTATCTTCTTGAGCACGAGGTCTCCTTTCCTGAAGACACGAGGTCGGACCTTTTTGTCAAACGCCCTCTTCATTCTCTGTTGATACAACTGACCATGGCATAGTGCCGTGATTCTCTTTTCTTCGATCAGATTAAGCTCGTCGTGTCGGCTTTGACACCATTCAGCTTCGGAAAGCTTAGCTTCCATCAATACCCGGATTGATGGGATCTCTACTTCTATGGGGAGAACTGCCTCCATGCCATATACTAGAGAGAAAGGGGTAGCCCCTGTTGAAGTGCGAACAGATGTGCGATAACCGTGAAGAGCAAAGGGTAGCATCTCGTGCCAATCTTTGTAGGTTACAACCATCTTTTGAACGATCTTCTTGATGTTCTTATTAGCCTCTTCTACCGCTCCGTTCATCTTGGGTCGGTAGGGAGATGGGTTATGGTGTTCGATCTTGAACTCTGCACACAAATCCTTCATCATCTTGTTGTTCAAGTTAGATCCATTATCAGTAATGATCTGGCTCGGAACACCATAACGGCAGATGATATTGTTTTTGATAAATCGGACCACCACTTGTCGGGTTACATTGGCGAATGACATTGCTTCGACCCACTTGGTGAAATAGTCAATGGCTACCAGGATGAACCGATGTCCGTTTGAAGCCTTAGGTTCAATCAAGCCAATCATGTCGATTCCCTATATGGAAAAAGGCCATGGGGAAGAAAGAACTTTAAGATGTGATGGCGGTACATGAATTTTGTCGGAGTATATCTGACACTTGTGACACCTCCTCATGTACTTGTAGCAGTCGGATTCCATTGTCAACCTATAGTACCCTGCTCTTAGAATTTTTCTCGCCATTGTATGTCCGTTGGCATGAGTGCCAAAGGATCCTTCATGAATTTCTTTCATAAGCATGTCGGCTTCTGGTCTGTCTACGCATCGGAGCAAGACCATGTCAAAATTTCTCTTATAGAGAGTGTCCCCGCTCAGGAAGAAGTTTCCAGCCAATCTTCTGGGGGTTTTTCTGTCTTTTCTTAGTGCCCCAGGTGGGTGCTCTTGTTTCTGAAGGAAGCATTTGATATCATGATACCAAGGTTTGTCGTCTATGACTGCTTCAATCGTGAAGATGTAAGCGGGCCTTTCAAGGCGCATTATGTCGATCTTAGGTAAGTCGTTCCATTGACCTACACTAATCATGGAAGAGAGAGTGGCTAATGCATCAGTCATGTGATTCTCCTCACGAGGGATATGATGAAACTCGACTCTGTTAAAGAAGGGTAACAACCTTCTTGCATAGTCTTTATAAGGAATCAGTCCTGATTGGTATGTGTTCTAATCTCCTTTTATCTAATTGATAACCAGAGCTGAGTCGCCATATACGTCCAAGTTTTTGATCCTTAAATCAATTGCTTCTTCGAGACCCATGATACAAGCTTCGTATTCGGCCTCGTTGTTCGTACATTTGAACGTAAGTCTGGCGGTGAAAGGAATGTGGGTACCCTGAGGGGTAACAATAATTGCCCCAATTCCGTTTCCATAATGATTAACTGCTCCGTCAAAGATTGGTCCCCATTGGGAACCTGGTTCTGGCCATTCACAAGGTAACGGTTCGTCGCAATCTTTCATTTTTAGATACATGACATCTTCGTCTGGGAAGTCAAACCCGATTGATTCTTGATTGTCAATCGGTTGATGAGCCAAATGATTGGCTAAAATACTTCCCTTAACGGCTTTCTGAGCGTGGTACTCTATGTCATATTCTGATAACAGCATCTGCCAACGGGCAATCCTTCCCGTGAGAGCAGGCTTTTCGAAGACGTACTTGATTGGATCCATTTCTGAGATTAACCAAGTAGTATGACAAATCATGTATTGGCGAAGACGTTTGGCTACCCAAGCCAAAGCGCAGCAAGTTTTCTCAAGCATCGTGTACCGAGTTTCGCAGTCGGTGAATTTCTTGCTCAAATAGTAAATGGCAGACTCTTTCTGTTTGGTTTCGTCTTGTTGGCCAAGTACACATCCCATTGAGTCCTCTAAGACTGTGAGGTAAACGATCAGTGGTCTTTCTTCCACTGGAGGTGATAGAATCAAAGGATTCAACAGATATTCCTTGATACTGTCGAAGGCAGTTTGACAATCTTCTGTCCAAACGCAATCCTGGTTCTTTTTTAGTAATTTGAAAATCGGCGCACACGTGGCGGTCATAAGGAATATGAACCTGGAGATGTAGTTAAAACGTCCCAGGAATCCTCTTACTTGTTTTTCAGTTTTCGGAGAAGGCATTTCTTGAATGGCCTTGACCTTATCAGGATCAACCTCAATTCCTTTCTGGCTGACGATGAACCCTAGTAGTTTCCCTGAACGGACATCGAAGGTGCACTTGTTGGGATTCAAGCGGAGCTTGAATTTTCTTAGACATTCGAACAATTTTGACAAATGTTCAACGTGCTCACTCTCTGTTTTTGATTTTGCAATCATATCATCAACATATACCTCGATTTCTTTGTGTATCATGTCATGAAACAGAGTAGTCATGGCCCTTTGATAGGTTGCCCCGGCATTCTTCAAACCGAACGACATTACCTTGTAATAAAAGGTACCCCATGGGGTAATGAATGAAGTTTTCTCCATGTCTTTTGGCGCCATTTTGATCTGGTTATAGCCCGAGAATCCATCCATGAAGGAGAAGACTTTGAACTTTGCTGTACTGTCTACCAGCATGTAAATATGTGGTAAAGGAAAGTCATCCTTTGGACTAGCCTTGTTTAGATCCCTGTAATCAACACACATTCTGACCCTTCCGTCCTTTTTGGGAACGGGTACGATGTTGGCTAACCATTGAGGATATTCAGATGTAGCGAGGAAACCTGCGTCGATCTGTTTCTGTACTTCCTCTTTGATTTTGATGGCCATGTCCGGGTGAGTGCGTCTCAACCTTTGCTTTACTGGCGGACATTCCGATCTCAACGGTAAGTGATGTTCCACGATGCTGGTATCCAACCCTGGCATATCCTGATAGGACCAAGCGAATGCATCGGGGAATTCTTTGAGAAGCTTTATCAAACTCTCTTTGGCAGTTGGACTGAGCAGTGCCCCAATCCTGATTTCTTTTCTCTCTTTTTCTGAACCCAAGTTTACCGTTTCCAACGGCTCTTTGTGAGGTTCAATGGACCTTTCCTCTTGTCTGAGTAGTCGAGAGATCTCTTCTGGAATTTTGTCGTCATTCTCTTCTTCGGCCTCGAATACCGGGAACTCAAAGTTGGGAGAAGGCATCGGATCGTATGTTTCAACGGGGTTTAAAACAAGCAATCTGCATGACGTGATGATTCGTGTTTAGAAGAGATAGAGAAAATGCAAGTGTGTGCAGTGTTTTATTTTACTGCTTGTTTTTATTTGAATTGTTTTTTAGGATTACCATTTTCTGAAAAAGCAAAAAGAGAAAACAACAATTAATGCGAAAATTACAGAACGGCGTTATTTTATTAATGAACAAGTCGATCCTTGAAACTACAGCCCTATAAAACAAAACTCTGTCGCTTTGGGCTAAGCGAAGAGGGAAAATTTACAGAAAGCGAGCCCTATCAAAACATCCGTTTCACCTGGGCAGGGTGAAAGGTTAAAGATAGCAATTACTTTGACTGATGAACGATCCTCGGAACCTCGACGGCAACCCATTGGCGGCGAACTCCTCGGTGAATCACAAAGTCTGGCACCTTCCTTGATTTGTCTTCAGAAATGACGCTGATTTCTGGTGGAGCAGGATCATTGGAATCAGTCTCCCAGGCAGAATTTTCGTAGGAGGATTCCTCAGTTGTATTTTGCATAGCATTTATGCTCTCAGCTGTATCTCCCCATCCAGTAGGCTGGATATCTTCGAGCCTAATACGAGAGCTTTCGGGAGCGGTGTACTTGACCATATAGTCGTATTTTCCACTCGGTTGTCCCAGAGTGTCCCAAACTTCTTTGGAACTGGAGGAGTCATCTCTCTCGATGACGTTAACCTCAGGAAAAGCATAGTTGATGAATTCAAGTCATGCAAACGTTGCAAATTCATCTTTATGTTGAGTAGTTTCTGAATGACCTGAGTGTTGATCCCATGACATGGTGGGGACACAGATATTCTGTTTAAAAACGGTCAGCTGATTTTCATTGTTCCGCTGACTCTCTTGCCCCAAGTTTCCTGGGTAAGGCTGCCACATTGGCAGACCATCCATTGGGCCATAGTAATTGTGGTCAAAGTTGTCTTTCATCAGAGTGTCTTCCTCTAATGAATTTGGCAGAGCACGGCATCCTTCCGGATCACAATCCCCGTATATCATTTCGACATCTGACTTGGGTATAAATCTCGGACTCTGTGCGGGAAAGCAAAATGGTGTAGGCACCTCTTCCTGAGACATATAACCGTCCTCATTAAGATAGGACTTCCATTCTTCATCTGTGTCAGAGGGATCTTCCTCATTAATAGCATGTACTGCCTGAGACATTGGGTGAAGAAAACCTCCACTGTGGAAGAAGTTTTGAAGGGGATGAAGACTTTCATCGTTGGCAGCTGTCTGGGTACAGGTTGTAGAAAAACCAAGACCCTTCTTTGTTGCATTGCTAATAGGAATGACAAGTTGTCCCCATCCTGTTGTATCGGTACTCTCGACCGTTTTGATAGCATCTTTGTATAAGGAAATCGAGGTTCCTCATCTTGATTGATTGTCCTTGCTCACTGTCAGTGCTTGGAACTGAGTTCCAATAACCTCCTCGGGTTCTATGCCAGTAGATGATGACAAGTTGCTTACAAGGAAGGCTTGTTCCCCACAAACTGTGACAAGTTGATCGTTCTTGACGAACTTTAGCTTTTGGTGGAGGGTCGAAGTAACCGCTCCAGCCTGATGTATCCAAGGTCTTCCTAATAAATAACTGTACGTTGCCCGGATGTCTATGACCTGGAAAGTGACTTGGAAAGTGTGAGGACCAATAGTTATGGGAAGATCAACTTCGCCGATAACTGTTTTTCTGGATCCGTCGAACGCTTTGACGACGACCTCGCTGATTCTCATCGGAGGGCCTTTGAATGATAATTGCATCAAAGTGGACTTCTAACATTCAGGGCTGACCCTGTGTCTACCAGTACGCTGGCTAAAGCATCGTCCTGGCAGTTAACTGTGATATTGAGCGCCATGTTATGACGACGACCCTCTTTGGGTAATTCCTCATCACTAAATCCCAAATTATTGCAGGAAGTGATGTTAGAGACAATGCTATCAAACTGTCTGATTGTTACATCCTGGTCCACAAAGGCATGTTCCAAGACTTTCTGTAGAGCCTCCCTGTGGGCTTCTGAACTGAGTAACAACGATAAAACTGAGATCTTTGAAGGAGTTTGTAACAGTTGATCCACAATGTTGTATTCACTCCTTTGGATGAGCTTCAGTATCTCATCATCATTTTTCGAAAGGTCGGGATTACTGGATTGACCGACTGGTGAATCAGGAGTTTTCGTCTGAAGTTCCTTTTCCTTGTTAGGTTCTCCAACTCCTCGGTTGAAGATTCGACCGCTCCGTGTTACACGACTGATGTCTGCAATATTCACGAAGGAGGGTAATGGAATTTCCTTTCCATTTTCAACTGTCATTGCATCGTATTTGTAAGGGATAGCCTTAGTTGATTCATACGGTAGCGGTCCTGGTAGATAGATAACTACAGGAGCCTTCTGATTTTCCTGACCATCATAATTAATCTCGATCCGTTCCCGGTTGGGAACTTTAGATTCGTCAAGTAGAGGGATAATGGCAAAAACATCCCTGGTTATGTGGTGACCAGAGATCGTGACAACATCCTCAACTTGCTCGGCAAGGTAGTTCGGCGTCCAGTTGATGGGTCCAGAACCCAGATATGGGCGAATCTCTCCACGATCTACCTGACCCTGAAGAGCTGCTCTCACAAAGTAACACCCTTGGTTACTTTCCGAACAGACGCCGCAACGTTCATAGTTGTGTGGTGGCACCTGGCCACGCCCACTTTGAATACAATGTAACCTTACTAGGTTAGCTTCCACGGATCGGACATCCTGACTCTGACGCCGAGTGGGGTTTCTGTTATTGGTACTAATCTGCTGAGTATCTTCATCCATATAAATGGGCATCCACCAGTGATTTAACAAGTGCTGAAGTGCCTCCTGTATGAAAGAGCATCCTTGTTTATTTACCGAGCAAATCAGACAGGAACTGTAATCGTGCCGCGGCAGATTATGATATTGGCTTTGCCTTGAGTGCATCGCCACCAAGTTTACATTCATTGCACGGATACCGTGGTTCTGAATGACGTTAGAATTCGTGTAGACCATGTTAACTCCACGAACTCGGTGCTCTTGGATCCATCCAAGATCCATCTGTTCTTGTAGGGTTGCTTACACCACAGAACATCCCTGATTGTCTTTAGAGCAGATATCACACTGGTGATAATTATGAGGTGGCACATGGCCACATCCACTCTGTCTACAATGCATCTTGACCAGATTGGTCCTCAATAAGAGTACATCGTGAATTTGATAGACATTGTTAAATTCTCCTTCTATCAAATTGACTGCAGCCTTCTCATGTTGAGGCAGCGGATTCGTGAGAACATTAGGATTTGTATCCTTGAAGGATAAGACCCCGCTCCTAACAAGTTTTTGCACGTCGGACTTGAAATTAAGACAAGTCTCTATGTTATGCCCTGAACCTCCTTGATGATAAGGGCAAGTTTGATCCACCTTAAACCAAAAAGGCGGATTTTCTGGTACTGTAAGAGGAGATTTAGTCTGAATGTGCCCCTTAGCCAGTAGTAATGGAAACAGCTCTGCGTACGACACGGGTATAGGATCAAATCCTGGTGGCCGTGTTGTACGTTTGTTATTGTATGGAGGAAGAGCCTGCTGAAGAGGCTGTTGTGTCCTTTGTTGATTAGGTTGGCTCTGCGCAACCTGAGGTTGATACGTAGGAATAGGCGCAGTGCTGATAGCAGGAATCACAGCTGCTACCGGTTGATACCGTCGCCTTTGCTTTCCGAGAGAGATATTCCTAATATCCTGCTCTTTTTTCTTAGGGAGAGCACTACCGTATTTTTTAGTACCGCTCGTCGATCCAGTGTCTTTTACTAAACTTCCTTCTCGGACGGCTTCCTCAAGACGTACGCCCATGGCAATCATTTCGGTGAAATCACTGGGCGCACTGGCAACCATTCGGTCATAGTAAAATGAGCTTAAGGTCTTTAAGAAAATCTTTGTCATCTTTTTTTCCTCCAGAGGTGGACAAATTTGAGCGGCAATCTCACGCCACCTTTGAGCATACTCCTTAAAGGTTTCCTTGTCCTTTTGTGACATTGATCTGAGTTGATCTCTGTCCGGTGCCATGTCCAAATTATATTTGTATTGTTGGACGAAGGCGGTGCCAAGATCTCTGAATGTGCTGATCGTGGCACGGTTTAAACCCATGTACCATTTGAGTGCGGCACCGGTTAAACTATCCTGGAAGTAGTGAATCAGTAGGTCCTGATTCTCCGTCTGAGCTGACATCCGCCGAGCGTACATCACCAGATGGCTTTGAGGGCAAGAGTTACCCTTGTACTTTTCAAAGTCGGGCACTTAAAATTTGTGCGGAACTTTCACATTTGGGACCAAGCAGAGATCTGCGGCGTCCTTTCCAAATAAATCCTGACCGCAAATGGCTTGCAGTTCCTTCTGCATTTCCAAGAACTGCTCCTGGAATTCCTCCATTCTGTCAAACATAGTTTCCTTCTTACCAGAAGGTGTCTGTGGAATATGTCCTTCCGCGACAGTGTGCACCACAGGGGGTGGTACCGTGACTACGGTAGTGAGTCTTGGCGTCTCCCGAAGTTTGTAACCTTCAGGAGTCTTCAGTATGCCTCTGGCATCTTCGCTTTCCCGAAGTTTGTAACCTTCAGGCCCAGCGGCTTCAATTGTGATTCCCTGATCTTCAGTGATCGGCAGAACATATCCTTCCGGGATATAGTTAACAGGCATGCCCCAAGGACGATCTTTCGGTATTTGATACCTAGGATCATACTTCTCCACTATGGGCGTTGAGGTGATCTCTGAGATCACAGTTCTTTGTAGCTGAGCTTCTGCCATGGCTTGCATGTCGTTACGAAGCTTTCTCATATCCTCTCTCAGAGCGTCGATCTCTTCTGACGATTGGCCCGAGTATTATACGAATGAGACAGTTTGACTCTAGAACCGAGACACAAACGTGAGATTCGTAGGTAAGAAGAATACGCGATGTAAGAATGATGAATGCAATGATTATATTAATTGTTTTTTGGTTTAATCAAAATAAACTTCGACAATTAGATTGCAAATATCAAACAGTGGGGAAAACCCTTTTTATTGAAATTCAAAGGATTACAGAAATGGAAATACAGTAGATTACAAAGTGCAGAAACAGAAACCTAAACTAATGGGTCCCGAGTCCTCTCCGGAGAGAAATCGGGTGCTGATTCTGGTATCTTCCTTTTCTTTGACCGGGGCTCTTGGGTCGTTGTCGGGTTGTCATTCCTTTGCCAGGTGAAAGGAGCGAGCAAATTCCTTTGGTCATCCTGATTTTCTATAGCATGTTGCTCTAAAATCTCGATCAGAGCATCTTTCTCTTTCAGTAATTGCTGTATTTTGATGCACTCTACATCAAGGGTGCGGTACTTATTCTTCCAAGACCTTCTCTCCTTTTGAACTTTGTTGAGAGTAACCTGAAGCTTTTCAGTTTCTGTCATGAAGTACATGACAGATTCCTTTGGCGGAAGAATTCCGTAACGAGGATAAGGCATCTTTAGCTTGAGAGCTCTAGTTTGTACCCAATGGAGGTAAGGCTCCACCGAGACACAGTCTGGTTTTCCTAGAGACTCTCGTCCTTTCTTATGAACATGCTTCCAAGCGTGCACTATTTCCATCTTTAGTGCTCTGTCATTTTCTCCTTCCTTGAAGAAAAGACCTTCCAGATGAACACCCCGTGGGACGTGTCTCATCGGGTATCCAAATTGACGACGAACCAACACCGGATGATAGTTGATTCCTCCCTTAGTTCCTATAAGGGGTACGTTGGGGAAGTTTCCACAACGGTCAATGATCCTGATTCCATCATAGATTCTATTACACCAATCTATATCAGAGTTGGTAAGAGACATGATCTTCTGCGACTAGCGCAAGGCACTTTTACAATCCCAAAAAGCAGCAGACTTGGGCAAGTGAGAGATAAACCATTTGTAAAGTAGAGGTACACAGCATGTGATCTCCCCTCCACTGTACAAATTTCCCAAGTGTACAGAATGATATGCATCTGCGAGCAAAGTCGGCACAGGGTTTCCAATGAGAAAAACCTTAATGGAGTTGATATCGACGAAGTTATTAATGTTGGGCAACAGAAATAACCCGTAGGTGAGTAAAACAAATATGCTCTCGAAAGCAGTCACGTTACAAATATGCTCTCGAAAGCAGTCACGTTCCCGATACTGGCGAAGTACAGGGCTTTCTTTGTCAAGAACTGAGCTGGCAAACCTTGTATGCCACCCTTAGTGGTCATGTGAGTCCTGACCTCAGACTCGTCCAAATGAACTGCTCTTGCAATGGTCTGATTCTTTGGAATTTCTTCCAGTCCAGAAAATGGAGCTTGATCTGTAATGTGTAGATTAATCAGATGAGAGTATTCCTCCAGCGTTGGTGCTAGCTGGTAATCTGAGAATGTGAAACTGTGATAAACCGGATCGTAAAACTGAATGAGCGCATCCATGATTCCCTCAATCACATGGACTCTTAGCAGTGGTAGCAAACCTCCGTGCTTGGCTCTGAAAGCCTCTGGGTTAGTGATCATCCTCGCCAACCTTCTCAAATCCTCTAGCTTTGGAACCTTGAAGGTGTAACTATGAGTTCTTCTTCTACCAAAATCCATTAGTGCAATCCTTTTCTCTGATATTTGCAATCACAGTCTCAGTTTAATTTGAAAAACAGAGAGACTAGAAGAGAATTTTTTTTGTTTTAATGTTTTTTTTAATGAATGCATGAATGCAGCACACAAAAACATAGAAAAAACATGGGGTCAAAGGGTCGTTGTCATGAAGTCAAGGCTCTACCCATCCCCAAAGGTTTATACTAGGGTGATTTTTGTACCTGTACTCATTATCATCAGCTCCTCCCAGGAAAGCAAAACAACAAGCGGATCGCCAGCGAGTTGTAGAGCAATCTTAGAGTAAGTGCCATTCACCGAGAATAGATCACCAGCCTCAAATGAGGGTAGTATCGCGTAACAACTATTCCCGATAGTTTCCGCACTACAAAAGGGTTTGGCTCCTCAGCTTCTCAGACATCACAATCGGCCCATTGTCTAGGTGAGAGAATGGGTTGCATTGGTCAGCCTCCACTGAGGTTGATGGTCGACCTCGTCACCATCACTTATCTTAAGTGTATACTCGATCTTTCCACATGCGGCATCACACGCATTCCCATTAGCAGAAAAATAAACACGTATAGCAATTAGGAAAAGCAGTATATATATTTGTCCTAATCATCCTAGACTTTTAAGAGCTAAGAATCTTAAGTTCCTGACAGAAAATGGCTCCCCGGCGGAGTCACCAATCTGTGGTTTCATTCCAAATTAATGGCGTTTTGACCTAAGATCCTAGTGACGTCAAGGTTTCCCCAAAAAAGTACAAGATCCGTAAAGAGACCTGCGTTCTCCCCAGCAGAGTCGCCATTCTTCTGTAGCGAGTGATTTTTGGAAGTGGTTGCGAAGCACGATCGCTCTAGTACTACAGTTCGATTCATTTTTTATCCTATTAAAGCTGATGAAGGAAGGGAAATAGATGTCTCTAACTAACCCTGCTTGCATACTGAGATTAAACAGTCAAAACTGTTGGTTTACAGATGCTACAAAGATTCGGGGTTTTTCCTAGGTTTATTTTGTTGACGAGGGGTGCTTTAGGCTATCGGTTGAGATGTTAGGACGAATATATATGAAAGTATGGGATTTTGGGTTTTTGTTTAGTGTGCTCGCTAAGATTTTTCTTTCAATCTTATGCCTACGTATTCCCGTTTATCGAAACAGGGAAATCAGAGCGTTCGTAGTTCCTCATATTCTATGGGAGGAAATGGGTGTTTTGGTGTCTTGTTCAAAGCCAAGACGTGAAGCGAAAAAGGTGATATGTATCTTGTTCAAAGCCCAAGATGTGAAGCTGAAAGGTGTTGTCTTTAGAGAGAATTTGTCATCTCTAAAGAGGGGTCTGTCTGTTACGACTGTTTATAAAGGAGAATTACTTTAACCGGGATGTGTGAATCCGACAATGCCATAATTTCCTTTAAAGGGGATTTTTAACCTGAAGGAGAAGACTTTAACTCAGTATAGAGTAATGCCATATTTCCTTAGGAATTTCTCATACTAAAAGAGGGACAGTGGCATGGATGTAGATGATCCAGAGGCTTGCCGCTTACAGCGATTAGATGAAGGGGAAGGAGTTGTTGATGTTTATGTACTGTGAACGAGGCACAGTTTTGATGCTAAAAGGTTAATTGGATCAACCAGTGGTTTTCTTATACAAAGCCTAAGAGGAGGCTATCATGTGTCTCGTACAAAGCCCGAGAAAGAGGCTAAAAGGTTTTGACTCAGTGAAGGAATCTTTTGGTATCTCGTATAAAGCCCGAGATGGAGGCTATTTGACTCAACAAGAGAGTCTTTGTATCTCGTACGAAGCCCGAGATGGAGGCTAAAATTTGTTTGGCTCAATAAGAACCTTTTTGTATCTCGTATAAAGCCCGAGATGGAGGCGAAAAGGGGTGATCGACTCAACGAGGGAGTCTCTTATGTGTCTCGTACAAAGCCCGAGAGAGAGGCTAAACGTTGTTTACTCTGCTGGGGAGAATCATTGTACAAAGCCCAAGAGAGAGGCTAACTTCACTGGAGAAGGATCATTATACAAAGCCTAAGAGGAGGCTATGGCGACTGTTCAGTTAAGTAACAAGTCCAGTATACTGATTTTTAAAGAGAAAATCAGTTCTTATATGAGCAACACTGTACTCGAGGATTTGATTCGAGGATCCGGGTTGTTCCCGTTCTTTAAGGAAATGGGAAATCCGAAGAGTATTGAGACTGTCCGAGTCTGCGGGTTTCCTTCCTATTTAACGAAGGGGGCACTTGAGAATGTCTTTGAGACTCAAGGAGATTAGACTGTCCAAGTCTAGAGTTTCATCTTTTGTACCATGCTTTGAGAAACAGTAGTAGACTCTATAAATGGACTGTTTCATACAGATGATTAAGTTCTGTTCCTATACCTCTAGGAGGTCGTCGGGACAATTTGTACGAAGCCCAAGAGGAGGCTGGAAACTTTTAAGAAGCCGACGGGTCCTTGTACGATGCCCAAGAGAGGCTATCATTCCCGGAGGAAGAGATCATTATACGAAGCCTAAGAGGAGGCTGTGAATACTTCTAAGAAGCCGATGGGTCCTTGTACTACGCCCAAGAGGAGGCACAGTTGCTTTTAGGAAGCCTGTGAGTCCTTGTAAGATGCCCAAGAGGAGGCCGATGCTTTTAAGAAGCCGATGGGTCCCCAAACCCCGAGAAATTCAAGACAGGCTTTTCAAGAGGAATAGATCAAGCCAGGAAAGTTCGAGAATTTGGAAGAAACTCAAGAGATGCAATTCACGGAGAAGAGATCATCTCTGGGGAGTAGAGTTTCTTTGACAACTTATATGAGTTACAGTCTATGAAAGGGTTCACCGAGAATGCTGCCTTTCATGTCTCCATATTGTTTAACCTCAAGAGGAGGGAAGACTGTGTCTGGTAATCCTATCGGGATCTAGTTTTGACTATTTAAGAGTGATCAACGGGCTTAATGCTAGACGTAGTTGCCGGGGAAACTCTAAATATCTATACTATTATTACACAGTTGATATGAGTTTATGAAAGAAGAATTACAGTGAAACAGCCCCACAATACAGTTATATGTATATGAAAGCGGTAAATGAAAGCGTATAAACACTTACTCGGTTGTAGAGCTTCCATGCTGTTTGGTTAGTTGTTCAACAAAGAAAGATTGAAAACAACAGTATATTCAAAATCAAAGGAGAAAGTGCTTTGAAAAGAAAGATTTGGGGTTTACAGCTCAAGGAGAGGCCCAGGGTTTTATCAGTGAGCGCACTGTTTAAATTTGTACAGAGGGACTTATACAAGTGACTGTGGCCCAAAATGTTTTCTGTACAAAGGGATGGGTCTTACACTCTCTCAAGAGGCCCAAAAAGTTTAAAGAAAAAGAGTGGGGCTTATAACACGAGGGTAGGCCCAGATGATTTTTCCGTCTGAAATGGCGATCGCGCCGAGGTTTTCTTTTAACGCAGAGGGGCTTATACAATATCTGAGGCCCAAAATGATTTTGGTTAAAAGGGGGTTGGGTCTTACACTCTATTAGAGGCCCAAAAGTTTTGAATGGGTCTTATAGCTCGAGGAGAGGCCCAAAAGGTTATTTTTCAAAAGGGCGACGATCGCGCCGTTTGTTTTTGACGGTATCGGGACTTATACAATACACTGAGGCCCAAGAATGGTTTGGTCAAAAAAAGGATTGGGTCTTACACTCTATTAGAGGCCCAAAGAGTTTTGAAAATGATTTATGAGGGTTGAATTAATCCAAAAACCCTAATTTGTTTTCAAAAATGTGTTTTAATTGAATAAAAATTCAATTAACATGATCAAAATTGTTTAACATAGGAAAAACAAATTGTGATCTTGGATTAATGCTTCAAAAATTAAGTATTGACCTACAAAATAATTAGAAAGCATTAAAAGTTGCAAAATCAAGGTGGAAAAAATATTTTAAATGTCAAAAACAATTAAACTATTAATTCTTTGCAAAAATATCAATTATACAAAATAAATAATATTTTTGGGATTTTTTGAGAAAATAAAATATTTTAACATTTTTGTGAATTATTAAAAAAAGAATCAACTCAAAATCATTAAAACTCAGAGAGAAATTAATTTTTGAATCAATTAAATAAAATCACAAAATTCAAATATTTGAATTTATGAAAATGGCGCCAAGAACATGGACCAAGAACACGCGCGTTTTCTGCCTTGCCCAAATTTGCATTTTCTATCCAATCTCGCTGAATACTTGATTATATCATGCAATCCACATATCAATATGCTCGTCTCAACCTCACGATCATGTTTATGACAATTAATTTCATTTAAATTAAGCATAAAACAAGAAATCACGATAAATCCTTATGAACCCTAATTTCTGCATGAAGGCTGGGATTTTTAATACACAATTTAAACAAAGCAATTACTTGAGGGGAAACATTCCATGCATGATTATGAACATTTGGCAAAAGTATTGTGCGAGGAAATATGCATAGATTGAGATATGACCAAGTTTAGGCTTACCTCTAGGTTGTGACAGCAAGAGCAAATTGATTTCTGAGTAGGAGGTGTTACAGATGAATTGTGATGATCTGAACAGCTTCCCTACACCCTATGGAGTGTGTTTGAAGGCTTGGACTTGACTGAGAATGGCTGGATCACTTCATGGCATCTCAACTGCACTTTGGTTAAAACCTTGAGCAATTGACTGGTGATTTTGTGAAATCTGTGTTCCATATGTTATGTGAGTGTTTGGATCACTTCTATATGATGTATGTGAGGTGTGTGAGTGATTGATTTGATTGGAAAAGCTCCCAAACTCAAAACCCGATAGTGACTTACCTTAGAAGGCAAAATTGGAGTGAAAGAAGAGATTTTGAGGAAAGCATCTGTTTGATGGCTTTGGTGTACTCAAACTGATCATAATTGAGCTCTATTTATAGTAGAGCAATTTTGTTTTGGGATCCACAGTGAATGGCAACTGCAGCAGGTGTTTGTTCAATGTTGGCCAATGGAAATCCAAGTCTCCTCTAGCCATTGACTAGAGGTTAGGGCACAGGGCTGTGGTTCCCTTGGTCTTGGATAAGTCTTGACTGAATTCAGTTGCAAATGGCTCAGTCCATGCCACCTTGATGCTTCCATTGAATGCTCCAATCCAAAATTGGAGTCTTGTCCCTATTTTGGCCATTCTAGGTTCAACATGTTATTTCTTGTTCCAAAGACTTTGGAGGCTTGGCTCAGTGATTGTCCCCTTTAGATTCAATCCTCTGATGTGTCCAAGTGGATAGGAGCATTTGGATTTGGCTGATTTTGGCAAATCGAACAAAAGTGCAAATTCTGCCTTGCCTTGGCAGATTTCAGCAAGGCAACTTTCCAATGTCATATCTCATGACTCAAATGGAATTTGGTAATGTTCTTGGCTATTTTGGAAAGCCCTTACATGATACAACAACTATTTGAACATGTTTGGTTTTGATCTCTTTTGAATCCAAGTGAAAAATCCCCCTACATTTGGCAAAAAGTAGGGTAAAATCTGACTTAGTGAAATTTTCACTAAGTGTTGGAATAAAGTGACTTTTCTTGATTTTGATCACTCCATAACTCAAAATCCATAATGAATTGGAATTAGGTCTAGTTGAAGTTTTTGTAGAGGGCAATGAGATCTAAAAATCAAGCCTTGGATGGGAGAAAATGGCTTTGTGGTTTAGGAGTTATGACCCTCCAAAGTTGGTATCCTAGCCACTTTATTTTTAACTTAGAAAATTTTCTAAGTTTTTTATGGTTACCCCTTTTACAAGTTACCCAACTTTTCTTGATTTTTCTTGATGAATGGTGATTCAAATCATACATTAACATCATTTTAGGGTTAAAAATCCATTTTGGTGAAAAATCTCAAAAAGTCAAAGTTGACTTTTGTGCACAATTGACTTTTTATCAGATGAATTCCAAACTGTGCAATTCTTCATGAAATCATGTCCTTGACCTAAATCAAACTTGATGGACATGTTCCATGGGTGTCATAGGGTATATTGATGCATGTCATAGGGCTTGGGAGCATGTCCTGGTCAAAAGTCAAAGTTACAGTTGACTTTTTCCATAAAACCCTAATTGTGGTGCAGATGAAATTAAGACTTGTTGCTCAAGCTTCTTGGATTAATCCATTGTTCCAAATGGATCCATGTAGTGCATTAGAGACCCTCAAACCCTCTCTTGAGGTCTTGGCTCATGATTTGCCCTAAAAG
The DNA here is from genome assembly GCA_022829125.1 of Lathyrus tuberosus. Taxonomy (NCBI): domain Eukaryota; kingdom Viridiplantae; phylum Streptophyta; class Magnoliopsida; order Fabales; family Fabaceae; genus Lathyrus; species Lathyrus tuberosus. The sequence goes on from JALAZF010000193.1 coordinate 7,860,518, forward strand.
ACAACTTAGGGGTGAATTAGGTCAAGAAACCCTAATTCCTGATTTTTTATGAATGCATCCCCTGAGGCAAAATTGACTTGATGATTGGGTCAATGGGGTTCCATGGAGTATATTAGGTTAGGTTTTGGATCATTGGCTTGTGCCCAGATGAAAAATTTCCAACTGGAGGCCCTGGTCGACCAAAACCCTAATTTGGTGACACTGTCGACCTTGAGACTTGATCCCCCTAGAAGGGAGCAACCTTGTGCTTAATCCTTGATGTGGGAGTCCTTTTGATCCATTGTGGATGTTTGAGAGGTTAGACAAGTTGAAGATCATGTCATTCCTTGATTGATTCTTTGTCTAAGCACTCAGAGAGAGCTTGAAATCCTAATTTTGATTGTAGTGAATGCTCACCCATCTTTGGGGAGACTGATGAAGTATGATGGTTCCTCCATATTGTGATGATGATTTGCACAATGATGGGACATCCTAGTGGTCAAAATTTGGGGTATGACAAGATGGTGAGGGATGAGACACACATGAAGAGGGAAATATATGGTATAAGGTGTAGTCGTTGCCACAAGGATGGTCACAACAAGGCCACTTGTAAACTACCACAGCCACAAGAACCAAGTTAGGTACCATCACATGTTGATTCAAGTCAACCATCACAAGTTACAGCAAGTCAACCACCACAAGATGCAGCAAGTCAGCAACCATCACAAGCTGTTGCAATAAGTCAGCCACCAACTGTTACAAGTCATCCACCACCACCTGTTGTTACAAGCCAGCCACCACCACCTGTTGTTATAAGCCAACCACCACCACCCAAAACTAAGAAAAAACTTCATAAGGGTGGCAAGCCTGTTTCCAGCCAACCATGATATTTATTATTCTGTCTACTAAGATTTTGTAATGCCATTTAATGGCCTGGCTTTTTTGTTTTTTTGTTAATGCACATTTTGGAATTGAACCTGTTATGTAATGCCTTATAATTGGCTTTTGTTTTTGAACCTGATATGTAATGCCTTATAATGGCCTTCTGTTAATGAACCTGTTATGTATCAACTTTAATGGTGTTAATGAATGTTGGAATGGCTTATGATGCCAAGTTATATTACATTTTGTTTCCACAAATATTGGTCATTAGTCTGCATTTTTTACAGGTTGGATATTGAGACATTATTCAATGAAAATGTGAAAACATAACACAGACATCATTCATTGAAACAACATAACAATACATCATTCATTGAAACAACATAACAATACATTATTCATTAAACAAACTCATCAATTTGTTACAAACACAAGGTTCAACCATAGAACTACCAACATAACAACATAACTTTGAACTACCCTAACACTAATTGAGATACATTGTTACAAACACAAGGTTCAACCCTAAGCTTACAATCCCAACAACAATGGAAATTTTGAGCCACCCTCTAGTGTAGATAATTTCATTCTTCAATTTGTTAATTTTCTTCTTCTGTCTTTCAAGCTTCAAATCTCTTTCATCAACAAACTCACCACCCAACCACTTGAAGAAATTACAACCCTTTTCAATGTGGTTTTTGTAATTTCTACAACCCCAGAATTTTCTCCCCTTGTTGACACTGTTCACATCATTCACTGTTCTAAGAACACTTTCATCTTGACAAAAACACTCGATTCTCTTGTTTCTACAAATCAAAAAACCAGTTGTACCATAACTATGGTTATTTGAAGTTGAGGCATTGCTTGCACTCTTTGACATTAAACCCTAATTCCTAAATTGGAGAAGATAATGGAAGATGATAGAAGGAATATGGAAGAAAGGGATTTATCCCTGATTTGAAGACGAAGATGGAAGACGACTGAAGAAAGGTGGAAGAAGAATTATGCTTCACTCAAATGGAACCCTATGTACGTTACATATACATATGCTGATGTGGAATTCTAAATTGTCTTACTTGGCATGCCAGCTCACACAAACTAACTTTTTTTTGACACAAACTAACGAAAGGGGCTAAAGTGTTTAACGAAACTTAAATTAAAGGATCATTATGTATCGTTTTTTTACTTTAGGGACCAAAGCGAAACTTTGCTCAAAGTTAAGGGATCCGGTAACTAATTATGCCTATAATTTATTTTAAAGATTTTTGAATTGTTAAAAAATTTCATTGAAGTTACTTTCTCGTTACTTTTTAATTGTCATGTTTAGACAAAAATAATTGTTCCTATTTAAATATCAACTTAATAGTATAAGGTTGTAATTTGTCAATTATCAATTTACTTTTTTAATTAGTCTGTTTCGTTCCATAACTAGAAATGGAGTGAGAATTGGTGATTATGAAGAGTTGTAGTATATCTAAACTTCCGATGCAGCAGAGAGAGAGAGAGAGAGAGAGAAAAGAAGTTTTGTCACTATACCAACTTAATTTGAACAAAAATGAATTCATCATTCTTTAAACTCTTCTCACAAATAAATTAAAGATAATTTTAGTTGACGTAAAATGGAAGTCACATTCGCTAAATTAATTAGACTTTTTTTTGTTAAATTCTTTTTGTTTCCTCTAGTATAATGACTTTGTTTTGTAAAAAAAACCAATAAATAAAATTGTAAGGAACTTCTGCGCAGTTAATTAAAAAGGAGAAAAAGTTAGAGATCCTCTATTTCCGTCAAATTCAGTTCCTCTATTCCTTTCCGAAGCGTATAAACTTTTGATGAAACAAATCATTTCTTCTGCAACAATTCAATTAGTTTTTCTTACTTTTTATCCCTTAATTTAAAGTATTGTCTTACTTTGGCCCATCAACTAAAAAAACCTTTAAAAAACCATTTAATTATTTTAAATGGTGTCTACAATTAGTTTTTTTTTTAAACGTTAACTTTTGTCTTGATCGACATGTAAAATTTGACCTGGCTTATTTCCTCTTTGCTTTTTAATTGTTTATCTAAATTATGAAATTTTAACAAAATGAGAAGAAAGGAAATCTAGCTAGCCGCCACCCCCTCTTTCTCTCTTCTCTCTTTCCCTTTTATTCCTCCCTATCTTTCTCTCTTCTCCTTCTTCCACCACCACAATCCTTCATCTTTCTCTTCATTTTCACTTCTAAATGAGGGTATGCATTGATTTTCGAGACTTGAATCCAGCTACCCCAATGGATGAGTATCCTATGCCAGTGGCGGAAATGCTTGTCGATTCCGCCGCGGGACATGAGTACCTTAGTATGCTTAATGGGTATTCTGGTTATAATCAAATCTTTATTGCTGAGGAAGATGTCCCAAAAACGGCGTTTCGATGCCCTGGAGCCTTAGGCACTTACGAATGGGTGGTAATGCCTTTTGGTTTAAAGAATGCTGGGGCAATATATCAGCGAGCAATGAATTCAATTTTTCACGATTTCATTGAGGATTTTATGCAGATTTACATTGACGATATCGTTGTTAAGTCCGTTTCAGGGAACAATCATATAGACCATCTTCGAAAATCCTTCGAAAGGATGAGGAAGTTTGGTCTAAAGATGAATCCTCTCAAATGTGTGTTTTGTGTGCAGGCGGGAGACTTCTTAGGCTTTGTGGTCCACAAGAAGGGGATCGAAATCAACCATAACAAGGCCAGGGCAATAATGGAGGCGAAAGCGCCATCTACAAAGAAGGAGTTGCAATCTTTACTTGGCAAAATCAACTTTCTTAGAAGGTTCATCTCCAACCTTAGTGGGAAGACGCAAGCCTTTTCTCCTCTACTTCGACTAAAGAAAGGAGATTTCGAAAGGGGGCAAGAGCAGCAGGATGCTTTCGACAAGATTAAGGAGTACCTAACGCACCCCCCGATCTTAGTGTCACCTTGTAGAAGTAGAAGTATGAGGTTGTACATATCTGCGTCGGACAAGACTTTAGGGAGCATGTTGGCTCAGGAGGACGAGAATGGTGTCGAAAGAGCCATCTACTACCTCAGTAGGGTCTTGAACGATGCGGAAACTAGATATAGTGTGATTGAAAAGTTGTGTTTATGTGTGTACTTTTCTTGTATGAAATTAAAGCACTATATAAAACCAGTTGATGTTTACATTTCTTCTCATTTCGACGTTATAAAATATATGTTATCTAAGCCAATCTTGCACAGTCGAATTGGAAAATGGGCATTAGCATTGACTGAGTATTCTTTGACATATTTGCCTTTAAAGGCTGTCAAAGGACAAGTAGTGGCTGATTTCATAGTCGACCACGCTATAAATGAAGAGTCTTTGAATTATATTGAAATGGAACCATGGAAGTTGTACTTCGACGGTTCTAGTCATAGAAATGGAACTGGAATTGGGGTTCTTGTTATTTATCCTGACAAAATTCCAACAAAATTCAAGTACAAAGTCGAAGGACTCTGCTCAAATAATGAGGCAGAATATGAGGCTTTGATAGCATGACTTGAAATCTTGTTGGAATTGGGGGCAACTCGGGTCGAAATAATGGGCGACTCTGAGTTAGTCATAAAGCAGATAACAAAAGAGTACAAATGTGTTAAGGAAAATTTAATCATGTACTTTGTAATAGCTAATCGACTCTTAAAAAGGTTCGATATGGTTACGATTCGACATGTCCCGCGAATAGAGAATTTTGACAATATAAGGGAAGCTACACCAAATTGTCCCTTCCCAAATTCATTTCCCAACTCATAGTACTCGCTAAAACAAACCGATTTTGTTAACAAAACGAATTCTAGTTTAAGTCCAGCACATTATTGGTTTTGGATTTTGATGGATACTTGAATTTCAAATAGGTAAAAAAAATTGGAATTGGAAATAGTTTTGAGATAGTAAAATGGTAAAAAATGGATATTGAATTGTGAATTGGATAATGAAGTGAAGTTGAAATGGATCTAAAATGGATATGGACCAATAATGGTTCTAAATGTGGATTTTGAATCAAAAGTGGATAATAGATAAAAAATGGTTTGAGTCGGATAACACATGGCTTGAAATGTGGATATGGACTTTGAATTGTATTTGAAACTTGGATGATGATGAACTTGTAATGACACGTGGACCTTCTTTGGCCCCCGCCTCTTGGAGATGCCTTGAATCCAGACCCTAATTGGATAATCACATCAAGACTCCCTTAATAACCTGTATCTCAAACCTTGATGATGGACTAGAAGTACCAGTGAATAGTCTTTACAAGTGAACTTCTTGACGACTGCTTAACCAGGGAAATAAACCCTAACCAAGTGACGAGGAATATAAGAAGATGATTTTCTTGATGGTTGTATAGTCAATGCCTTGAGTATGCACCAAAACCCTAATCCACTTGCAGCTTGAGGAATCTTGAAGAAGATAAACTTGATACCTAGTGAACTTCTGATAAAAAAAATACTCATGATGTTGGGAACTCAACTTTTGCTTCAAATTTGAATGATAGGATCCAAAGCAACTAAGAAACCCTGGTTCAAAAACCTCTTGATCCCATGTCTTTATGAGCCTCGATGAAATGCATGATTATGAATTCATTACCTAATAGAATATGCATATGAAAGCGAAGCAAAAGCCAGTTAGGGTTAGGAAAAGTGAGAAAAAGGTGAGGGCAAATTTTGGGGTGCGACAGCTGTAACACCCCAATTTTAGTGACTATTTATTTCTATTAATTATTTGAGTGATTTTGTGAATTATTTGATTTATGTGATTTATTTGATTTACTTGATTTATTGAATTTATGTGAATTGTTTCATTTATATGAATATTTGGAATTATATAAATTAATTGGTTTATTTAATTTATTTGAATTAATTGATTTAATTGATTTAATTAAAATATTTGATTTATTGAATTATTTGAAATAATGAATTTGTTTGGATTTATTTGAAATAATTAATTTATGGGAAATTCTTTTGACACCACCCTTGTTTCTTAGGCACCAACTGAATTTCCGGTTTTGCCCCTTTATTCCGGATGTGCACATCCGGACGCACCATTTTTTTAAAATTTTCATTTTTTTTCCGGATGTGCACATCCGGTAAAAGTTCGTATTTGCAAATCCGGGAAAAACACTGAAGCAGAACACCAGAACCACAAATATTTCTCACATTCATAAAATAAAATCGGGATTACATTGAGAAAATCGGCATGGTATCGACAGAAATTTAAATATTACAAGATCAATAGCCCGGTGGACGCTTGCACATCTCTAAGATGTCATCGACCGTTCTTCGGATTGTGACGGTCGCCTCGAACTCGAACGGGAATTGTTCCTCGTAACCCAAATAAGTTTGCCACATCGCTCTAACACCGTCTTGATTCTTGAGCTCAACAAGGATGTAAGCGACATTCCCTTCGTTATCAACCGAAGGTGAACGATACTGAAGCTTCACAACCTTCCGCTTGTCTCCGTAAGGTAGGAGATGTTCGATGTCGTCAATGATTTGGTCGAGGGGGATGTCCCTCATTATCGTAAACTTTTGACCGCGTGTTTTGCCGTCGGTGAAGGAGACACTTGCGGCATACCAACGGATTTTGATTTGATACAATTGAGACATTTTGAGGTTTTGTGAAAGATATCAAATGAAACCCCTAATTTAAAGAAAAGTTAGGGTAAAGTTATTTCTGCCCAAGTTCGTTCCGGATGTGCAGATCCGGACAAACCCTGCAAATACTATTTCCGGATGTGCATATCCGGAAATTGTCTAGATCTGCAAATCAGAATGTTTTACTGATACAATTTTAAAACAGAATTGACAGCTTATGCAGTCACTTGGTGTAGGCTTCAGTGCAATAAAATTCGTAAGTGTATTAAAAAGACATATGGATAAAAGTACAATATATTTCACTTCAATAATGTACATTGTGTCGTATGATTATACAAAAGAGTTAAAACAAAATTCTCCGTCTAAATCTATCGGAGCTAGAACTTTCAATTTTTCCGCATTTGATGCCTTTTCAATTGCTTGCAATATTTCGAATTCAACCGTCCTTTCGACAAAACTATCTGGCCACGACTCGGCAATTGCGGTTGCATGCGTCGCCCATTGCGGTGATTTAGGTGGTATCGGACATCCGGGTTTCAAGATAACTTGTACGAAATGTCTTGATTTCGCAAGCCATCCGATACACATGATGCGATCATTTGGATTCAACGGAGGTGCGGTGTGTAGTGGAAAAAAGGTTTCCGAAAATCCGTATCTCGTCAAGTCGATACACACCATATCGTAGGCGCATGCTATAAGATGACCCATCTCGGGGAAGCTCATCCATTTCGATACCGGTGCCGGACCACTCAACCACGGAACAAGTGACTCGTGAACCTTGTTGTAATTTTCTTAATTTTCATAGAGACGCAAGTATGCTTCTTTATGCGTCTCCAACTCTAGGATAAGTTGATGACGTACAAGTGCATGACCTTCCTCTCCTTTACCGAGTAGAGCCGACACGGCTCGATAACCGCAATTACCATCCCCTACAACATCGATTATACCGTCGATATGCTTGTGCATAAAAATCGGCATCTCGTCAATAAAGGAAATCATACGTGTAGTTGGAGTCGGAGTCAGAACTCGTGGAATCGGTGTCGGAGTCGGTTTGGAAATGCGAGCTCCTTTCACGACACTTTGTAGAGATTTAGGAGTCGAAGAGTCCGGAAAGATTTGGTCAACGTGCTCATAATACGAAGGATACCGAGTTATTGAGTTGTCATTTGGTGTAGGCTTCAACTTCTTCGGAGCACCCTTTGTCTTAACCGGTTGAGACGGAGGTATCATTGCGGTTGTTTCGGGGAAGGCAATCTTCCTCAAATATTTTTTGATGTGTAGCTTCATATTGTCGTCGGCCTTCGAAAATCTCATTTGAATCGCTTCCAATTTGGTCAAAATAGAGATATCGGGTTTATCTCCTTCCTTACAAGCATCATCATCAAAACTAAGTCTCATCCAATGAGGGCAAACTTCGTCAATTTGTATTGGGTCACCTAGTTTCAACTTTTTAGCAATGGTACAAGCACAAGGAAGACCATAGGTTTTCACAATAGTGCAACCACACTTTGCACTATCGGAACCTACCGTTTCGGCTCGGTTGGCCTCGTGAAAAATATAGCCCAACCCCGCCCGAGACATGTTGCCGATCAATTGAGAGTAGAGGAAGTTACCTTTAAACCGATGTTCCAAAACTGTGATGCTCCGACCGAAAGTGGTTTGTATCTCATTGTGTTGGTTTTTGATCATTAGATGCACGGAGTCCCAATCCCGACATAAATCCCCCTTGCTATTTCCCAACCAATTCTTCAAAGTGGCATGTGCCGACTCAACTCTATTGGTGGTAGTGTTTCCAAGATGTCGTACGTTATCGGTCCACGCACAAACAATCTTTTCTTTCACTTGATCAAGAATGGTGGATTCAACATATTTCAACAAAGCGGGGTACCGTTCACACACTTTTCGGAATTTAATGACCGAATCGGCATATAATTCCGTTGTGGAAGAATTTAGAATATGAGTCCATGCATCCATAATTTTCTCTACAATGACACCCGACTTGACCACTTTTCCGTCTTCCGAATCCACTTGCTTCGCACCCACCGCGGTCTTAACCCGACTTCGCACATTCTTTGTTATGTGAAATCGACAAAGTAGTGCATTAGAAGACGGAAAGACTTTCGCAACCGCATTCATCAAGGCGTTGTCGCGGTCCGTAACAACTGCTTTTGGCATTTGAACATGTTTCTTCAAAAGTGACTGACACGTCTCCAACGCCCACGTGAAATGATCCTCTTTCTCACACTCCAAAAAGGCAAAGCCGACGGCATATGTCTTATCCGTAGACGTAACGCCAACCATCTCAAACAATGGAAGACTATACTTGTTTGTCTTGTAGGTGCTATCGAGAATGAGCACTGTTGAGAACGTGTTAAACAACTTGATGGAATCCGGATGAGTCCAAAAAATATCTCGTACCGTAATTCCATCATCGCGACATCTGTACCGAGACACGTAATCGTTGTCCTCCAACACTTTCAACAGTTGTTGCATCTCATTCTTATCTCCCCTGATTGCCTTGTTCATTCGATACCGCATGTTATACACTTGCTTTATGTTTGCAACATTTTCGGGTTCTTTCTGTTTCAACGTCGCAAGTATATTCTTCGGTGGGACAAGGTTCAAGGTCATGTCAGCTATACATGTCATCTCTTTCGCCTTGAGCCGACATACACTTGGATGACCTTCTAGCTTTGAGCACATTTCGTGGTTATGTATACCACAACGAACGGTAAATCTCCATTTCTTGGAAACTAACATGTAACCACCAATCTTAAAAGGGCACTCACATCTTCTAGTACCGGTCTCGTCTTTCTTTAACTTCCGTAGAGGTGCTTGATATTTGCCGCTTCTTTCGCACCCCAAAATTACAAAAGCTTTTCTTCTATCCGACCCATTATCCGATCTCCCGATATTTACACCGAAGCCGAGCTCAATAGCCGTCCTACGAATGTATGCGATCATGCTTTCACGATCATCAAAGTCTTGCTTGTTGTTAAAGTCACCGCCGACATCAACCGACTTTACGAGCATACCTTCATCTTTCGAGGAAATCGGCGCAACTAATTCTTTTGCCATGTTATCGGGATGCACCATCTCTATTTATAAACAAGAATATAACAATTAATATGTATAAATAAGATTTATTCAAAAATGCTGAAAACTTAAATTAATTAGCTTCAGGGGTTTTTCCGGATGTGCACATCCGAAAAAGTTCATGCTAAATTATTTCCGGATGTGCAAATCCGGAAGTAGCGTAACTTGTTTTTCCAAAAATGTATATTGATAATGTGAGCAATGTAGTGGATGAAGTTGAATGTTTACCTGAAATTCAGTCTTTCCTTGCTCCCTTTGATTTGTTGCACCAAAAATTTGAACTTTTTGAGTGAGAAATGAGATTGATGAAGTAGGGTTTTTTGACTTGGTGAGAGTGAGTGAGGAAGAAGAAGGTTGATTATGGGAAGGGGGGAGTGATCGTGCAGCTTTAAATATTTCAGAATATCTTCCGGATATACAGATCCGGAGACATTCCGGATATGCACATCCGGAAAAAGTTTTTAATTCTTAAGGATCCGGTGCGTCCGGATGTGCACATCCGAAATTTGGGGGCAAAAAAATAATTTCACATGGTGCCTAAGAAACTTGGGTGGTGCATTAAGAAAGGTCCTTAATTTATTTAGTTACTTGATTTATTTGAATTATTTAAATTAAGTAATTTATTTAATTGGTTCTATTTGATAGAATTTTATAGATTTACTAGAATTATTAGTTGGGCTTAGTGTGGTGTGTGATTAGTAAGTGAAATGGGTGGAGTTAGGTCCAATTGGTTCAAGACATTTTAAGGTTTAAGAGAAACAAAAGATAGTAAGAAAAATTGGAACAAGAGAAGAAAAAGAAGAGAAGTGTAGAGGAGAGGAGAAGAGTGGAGAAGAAGAGGAATACAGGTTCAAGCTCAAAGAATTCATCCAAAAACCAAGGTAAGGGTGGGTTTTTACTCATTAATGGGATTATTGTATGATAATTAGTGGGTAGAAATGAGTTTAGATTAAAATCTCCAAAAATTTCTATGAGATTGAAATGTTAGGTTTTGATATTAATTCTTGAAAAAATTAATTAATTTTGTGTGTTTTGAAATTAATTATTAATATATTATAAAGACCCATTAATAATTATAATGTAAAGGCTGAAGTAATTGATTTTGTGAAATCCTTTTCACCATCCCTGTAGCGCCACTTTTTTTTTTGTGTAAGGCTACTACCCCTATGACTTGGTGATGTACCACAACACTAAGAGCACCATTATCGGTTTCTTTTCACCGTGCTTACACTTTTTCCAAGAAAAAATTGTCCGGGTTTGATGGATAATTGCTGGGTAATACCGTTCTTTGATTTGTGAACGTAGATGGACTAAACAACATTTTTTAGCTGTGAGAATAAATAAAATATAATAAATAATTAAATATGTAGTATATTATGATATTTAGTGGGATCTATTTTAAAGTTTTTAAAGAATTGTATGGATAATTAAAAAATGGAGATAAGTTATTTAAATAATTGAAAAGTGTGTAATAATATAAAAAATTAAGTGGGATCTATTTAAAAAACTCAAATGAGTGTAATAGATGTGGGTGCTCTAAGAAGCCAAAATGTAATGAAATCTGAAACAGTAACCAACGAACATGATCTTCTTGGAATGAAATGTAGCAAAATATGGAATTGTAATAACTTCATTGCTTGCACTACAGTAGCAAGCGAACCACTTAGTAACCAAATGAGACATATGATACTTCTTAGGGTGTATTTGTTTTAAGGTTGTAAAAAATATTCTCGGAAATATGGATATGGGAATACAATATTCTCATATTTGATTTAAGTTTTGAAAAATTATTCTAAGACATATTTTATTTTCAGGAATTTTATTTATTCATGATTTTTTTATTTTTATTCCAAGATTTAAAAGGTAGGAATCTAACATTCTCATGGAAATAAAGTTTAACTAACTACAACTTCTCACTACTACTCATATTTATTTATTTATTTTATTTTTTATAATTTTAAAATTAAATAAATAGTAAAAACATTCCTAAGAAATTTAGTTTTTGCCAAACACTTATATAGGAATATTATTCCAAGGAATTATAATGATGGGAGCAAGATTCTAAGAAATGTTAATTCTTAACTTCAAACAAACACACACTTAGGGATTGGATTTTGTAGCGCAGGTATTCATAAGGTAAGTGGAATGTTATATTTATAAATTAAAAGTAGTGTTACTGAAGAAATAAAACAAAGTATAATGTATGTAGCTAAAATAAAATGTGAGGTCCTTGTGATTCGATACTGTAGCGGCATATGAGAATTACTTTAATTTTGGTTACTATATTCACTTAAGTACCTTATATAACCAAATGAAAAGTGATATTTTATAAAACATGTAATAGTCATTATACTACGGTAGCGTAACCTTGTTTTAAATGAAAATGAGATTAATTTTATGAAATTAGAAATTATACTAATTGATTAATTAATTAATGGAGATTTAGGAAAATTGAATGGGAGATTGTTTTAATAATGTTTATATATAATATATTCATTATATATGATAATAATAAGGGATTAATTGTTATGCACTGATATTTTACACTGTCAATTCATCACCATCATCCGTTTGTATGACTTTATAAGTTTTTAAAATAAAAGTCAAACCACTTTTAACATCTAACAGCTATAATTTACTGACAGTGTAAAACTTCTTTACACTGTCAGTGTATTTCAATTAAATCTTAATAATAATCTTTATTTAATTATAGATATTTTAATCCTCATTTAAATATTGGATTTAATTATTAATTATTAGAACCTTGTTTAATTATTGGAACTTTATTTAAATATTAGAATTTTATTAAAATATTGAAATATTTGTTAAGACATTGAAGATTTATCAGATATTGATTATTTATTTAATATTGATTATTTATTTAATATTGGTTATTTATTAAAAATATTGATTGTTTATTTAAAATATTGATTATTTAATTAGATATTGATTATTTAAGTTAGATATTGGTTATTTATTTAAATATTAATTATTCATTCAAATATTGATTATTTATTAAAATGTTGATTATTTATTAGATAATGATAGTTGTTAAAATATTGATTATTTATCGAATATTGAATAATTATTGAATATTGAATTGAATAGTGAATATTTATTGAATATCGAATTTTTTATTAGTAGAGACTGATTAATTATTCTATATTCAATTGATGATGTGTGCTTTATGAATTGAGATTGAATTGTGTTGATGCTTGTGTATTAATTGCTAAGTGTGGTGGTCTTGTTTGTAGTAAGAATGCAATGCTTTTGAAAATGTAGTTGTGTGTGCAATTGAGTGGTAATTCAAGTGTGATGAATTATTGAAGATATGCATGATATTAAGATTAGAGAATGGTCTTAATTGCATATGATTGATGGTTGCATACACATCATTTGTGTCAAGAGGCAATGCTTGTCAGTTCTGGGAGCTAGTGACTTGTCTCAAACCTAGAGTGGGGTTTGAAAGCTTAGGGGCGGGCTTTTGTTTGTTATTGGTCTAGGGGACGGACCCGGTTTAAGTGTAAAAACTAAAAAATAATAACAAGTGTTGGTACCACATGGCATGAGTTGCATTGAGTCTTGCATCGAGTCACTTTGCATATATGTTTGTTATATGAAAGTATGGGTATATATGTGGCTTGTTGAATTGGAAAAATTGTGAATTGAATGGTTACTTGAGTAATACTTGTTGATGAAACTTTGAAGTGTGAGAATGATTATACTTATATTTATATGCCTTTAAATTAATTATCATCTTATGATTTCAATATTGATGTGAATTCTCACCCTTCTGTTGGAATGATGTTTTATACGACATCGCTCAGGTACCGAGGAGTAGAGTTGCTCGTAGCGCGAGGTAGCCGTTGGAGTAGCTGATTAATTTCTTTATTTATGTTGGGTCGAGTCATGCTCTGATGTAACACTGGGATCGTTCGATTTATGTTTTAGAGATACATTATGTACTTTACCTTATGCTTTTATGTTATTTGAATTGTATGAAGTATAAGCTTTTATGCCTAAGTATTGTTTATGAATGTGATGAGCATGGAACTTCTTTATGCCAATTATGATTAACTTGAATCCGCTGCTACATGCTAATGTGATAGTTTTTTAAAAACATGAAATCATTTAAGTGTTAATGAGCATGACAGGTGTTTGTGATGTTTTGAAAATATATGTAACACCCTTTTTGTGAAAGGAATGATTATTTACTCTGATTTGTTTATATTTATTGCGCGGGGTTTAGAAAGGTGTTACAATAGTTACCCCTATTCAATCAACTTGGACCTGAAAGGATGATAGCAACGACTTTCAGACGTTCAAGGTAGAAGGTGATTGAATACAAAAAGAACCCAGAAATTTACAGACTGTGGAGAGATATACAATAAAGTGATTGCCACCCGAAGGGGCTCAAAGATAGCGGATACCAACCAAAAGTTGAGATAGCGAAAGATGACAGATGTGTCAACCGAAGATGCCAACCAAAAGTTGGGACAAAGAGAGCACCGATAAAAGGTAAGCTCACGACAAAGAATACCGACCAAAAGTTGGAATAGAGCATAGGATATCTACCTCAATTTGGGATAAAGACAAAGTACCAACCAAGAGTTGGGATACAAGGTACTAATCCACAATCAGTATAACGAGGCTGCCGACCGAAGGTGAGCTCACAAAGGGTTGGGATACGGGATACTAATCCATAAAAGTTAGGATGAAATGAAGGATACTAACCAATAGTTAAGATAAAAGGACATTAATCAAGAATTAGGATAACCGGAATGCCGACCGAGAGCGAACCCATAACGAAAGATGCCAACCAAGAGTTGGGATGAAAGATACTACCCAAGAGTTAGGATAACCAAGACACCGACCGAAGGCGAACTTATAACGAAGAATACTAACCAAGAGTTAGGATAATGGGTACTAACCAAGAGTTAGGATATGGGATAAACGGAACACCGACCGCGGGAAAACTCACAACGGAGAATACTAACCAATAGTTAGGATGGCGAGGACGCCGATCAAAGGCGTGCTCACGATGGAAGATACCAACCAATAGTTAGGATAGAAGATACTAACCAAGAGTTAGGATAACGAGGACGTCGACCAAAGGCGTACTCACAACAAAAGATACCAACCAATAGTTGGGATAAATGATACTAACCAATAGTTAGGATACATGAGGACGCCGACCAAAGGCGTACTCACAATGGAAGATACCAACCAATAGTCGGGATGAAACCAAGGATTACTAACCAAGAGTTAGGATGAGAGATATCAACCAAAGATTACCAACCAAGAGTTGGGAAAGAGGGCACTAAATAGAGATTACCAACCAAGAGTTGGGAAAAAGGGTACTAACCGAAAGCAATCTCACAACGAAAGATATCGGCCAATAGTTGGGATAAAGGATACTAACCAATAGTTAGGATAACGAGGACGCCGACCAAAGGCGTGCTCACCACAAAAGATACCAACCAATAGTTGGGATAAAGGATACTAACCAATAGTTAGGATACACGAGGACGCCGACCAAAGGCGTGCTCACAACAAAAGATACCAACCAATAATTGGGATAAAGGATACTAACCAATAGTTAGGATACACGAGGATGCCGACCAAAGGCGTGCTCACAACAAAAGATACCAACCAATAGTTGGGATAAAGGATACTAACCAATAGTTAGGTTACACGATGACGCCGACCAAAGGCATGCTCACAACTAAAGATACCAACCAATAGTTGGGATAAAGGATACTAACCAATAGTTAGGATAACGAGGACGCCGACCAAAGGCGTGCTCACAACCAAAGATACCAACCAATAGTTGGGATAAAGGATACTAATCAAAAGTTAGGATACACAAGGACGCTGACCAAAGGAGTACTCACAACCAAAGATACCAACCAATATTTGGGATAAAGGATACTAACCAATAGTTAGGATAATGAGGACGCCGACCAAAGGCGTATTCACAACAAAAGATACCAACCAATAGTTGGGATAAAGGATACTAACCAAGAGTTAGGATAACGAGGATGCCGATTAAAAGCGTGCTCACAACAAAAGATACCAACCAATAGTTAGGATAAGGGATACTAACCAATAGTTAGGATACATGAGGACGCCGACCAATGGCATGCTCACAACAAAAGATACCAACCAATAGTTGGGATAAAGGATACTAACCAAGAGTTAGGATAACGAGGACGCCGGCCAAAGGCGTACTCACAATGGAAGATACCAACCAATAGTTGGGAAAGATATACAGGAAGTAGACTTTACAGATTTACGACCTGAAGGAAAGATGACTCCGCTGGGGAAAAGAGAAGTTTAAATAAACAACTATGCAGGGGAGTAGAGGCATGGTAAGCGAATCCATCGTCAACTCCATTATGGATAAATGAAGGTTGAATCTCCTGAAATATGCCACTCTCTGCTGAGGAACCAACGGGCAAAGATAATATCAAACCTGGCTTATGCTTCGAATGCATATGTTTGAATTTTTCTATGGCGTAATGCTCTATACGAGATGGAAATGCTATGCATTTGGAGGATGCGATGCAAAGATGCTTATGCTATAAAAAAAGCCCCTCAGCAAAATAAATGCTGAGGATACGAAGGCAACTCCACTGGGAATGACAAACTGAATTGTCCTCAGGGTCACAAACCGTGCTGACAAAGACAAATTGAACGACCTTCCTGATCGAAACCTTTGATGAAGTTGAAACCTGAAGAGAACTTCCACTCCGTTGGGGATTAAGAATGACAAATGCTGAAGATGGAACCCAAAAATATGATACGGAATAGGCGCCAATAACCATTGGACTTGGCATCTGCCGGGGATGTCAACCACTGTTGATCAAACCGTTGAGAGTGTAACACCTTTTTCTACCCGACAAACAATGTAAATAAATACACCCATTATATCAGTGTAAAATCCCACAGGGGCGTCACATTTCGTCGTAAAACACCAAAATTAAATCAAATACTTCGCAGCGGAAAACTTCACAAAACCTCATCATAATTTATAGCTTAAAGGTTCAAAACAACCTCAACAAATCATAACATCATCAAATAAAAGAACACTGTGGTTCGACTCAAACGTCCCGACCCGATGTTACATATCAGAGCAAGACCCTCTAATCGACGGAGAAAATCATAATACTCCAAAAATGCTAAATCTTCATGCTGCCAAGAAAGCTAAGTCTGATCACTTGCACGTTACCCACGTGGAGGCAACATTCAAACAGGCAAGGTGAGTAATCACGAATCAATATATAAGATATAAGCGAAAGATAAAGTAGCAACATAAAACATCACTAAGTCATTCACAAACATCACCAGTGCATCAAATACATCAATAGAATGCAATGCCACATAGTATGCAAAGGCAACATCATCGACTCATGCATATGGTACCAACTCGTCATAGTTGATGGACACTGGGCCATCACCCTCCAAGGATCCCCACCAATAGGATCGATTCTACACAAGAACCGGAGTACGTCACAAAACACTTTAATCCGCATAATAGGATTGAAGCCACCACTAGACCGAAGTCCGAAAAATGTTATGAATGCATGATGCAAAACGTCATAATAATCACCATCACAGCTCGTCAAAGTTGTATCATCATTCATAAAAAATCATCATAAGACTTCACATAGCATGTATAACATCAACATGCATATTATCAATTTAAATCATCATAGCATCATAGTATAGCATCACTAACACACGTCAAAAATCATCATTATAGAATCATCATCAAACATCATGACACAACTTCAATTCACACTCATCACAATCTGTCACTATACCTCACAAATCATCATATCATAATCGTCACGTCAAAATTTCCCGATTTTATCCCATTCATCTTCATCACTAGTTCACTCATGTTTTATTACCTCACCATAGCCTTACGTCTCAAAGAATCTGCATCCTAAGCGAAATCAGGACATAAATCGCAAAAACGGGAAAAACTGCCAACAGCCCTGTCCATACGCGTATGACCATGCCCTATATGCGTATGGCTCAAATTTTCACCCCTGGCCTGCGTATCATACGCGTACGACCACCTGCCCAGGCCTCCTATACACGTAATGCCCTCCTTGTTACGCATATCATCATAGAGGTTTCTCTCTCAAAATCCCCCTTCAGACTCCCATTACGCATAATGACTAGTCCATACGCGTAATGCACCTTTCCCAAGAACCCATACGCGTAATGCACCTTCCCATACGCGTATGTCTCTCCCTCCTCAGCTTCCCATACGCGTATTACCATCTCATACGCGTATTGCCTCCATTCTCATACTCGTATCCTACGCGTACTGGCAGAGGGTCGTGTTGGCCCTGGGGACGGGTGCGTATGCTACGCGTACCACCCTGGGAGTGTCCCCTCTTACGCGTAACGCCTCCCCTATTACGTGTATCACCAGAAAGCACTCCAAAACTCAGATTTCACATCTGAACGAAAACATTCCCATTCCAGCACCTTCGATCCTCCGAAATTAGACTCAAACCAATTTTGATTCATCACATATCTACGTTTTTATCCTACTTCATTGTTTACATCAATTCCTTCCTAATTATTAAGCCCTAATTCATTAAACCCACCTTCGATTACAGATTTAGTTTGTTCATACATTCATCACAGCATCAAAAGTCATTCACACAAATTTCACAGGAATTTCAGCAACACATACACATTCATATCAGAAAATCGGCCAACACAGATGCACGAAAATTCACACAGATTCAGCATACGGAAATCTATCATAAAACACAGAACACACAAACTACTCTACCTTAAACTTATATCAAACATATGAACCTGGATTAACCCCCCTACCTCGAATTTTCCAGCAAAAAGGTTCTTCGTTTGGGTTCTACGGTCGATTCCCCGTTCTATGTGCTATAGCCTCCTTTCCTCAGCTCTCTCTTCACTTCTCAGGGTTGCACAGACTAATTCTCCTAATTCCTTATTTTCTTTTTGTTAAACCTATCCTTTGGGCCCTAATCATGATTTACCCGTATTATCCTCAATTAACCTCCTCAATATTACCGTCTTACCCTTAATGGTTCTCCTCATTATTTCTAATAATAATAATCTAAATAATATTCTAAATATTCAAATTATTCTACTATTATTATTAATAAAATAATCTAATTAATTACCCATTCTAAGACACCACAATATTCCTTAACTCAAAGCTACCCCACACAAAGTCACCAAGCGTCATAGTATTCACCGAAATTCACCAAAACACCGAATAATCATAATAATTCAATTAAATAAGTATTATAATTATTTTGGGGTGTTACAACTCTCCCCCACTTAAAGAATTTTTGCCCTAAAAAATTACCTTAAGGAAACAGAGTCGGATATGACTCCTTCATCTGATCTTCACACTCCCAAGTCCAACTTTCGCCAGCTGGTCCACCCTATAACACCTTCACCAAAGCGATGTCTGTACCCCACAGTTGCTTCGTCTCATGACCATCAATCCGCACAGGTAATGCTTCCACAGTCAGATTATCCCTTACTTGTACATCATCCATCTGAATCACATGCGATGGATCCGGAATGTACTTCCTCAACTGAGACACATGGAACACGTCGTGCAAATTCGCAAGTGACGACGGTAAAGAAATCCGTAGGCTACCACCCCTATCCTCTGTAAGATTTGATAAGGACCAACAAAACGTGGAGTGAGCTTCCTAGACTTCAAAGCTCGACCCACACCAGTCACTGGCGTCACCCTCAAAAACACATGATCTCCCTCTTGGAATTCAAGTGCCTTCCTTCTCTTATCATGATAACTTTTCTGACGACTCTGCGAAGCTCTCATCCTTTATTGGATCATATTAATCTTCTCAATCGTCTCCTGCATAATTTCAGGTCCAAGTACAACACTCTCTCCTGACTCATACCAACACAAAGGAGTCCTACATCTCCTTCCATACAAAGCTTTATACGGCGCCATCCCAATACTAGCATGAAAGTTGTTGTTGTACGTGAACTCAATCAATGGTAAATGGCTATCTAAAGATCCTCTGTGATCCAACACACAAGCCCTCAACAAATCCTCTAAGGATTGGATAGTCCTTCCCGTCAAACCGTCCATCTGAGGATGATATGCAGAACTCATCCTCAACTCAGTACCCAAAGCATCTTGCAAACTCTTCCAGAATCTCGATGTAAATCTCGGGTCTCTATACGACACAATACTCGAAGGTATCCCATGCAACTTCACAATCTCCTCAATGTACATCTCAGCTAACTTCTGTATAGAATAATTAATCTTCATCGACAAGAAATGAGCCGATTTAGTTAATCTATCTACAATTTCCCAAATCGAATCGTTTCCCTTCGCAGTCCTCGACAATCCCAACACAAAGTCCAAGGAAATGTTATCCCATTCCCACTCTGGGATATTCAACGGTTGCATCATACCTAAAGGCTCCTGATGCTTAATCTTTGACTTCTGATAAGTCAAATACGCATAAACAAACTCCGTAATATCCTTCTTCATACCTGGAATGCTTTTCTTAATATCTGGAAAATCTGGAACGCACACCCTGTCTCTGAATCTCGTCATACCACTCTCATCAATCCGAGATTCACCTCTGTTACCTTGGTTGATCAAGGTCAACTGGTCAACCAACTTCAAGTTAGATTGTTGTCCTACTCTGATCTCTTCCAGAATACCACTAGTCAATTTTAACATCCCCAACCTCACACTATCAGGGGCCTATTCACAAACCAAACTCAAGTCTCGGAATTGCTCAATTAATTCCAACACTTTCACCATAAGCATCAACATATGCAATGACTTCCTGCTCAATGCATCCGCCACTAAATTTGCTTTATCAGGATAGTAATTCAAATCGAAGTCATAATCCTTCAACAATTCCAACCACCTTCTCTACCTGATATTCAACTCTTTCTGATCAAATAAATACTTCAAACTCTTATGATTGCTGAATACTTCAAACTTAGATCCAAATAGGTAATGTCTCTAAATTTTTAGCACAAACGCCACAGCTTCCAATTCTAAGTCATCGGTTCGGTAATTCACTTCATGAACCCTCAACTGCCTGGAAGCATAAGTGACAACTTGACCATTCTACATCAACACTTCTCCAAGACCCATCTTCGACGCATCACAATACACTACAAAAGATTCATTCGGATTAGACAAAACCAACACTGGAGCGGTCGCCAATCTCTTCTTCAATTCCATAAAACTCCCTTCACAAGCTACATCCCACAAAAAGCTTGCCCCTTTCGAGTCAGCTGAGTCAAAGGTAATGCCAACTTAGAAAAACCCTCAATAACTTGGGGTGATATCCCGCCAATCCAAGGAAACTTCGTATCTTAGTAGCAGATTTTAGAGTCCCCCACTGTAACACAACATCAATCTTAGAAGGACCTACAACAATCCCACCACTTGAAATCATGTGGCCAAGGAAACTCACTTCTTCAACCAAAACTCACACTTCGACAGTTTTACATACAACTTCTTCTCCTTCAATATTTGCAACATGGTTCTCAAATGCTCAGCATGCTCTTCTTCAGATTTAGAGTATATCAGAATATCATAAATGAAAACCACCACAAACTGATCCAAATACTCATGAAAGATCCGATTCATGTACTCCATGAACACACCAGGTGCATTGGACACTCCAAACGGCATCACAGTGTATTCACAGTGACCATATCTCGTCCTGAAAGTTGTCTTCGGAATATCCTCAGGCTTAACACGAATCTGATGGTAACCCGACCTTAAGTCAATCTTGCTGAATACACAAGCGCCTACTAGCTGATCCATTAAATCGTCGATTCTCAGAAGTGGATATTTATTCTTGATAGTCAGTTTATTCAACTGTCGATAATCAACACACGACCTCATACCATCGTCTTTCTTCTTAACTAACACACAGGGGCACCCTACGGAGAAACACTCGGTCGAACACTTCTTCTCAAGTGATTCTTCCAATTGTTTCTTCAATTCGCCTAACTCAGAAACATACATTCTGTATGGAGTCACTGATATCATATGGGAACACATCCAAAGAGTCACACACCATGGTAGATCACCAACCACCGTATTTCCTTATGCCTTCAAAGAAGCCAACATCATAAACACCTTTGCACCATTTTCCACAAACTTATCCACTTGCTTAACAGAATAAACAACTCTTCACCTTTGCCACATTAGATTCATGCTCCGGGGCAAGTAGACATGGCAACAAAACCCATACCCGCGGGTATCCACCCGAACCCGCCCCGAAGTTGACGGGGAAAACCCGCTTTGACTGGGTTTGGGTTTTCCCCGATTAAAAAATATGGGGAAGGGTCGGGTAATGGGGACACTAGTACCCATCCCGAACCCGTCCCCGAACCCGCCCCGTTTATTATATTATGTACATTATTATTTAATTTTGTTAATTTAGAATATTAAATATGTGGCCAATGTTTTGATATTTTGATTTGTTTTATTTATTTAACATATTTCAAATGTATGTAATATTTTTTTTGAGATTTTTTTTTATTTTATTATTTGTAATGTAATTTGATTTGGGAAAAGATAAATATTTCTATTAAAAAATTGATTTTACTAAAGGGATGGTGGCGGGGAGGGGATGCCCGAACCCGTTTGGGACGAGTTTGGGTTTTAATTCCCCATCCCCGATTGGGTTTGGGGTGGGGAACGGGGATTGTTTGGGAGTTCGGGTTTGGGTTTGGGGGAGGTAAAAACCGTCCCCGACCCGCCCCGTTGCCATGCCTAGGGGCAAGTCGCAGATATCTTCAGGAAAACATCAGGAATTACACACCACTGGCATATCACTAGCCGTCACACTGCTCTCTATCCCACAAGAAGCAAACATCAACAATACCTAATCGTTCTCCCTCAAGACACTCCAACTTGACCGACAGGCAAGAAACTCGAATTCACCTCATCCTCAAATATAATAATCTGCATTGACTCATCAGAATAATCTGTAAGCACATGGCTTAACCCCAAATAAATCGCTGTACACACCATCTAAGCTGGCAAGACACGTCTATTCCATCCAGTATGAATCCTTCTATTATCAACAAAAGATTAAGGGTGATCAGTTCCTCAATTTATCAATAGATTACAGACAATCATGATGGAGAATAACCGTATTTACCAACTATAATAGTGTTCCCTGTATCTTGTGCACGAAGCTACCAAAGGAAAAAATTCTTAGTTGCCATAAACCTTATCTTCGTATTTCCTTCAGTTTTGGAAACAACACCATTCCCACAATGCTCGCATTCTAGCAATCAGCGGCACATCGATTTAACATTCCACAACCAAAACATCTCAGAGAAGCAAAAGCTTCTCCCCCACTTGTTTCAAACCAACTCCTGCAGACAACGGTTAGAAAACAAACAAGTACCGACAGTGTTTTCACACACCTGTCGTGTAATAAGGAACAAACAACATTAGACAACCTGGCCGAAATGACCAAACAGGCTCTGATACCACTAATGTAACACCCTTTTCTACCCGACAAACAACGCAAATAAATACACCCATTATATCAGTGTAAAATCCCACAAGGGCGTCACATTTCATCGTAAAACATCAAAATTAAATTAAATACTTCGCAGCGAAAAACTTCACAAAACCTCATCATAATTTATAACTCAAAGTTTCAAAACAACCTCAACAAATCATAACATCATCAAATAAAAGAACATTGTGGTTCGACTCAAACGTCCCGACCTGATGTTACATATCAGAGCAAGACCCTCTAATCGACGGAGAATATCATAATACTTCAAAAATGCTAAATCTTCATGTGCCAAAAAAGCTAAGCCTAATCACCTGCACATTACCCACGTGGAGGCAACATTCAAACAGGCAAGGTGAGTAATCACAAATCAATATATAAGATATAAGTGAAAGATAAAGTAGCAACACAAAACATCACTAAGTCATTCATAAACATCACTAGTATATCAAATACATCAATAGAATGCAATGCCACATAGTATGCAAATGCAACGTCATCAACTCATGTATGTGGTACCAACTCGTCATAGTTGATGGACACTGGGACATCACCCTCCAAGGATCCCCATCAATAGGATCGATTCTACACAAGAACCGGAGCACGTCACAAAACACTTCAATCCAAACAATAGGATTGAAGCCACCACTGGACCGAAGTCTTAACATCATCACTAGACTGAAGTCCAAAAAATGCTATGAATGCATGATGCAAAACGTCATAATAATCACCATCACGGCTCGTCAAAGTTCCATCATCATTCATAAAAATTCATCATAAGACTTCACATAGCATGTATAACATCAACATGCATATCATCAATTTAAATCATCATAGCATCATAGTATAACATCACTAACACACGTCAAAAATCATCATTATAGAATCATCATCAAACATCATGACACAACATTAACTCACACTCATCACAATCTGTCACTATACCTCACAAATCATCATATCATAATCGTCACGTCAAAATTTCCCAATTTTATCCTATTCATCTTGATCACTAGTTCACTCATGTTTTATTACCTCACCATAGCCTTATGTCTCAAAGAATCCGCATCACAAGCGAAATCGGGACAGAAATCGCAAAAACGGGAAAAACTGACAACAACCCTATCCATACGCGTATGACCATGCCCCATACGCGTATGGCTCAATTCCTCGCCCCTAGTCTGCGTATCGTATACGTAGGGCCACCTGCCCAGGCCTCCCATACGCGTAATGTCCTCCTTGTTATGCGTACCAGGAGAGAGGTTTCCCTCTCAAAATCTCCCTTCAGACTCCCATTACGCGTAATGGCTAGTCCATACGCGTAATGCACCTTTCCGAAGAACTCATACGTGTAATGTCTTTTCCCATACGCGTATGTCTCCCCCTCCTCAACTTCACATATGCGTATTACCATCCCATACACGTATTCCCTCCATTCTTATACGTGTATCCTATGTGTACTGGCAGAGGGTCGTGTTGGCCCTAGGGGCGGGTGCGTATGCTACGCGTACCACCCTAGGAGTGTCCCCTCTTACGCGTAACCCCTCCCCTATTACGTGTATCACCAGAAAGCACTCCAAAACTCAGATTTCGCACCTGAATGAAAACCTTCCCATTCCAGCACCTTCGATCCTCCAAAATAAAACTGAAACCAGTTTCGATTCATCACAGATCTACGTTTTTATCCTACTTCATTATTTACATCAATTCCTTTCTAGTTATTAAGCCCTAATTCATTAAACCCACCTTCGATTACAGATCTGGTTTGTTCAGACATTCATCACAGCATCAAAAGTCATCCACATGAATTTCACAGGAATTTCAGCAACACATACATATTCATATCAGAAAATCGACCAACACAGATGCACGAAAATTCACACAGATTCAGCATACAGAAATCCATCATAAAACACAGAACACACAAACTACTCTACCTTAAATCCATATTAAACATATGAACCCAGATTAACCCCCCTTACCTCGAATTTTCCAGCAAGAAAGGTTCTTTGTTTGGGTCCTACGGTCGATTCCTCGTTCTATGTGCTATAGCCTTATTTCCTCAGCTCTCTCTTCACTTCTCAGGGTTGCACAAACTAATTCTCCTAATTCCTTATTTTCTTTTTATTAAACCTATATTTTGGGCCCTAATCATGATTTACCCGTATTATCCTCAATAACCTCCTCAATATTACCGTATTACCCTTAATGGTTCTCCTCATTAATTCTAATAATAATAATAATAATAATAATAATAATAATCTAAATAATATTCTAAATATTCAAATTATTCTTCTATTATTATTAATAAAATAATCTAATTAATTACTCATTCTAAGACACCTAAATATTCCTTAACTCAAAGCTACCCCACACAAAGTTACCAATCTCTGCTTGGGGATTGAAGTCAATGATACCAACCGACTGTGGAATATCATTGAACTTGACCTGCTACTGGGGAAACGACTTTAACCTGCTGGGGGTGATAGCATACCCTTGCTGGTAAGATTACACTTCCTGACCTAATGAGAAAAGTAGACACCACGAAACTGTGGGGAGTATAAGATCTATACCAAGGAGAGACACCAAACAGGTCTCCTGCTGGAGATGCAACGTTACCCTATCTGATATGGTTGACTTCTAAACATTCATTGGGGAGTAATAAGCCAATCTGACTGGGGAAAGCAATCCTCTGCACTCTTGCTGGGAAGAGGGGAATTCCCAATGCTCTGCTGAAGGTGTTAGATCTTTAATGCTAGAGAGAAACTCTACTGGGGAGAACAATCATGCTAACCTACAAACACAAAATGTTCTATATGCGCAATAGTCGCTGGGGATAACAACTGAATCGTCTCTATGGTCATAAACTCTGCTAGAGAACCTGTTAGTTCTTGGATTGGCTGGAATTTTGGTAAAACAAGGTATGTTCAATGTTGATGTCAATGTGCTGATGTTGCAACATTGAAGTCTTAACACTGGGCTGTGTTAAGAAATTAATTGTTGAAGTTGGATGTCTGATGTCACATAGGCGATGTTGTGACATTAGATCTGCAGAATTAATAACATCAGGTTGTGATGTTGTTAGGGTTGCGTGTTAGCTGGAATTGTGGAGAGCAAACTGTCTCATTGGATGCGAATATCTTGGGATAGATATTTTCTGCTGCATAGGAGATCTGGTGCAGATTTGTAGGAGATTTAAAAGGTTGAAGATTTAAAAAGATTTTAGGAGAAAATCTGTTTTAAAATATTCAGTTTTAAATAACAAATCTGGGAGATATTGTAGCAGGTCCAAGACCAATTCAAGGAGCTATATAAAGCGCACCAGCACTACAGAAAAGTGACGAAGAAAAGTGAGCAAAAGACTGAGAGTCGTGTTGTGTCTTCGTGCATGTTTTGTAAGCCATTCGAGAGTGAATTGGCATTGTGATTTTGAGTTGTTCTTGATCAAAGTTGTGAAGCAGAATCAAGTAGTGGTATTCAAAGTGTGTAATCTTTGAAGTGTTTTAGGGATTGAGTAGTGTTCTCATATCTAAGTGGGTTCTTAGGTAGAAAGTCACTAGTAGAGATTAAGTTTAGGAGATTGTCAACTGGGCTGTTGAGTCTGTAAATTAATTCTACAAGTAGTGAATTTCATCCCTGGCTTGGTAGCCCCCAGACGTAGGTAGTTAGACCGAACTGGGTGAACAATTCTTTGTGTTGCTTTGTTACTGTTATTGTTGTCCATTGTGCAGAGTGTGTTGTTGTGACATCGCACCTTAACATCACACGTCTGATACCAAAATTTCAATTGGTATCAGAGCAGGCATCCTGTCTGTCTCTGGGTGAGATCTAGGGAAGTCACTTTCTGGTGTAAAGATGGACAAAGAAGTTGGAGGATTCGTCAACAGACCCCCTATTTTGGATGGATCCAATTATGATTATTGGAAGCCAAGGATGACTACCTTCGTAAAATCCTTGGACAGCAGGGCTTGGAAGGCTGTTATTAAAGAATGGAAAGCACCTGTCATGTGTGAGAAAGATGATGCTGGCAAAGATAAAGAAGGCAGCTCTAAGCCAAAGCCTGAAGAAGAGTGGACCAAGGAGGAAGATGAGCTTGCCCTTGGAAATTCCAAAGCTCTAAATGCAATCTTCAATGGAGTGGATAAGAACATGTTCAGGTTAATCAATACCTGTGAAGTTGCTAAGGAAGCGTGGGATATTTTGCAGGCTACACATGAAGGAACATCTAGAGTTAAGATGTCAAGACTTCAGCTGTTAACATCAAAATTTGAAAGCCTGAAGATGAAGGAAGATGAGACTAGTCATGACTTCCACATGAGTGTTCTTAAGCTGGCCAATGCTTCTAGGGCTCTTGGAGAGAAAATGTCTGAAGAAAAGCTCGTAAGGAAGATTCTTAGATCCCTTCCTAAGAGGTACATGATGAAGGTGACTGCTATAGAAGAAGCTCAAGACATCAGCAAGATGAGAGTATATGAGCTAATTGGATCTCTTCAAACTTTTGAGCTTGGTTTGAATGAAGAAGAACCAGAAAAGAAGCCCAAGGATATTGTTTTGGTTTCCACTCCTGCAGAAGATAAGGAAGTCAAAGATTCTCAGGAAGATTTGTCTTAAGCCATTGCAATGTTGGGAAGGCAGTTCAACAAAGTGTTAAAAAGATGGAACAATAACTACAAGCCTGGTGTCAAGAACAGTTCTTTTGACATCAGTAGGCCAAAAGAGAAAGATGAAGAGAAGACTGCCCAGGATAGAGGTGTTCAGTGCTTTGAATGTGAAGGGTATGGACATGTCAAGATAGAATGTCCCACATTCTTGAAGAAGCAGAAGAAGGGCATGTTAGTTTCCTAGTCTGAATCTGATAGTGAAAGTGAAAGTGAGTCAGCAAGGCATGCTAGAGCCTTAACAGGAACTGTTGTGTCTGATGATGATAGTGATGAAGAAATAACTTATGAGGAGCTAGCTTCTACTTATCGAGAGCTATGTTTGAAAAGTGCTGAGATTTGTCAAGAAAACAAGTGTCACAAGCTACAGATTGCTCAGCTTGAAAATGAAAAAGCTGATCGGGAAAACGAAGTTGCTCTAGTTAAGTCTCAACTGGATCAGATGACAAAATTAGTTAGGATGATGAACAGTGGTACTGCTAATCTTGATAAGATTCTTCAGTCAGAGAAAGCTGCTGGAGATAAATCAGGCATAGGATATGTGGCCAGCACTTCAGGAACAAAGAGGGAGATGTCTCAACCTTTGTCTCAACATCAACCTAAGAGACAGGGTCCCACCCCAAAGAAGGTTGTTCAGTCCCAGAATGTTGAGAAAAAGGATGGTCCCCAACAGAGGAAGATGCAGCCTCAAGGAGTTAGTCAGCATACGCCTCCCCAATATCACTAGAGCTTGGAGGCTGTTGGGTCCAATCAGAACAGGTTTCATCATCAGGGTAACTGGAATGGAAATGAATTCAACAAAGCTGTACCTTATTACTATGGAAGAAGGAAGCCTCATCACCATAGAAGACATCCTAAGAGACAGCATCATCAGTACAGGAGAAGACAATTCAACTATGGAATAAGGAGACAACATTATGGGTAGCATCCACAACATTATCAAAGTGGAAGAAGAGTTAACCACTTTAAAAATGACAAAGTCAGATGCTTTTATTGTGGCAGGATTGGGCATATGCAGTCCTCGTGCTTCAAGCTTCACGGTTATCCTAATTCTGCTCCTCAACCCAAACAGAAAGAGGTAAGGCCTAAAGTGGTGAAGCAATGGATACCTAAAGTTACCAGCTTGATAGCTCACACTTCCTTGAGGCTTTCTACCAAAGATGATTGGTATTTTGACAGTGGGTGTTCAAGACACATGACTGGAGTAAAGAATCTACTTGTTGATGTGAAACCTCAGACTTCTGGCTATGTTACATTCGGTGATGGAATCAAAGGAGAGATAAAGGGGATTGGTAAACTAAACTGTGCTAGTGCGCCCAGACTGGAGAATGTTCTTCTTGTTAAAGGACTAGCAGCAAATTTGATTAGTATTAGTCAACTTTGTGATCAAGGATTCAAAGTAGACTTCACAAAGTTCGAATGTATGGTCAAAGATGACAAAGGAGAAGTAATCATGAAGGGAGCCAGGTCGAAGGACAATTGATATCTTTGGGTGCTGCAAAACTCAGATTCCTCCACGTGTGTGCTTGCTAAAGAAGATGATGTCAAAATCTAGCATCAGAAGTTGGGACATCTTCACCTAAAGGGAATGAAGAGAATTATCTCCTCAGAGGCAGTCAGAGGGATTCCCAAACTTAGTATTGAGGAAGGAAAGGTGTGTGGAGACTGTCAAAAAGGAAAGCAGACAAATATGTCACATCTGAAGCTTCAACATGACACCACCTCCAAGGTATTGGAACTTCTTCATATGGATTTGATGGGACCTATGCAGGTTGAAAGTCTGGGTGGAAAGAAATATGCTTATGTTGTTGTGGATGACTACTCAAGATACACCTGGGTGAATTTCATCAAAGACAAATCTGAGGTGTTTGATGTCTTCAAAGAGCTCTGCCAAAGACTCCAAAGATAAAAGGAGAGTAAGGTCATCAGAATAAGAAGTGATCATGGAAGAGAGTTTGAGAATAGCAAGTTTGAAGAATTTTGCTCAGCTGAAGGTATAAGTCATGAGTTTTCATCGCCTATCACGCCTCAGCAAAATGGAGTAGTTGAGAGGAAGAACAGAACTATACAAGAGTCGGCTAGAGCAATGATTCATTGCAAGAAACTTATCACTTCTGGGCTGAAGCCATGAACACTACCTGCTACATTCACAACAGAGTTACCCTAAGAAGAGGCACTTCATCCACTCTATATGAACTATGGAAGGAAAGAAAACCTAATGTCAAGTACTTCCATGTGTTTGGTAGTAGATGTTACATCCTGGCAGATAGAGAGCAGAGAAGGAAATTAGATTCCAAAAGTGATGAAGGGATATTTTTGGGGTACTCCATCAATAGCAGAGCATATCGGGTCTTCAACTCCAGGACCAAAGTAATGATGGAGTCAATCAATGTTGTGATTGATGATGAAGATAAGCATGAAGTTGAGGATGTCATAGAAGATGTTGGAACATCAGCTGATGAGGTCTCTGTAGAAGTTGAAGAAAGAAATCCATCTCCTGGTGCTGCTGATACTGAGCCTGAGCAACCTCAGAAGGATCCTTCTATCAGAATTCAGAAGGATCATCCTAAGGAGCTAATTATAGGTGATCCAAATTCTGGAGTAAGGACTAGGTCCAGAGAAATCATAGCTAGCTCGTGCTTCGTATCCAAAATTGAGCCAAAAAATGTCAAGGAAGCTCTGACAGATGAGTTTTGGATAAATGCTATGCAAGAAGAATTGGAGCAGTTCAGAAGAAATGAAGTCTGGGATCTTGTGCCAAGACCAGAAGGGGTGAATGTTATTGGAACAAAGTGGATCTACAAAAACAAGTCAGACGAGCTTGGAGTAGTTACAAGAAACAAAGCGAGACTTGTTGCACAAGGTTATACTCAAGTTGAGGGAGTTGACTTTGATGAGACGTTTGCTCCAGTGGCTAGATTAGAATCCATCAGACTACTCTTGGGTATGGCTTGTAACCTAAGATATAAGCTGTTCCAAATGGATGTGAAGAGTGCTTTTCTAAATGGCTATCTGAATAAAGAAGTCTATGTAGATCAACCTAAAGGATTCACTGATCCAAACTTCCCCAATCATGTGTTCAAACTGAGGAAAGCACTGTATGGCTTAAAACAAGCTCCAAGGGCCTGGTATGAGAGGTTGACAGAATTCTTAGTAGCAAATGGGTATAGAAAAGGAGGGATTGACAAAACTTTGTTTGTCAAGGAAGAAGGCAGAAAATTAATGGTAGCCCAAATTTATGTGGATGACATTGTATTTGGGGGAATGTCAGATGCTATGGTAAAACAGTTTGTTCAAGAAATGCAATCAGAATTTGAAATGAGTTTGGTTGGAGAACTTAGCTACTTCCTTGGATTACAAGTCATACAAATGGAGGATTCTATCTTTATTTCTCAAAGCAAATATGCTAAGAGCATAGTAAAGAAATTTGGCCTGGATAATGCCAATCACAAAAGGACACCTGCTCCCACCCATTTGAAGCTATCCAAGGATGAGAATGGAGTGAGTGTGGACCACAGCGTGTATAGAAGTATGATTGGGAGTTTACTGTATCTCACAGCAAGCAGACCTGATATTTCCTTTATTGTTGGAGTGTGTGCTAGATATCAATCTGATCCTAAAGTGAGTCACTTGAATCAAGTGAAGAGGATTCTGAAATATGTGAATGGCACAAGTGACTACGGGATGCTATATAGCCATGGTTCTGGGACTGATTTAAAAGGATACTGTGATGCTGATTGAGCTGGAAGTGTAGATGATAGAAAAAGCACTTCAGGAGGGTGTTTCTTTCTAGGGAACAATCTGATTTCCTGGTTCAGCAAGAAGCAGAATTGTGTATCTCTCTCAACTGCTGAAGCGAAGTATATAGCAGCAGGAAGTAGTTGTTCTCAGCTGGTTTGGATGAAGCAGATGTTGAGTGAATACAATGTTAAACAAGATGTTATGACACTATATTGCGATAATCTGAGTGCAATTAATATATCTAAAAATCCTATACAGCATAGTAGGACAAAACACATAGACATAAGGAATCACTTCATAAGGGATCTGGTTGAAGACAAAATTGTTACCTTAGAGCATGTAGCCACAGATAACCAGCTGGCTGACATATTCATTAAAGCCTTAGATGCAAACCAATTTGAAAAGTTAAGAAGCAAATTGGGAATCTGTATTTATGAAGACTAAATGTGCTAGAAAGGGGTTGTGGGCAGTTGGAGTTATTTTTGAAAATGTGTAGTCAACTGCTGGGTGAAGGTTGTCAAATTGTGGCTAAAAAGGGGGAGAAATAGCCAAGAGAGCCAAATGCTGCTAATGTAGATGTTAAGGGGGAGAAAAATTGATGCTGCTAAAAGTAAAAGGTGTTTAGTTGAAAAGTGCTGATGTAGTTATTGAGGGGGAGTTTTGACTGAGCTAGTGAAGATATCATAGCACTTGAAGAGAGTAGCCAAGTAGACATCAAGGAGGAGAAGTGCTGCACATTGTGAGCTACTGAACAGCTGTGATGCTGGTTCATATTTTTGAGGGGGAGCGCCTATTGGCTGTTGTCAATAATGAAGATGGTGTTGCAGCAGATCAAGTGATGAAGACTATGAAAATTGTCAAACTGCTGCTGATGGAGTTTCAAATTATTGATTAAAGTTTTTCCGCTGCTGAAGTCTCTGAAGATACAGAATGCGGAGATTGTTTTAGCCAAAATTAGCCAAAGGGGGAGATTGTTAGTTCTTGGATTGGCTGGAATTTTGGTAAAACAAGGTATGTTCAATGTTGATGTCAAGGTGCTGATGTTGCAACATTGAAGTCTTAACACTGGGCTGTGTTTAGAAATTAATTGCTGAAGTTGGATGTCTGATGTCACATAGGCGATGTTGTGACATTAGATCTGCAGAATTAATAACATCAGGTTGTGATGTTGTTAGGGTTGCGTGTTAGCTGGAATTGTGGAGAGCAAGCTATCTCATTGGATGCGAATATCTTGGGATAGATATTTTCTGCTGCATAGGAGATCTGGTGCATATTTGTAGGAGATTTAAAAGGTTGAAGATTTAAAAAGATTTTAGGAGAAAATCTGTTTTAAAATATTCAGTTTTAAATAACAAATCTATGAGATATTGTAGCAGGTATAAGACCAATTCAAGGAGCTATATAAAGCGCACCAGCACTACAGAAAAGTGACGAAGAAAAGTGAGCAAAAGACTGAGAGTCGTGTTGTGTCTTCGTGCATGTTTTGTAAGCCATTCGAGAGTGAATTGGCATTGTGATTTTGAGTTGTTCTTGATCAAAGCTGTGAAGCAGAATCAAGTAGTGGTATTCAAAGTGTGTAATCTTTGAAGTGTTTTAGGGATTGAGTAGTGTTCTCATATCTAAGTGGGTTCTTAGGTAGAAAGTCACTAGTAGAGATTAAGTTTAGGAGATTGTCAACTGGGCTGTTGAGTCTGTAAATTAATTCTACAAGTAGTGAATTTCATCCCTGGCTTGGTAGCCCCCAGACGTAGGTAGTTAGACCGAACTGGGTGAACAATTCTTTGTGTTACTTTGTTACTGTTATTGTTGTCCATTGTGCAGAGTGTGTTGTTGTGACATCGAACCTTAACATCACACGTCTGATACCAGAATTTCAGAACCCAACCAAACCTCCATTATGCAGGAAAGTAAGAATCACATACATCTTCCAAAAAACGTCCCATGAATCTGCTGAAGAGAAGTTCCAATGGCAATTGGCCTTTGACCTGCTGGGGAAAACTAACCACCACTAACAAATCTGCTCGGGGAATGATAGTTGACGATATCAGTTCTGCTAGGGGACAACATGGACTTAATCCTTTGTTGGAATCCTGCATTCTACCCTTACTCCGTTAGGGAGACGGAAACCGCTTTACCACAAACTTGGGAAGCACAGACCCAACACTCCTCAACAACCTGGCTAGGGGAGGGCAAACTTCTGAAATCTTATTGGGGAAGATAATCAGAATTTTCATGATGTTCTTCCATGAATGATTAAACTTCTGCCATCTCTGTTGGGAGCGAATGACGAATCTGACACCTCGCTGGGAAAAGATACCCTCTAGTGCCTTGCTGAGAAAGAGAAACCCCATACTGGGAACTACTTTGGCGCTTCACGCTTCTGCTGACCAATTGCATGCTGATTCTCATACGGGACCAACGACCCTTTGAACTCTCCATTTGCCCCAGACCACAGGGTCTAATGGAATAAATCGTCTCAAGAGAATTTTACAGAAAACATGGCTTTCAACATGCCCCAGGGTCTTCAAACTCTGAAGGAATTTTCCTCGAGAGGATTCGTAATGACTTGAAATATTTTGCCCCAGTATTCTGAATCTTGAAGAGGTGCTTTTGATTAACCGTCTTCTGGACAAGATTAACTTCGTGCTCTTGGGGTGACCTGCCCCAGTTTGACTGAATGTTTTGCTCAACGGAGTCTTGCAATGATTTTGCCCCTGATTGGCTGATTTGTGAAGGAGTGCTTCTGATTAACTAACCTTCGAGAGATTTGTCGAATCTCAACCTGATTGCCCCAGATTGGATGGATCTTGGAATGGATTTCTCTTTCGACATGATCATTTGATATGACTTGCCCCTGCTCAATGGAGTACTCAAGTATTTTGCATCTTATCTTGATCAGTCCTTCCATTGCAAAAACTCTCCTGACGTCAAGTGCTTACTCGCAAGTAAAACAATTCGTTTTGAAAAGATGATTTTAATGCAATGCATATAACAGTTTTGAAATCCAAGTCTGTTCACTGCAAAATATTGCGACATATAGTGAATGAATCACTAATCAGAATGTCACATCGAAACCAACATGAATGGTAAGAAAATCCTTTTAGGAGTTAGTTTTGACGTGATCTTTACCGAAGTATGCTTTCGAAACAACCATGCTTCAATTAGGTATTTTGAGGTTGTAACTGGCCTGGTTCCCGGTTTGAGAAAGAAATGCTATAAGGCTCAAAGTTTTGTTTTAGGCCACCCATTCTCCCTTATGTTCTCCAGTCCCATGTTCAGCTGACTCGACACAAGCACTCACCTTTCAAAAAGGTTAATGAATGGTAGTAGGATAGAAGGAACCCACACGGTTTTCGGAGTGGCAGTCACCCCTTTTGTCTTTGGTGTCTGTGGTCACACGACTTGTTCTTTGCTCGAGGATTTTTATTTTTGTCATCCTTTTCGTTTTTTGCTTTTTTGTTTTGATTTCCCTGATTTTTTCCTGGACTGATTCTTTTGAATTTTTTCGATTTTGAAGTCCAGCGGGATGCCCTAATTTTTTCCTAAGTCACTCGTTTTTAAGTTTCGACATAGCGAACTTTCTCTTTTCTTTGACTCTTTTTTTGGAACAAATCGTGTGACACTGGCTTGTCTGACTTGTTTTGAAAGGGTTGTGACAACCTTATTCCTTGATTGGTGAGGGATAACCATAGATGTAATTGATCCTCGAATGGGACACTCCTTTTGAAATATGAATGAACAATCAAATTAGCTGACACTTACCCTGCCCCAGGTTAAGATTGATGGTTTTTCGTTTTCAGAAAGAAACTCCTACTACTAGGCTCAACGGGGTTGACAAGGGATTATCTTCCTTATATCTCCGGTGTTTAGGGATTTGAAACAATGTTTGTACATCATCAACAGGGTTTTATTTCAAAAGCATATAATCCGAAGTTTTGCGTCTTTCAATTTTGTCATCCTCCCTCGAATCTTGCTTAAACAATCATATGATATCGATAAAAAAGTATGAGTGAACACGAATGGATTTAATCAAAACATGCATATTCATTTCACTATCATTATCAACTAAAACATACAAGTTTTACAAATGAGTTTGCACTTTAATAGAAAAGAAACTACAAATGCAAAGAAATGATATGATATAAAAGATTGCCAGCTTCGGAGAACTGGGCTTTCCAAGCTTGATTTGATACCGAGCTAGCCATTTTTAGAATTGCTCGTCTAAGTCAATCTGATAATCACCTGCGCAACTACTCTCGGTGACTTCTTCCATAACCTGGTCTAATGAACCCACCTGACTAGATGAAAGAGAATTGTTGATCTGAATACCCTGAGGCATGAACGAGAACATATTGGAGTCAAGAAGTGTCTGAATCTTGCTCTTGAGTACCTTACCGTCTTTAGTTGAATGCCCTTGTGCCCCAGCATGGTAGTCACATCGGGCATTGACATCAAAACCTGGTGGGTACGGAGGAATCACCGGTTCTATCTCCTTCGGCACTATAAGTCTACCCTTAATTAAATCTGGCAGTATCTGACTGTACGACATAGGCAATAAAATGAAATTCCTTTCTGGCTTGCTTGGTCTCTGTCGGGCGTGCTGACGCGGCTGAAGACGGTATGACCATTGATTCTGAGGAGGTCCCTGATTTGGAGAAAGATATTGTCCCTGTGGAGAAAATGGTATCTGATACGGAGATCCAGAATATTGCTGACTCTGAACAGTTGAAATACCTGAGTACTGAGGATGAGGTGGCGGATGTTCCCCGACAGAAATACTTTCTTCCTCCCATTCTTCCTGAGAACTAACAACTGATTCATTTTCACTAGTTGGGAAGTTCGAGACGTATTGGATCTTTCCACACTTGATATCGCTCTCGATGCATTCTCCAATTATTACCAAGTCAAAAAAGCTGGATGCCCCACTGCGGATCATCTTATCCATGTATGGTCCTTGAAATGTATCCATAAACAGATCAACCAATTCCCCATCCAAAAGCGGCGGTTGAACGCGAGCAGCTAACTCTCTCCATCTCTGAGCATACCCTCTGAATGATTCATTATTGGCTTGAGATAAACCTTACAACTGCATGCGGCTAGGAGTCATGTCAAAATTGTATCTGTATTGCTTCACAAAGGCGTTGGATATATCTGACCATAATTGGATACAACCATTCTCTAAATGCATATACCAACTCAGTGATACCCCACTCAGATTGTCCTGGAACCAGTGAATCATAATTTTGTCGTTGTGAACATAAGACGTTATTCTTATGCAAAACATCACCAAATGTTGCTTTTGACAACTATCCCCTTTATATTTCTCAAACTTAGGTGTTTTGAACTTCGGAGGCATTACAGGGTCGGGCACCAAACACATGCTTGAAGCATTCAGATTAAGAGTATCACGTCCTTCTAGGACTTTAAGCTTCTCGTCCAATACACAATATTTTTCCATAAACTCAACAGATCGTGGATCCTTAGGTTTCACCTTTGGAACCACCCCTTGGAAATCTGGCACAGAGAATGCAAAACTCTGATAGTCTGCAACATCAAAGATAAATGTCCGCCTCAGACAATGGGACGTTCTTGCATACCAGGATTCTCAATAGGGATCCGCACCGGCTGAGCTTGAGCAACATTGTTCACTAGAGGTGGAATGACATTCTCAGTTATCTGAATATTGGCCTCTCCCCTTGTCATGGTTGCCATAGCTTCCATAAGTTGACTATTCATCAATTTAACATTGGCCATAGTCACAAACTGATTCTGTTCTCCTAAGTTCATAATTCTTCCAAAAGTTGATTCAACTCCAATACGAAAGTTAGGAAATCAACTGCAGGTCAGACAAAGGATGGATGAGCTCATTGTTCTGGTCTGGAGAAAGATATGCAAAATGATGCAAGATGATTATGCAATGCAATATAATGAATGCAACCGACATGGGATCAAAGCTTCCATATACTCTGAATAACTACTGGGCTGATGACTGAATAAGTTCACAAGTCTGTCCTAAAGAGAATACCGAAATACCAGAATACCGGATAATCAGAATACCAGAATACCCAAATAATTAGAATACCAGAATAATCAAAATACTGGAATAATCAGAATACCAGAATAATCAGAATACCAAAATACCAGGCTAATAAGTCCACACTGATAAGAAAACCAGGTAGGTTGAAGGTCAAGGTTTCCTGCAAACCTGTAAACACCCAGCCCCTCTCACATGTGGGTTCTAAAACCAAGGATCCTCAGCGTCACAAACTCTCAGGTCGAGAAATAATGATATGTTTACCATTTCTAGTTTGGCATCATCATCAATCGAGGAGGCCTCAACTGATTCCCCTAAAAAAGGTCATCCTATAGCAAGTTCCTAGTTTTGGGTCCTCGGATCAAGAAACGTAATATGTTTGCCATTTCTGGTCTGAAATTATCACCCCTTGGGAGGAGTACCTCAACTGAGACCTCGGGAATGGTCACCAGAGTCGACAACTTTCTAGGTTAATACCCTGACATGCACAAGACGTGCAAATTAGAACACCTCCCAAGAAAACCTCATCTAGATGTGGATTTCGTGAAAACCCAACGTACCAAGACACTATGCAGGCCACACTACTTTCCACTCTTGTCCTATGTGTACACTCAAACCTGTGAATTGGGCTTGTCTCTCAAAACACTCATGCCACCAAAGAAAACCAGAAAACAGAAAAATCCAGTATATATGGCAATAATGAAATGTAAAGCAAGTGAATGCGATAAAAGCAATACACATACGATAAAGGCCATAAATAAAGCAGGTAAAACATACAGATAAACACCAATAACCGCAAACAAACAAGCACTAGGATTGACTCGCTTAGGGATGGGAAAGTCCCCAGCAGAGTCGCCAACTGTCGCAACTGCGAAAATCAACCGGCAGAAAAGACAGAAGAGTCGCCACCGAACGTTATTTATTCCGACGCAGAGAAAGAAATGATCGAAGAAAACCTAAAGGAAGGGAAAGACATGGTCGTCTCATCCATAGTCTGGACTCGGGAGTCGGTTACACGAGAGGAAGGTATTAGCATCCCCCCGTGTCCATCGTACTCGATGGGATCCACACTTGTTGTTCTAATCAAAGGGTGTAGGTATATGAAGCCTAATGCTAATTGGAAAGGAAAATAACGAGAAACGGAGAAACGGGGAAAGGTAAGAAAAGGTGACTCGATAGGATATCGCCGTCCTAGGCCTATGTATTCCCTTGGGAGTGAGAAAGTCAGACGCAATGTAGTTCGGAGGACTACGGGATTAGGGGAAGGTTGCTCGCCAAGACATCATCGTCTTGTGCTTACGTATCCTTAATCAGACAGGAGAGAGGAAGTCAGAGTAGTCGTAGTTCGACCTACGGGTCAAAAAGGTCTCGATCGTTCTGGGGTGAGAGAAAAGGTTCGATTATAAGGTATGTCTCGATCGCATGGGTGCGAGAAAAAAGGGAAGTTAGTTGTTAGTGTACACGCCAAGACATCGGCGTCTTACGTCTACGTATCCCCACTAAGGAATGAGGAATCAGAGCATACACAACAACTAAGGGAAAACAGGATCTTGATCGCACTGGGGCGAGAGAGAAGGACACACAGAAGGTCTAAGGGAAACTCAACCCTACAAGTTATCATGCATTGTAGCCCTAAGGTCAGGATCAGGAGGGACGCCTACCTAATGTTGTCATGCTTGGATTGAAAGCCTAATGTCTCTCCTACCTCAAACTTAATCAGAAATTAAGTGGAGCTAAGAATCCTAAGGGATCATGTGAATAAACATAAGTAAACACATGACAACTCAATCACTCAACTCAACTACAAGCTGTAAGCAAAAATGCTAAACCATAGGCATGCTTCATACAAGGGCGCTAGTGGTACCTAACGGAGAAGGTCAATTGTCTCTTCAAAGCCCGCAAAATGCTCCATACTAGGTTCTAAGAAGGAAGGGAATCCAGCCATCAAGTACTTCAAACAAGTAAGAAGGTCCAACAGTCAAGTATCTAACATCAAGTTCAAAGCATGTCAGAATCTAACGAGAATCAAATGTAAGCAACTATCATCAAAGGTAATCAACAAGGAGAACCAGAATTAACATCAGGAATCAGTTCAAACGATATCAGGGACTAAGCATAATCTGCATCAAGAAATCTCATCAGTCCAAGCAAGGTTATGAAAATATTCCACAAAAAATCTCCACGAGATTAATTAAAACTTATATGACATGAGAAACAACCAAAAGTCTAAACAAATTTTTATCAACTTGTTCTGCTAGAGAAGATTCAAGAGAAATGAACCGAAAACTAACTACAAGGATTCAAGACAGATAGTCATGGCACAATCTAATCAAACTAAATTAACAAAATCGAAATCCAAAATAAAAACTAAGTTCTAATGTCACAATGTTAATCAAAATCTAAAACAAAACCTGACCAGAATTACTCTACAATTAATCACCAACTAATCAATGTTAAAAGCCAAAGTTAATTTCTAATTAAAAATTAATATAAAAAAAATCTAATTAAAACTAATTCTAAAGAAAATTTGATTCTAAAATTATATATTAATTCTAAAGACAATTTAATTCCAAAATTATAAGATTTAACCTTAAAACTAATTCAAAATTAGTATCTAGTTAAAATATATCTAATTTCTAAAAAACAAAAACTATTAACAAAACAAAAAGGAACAGGGGTGCAGAATCAGAAGAATGGTGCGGAATAGCAATTCCACATGGGCATGGATCTATAAGTCCGGTTCAAGAACATGGAGACCTAACCTAAAAAACCTACAAACAACGTTCTTTAGCCATCTCCTTCATCATTTGTAAACTTCTCCTTCTACCTTACCTTCACAAAATACCGCTGTCACGACATTCTCCTTCTCTAAATCGTTCATCTCCTCTCGCCTTCATCCTCCTCTCAATGTCTTTATTTCTTTCTCACCATCTCTCTTTTCCGTCTCACTCATCTCCCTCTCCGATGACTCGCCGCTGCGAGATGCTTGTTCCTACGACCTCTTACTCGTCTCGACACTCTGTTCGTAATACTTTCACTCGTGCTTTCCTCACCAAGGTTCAGACTCACACTCTCATGGCGAAAACTTAACGAATTGGAAACCATACAATAATTAACTTATCCCTAATTAACATCAATCAAGTAAGCTACAAATTGCAAATCTAAAGCAGCAACCACACGAACAAATTATCACACATACAAGAGCAAATCCATCAAAGTTTGGGAACAAGATTACCGTAATTTCGCGACGACGTCGACAATGCTACGAACCAGGTACGATTACTCGGGTTCTTTTCTCCTTTCCATTGTGAATTTGAGATGTTGTTGAATCGTGTTGATTTCGCTTCTTTCTTCCTTTCCGAATCTGGAGCTATTGCGTGATTCCAATCGTTGTTGATTTGGTATGATGCTGTGAATTCTTGTTGATTGTTCTTGATTATGCAGGTTCTTCAGTTTGGTGTGAGTTGAAGTTTATGGATGAATAAATGGAAGATTCGAGGAAGAAGTCGAAGATGGCGAGAAAAATGAATGCTGTTGATTTCTGCAGATTTAGTGAAGGTTTTCGTGAGGTTCTCGCAGTGCAGGTTTTAGAATTTCTTGAAGCTGGTCCGTGAATTGAAGGGGAGTGATCACAGCATCATGAAGCTGTGGAAGAAGAATATTTAAGCTCATTTTCCTCTGCAATATTTTTTGTTTAGGACTCTTTGCGATATTTTGTTATGATATTTCCCTCTCAATCTCCTTTGTAACTCTTGCTGTTAACAAAATTGTAACTAAAATTCTCTCGTGCTATCCCATTTCTTTTCAATTTTCTGTTATGGTTCTCTATCTGTTATGATCTAATTTCTTCTATGTATTTATTTTTTTTATTTGCTACTGTTATGAAAATGTTATGAAGTGGTCTGTTGTGCACTTTCTCTTTTTCCTGCGGTTTACTCTTTACACTTGCAAGTCGTTGAAGTACACGAGTCCAAAAATAGAAGCAGACTTCTGTTACTGCATCGCGACCTTTAGCTGGGTTACTAGCATCATTTATATAAGAACCTAGATACTCTTGTAAACCTGCGTGTTCATGATTACTGATTCTTACAAACTCATGCCCGGTTACGGAAGCAAGATACTGAACAAGGCTAGTTTTCCCACTAGACACTTTTAGTTTTGACATAGTTTCCATAATATCCATCGGATTTGAAAGTATTTAAATATCTATGAAAAGGTACATGTGAAGGCATATTCCCCCCAATAAAAGAAACAATAGCTTTTGCCTCATTAAGTCCGCACTAGATCCATCCAACAAGGTTAGGAAAAACAAACTAAAGCCATCATATAAAGCCTTCTGAAATCCAAATTCTCTCCCTGCTTTCCTTGTATACTCTAGAGCACGATAAAGGGACCTTAAACTGTATTGAGGTTTTTTATTAGCACCATCCTGCAACCTCTCTTCAGATTCCTTCTTTATTCTTTATAGAAACGCACAATTTTATTCACCAGCATGCAAAATTTTGACAATATAAGCGAAGCTACACCGAATTGTCCATTCCCAAATTCATTTCCCAACTCATAGTACTCCCTAAAACAAACCAATTTTGTTAGCAAAACGGATTCTACTTTAAGTCCAGCACATTATTGGTTTTGGATTTTGATGGATACTTGAATTTGAAATAGATAAAAAAAATTGGAATTGGAAATAGTTTTGAGATGGTAAAATGGTAAAAAAAAAAAGGATATTGAATTGTGAATTGGATAATGAAGTGAAGTTGAAATGGATCTAAAATGGATATGGACCAAAAATGGATCTAAATGTGGATTTTGAATCAAAAGTTGATAATAGATCAAAAATGGTTTGAGTCGGATAACACATGGCTTGAAATATGGATATGGACTTTGAATTGTATTTGAATCTTGGATGATGATATTACACGTGGACCTTCTTTGGCCCTTGCCTCTTGGAGATGCCTCGAATCCAGACCCTAATTGGATAATCACATCAAGACTCCCTTAATAAACTGTATCTCAAACCTTGATGATGGACTAGAAGTACCAGTGAATAGTATTTACAAGTGAACTTCTTGACTACCGTTTAACCAGAGAAATAAACCCTAACCAAATGACGAGGAATATAAGAAGATGATTCTCTTGATGGTTGTATAGCCAATGCCTTGAGTATGCACCAAAACCCTAATCCACTTGAAGCTTGAGGAATCTTGAAGAAGATAAACTTGATACCTGGTGAACTTTTGATAAAAAAAATACTCATGATGTTGGGAGCTCAACTTTTGCTTCAAATTTGAATGACAGGATCCAAAGCAACTAGGCAACCCTGGTTCAAAAACCTCTTGATCCTATGTCTTTATGAACCTCGATGAAATGCATGATTATGAATTCATGACCTAATGGAAAATGCATATAAAAGCGAAGCAAAAGCCAGTTAGGGTTAGGAAAAGTGAGAAAAAGGTGAGGGAAAATTTTGGGGTACGACAATCACGTCGCTTATAAGAGGTGATAGGATCCTATTGTCTACGAGGGGGATGATATTGCTCGCGACACGCTCCACACATCTAACATGAGAAAATATGATAAGTGACATATCTTGGCTAGTGATAATATAGAAAAAGGGGTCGAGGGAATAACTCAAGTCTTCATAGGAAATAGGGATTTGACGGTCAAGTACCATTACAATGATCCCATGGTCATCACTATGCAATACGATAATTGGGATATCAAGCGAGTCTTAATAGATTCGAGAAGCTTAGCTCACATCCTCTTTTAAAGCACCTTTCTTAAGCTCCAACCCGATCCCGACAATGTTAAGACATTCGAGGGCTCACTGTTAGGTTTGTCATGCGAGCAAATGCAAGTACGAGGTCACATAGCCCTGAAAACGATTTATGATGCATGGGTATATTCTAAGGAGATTAAATTCAATTACCTCGTGGTGGGAGCTTTATGGCCCTATTATGTCACCCTTGGAAAGTCGACTATCAATTTGTTAGGGATTATTATATCCGCCTAGTACTTGATCCTGAAATACCTGTTACTAAGCATGCAAGTCGGAATGGCCAAAGGTGACCAAAAATGTTATTAGAGTAGCCTGACGATGAAGAAGGATGATGTCGCCCACAAGGCTACCCCTTTTTTGAGGCACATGACTCAGACACTATGAGTTGAAATCCCAGACTAGGCGTGGATAACGAGAGGGTCACGCCCACAAAAGATCTGAAGGAGGTTCAGATAGGGCATTTGGGTCACCAAGTAACCAAGATAGGCATCTCACTTTTTGAAGAAGGAAAGATCAAACTAGTCGACCAACTTAAAAGAAACACCGACTTATTTGCTTGCCCCCCTTTGACATGCCAAACATAGATACCCGAGTGGTGTGTCATCGCCTCGTCGTTGACCCCTATGCGAGACCAGTATCTCAAAGAAAGTAGAAAGTTGGTGAGGATAAGAGAGTCACCATCGACGAAGTGGTGAATAAGTTAGCAAGCACTGGCTTCATCACCGAAGTAAAATACTCAACATGGCTAGCCAATATTTTATTGGTAAAGAAAGCATCAAACAAGTGGTGCATGTGCGTGGATTTCACTGACCTCAATACGGTTTGTCCCAAGGAACCCTATCCCTTGTCGGATATTGGTTGTCTGATTGATGGGTACCCAGGCTACCAAACATTGAGTTTAATGAACGCATACTCGGGGTATAAATAGATTAAAATGGATCCCTTGGATGTTCTAAAGACACCATTCATGTCAAACCATAGTAATTTCTATTATAATGATATGCCATTTGGCCTCAAGAATGTAGACACCCCCTACCAACGACTCATGGACCCAGTATTTTCTCAATAGATAGGGCGAAACTTGGAGGTCTAAGTTGACTACATGATAATGAAGATCTTAGAAGGGCATATCCATGCAGTGGACTGGGAGGACATCTTCAAATCAATCATAACATGCGTTTGGACTCCACAAGTGCTCCATTGTGGTGTAGGCGGGAAAGTTTATTGGCTTAATGTTAAAAAAGAGGGGAATTTAAGCAAACCTAGATAAGTATCAAGCCGTCATCGACATGAGAAGCCCTACAAATGTCAAAAAAGTCCAACGAATAATAGTCTGTCTCACCGCTTTATCTCGTTTCATCTCTTGTGTAGGCGACAAGGCCTTTTTTTCTTCTTCACCTTGAAAAAGAAAGAGAAGTTCGAATGTACAGGGTAATGTGAGAAGGCGTTCTCAAGAATAAAATACTTCCTCACATTAGTGCCTATCCCACTCGCCCAAGAGAGGGGTCACCACTACTCTTATACCTTTTTATGAACGATCAAGTGATGAGTTCAGTACTCGTCCAAGAGACACACAAGGCAGAACAACC
Source organism: Lathyrus tuberosus (assembly GCA_022829125.1). Lineage (NCBI taxonomy): Eukaryota > Viridiplantae > Streptophyta > Magnoliopsida > Fabales > Fabaceae > Lathyrus > Lathyrus tuberosus. The sequence continues at coordinate 7,905,462 of JALAZF010000193.1, forward strand.
TGTGTATTTCGTAAGCAAGGTGTTTAAAGGCGCCAATGCCCATTATCAGAAGATCTAGAAATTAGATTTATTCTTCACTGTCACGACGAGGAAGCTCCGACGCTATTTCCAAGGTCATAAAACATTCATAAAAACCAACCACCCTGACCGACATGTCTTCAAGAAGCCATATCTAGCAGAAAGAATGTTGTCTTGGGTGGTAGAACTTTCAAAGTATGACATCCAATATGTTCCAAGAGGAAGCATCAAGTCCCAAGTTCTGGATTTTTTAGCGGAATTCAGATTACCAGTAGGCGAAGAGGAGCCTTCAGAATAGACGTTGTCAGTCAATGGCATCTCAAATATCAAAAGGAGTGGTGTCGGGATAGTGCTAGAAGGACCATGTAAAATATTGATCGATAAATCATTGAAATTCGTATCCAATGCTAACAACAAATAGGTCGAGTATAAATATCTCATTGCTGAAGGCGAAAAGCGGTTCTAAGCTGATTAATAATCAAGTTGCTGGGAGTACTAGGAAAAAGAGCCCCAACTAATAAAATATCTTCGACAAAATTACACCAGAGGTCCTTTATGTTTTTTTTGTAACAGGTTGGTCCTTTAAGTTTTTTTTAACAGCTTGGTCCTTTAAGTTACCAAACATGTGCACCATTACCCTTTTAACAGAGTGAAATTGCTAATTATGGATGCAATTATTTTGAGTGGTATGAAAATGATGAATTGCAACCTGAAATACAACAGTCACACTGTCGCACCCTAATTTTTGACCCTAAGATCCCCGCTTTTCTTTTTTCATAGCATGTTAGGTCATTTTCCGTGCATAACTAACCGCTTTATCTAGCTTTGTCTGTTTGTTTCATTTATGAGTACAGGTGCTGCTGCAGAAAGCTCAAGGTCCTGAAGGTTGTATGTGTGTGCTCATGGGGATTATGGTCCTTGTAATTTGTGTGGAATTCCTATGGAAACGAAGGAGAGGAGTACCCTAATGCTTATAGTCCAACAGTCGTGACGTGATTCGTAGCCTAAGTTGTAGGATGATGTCAACTCTAAGATAATTCGTCCAGAAGGTTCATGGCATGTTTGGGATTAAGATTATGAACAAGTCATGAATGACCCCTTTGTGCTTCAAAGTAATACAAGTTTGTAGTCTAGGATTTCAAGCTTGGTTGCAATATGGTGTCATCTGAGAAGCATTATTCTTTGAAGGAGTTTGGACGTTCTTAAGAGTTATTCATGGTTACAAATTCCAGCATAAAAGTTCAAGTTATAATCACCACTATACAAAGTACAAACTCAAGAATTCAAGATACAAGAGATATTTAGATGGCTGTCATCATTCGGTCAAGTAAACTCAAATTCCTTCAAGGATCACAAATTGCATAGAAGTCAACTAGGAGATTTATATTTAAAGGTTAAGCAAATTGAACTTATAAAAGAATTTTGAGTTACAAGTCAAATTCAAGAATTCTTTACAAGATATCCAAGAATTCCCTATAGCCTTCTTCAAGCCATGCAAGTGTCTGGATTCACGTATCATAAGCTGTGGTCATAAAGGTTTTTCTTTTATAAAAAAAAAAGGGATTTCAAGAATTTACAATTTGAATTCATAAGAGCAAAGCAATCCCTAAGAACACAACCAAGAGGGAAGCTCACATATTCACACTACTTTTAAAATATCCTATTATAAAGGCACATGATAATTGAAGTGTATCAACCTTCAGACGTTGCGCAGCTGCCACCGAAAGTTCATTTTGTATAAACAACAACATTTCCATTCCTAGATTGTGGGGCGACCTAGAAATCAAACCCAAGTATCCAATGTTTGACGGCTGGAAAATTGCTCCCCACTGTAGGAAGTCGTCTTATTTCGCATCGACAGAAGTTTGTCCTACCAGAACAACACCCAATCAACCATAACTCAACAAGCAACGACAATAAGAAGGGATCTGAAGTAAATTAAAGAGTAGAAATCAGGAAAGATAACACATAATAAGAATTAAAAAGAGAAAAGTTGAATAGAAGTAGAAATGGATATTTAAGGCCATAACTCACGTGCATCATTACCATCCACAAGTTAACTAATGTGTCGACGTTGCAAATGTTGGGTGGACCGTATAACTGCTGTAAATCACCAAAACACCATCTCACGACCTTCGTCATTCCATCGATCCAGTAATTTTGTCATCCTTGCAAGTTAATTTGTTGTTTGAAATGGAAGAATAGAGTGGAACTTTGTGATTGAAAAGATGAGTGTTGTTGCTAGTCCATTCCATCATGTGTCACTTGTGGCTGGCTGGTAGCTTGAAATCAAAGTCAGATGAGTGTTACTACTGGCTGGTGATTTAGAATCGATTCACTGCATAATTAAACACCATCAAAGAGTCAGTACAACCCTGATAAAAGTGAGGCATATTCCCAGAAATCACATATTTGATAAGAATAAGTCTAATTCAAGGAAAACCAAATGCAAGACAGTAACAACCAATACCATAATTTTCAAATCATCCTCGATCCATTTCAACATCAGGAATTAATGGCACGGATCAAAACATACTCAATGCGAAATCAACATAGTTTGGAAAGAAATCGTAAGGCAATCAAATTGGAAAAAACATGTGAAGCGTACCACTTCCAAAATCGCAGAACAAGTATAATGAAAATTGAAGCATTCAATATGCACGATTACATTTCCAAACTTGATGGTGACATATGTTGGAATTTAGGGTATGATAATCCTGGATAACTTCGAAGAATCGTGTTCGTACACTTTTCGAACAAAGTATTTCGACCCTATTATTGTTGCCTGGGTTCACGAAATCTTTGTGGGGATAATTCTTGAAGAACAATCTGTTTCTGGCAAAGAGAATAGATTCAGAATGTAGAGAGAATTTCAATGTTTTCTGTGCACGAAACCGAGGCCAAATGACTCCTTATATAGGAGATCAATAACCGAAACCGAAAGGAAGCAACTGTTCGGAAAAACCGGTTATGTCGGTTGGGAAAGGGTCAAACTATTCAAAAAAAAATTCGCCCCTTGGACCCCGCCAGGGGCTCCGCCCCTAGGACCCCGCCAGGGGCTCTGCCCCTTGGACCCCGCCAGGGGCTTCGCCCCTTGGAACCCCAACGGGGCGCTGCCCCTTGGAACCCCGTTTCAATTATTCGTATTCAATTATACGTTGGCTCGACGAGCGTGCACTCCGCACTTCCCTAACTCGTTTCCGAGTTTAACGCATAATTGCATCGGCCTATAGTAAATCACATTACTACTAAAATACATTGATGATACTAAAATCACCAACAAATCCCCCCCATTTTAGTGTAATCCTTGATTTACTCAGTATATACAATAATATATATACAAGGGTATAACACACAGGTATAACGATCAAACAAATGCATAGATGAAAATGTCTTACGATTGAATTTTCATCTTAGTACAAATACACATTCCAAATACTCGAAAATCTGGGTGTCATATCGATTGAACCCGTCAATCCATTTGAATATCTGAAGATATAGTACACATATGTTTCTTACAATACTCTACTATTCATACTTGACACTTTACAAGGCATGTGTCCTTATCCATTAATAAGCATATAGGAAGCCAAGTCCAAGCTTCCTGAAGCGGCAAAACTTCATGCTCACATAGGCGATCCTTTTAATCTTGCACCTGCATTTGCAATTTTTCAAAAGAACCATTAAGAAGATATATTTCAACCTAGCCATCACTTGCAGGTCTGAGCACATACCTTGGGAAGATAAACACAATTGCTCCAATCTCTAACTATGATCTTTCCACATTGAATTCTGCTTCTAACGTTGTATTAGAAGGGAATTGGGTATACCACAGCTAATAGATTTAAATGGACTTTAATCCCATCCCAATTACCGACTTATTCACTAAGTCTCTAGCTAACCCCTTCGTCAAGTGATCAGCTAAGTTTTGTTGCGACCGAACAAAATCAATAGATATCACCCCATTCATGATTAATTCCCTAATCATACTATGTCTAACACCCAAATGTCTAGACTTTCCATTATATATTTGACTATAAGCTTTAGCCAGTGTGGCAGTACTATCACAACGGATAGAAATTGGTGATATCGGTTTAGGCCATATCGGAATCTCATATACCAAGTTCCTTAGCCATTCCGCTTCTTTACCAGCAGCTGCTAATGCTACAAACTCAGATTCCATTGTGGAACCAGTTATACATGTTTGCTTCTTAGAAGCCCATGAGATGGCGCCTCCCCCAAGCAAGAACACCCATCCACTTGTAGAGGATGAATCTTCAGCATTATTTATCCAACTAGCATCCGAATAACCCTCTAACACCGAAGGAAATCCCATATATGCTAATCCATAATTCATAGTACCCTTCAAGTACTTGAATACCCTAGTTATCGCATGCCAATAATGTCTACTAGGATTACTAGTAAATCTGCTCAACTTTCCAACCGCATAAGCAATATCCGGTCTAGTGCTAATCATAGCATACATCAAAGAGCCTATAGCTCTTGAGTATTCGAGTTGATCCACAGGTTTACCTGTATTTGGCATAAGTTTTTCTCCCGGATCCATGGGAGTACTTACTGGAGAACAACTTTCATAATTGAACTTCTTAAGTATTTTCTCAATGTAATGAGATTGCGTAATTACAATCCCCTTATTCTCCCGTTTAATCTTAATACCAAGAATAACGTCCGCTTCTCCCATATCCTTCATGGAGAACTTTGATGACAAGAAATTCTTCGTTTTATCAACTTGATTTTGGTCGGTGCCAAAGATCAACATGTCATCAACATATAGACAAATGAAAACTCCTTTACCGGATGTATCAAATTTGCTATATACACATTTGTCTGCTTGGTTTAGAATGAAACCATTAGACAAAACAACTTCATCAAACTTTTGATGCCACTGCTTCGGAGCTTGTTTCAGCCCATACAGCGACTTAACTAGCTTACACACTTTATGCTCATTACCAGGCATTACAAATCCTTCAGGTTGCTTCATATACACTTCTTCTTCCAAATCACCATTCAGAAATGCTGTTTTGACATCCATTTGATGAATCACTAGATTATGAATAGCCGCCAAGGCAATCAACAATCTAATAGTAGTGATACGGGCAACTGGAGCATAGGTATCGAAATAATCAATCCCTTCCTTTTGTCTGAAGCCTTGGATAACTAATCTAGCTTTAAACTTGTCAATTGTACCATCGACTTTCATCTTCTTTTTGAAGATCCATTTGCAACCCAATGGTTTGCAACCTGGTGGTAAATCAGATAATACCCAAGTATTATTTTCCATGATAGAACCAATCTCTTCATCAATTGCTTCTTTCCAAAAAACAGAATCTCGAGATTTCACAACTTCATCATACGTTCTTGGATCCTCCTCTATACTATAGCAATAATAGTATTGAGTATCAATCTGATCCCTTGATCCCTCAACTAAATATAGTTGAAAATCAGATCCATAAGATCTAGATTTTCTAGCTCTTTTGTTCCTACGGGGTTCAAGTGTCTCACTTGGCACATCATTTGAATGATCATCCCTTAGAGATTCATCTGAATTAGGTATAGAGCCCTTTGGTCTAGGTATAGAAGAGAAACAATTCTCATCAAATATGGCATCTCTCGATTCTATAATCGTGTTAATAGAAATCGAGTCATTAGGTTCTATAACATAAAACCTATAGGCCTTGGAGTGCTCAGCATATCCAACAAAGATGCAAGCTATACCCTTTTCACCCAAAGTTTTCCTTTTTGGGTCCGGGAGTCTAACCACGGCCCTACAACCCCAAACACGTAGAAATGTTAAGTTGGGTCGTTTCTTATACCAAAGTTCATATGGGGTAGTCTTGTTCCTTTTATTAGGAACCCTATTTAACAAATAGCAAGCCGTTAACATAGCTTCTCCCCAAAACCCTTCACTTAAACCAGAGTAAGATAACATGGCATTCACCATTTCTTTAAGAACTCTATTTTTCCTTTCAGCCACACCATTTTGTTGAGGTGTATAAGGTGCCGTAGTCTCATGAATGATTCCTACGGATTGGAAAAATACAGGATCATAATATTCACCACCTCTATCCGTACGTAATGTTTTAATCACACATTCTGTTGCACTTTGACTTCAGTTTTATAAATTTTAAATTTATCTAAGGCTTCGTCCTTAGCGTGCAACAAATAAACATAGCAGAATCTAGATGCGTCATCTATGAAAGTGACAAAATATTTGTTATGCCCTAATGATGGAGTAGCATGCAAATCACATAAATCACTATGTATCAATTCAAGAATGACTGATTTCCTTGTTATATTTTTAAAAGGTTGCCTAGTGATCTTTGTTAACATGCAAGTTTTACACTTTTCTACATTTTCATCAAAAACAGGAATTAAATCATCTTTAGACATTTCATGCATTCTTTTATAGTGTACGTGTCCTAGACGAGCATGCCATAACGAAAAATTTATAACATTCGAAGAAGACATAAATACAGAACCAGAATCATTAGGAACTCCATTCAAATTCATCATAAACATACCATTATTATAGTATCCAAATCCTACAAACACACCAGACTTCGATAAAACATATTTATCGGATTCACACACTTGCTTGTATCCAAGCTTATTTAATACAGGACCAGAAATTAATTTCTTACATAATTTAGGAACATACAAAACATTAAACAAAGTAATAGTCTTTCCAGAACTGAATTCTAGCACCACGTTTCCTTTGCCTTCAACGGGAGCGAAGTGATCATCTCCCATGTAGAGGACAGAACCATCTTCCACTGGAACAAGAGTCTTGAACCAGAGACGATCCTTGCAAACATGTGTTGTGGCGCCAGAATCAATCCACCACACGATAGCATCATCCTACACATAAAATGCTTCAGAATTTAGTGAAAGCGAATGTTTAATCAAACTATTCAAATCACGAATTGATTTCTGACCTTGGTTTTCGGATTGGTCCTTAGACCCCTTTCCTGAACCACTTGCATTCGCGTTGTCGTGCTTTTTGCCGAAACGGCAATCCCTCTTGAAGTGGCCTGTTTTGCCACACTTCCAGCATTCTAGTTTCGGTTTCTTGTTAGCACCGAAACTGCCCTTTTTGTTCTTGAAAGCACGCTTCTTTCCTTTGTTTTTGTTGTTATCGTTCTTACCACCCTCTTCGACCATATTAACCGAGGGTCCAGCAATTTCTTTGCCCTTTCCTTTGACATCCTCCTGCGCTCTTAGAGATTCTTCTATGCGCAAGTGACTTCCAAGTTGGATCAAAGACAATTCGTCTTTTCCATGTTTCAGATTGTGTTTAAAATCCTTCCACGAAGGAGGCAACTTGTTTATGATGCTTGAGACAGATATTGTTTCATCCATCTTCAATCCGTGTTGTGTGAACTGTCCAAGGATTCGGAGGAGTTCATTGAATTGTTCCATGACAGACCTCGATTCAACCATTTTGTAATTGTTGAAATCGGTTACCAGGAACTTTTTACTGGATGAATCCTCTGCCATGTACTTGGATTCGAGACAATCCCACAATTCCTTTGCAGATTCCACGTTTTGGTAAATATCAAATAAGGGATCAGACATACCGTTAAGAATGTGCCCTCTGCAAATGTAGTCGTCGTTCTCCCACTTTGATCTGCGTCTCAGATTTTCAACCATGTCATCCTCCAAAAGTTCTGGAATCGGTGTCGACAGGACGTGCACCACCTTCAACGTTGTCAACATGAAATGCATCTTCTTCTGCCAACGTCTGAAGTCTTGTCCTTGAAACTTGTCCAATTTTCTGAAATTTTTAGTCATCTCCTTGACAGTGCTTCCTCCAGCCATGATTATCAGAAAAAATTACTTTGTTCGTTTGTTGGAATTTAGGGTATGATAATCCTGGATAACTTCGAAGAATCGTGTTCGTACACTTTCCGAACAAAGTATTTCGACCCTATTATTGTTGCCTGGGTTCACGAAATCTTTGTGAGGATAATTCTTGAAGAACAATCTGTTTCTGGCAAAGAGAATAGATTCAGAATGTAGAGAGAATTTCAATGTTTTCTGTGCGCGAAACCGAGGCCAAATGACTCCTTATATAGGAGATCAATAACCGAAACCGAAAGGAAGCAACTGTTCGGAAAAACCGGTTATGTCGGTTGGGAAAGGGTCCAACTATTCAAAAAAATTTCCGCCCCTTGGACCCTGCCAGGGGCTCCGCCCCTAGGACCCCGCCAGGGGCTCTGCCCCTTGGACCCCGCCAGGGGCTTCGCCCCTTGGAACCCCAACGGGGCGCTGCCCCTTGGAACCCCGTTTCAATTATTCGTATTCAATTATACGTTGGCTCGACGAGTGTGCACTCCGCACTTCCCTAACTCGTTTCCGAGTTTAACGCATAATTGCATCGGCCTATAGTAAATCACATTACTACTAAAATACATTGATGATACTAAAATCACCAACATATATTGAATCAAATCTGCAACATCATTCACATAATTGCATGGAATCAGAGCAAGAAATTAATTCGCATCAACTATCATGATTCTTTCTAAAACCAAAACTGACAACAAATCCTGCCACTTCAATTTGAAATCATAACATTAATTCACTTGAGACTATAAAATACGATTCACAACAGAGCAAAAGAGAAGAATGATAACGATTTCATCCAAAAGGAAATTTATAATTCATTACAAGACACAATCAATACATGATCACATTATTTCCAAATCAATATCAGACTTGTCTAAGATAAATCCAAACGAAAAGGAGGTTTTTTTAACATGTCGAACTGAAAATGGTAAGGAGATTTCAAAGTTATGACCATGTTTGAGAGAATCATTAAAGATGGAATCAGAAATTTCACATGAAGGTGCATATAAATAGAATTTGATTACAGTGAATGAGGGCATAAAAAAAAAAAGGAAGAGCACAACCATCATACATCTCATTCAACCAATCCATAAACAGGCCAGAGAGAAAACCATCAATCTCACGCAACCAATTCACCAGAAATCCAACACCAAGATCAGAAATAAATTGTTCACCACTTCATTAGAAAACCATCCAACAAAACTTATATAAGCCAATCACACACCAACCCAAACATTCATCATCCAGAAATTCCAACCATCCAATAAACCACAAAGCAACGATACATGAAAAGAAAGGCTCAGAATTTCAAATTCTCGTCACGTCGGTCAACAAAACAAATCAACGGAGGAGGAGGAAGAGTTCAAAGACGTTACCCGTGAAGCGAACCATCTCACTCCACCATCGCTGCAATCTTTTTTCTTTTCCTTGCTCAAATAATCGTTGTAATATGTAATCATCTCAAATATAGTGAATTGGGGTTAGGGTTTGTTGGGGGTGGGGTTTATTTGTTTGATTTTTGTTTGATCGAGTGAGACGAGAGATTGGGAGAGACGGAGTGGGACGACGGCGATTTAGGTTTTTAGGGTTTTCAGAAACCCCTTTGTTGAGCGGCGAGAGAAATCGAGAGAGAGAGAATGAGAGACTTTGAGAGGGGGTGGCGGTGATTGGTCCTAGGGTTTCACAAACCCCTTTTGCGAGAGAGGAGATGAACAGTTGAGCGGAGAGAGCTTTTTTTCTTTTTTTAATCATTTGATAATCTCTATTTCCTCTTTCTTTTTTTATAAAATAACACTTTCTAAAATTTAAAATACACCTTTTTTTTTAAACATTTTCTTAATTAAAAATGTAACCTTTTATAGTATTATTTGACTTCTTTTCCGTATTTAATACCCCTTATATATATATTAAATATATTTATAAATATAACTTTTCCTTAAAATAATTTTAATAATTGAACACTTTTAAATAATAATAAAATAAAAAAAAACCTTTTCTAAAATAAATTTAATTCCGTATAATAAATCTTTTTCATTTAAAAGACATATTTGAGTTTTTGGACTTTTCTAATTAAAACTTTTCATTAAGACTTTTTTAGGAGTCCTTATTTCTTTTTTAAATATTATAATTAAAACTTTTTTTCTTAGACTAGTGAAACTCTTTTAAAATAACGAAAACTTTTAAACTAAAATTAAATCTTTTACTAAGATAAACCTTTAACTTTTTTTTTTTAAATTTTAATAACAACCTTTAATAATAACTCGAAAAAGAAATTAAGATAATAAACTTTTAAATAATTAACTTTATCAAGAAACCTTTTATGTAATTTAACTTTAAAACTAAATGTAATGAACTAATAAAAAATATATAATTAAAACACTTTAAGGAAACCTTCGACCTTTTTAGTTCAATTAATAAAAACCTTTAATGAAATTCTCAGTTTTAAAATAAGTCTTTTATTAAGAAACTTTGTTAACCTTTAAGTTAAAGATAATAATAATTTTCATAAAAAATACTAACATTAAAACCTTTTTATCATAAAGAACTTTTTCAATTTAAAATAATTCTCAAAATATTAAACCTTAAACTCAAAACTCTTTTTCTCAATCAACCTCCCTATTAGAATCTCTGCGCTTAATCGTACGATCGTGTGTGAACTAGTCTCGCTTGTTTGTATGTTTATCATTTACTTGATATATACTTGCTTCTGTCCAAACCTTTTCAAACTTATAAAAATTTCTCGATCCAACGTCGAGCCCATTTTCTACCCATGTAAGTCGATTGCCTTTAGGCATCGCATTCAACCTACCGATCACTGGACACAAGTCTAGCATCACTTTGCTAGCACCCTCGCCTAAATAACATAATTAACCACATAAATATCCAAGGGAAAATCCCATGCATGATAACCATGTTATTGTGCGTGGTGCATATCATTTGCATCATAATCGACACCTTAAGATAAGTCAATTAGATAACTTAGGATAGATTTCCTAGGTTAGTACCCCCTTAATTTTGATTTTTAAATCAAACTTTAGCCCACCTAATTCTCCACACAAGAGAATTAGATGTTAATCATCTCAAAGAAGGGACATACAATCCCATACCCCACAAAAATACAAACATTTTCAAAACTGTGGTGGTTTTCTTAAGATGATGACTCATCTTCTCTCCTAAACCTTTAAACATTTAGTATCCTTAAATAAGGAACTACAAGTGCTCTGATTCCCTCCTGACAGGATATGTAGGCACAAGATGCGATATCTTGTCGAGCACATTTAGGAATAAAAATAATAAATCACCTACCTTTAAACCGGTAGCAAACAAACAGATAACAAATAATATAAAATGAATCAAGAGGTTCCTGTAGCGTACTACAGATATCTAGGATGCTAACACCTTCCCTAGGTATAACCAACCCCCGAACTTAGAATCTTAGTGCATTTGCATTGCATTGTGGGAATTCGGTTTTTCTCCCTTCCCTTGGATAAAATCAAAGACCGGTAGTGACATTAAAAATGCGATCCTAGTTAACAAATAACTATGGTATCCAATTTTCACCGCGACACACACATTTCTAAATGTTCAAAATGTGTGAAAAAAGATGTAGAAATCAACCTAAATGACCAAGTTCTTAAAAAACCTTAAAGGACCAACTTGTTACAAAAAAACAACTTAAAGGACCTCTGGTGTAATTTTTCCAATATCTCCAACAAAGTACGAGATTTATAAACACAATTAAGTCTTTTGAAGTAAAGTACGTACCCAAGGAGCAAAACTTCAGAGCAGATCTCATGCCTAAACTCGCGAGCACGAAGATGACATGGGTTACAATCAAACAATGATACAAGAGACTCTAGTCTCCCCCAAAATTGAGGCAGACATGATCTACACCCCAGAATCCTCCTCAGACTCAGGTTAGATGTCGCCCATACTCCGATACCAGCAAGAGGACAAATTCCCTCAAAATGAAGGGGATACAGAGAAGGTTGAGAAGCATACTTCTAAATATACCTTATGGCGAGAAAATTCTACAAGATGGGAAAATCCTCTCCAATTCAATGATGCCTAGGGAAGCACGAAACCACCTTAGTCCCCACTGAGGTACACCGGGGAGCGTACAATAGCCACATTGGTGCCCAAGCCTTCACCCATAAAATACTAAGGTCAATTTACTATTAGTCCATGATGACAGTCCATCATTGCATGAAATTAGGCGAAGAATCGGTGAAAAAAAGTGAAAGATGGGCCAAAATAAAGAAGAAAGACCAAATAATGAGGAAAAATAGCTAAGTGTGAAGAAATTGGACTTAGTGAAAAATCAGATGAAAAAGGGAGCAAAAACATGAAGATATTGGAATAATCATGCACAACATCACGTGCGCGATAAGGATGTACTAGCTACATCCCACGCGAGATACATCTATAATTCGCGCGATGTTGCCTTTTTCTGGGCCTTTTACAAGATCAAGGGTGATTTTAAGAGTATTGGAAGCCATTTGAGGCTAAACCTTCAAGGGAATTCACATGCGCTTATTCTTTATTCAATTGGTATTGTAATTTTTCAGTATGAGTTGCTAAACTCCTCTAGGTTAGATTGTGTGTGATGAACCTTTTTCTCTATTGTTGGATTATATGTTGATTTGACTTTGTATGAATAATTTTATATTTAATTCTAGGCAATTGTTTCTTGTTCTTAAATCTTTTTATTTGAGATACTCTGTTAAATTGATTTTGGGCACATAAGGAATATTGACCCTTAGCCTATGTGTTAGACCTAGGGCAATTGTGATACTTACACTGGTTAACTAGAAATAGGAGAGGCCGAGTAGTGGCATAGGGAATTAATGTTTTGTACATCGCATAATCCTGCTTACACTGGTGGACTAGGGATAGTAAGCTCCGAGTAGTGATTAGTGAGTTATTTCACGAGATATTGGTCATAATGGCTTTCTTAATTCACTGTGGGATTATAGTGATAAGGTTATTCAATACACAACCCGCCCACTTTCATTATTCTGTTTTTAAAACTCTTATTTTGTTTTTCGCACTACAACCTGAACCCCCCCTAATTTACTATTTTCTTTACATTGCACAAATATAGTCTTATTCGAACATAGTCCCTGTGGATTCGATCTTTTATTACTATGACACTATCGGTACACTTGTCGAGAAGTCATCAAGTTTTTCGCACCATTGCCATGGACTATTGATTGCAGTAGGGCAATGCTTGTGCAACGTTTTATTTTATTTTTAGTTTTTATTTTATTTTTTGTTTATTTTCTTGATTTTCGCAGTGCTATTGAGCTATTTTCTGTTTGCACATGCACAATTCAGGATTGATATTACTACCATTCGATCTAGAAATTGAAAGAACCGCATCCGTGCTCAAAAAAGAAGCTAGAGAAGCAATTATGGCCGACGGAAACCCAGAACAAGATCCACCACTGATTTCCTCAGAGACTGAAGAAGAGGATAACATGGCAGAACCAACACCCCAAACTATGAGGGATTATTGTAAAAGGACCAACGACAGGCAGGTTTCTAGAGGGTTTGTTCCGGGAGACCCTGCTAACTTTAATATTAAGAATTATGTGCTTTCAAGTCTAAGAGACAATCCGTTCGACGGGAATGCTATCTGAGATCCATGGGTTCATCTTGCACACTTCTACAAAATCGCTTCGATGTGCAAACCACATGGTATCAAGAAAAACCAAGTCAAGCTTCGGTTGTTTGGTTTCTCACTTATTGGAAGGACGAAAGATTGATTACTATGCCTTTCAAATGGAACCATTCGAACATGGAAAGAGCTGGAGGATAAGTTCCTAGAAATATTTTTCACCACCAACCAGTTTACTAAGAGAAGGTTCAAAATTGTAAACTTTAAGCAACAAGACACGAAATCACTGTATGACTCATAGAGAGGTTCAAATTATTATTGCGCAGATGCCCGAATCATAATATTAATAATATGGAGTATATGCAAAATTTCATTAAAGGCCTAAAGATTCATACACACATGTTGCTAGATGCTTCCGCGGGAGGTATAATCAGATCAATGACCAAACCTCAAGTCAAAGACCTAAATGAGAAGATGTACTTGAATGAGTACTAAACTAAGAGCGAAAGGTCAGTAAAAAGTGAAACGGTAGGAACCCCTAAAGGTATGTTAGTTGTTGATACTCAAACTGCTATTTTAGCTCAAATATAATTATTAAATAAGCATCTAGCTTAAAGCAGCTTAAATAGAGATAACGTAAGCCAGACACAAGCACTTAGGTGTGATTTCTGTAGATGAGGACATGAAAATGGAAGGTGCTTTTTGGAAGGTTCAAATGAAGAGGTCCAATTTGCAAATTTTTAGAAGAACAACCCTTATTCCAACACCTACAGTCCAGGATAGAAGAATCATCCAAATTTTCGGTGGGGAAATAGTCAGAATTCAAGTGGTAACCAAGTTATGTAACAAAACCAAGAAGCTTCTAAGTTCCAAAGGAAACCTTCACAACTGAAAGATACACTACAAAAATTCATCAAAGCCATGCATAGTAGCTTGGATCAAGTGAATAAGAATCATAAGACCGTGAGTAGAAACCATGATGCATCCATCAAAATTTTGGAGATGCAAATTGGTCAGTTGTCTAGATAAATAGCTCATTTACCAAACTCGAGTGGAGGATTCTAAGGTAATACAGTCAATAATCCTAAGAATGAGTCTTGCAAAGCTGTGGAAACAGGTTTTGAAGTGACTGCTAATAAAGGTAAGGATGAAATAGTTGAAGAAGTGATAATAGAAAAAGGAGAATTAAGGAAGGAAATAGAAGAGAGTGAATTTCAGGGTGACCAATAAGAAAGAGGAGTCACCATTGATCAATTAATAGACAAAAACTCCTCGTGAAGAAGAACCAAGAAGCAAATCCTCAATGATCTCAATCCACTACTACCTGATTATATCAAGACACTGTACCCAATAATAAAGAAGAAACTCATTCAAGAAGATGAAGCAAGAATGTTTGCAAAGTTTAAGGAGATGCTTAAGACATTCCAGGTAAGTATCTCTTTCCATGAGGTTTTAGAACTAATGCCAAAGTTTGCTAAATTCATGAAGGCGCTACTAAAGGGTATGGAGCAAAATATGGATAAGGAACAACTCAAAATGACTGAAAAAGATGGCAATCCCGTGCCTAAGACATTGCCACCAAAGCTAAAGGATCCAGGTAAGTTCTCTATATCTTGTACAACTGGTGGAGTGGAGATCCCACATGCCTTATGTGATTTAGGGTCTAGTATAAATCTGATGCCACTGGATAAGGTTAAGGAGCGTGACTTGGGAGAGATCATACCGAGTAATATGACTCTTACTTTAGCTTATTCATCTGTTACTCACCCACTTGTTATTATACAAGACATGTTAGTGCATGCTGATGGTTTAGCGTTTCCTGCAGATTTTGTGGTACTAGACATGAAAGGAGATTCTAAAGGGTCGGTAATTCTCGGACGCCCGTTCTTTGCAACTGGGAAAGCAAAAATAGATACGGAGACAACTGAACTTATCTTGAAGTTTAACAAGGAGAAAGTGATTTTCAAGGTGTATGACTGGACATTGTATGTGGAAGACTTGGATAAATGCTACCACCTGGAAGAAAAAGGTAGCAAGGTTGGCAAAGGGATGTCAAAAAGTGAAGTGACCGGTGTGAGGGTTTCCTTTGTGCATGAATTGCCTTAGGCTTGGACCGTCAAGCTAGTGACAGAAAAGAAGCGCTTAATGGGAGGCAACCAATTGGTAAGAATTTATTTTAATTTTTGCTTTGAATTTTATTTTTGTAGCATGTCAAGTTTGTGTGTTGTTTTTGTGTAGAAGAGAAAATAGGTTAAAAGAAGAGAAAAATAAAATAAAAGAAGAAGAAAAGAGAAGGAAAAAAGAGAGACACCCCTGGAATTACCACACAGGCCATCACGCGCGTGAAAGTCCTGCATCACGCGTGCGATATTTATAATGCGCGTGATATAAATGTTGGGGAAATCTCTAAACCGTTGGCATCACGCGCGCGGTGAGACTATAGTGTGCGCGATATGAATGTTGCAAAGAGACGTTGGAAGGAGTCGTTGCCATCTCTTTTTCTCACCATTCTTTCTCTACTCCTTCTACTTTCTGGAAATTCATCTGAGCATTCTAGGCAAAAAAATTCTTCCTTTTCTCCATACGTGTTGTTTTTGTGTTGTGTTGTTATAGGTATCATGGCCCCAAAAAGAGCACGAGTTGTATAAGGATCATCTTTAACGATTTCTCCCACCTATCCTAATCACATATTCTTATCAGATGCTTATGCTGATAAGTATCTCAAGATGTTGGACTACCACATTGTAAGAGAAAGAGCCATCAATTATGAAGACTTACAAGGTTTTTATGAGGTGGTTGAGGTGTTTTAAAAAAGTTGATAAGTAAGCTTTAATAATTTAATTCTTGAAACCAACAAAACAATAGGGCTAGAGTTCTACACTAATGTTGCATTTGGCACAATAGGCACCTACACATCCTATGTGCGAGGTAAGTACATTGACTATTCTCCTTCTTATGTTAATTCTCTTTTTAATTTACAACCTCCCTCTGCATGTGCCTGAGGTATTTATAGGCAAGAGTATAAGGTTATGAATGAGGCATTAGGCTAAGAAATAATTGAACTTTTTTGTAGACCTGGAGCGGAGTGGACGGTGGAGCGTGGCTTAATGTTGCAACTTAAAACTGTCGACTTCTGCCAAATTCCTAGGGTCTAGGTTTGTGCGACTTGTATTCGGTTAAAATGTGTTGTTGTAGGTGAGTTACTCGAGGACAAGTAATGATTCAAGTTTGGGGTTGTGATGACAGTCATTCATTGTATGAAATTAGGAGAAGAATAGGTGAAAAAAAGTGAAAGATGAGCCAAAAGGAATAAGAAAGACAAAAGAATGAGGAAAAAATAGCTAAGTGTGAAGAAATTGGACTTTGTGAAAAATCAGGTAAAAAGGGGAGCAAAAGTGTGAAGCTACTGGAATAATCACGTACAGCATCGCACGTGCGATAAGGATATACTAGCTACACCACGCATGATACATCTATAATGCGCGCGATGTTGCATTTTTCTAGGATTTTTCTGATGCTTTCTGATCCGTTCTGAGCTCTTTTTAATGAGAATTTCTGTACTTTTGCAAGGGTTATGAATTTTGGCATCTGAAGCACTAATTTTAAAGCATCAAGGGTGATTTTGAGAGCATTGGAAGTCATTGGAGGCCAAACCTTCAAGGAAATTCGTATGTGTTTCTTTATTCAATTGGTATTGTAATTTTCAGTATGAGTAGCTAAACTCCTCTAGGTTAGGTTGTGTGTGATGAACCTTTTTCTCTATTGTTGGATTATATGTTGATTTGACTTTGTATGAACCCTTTGATCTTTAATCATATGCAATTACTTCTTGTTCCTAAGGCTTTTTATTTGAGATACTCTGTTAAATTGATTTTGGGAACATAGGGAATACTGACCCTTAGCCTATGTGTTGGACCTAGGGTAATTGTGATACTTATGTTGGTTAACTAGGAATAGGAGACCCCGAGTAGTGTCATAGGGAATTAAAGTTCTGTACATAGCCTAATCCTGTTCACGCTGGTGGACGTGGGATAGGAAGCTCTGAGTAGTGATTAGTGAGTTATTTCACGGGGATCGGTTATAATGGCTTTGTTAATTCACCGTGGGATTAGAGTGATAAGGTCATTCATACAAGGCATCTAACATCAGTAATAGAGGATTAGGGGATTCAATACACAACCTGAACGCTTTCATTATTCTATTTTTAAAACTCTTACTTTATTTTTCGCACTACAACCTAACCCCCCTATTTACTGTTTTCTTTACATTGCACAAATATTATCTTGTTCGAACACAGTCCCTGTGGATTTGATCTTTTGTTACCGCGACATTATCGATACACTTGCCGAGAAGTTATCAGTCCACCTTGATGAAAAATAGTGAGACTTTTATAAAAAGTGTGACTGAAGTCAGAGGCACATCGACCTACATCACACTTCAGCTGAACTCCTTCACTTCATGACATCACCCTTGCCTTTTTACCAGTGGGAGGTGCACACTTTAGGTCCATTCCCTTTGTCGCATGGACAATTGAAATTCCTGATTGTTGGAGTCAACTAATTCAAAAAATGGATAGAGGCAGAGGTTTTCGCCAAAATTACAACGAAAAACATTCGTTTCTATTGACAAAGAATCATGTGTAGCTTTAGGCTGCCATTAGTCATCGTATCCAACAATGCAACACAGTTCACTCGTGCCATAATTGTTGATTTCTTCTGTGAGCTAGGAGTGCAACCGAATTTCATCCGTCGTCCACCCAGTGACAACCAATCAAGTGGATTTGGAGAACAAGGTAATGTTGAAAGGGATCAAGAAGAAGTTGGATGATGCCAAAGGGATGTGGGCTGAATTACTCATTGAAATATTGTGGTCGTATCATACCACCCTCCATTTAAATACCATGGAGATCCCCTCACCATGGTATACAAGGAAGATGTTATGATACCCGTAGAGATTAACAGGTCGTCGTGGTAGCATTCTCAATTTGATTAAGAAGTGAATGATTTAGGGCTAAGGTATGCCACCCATTTAATCAACGAAGTAAGAGATGTCACCCACATTCGAGAGTTAACATCCAAGAAGAGAGTGACTAGAAGATAAATATCTAAGGTAATGCCAAGGGATATGCAGGAAGGCGACTTGGTGCTAAGACAAGTTATCCTGCTTGCTCAGCCGGGAAAATTTCAGTCCTATGGGAAGGACCTTATCACATATTCCATAAACTACCATATGAAGTGTATAAGATGGAGAAATTGGATGGGTGACTCGTCTCCATGACTTGTAACTCCACCTGCTTAAATTATTATTATGGCTAAGTTATTTACGACTTGTTAATAGGGACGTGTTGCCTACCCATGTACGAATTTTAGAATATTTATGAGCAAGAATAATATTTTGATTTTACTGTTATGTATGTTGGACTTCCATGGGACGATACTTGCCACCTCTTAAGATGATACATAAATGCTAGATTTCCACAGGAATATTCTTTTAGCCTTTTAGGGCAATAAAGTATGTTAGACTTCTAGAAGAATATTCTTGCCGCCTCTTAAGGCAATAAAGTATGATGAACTTTCGCTAGGGCTGGAAATGAGTCGATTCGAGTCAATCTCGCCTCAGCTCGGCTCGACTCGTTAGTTATTGATTTAGCTTAAATCTTGGTTCAAGTTCGTCACGAACTTTTTTTAAGCTCAAACTCGACTCGTTATAAGTTCACGAACCATTCGGTTTAACTCGTTAGGTTCATCTTGTTAGGTTCAGCTCACTTACTTCAGGGACAAAAAAAAACCATTTTTAAAGTCAATTTTTTATTTATATATTTGACATTTTAAATTAATATTTCTTTAAAAAGAAAATTTTGAAATAAAATAAAAGTTATCAAATTTGAATTTAACTTTGTCTCAAAAATCTACTAATTCAAAAACTACACAACTTTCAAGAGATACATTTAAAAGTTTAATTAAAAAACTACTCAATTGAAGTTTAAATTTCTCTAAAAAAATCCATAACATTATTTAAATATTTAGGAATCTTACAAATATAATGAAACAGTACACCAAAAATTACTATAAATTGATACATTTCCATCACAGAATAGTTACACCACTTGTAACCTTCATTACATATGTTATTTTAGCAAATGTCATTTGCCTTCAACAAGGATGACTATAAATGCAATTGTCGATTTTACGGTCATAAAAAGTACTGAAGAGACAATATAGGATTAAGATTTGGAAAAAATCTTTAAACTTACTCTTAAAGACAATATAATTTTTCTCATATATAATCGAGTTGACTCGTGAGCCTAACAAGTTGAACTATGTATAGTTCAAGTTCAACTCATTTAGTTAACGAACTTAGTTTTCCGCTCATATTCAGCTCATTTGGTTCATGAACCTAGTTCAATGATTTAATTTTTGAACCGAGTTTCAAACTATTTTCGAGTTGGTTCGATTCATTGTTAGCCCTAACTTTCGCAGAAAGATCCCTGTTGCCTCTAGAAGTGAAAAATAGGTCAAATCGTTCGGCCCGATCCACCATTTTTGGCAAGTTGAGCCAAGGTTTTCGGCTCGGTGTCTTAAGTTATCCCACCTTGCCTAACCCGCTTTAAAAACAGGACGGGGTGGGGAAAAATGTGTTTTGCCCGCGAGTTTTTTATTAATTTTTTTTTATTTAGAATGAAAATTTGGGTATTGCATTGAGGAGGTCAATCAACTAATTTTTGTCTCTATATTGATTAAAAAAAGGAAATTTTAATACTTACGTATAACATCGCCATAAATAGAAAAACTTGTTTTCTTGTTGTTTCGCTTATAGTGATGGTGGATACAAGTTCCAACCATGAAAACCAATAAGTTATGAGATAGGAATTAGAAAATCGAGAAGTAATGAAATATTAAACTTTTTTTTTATTATTGTTTTGTAAAATAATACAATTTTTTATATATTTTATTATTTGAAAACTCTTAAATATGTGTATTATTGTTTTAATGGTAATGACATATGTTATAAAATTATTTAAATAAAGTAGTAAATCATTAATAAATTGTAAATAAAATAAGAAATTATTAAAAAAAATTGTAAATAAAATAAGAAATTATTAAAAAAAATTATAAATAAAGCAATAAATCAAACTGAAAAAAATAATAAAAAAGTTTGGCGGGCCAACCCACCAACTTGTTAGTACTTGGTCGAGCTTAGGGATGACAATGGGCAGGGTATGGGCAGGGTACTATAATACCCATCCCCATACCCGCGATTTGAAAAAATCCCCGTACCCACTTGGGCTTCAAAGTTAGCACCCGTACCCGTGCCCTATGGGTATATAAGTACCCATACTCGTACCCGTTACCCGCAGTCCTATTAAAAATAAATAAATCAATTATAAAAATCATATCATTTTAAGTTTTTAAAAACATAAAAATGTTTTGAAGAATTTTAATGTTGAAATAAACGAACACTTATATTAAATACGTAATAGTTTAACATTGATATACTTTTTAAAAGTGATCGACATACATTTTTATATAATAATATAAATTAAAATATATAAATATAAATTAAAATATATAAATATAAATTAAAATATATAAATATATAGTGTGCGGGTATGGGGTGGGTTAGGTACAAAGGTGCCCATACCTGCACCCATACCCGCTTATTTTTATGGGTAATTGCCCGAGCCCGTGCCCGTACCTATTTTTGCGGGTTTTTACCCTACCCATTGTGGGTAATTTTGTGGGGGCCCATTGGGGATGGGTAAATTTGTCATCCCTAGTCGAGCTTGACTTTTGAGCTAGTACGTCTAAGCTAGCCCACCTGACTTGCCCCGCTTTTGGGCGAGCTTAAATGGGGTGGGTCGCTCACTTTTCCACCCCTACTTGCCTCTTAAGGCAATACATGTACGTTGGACTTCCACGAGAAGATCCTTGCCACCCTCAAGGGCAATATGAATGGGCTATACACGAGGGGGTGGGGAGTCACTTCCTCTCACACACCTCACCAGATGAACTTAAAGCCTTATAAGACATGCTTAACTTAAAGTCTCACGTGAAGGAATCAACTGAAGTCTGGCATTAGAGACTTAACTTAAAGTCTTGCTTGAGGGATTCGTCTGAAGTCTTGCTCGAGAGACCCAACTTAAAGCCTTGACAGAGGGACTTAGGGTTTTCTCAGACAGACTTCTCTAAACACCTCACATGAGTGACTTAAAGTCTTATCAGACATGATCACTTAAAGTCTCACCTGAGTTACTTAGAGGCTCGTTAGACAGGCTCCTCTCAACGCCTTGCCTGAGTGGCTGTGTGGCAAATCGTAAATGGAAAAGACATTTCTTTCTGGTAATACATTTGATTATGTTATAAAATCAAAGATTCCATTATCCTTCCGGACAAACTAAAGTACCAGGAAAATCACTCTAATTTAGACAATCATGAGAACTTAACCACTTTTGCTCCAAAGATAACATATGATATTCTCAAAATCACTCTATCTCTTCATAAAACTGACGAGGACACTCAAATTTAGAAAAATTCAAGAAATAGAACACTTGCATTCAAAGATGCATATGATTGCTATAGCAATAACATAAAAAAATTAGTTGGGTCAACATCATCTGGAAACCCTATATTCTTCCTTTGAAATCTCTCATTTGTTGGAGAAACATGCATAATGTCATTTCCATATACGACAACCTTAGAAGGATAAAAATTGCTTTGGTTTCTAGATGTTCCCCATGCATTCAAGAATTGGAAACTCCTTAATCTCTTTTTGAATTGGAGTCACACTTTGGAATTATGGACATGGTTGAAATCCTTGTTATACATACAACTTTGTCGAGCTACCTTTATGAGCATATACAACATTTATAACCGAGGTTGGAATCCACAACTCAAGAATCTTATTATTGTAATCATCGTCTTTATCATGTAGAAAACTTGGCACATAAGAAATCAATACAGATTCAATAATGCTCATATAAACTTTGGTATGGAACTTAAAGATATTTAAAATTTGATTTACAACGCAACTACCTTACTCAAAATGTGTAACACCCTCATTTAATTATTCTCTTATTTAATTAATTATTTGATTTAATTGAATAATTTATTTAAATAATTAATTTTGTGAATATGACATGTTTGGCCGGTGATGGTATTTGTGATGTTTTGTGTTAATTAACTAATTGGGTTAGTGGGAATTAATCAATTAATTAAGTGGAAATTGAAGAGAGTATGTAGAATTGGGTCAATTTTGTGAATTGAGAGAGTTTAATGGTGAGTGGAGGAAAGCTGAACTTTAGTTGTGAAAAAAAAAGTGTAAATTAGAAAGATTAAATAAAATAGTATATATATATTCTAAAGTTAGACAAAAATAAGGTTTTTAGAGACTATTTTATCAGTACATAAAAAACAAGGGAATTAGAGAAAGAGCTTAGGAAGGGAGTGTTAGGGCTTGAGAGAAGAGATCAAATGAAGCTTGCCTTGCTAAACTTTATGAAATTATAAGGTAGGGGGATTCTTCATCTATGGGTTATTAATTCATGAAAGGGTGGAGAGGTTTCCCTTAACCTCCAATAGGAATTTCTCTCTTGTTGTTGATTGTGTTGGTTGACGAATATTATGATTGCAATTCTGTTTTCATGCCATGATTTAATTGCAAATTCTTGTACTGTATTTGGTGTGATTGTTGCATATGTTGTTTGTTCATAAACACGAGTTTTAACATGAAATTGGGATTTTCAAAGCATTAATTAATTATGATTTTATGGTTAAATTATTGGAATAACATGTTAGATTAATAAGAATTAACATGCTATTGTGTGGTAATCATATGGGTAATGTTTATGGACTGTTTGGAAGGGTTTAGAGTGATTTTGAGAGAGTTTTTGAGGTTTTGCAAGTGCAGAACCCGAATTCTCCATCTGTTAGCAGGGTGACAGACATCGCCCATATGACGTCCTGGGCGTCATGCGATGTGAAGTGCCGACAGGCGTTAGGAAAATGATGGGGAAACTGTCATGGTCTCCAGGAAAGTGTGGTCTTACTAGGTTGTCACAAGTGTGACGTGTTGAGTGATGGGAAGAATGAGATATGTCTTCTTGGTGACAGGTCACCCATCATCGAGTCAAAATGCGTGTTCTGATCTGCTGAGTTAGGTTTTATGAGTGGTTTCATTGGACGGTTAATGATTGGCTACTGTTTGGTGTATTTTTATGAACATGAGTCAATTAATTAAATTATATAATGAATTGTATGAAGTGAAATTATACATAAATGAGTATTATATGTAAGTGTGAATATGTGTGATTTGAGATATGAGCTACTATTGATGTAGTGAATATATTTATGTACAGTTAGAATGGGCTTGTATTACATTTGTTATTGTTGAGTGATTACGTATAGTCAGAGTGGGGTTGTACTGCATTTAGTATGTCATACATCATATGTGTCGTTGTTGTGAAAAAGGCATGTTTGCTAGTTCAAAGTGGGGATTAGTGACTTGTCTCAAGCCTTGAGCGGGGGCTTGGAGCTCAGAGTAGGGGATAGGGGTTTGTAGAGATTGGGACCCGGTTCGTATGAAGAACCAAACTTTGATTCGGTACCGCATGCATATCGAGTTGAGTTGTGAGTTCAGTTTAGAGTGGGGACTGTGACAAGCATGAATCGAGTCATTGCTGCATTATATTACATGATTGTGATTGGATGATTGTGATGTGGGTGAGATGTGAATACATGATGTTTGTGTGTTTTCTGACTATGGGGATGATTTTGTAGATATGTGAATCTATCCTGAATGTTTATGCACCGTTTATTATTTGAATGTATTCTCATCCTTTTTTGTGTTGTTGCGTCTGTGCTCCTCTGGAGTACAGACAATCAGGTACCTGAGTTGGAGCTTGAGGCTGAGAACAGTGTTGTGCCTCTTTAGTTGCTTGTCGTTTGGGTGTATAGTTGGAGTCACTTTGATACGTAATAGAAGGGGACCAGGTTGTCTTATATTTGTTTGTGTTGCGTATCTTCCTGCTTGATTTTATTTTGCGATGAACCGCCTTTCAAACTAATAATGTTGTTGATGCTTTTATGCCAAGTGTTTTTGTAAGTCTGCTGCTTATCAAATAAGTTGTTTTTATTATAATATGGTTCAAATTGTTTTAATGGTTGTGAGTAGCATCGTACTTAGTGGTTATTTTGATTTATTCATGATTTTTTTATTTAATTGTCGAGTCAGGAAGTAGGGTGTTACAAAGGGCGTATGTACTCATTGGTTCATGATTTCACTATCCCGAAACACTTTGATATCAAATTCTAGTCCCATCCACCCCGCATTAAGAAAATCAATTGGAAATGTCCACAACCTCATTAGGTTTAATGTACCACGTATTTTGCGTCTTGAGGGAATTTTAATCTTGTAACCTCTGAAGGAGTTTTTCTTTATTCATTGGGCACCTACTTAGGTGCATTCTCAACAAATATGTGTATTACAATCTCTTTTCAAATTGGATTTTTTCAGGTATTATTCTAGTTATAAAACATCTTCTAAGAGAGGATGTAATCAACTTTGGCTTGAAAATGATTTCCTTCTTGCCACCAATACTACAAAAAGTACCTTTCACAATAATTAGAATAAATATTTAACCATAGGCGATGGTCCGTGGTAATGAAGGGTGTGGTAGTAAGTAATCTACTTACCACCACAGGCTATTGGTTGTGGTAATAAACTGGAAAATGTGCTACATATCACCGCAATTGTAATAAGCAACCATAGTGAAAATTGGAAAGGTCATTGGTTCGATACCCAACAACGCCATATTTAGCATTTTTTAAACTAGATAGCATGCTACATAACACCACGGTTGGCAGAACCAACCGTGGTGAAGTATATTGTTTTTCAAAATATTTTTTATTTATTTTACAAAATTCTCATTACATTAAGATGTATTTTTGTGAATCATAACATATTAGAAATAACATAACAATACATTTGTGAATCAAAAACAAATTGACAACTATTATGAACCAAAAATATGCCTTACATCAAAATCAAAATGGCACCAAAATGATATATATTTTACACATCATTACATCAAATAAGAAACCAATCAACATACAAAAATTTTGTGCACCATACATTCATTATTCTGAAGGAAGCAATATGCATAATGTGACCAGACGTCCTTTGGTGTCTTGTATCTAAACACCTATAATTTTAAATAATAATATTTGTTAGTGTATAACACTTCGAAATTATAACAAACAATAAATTATGAATAAAGAATAACAATTTTACTTGTTAGTTTTCATATATACCTTCTTCATGATCATAATGAATAACACGCACATCATATGTATCAACTTCTTGATATAAAGTAGTCACATTTGTTGCAAGACAAGAGGTCTCAAGAATATCAAGATTTAAATCATGATTTTCGTCACTATGAGGAATGTGTCTTCCTTGAAGAATAATTGACCATCTTTTTTCAGAAGTGTCAATGACATAAAACACTTATTTTTGCTTGGGATGCTATGATGAATGGTTCGGTCATATAAGTTGCATTACCGAGGTTAACCTATGTGCATCATAACTCATCAGTTTGTACACCAGTGTTACTACCAATTCACTTGCATTTAAATAAAGGCACTTTGAATAAAATATAGTCAATCTCTCAAATCTCCTAAATGACCCCAAAGTACAATCTAAATGTCATTTTAGGATTCATATCTTTAGAACTAGAAAATTACATGGATTCGGCCTCAACCATAACCCCACTATTTTACAGTGTACAATGATTATCTTTTGGTTTTGTATAAAAGAAAAATGTACTAATGCCATATGTAGTCCAAGT
Organism: Lathyrus tuberosus; assembly: GCA_022829125.1. Lineage (NCBI taxonomy): Eukaryota > Viridiplantae > Streptophyta > Magnoliopsida > Fabales > Fabaceae > Lathyrus > Lathyrus tuberosus. The sequence goes on from JALAZF010000193.1 coordinate 7,931,813, forward strand.
GTTAGGTGCCTATTTTTGCCATTCGCTGTGCGAATAATTGGTTCGCTTAGCGAACGTGTAAATTCCTGAATGTATTATAAATATAATTTTCACACTTTTTAGGATATAATTAAGATAGGAACTTGAGAGAAAGATTATAACTTGTAATTTTCAGCATAGAAACTCAAATCCCAAGGGGGAGAAGGTAAGAGCTTCAATCTCTTGTTGGATTTGGATGTAATCTCTTGATACCTATTGTATTTCATCTAATGTATGTTTGTGAATATATTTTGATTCTCTATTGTTGTTGTCTTTGATTGATTATTTGTGGTCTTGACAAAACCTTTACAAATCCTTGATCTTAGATTATCATCTATCAATGAACCAAACTTTTGACATGGTTTTGTGAATTAATATTCATTGTATCTTTTGTTGTATTGTGTTGATTAAGTAGCATGGCTAGCATGAGTAGGATCGATACGGTATTGCGAGGATGCGTGATAATAGTGATGAAGAACGGTATTTATATTCATGTGGCAAATTAGTTGAATACATGTAAAAAAGGGTTAAACGTATGTACGTATTCTGATCGTTGGCATTTTATATGAAGCAGTCATTTATCTGATGTGGGTGTCATCTTTGTTTCTCTATTTATCTTTGATTTGAACCGCTATAGACATATACTCTTCAGATCTGGATCTAAGATGATTTCTGAACTCTAGAAATAGATTTAGGCTTAACACTTGCGTGAGTATCAGCTCTTAATGCTCTGTGTTGGTTTTTTTTTGCGTGAGACATCACCAACGAGGCAATACGGTCGATCTCTCAACGTTGCATTTGACATAACCTCTGTCGTGGGTGATACGTGAGGATATTAGGCGAATGATTGATTTATGTATAATATGATTAGAAGAATGTATGTGTTATCAATTGATGATATCCAATTCCAACAAGGCTCCGTTTATAATTAAGTATTTATTTTATATTTTTCGTCTTTACATTTTCCACATTTTACTTTGGTTCCTTCTTAAAACCAATACTTTTGAACCATGAGCTTAGAAACATAGAAACCGTCGAATGACATTCTTTCCCTCGCACTGATCCCTGTGGAGAACGACAAAACTGGGTTACTTATATATTTTTGCTTGTTGCTATTCTAGCTTCGACACCAAGTTACTCTAACAAATTGTTACCTTCTAGAAACATTTGTTTCAAAAACTCAAACAATAATGTGAAACTTTTATCCGTCCACCCACTTTTTTTCCTTCAGATTCAACAATTTTAACACTGCAAACAATAGTCTAAAGTTTGTGCACCCCTTATACAACAGCGCATCCTTGCCACTGCATAAAGTATTCTAATTATGGGCTTTTCTAAAAGAATCTTCTTCAATATCACGAACCATATCTTCTAGTCGATCATCCATATCTAATCAACTTCATGTTTATTTGACGTCACAATTAGTTTTTTTACTGACTTCACCACTTCACGTCCATATTTTGACAAATTCCATTATAATATAGGTGATGAAATATTTCTTTCTTTTCAAATTTATTGATACTCCCACATATAATACAAGGGCAATAAAAGATTCCAATATGGTCAGAAAGATTTTGTTTCGCGTATTCAAGAAATTCAATAACTTCTTTATCATACACCAGACATAATTTATCAGCTCACGTCTAACTACGATCCATAATACATTATGAAATTTATATAAAATGCTTGTAAAATCATTTCACAATACAACAACACAACAACATTCTCAATACTACAACAACAACAACAACAACAATATATAACATTCTCAACAATATAAAAACAATCTCAATCTCACTCAATCATAACAACATATAACATTAATCAACAATAAAAACCTATTACTATATCAACAAAATATAACATTCAATCACAATCAAAATAACAAATAGCAACTTTAAAACTCAAGAATTGATTTAACATACTAAAAAGTGATGAAATATTTAATGTACTATTACCGGGAAAAAGAAGAAGAGGCCAAGAAATGATTTTTGTGTACCCTTCTTGCAAATTTCTTCTTTTTCCTCCTTGATTTGAACCTAAAATGATGGAGTTTGCTTCGTGCGTTCATAGAGATTAGTCCATGTTATCGCAATCTTCTATTATAAAGGAATTTTTCTAGGGCACTATTATGTTATGAAGAAAATGAGCTAAAACTTATTATGTTTTAATTTAAGAGAAACACTTTTCACCACAGTTGACAATAACAACTGTAGTGCTATCATGTACATGTCACCACAATTTCACTTCCCAACCGTGGTGAAATGATATAGGGATTTGTCTATATATAAAAGCTCAGCAAGCGTACCATTCATCTCTTTATTAAAACTAACTCATTCTGCCTTCAAACTTCATATTTCATTATTCCAAAGTATATTGAAAAACTTGGTTTAAAGATTAATGTTCAGTTTCAATTTATTAAGTAAACGATATGCTTGAACCTTAACATTGATTTTAAGATCAAAATTTTTGAAATAGTAAACATGAATGAAGATATTACATACAAAACGTCCCCGAGATTCTAAAAAATCCGAGTGTATATAAAAAAAATATAAATTATTTTTTCAAATTATTCTTATTATAAAGAAAGACAAAAAAAAGTATTACTAGACTATAAAAAGAGAAATAAATATACATATAAAACAATTTTTAAGAATATCAATACAAAATAAAATAAATACATTAAAGGACATTTCAACTTTTTTTCTTTCTTTCTTGTTTTTAGTTTCATTGAAATATTAATTTATTTGTCTATATATAGATAATATGCATACGTTATTCAATGAATTCAAAAATTTTAATTTTGACTTAAAGATAGTATATTTTGAAAAAAATATTTATTTGAATATTATATATAAATTAAAAAATCATATAAATAAAAAAAGATAATATTATTGTTATAAAATTAACCTATCAAATATTAATATATTCCCACTACCATAAATACAAAATAAAAGTATTAATTAAAAATAAAACAAATAATATTAATTAAATGATAAAATCTCAAAAATTAATGTAGTAAAAACTAAAAGATTCATTCTGATTTAAAAAAAAATAAGTTACTTGTTGTAGAACAATAAAAGAGTAATTAACAGTACATTACAACTTTCATAATACTATCCAAAATTCATTTATTAAAGAAAATAATATCATTAATGAACCAAAAAAATAGTATTAATTACTATACTAATAAAGAACTGGTCAACCTACGAAAAAACAAACAACTGGAAAACGACAGCTATAGCCACTTAGAGCCACAACAACTCAACAACAATAACAATCTCAATATAAAAACCAAACACTTCTACAGATCACGTAACCACATCGTAATTTTCACTTTTAGTTATCTTCCAACGTTATTATTCTGTCATCAATCAATGACCACCCAACCCCACCGACGCGCTGTCTCCGGTGACGTTGAAGGCCGCGACGACATGGTGGATGCGTCAGGAGATCCTAACGGTGAGCCCGAGGAGGTTTCAGTTGAGAAAGGGTTTGAGGGAAAATCAGTGCCGACGTGGCAGAAACAGGTTACGGTTAGGGCTGTGTTCGTGAGTTTGCTTTTGTCGGTGTTGTTTACGTTCATTGTGATGAAGCTTAATCTTACCACTGGGATTATTCCTTCTCTCAATGTCTCGGCTGGGTTGTTAGGGTTCTTTTTTGTGAAAACTTGGACGAAGTTGCTTGCGAAAGCTGGTATGCTTAATCAGCCGTTTACCAGACAGGAGAATACTGTTATTCAGACTTGTGTTGTTGCTTCAAGTGGCATTGCTTTCAGTGGTAATAACCTGATCTAAAGTTTTCATTTTTGTTCATCTTCTTTGAATTGATTCAATTGATGTTACTGGGTTTCTGGCTTTTGGGATTTGCATGTGTTTTTTCTGGTTTGTGGGATTTGCATGTGTTTGTTTCTGGTTATTTGGGTATTGCATGTGTTTGTTTACTTGTTCAGTGTATCACGGGGTGGGTCCTACTATGAGGATAGTGACCTGACCATCACCAAATCGTGTGTTTGTGCTTGTGCTTGGTGGTCCCCTTTACTTTTCTCTCTGCTTGTTGAAAAGTGTATAATATATGTTAATTTACTGTTTTGCCTTTGTGAGGAATGTTTGCAAATTTAACCTTATACTAGTAGGTGCAAGTATTAGAATGAGTAGAATCTTAGTTTCTACCTGAACTATGTGTGGATAAATAGTTGATATACTCTAATAGTTGGATGCAATTCTGATACAAGGATGTTATTTGGTTTGTTTGTGTAGGTGGGTTTGGTAGCTACTTGTTTGGAATGAGTCCAACTATTGCAAAACAAATTCCAGAATCAGGAAGTCCCATTGATACTAAAGTTCCTGGTTTAGGATGGATGATTGCATTTCTATTTGTTGTTAGCTTTCTTGGCCTCTTTTCGGTGGTTCCACTCCGAAAGGTACACTAACTAATTGCATCAAATAAGTATAATGTAAAGAACAATTATTGTACCTGACTTTGTGATACCTTAATGGAATGTAACCAACTCTACTACAACTGGTTGAACCATGGACTAACACCGTCTACGAATTAGCGATTTGGTTATTGTATGTTGAATTGACGTTTTGTTTTTATGTTGGTTGTTGCAGATTATGATTGTTGATTTTAAATTGACATATCCGAGTGGTACTGCAACGGCTCATCTTATCAATAGTTTCCATACAACAGAAGGTGCCAAACTAGCAAAGAAACAAGTACAAGCACTTGGAAAATTCTTCTCATTTAGCTTTGCGTGGGGTTTCTTCCAATGGTTTTTCACTGCCGGTGATGCTTGTGGATTTGCAAACTTCCCAACATTTGGTTTAGAAGCCTATCAAAAAAAGTATGCCACTCTCCTTTATTTTAACATTAAGGACTTAACTTTGTTACTTGAATAATAAACTATAAGATATACAAATTGGCCGAAACTTAAACTTCTAGCTTCTTAACTTATGGTGTTAGCATGATGTGTTGGCAACTTTTTAATTCCTTCCTTTATTTATGTATGTACATATTAATAGGTTCTATTTTGATTTTTCTGCAACCTATGTGGGGGTTGGGATGATATGTCCATATATAATCAATATATCCCTTCTGGTTGGTGGAATTCTTTCATGGGCTGTCATGTGGCCTCTCATTGATGGTAAAAAAGGAGACTGGTACCCTGCTGATCTTAAACAAACCAGCTTACATGGGCTTCAAGGTTACAAAGTAAGTTCACTTTCTACATTTATATTTTATTTTATTTTAAATTGTAGGGTTATCTAGTTATTGAGATTTACACTATCAACCAATAAAAATCTACTATTTTGCAATATCATCTATGTTTGTAAGTGCATTTTGAAACTGATTGTATGATATGGAAAAATGATGATTTCTCATTGGATGTTATGTAAAAATTGATTTACATTGACAAATTATATCCATTCAAGTCTTGTATATTATAATCTAACAACTAAAGCAAGTTAGCTAGATTGGAACAATAGCTATTTAGAGATATTATGATGTAATAGGTCTTTATTGATATATTTCTTCGGTTTTCTAATTGAATATCCTTTGAACGACAGGTTTTCATAGCCATAGCAATGATTCTTGGTGATGGTTTATACAACTTTGTGAAAGTTCTAGGCCGTACTCTTATCGGTTTGTATAATCAATGGATTATAAAAGACAAAGGAGTGCAATCCAATGATCCAAATGATCATCTCTCTCAAATAGTTTCGTTCGATGACAGGCGAAGAACCGAGATGTTTCTCAAAGATCAAATTCCATCATGGTTCGCTGTCGCAGGCTATGTCATAATTGCAATCATCTCAATCGTCACTATCCCCCACATTTTCCATCAACTAAAGTGGTATTACATAGTTTGCATTTACATCATTGCACCAGCACTCGCCTTTTGCAATGCCTATGGTTGTGGACTAACAGATTGGTCCCTTGCATCGACCTACGGAAAATTGGCCATCTTCACTATCGGTGCTTGGGCAGGATCTTCTAACGGCGGCGTCATAGCAGGTTTAGCAGCATGTGGTGTAATGATGAACATTGTTTCTACAGCCTCCGATCTTATGCAAGACTTCAAAACAGGTTACATGACATTGGCTTCCCCAAAATCCATGTTTGTGAGCCAAGTTATTGGAACGACCATGGGATGTGTTGTATCACCGTGTGTTTTCTGGCTTTTCTACAACGCTTTTCCTTCTCTTGGTCAACAAGGTTCAGCATACCCTGCACCTTACGCCCAAGTTTATCGAAACATGGCAATATTAGGGGTTGACGGATTCTCAGCATTACCCAAAAATTGCCTCTCACTTTGCTATGGGTTTTTCGCTGCAGCCATAGTGATCAATCTTACTCGCGACTTACTTGGAAAGAAATACGCCAAGTTTATTCCTGTCCCTATGGCTATGGCTATACCATTTTACATTGGAAGCTATTTTGCTATTGATATGTGTGTTGGAAGCTTGATATTGTTCATTTGGCAGAAGCTTGATAGAGCTAAAGCTGATGCATTTGGATCAGCAGTTGCTTCAGGGTTGATTTGTGGCGATGGAATTTGGGCACTTCCTAGTTCTTTTCTTGCCCTTGCTGGTGTGCGTCCGCCTATTTGTATGAAATTCTTGTCTAGAGACGACAATGTTAAGGTTGATGGATTCTTAACAGGCTGAAGTTGAGATCATTCGTGTTGCTGTTTTCATTTAAAAAGAAACATTTTTATGGAAATATTTTGTACATGTTGTTACTTTGTACTTCTAGCTCATTAAGCTCCCTTGAACTATGGTAATTTATATGCATGGAGTTGGATGATAATCACTTTTTCTGAAAGTTCTTATGCTGTCTCTATATACACTGTTCACATATCGTAATTTAAAGAGCCAATTATAAGTTTTATACAAAGTGCGCTAAGTTAATTGAGTGTTTGTTTGATTTCACTTGGAAGATAAAAGTGATTCTAAAACTATAAAATTATTAAATTCAATGTTTCAAAAGAAATAGAAGAAGACAGTCACATAACAAGAAATTGTGCATCATTATCATTTTGTAAATAAGTCATGATTATATGTTCTTTACTTTAACTATATGTTTTGGGTACGCTTTAATTCTTACCATTTCTATTTTTTAAATCAAATAAACTTATCATTATCTCATCGAAATTAACACAGATTTTATAGAGATCGATATACTTTCGATTCACTTGCCAAAATAACTCATTTCCCAGGGACAGAGCTACATACAGGGGTGGTCACCTCAAACAATAAAATTTTAACAATTATATGTGTGATATAAAATTTGTTTTGCATATGAATTATTACAGCATAGTACTGCAATTACAAATAACTTTTTCTTTTCAATTTTGGAGTTCTAATCCTTCTAAATATATATTTTTTAATTTTATTGTTTTATTTCAAAAATACGTAAAGAGTAAGGCTTGTGACCAAAAATATCAAGAGTTATATTTGGAGTTTGATGTTCCACTAGACTATATCACATCAATTACTATCGATGAAACCTTCAAAATATATTTCTTAAACGGTTCCACCACCGTGATCACCCACCATCCTTAAGGACACTTTTGAACATTGTCGTACTTGCGAACAATGCCAAAGAATAGGAACATCAATCAAGCATAGGAGTGAGATGTCTCAATAATATATGTTTTTCTATGAAATATTTAATGTGTGTGGCATTGAAGCTCTGATCTTGTATTTTTTATTTTATTTACATTTTAATTGTTGTTGATTATATTTCAAACTAGATTGAGGCATATGCATCCTAGAGTTTGTTAATCCAATATTTTTTTATTATTTTACATATTTGGTATAACTCGATATTGAGACACTCATTTCTACAACTGCACCATAGAGTCTTTGCTTTAAAATATGAGGTAACGCATAAAGTCTCTACAACCTACCTCTCCCAAACTAATAGACATGCTGTAAATTCTATTAGAGAGATCAAGTATATTTTTAAAAAATGGGTGCATAAAAATAGGAAGGACTGAATTGGTCGACTAGATAAAGCTTATAAGACACACATATAGATGTCCCCATATCGATTTGTGTTTGGAAGGACCTGTTACTTACTGTTAGACAAGAAACTGTTAGATATATGGTATGATAATCCTGGATAGCTTCGAAGAATCGTGTTCGTACACTTTCCGAACAAAGTATTTCGACCCTATTCTTGCCTGGGTTCACGAAATCTTTGTGGGGATAATTCTTGAAGAACAATCTGTTTCTTGGCAAAAGAATACTGATTAAGAATGTAGAAAGAAGTATTGTTATTTCGTTTTTGAAACCGAGGCCAATGATTCCTTATATATAGGATTAACCACAGAAACCGAAAAGACATACCTTTTCGTTTGAACTGTTATGTTCGTTTGGAAACGGTTTTGTTGGTTGGAAAGGGTGCAACGGTTCAAACAGAAACCGAAAAATTTTGCTCGGGGCGCTGCCCCTTGGACCCCACGGGGCGCTGCCCCGCACCCCGCCAGGGGCTTCGCCCCTCGGAACCCCAACGGGGCGCTGCCCCGTACCCCGCCAGGGGCTTCGCCCCTTGGAACCCCGTTTCAATTATTCGCATTCAATTATACGTTGGCTTGACGAGCGTGCACTCCGCACTACCCTAACTCGTTTCCAAGCTTTAACGCATAATTGCATCGGCCTATAGTAAATCACATTACTACTAAAATACATTGATGATACTAAAATCACCAACAGAAACTAAGCCTCACACAAGGACAAATTTAATGCACTTGTGATAATAGGGGAGTAAGGGAGAGAAGAATAAAGAAAAATAATAAGAATTTGTTAAATCTGATTTTGTATTCACTTTTTTAATAAGGGTTCAAAAATTACAAGTGAATATCAATAATTAACCTCTCTCAACAATCTAAGAGAATTAATATATTTATAGACTACAAGTTAACTTAACAATTGGGCTTACAAGAAAGGCTTAATTCGACATACTAACTTAAATTACAAGTTAATATATTTCAACATTATGCTCGAACAACAAGTTAATATATTACCCTTGTCGACACTAGAGTTCAATCCAAATACCACAAATCTCCACCTTGGAACAAACTCTACACTAACAAGGAAAAAAACTAGTTTTCATCATGCAGTTTTATCAACGGCATACAGTGGAAAAACTTGCTACTCGACAATGTCTTGTCTCGAGTCTTCATAACTTCCTTATAGTCTCTAGGTTTTTCCTCCAGAACCTCACTTGCAGATATTAAGGCATAAACTATAAGATCTGCATAACCAAGTCTCTGAGGTGGCTTGATGACTCTTCTCGACCTGTCTCTTGCAAGCAGGTAGTCATTATCAGTCTCCTCATCTTTATCAGTAACTTGTGATTCTTCTTAGACTTCATCTGGGTTACGCAATTCACCATCACTATGCTCCACCTCAACAGGAATCTCTTCCTATTCCAGCTCTTCTTCAGAGATCTTCGAACTTCGACCAATGTCATCAGTTTTCTTGAAAGTCATCTCAGCTTCATTGAAAATTACATCTCGACTTGTGATACACCTCTTGTGACCCGCCTCTAGGCACCACAGCATATAAGCTCTGGCTTCTTCTGGGTATCCAAGGAACATACATATCAGAGCTCTAGGTTCAACCTTGCCTTGCCTAATATGAGCATAGGCTAAACAACCAAGTACTCTAAATCTGTTGAGACTATATGGATGTCCCGACCAAACTTCTTCAGGTGTCTTCATTCCCAAGGTTGTCGAGGGACACATATTTATCAAGTATGCTGCAGTCGCATTAACTTTTGCCCAAAACACCTTCAATCCTGCACTTACCAACATGCACCTCACCCTTTCCAGAATGGTTCGATTAAACCTTTCAGCTAAATCATTTTGTTGGGGACTCCCTGCAGTAGTTATGTGCCTTGCAATATCATACACAACACAATAGCTGTCGAAAGTCTCATTGCTAAATTCAAGACCATTGTCGGTCCTCAACCACTTGACCTTCCTGCCAGTTTGGTTTTCGACCAGAGTCTTCCAACTTTTGAAATTTTCAAAAGTTTCATCCTTAGTCTTCTGGATGAATACCCATAACTTTCTGGAGTAATCATCAACTATAGATAAAAAATACTTTGCACCTGAGTGTAAATGATTCTTTGCAGGTCCCCAAAGATCAGCATGAATGTAATCAAGGGTTCCATGCGTTCTTTGTTTACCTTTCTTAAACTTCACTCTACAGGATTTACCAAATACACAAGGTTCACAAAACTCCAGTTTTTCGACCTTATCACCACCCAGCTAATTTTGTTTTGACAATTCGACCAGGTCTCTTTCACTGGCATGGCCAAGTCTCTTGTACCATAACTCAGTCTTTGACACAGGTTTCATGGATACCACATCTGCTGAACCACTTACAACCTCGGCCTCAAGGGTATACAAGCCTTGTTTCTTCACGCCTCTCAAGACTTCCTTCGACCCCCTTCATTACCCTAAGTATGCTTTGCTCTCCTTTGAAAACATATCCTTTCTTGTCGAATTCACCAAGAGTAATCAAATTCCTCTTAAGATCAGGTACATACCTGACATCAGACAATAACCTTATTGACTCATCATGGAGCTTGAGCCTCACAGATCTAATACCTGCAATTTTGCAAGATTTGTTGTTTCCCAGCAGCATTGATCCACCGTCTTGATCACGAAATTCTTCAAACACGTCTTTGTTTGGATTTATATGCCAAGTACACCCTGAATCCATAATCCACTCATTGCTAGAGTCACTGCTTGAAACCTCCAGGACATCAAATGATTCATAACCATCTTGCATAATGGCTGCATTACCATTATCCTTTCCACCATGATTGTTTAGTCGATCAAGGCATAATTTTCTTGTATGACCTTCTTTCTTACAATGATAACACTAAATAGTAGGAGTATTACCACCATAAGATTTCTGCAGAACTTTACCTTTCTTCTTCTCAAATCTACCATCTTTCTTCAAGAATTCTCCCTTAACGGATAAACCTTCACCAATTGAAGATGGCTTGTGCTCCTTTCGTTTGTTTAAATCCTTAGATTACAAAGCATATTGAACATCTTCAAAGTTCAATGACTCTCTTCCATACAAGATATTTTCTTTAAAGTGAGCATGAGACTTAGGTAAAGAGCACAATAGCAGCAATGCTTAATATTCATCATCAATCTTGACCTCGATATTTTCAAGATCAAGAATTAACTTGTTGAACATATCTAGCTGCTCAGCCAAGGCTTTGTCTTCACGCATCTTGAATGAATACAAAGCTTGCTTCAGGTAGAGACAATTAACCAACGATTTTGTCATATACAAATCTTCAAGTTTTGTCCACACACCAGCTGCAGTTTTCTCCTTAGAAACCTGCCGGAGAACCTTAATACCAAGGCTCAACACAATGGCACTATGTACTTTTCGACCACCGTTGTCTTCTCCTTCTCTGTTAGGGCAACATCCATCTTCTCTGATCCTTTCACCGCTTCTAACAAACCATTTGAATAAGAAGGACTTGCATCTTCAAGCGCCACAAACCGAAATCATTCACATCGGTGAATTTCTCAACCTCGTACTTTATTGACGACATCTCCTTCTCCAAACTCACCGCACCAGTTTGTTGTGAATTTATGTTGTCAAGAACAAACCAAAATATGAGAAAAATATTAAGTTTCTTGAACAAACACAAGAAACCCTATTAGGTTTTACAAAAGATATAGAAGAAGGAAGAAGAATAAGAATTGGTTAAATATGTTTTTCTATTCACTTTCTCAATAAGAGTTCAAAGATTACAAATGAATACCAACAATTAACCTATCTCAACAAGTTGAGAGAACTAGTCTATTTATAGACTACTAAGCTAACTTAGGCTACAAGCTAACTTAACAATTGGGCTTACAAGCAAGGCCCAATTCGACATACTAACATAAATTACAAGTTAAGATATTTCGATATTATACTCAAACAGACTTCGACTACACCATACACAACTCCTATCGAACCATGAAGCTACCCTTGTAGACACTATAGTTTGATCCAAATACCACAAGATCAATTATCTCAATTTTGTAGATGGGAGAAAAAATTAAACGTAATAGAATTGTATAACTATTATTAGAGAATCATTACACAAATAGTCATAGAGAATTGCATAGAATCATATGTTTATGGTAGAATCTTCTATAGGGAACCTAATCTAAGGGGACTATCTCCAAGTGATTTGATGATGGTCGTACTTAGCCTACCATTCAAGTACTATTCATTCACTCAAAAACATACTCAACCAATAAAACCTATCTTTTCTCACCCCCTCCCCCGTGCGATCAAAAACCTTTTCACAAACGAAGAATGTTTTATATGTTCTATCGTGATACAAACAAACGCGTAAGCCTCCTATGCGCTATCATACAAGCAATGTTTAATTGCTAGAATGCGACCTAAACATTCGTTCACTAAAATTAACCAACAAATATGTGGGTTTCTACCAAGAACTACATAGATTTGAGTTCCCCATCGCACACGGGGATACATATGAGCGAGATTCAACGTCTCGTTAAGCACTATGACAAAAAACCCAAAAATACGTAGCTTTGAATTCCTCATTGCACTTGAGGATACGTAGGAGCAAGACTCACAATCTTGTCAAGCACCTTAATAAAAAACTTTTTAGTCCTTTTTCTTTTCAAACTTTCAATAAATAAAAGAAAACAATAACGTAAGCTAACATTCTATTCGCAAATCTAACTAAATGGTTCCCGTTGAGTACAACAGATGTGAGTGGTACTAATACCTTCCCCTCGCATAATCGACTCCCGAACCCGATTTTGGTTGCGATGACCATTTTCTTTTTATTTAAGGGTTTTATTGATATTTTCCTTTTCCTTATGGAATAAATAAACTTTGGTGGCGACAATGTTATCATCTTGAGCCTGCGAATGCTCATGGTCATTTTTCGGGTCACGACACTTATGAGTTGGCTTCATGGATTACTACTTTAAAGGTGTCTTTGGTTGGAAAGGATAAGCCCCTCAAATACATGAGAACGTCCTTGACCAACTCCGAAGCGGACAAAGTAGCATTGACTTCTTAAGTAGAGAAAGTTGAGGGTGCCCTGAAAGAGGAGCAGGATAAGGTGAAGGCATGCGAGGATTTCTTGGCAGAAGTTAGAAAGGAATTTCAAGATTCTTCTGATAGTAGCGTTCAAGCCATTTTTGAAGCCTTCCAAAACGTCGTCAATTTGGTGGAGGTGTTGTGCTCATGAATTCAGATTCCTCGGGAGTCGATGGATCCTTAAAAGGAAGTCGTGGACGGGGAGATATTTGTTAATGAAGAGTAAGCTTATTAGCTTCTGTAATGAATTTTTTAAATTTGTTGTTGTTTATTGCACTTGTAATATATTTATATTAAACAAATTATGACTTTTGTGATAATTTACCCTTTTCTCTTTGCTAAGTGCTTTGACCCGCTTCTTTATTTTGTCTTGCGCAATTTTGTTTAATCATCAGTCGTCCACGATTTTGTTTTATCGTTTCTTTCTTAATGGTTTTATTTCATAATTTTTTTTTATGATTTTTTTTATCATTTCTTCTTTCATGATTTATTTCATCATTTAGTCATCCACAATTTTCTTTCACCATTTCATCTTTCATGGTTTTATTTCATCATTTAGTTTCCTTGGATTAGGAACTGGAGTGTGTTTCAACATCAATGGGCAGTGGAGGACTTGCTGAAGGTAGAGAAAAACTCAAAAAATGAGGGTTTGAATTGGATTTTTAACAAAACTTTGGTTATTGAAAATAATTCTCACAAAGGTTAACAAAATAAAATAAGCAGATGGGCACAAATATTGTTATCCTGGTTCACTGTTAATGAAGTTACTCCAGTCTACCCACCAAGGTGATTTTACCTTCAACAAGGAATTAATCCAATAATATAGACGATTATAACAAGTCCGTCTAAGTGTTTAGACAAACACCTTAACCCTCTGAAGTCTAAAGACTAACACTTAGTCACTTGAGGAAATCAATATCAATAAATATACAAAGAGATTGTTTACAATGTTGCTTCTTTAAAGCAGATGAAATAAAAGTTTAAGTACAAGGGATTACGCAAATATGAGCAACAACTCTTGTGTATGAGAAAAATGGAAAATAGGCTGTGCGAGTTTCACTTCTTTTTGTATATATTTGTTGGTTGTTTTTGCAAGAAGGAGTGATCTTTTTTTTATAGTTGGACGTTGTGGTCTTGATGGGTATAAGCGTAACTTTTCAAACCAGTTGTTGCAACGGTAACATTTGACCCGTGAGAGATAATAGCAGCAAAGTCTCACCATATCCCATGTAGCAGTACTGACTGAAAATCAGTTTATATCAATATAGGCAAGTCTACACGTACGGATACTTCCATCACACATTTCTATCTCGTCCATCTTTTCTGATCAGCTTTTTCTTGTAAGACTAGTGAATAAATGAATTAATGATATTTGAGTCTTCAGTGTCTTTAAGATCTTTAGAAGTGCTATCTCCAGAATCTTTAGAATACGTTCAATCAGAACTTTGTATTCAGAGTCTTTAGAGTGGTTTATCAGAGTTGAAAGCGAAGCTTTTTCTTAGAAGCATATATCACTTTGTTTATCTTCAGAGACATTCAACATTCATCAGAACTGCTGATGTTTTTTAAGAAAAGAACGAAGTAGATTCTTTGAGGTCTGCCTGAGATTCTGATTTGAAATTCATGAGGGTTATCCATAATCATTTTTTCACTAAACAAATGCACACTTTAAGAAATTCATTAGAGTAAAAAATTGTTACCTAAAAAGTATATGTATTGTTATCATCAAAACTAGAGATTATATGCATAACCAAAATCTTGTTCTAACAATCTCCCCCTTTTTTATGATGACATGATCATGTATTTGATGGAACAATATGTACGAGTATATATGCAAAAGATGTCAAAGATTCAGAAATATATCAAAGTTAAGTTTAGAAAACTCCCCCCTAAGATATACCAGCTCCCCCTAAGTCAAAATCTGGTTGATTAATAATAATCTTAAGAGATATCAGAACCTTGTTGACTTATCAGAGCTTGAGTTGTTTGAAACTTTTGCAGTGAATTATTAGAGATTGATCTAATTTTAGACGGCTCCTGAAAGAAGATATTCATATACTTTGCATATATATATATATATGTGTGTGTGTGTGTGTGTGTGTGTGTTAGAATGTAAGCAATTATATCTAGAGAGTTAGATATGATATAAAAATCAAATACTAATTATACTCCTCTTTTTTGTCATAATAAAAAATCACACTAAAAACCAGATTGATCCAAAACGATACAAGAAAAACAACCTAGAACAAATGAAACTTTAAGAGAAAGAGCCTAAGTGCCTATGGTTTAGAAGGAGGAGAGATTCTCTGAAGAAGCTTAACAAGAAGGTCTTGAATACTGTTGTTAGTTTCGTCTTGGTTTTCAAGTCTGATTCTAACCAATTTTTGTTCATTTTTCATCTCTTCCAGTGTTTTCATCATAAGTGGGAACAGTGTATGGTCAGAACTCTCTGCTGATTCTTTATCAGCAACAGCCTTGCTGGCAGCAGCTTGCTCAACATCTTCTTTAGCTTTCTGTCTCTCAGCTTCTTCTTTAGCTTTATGAAGCGATAATGTTTGCTCCCAGATGAGAAAGAAAAAGAGAAGAGTGATTTTGTTACAGCCGTTGTGGAAGTGGTTGAAGGGGTGACTATTTCAGGATTTGTTGTTGGAATGATTTCTGGATTACTTGTAGTGATGGAAGGGGCTTTAGATGTTGTAGTTGTTTTGAAAGCGGGTTCAAGATTTATGGCTTGAGAAGAGGGTTTGGAGATGGTAGAGGATACTTTGGATTTTTCAATGGGGGATGACATAGTTGATATGGTGAAGGTGGAATGGATGTAGTTGTGACTGTGGTAGAAGTAAGTGGGTGAGGTAGAGGAATCGATGAAGTAATAGTCCAAGCATCAAAGCCTGGAAAGGCAGAATGAGAATCAGAAGACTTACAAGAAGAAGTAGAAGATGATCATGTTGTAGAAGGCTTCTGAAGGTTTATAGAACCTCCCAGATGGATTTTCTTGATCTTCTTTTTCTTCTTTTCAGACTTATTTGTAGATGATTCATGTGGTCTTTTCATCATATCAATAGGATCATCATGAAGATCATCATACGAGAAACTGGATAAGTCATAGCCGTCAGCGACAAGCATTTTGAAATATTCGTCCAAGGCTTATGATGAGTCATGTTTGGTGAATAGAGGGAATTTATCAACAACTGTTCTTCTGTCATTTACACTTTCCTAGTCTGTGGAAATAGTAGGTGTAACCTGAACCTTGTCAATAATGCTCATACTTCTAAGATTTCTTCCATTCAACGGTTTTTTGACAGTCACCTCAATATCTTCCAACATATTCATATTCGATAAATGATCTACAAGACCACTTTCGATAAGAATATCTGAGATGAGTCTTCCTAGAGGAATGTAGGTTTTGGTTTTCGAACTATGTCTGGTATTTCTAACTGCATCTCTTAGATATTTGAAGAGAATTAAAGGTAGATGCATCAATACTTCTTTCATTAGATAATACAACATAAACTTTTGATCAGTATTCACATAATCAGAGGAACTGGATGCATGTCTGTGATGAATGCATCCCAGAATAATCTTGAACCAAACTTTAAGTTTCTTACGAATAACCTAATTCTTAGATTTGCTTTCTGAATCCTTATAGAAAATGGCAGGATTGATTTCTTGACGTAGTGTTTTTGATCTATGGTTCATGTTGTAAACTTGTTTTCCTTTTGCATGCTCCATTCCAAGTAGAGTGGCAATTGATTTCTCGGTGATGACAACCTTCTTTTCCAAAACAAAAGAGACAATGAATTTGTCATCATAATCAGCGAATCTCCATAATTCTTTTATTAAATTTGGAAAAACTGGACTGTAGAGACGATCAAACTAATTTCCCCAGCTTTGTTTTTGAAGATCCTCGGTTAAATCCATCCCATTTGCCTTTAAGTTCTCGAAGTCCACTAAAAGTTCACAAAGAACTTCCAGTTCTTCAAATGGTGTTGCCATATGGATTTCTGCAGGTCGATCAAGGATATGTTGGACAACGACCGGTTGAGAAACACCAGGATATTGCTTTAAAGTCATGGATTCATGTTACATGGTGCCGGTAGACTTAGGTTGAGAAGATTCAGATGTTCCATTTGTTGTGAGAAATTGTAGAAAGCTTGTTATTGCGGATCCATTGAAAACAAGGGTTTCAGAGAAGAGGAGTTTTAGGGTTAAAGAGGATGAAGTGTGTGTAAACAGTGGCGTTGTGTGTGAGAGAGAGTGATAAGAGTGAATATAAATGAATAAGAAATGATTATAACATTAAAAAAAATATATAGGGGGAGTAATAAATAGTAATGATGATTTTAAACCTAATCTCAAGACATCCTATCGCTCGAGGTGTCATTTCAACGGGTAGCGTATAATTCAAAATGGACAGGTGTCTAAGACAAATCATAGCCACATGTTTGAAAATGCACGGTTTAGATGCTTTCAGAGTCAAGAATACCAAGGGGTTTTCTGACTTGAGATAGTTCTGAACAAAACACTTTCTAACTTTGTAGAAATATTGTTGAGTCAGAAAGATATAAAAAATATTTGCACAAGTCAGAATCACAATTTTAGATAGAGTTAAACAGATTAGAAAGGAAAGTTCATTCTGGATAGAGTTCCATTTTAAAAAATTTCAGAATGAACAAAAACCTGTCTTCAGTTAAGGGTTTTGTGAAGATATCAACCCACTGGTGGTCTTTATCTATGAACTCTAAAACAATAACCCTTTTCTGAACGTCGTCTCTAATAAAATGATGTTTGATTTCTATGTGTTTGGCTCTAGAGTGTAAAATATGATTCTTACTTAGGCAAATAGCAACCGTGTTATCACAGAAGATAGGAATGTTACTCTCATGTATCTGAAAATCTTCAAGTTTATTTTTCATCCAGAGCATCTGAGTGCTACAAAGTGACGTTGAGATGTATTATGCTTTAGCAGTTGATAGTGCAATGGTTGATTGCCTTTTGCTAGCCCATAAGACAAGATTATTACCTAGAAACTGATAGTTTCCAGAGGTGCTTTTACGTTCTAATCTGTCTCCAGCATAATCTACATCACAGAAACCTGATAGCTTGTATACTGATGTTTTCTCATACATCAAGCCAAGGTTAGAAGTTCCTTTCAAATACCTTAGGATTCTCTTAATAGCAGTTAAATGAGTTTCCCTTGGATCTTATTGAAATCGAGCACAAAGACATACATTGAATAAAATATCTGGACGAGAAGCAGTTAGATAAAGAAGAGAGCCTATCATACCACGATAGAGCTTCTGACAAACCTTTTTACCTACCTCATCTTTTTCCAGAATGCTTGTTAGATGCATGGGACTTTTTGTTGGTTTGATATCTGACATGTCGAATTTCTTTAGGAGTTCTTTTGTGTACTTGCTTTGATGAATGTATGTGAGATTTGGATTCTGATTTACTTGAATTCCCAGAAAGTACTTTAACTCTTGCATTAGACTCATCTCAAACTCTGCTTGCATTAGCTTAGAAAACTCTTGACACACAGATGGATTAGCAGAACCAAAAATTATATCATCTACATAAATTTGACATATCATAAGATCATTTCCAAAGTTCTTACCGAAAAGAGTAGTGTCCATTTGTCCTCTGGTAAAGTTATTTTCTAGAATAAAAGAACTTAGTCTTTCATACCAAGCTCTGGGAGCTTGTTTCAGACCATATAAAGTTTTTTTTTAAGTTTAAAAACATGTTTTGGAAACCTAACGTTTTCAAAACCTGGAGGTTGGTGAACAAATACTTCTTCAAAAATGTATTCGTTCAGAAACGCACTTTTGACATCCATTTGATATAAAATAATACCATGATTAACAAAATAAGAAATTAAAAGACGGATTGATTCTAACATGGCGATTGGAGAAAAGGTTTCATTATAGTCAATACCTTCCTATTGACTGTAACCTCGTGCAACCAGTCGTGCTTTGTTTCTAACAACTTCTTCTTTCTCATTTAGTTTGTTTCTGAATACCCACTTGGTTCCAATAACACGAGTTCCTTTTGGCTTGGGTGCTAGATCCCAGATGCCATTTCTGGAGAATTGATTCAACCATCATTATGCCAAAAAAGACCTTTAGCAGCGCTTTTTTTGGCCTTTAGCAGCTCCTAAAAGCGCTGCCAAAGGTGGACCCCCTTTAGCAGCGCTTAAAAGCTCTTAAAAATGCTTTTTTTTTCCTTTGAAAAGCGCTGTCTTAGGTCCCCCTTAGGACCCCCTTTAGCAGCACTTTCGTAGGACCCCCATATAGCAGCGCTTTTTCAAAGAAAAGCGCTGTCGTAGGACCCCCTTTAGCAGCGCTTTTAAAAGCGCTGTTAAATGTCCCCCTTTAGGCAGCGCTTTTTCAAGAAAAACGCTTTCGTAGGCCTCCTTTAGCAGCGCTTTTAAAAGCGCTGTCTTATGTATACGTTATGATCCCCTTTAGGCAGCGCTTTTTTTAAAAAGCGTTGTCTTTTATAAAAGTGCTTTTTAAAAGCATTTTTTTAAAAATCAATTATTTTGGAGCGTTTTATTTGCTAAAGCGTTGTCTACTGTGTATTTTTTTCATAAGTCCTCTTTTTGATACCCAAACATGTATAATAAACCTGTATAATTCAACACAAGCCTTTATTTCAACACATGGCCTTTTATACCATTATAATTCAACCCATAGGCCTTGTATACCATTATAATTCAACAATAGGCCTTGTATACGATTAAAATTCAACACATAAACCGTAATAACCATTATATATATAACTCAATACAAACTATACAACACCAATTCCATGCACCAATTCTAAACCTTATACACCATTTCCATCACTTATACATCAACTTCCAAAACTATTTAACAATTTCTAAAACTATACAACACCTTCCATAAACCTAACACACACAAAAGAAAACAATAATATACCTCGTATAATTCTCATTTCAACCATGTATTGACACCATTCCTCCTTTATTTCTTCCAATTTATCTTTCGTGTATGTGGCACACTTGAATTCATCAAAGTACTACATAATATAACATAATATGCATGATTTAGTTAAAAGTAATTACTTAGATAAAATATCCGATAATAAGTCTTAAAATAAATCATAACTTATAAACCCATACCATGATTGGAATCTCTATTTGGTCCAAATGAATAATCTCTTTCATGAATCTCAATACAAAATAACCACAATCTATACCATTACGCTGCCGAGGACACTACACATAAAAAAAGTATGCATATGTATCAGGATATATAGTTTAACTTGTGTTATCAAGTAGCATCACTATTATAATAACAAATGTGAAAATATACATGCACTTTTATCCATGTAATGTTGTTTGCTTTACTCTTTGGTACTCGAGCTTGTTGTTGTGATCGGAATATTTGTATGGCTCTATCATAATGTAAACGAATATTTAGAACAATCTCACATAAATAAATAAATACACATGTGAATATTTAAAACACTCGCATCACTTACGTATCAATCATCTTCTTCATCTCCGGGTATTTTGTTTGATCACCATTTAGCAAATCCAGATAATAGACTATTTCTTTTATCGGATTAATCGCAAGCAACAACCAGTGTCCACTGTAAAATAAAACAAAAGTTTAGATGGAAATGTTATACACAACGTAAAAATGCGAAAGATTATAATAAAGGAAGTTAGAATGAAAATCTAACCCATTGCCAGTATTATATGGTAAAAGATACAACTTCTCTGTATCTTTGTTGGGCATAAATGCATCTACTAAGTGATCTCTGACCGAATTTGCAGTTCGATCGATTAGATTTGCGTTGACACAGCTGGGAGAGAAGAAAAAGAATCTTTCTGTCAATTGACGCGGGAGCATCAATTTTTCATACAAGAACCTAAAATAAAAACATAATCAACATTCGAATATTCATTGAAATGAGTAAATAAATTGATCAATTAATTAAATAAAATCGATGGATTACCTGATGTATAAATTCATAACACCGATGCCTAATTCAGAATGCTGAAATATCTGATCCAAGTCTTCTTTAGCAATTGTTTCTAAATAGGCAAACCCAAAAATACCTTTTTCTATAGGTATTTCACGGATACCACCTTCCATCAAATCCGTTGTGCCTACAATTGTTTCAAGGCACAACCGAAATCGAGGAATATAAGCTTTTTTTGTCTTGGATAATTCTGGCTTCTTGTTCGTTCTCCCTTGTTGCACCTCTTGTGTAGGAATATGAAAATCATATAAGCCATAAAGTTTAAAATCACGAAGCTTTTGAATTTGGATCATAGAATCAACATTTTCAATGCATATATATCAATGTACCTCTTTTTTTGATGCAACTGATTCGGTTTGCCGTGTAACACCCCCCAATCTAATACCCCCAATCAATTAAAGCGGTAAAAGAAAATTCAAAATTTCGTCAGAGTACATCTAAATTATCATGGCATAGACTGGGAGAATCACATTATATTGAAACAAACATACAACACCTGCTCATAAAGATATGCAAGAGTGGGGTAGTAATCAATAGAGGAACTCAGTTCCTTACACCCACATTTCAGAATTTAGAATAAAAGTGGAAAATCTAAAACTGAATAACACATATATATATATATATATATATATATATATATATATATATATATATATATATATATATCATGAAAAGTAGGTCATACATCAAGTTGTGCATGCACAAGCCAAAAGATATATATACATAATACACAAATATCACGAACGGCCTCCCTAACTACCCGGTGTCACATATCAGAGCCGACCGACAAAAGAATGAAGACGCAAAGTTTCACAAAAATACCTCCAGCCACTCTAATCTGCAATGCCTCATAGAGCATTATAAAACAGCAGAAGGGTGAGAAAAACAACCATAATACAGTTGCACACAATTATATATATAACACAAGGAATACATATATATATATACGGTTCTCACCACAACTCACACTATAATTCAAACACAATACCACACAACGTGAAATTCATATTTCCATCACCAAGGTATACCAACCATACACATATCCATATATCAATTTATCAATTTTTTCCACAATTCCACACATAAACAAACCATAATGATTTATGCAAATGCAAGAGACCGACACGACGACTCTATGCATATGCACATGCGGTACCGACTTCCATTGTTTCTCATCACTAGTTCACTCAGGAACTCTGCTGGAATCATCACTCGTTACTTAATGTAACTCCCCGTCGGGCGTACGATGTTCCCTGTCGCTCACACCTCTTTGTATAAGGCACACGATGTTTATGGATCGCTCACACCTCTTGGTATAAGGCACACGACCCGATCGCTCACACCTCTTTGTATAAGGCACACGATCGTCTACAATCATCGCTCACACCCCATACGGGCACACGACGTTATAGCGAATTCCCTCTGGAATTCAAACCGTCACTCAGGACGTCTCAATAATGCATATCATGATTCATGACATTTAATATGCACACATAAATGCATTCATAATCATGCATATATCAACAGTTACCATACATCGCAATTACTTGCTCTTAGGCCTCACATCGTCATCACAACACATTGCACATGCATTTTCATGTCACAACAGCCCACAAATTATAGTATATCCATACCAATAACATATTGCACATACACATCAAGTTAACCCAATTAAACGGCAAAAGTCGACCACAAAACCACACATTTTCTAATTCCCGCCATAATTTAATCGGCCAACAATTCTCAAAACTATCATCACAAGAAAGAACATTTTATAAGCTTTCCAACGATATAAAGAACACTTAAATCGGAAATACGGTTCAAGAGTTATGAATTTTTAGAGAAAAGTATTATTTGGAAAACTCTCAGCACCGCCCGGCGAAACACTCAAACCACCCGGCGAAACACCCCTCGCCGCTACACCGCCCGACGAAGCACAGGCGTCACCAATTCTACCAAAATGACTCAAAAGAGTCAGGAACTTGTAACCTCTGCGCCTCTCAAAACCGCCCGGCGAAAGAACGAACCGCCCGGCGAAACAAGCCCACCGCCCGGCGCTTCACACCAGAAGCAGAATTTTCTGCTTGCGTGTACACTGTTCCTCACCCCCAAAAATCTCATTTTCCACCCAAATCACTTCCAGCAGCAAAGCCGTTAATAGCAATGGTTCATAAACATATAGAGATCATACAACATAAATTATATCGATTTCCGTCCGTGAAAACCTCGATTTCTACTCGTTTACGCATTTTCGACCTATAACCGAAAAACTATCGAAAAACCAATACAACATGCAAACACACATACATAATCATACACAACGATAAGATAATCGAGTTTTGCACCCTTACCCGATTAAATAACGCGTAGAAAAGTCGGTTGATCGATTTCCAAGTTTTTCCAAAATTCTCTCTTTTCTTCTCTTCTCCTTTTCTTCTCTATTTTTACTACTTTTCTATTTTATAAAAAATCAAAATATCTAACCACCCAAAAAGACTAAAATACCCCTACACTCAAATATCTCGCGAACGATCCCAAAACCCGATAAAACATCACAACATAGAAAAATAACATATTTTTAGATAAAAGTCGAAAATAAAATAAAATAATAATAAAATAATAAAAAATACTCGATTAAATAAAAACACACAAAAACTGGGGCGTTACATGCCGCACAATCCCTGTATCTTTTGATTTGGATTTCGTAGGAGTCTAACAATACCATGTAATTAAAAATGTACGTAAAAGTAAGCATAACATAACTTATATGCAAGTAAAACATTTGAAAACTAAAAGGTTAATAATGGTTTTCAACATACCGAGTCATCTATGACAATGAGGTTTGACGGTCATGCAACATACGACCATATTGCATCCCCCGCCAATGTTGCATCTAAAACGTCGTCAGGTATAGGTAGTAACGCTTCCCGCTCTAAAGCAATATCAATCGAAACCTTCAAAAAACCAGCAGGAAGCGGTCTATGGTGAAGTACGTCTTCCGAAGTGTTATGCACTTTTCCCTTGCCAACCATGCGATATGTCGGTGCCGATAAATATAGATGACAAGGTGAAATGCCCTAAACAAAAAAAAAATTAATATGAAATTGTTATTGTGCATATGTGTCAATGTAAAAAATTGTGCTAATCTAATAAATATAATTACCTCCGGAATTTTTTTTTGTTGAAAATTGATACTATCCTTGTCACTAGTATCTTTAAATTATGAACCGCGCCTTTCCGACATATATCTTTCTTTATCCTGTTGCAGTTCACGAACTTGAGCTCTCAATTCTTCCAACGTTTCCATCACCTCTCTATTGCTAGGATTTTTGGTCTTTGGACGCTTATACAAGGCAGATGGAGTGACTCCAAATCCCTTACCCCTCACGCAATCCTGGTCTTCCGTGAGAGTTAAGGACTGAAATAGAGTCTCCTAAAATTCAATATTAGAGTTAAGCATAAATCTTTTAGATAAACAATAACTTTTTATTTAATTAAACAAATAATTTTATACTTACACATTGTTCAAAAACTTGTTGAACACCTTCAGTAACAACTCCATCATTTTCCATACGGGCAGCCTTCCACAAAACATGCTCCGGAAGAGATGTTTCTTCATTTTTCTCCTCTTCAAGCTACACATTAAGTCAAGTATTAAGATGGATAATAACACAAAAATATCATAGCAATTATATATACTTACTATTTTTTGTTCCAATCGTGCATATCCCAAACGCCCTTTCTTGTATGGATACGCGGGTTTTGAGGCTCTTTGACGATTTACGTCACTCACAACCTGCATAAACAATTTTAAGTCATATCATAACACATGTAATAACTACATGAATATACTACAATGTTCATGATAAATGAAATTAAGATTACGTGGAATTCTTGAGTTCTTCGTTTGGCGACAAAAGTGTCCCATTCTTCGGGTGCAATCAAGTCCGCATACTTCTTCGGACGTTCTGCTTCAACAAAGTTTCCGTGGTCATCCTTAAGAAACTTGTTGGTTAAAAATGCTCGAAACCCTCTAAGTCTTTTTCTGGATAATTGAAGACAATATTTTTGTCGGTCGTCACCAATGTTAAAAGATCTCTACAAAAAATATACATAAAGTGTGTTAGTATAATTAATTTAAAGATATAATCATCAAAAATAACAAATAACATCACATATAGTACCTGTATCTCACTCCATATTTTATCTTTGGCGGGTTTCAACTGTGGATTTCTCCAATTGTCACAAGTAATAGGAACTTGTGAATGGACAAATGCACCAATGTAACTTGTCAACATTGCGCCATTAGGCTCAATTAGTTGACCTGTTTCATTCCAATGAATGTCGTATTTTATTCCCTTGTCTCTAGCACAAATTATTCCTTTCATAATTGTTATTCCTCTTGAAATATCTCCTTCGGCATCATGAATTGATTCTTTTGCTTCATTCTTGGAAGTATCGTGCGAGTTCTCCTCATTAGTAGCCATTTGACCTGTAATAAAGAAAAAACACATATAAATCCATAATCCATATAAATCTATAATCTATAATCCATAATCCATAATCCATAATCCATAATCCATAATCCATATAAATCTATAATCCATAATCCATGAAATGACAAACACATGACAAACATATAAATCTATAATCCATATAAATCCATAATCCATAATCCATATAAACACATATAAATGACAAACACATATAATCCATATAAACACATATAAATGACAAACACATATAACTCCAGAATCCAGAATCCATATAAACACATAGGGACGGTAGCGGCGGCGGAACAATGACGGAGGAAAGGGACGGTCGCGAACGGTTCCTAAGAATGGAGAGAGTATCGTGAGAGTGAAAACAGTACAAATGATAGGGTTAAACAGTGCAAATGATTTGTTACTGGTTTCCTGCGTTTTAATTTTTACTAACTAAAGCACCTTTAGCAGCGCTTTTAGAAAGCGCTTTCGTAGGTTGGGCTTTAACAACGCTTTTTGGGAAAAGCGTTTTTTAAGGTGTGTAGTGAATTGGGCCTTTAGCAGCGCTTTCATAAAGCGCTGCCTAAAGTATGGTATACCTTGGGCCTTTAGCAGCGCTTTCCAAAAGCGTTGTCTAAGGTATGGCTTATGTAGGACCTTTAGCAGCGCTTTCCTAAAAGCGCTTTCTTAAGGGTAGCCTTAGTTTGGCTTTTAGCAGCGCTTTTTGAAAGCGCTTTCTGAAGTCCACCTTTAGCAGCGCTTTTTTAAGCGTTTTTTTTTTATTTTTTCTATAAAATGTATTGCAGCGCTTTCTTTGAAAAACACTGTCTTTGTAGAGCTGCCAAAAATCATTTTTGGCGTAGTGCATTCTTGCATTTCCAGAATCCATACATTGTCCTGAAGTGTTTCATCACAAGATGTTGGTTCTATTAGAGACACCAATCCCAGAAGCATTTCCTTAGTTTGTTTGAAGGTGGATCTTGTTCTGATAGGTTCATCTTTATCTCCTAGAATCAAGTCTTTAGAGACAATTCGTTTATTACTTTGGCTTTTCTGTGTTGGAGGACAATCCGTTGTTTCCGAAGTATTTATATTAGCATTCTTTGAATCTTTATCTTCAGAATCTATTGCCTTTTCTTCCGAGACTACAATTGTTATTTCTAAATCTACAAAACTTTCAATTAGCTTTGACTTTTCTAAGTCAAGCTTATCATCAAAACAAACATAAATTGATTCTTCCACAATTCGTGTTTCCGTATTAAATATTGTGTAGGCCTTAGAGCATTCAGAATATCCCAACATAATACATTTTTGTGCCTTAGAGTCAAACTTGTTCAGATTCTCTTTAGTGTTCAAAATAAAACATGAACATCCGAAAGGATGGAAATAAGAGATGTTGGGTTTTCTTCTCTTACACAATTCATAAGGAGTTTTTTCCAGAATCGGTCTAATGGAGATTCTATTCTGAATGTAACATGTTGTATTCACAGCTTATGCCCAAAAGTGCTTAGCTACATTTGTTTCATTGATCATGGTTCTGGTCATTTCTTGCAAGGTCATATTCTTCCTTTCTACAAATCTATTCTGTTGTGGAGTTCTAGGGCGGGAGAAATCATGTGATATGCCATTAGAATCAAATAACTCTTCAAACTGCTGATTCTCAAACTCACCACCATGATTACTTCTGACTCTAACAATCTTAGAATTAAATTCATTTTGCACTTTATAACAGAAACTAGAAAACACAGAACGTGACTCATTCTTGTGCTTTAGGAATTTAACCCATGTCCAACGACCGTAATCATCTACAATGACAAGTCCATACTTCTTACCATTGATAGACGTTGTTTTCATTGGACCAAACAAGTCAATGTGTAGAAGCTCCAAAGGTCTAGAGGTGGAAACAACATTCTTAGATTTAAAGGATGTTTTTGAAAACTTGCCTTTTTAACATACTTCACAAAGAGCATCTGAAGTGAACTTCAGCTTAGGTAGACCTCTGACTAACTCAAGTTTATTTAGCTGAGAAATCATTTTTAAGCTAATATGACCCAAGCGTCTATGCCACATCCACTGCTCTTCGTTAACAGGCATTAAGCATTTAACATCTTGGTTTTTAAGATCAGAAAGTTTAATTTTGTAAATGTTGTTTTTACTCTTTCCAGTGAAGAGAACTGTGCCACCTTTCTAACTTACAGCTTTGCATGCTTTCTAATTAAAGATAATGTCATAACTGTTATCACTTAATTGACTTATAGATAACAAGTTATGCATTAGACCCTCAATACAAAGCACATTAGATATAGAAGGAAGAGATCCGTTATGAACTGTTCCAGATCCTCTGATTATTCCTTTTTGGCTTCCTCCGAAACCTACGAATCCTGTATCTTTAGGTTCCAAGCTTTGGAACATATACTTTCTTCCCGTCATGTGTCGCGAGCATCCAGAGTCCAGATACCATGATTGGTGTCTTAACTCTGCTGCATAGGATATCAGCAACATACACTATCTTATTTTTTGGTACCCATAATTTTTTGGGTCCTCTTTGATTAGGTTTCCTAGAGTTTCTAATCATTTTGGGTTTTTGTGCATTATTGAATCTGTGTTTGTGCAAGTGTGTAATGATAAGAAAAATGAGACTTTGGTTTTTCTTCATTAAGTGAAATCTGATCATCATTATAAGGATCATAACCAATTCCTATTTTCCCATTATGACTAACACCATAAATCATGGAAGCCATTCTGCTTCTGTTTATGTTATTCTTTAAAAAAAATTTAAATGCCTTATCATATTTATATAAGATGGTTTCAGAAGTTGGAAAAGCTTTAGAAAGGGTTTCTTCCAGTTATAAACTTTTTTAGTTCAGAAAAGTATTTTATTTTTCTAAGACAAAATTGTCATCTTTTTGTTTAGAAACATTTTTCTCTAGCTTAATGCAATCTTCAACTTCAAATTCATGAACCTTTTTCAAGTCTTTGTATTTGCATTGAATTTTTTGATACCTATTCATAGATTCAGATAATCATAATTCTAAATCAACACGAGAAAGGTTAGAAAATACCTCTTTTGAGTCAGACTCAGTTTCTGTTGTGCCTCCTGTAGATGCCATGAGTGCTATGTTGGCATGTTTTTCTTCAGAATCAGATTTCGATACTTCAGAGTTAGAATCATCCCATGTTTCCATGAGTCCTTTCTTCTTTCCTTTGAAATCATCCTTCTTGGAACTTTCTTTTCTAGAGCTTTCATTCTTTAGCTTTGGACACACATTTCTATAGTGTCCTAGCTCATTGCATTCATAGCATGTTATCTCTCTGCTTGCTTTTTTTCTTAAAGATGAATCTGTCGATCACCTTTGTTTCAGGATCTTCTGAAGTTGCTTTGTCTATTCTTCCAGAGTTGTTTGACTCTTTTGGAGAGAAGGGACAGTTTGTCTGCATTATCAGGACCTTCTTCGTCAGAATCTTCTATTTCTTTTTCCTCAGCTTGGAAGGATTTAGTCTTCTTTGATTTCTTCTGTTCTGAACTGGATTTTAGAGCGACAGATTTTCCCTTTTCTGAGACTCATCTTCTTCTAATTCTATTATGTGGCTTATTAGCGAGTTGACCAACTCTTCTAGACTTATAGAGTTCAGATCCTTAGATAGTTTAAGAGCAGTAACCATTGGCCTCCATTTCTTTGGAAGACTTCTTACTATCTTTTTGACATGATTAACCGTGGAGTAATCTTTGTCCAGAACCTTAAGTCCTGCAACTAAGGTTTTAAATCTTGAGAACATTATTTCAATGGTTTCATCATCTTCCATATTGAAAGCTTCATATTTTTGGACCAATGCCATAGCTTTTGTTTCTTTGACTTGAGTGTTACCTTCGTGCGTTATTCTCAAGGAATAAAAAATATCCTTCGCTGTATTTCTATTGGTAATTTTTCATATTCATTGTAAGATATAGAATTTAAAAGGATGATTCTAGCTTTGTGATGATTTTTAAACTCACATTTTTTATCATCGTTCATCCTATTTCTAAGAATGGGAATACCAATTGCAGATACAGGTATTTCATAGCCATTTGTAATAAAATCCCAGAGATCTGCATCATAGCCTAGAAAGAAACTTGTTATTCTATCTTTCCAATAGTCAAACTTTTCTCCATCAAAAACAGGAGGCTTGGTGTTGTAACTATCTCTCTCATTTGTGTTAGCAACAGCCATAAGTTTTTCTCACACTGGATCTCTCTACACGGTTAAGTGTTTGATAAAGAAATCAATAATTGAATCAGAGCTCTGATACCAACTTAAGGTACAGAAAAACTCAAGAAAGGGGGTTTAAATTAGGTTTTTAACAAAAATTTGGTTATTGAAAACTATTATCACAAAGGTTAACAAAATAGAATAAGCAAATGGACACAAATATTTTTATCCTGGTTCACTATTAACGAAGTTACTCCAGTCCATCCGCCAAGGTGATTTTGCCTTCAACAAGGACTTAATCCAATAATCTAGACATATTACAAAAGGTTCGTCTAAGTGTTTATAAAAACACCTTAGCCCTTTCAAGTCTACAGACTAATACTTAGTCACTTGAGGAAACAAAAAATAAAGATACAAAGAGATTGTTTACAATGTTGCTTCTTTAAAGCAGATAAAATAAAAGTTTAAGTACAAGGGATTATGCAAATATGAGCAACAACTCTTGTGTATGAGAAAAATGGAAAATAGATTGTGCACATTTCACTTCTTTTTGTATATATTCGTTGGATGTTTTTGCAAGAAGGAGTGATCTTTTTTTATAGCTAGATGTTGTGGCCTTGAGGGGTATAAACGTAACTTTTTAACCCAACTGTTGCAACGGTAACATTTGACCCGTGAGAGATAATAGCAACAAAGTCTCACCATATCCCATGTAGCATTACTGACTAAAAATTCGTTTATATCAATATAGGCAAGTCTACACGTACGGATACTTCCATCACAAGTTTCTGTCTTGTCCATCTTTTCTGATCAGCTTTTTCTTGTATGACTAGAGAATAAAAGAATGAATGATATCCGAGTCTTCGGTGTCTTTAAGATCTTCTGAAGTGCTATCTCCAAAATCTTTAGAATACGTTCAATCAGAACTTTGTAGTCAGAGTCTTTAGAGTGGTTTATCAGAGCTGGAAGCGAAGCTTTTTCTTAGAAGCATATATCACTTTCTTTATCTTCAGAGGCATTCATCATTCATCAGAAATGATGATGTTTCTTCAGAAAATAACAAAGTAGATTCTTTGAGGTATGCCTGAGATTCTGATTTGAAATTCTTGAGAGTTATCCATAATGAGTTTTTCACTAAACAACTGCATACTTTAAGAAATTCATTAGAGTACAGAATTGTTACATAAAGAATATATGTATTATTATCATTAAAACTAGAGATTATATGCAGAACCAAAATCTTGTTCTAACACTTGCTTCTAGGGTATATGTATCCAGACTACAATGACATGTTTTAGAAAAATATCGTCACAACATCTTGGATGCGGTCACTAAGGCGAATCCTTCATTCTATACCTTTTGATGTAACACCCCCAATCTATAATCCGAGTAATTAAAGCGATAACAAATAATCAGAGTGTAATTAAAACATTCTTGGCATAGACGGGAGCGTCACATCACGGTGACAAAATATAATAACCTGCTCATATAGATATGCAACAATCAGGTAGCAACATAAACAGAGGAACTCAGTTCCTAACACCCACAATTCAGATACAGAATAAAAGCGAAAAATCTGCAATTGAAATCTCATATATAAACATAAAAGGTTGTCTGTCATATACAGAGTCATACATGTAAAATCCAAAAAAAACATATACATATACACATAATCACATAACGATCTCCCCGACTACCCGGTGCTACATATCAGAGCCGACCGACAAAAGAATGAAGACATAATCTTCACAAAAAGACCTCCAGCATCTAATCTGCAATGCCTCATAGAGCATTCAAAACAGCAGAAGGGTGAGAAACACAATTATAATATAATTGCATACAATTATGTAATAACATGAAATACGCATACAAAAACATTCTCACCACAGCGTATACCATAATTCAAATACAAAACAAAACAATTCATAATTCATGCATCCATCACAAATGCATATCAATCATCAATCCCATTCACAATTCCCACACATAATCGATTCATTCATGACTTATGCAAATGCACAGAGACCAACACAACGACTCTATGCATGCAGTACCATTCCATCCATCATTCTCATCATTAATTCACTCAGGAATTATTGGAATCATCGCTTGTTACTTAGTGTAACTCCCCGTCGGGCAAACGACGTTCCCCGTCGCTTTAGGTCCTCTTTGTTTAAGGCACACGACGTTTATGGATCGCTCTAGGTCCTCTTTGTATAAGGCACACGATCCGATCGCTTTAGATCCTCTTTGTATAAGGCACACAGTCGTCTATAACGTCGCTTTAGGTCCTCTTTGTATAAGGCACACGACCGTTACAACAGATTCCCTCTGGAATCGTTTCGTCGCTCACACCCCACAAGGGCACACGACATCACAAGATGCATATCATGATGCTTGGCATACAAAAGACTCGTGACAATCAAATACATACACATGTATAACCGCGTGAACCACCTCAACATCAATAATCATGCATTGCGATCAAACCCAAAAACAACGCATTTATTTGCCATAAAGCCACAAACCATCATCACAACATTCATCACATGCATTCACATCATATAACAACACACAAGCTATACGTTATATATCAAAAGTGTATCGCATGATAACACATTAATCGCACACAGTTACGACGGTAAAAGTCGGCAAAAAGACACACTTCTAAATTCCCGACACAATTAAATCGGCCACCAATCTCAAAACCATTTTTATAAGAAAGAATATCTCATTAGATTTCCATCGGTACCAAGAACGTCTCAATCCGAGTTACGGATCAAAAGGAACCGCATCGGATGCGATATCGGGAAAGAAATCGCGAAACGGCAAAATTCTGCACCCTCTCTGGTCATATGCATATTGCCCTGGGCCATACGCATATTGCCCATCTCGCTCGCCCATCCATACGTGTATTGTCCAAATCGCTACGCGTATGAGCAGAGACTGATTCTCTCCAAAAATTCCACTAAAAACCCATTACGCGTATTACCTCCCTCGTTACGCGTAATGCCTTGCCCCTTACGCGTACCATTACGCATTTCAGCAGAGGGCCGTGTAAAATGGGTTTCCATACGCGTAATGCCCACATTTTGCCCTGGCCATACGCGTATTGCCCTACCCAATACGCGTATTGCCTTGCCCGTTACGCGTATGGGCAGCGAAAACCCATAATTTTTCCTGCATAATTTCTGCTACGGATTTCACCCAATTTCTCTCCAAATCTCATCTAAACATCAGCATACTACCAATTGAATGCACAACAACCTATATCTATCAAGTTTCAACAATTAGGAACCTTAAATCATGATTTCCGACACAAAAGTTGTATCCAATTCTCACAATCTCAACATATTAATTATTGTAGTTCTCTATTTAATTCAACCAAACTTCAAACAAATACATACATACATAATCATACACAAGCATAGAATAACCGAGTTTCGCACCCTTACCCGATTAATCGTGCTTTGAAGTGTCAGTTGAATCGATTTCTTAAACTTCAAGTTTTTCCTCTTTTTCTTCTTCTCACTCTCTATTTCTCTTAACTTCTTTTTCTCTCTCTTTCTAATCTCTAAGTTTCTCATATTAAGAAAAACAAGTAAAATGACCAAAATACCCCTACACTCAAATATCTCGCCAACGCTCCCAAAACGCGATAAAACATATAATAACGATGAAAAACAATATATTGCCAAATAAAAGTCAAGAATAAAATAGTATAAAAACAAAAATAATTAAATCGACTCAATTAAATAAATCTAACAAAAATCGGGGCGTTACAACTCTCCACCACTTAGAAATTTTCGTCCTCGAAAATATTACCTGAGACGAACAACTCCGGATACGATTCTCGCATCCGACTCTCCAACTCCCAAGTCAAATTGCCCTCAGCAGCGCCTCCCCACGCTAGTTTCACAAGCGCAATATCCTTGCCTCTTAACCGCTTCAACTCGCGGTCCAAAACTCTCACCGGTAATGCCTCAACCGTAAGGTTCTCCCTTACCTCAACCTCATCCATCAAAGTAACATGCGACGGATCCGGAACATACTTCCAAAGCTGTGAAACATGGAACACATCATGCAAATTCGAAAGATTCGGTGGCAACGGCACCCGATAAGCCACAACACCCACTCTCGCGGATATCTGATAAGGACCAATAAACCAAGAAGTAAGTTTCTTCGACTTCAATGCACGTCCAACACTGTCACTGGTGTAACTCTCAAAAATACATGATCGCCTTCTCGAAACTCAAGATCTTTCCTCCTTCGATCATGATAACTCTTCTGCCTACTCTGAGAAGCCTTCATCTTCTCACGAATAAGTTTCACCTTTTCCGTAGTTTGTTGAACTAACTCCGGTCCAACCACCGAACTCTCACCAGATTTATGCCAACACAAAGGTGTTCGACATCTTCTTCCATACAACGCTTCAAAAGGTGCCATTCCAATACTCGAATGGAAACTGCTGTTATACGTGAATTCAACCAACGAAGATAACTATCCCAAGCACCACCTTGCTCAAGAACACAAGCTCTCAGCAAATCTTCCAACGACTGAATAGTTCTCTCGGTCTGACCATCTGTCTGAGGATGATAAGCAGAACTCAATCTCAACTTGGAACCTAACGCCTTTTACAAACTTTCCCAAAATCTGGAAGTAAACCTCAGATCGCGATCTGAAATAATACACAACGGAACACCATGTAATCTCACAATCACACGGATATAAATCTCATCCAACCTCTTCAAAGAAAAACTGATGTCAATCGGAATGAAATGCGCCAATTTAGTCAGCCTATCCACAACCACCCAAATGGCATTATGTCCCCTCTGAGTATTCGGCAACCCTGTTACAAAATCCATAGAAATGTTGTCCCATTTCCACTCGGGAATATCCAACGGTTGCAATAATCCACTAGGCTTCTGGTGTTCTACCTTTGACTTCTGACACATCAAACACGCATAAACAAACTGAGCCACATCCCTCTTCAATTCGGACCACCAAAAGTTCTTCTTTAAATCTTGATACATTTTATTAGCTCCCGGATGTATACTCAACCTACTCCGGTGTCCTTCCTCTAAAATCATCTTTTTCAATTCCGAATCATCATGAATACAAATTCTACCACGGAATCTCAAAACACCCTTATTATCCACTTTAAAGTCACCATTCACACCTTTATCTCCAACCGTCACCAAATCAACAAATTTTACATCTAGCCTCTGTTTCTCACTAACGGTCAACAGAAAATCATTAGTGACCCTTAACATACCAAGCCTCACGCTGTCAGATGTCAATTCACACACTAAACTCAAATCTCTAAATTCTTCCAAAAGTTCCCACTCTTTAACCATAAAAGTAGACATATACAAAGATTTCCGGCTTAACGCATCGGCTACCACATTAGCTTTACCAGGATGGTAATTCAAGCTAAAATCGTAGTCCTTCAAAAATTCCAACCATCTCCGTTGCCTCATATTCAACTCTTTCTTATCAAACAAGTATCTCAAACTCTTATGATCACTAAAGACTTCGAATCTTGCACCGTAGAGATAATGTCTCCAAATTTTCAATACAAAAACCACCACAGCTAATTCCAAATCATGCGTAGGATAATTCTTCTCATGAACCCTCAATTACCTCGAAGCATAAGCCACAACCTTACCTTCTTGCATCAACACTCCACCTAAACCAATCAAAGACGCATCGCAATACACCACAAATGGTTCACTAGGATTCGGTAAGATCAAAATCGGAGCTGTAGTCAATCTTATCTTCAGCTCACTAAAACTTTCCTCACACTGAATATTCCAAATAAACGCTTTACCTTTACAAGTCAGCTGGGTCAATGGAAGTGCTAACTTGGAAAAGCCTTCAATGAATCTTCGATAATATCCAGCTAAACCCAAAAAGCTTCTAATTTCAGTAACAGATCTAGGAGCCTCCCATTGTAGAACTGCATCTACTTTGGATGGATCCACAGCAATACCATTACCTGAAATCACATGCCCAAGAAAATTCACTTCTGACAACCAGAATGCACACTTGGACAACTTGGCATAAAGTCTCTTTTCCTTCGAAATTTGCAATACAATACGCAAATGTTCCGCATGTTCCTCCCGAGACTTAGAATAAATCAAGATGTCATCAATAAACACAACAACAAATTGATCCAAATGCTCATGGAAAATGCGATTCATATACTCCATAAACACTCCCGGCGCATTAGAAACCCCGAACGGCATCACAGAATATTCGTAATGTCTATATCGTGTCCTAAATGCCGTCTTCTGAATATCTTCCTCTTTCACTCTAATCTGATGATAACCTGACCTCAAATCAATTTTACTAAACACACACGCACCTACCAACTGGTCCATCAGATCATCAATTCTCGGAAGAGGATACTTATTCTTAATCGTCACCTTATTCAGCTGGCGATAATCAATACACAATCGCATACTCCCATCTTTCTTCTTCACCAATAAAACTGGAGCACCCCAAGGCGATACACTCGGCCTCACAAACCTCTTTCTAACAATTCATTCAACTGCTTCTTCAACTCAACCAACTCAGATGCCGACATACGATATGGTGCCATAGATACAGGTCTAGTACCAGGAACTAGATCTATAGAAAACTCCACCTCTCTTTCTGGCGGTATATCAGAAATATCCTCCGGAAACACCTCTGGAAAATCACACACGACTGGAAACACGTCAATTGCAACTTGACTATCCACAGTCGACGATGCAAACAACCCGAACAACTGAGCTTCATCCGCCAAAAGTTTCTTCAACTCTTTGGTAGATAAGAAACTCGATTCCTCGTCTTCTTCAAGAGAAAGAAATCGTACCAACTTATGATAACAATCGATATGAACTCGATTAAACTGCAACCAATTCATTCCCAAAAACACGTATAAACCCTCCAACGGCAGACACACCAAATCCATAGAAAAATCCTTACCATAAATGGTCAAAGGACAACTTAAACAAACCAAAGAAGTAGTTACCGACACCATGGCTGGAGTATCGATAACAATCTATCCACCCATCGACGATAACAAAAGATTCAAACGTTGCGCACACTTAGACGAAATAAACAAATGAGTCACTTCGGTATCAATAATAGCAACTAAAGGCGTACTATTAATAAAATAAGTACCTCTGATCAGACGATTGGCACTAGTAGGCTGAGTTCCTGCCAATGCAAATACTTTCCCTTCAGCTTGAGCTTGTTTTGGTTTCGGACACTTCGTACTAATATGACCAGGTTCACCACAGTTGAAACACTTCACCACACTCCTCTTGCAATCAACTGCTACATGTCCTATACCTCCACAATTGGAATACTTCCTCATATCCTTTCTACATTCAAACTGACGATGTCCTAAGTCACCATACTTAAAACATCTCGGAGGATTATACATACCTCCCCCACTTGGCCTTTTATCAAAATTAGCCCTTTGCGTTCCCTTGTCAGCTAGTGCCACATAAGGACCACCACGAAACATTTGCTTTCCTTTCCTTTCGTTCACACTCTTATAGTGAGTAGAACGAGCTTTGGTATCCTCCTCATAAATTCTACAACAATCCACCAAATATGAAAACCTCTTAATTCTTTGATAATCGATTGCCTGTTTGATCTCGAGATGCAACCCGTTCTCAAACTACACACATTTGGAAAACTCCGCAGTTGCTTCAACATAATGTGGATAAAACTGAACAAGCTCCACAAACTTAGCAGTGTAATCAGTAACAGACATGTTACATTGTTTCAACTCCAAGAACTCTATTTCTTTCTTTCCTCTAACATCTTAAGGAAAATACTTCCCCAAAAACTCAATGCTAAACAAAGCCCAAGTGACAACTTCACCTGTAGCTTCCCACACTTGATGCGTACTAACCCACCAATCATCAGCCTCCTCCTGCAACATGTGAGTACCCAGTCTCACCTTATGTTCCTCAGCACAGTCCATCACTCAAAAGATTCTTTCAATCTCCTTAACCCAAATCTGAGCACCATCAGGATCATGTCTTCCTTTGAAGATAGGCGGTTTGTTCTTCCTGAACTCATCATTCCCACCAGCATTAGGTGCACCCCACACAGCCTGAGCCATAGCTTGCATAACAGCAGCAAGAGCAGCGTCATTTCTACCAGCCATATTATGTTCATATCCAATAACAGTAACTATGGTTAAACAATCAGCTCGTCAAAACACAAATGTCGCACAACAAACAACTTGGTCACAATGACTGACACAGACTGGCTCTAATACCACTTAATGTAACACCCCAATCTATAACCCAAGTAATTAAAGCAATAACAAATAATCAGAGTGTAATTAAAACATTCATGGCATAGACGGGAGCGTCACATCACGATGATGAAATATAATAACCTGCTCATATAGATATGCAACAATCAGGTAGCAACATAAACAGAGGAACTCAGTTCCTAACACCCACAATTCAGATACAGAATAAAAGCAAAAAATCTGCAACTGAAATCTCATATATAAACATAAAAGGTTGTCAGTCATATACAGAGTCATACATGTAAAATCCAAAAAAAACATATACATATACACATAATCACATAACGATCTCCCCGACTACCCGATGCTACATATCAGAGCCGACCGACAAAAGAATGAAGACATAATCTTCACAAAAAGACCTCCAGCATCTAATCTGCAATGCCTCATAGAGCATTCAAAACAGCAGAAGGCTGAGAAACACAATTATAATATAATTGCATACAATCATGTAATAACATGAAATACGCATACAAAAACATTCTCACCACATCGTATACCATAATTCAAATCCAAAACAAAACAATTCATAATTCATGCATCCATTACAAAGGCATATCAATCATCAATCCCATTCACAACTCCCACACATAATCAATCCATTCATGACTTATGCAAATGCACAGAGACCGACACAACGACTCTATGCATGCGGTACCATTCCATCCATCATTCTCATCATTAATTCACTCAGGAATTATTGGAATCATCGCTTGTTACTTAGTGTAACTCCCTGTCGGGAAAACAACGTTCCCCGTCGCTTTAGGTCTTCTTTGTATAAGGCACACAACGTTTATGGATCGCTCTAGGTCCTCTTTGTATAAGGCACACGATCCGATCGCTTTAGGTCCTCTTTGTATAAGGCACAAGATCGTCTATAACGTCGCTTTAGGTCCTCTTTGTATAAGGCACACGATCGTTACAGCAGATTCCCTCTAGAATCGTTTCGCCGCTCACACTCCACAAGGGCACACGACATCACAAGATGTATATCATGATGCTTGGCATACAAAAGACTCATGACAATCAAATGCATACACATGTATAACCGCGTGAACCACCTCAACATCAATAATCATGCATTGTGATCAAACCCAAAAATAACGCATTTATTTGCCATAAAGCCACAAACCATCATCACAACATTTCATCACATGCACTCACATCATATAACAACACACAAGCTATACGTTATATATCAAAAGCGTATCGCATGATAACACATCAATCGCACACAATTACGACGGTAAAAGTCGGCAAAACGACACACTTCCAAATTCCCGACACAATTAAATCGGCCACCAATCTCAAAACCATTTTTATAAGAAAGAACATCTCATTATATTTCCATCGGTACCAAGAACATCTCAATTCGAGTTACGGATCAAAAGGAACCGCATCGGACGCGAAATCGGGAAAGAAATCGCGAAACGACAAAATTCTGCACCCTCGCTGGTCATACGCGTATTGCCCTGGGCTATACGCGTATTTCCCAGCTCGCTCGCCCACCCATACGCGTATTGCCCAATGCGCTACGCGTATGAACAGAGACTGATTCTCTCCAAAAATTCCACTAAAAACTCATTACGCGTATTACCTCCCTCGTTACGCGTAATGCCTTGCCCCTTACGCGTACCATTACACATTTCAGCAGAGGGCCGTGTAAAATAGGTTTCCATACGCGTAATGCCCGCATTTCGCCCTGGCCATACGCGTATTGCCCTACCCAATACGCGTATTGCCTTGCCCGTTACGCGTATGGGCATCGAAAACCCAGAATTTTTCCTGCATAATTTCTGCTACTGATTTCACCCAATTTCTCTCCAAATCTCATCTAAACATCAGCATACTACCAATTGAATGCACAACAACCTATATCTATCAGGTTTCAACAATTAGAAACCTTAAATCATGATTTTCGACACAAAAGTTGTATCCAATTCTCACAATCTCAACATATTAATTGTTGTAGTTCTTTATTCAATTCAACCAAACTTCAAACAAATACATACATACATAATCATACACAAACATAGAATAATCGAGTTTCGCACCCTTACCCGATTAATCGTGCTTTGAAGTGCCGGATGAATCGATTTCTTAAACTTCAAGTTTTTCCTCTTTTTCTTCTTCTCACTCTCTATTTCTCTTAACTTCGTTTTCTCTCTCTTTCTAATCTCTAAGTTTCTCATATTAAGAAAAACAAGTAAAATAACCAAAATACCCCTACACTCAAATATCTCGCCAACCCTCCCAAAACGCGATAAAACATAATAACGATGAAAAATAATATATTGTCAAATAAAAGTTAAGAATAAAATAATATAAAAACAAAAATAATTAAATCGACTCAATTAAATAAATCTAACAAAAATCGGGGCGTTACATTTGACAATAGCGTATTTTTGTTCTGGCTAAGGCCTTGGAGATAAAGTAAATTGTTCTTTGAGTGGAATTCGACACTCATATGAGGACGATGCTAATTGTTTCATCAGATACGACCTAATAAAGAAATAATAACTTCTTAGTGGAAGTTTGGGATAATACTGGTAAAGTTAATAGGGCCATTTTCAAAGCCATAAATGCTTGCTCCCTTATGGAGTCAATTCAAAACGTGCTTCTTTTTTTAGCAGTTCGTAAAATTTTAGAGCATATTAAGTTGACTTCAAGACGAACATATTAAGAGCCGTCAACATTTTATTCAGTCTCATCACCTCCTTCTTTGTGGTTAGTACCACCATCCAAATGACTGCTTTAATTTGCACTTTTGTTGATTTGCTTTTATGCCTCACCCCATCAAATAAAAATCCAAATTTTTATCAACCATGACCACGAATGTACACTTATTTGGATTAAGCCTCATATTGTATTGCTGAACTCTTTGGAACAGGCGATAGAAATGCTTGTCATATAGTTTCCCTTTTCTGAAATTGACGATCATGTCGTCCATGTACACCTCAAACATTTTACGTATTTCTGCCTTGAAGACCTTGTTCATCATTCTTTAGTATAATGCTTCTGCATTCTTCAAGCCAAAAGGCATAACGTTGTACTGATAGTTTACTTATTCGGTCATGAAAGTTGTTCCCTCCTTCTGTGGATCATACATGGTTATCATATTGTAATTAAAATAGAATGACAAAAGTTTGTATCTGGACCAATCGTCTACAAGCTTGTATATATTTAAAAGTGGATATGAATCTTTGGGGCACGCTAATTGAGGTCTCTATAATCAACATACATCCTCTACTTCCTCGAAGCCTTCTTGACCAACACGACATTTGAGATCCATTCAGTATATCTAACTTCTCAGATAAAGTTAGAATTTAGCAAGCCCTAAACCATCTTCATGGTTACTTCAGCCTTTTCAAGGGATTCCCGCCCCTTCATTGTGATATATATCATGCATAATGATTGACATTAAATTGATGGCATTCCACATTTGGGTATATACCCGACATCTCGCAGGGAGAAATTACAAAGAGATTGACATTGACCTTTAGGCACTCTATAATTCCTTTCTTTACTCTTGTTGGTAGATCAACACCAACTCGAATTAAAAGCATCGGGTTATCATTGAGCTGGACAACTTCGAACTCGCTATCCAAAATCAGCCTCAAGGTATTCATCTTGTCCCTTGTTGATGTGTTGTTAAGCTCGCCGCCTTGTAGGAATTCTTCCTCTAGTACGTTGAGATCAACTACATTGGTTACTTCATCGGCCTTTTTCCTTCAAAGGGGATAATAGATGCCAGGGAGTTCTTCAGTGTTGTCCCATATATAAGGCAAGCTCCATGTAGATCATCTTTAACAAGGACTGACTAACCCGGATCATTATGATATTTTATCTTCGAGTGGATCGTATAGGTTACAATGTCCAACGTTTCCTCGAATGATCTCTCAAGAATGGTGTTGTGGACGCTTCCACAAGGAACCACAAGGAAAACCACATTTACATATATCTCGTTCTTCCCTTCTCTGAAGGAAACTGACAGGTTCACTGCTCTACATGGTCGAGTTGAAGAATCATTGAATGTTAAGAGGCTTATTCCTTCACATGACTTTAGATGTTGCATGCGTAATCCTAACTTCATGAAAATTCTGAGATACATTAAGTTGCACGAACATCCATTGTCAATAAGGATCCCTAACAACAAATGATTTTCTATGTGGCAGTTACGGCTAGTGGAAATGTCGCGTTAAGAGGTCCATCCACCTTTTTGTGGTTCTCAAACCTCACCACCGACTTATCCTTCTGTCGCTTCTCGGTTTGCACATTGCTATGTGATAGACGCTCTTTCTTGCTAGGCAATTTTCGGCCAATCGAATCGATGGTAAAGATTGGAGATGACCTGGAGTTGGAAGGATATAAAGTGCTCTAAAAAATAAAACTGAGAGTTGCTTTCTTCATCTTAGTGTGACTACTATAACGATCGTAACTTGAATCAGACATTTGATTATGGAAATTCACAGCAATCAAAAGTTAATTCTCATAGATCGTGTCATTATTTTGTTCAGAACTAGATATGATTAGTGAAATGATAAGGTATTGTCATGCTACGATGGATATGTGCTTCTGATATGGGGAGAAGTGACTAACCTGCAAAATTAACACTCAAACGTCCAAA
The DNA here is from genome assembly GCA_022829125.1 of Lathyrus tuberosus. Classification (NCBI taxonomy): domain Eukaryota; kingdom Viridiplantae; phylum Streptophyta; class Magnoliopsida; order Fabales; family Fabaceae; genus Lathyrus; species Lathyrus tuberosus. The sequence continues at coordinate 7,974,586 of JALAZF010000193.1, forward strand.
TTAATGAAAAATAAAAAATAATGTGAGGGTGGAAATGATTTTGAATTATCCATTTTCTTCACGTGATAGTTCATATGTGCTGCTTAAAATGGCTAAGGCCTAAATTGGATATGAAGTTTTTTATTGGGTCTTTTCCGCAAAACATTATCAAACAAAATGAAGAGATTCTCCTTAATTTTAAACTAGGATAGTTTATGATGTTTTATTTTTAAAATAGTAGATGATTTAAATAAAAAATCCGAAATTAAATTGTGAGATGTGGGTCGCTCATAATTTTGTATTGAGACATTCCTCTGTAAACTGATTTTCAATGGTTCTCACACGCTTTCCTCCATGATTTAGAAAACAAGACAGACACGTTTTGAAGTGCTTACTTTTTAGAGAAAAAAGTAAATATAAATGTAGACAACTGCCAAGACTAGAGATAAACCCTGGAATTAATGTCTTGTCCTTTTTCCCACTCAACAACTACATTCAATACGCCAATAAAATAAAATCTAAACCCTCGGAAACCCAAACAAAAACCGACATAAATTTGTAACGTCTAAAACCCCAACGCTAATGCCAATGAAATACTAGAAGTACTAATGTTTTGTTTTCTTTTGTTTTCCCTCCCTCTTTTTCTGCCTTTTGTTTCCACTTCCATCACATCACCCTAATTAGTTTTTATTTTATTACAAGCATTTAAAAGCATTTAAAACTAAAGAAGTGGAAGAATAACACCAACACTAACACAACACAACAACCACACACTTCTTAATGGAATTAGAACAAGCAAAACAAGAGTTGAAGATGCTTGAAACCCTATACCCAAATCAACACCACTATCTCAAACACGAACTTAGATCCTTCATCATTCAATATTCCTATTCGCACCCTCTTCCACAGTACCACACCTCCCTCGCTTTTTTAGACACCGAAGGTTTCTTTTCTTTTCTTCTCCTTTTTCATCTTCCTGCTACTATTAACGTTGTGCTGTTAGTTTGTTTTTGTTTTTGTTTTTTGAGGTTGTTCTTTTCTGTGTAATACAGAATCCACCAACTTGGAGCAAACAAAGGGTATAAAAATTGGTTTACCAGACATAGAAGAAGAAACGGAGAAGAAGAAGAAGAAGGGTGCTGAAAGTTCCGAGCGTGAATCTCCCAAGAGTGTTGTCGTTAAGCATTACCCTAGTAGCAGGAAGAATAAGAGAAAAGATAGGGTCGATTTGGTTCTTGAAAGGGCACAAAATTGTCTAAAAAAAATTAGACATTTCAAAACATCCTTATTTTCTCATTCTTGATTTTACTATGTTAATGACAGTAAATACTTTAATAGTTTTTTTTTTTCATTTGGCAAGTGACAAACTATGATGTCAATTTGTTCATGTGAACGTTGAAAAGGTGAACATGAAAAAAGTCGCTTTTTGGTTAGACAAGCTATAATGGAAGAACAACTAGGGTCAGTTTTAGCCTTTACCGAATGCTGATATGTTTCTTCATTATTTCCATCATTGCTTTATTTTCTACACGTATAGTTTTGTATTTGCTGAGTTTGTTTCTTTGCAGAGCTGGATAGGAAATTGTTTTATAGCTTGGTTGGCTCCCAAATCTATAATATAAGAAAATTTACTGTTTTGGTTAAGACATAATTAACCTTTCTTAATCTTCTATCAATTTTGGAATTTGGGGACAATTGTTGTCCTAAATAAATTACTTACAACCATTTATGATAACTAACGTAACCTATAATATAAATATTGTTTTTCTCACACGCTTATTCACTTGGAATGATCAAAAATACTTTTCATTGGTTACATGCTTACACTATTTGTCTTGGGAAACAATAAACCCTTTTTTCACCTGAGCACATTTATTTGGCACCCTTTCTTCTTCCCAATGTCGATACTTCTACCCAGTGTATGGATTCCAATCTTTCTACAAGCTTACCCCAACAGCAAACTTATCAATTCTCATCTTTTCACATACTTCTCTTCTCTTAAACATTTGTTAGCCAAATCCACAAAATCTCAGACGCAAGATTTATCCCAAAAAAATGGCAAGACCCTTTGAGTTAATGAAGGATATCAATGACAGCAAAGACCTTTGAAAGATTGCTGTTAAAATACATTACAAATGGGCGGTTGTCACCAGGAATAAGGAGCACTTCGAGATGATCGTAGTTGACAAAACTGTAAGAAATTTGGTTATAGTACTTTTATTTTCTTTTTCTTGAGTGAAACTATGCGAGGTCGTATACGTACCAAATAATTTTAGGCAAAATCTGCTATTAGGACCATAAACTCTTGCTTATTAACTGTTTTTTTTTCCTCTATTGGTACCGTCTTTTTCTTCTGTCTCACATTTTGTTTTGGCTCCTTTAATTTCTATTATTAATGGTTTATTTTTATCTCTTGCAGGGATGTGACATTCATGTTAGGGTGCCAACAAAGTTTATGCATGCTTTCAATTCTATGTTAAGCGTTGATAATACATATACAATTGCTAATTTCCAGGTTGTGCTCAATGAACTTGTCTTCAAACCATCCGACCACAGGTTTATTATGGTTTTCACTGGTGGGACTAAGGTGTGTGACAAAAACAAACATGATATCCCACCCAAATCGTTCAAGTTCACACCTTTTGATCGAATTCTTTCTGGGTAATGGAAGAAGGATGTCTTGATAGGTAGCGTTTATGTTATTTCTTTATTCTTTTAAGTACGTATACAATAATGATGTGAAGTTTATTTATTTATTTGTTCATTGTATTGTTCAGACATAATAGGAATGGTTTCTGAAGTTCGTTACACTCAGTTGCAATCCGGAAGCAAAAAACAACAATGCAATATGGTGTTGAAGGACTTGGGGTACCTTTTTAAACAAACTGAATTTGGGAAAAAATGTTCATTGTATATAGAAAGATGGTTTTTTGCAATTATTTACATTTTTATTCACAGTGTTTACTTTTTTTTATGCAGCCACAACACAATTAATTGTACCTTGTGGGAGGGATACACATTGCAGTTCCATGACTTCATGCAAAAAAATGTTCAATTTGGTACTCCAACAATAATCGTCTTACAATTTGCCAAAGTTAAAGAAGAAGGTTTGATCATATTTCTATTTTATGTCCTCAAGTTTCATTGAAATTATGGTGTTCCTCAAATTAATAAATCGTTCTGATGTAGGCAAGTATCCATTCTGTGTTTCAAACACTTTCAATGTCACAAAGCTACACATCAATGCTGAATTGTCAGAAATTAAGGAATTCCTTATAAGGTATCATCCACCTTACAATAACTATATATATTTATTGTTTCGTATTTGGCTTAATGATTTTCCAAAATCTAATTTACTGCTTTCCATTAGCATTCCAAAAACCCTTTCTATTGAAGGTTCGGCTCATACTATGAAGACACAATCAAATAACTGGTCGCAACACTCTGGATCCTCTAAGCTAACTCCATACGACAAGTTCATGTTTAACGCAATTGTACTTCCTATTATTCAGATCCTACAACTTAAAAATGTAACTCCAATACCTATGACATGTACTTTGTTCTATTTAGATTATACTTGTGATGGTCCTCTTAAGCTGTCTGCCATTAATTGTGTTCCTTTAACTAATAACAACCTTTCTCATTGTAATCTCCAGATCACCCAATGTGTAACCGTTGCAACAACTGACAAACTCAAGGCATCCCACGGGGGGTGGTATTATCAAGCATGTCACGAATGTCCAAAGGTTGCGAAGAGAAATAAACCACCTTATGTTTGTGGTTCTGGTCACAACACTGAGACTGAGATTTACAGGTAACTTTTTTATTTATGCCCCTTCTAAACATCTCATACGACCTTTTGGTTGTTAGATTGAAATGCAGTTCTGGCATGTCAGGTATAAAATTGTCATCGAAGTTGTTCATGATGGATCTCGTGCTACTTTTGTTTTATGGAACCGTGAATGCAACCAGCTTTTGAACATTTCTGCAGATGATATGCGCAAGAAACTCCTTGATGTAAGCAGTTTCTTCTACCAGAATTTTCTTAATGTTTGCTTTTGATCGGTGCTTATTCGTAACGTTAATTTCAATCTTTATAGGCAGGAGTTAATGACCCACTTGAGTATCCTTTAGCTCTTGATGCTTTGGTAGGTATCACAATGGCATTCAAGGTGAAATGGCAGCCAGATTGGGATAATGCATCAATTGTTTCCATTTTTACAGATGACTCTGTAGTTAAGACCCATATCGCTCAATGCAAGGAACTTGTGGTATGATTATTTTTATCGTGCAATTTCATTCCTTAATGTACTATTTGTCGCAGTTTCAGACGTTTTATCTTTTTTCTCCTTGGAACAGACTACTTCTGAACCGTCTACTGAAGATAGCTTTCTTCAGGTCTAATATAGTTTCATGGTGTTTTTTTCCATACTTTTCCAATGACTTATGGTTGTGTAAAATGCTGTAAATTCACTGCCTCAATCTATTTTACAGATTACTGAAAGTGTTGCTGAGGTTTTGCCGATTGAAGCGTGTGATGTTGTAGCGGTATTTGTATACTACAACTCTTTCATACACATTAACTCAATATGAAAATCGTCATATGTTTTTTGCTTTTATTTCTGACCCGAGTTATATTATTTTTAGGAACTCGATATAACTTCTAACATGTCTGGCGAACAACTTACACCTATTCCGACATCTAAGATGGCTGCTACACAAATTTCCGGCGATTCAACACAGTCCAATGAGTTGTCTGACTTTCAACACTCCTCCACAAAACAAAAAATCGCCATTAAAATAGAAAAATAGTCATTATGTGTATCGTTTTTATGTTGTTGACATTTAGTATTTTGAATATCTGGTTGTTGTATCTTGAACCGCATCCTGTTGAAGGACCTATGCAAGTTTTGAATTTTCGTTCAATTCCTCTTATCAGTCATTTCTTCACTGTTGTACTTAGCAGATATTTCCAGGTGTTTAAGCCTAATTAATTTATTTTAAACACCATATTAAGCTGCTGTTTCACTACTAACAGTACCATCAACATATTCTCTCACGTACTCCGTAATAACGTTTCTAATCCCGTTACATCAAAATCCACCTTGTATTTTACAAGTATATTTTTGATAGTGCATTGATAAACTCCTTCTGAGACATAAGTGCCAAATGCTTCAACCGATAACACCTTTTTCATTACGTACACATCATGTTACAAATTATTGGACAAATATTATAACATAGTTAAATACAACCTTTGGTTGCGTAAATACCCATTATATCAACATTGATGCATACCTTTTGCAAATATATAACTACGGCATTTTTTTTCATTTTTCACGACATTGTTCCTTCTTTCTTCAATCCCCTACAATATAACTAATTTCATGCTAATTTTAACAATATTAAAAACCTGTTACTGAAATTAATATTCATGTGTTATGTCTATGTTTAGGTTTCCTTTGTGTGGATTATTACAAAAAACTTTTACACCTTACAATAAATGATTGCACCTTTAATAAAATAACACTTCTCTATTTAATGTTGCTTCCTTCTATACTTTTTTATATCACCACACTGTTCTGCACTCTTTTCAATGACTGCTACCACTCATTTGCTCAGCATGCCAAAAAATTACTTTTCGTAGATTCATGTGTCATCCACCTAAATGTTGGGAATCTTAAAAGTCTCACACAAACAACCTATCTTCAGAGCCAATCACACTAAACCTGTTAAAACAAAAGTAAAACATAATTAACAAAACATGTTATACTTCGTGCATGCCCATACTTTATTTTCTCTTATTACAACTCCTTGACAAACACAATAAACCAGGCATGCCATTGATTCATATAGCATGTTAAACAAAAAAAGCAAAGCAATATGTTGTTCTTCATTTTTGTATATTATTAGAATAACTCTTCTGTTTCCACTAACAAGACCACATTGATGATTTATGATAATGTTTATGGAAATCTGCAGCTTTCTTTTAACTGTTAACACGTTTTGTATGGCAACTACCTAATGGAAGTTTTGTTGTTTGGTATTGGAAATTTGCAGATTCTAACCTTTTACGTTACTTCTTTAATATTTGCATTCAGAAATATCCAGTGTATATTATTCGAAATGGATGACACCTCCAACAAAATGAAATCAACAATGGCATCTGTTGCTAGGAAAAGACGAAAATTAATTCTTATGACTAAGAAATATCATCTGCCAAGACACAACAACAAGGAAAATGTTAACCCTCCTTCAAATTCACTTCATCACTTCATTCCATCAACTAATCCCCTTCGCACACAAACCACACATGTTTTAACTGATGTAACTAACACGATACATAGTGGAGCATCGTACCGTCACCGCTTTGAAATTCATGCTGGTAAGCGACCAAGATTTCCTCTGCCTAATCCTACAAACCTGCTAAACATTTTCAATGACGCCACAAACACTTCATCCAGCCACCAACAACAGCCTCCATTAAACCACAGACCCTCTACTTCAAGTCATCCACCACATGTTGCTAACCCTGTCCCCAACAACATTTTTGATGTCACCTTCTCTGACTCTGAATCTTCAGATGATTTAGAAATGGACAACAATTTGGATCATGACAATCACGAAGTTTGTGACCTACGAACCATACCGTTGGGGGACGCACACAACGAAGGTATCATCTGAATAAATAATACTTAAATTGATTTATACATTAATCATATTTACTGTGTAATATTGATTTATTTTCATTTTTGCAGTTTATTTTGATATCGGTTCGCCGACTTTGGAATTCCAGCACTGTGGTGCTTGTATGTGGTATCAAGAGCGTAGGGATAAAACAAGAAACACAATTGTTCCAAAATTTCAGGTTTGTTGCAAGGGAGGAAAAATCGTACTACCGTTTCTAAAGCCACCACCTCCTACTTTACAACACCTTATGTTTGATCATAAACTTCAGCAACCAAATAATTTCCAAAACAACATTCACACCTACAACGCCATGTTTTCCTTCACATCACCTGGCATGAAATTTGACACAAAGAGCACCAACGGTAGAGGACCGCCAACATTGCGTCTACACGGTCAAACTTGCCACAGAATTGGAAGTTTAATACCAGAACCTGGTCATGCTCCTAAATATGCACAATTATATATCTTTGACACGGACAATGAAGTTGCTAACAGAATGGAATGCTTCAGGTATCACCGTGTAATGTTCTTACATTTTATCACAGATAGGGAGTTTAAATCATAATTTCATACATACTAATCATATGCACCGTTCCCAGGGACAACACAAATCTAGACGCATCAGTGGTCAGTAGCCTAAAGTTAATGTTAGACGAAAATAATCCTCATGCACAGGCTTTTCGGATGGCAAGGGACACGTTGAAAAACAATGCCTACCAAGACTTAAAACTTTGGCTAATATCTGAACGATCAACGGACGATCGCGTCTATAATACCCCTACTGTTTCAGAAGTTGCCGCTCTGATAGTTGGAGATATAGATGCGGCACCAACGAGAGACATTTTGTACACCACAGTGATGGAAAATTACAAAGGATTGACGAGTTTCATCCAAGTTACCTCGCTTATCAATATCCCCTTATATTTCCATACGGGGAGGATGGATACAGGGTGAACATACCCCACAAATATAGACATGAGAAGGTTGTTACAAGACAAAATCGTCAAACCATAAAAGATTGGTTATGTTTCAGATTACAAGAACGGAATCAAGAGGCAAAAATATTACTCCATTCTAGAAGACTTTTCCAGCAGTTTCTGGTTGATGGCTACACCATGATGGAAACAGAGCGACTTAATTAGTTGAGGAAGAATCAATCAAAGTTACGTGTTGGGAAGTATAACCAACTTAACCAACCGCGTGATGGCGGTCAAACTGAACAGCATTCAAAAGCGGGCAGACGAGTTGTTTTGCCTTCCACTTTTGTAGGAGGAAAAAGGTATATGGACCAGCTCTACTTCGATGGAATGGCTATTTCAAGTTCACTCGGCTTCCCCGATTTATTTATAACTTTTACCTGCAACCAAAATTGGCCTGAGATTACACGCCATCTGTCAAAAGACAACCTAAAGGCACATGATCGGCCGGATGTCGTTTCCAAAGTTTTCAAAATAAAATTTGACGAACTTATGCTCGACTTAACAAAACGACATGTACTTGGAAAGGTGGCTGCATGTAAGCATATTACTTTCAACTTCTTTAAAATTTATTCATTTATTTTGCATTACTGTAAACTTCTCTTTAACTATTTTTATTTCCCAGACATGTATACTATCGAATTCCAAAAGAGAGGCTTACCACATGCTCACATACTCATTTTCTTGCAACTGCATTGCAAGTACCCGGCGCCGTCAGATATAGACAACATCATCTCCGCTGAAATTCCTGATCCTAACCAATATCCAAAGTTGTATGGCTTGGTAAAATCTCACATGATGCATGGCCCATGTGGTTTGTCTCGGCTTTCGTCGCCTTGCATGAAAAATAGAAAGTGCTACAAGTTTTATCCCAAAAAATTCAATGAACAGACAATTGTTGATGCTGACGGTTTTCCGGTTTACAAAAGAAGTTCCAACACACATCACATTGTTAAAAGTGGGATCTCTTTAGACAATAGGCATGTTGTTCCGTACAATACACGACTCCTCTTAAAATATGAAGCTCACATTAATATGGAATGGTGTAATCAAAGTACTTCTATCAAGTACCTTTCAAGTATATCCACAAAGGGTATGACAGAATAACTGCATCAGTTGTTCCTAAGGTCAATTCTTCCTCAGACCCTGTTGATGAAATTAAAGAATACCTTAATTGTAGGTATGTTTCACCGTCTAAGGCGTGTTGGAGGATTTATTCATACAAAATTCATGGAAGGAAACCTGCGGTGGAATGTATGTTTTACCATCTTATTGGTGAAAAGGCTGTCTACTATACCGATTTCGCAAGAATGGAAGATATTTTGGAAAAGGCAAGTGTGACCGAATCGATGTTCTCTTCGTGGTTAGTTGCAAATCAGAAATTTGCAGAGGCAAGGCTTCTGACTTACAGCCAATTCGTCACAAAGTTTGTATATGATAAAAAGAGGAGATCATGGAAACCACTGAACAAAGGTTTCACAATAGGCCGTTTGATTTGGGTGCCTCCTACAACCGGAGAACTATATTATCTACACATGATGCTAACCGTTGTTAAAGGACCACAAACTTATGAAGCGATTCGCAAGGTCGGCGATAGGCAGTATGATTCTTTTAGAGAGGCATGTTTTGCCATGGGTTTTCTTGAGGATGATATGGAATATATCGGAGCAATCAAGGATGCAAGCCAATGGGGATCTGGTCACTATCTTAGACAGTTATTTGTAATCATGCTACTGTCTGGTACAGTCAACCGGCCGGCGCATGTTTGGAACAATACTTGGGAGTTTTTGGCTGATGGAATTTTATATAATGAAAAACTGCTGGCACAAAATCCAGGTATGTTTTCAACCTGGTATATATGTTACATGATGTTTAGATAAATTATCACTTGATGTGCGCTTTCACTGTCAATTATTTCCATGCAGGTTTGGAGTTAACAGAACACGAATTGCAACAACTCACTTTGATACAAATTGAGACATTACTTCAAGCAAATCGTCGTAGTCTCAACGAATTCAAACTGATCCCTTATCCTGACGATTATGTTCTTCAGCAACTGAGAAACCGACTTATCTATTATGAGAGAAGTTACAACGTCGCGGCAATGCGAGAGGAGTTCGTTTCTCTGTCATCGGCACTGACAGGTAGCTTTTGCATCAACTTTTTCATACAACTATTTCTTTATTTTTATCTTCAGTCTTTCATATTACTTTCTTTTCCTACTTTTCCAGACGAGCAGCGAACTATAGATGACAAGATCATGTCTGCCGTTGTCAATCAGAAGGGGGCGTTTTTTTCCTTCATGGATACGGCGGAACAGGAAAAACTTATATGTGGAAAACTCTCACAACAGCTTTGAGATCCAAGCATGAAATTGTTCTAATTGTTGCAACAAGTGGGATTGCCGCTCTGTTGCTACCCGGCGGTAGAACTGCTCATTCCAAATTTAAAATTCCTGTCCCTACACTGGAGAATTCCACTTGCAAAATAGACTTCGGTGATGAACACGCTGAATTGCTGTGCCAAACTAAATTGATTATTTGGGACGAGGCACCAATGACTGCCAAATTTACTTTCGAAGCGCTTGATAAGACTTTACGAGACGTAATGAGTAGTAACGGTAATTCAGATCAAGTTTTCGGAGGGAAGGCGGTGGTTTTTGGTGGTGATTTCCGACAAATTTTGCCATTTGTCCCTCGAGGTAGTCGGTCAGATATAGTGCACTCGACAATCAATGCATCCTATATTTGGGATTCTTGCGAGGTTTTGACTTTGTCAAAGAACATGAGACTTCAGGGAGGTCATTGTAGTCAAGAAATACATGAAATTTCTGAATTTTCAAATTGGCTCTTGAAACTAGGAGAAGGTAAGCTTTCGGAACCGAATGACGGATACGCTGATATTAACATACCTCCTGAAATGTTGATCATGGATTTCGATGACCCAATTGTTGCCATTGTTGAGAGCACCTATCCTTCTTTCATGGATAATTATAAGTCTTATAATTACTTGAAAAGTCGGGCTATTTTGGCATCAACGATCGAAGTAGTGGACAAAATCAATAATCACATGATTGATATGACGCCAGGTTTTATTTTCTAAATCTCATTGCTTTTTTATTTCTATTTTCTTTTCAGTGAGTAATGCATTTTTTGTTCCATACTAATGTGTAGCTATTAATTGTTCATGAAGGCGTAACCCAGGAATACTATAGTTCAAACACGGTTGATCGATCGGAAATTCATGACAATAACATTATAGAGGTCCTTAGCCTGGAATTCCTGAGCTCACTTAGGACATCTGGACTGCCCAACCATCACATTCGATTGAAGTTGGGGACACCTATCATACTAATGCGAAACATTGATCAATCGCAAGGTTTATGCAATGGGACTAGACTTATTGTTACAAATCTGGCAGATCATGTTCTTGAGGCTGAAATCATAGGAGGCAATGACCATGGCAGAGTCGTTTATATACCCAGAATGAATATGTCACCTTCCCAATCACCTTGGCCTTTCAAACTAAGCAGGCGACAATTTCCTATCATTGTTTCGTATGCCATGACAATAAACAAGTCGCAAGGCCAACCGTTGGACTGGGTTGGATTATATATCCCTAGGGATCTTTTCAGTCATGGGCAACTTTATGTCGCAATTTCAAGGGTTACGAGCAAAAGGGGGATTAGAATTTTGATCCACGACGAAAACAAGATTGCAAAATCAACAACTTCAAACGTCGTATACAAGGAGGTTTTTAATAATGTCTAGAAGGTGACAATTCCCCTATACACTCTAAGCCAAATTTATGACAGTACCATATATTGTTTAAAAAAATTCTATGTCGCCTTTTTTCCACTTACACTACTTAAAGTGTTCATTGTAGTTTAATTATGCGCAACCTTTTAATGGAATTTGCTTTGTTTTCTTCCTTTTACAGGTTATGTTCCATACCGAGGCAGCCAAGCCATTACCTACAACAACTTCCTCTTTTTGACTGAACTTTACATTTTGTCTTTCAAATTGGATATGTACTCTTTACAAGTGAAACCATTATTCCATATGCTAAAACTCTCATTTATTGTTGGAAAGATGCATGACCCCTACATCTCGAAACTATATAATCTACCACCTATCATGCAGTCACAACTCTACTTATTATTCTATTATATACTGTGGTTACATTTTTTTTCGCATGAGGTACCTCTAAAATATAATTGTATAATAGACTGACTTTGCCTATAGTTATTGAAACTATAATGAGTACCTCTAAAATATAACTTTATAATAGACTGATTTTGCCTATAGTTATTGAAACTAGAATGTTCAAATCCATAAAGAGTAAAACTTCCCTTTTATTATACCATTGTTCATGACAATATGTTTATTTTTCTCATTAATGGACTAAACTATGTCAACAACAAATGTTCTACAACACAGGTCTGTCTCAATTAAATTATCACTTTATAACTATTGTTTTGAACATCTCCTTTTTTCAATTTTAAGAATACACGGTTGAATTTTTTTCAGGCTTATTGCATCTTAAATGAATTTATTTGACATAACCCACTGTTGGGAAGAATATGTATTTTACTAAACATGGGTATTCGAAAAACACCTACGATTGTTCGTGTGATTCGTAGTGGGCATATATCATAAAACACACACATTTAATACTCACTTTCCAATATTACATATATCATAAAACATTCGGTTGTCATTTTTGGCAAAACATCCATACTTAAACTACAATTTTTAGACATTTTCATTTAACATCCCACTGCAACTACATAACCTGACCTACATTAAATCAGAAAAATTAACAATAACGCTACAAGGCAACAGACAAATAATGTTCAATAGACATTGGCAATGTTGAAACAATCAAATAACAATGCAAAGGCTACATAGTTCCAGGACGATTTACTCCACTTACCAGCACCAGAATTTTATTGACTACTGAACATGAATACTCTCAATTCTAATAATGCATCTTCTAAATCACCTTTCATGACAAATACAATACCTGTCACTGTGACCTGTTTTATTTATAAAGACATGTGGCCTTTTTATTTATAAAGACATTCATTTTCAATTTCTGTTTTAATGTAGAAACACATCCAATTCATCAAATTGTAATATAGCTATCACGTTGGGGTTCAAAACAACAAAGTAACTTAAATTTAATTCATATAACATGTAAATTCTTCTTGACAAAACATATCATGTCTGTTACTTTCCCTTCATCCTACTAAGGGTATATTCATACTGTTTTAGCAAAGTGCACCATATCACTAAATAAACCTAACTTATTATATTTAAATGCAATACTTTCAACTAGCCAACTTGAAAACATTGAGACCCTCCGGTCTTGTGGTGATGCAGAAACCAAGCTTCTCTCCAGTTTTTAGATTCTTTGTCCCGGCATACTCGTACCAGCCGCGACTAATGTATTTCTCGAACTCTGAAACCTTTTTCTTCCGCCTAACAGTGTGAATCCCAGCTGCGTACACTGTACCCGTGTCAAAATCAATCAGATCGATTGTGCTTTGGTTAAAGTATAGGCATTTCTCTACAATCATCTTTGGAAAATGCTGCAACATATATAACAGTCAATGAAATAATTGCTTTTCGTATACAGTTCGATATCATAGATAGCTTCAAATCACACTTACGATAACTTGTCTTTGGGCCCTTTTTCCATTTCTTATCACCCTTTTCCAATAATACTGGTCATCAAACGGCTCATAATCTGAATCTTCTTCCATGACATCTTCCAACGGACCATGCTCTTCTTCGGAATCAACGTTCACCTCAACACCCAATGCACCAAGACCAGCTTCTGTTGTTTCCTTAACGGTTTCATTACTCTTTTCATCATCAGCGTCTCCTGTTCCAGGTTTGGTCCTAATGTAAAAATTCAATTCATCAGACCACAACTAAATTTGTCAGTTCGTCATACATAACCTATGATCCTTAAATGTCTGAACATAATGATTCAATCAACCACACCCATTTGACCCACGTATTACAATTCAGTTTGGTGTCAACAAACCTGGATAAATCTCAATTGCGCCGAAACACAAATATTTTATCTTTGGAATATACTTTACACTGTATCCACTAAAATTTTAGGGTTCAGCTTATTATTTTAGGATTAACGCTTAGTTATCATGAACATCTTATACAAAAATTATCCTATACTTTTCGATACTTATATCTACATATTTAATTTGACTGAAGTATAGAATTCAAACTGACTTACCCAAACCAACCGATTACTCTCATTATCTAATACATCAATGACACTACACACGTTTTCTACAATTTTCGTCTACATTTTTTATACATATTTAACTTCTATACTGTTACCATGCAATAACAATATGAGACTTCACATTTTCTAAATGGTACGCTACATAAATTTGTAACTTGGAACATGAATTACAAATCGGTTACCTTGCCTCCATTTCACCACCTTCTTCGAACTTCTTCGCCCAATCAGGGTCAGGGAGGAACATATCAGATAAATCCAGGTTTGCATGAGAGGTTGCTGCACTTTTTCCCTTCCCTTTGATATCATTCGCCATAACGTCTTCCTCGTACCATTGACGAAGCTGTGCGTCAATCTTCTTCTTCTCCTTCAACCATGCTTCGCCTGACCTGAAAAACATATCACATCGTACGGTTAACAAACAAGATTTTCAACTGAGATGATAACATGCAACACATGTCGTTACTTACCGTGTCCCACTTGATGATCTTTTTCAGTACCCATTTTTCCTTTCACTTTGCCTCTCGAAATAACGAAGATGGTTTTGGAACAGGATGACGACGTTACATATAAACCCATTACTCTGGTTTCTCTTATTCAACTATTGGTTTCTCTTTTTCATTGCAGTCTCAGAAACGTTTGGACTATCAAAGGTTGCACAAGTTACAACTTTCTATTACCTTTATCTTAATTGGTCAATCAATATTTAATTTAATTTTTCATTATGCTTTTAACAATCAGTTTACTTCCACGTCTTACTACTAACCCCCTTCTTTTTCACACTTCCAATTTTTTAACGTATACCATTATTTTATATCTAAATAACTATATATTCTATTGTTTGCAACACAATATCATATCATATATACAACCTAATTTCAATTAATTAATATAAACTAATTTTTAACTTTTTCTGCCTCTTTTATATTTTTGTTGTCTTTTCTATTTGATCATCAATTGTAAACCTCTATCAGTACCCGTGCGAACGCACGTGTATCCCACTAGTTGGATTTTAAAATCAATTCTAACCCCTAAATCAAAATGTTACACTAATTTTTTTTAAAAGGCAAAAAATATTATTAATAAACTCAAACTAGCATAAGGTATGCAAAATAAGAGGCACACCAGAGCTGACCTCAAGCAATGGATAACCAAACCACAAAGGCTATGTGCCTCCCACTCTCAAGACACCAAAAGCCTCGACAAAGACTTTGCTTACAGCACCAAAACAGAACAAAACAACTCCAATGTGTGAATACACCTGTCACTGTCACGGAATTCCTAAACAGAAAAACAACAAACAGAGCCAAACTGCACCATTGATTCCTTCGACCTGAAGCAAAACCTCCACCTGAAAAACATGATATGAAAAGCCCCTAACACGCAGATCCAACAGCATTCTCAACGTAAACAGCACAAAAGCCACTTGAGAATGCACGAGCCAAAGAGATACGAGTAAAACTCTTAAGTAATTGGTACAGCAAACTCAAAACAGAACCTCTGCTTGGAGCTGCTGTGACTAGCCTGCTGCAGAAAATCAAAACAATAAAACTGTGGAAAAGTGCCTATCAATCCAGACATGATCCAAAACCTGAGATGCAATACTTATCCAAGGATCATCCTTGGATTCACATGCCATTGGAGCAAGCTACAACTGGGGAACTTGTATTTGCCTCTCAACCAATTTCAAGAAAGTCTTTGAACGTTGTCAATTTGTTACACTAATTGGCGGTGTCTGATACCAGAAGTAAAAACATGGATTTTGCCATCGCCAGATTTATTTTTTTATCATGCCAATGAAATATATTTAAAAGAAAATGCTATCTCAACGTAGAGAGTGCAACGATAGTTTAAAAATACCAAATAGAAGTCTTATATGATAAAAATACAATAAACTAAAAAAATAAATATATATAATAATGATTATATAAAAATAGAACGTAAAGCTACTCTTTTATTGACAAAACAAATCTTATATTGAAGATACAATATTGTTGTGTATAAAAGTTTGAATTTTTTATTATTGCAAAAGATCTATTATCTTTGGAAAATTTTACCCTATACCCCTACAATTATACCCATACCCCTACAATTTTGCAAATATTCCAATTTTACCCTTTTAATTTTTTTTTATACTTTTTTTTACTGCACAATCAAATGAGTAAAAACTAACATATAGAAAACAACACGAACCAGATAACTACAGGTAAATAAATCCGGAGTATATATTTTTCAAACCGGAAAACTTGTTGTTAATACATCCGGAATACATTTTTACTAAACCGGATAACTTGTATGCTAGTTATCCGGTTTCTGTTTGAATCAAAGAAGACGTCCGGGTAACATAGCTAGAAGTGCTCCGGTTTGTATTTTTTATAGAACCGGAAAACTGATGTTTAAGAATTCCGATGTTGTTATAGAATGAATTGGATAACATAGTCAGGCACTTTTACATATTCTGGGGAGATAAAAAATATATTCTCAGGCTTAAAGTTAGTTGGATGAGGTGCATGTAAAACTGTCAAAAAGCTAAGAAAAATATTACTACAACTCTATTCTGATAACAAAGCCATCCAACAAAAATACAAAAATAATCAAACTAAATTTAAGATTTATAATTTTAAAAAAATAGTATTTTAGTACTTTAGTATTATTTTTACAAGATTTCTCAAAACTTATGGGTATACTACTACACTTTAAAAAATAAGAAAAAGAAAAAAAAACAATTTACAAAATTCAAACCGGAAAACTACAAATCAAGTTCTCCGAAAAATCAATTAACAAAATGTTAACCGGATAACTACAACACAAGTTATCCGGTGCGTAAACATCACAAAAGTGTAAATCGGAAATCTTACGGTTGGATTCTCCGGAAGTCAAAATGAACTGGACTATTTTTTCACGTTCTGACTGGAAATAAATGAGAAAAAGTGAAAATTTTGAAATTTTGAGTATTTATACAGGGGTATTTTTGTCCAATATTTTAAATTGTAGGGGTATGGGATTAAATGCAGGGGTATAGGGTAAAATTTTCTTATCTTTGATATTAGAATATCAAAAGTGTCAAAAATATATTGTATAAAAGCATATGGATTGTCGGAATACGCTTTCTTATGTTTGACCACTATAATTGAAGTGATTTTTATGTATATCTATCCCATAGTAAAAATGTGTTGATCCCCTTATTTGTTAAATATGTAATTCATTGATTTAGAAAGATTATATTTGATATATTTTTGGGTTTTTATAGTTTGAGCTTTAGTTTGAGATGCAAGTTAACTTAAATCTATAAATAGAGAGGAATCCTTACATTGTAATAATCAAGTTTGATAATTCACGGTTTGCAGTTGCAAGTAAATATTGAAAGTTTTCACAATTTGTGGGTGTTGCACCCCAAAATTTGCCCTCCTCACTTTTTACTAACTGACTTATGTTTCATTTTCATTTTTGCATTATCATGTATGCATATCATTAGCATGGGGTCAAGGTGCCTGAGGCAGGTCAGAAATGTCTTATCTGGTCTACTACATCATCAGGGGTTCACAGGTGGCAAGGGATCTCAAGTGGATTACTCCCTCCTAACCAGTGCATGAATTAGGGTTTTGAGATTCTTGGGCTTATTGCTCCAATAGGCAAGCTCCTTGGGTTTTTATCATCAGCAAATGGCATATCTTATCTTTGTTGGAGAGGATACACATCATAGTCAGAGGAATTTGGATTTGGAGATTGTGCTATTTCCGCCTAGACTGAGGGTACCAAACTAGGGTTTGCTATAAAGTCAGTTTATTTCTGATTTTTTGGGTAAGACTTGGTTCCATGGTATTCCTTGGGTCCCTGAGTACCTGGGAGTGGAAGGTTGTCCATCAGTTTGATTAAGGAGAAGTTCAATTGGCCAATGGATTGAAAATCAGTTAACTTGGTCAAAAAGTCAACTGTGGTCAACACAAAGTCAAACCTCAGGATTTTTGGTCAACATCAAGATTATGGGGTGAAATTCATCATTTGATCAAGGGTTGATCATGATTCATCAAGGAAACCTCAGAATCATCAAGAATCGGGAGTTACTAAATTAGGGTTTTTGTAGGAAAAGTCAACTGTACTTTGACCAGGCCTAACTTCCACATACTTCATAAAAAATTCCTCAACCAAAGCCCATCTTGAAGGAAATTTAATTCCCTACAACTTTGTGTCTCACAAGCCAAGTCCAGAAATGCTTCATTTGGGAGATATGAGCCAAGACATTATAGGTCATTTTGAAAGTCAACAAAAGTCAACCTTTTTCAAAAGCTCATAACTTGAACATGGAAGATCAAATTGATATGGGACCAAAAGGGTTGGTTAGAGGACATCTTGAGGTTTCTAAAAAGTATTAGTTTGCATTAAGGAGCTAAAAATTGAAGGAGTTATGCTTAGTCAAAGTTGGGCAATTTTGAGGAGGTGCACAAAGCAAACTATGCCTAAAATCCAAATTTTGACAAATGGGCCAGAAATTTCTTAAACCAAACTCAAACATAAAGCCATGCATGACCCAAAGAGCTTATATTTGATTTTTCCTCATTTTATTTTATTTTTTATTGGATTTAATTAGTTAAAATTCAATATTAAATTAAATAATTCAAAAATAATTAAGCAATGGATTATCCAGACCCAACTTATGGTCAGAAGAAAACCCTAGTCCTTATAAGTCAATTCATGCTAGGGTTGAAGGGGGGAGACGTGACATTTAGAAGATTGGAGCATTTGAACCCAAAAGCTTTATTTCAACAAAACTCACGATCCACAAGGAGTTTCTTCAAAGTTCTTCCACAAACCTTCTCCTGGGGATTTCTAGAGTGCAAATCAACCACCATTCGCAGCCAAGAGCAAGGTTTGAAGGTATGCCATCTCAGGTTTGAAGGATTTTGAAGGATCCTAAAACTCCAATTTTTTACGTGAATATTGTTGTGTTTTCATCACTGATCATTCTGATATAATTATTTTTAATTATGGATGCATGTATGGCTTGCTATGTTGATTTAAAGTTTTGTGCCCTAATGGTTTTTTATTCATTTTTTATTATACATTAACAATTTGTGATTTTTAAGGCCATATTTGGATTCCTCGCGAAATTCTGGGTCGGATAGTGTACCCATACGCATTTTCTGGGCAGGTTGGGTGGTTGCAGGTGGTGGCCGGCGGTGGAGCTCCGACGACGGTGTGGTGGTCCGGCGAAGGAAAGGTTTGGAGGTAGGAGACGCAATCCTCACCGTCCATTGTTGGATCGCACGGCTCACATATTGCCACATGTCACTGGTTTTATGTTTTTATTTTAATAATTGTGTGTATGCTATCCTGTGCGTTCTACCATGCATCCTATCACCACGACCCTTTATTTTCCTTGTATTTTGATCACACGGCCAGGTCTTTGACAACACATAAATGAAACATGTGCGACGCACATGGGGGGGAGTATGATGGTCCAGTTTTTTTATTATTTTTTTTCCTTGTTGATGGGCGGACTGCTATATGCACCCCCGTCTCCGGCCCAATTCCAATCTCAACGTACTTCCCTTACTCACTGCACCCCCCAGGTTTTTTTTATTTTTTTTTATACGGACTCATCCCTTGGGCCTTCGCTACTCACACCCCCAACCTCAGGCCCAACCATTATTTCAACATGTTTTCCTACTTAACACACCCCCACGTTGTATTTCATATTTTTTTTTTCAATTATTATCTCATTTTCATTTCTAATTTTTAAAAATGGCAAATTGCATTTAAAAATCCCTATAAAATTAATATATCATATTTATTATGTTATAAAATTTTTACAATTTTTTTATATTTTATTTTATTTTTATCATTTAAATTAATTGTTTCATTAAACTTCTTTTTAATTACACATCTCATGCATGCATAAATTTCTTTATTTTCATTCTCCTCATCTATAAAACATTTTTCACTCGTTCTTTTTGCATTCATTAACTAATATTTTAAATTGCATAAAAATATTTTTCTTTCATTTTTAAATATTTTTCATGTCGCATTTAGATCCTTCTCTTTGGCACATTGAACCATATCCCTTACTTGAGTTTGGTGTGATTATTTGAATGGCTAACATTTTGGATTTTTGCAGGGACCTTTCATATGTTGTTTGCCTCTGGTTGAGGAACCCCAATTCTTAATTTGGGAATTTTAGGAATTATTTTGCTAATTATTTGATTTGTTTTCTCTTGAGATTCTCTTGCAGGCGCATCTTTGACCCTATATGATTATCTGTTTGAAAAGGCACTTGTGCCATTTGCTTTGGGGCTGTTTCTTTGTTTATTTGATTCATGTTTGGATGATAATCATTTTTGTTTGCCTTTGTTTGATTTTCATTTACCTCATTTCACTTATTTATATCTGTTTCTCACTAACCTTTTATGTAGGGACTAAGGTAAGTTCTTTAAGGGTATGGATAAGTATCCATGGTCACCCTTACTTTTTCCTTCCCTCATCTTCTTCCTTTAGGATTTAGGTTGTCTTCAAACCTCACTAACCCTAGGTCACCCATGCATGATAACTTTAGGATTCATAGTTTCCCCTTAGAGTTACCCTTGTGTCTTCTCTCTTCTCATCTCGAATTTCTTTAAAACACTTAATAATAATAAGGTGTATTGCGCACGAGCCTTAAGTATGGGGAATGAGAAATGAGGGGCTTTCTCTCATATTTCTAGAGTGCTTAGCGAGCGTCCTGTCTTGGGACGATGCGTTAAGTATTCGCCCTTGTGCCCTAGACTTTGGTGCAATGCAGCTTAGGAACTAACTTAAGCCACTTCTGTCCTAAAAAACACAAACCAAACTTCAAACTTTTTGTCCTTCGGGACCTTCAACCTAAAGGCTATTTTAAAAAAGGGCACGTTACCTTCCGTCTGAGACGCAAACAGGCATCGACCCTAACTGCCGGACGCGAACTTAACGTCGCTCATAAAAAACACAAAAAGAACTTGGTCCGAACTACGTTGACTCTGAATTCCCCATTGCACAAAGGGGGTACGTAGGCCTAGGACGTCGACGTCCTACCGAGTCGGTCTTTGTCTTTCCTTCCCCGTCTTAGTACAACCCTAGATGATAGTATAACTCACCCTTAGAATAGACAACAAGCGTGGATCCCATCGAGTACGATGGACGCGTGGGGTGCTAGCACCTTCCCCTCGCGTAACCGACTCCCGAACCCAGATTATGGTTGCGATGACCATTCCTTCCCCCCTTCCTAAGGTTTATGCGGTGTTCCCTTTCCCTCTCTTGGGATAAATTTACACGGCTGGCGACTCTGTTTTTCCGCGCCACTCTCGCGTTTGTACCTGGATGAAAATCCTGGGAGCGACAGTGGGCAGAAAGAATTCTACAGTTTTTCATCTTCTTCTCCAACGCTACTTTTTCTTTTCTTTCTTTCTTTATCAAATTTTCTTTTCGTTGTCATTACGTGTGATTGTTAACAATCTTGAGATCAAGATTGAATAGGAATTCTCAAAAGGTTTTGAGTTAATTCCAACATCTGGAATCTAGAGCTCCGGTTGTGATTCAAGGAAGGAAAATCGTGATGGCGATGAATCATCCGAACAGGCACTTTCCGGCAAGCCTTCCGATTCTCAAGAAAGATAATTATGAGAATTGCTGCAAGCTGATTAAGGTGGTTTTCTGTTATCAAGATCTTTGGGATCTTGTGAAGGAAAGAGTAGCACCGCTTGCAGAGAACGCGATGGATCAAGAAAAGGCTGCACACAAAGAATTGAAGAAGAAAGATTATAAAGCTCTCTTTATAATCCATCAATGTGTCGATCCAGATAACTTTGAAAATGTTAGTGATATAGTGTCAGCAAAGGAAGCGTGGGAGATCTTGAAAAGTCGTTTGGAGGCGCATAGAAGGTGAAAGAGGTGAGGTTACAAACTCACAAGAGAACCTATGAGTTGCTTCAAATGGAAGACAATGAAAGTATAATAGAGTTCTTCGCCAGAGTTACAAAGCTGGGGAATCAAATCAAGGTATGTGGAGAGGTGTTGACATCAAGATCAGTTGTTGCAAAGATCTTGAGGTCATTGACTCCAAAGTTCGACCACGTGGTAGTAGCCATAAAAGAGTCGAAAGACTTTTCAATATTGACGAAGGAAAAGCTTCAAGGGAAGCTTGAGTCTCATGAACAAAGGATGGCTGAAAGAGCTCCAGGAAAGTCGAAGAGTGATATGGCTTTGCAGGCATAGTCAGAAAAGGAAAGGAAAGGCAAAGGAAGCTGGAATAGCAACAAAGGTAGATGAGGCTACAACAATTCGACTGGTCGAAATCAACATGAAGGAAACTGGTTGAATCAGAGAAAACTCTGGAACCAAGGCAACCAAAGAGGTGGTACTGCAAGTAGAGGAAGAGGTGGTGGTCGAAAGCCTGACAAAAGTCACATTCAATGTTTCAATTGTCAGAGGTATCGTCACTATTTTAGTGATTGTCCAGAAAAGAAGAAGAATCAAGAAACTGATGAAAAGATTACGAAACATGAAGAAGAAGAGATGCTGCTGATGGTCACAACAAGAAACGAAGAGAGATTCTAGGACCAGTGGTACTTGGACTCAAGATGCTCATCACACATGACTGGAAGGAAATATTGGTTTGTCAACATGAAGCCCTCGTCGAAGAACACGGCGAAGTTTGCAAATGACAACACTCTAGCAGCTGAAGGTGTTGGTGATGTTCTGATTATGAGGAAAGATGGCAAGAGGTCAATAATTTCCAATGTGTTGTACATACCAGGCATGAAGAGTAATTTACTCAGTATAGGGAAGTTGGTCGAAAAGAACTACAAGGTGTCGAACTAGTCAATGCAGCTGAGGCATTGAAAGATCCGAAGTCGGTGAAAGTAATGAATAAGGAGTTAGACTCCATCGAAGTCAACAATACCTGGTCACTTGTCGAATTGCCTCAAGGCAAGAAAGCAATTGATGTGAAGTGGGTTTACAAGGTGAAGGTAAATCCTAAAGGAGAAGTAACTCGACACAAGGCGAGACTTGTGGCGAAAGGATTTCTTCAGAAGGAAGGAATCGACTTCGACAAGGTGTTTGTACCTGTTGCTAGGATCGAAACAATCAGGTTGGTTGTTGGTCTAACAAATATGAACAATTGGCACAAATGTCAGATGGACGTGAAGTGTGCATTACTTAATGGCCCCTTAGACGAAGAAGTTTATGTCGCACTACCAGCTGGGTTTGTGAAACGAGGCGAAGAAGGAAAGGTGTACAGGCTTCATAAAGCCCTGTATGAACTTAAGCAAGCTCCAAGAGCTTAGAATAAGAAAACCGACAGCTTCTTAAGGGAGAAGGAATTTGTGAAATGTACGACTGAGCATGAAGTATATATAAGAAGAAGCAATAGTGAATTGCTTATACTATGCCTCTATGTTGATGACCTATTGATAACAGTAAGTTGTAAGAAGGAGATCGAAGATTTCAAACATGACCTAAGTGAGGAATTTGAAATGTCAGACTTGGGAAATCTCTCATTTTTCCTTGGCATCGAATTCTACAAGACTAGTAAAGGTTTGATGATGCACCAAAGAAGATATGCAGGCAAAATACTTAAGAGATTTGAGATGCAAGATTGCAACCCAACTTCGACTCCAGCCGAGACCAGATTGCAACTGTCAAAAGATTCAGATAAAGATGATGTCGACCCAACCCAATACAGAAGACTTATTGGGTCACTTCAATACCTTTGTCACACAAGGTCTGACTTAACATATAGTGTGGGTATGGTAAGTAGATTCATGCAGAAGCCAAAGGTATCACACCTAGCAGCAACGAAGAGGATACTGAGGTATCTGAAAGGAACTCTCGACTACGGCATTTTGTTTCCTGCAGCTGATGAAGGAAAATAATGCAAAATAATGGGATACAACGACTCTAGTTGGTGTAGTGATGTTGCGGATAGAAAATCCACAGCTGGCTATGTGTTTATGTTAGGTGGTGCACCAGTTGCTTGGAGTTCGAGAAAGGAGCCAGTTGTGGCATTGTCGTCATGCGAAGTAGAGTACATAATTGTTTCTTTTTGTGCATGTAAAGCAACCTGGATGGTGAACCTGGTTGAAGAGACCACAAAGAAGAGTCATAGAGCAATTACCACGAAGATCAACGGCATGTTAGCTATCAACTTGGCGAAGAATCCAATAGCACATGATCGAAGTAAGCACATCGAAATGAGGTTCCATTATCTTCGAGAGCAGGTAGTAGAAGAGAAGATAAACTTGGAACACTGCAGAACTGAGAATCAGATTGCAGATATCATGACGAAGGGAGTGCAGGTCGAAGTTTTCAGAAGACTAAGAGCCATGATGAATATAGACAGTTTAGACACAATGAATTAGGTGGTGTGTTAAATATGTAATTCATTGTTTTAGAAAGATTAGATTTGATTTAGAAAGATTAGATTAGATATTTTTGGGCTTTTATAGTTTGGGCTTTAGCTTGAGATGCAAGTTAACCTAAATCTATAAATAGGGAGGAACCCTTATTATTGTAATAATCAAGTTTGATAATTCACAGTTGTCGCTACACGAAAAATACAGAGTCGCCACCGAACTTTATTTATTTCGAATAAAAGGAAAATATCGATAAAACCCCTAAAAGGTGTTGAACATGGTCTCGCAACCAAATTCGAGTTCGAAAGTCGGTTATGCAAGGGGAAGGTGTTAGCACCCCCTCACATCCATCGTACTCGATGGGAACCATCTTGTTTGTCTATGCATGAATGGGAGTCGTTTATCTAAGGGTTACTTGCTAAAGGAGAAATAGAGAGGTTTTAAATTAGTGTGCTCGCCAAGGATTGGGGCCCTTGTGCCTACGTATCTTCGTTGTGAAATGAAGAAATAGAGCTTCCGTAGTTCGGAGGACTATGGGGGAGAGAGAAGGTTGTGAAAGAAGGTAGCTCGCCAAGATCTCGCAATCTTGTGCCTACGTATCTTCATTGACCAATGAAGAATCAGAGCGTCCGTAGTTCGTGGAACTAAATGATTGTGGGTTTATTGTTTTTAGTGGGAGATGTTAGCGTTCACATCCTAACGATAGGTTTTGCTGCTCGCACGTAAGGAGACTTATGCTTTAGCCTGTGTTGCGATAGAATGGAAATAACATGCCCTTCTGAAAAGGTTTTGGAATTTCGCCCTTGAGGCAAGATGTCACGTTTGATTGGTGAAGTTAATTTTAGGGAAAATGTTTGTTTTGAAAGATGTGAGGCGAGTCTAATTGTAGGTACTTAGAGGGAGACGAGTATCCAACCATAGGCTAAGTACGACCCACAATCAAATACTCGAGAGTTGAGGGGACAATGGTATCCCAGCCACTCCTTTTCACCCTAAGAGGACCAAATTAAACTCTTGTTGTTATTAAGTGTTTTTGAAAGGAAGACAAGCGTCGAGTCCCAAGCCAATCAGGGCCAACAACCCAAGTACTTGAGAAATAGGGTGCACAAGTACGTACACTCCACTCCCTTTTCTCCCAAGTTATTATGAAAATGATTTGAAAAAAGTGACTTGGCATTGGACCAAGTGCTTGATACTCTTGAATTACGAGAGGCGAGATAGGAAAGAGATAATGAGTGGGAGATGAGAGTCGATGGAGGTTGATGGCGATGCGCAAGGCGATCGACTTATGAGTTGAGGAGGTGGGAATTGTAGGATTGAGATAGAGATAGAAGTGTGAGAAAGTCCTAAGATGAAGTAAGAGAAGCATTTCATTTAATAAGTTCAAAAATGGCTCGACGTTGGATCGAGCTTTATTTTTCTTTTATTTTTGAAATTGTTTTGTAAGCGCTTTCATTTTTTTTATTCTATTAAAATTCAATCATACAATAATCAAAGCGGTAAATCTACATTATTACATGTCCATGGGAAGGGGGAAGCATGAGATATCCACTGAGGGGGGAAGCCTAAGCTAATAAGGAAATAAGGGAATGAAAGTACAACAAAATGGGATAAACCATAAAATACAACAAAATGATTAAAGTTCAAATATCCATATGCGGTAAATTCTCTAAGTATTACATCACACATAAAAAGAGTAGAAATGATTAGTAAACACAATGTAATGAAGGCATGTAAATGATGTGTATAAGATCAATCAACTATAATTGAAACAATTAGCAGACCAAAATACTAAAACCAAATTAAATTCAAAGTTAACAACACAATTAGATCAAAAGTTCCAAGGGAATACTATTTTAAAAAACTCAACAAGAAAATCAAGATTATCAACAAAACCTAACTAACAATTAACAAAAATTCTAGTCAAAAGTTTGTGGAATTCTAATCAATTAAGAAGGATCTCACCACCAATTAGCAAGATTCTAGCCTAAGCTTAAGGAACTCTAATTAATAGTTAAAAGAATCCAATCATTGATCAAAACTAACAAAATTCTAATCAATGATTAAAACTAATCTAACATCATGAAAAAAAAACTAAAAGCAAAATTAAAATAAATTAATCATTACAGGGGGTGTAGTAGTGATTTAGCTGATGACATAGTGAACTGGCGCATGACCTATGGTCTACAGGCCCAAAGTCCTTCAGCCAGTGGTCCAGGGGGTGCGGTTAGTGAAATGAAGGGTGCAATTAGGAATGACCAAAGGGCCTGAAGCTCGTTCCACCTCACTTTAACCTAATGACCAAAATAGAGAAAACTAAGTCACCAACAAAAAAGTTAACAAGTCATTCTCCTTCTAAAAACCTCTCACCGGAAAACGAAGATTCCAGCCGCGCCGGAAATCGCCTCCGGTGTCGGCGGAGAGGGGAATCATACCAAACCTACATCACTCTGTTCGTCTCACTTCCCTCAATCTCAATCCAGTGCTTATTTTACACAATTCGTCATCAATTAAACACACCAGGTCAGTAGAGCAAGAACCCTAGGTGCTCCAAAACCAAAATTAAACAAAATCGAGGCTCAATCGTGCCTCCTAGGCATGGGGGAAGCAATCATGGATCCTTAAACTACCTCACGGTGTCAAGAAATCATGAAAGAGACGAAGAAATGACCTACCTCGACGGCGGCGGAGTTTGACGGCTCCGATGAAGCGAAGTGAAGAAGATGAAGCCTTCAGGTATCTCGTTCTTCTCTTTTATTGTTCCTCTGCTTTATTCTTCTTCTTCTTTATTCTATGGTATTGCTGTTGTTACGCGTGATTGAGGAGAGAGCCGAGAGTGTAGAGGTGAGGTTAATGCTCTTATTGTAGCAAAACCTCAAGGTGAAGTTTTGCTCAATAATAGTGATTGAGAGCTTTGAGCGTTGGTGTGGGAAAGAAGAAGGGGGAGAGAGAGTCGTGAGTGAGGAAGAGAGTGGAGAATACTGAAGATCAGGATGGAGAAGTGGTGATTGAGAGCTTGAGGATGAAGGTGAATTTCAAAGTTTGAGATAATTTAGAGAGTGTTTGGTGAATATTGGTGAAGATGAACAATGATTGGAATCGGATGGAGAGTGATTGAGGTTGAAAACTGGGGGAAAGAATTGTGAAAAATGAAGAAGATGAAAAGGGATTTATTTTTTGGTGGTTAAGAAGTTAGTTATAGGGTAGTTATGAGTTTTGGATGGAAGTTAGAGGTTGTTAGGAAATTCTGTTATGCTGAGCTGGACTGTTATGACAGTTAGTGACAGTTGTAGGTTAGTTAGATTTTAACTGAAATTGTTGCATTGCTGATTGCAACTGTTTTGATAGTCATGGGTTGTTAAGTTGAAAATGAGATGTTAATTGTTAATTTGAGTTGTTAATGGTTGAATTTCTGTTAATATGGTGTCAGTGGATTTGCAGGTTGTTATACTTTGAAGCCGTACTGCATTTGATATAGTGAACACATCAAATTCTCGAAAACCGACGTCGTGTCCAAATTGTTACCAGGTTTTTTCTGAAATAGCCTGTATAAGCTTCTGATTGTATTATTGTCCTGATTCCTCTTCTTATTCTTTAGACTCCTTTTCTGATTCAGGTATTGAAGCAAGTGACGACTGCGTCTTTAAGTGTGTA
Organism: Lathyrus tuberosus; assembly: GCA_022829125.1. NCBI lineage: Eukaryota > Viridiplantae > Streptophyta > Magnoliopsida > Fabales > Fabaceae > Lathyrus > Lathyrus tuberosus. The sequence continues at coordinate 8,002,523 of JALAZF010000193.1, forward strand.
TGAAGGTTTCGATAGGCCTCGGAGGATGGATTCAACCCCAAGAGTCTGTTGACATTAAAAAGTGCAAAATGGTACTCCTTCAAATATTTCGCAAAACTATGCCCCTTTTGTGAAAGCCTTCTGTCCTAGCTCTCTCTATTTCGTAGCTTCTGCCTTGAAATTGAACCTGATTAGCTTATGGTTTTTCAAAACTGAGATTAAAAGATGGGTGTTAGCTTGCTATGTTAGTAGTGATGTAAGAGAGAGTATGTTTGAAACTGAATAGAAATGGATAGGTTAGTTGGGGACTGTTAGTTTAATTGTTGAAAAATTATGTACTATTGTGAAGTTGTAAACTGTTATGAGTTGGTTCGGTTTTGCACTTGAAATTCTGTTAATAGTTTGTGTGTCGGAAATTGAGATGATTCGATATGATGAATGTAATATGATCTTATGCTGCCAATTCTGAGTTTTAGTTGATGGTGATGGAACTAGTCAATGATGTATGTATTTGGCTTGGCATGATTCTCATTGGTTTGAATGGGGTTTTGGAATGCTTTATGAATTAGAATGACGGTGATTTGAAATGTGTGATGTTTTGGATAACATGTATGTGAACTAGTTGATTTAGCGACCGTTTTTAGCTATTTCTTTTGTAGTTTCTTCTGATTATACTTCAAAGCGTTTGACCTACTAAGAGATTCCTTGTATTTGCCTTCATTATTGGATACAACTGAAATATAATTCACACTAATAGCAGTTGATGAAGGCAACAAGGAAGCTGATGTAAGCTTCTCAGAAGATGCAGCAGTAGATTTGTTGGGAAGAGATTTCAGAACAACTGTCAGACTATTTTGGTGGCACAGATGCACTGACATCACTAGATGTTACCAAGGAATTAAGAGAACCATCTTTTTTAGCACCAGAAATTGAATCGAAAAATGATGAGATCACAATGCCAGACCCACTTGGCTTTATAGACACATAAGAGGCTTCTGACACAGTTGATGAGATTGCATTCGGCACATCACAGGGAGATTCCCGATTAGGTTGTTCAACAATGCCAAAAATAGAAGCGACAACTTTATTAACAGGCAGAGAACTATGAGATGCTGAATTCACGAAATCAACATTTTGCGGACCATGATTCACTGTATAAGTTAATCTTGGTGGTTGGGTAGTGGGCTCACTAACTGCTGCTTGGTGATACCTCTTGGCATTATGACAAAGCGTTACTGGTTTCGTGTTAACTCCATATATAGCAGGTAAATCAAAGCAAAGTAAGATAATAGTGCTTGGAATTATGTGATTGAATTTTGAGTGAAAAATGCAATCCTGAAAGCTATGTATGGTCGCGGGTTTATTTAATTTCTTGTTGATTTTTCTGTATGGTGTTGGGGATGATATCATTGGCGTTGAGGATGACGAAGACGAAGATGATGGAAAGATGGAAGAACCAGAACTTGGATTTGTGTCAATTAAGGTGGCAGCACCTCCAAAGTCGCAGCTTGTTGGAGCTGGATTCTTTTGATAGCAACTATTGAAAGCAAAAGAGGTATGACTTTGCCAAGTGATTAGACTGAAACAACTCCCACCCTGCTGCATTTGAGAATAATCAGCACTCATTCCACAAGCATAATCCAATGCTGATTGAAGGGAGGCTTGTGGAGCACCTGCTTTTGCCACACAATGTAGCGAACGACTTTTGTCGGTGACGCGACCACCTTATCGCTGGGTTTTCCTCACCGCAATGGTAGGAGGGGGTGCGACTTTCTAATTTATTATTTATCCCATGAAGCTTAAAGGGAAAGGGAAGCTATCTAAAACTAACCTTGCACGCGAATGTCTAACTGAACGAACGCTTAAAGAGATTGGGGGGTCCGAGTCAGGTTATACAATGGGGAGTTGTCAATTACCCATCTTATATGTGGTTATCCACATGACAATAGCTTTAGGTTTCGCTTTGTACTTGATGATGTTTATTTGGTAATGGGTTGGAAAAGTTTCTTGGGAAATATGAGAGAATGAGTGAGTTTTTGTTTGATTTCGGGCTTGCCCGAGGGTTTTTGGTAAGGTACTGGATCCAAGTTTTGATTGATATGAAGGTACTGGACCTAGATTTTTGGATTATTATGCTCGCTAAGATTTCGCAATCTTATGCCTACGTATTCCCGTTTAAACGAAACAGGGAAATCAGAGCAGTCGTAGTTCCTCCTATTCTAAGGGAGGAAAAAGATAATGTTTTGGTGTCTTGTTCGAAACCCAAGATTGAAGCTAAAAGGTTTATTTGTGTCTTGTTCAAAGCCCAAGAGTGAAGCTAAAAGGTTGACTGAGAGAGAACTTGTCATCTCTAAAGAGATATTGTTGATTTTTGTGTGCTTTGATCAAATCCCAAGGTTGAAGCTAAGAGGTTGATGGACTCTACTGGGGAAATCCTTACCCAAAACCTAAGAGGAGACTGGGTAAGACCAACTCAACAAGAGATTGTATATATTGATGTCTTGTACAAGGCCCAAGATTGAGGCAAAAAAGAGACTGACTCTTTTGGGGATATCGTTATCAAAGCCTAAGAGGAGGCTGAAAGTTTGACTTTTCTGGGGAAAATGTTCTATCTGTCTTATACAAAGCCCAAGATTGAGGCTGAAAGGATTTTGACTCCGCCGGGGAGGTTTATATGTATCTTGTACAAAGTCCAAGATGGAGGCTGAAATGGGAAATTTAACTGACTCGGGTGAGGATATTTTAGGTGTCTTGTACAAAGCCCAAGACGGAGGCTAAAAGGGTTTGACTTTGCTGGAGAGTATTATCTGTCTTGTACAATGCCCAAGATGGGGGCGGAAAAGAGTTTGACTCTGCTTAGGAATTTATTTCGCAAAGCCTAAAAGGCTCGGAGGAATTGACCCTGCTAGGGAAAATGTTTATCCCCAAGTTTAAGAAACGAAGATTTATGTCTTGTACAAAGCCTAAGATTGAGGCGAAAAGGGTTTGACTCAATAAGAGAGTGCTTTTATCTGTCATGTACAAAACCCAGGATTGTGGCTAAAATGGTTGACTCAACAAGAGAGTCTGGAACGTGATTGACTCAACAATAGAGTCGGGAAGTTGATTGACCCAACAAGAGAGTCTGAAAAGGTGATTGACTCAACAAGAGAGTCTGAAAAGGTTAGCTCCGCTGGAGAGAATCATTGTACGAAGCCCAAGAGGAGGCTAACTATGCTTAGGAAAGATCATTATACAAATCCTAAGAGGAGGCTATCTTCTGCTGGGAATTATTGAGATCCTGAGGCAGGTCTAAGTGGGGAATCAACTCCTGCTGAGGATTACAGAAGAGTTGATAGATAAGAGACCTTGAGGTTCTGATTTGAGATAGTGTTATGATGATGATAAACTAACCCTGGCTTGGGATTTTTAGGAGAGAGACTGGGTTTTAGAACCCACAAGTTTTAACTCTGCTGGAGATTAATCCAGAATCTGGGGTTTCTTCCTATGTTTGGTGGGAACTTGAGAATGTCTTTGAGACTCAAGAGGTAATTAGACTGTCCAAGTCTACTGGTGTGGAAGAGTTTTATCTTTTGTATGATGCCTCCAGGAGGAGGCGGGTGTTTCAAGGGATGAGAATCAACCCTAAATTGGTCTGAGATTTGACACTAGAAAGACTGCTCTAGCGAAGGATGACTAGGTTCTGTCTTATACCTTTAACAGGTCTTCAGGGTCCTTGTATTAAGCCCAAGAGAAGGCATGAGAACTTCTAAGAAGCCGGAGGGTCCTTGTACAAAGCCCAAGAGGAGGGTGGGATGCTTTTAGGAAGCCCGTGGGTCTCAAACCAAGAAAAGTTCAAGAAATGCTATTCACCGATAATAGATCATTTAGTAAAAATTCTGAGGTTTGAAGAAACTCAAGAGATGTTATTCACCGAGAATAGATCAACTCTGGGGAGTAGAGTTTATTTGACAATTTCTAGGGGTGACAGCTTGAGAAAAGGTTCACGAAAATACTGCCTTTCTCTTTGTTCCATATTGTTAAAGCCCAAGAGAAGGCAAGACTGTATTTGGAAATCCTATAGGGATCTAGTTTTGACTGTATTAAAGAGTGACCAACATGGCTTTACCTAGTTCTAGACCTAGTTGCCGGGGAAAACTCTAAATAACTATACTAGTATATATACAGTTGATATATGACAAATATTTAAGGGAGTATGAAAGAAGACTTACAGTGCGCAGCTTCCCACAATGCAGTTATATATATGAAAGCGAGTAAATGAAAGCTGTTAAAACTTACAGGTGAGCAAGCTTCCATCCTGTATTGTTAGTTGTTCAAAGAAATTAAAGAAAGTTTTGATAACAACATATATATTGAATCTAAATCAAAAGGGAAGTTGTTTTGAAAAGATTATTGGGGCTTATACTTAAGGAGAGGCCCAAGGTTTAACAATGATCGCACCGTTGTTTTTAAAATCGCAAAGGGACTTATACAATAACTGAGGCCCAAAAAGGTTTCTATTTACAAAATGGTTGTGTCTTACAACTCAAGGAGAAGCCCAAGGATGTTTTGAAAAATAAAGATGGGACTTACAACACGAGGGGAGGCCTAGATGATTTGTTTTGAAATGGCGATCGCGTCGAGATTCTTTTAACGCAGAGGGACTTATACAATACCTGAGGCCCGAAAATTGTTTTGGTTAAAAGAAGATTGGGTCTTACACTCTATTAGAGACCCAAAGAGTTAAAAAATGAGTAAAGATGGGTCTTATAGCTCAAGGAGAGACCCAGTTGATTTTGTTACAAAGGCGACGACTGCGCCGAACTTTTGAAAATATACAGAGGGACTTATATAATGTGTGAGGCCCAAAATGTTTTATTTACAAAGGGGTGGAACTTACACTTTATCAAGAGGCCCAAGGGTGTTTTGGAAAAGATTGATGAGGGTGAAATCAATCAAAACACTAATTTTGTTAAAAATGGAATTAATTTTGATTAAAAATTAATAAAATCATTGAAAACATGTAAGAAATGAGTTGTGATTTTGGGTCAATGTCTCAAAAATCATGTTTTTATCCACAAAATGATTGAAAACCATTCAAGTTTGGAAAATCAAGAGAAAGAAATTTTTTAAAACGTTAAAAAACAAATAAAAATTAATTCTTTGCAAAAATATCAAATATATGAAATAAATAATATTTTTGGGAAAATTTTGTAAAATAAAATATTTTAACATTTTTGTGAATTTTGAAAAAAAGAATCAACTCAAAATCATTAAAATTCATAGTGAAATTAATTTTTGAATCAATTAAATAAAATCACAAAATTCAAATATTCAAGTTTTCAAAAAAATGCGCCAAGAAAACACCAAGAACACGCGCGTGTTCTGATTTTTGCAAATTTGCAAAATCTCTCATTTCTCACTGAATACTTGATGAAATCACACAATCCATATATCATTTTGCTCGTTTTCACCTCACGATCATGTTTATGGTCTTTAATTTCATTTATTTTAAGTATGGAATGATAAATCAAAGAGAAACCTCAAGAACCCTAATTTCTGCATGAAGGCTGAGAAATTTCATACACGATTCATACAAAGCAATCAATTGAGGGAAAACACTCCATACATGATTATGAACATATGGCAAAATTATTGTGCGAGGAAATATGCATGAATCATGAGATGGCCAAGTTTAGGCTTACTTGAATGTCGTGGCAGCAAGAGCAATTTGATTTTTGAGTTGAAGGTGTTACAAATGAGTTGTGATGATCTAAACAGCTTCCTTAGGTGCTATGGAGTGTGTCTGGATGCTTGGAGTGGATTGAATTGAGCTGAAACTTGATTTGGCACCTCAACTACAAATATGTCAAAGGCTTGTGCAGATGGCTGGTGATTTTGAGAAATTGGTGTTCCAGATGTTATGTAAGAGTTTGGATCACTTCTATATGATATATGTGAGGTGTGTGGGTGATTGGTTTGGTTGGAATTGCTCTCAAACTCAAAACCCGATAGTGACTTGCTTTAGAAGGCAAAATTGGAATGAAAGAGGTGATTTTGAGGAAAGCATCAGTTTGGGTGCTTTGGTGTACTCAAACTGATCACAAATGAGACCTATTTATAGTGGAGCAAGTTTGTTTGGCAAGCAATAGTGGATGGCAACTGGCATAAGTCTGTGGCCAATTGTGATCAAATGGAATCTCAAGTCTCCTCTAGCCATTGACTTGAGATTATAGCACAGGCTTTGTAGCTTTGGTTCAGAGATAAACTTAGACTGAATTCAGTTGGAATAGGCTCAGTTCATGCCACCTTGGTGTATGCATTGAATGCTAAGAAACAAAATTGGATATTTGGCATCTTTGTGGCCTTTTAGGTTTGGCATGCTACTTGTAGATTCTTGGACTTTGGAGGTTTGGAGATCAGATCATCCCCCTTGGATTTGATCCTTAGATGTGTCAAAAATGATGACAAGGCTTGGATTTATCAGATTTGGACAAATCGAGCAAATGTGCACAATTCTGCCTTAAAAAATCAGTTCAGGATGCCATGTTTCAAGGGTTGTATCTCCTTGCTCAAATGGAATTTGGAGATGATCTGGTACTTGTTGGAAAACCCTCATGGCATACTTTAACTTTGATGTCCACCCCTAGACTTGGTTTGACTTGGATCAAGGTGAAAAATGTCCCTACATTTTGGAAAAAGTAAGGCATATTTTGACTTAGTGAAAATTTCACTAAGTGTTGGAAAAATGTCATTTTCATGTTTTTAGCCATTTTGATCACTCCATAACTAAAATTCCACGAAGAATTGGAATGAGATGTAGCTGACACTTTTAAAGTGAGTAATGAGAGCTACAAATCCATCTTTGGATCATCCAAAATGGTTGCTTGGATCTCAAGTTATGATCCTTGGAAGTTGGTACCCTAGCCACTTTGTTCCATAACTTAGAAAATTTCTAAGTTTTTTATGGTTACCCCTTTTACAAGTTAACTCACTTTCTTTGATTTTTCTTGATGAATGATGATTCAAATCACATATTAACATTGTTTTAGGGTTAAGGAACCTTGGTTGACCAAAAAATCAAAAAGTCAAACTTTGACTTTTTGTACAGTTGACTTATTATCAGATGAAATCCAAATTGTGCGATCCTTTGTAAAATCAGGCCCTTGACCTAAATCAAACCTAATGGATGGATTCCATAGGTGTTATAGGGTGTATTGAATCATGTCCCAAGGTTTGAGAGCATGTCCTGGTCAAAATTCAAAGGCACAGTTGACTTTTTCCTCGAAACCCTAATTGTGGTCCTGATGAAATTAAAACTTGTGAATCAAGCTTCTTGGATTAATCCATTGTTGCAAATGGATCAATGTAGTGTATTGGAGACCCTCAAACCATGTATTGAGGTCTTGGCTCATGTTTTGTCCCAGAAGTCAACTTAGGGGTGAATTAGGTCAAGAAACCCTAATTCCTGATTTTTGGTAAATGCATCCCCTGAGGTTAAATTAACTTGATGATTGTATTCATGAGGCCCCTTGGAGTATTTTGGGTTATACTTTGAAGCATTGGCTCATGCCCAGAGGAAAACTTTCCTCTGGAGGCCTCAGTCGACCAAAACCCTAATTTGGTAACACTGCGATCTTGAGGCTTGATCCACTTGGAATGTTGCAACCTTGTGCTTAATCCTTGATGTGGGAGTCCTCTTGATTCTTTATGGAGGTTTGAGTGGTTAGACAAGTTGAAGATCATGTCATTCCTTGATTGATCATTTGTGTAAGTGCCCTGAGAGGGCTCAAAACCCCTTATTCTTGTTTGTAGTGAATGCTCACCCATCTTTAAGGAGATTGATGAGGCATATAAATACATCCATATTGTGATGATGATTTGCACAATGATGGGAAATATTAGTGGTCAAAATTTGGGGTATGACAGATGCCCCTATTTAATTTTCTTGGACCAGATGGTGTGAATGGCGAAGGTATTCAGGCATTCGAGGTGCAAGATGATTAAATATCGGAATACGTAAAATTTTGACGGTGGTTATGAATGGCAGTTTGCTTATCCATCTTCTCTTGCTAAGCAATAATGCTTAGAAAAGGGTGAAAACTTCCCCTCGACCCTGGTTTCCTACTAAGGAGTTGGTCTCAGTTTCTAAGATAAACTTCCCCTCGATCCTGGTTTCCTACCAAGGAACTGGTCTCAGTTTCTGAAATAAACTTCCCCTCGGTCTTGGTTTCCTACCAAGGAACTGGTCTCAGTTTCTAAAATAAACTTCCCCTCGATCCTGGTTTCCTACCAAGGAACTGGTCTCAGTTTCTGAAATAAACTTCCCATTGATCCTCGTTTCCTACCAAGGAACCGGTCTTAGATTTTGAAATAAACTTCCCCTCGATCCTGGTTTCCTACCAAGGAATTGGTCTCAGTTTCTTTTGTCAATAAACATTTTGACAAGGGACGCTGTTTATAGCGGTTTTCCTCAAACTTCTCGCCAAATTTTCCCGGGGAGATGCCATTTGATGGGAAAAAGTTTTGAAGGTCAGACTTGCTAGGGGAACCCATTCGTCTGAGCTGTAGAGGTATGCAAACTTCTCTGTTTGGAGACGCCATTTGTCGCCTCTACTGGGGAAAATAAGTCTCTTGAGAGGTTGTTTCCTGCTTGGGGATATTACATCATACTTTTCCCCGAGATCTTCTCGGAGAAATGCCATGTGATGTAACCCAATTTGAAGGTGCCGATGACTTCATTAACATTGACTTTCTGGAGAGAAAAACCAATGTGTTGCTGAGAGTTTTTAGTTGCGTGGCTTTCTCTGGGGATTTTCCTTAATCCGGGAAAACGAAGATATCATCTTCAATGGTGAAGAGTGATGTTTGTCGAGTGTCTTCTTGCCTTTCAGAGGTTCAAGTTATCAAAGTGGTCGAGGACTGGCTCCAATCCAGAAATAAACCGGGGGAGAGATTATTCAGAAGCGACATTTCCTGACGAGGAAATGACTGACAACTCGTTTGACAAGAGGACTTTTATCACTAGGGGATAAGACCGACTAGAGTGATAATGATGCAATATGATTATGAATGTAAATCAATTATGCATAATGTATGTATGTATATGCTGACAAAACTGACGCGACATACAGATGAATAGATGAACACGACTGGATACTCGGCCACTGCGAGGGACGAAGAAATACTGTTTGGTCCAAAATAGAAATTCTACATTGCTTAGGAGAAATAGTTCCGGTGGGGAACAACGTTGGTCGGGCTTAAGAGATAAGAACTCGGCCGAGGGGTGTCGGACAGAATATTTGCATCCGATACAGCTGATCCTTTATTCAGGCGTACTTGCTTAGAAGGAGTACTTTGATTATGCACTTTGAAGCTTAACCGCCTTTGGGAGAGGCGATCGATGTTCTTTCGACGTTCAACAGTCAAAAGAAATTGTCATCTTTATTTTAAAAGCAAAAAAATTTGACAAGTAAATTCATTTTTGTTTTATTTCAAGAATCGTTAATCATGTTAAAATGTCGTTTTGTAAAGCTAAAACAAATAAAGATTGCAAACAAAAGCACTAAGGCTCAAATTTTATTGATAGGATGGAAATCAGCCAAACGCGTGATCCCATAGAGCATTTACAAAGTTAGAAAATGGTAATTTAAGGGAAAAAGGCTACATGGAAACATAACGACCATTATCCTTCTACCAAACTTTGAATTCCGGACATCCTGAGCTTCTGTCGAAGATGACCTTGACTAGAGTTTTTTTGATGGATGACATTACTGGTGAGGAGTTGAACTGATCAGACGTAGTTACTTGCCATGAATCCCTAATTTTTGCCTGGATTGAACTTTGAGATTTCCAATCCATCGGGATGATTTTTTTTGTTTGTGTCTCTAATTTTTGCCTGGACCGCCCTTTTGGGTTTTCAATCCACCGGGACGTTTTTTTTTATATTTTTTTTATTTTATTTAGGAGAATTATTTCTTGACTACGTCAACATTCGTGGGGTAGGCAAATTCTTCTCCATCAATGGTTTCGAGTCTCAAGGCACCGCCTGAGAAAGCTTTCTTAACCACATAGGGGCCATCGTAATTCGGAATCCATTTGCCCCGGGAATCAGTGAGAAATGATTGTATCTTTTTGAGTAGTTAAAGATCGGCGCGCATGTCGCGGTCATGAGGCAAATGAACCTTGAGATGTAATTCAAACGTCCCAAAAATCCTATGACTTGTTTTTTAGTCTTTGGAGAAGGCATTTCTTTAATGGCCTTGACCTTGTCAGGATCAACCTCAATTCCTTTCTCGCTGACGATGAACCCTAGCAGTTTTCCTGAGCGGACACCGAATGTGCACTTGTTGGGATTCAAGCGGAGTTTGTACTTTCTCAAATGCTCGAATAGTTTTGATAGGTGGGTCACATGCTCCTCTTCTGTCTTAGATTTGGCAATTATATCATCAACATATACTTCTATTTCTTTGTGTATCATGTCGTGAAACAGACTAGTCATGGCCCTTTGATAGGTTGCCCCGACGTTCTTTAAACCGAACGACATTACCTTGTAACAAAAAGTACCCCATGGGGTGATGAACGAAGTTTTCTCCATGTCTTTCGGCGCCATTTTTATCTGATTGTAGCCCAAGAATCCATCCATGAAGGAGAAGACTTTGAACTTTGTTGTACTGTCGACCAACATGTCAATGTGTGGTAAGGGAAGTCATCCTTTGGACAGGCTTTGTTCAGATCCCTGTAGTCTACACACATTCGGACCTTTCCATCCTTTTTCGGAACTGGTACTATGTTTGCTAACCATTGAGGATATTCTGATGTGGCGAGGAAACCCGCGTCAATCTGTTTCTATACTTCCTCCTTGATTTTGATGGCCATGTCTAGATGAGTCCGTCTCAACCTTTGTTTTACTAGCGGATATTCCGATCTTAACGGTAGATAATGTTCCACGATGCTGGTATCCAACCCTGGCATGTCCTGATAGGACCAAGCGAATACATCGGGAAATTCTTTGAGAAGCTTTATCAAACCTTCTTTGATAGTTGGACTGAGCAATGCCCCAATCCTGACTTTTTATCTCTCTTTTTCTGAACCTAAGTTGACCGTTTCCAACGGCTCTTTGTGAGGTTCAATGGACCTTTCCTCTTGTCTGAGTAATCGGGAGATCTCTTCTGGAATTTCTTCGTCATTTTCTTCTTCAGCCTCAAATACTGGGAATTCAAAGTTGGGAGAAAACGTTGGATCGTATGTTTCAACGTGGTTTAAAACAAGCAATTTGCATGACGTGATGATTTGTTTTTAGAATAGATAGAGAGAAATGCAAGAGTGCATGCAGTGTAATTTCTAAAAAATGCTTGTTTTTATTATTTGAGTTGTTTTTTTAGGATTACCATTTTCTGAAAAAGCGAAAAGAGAAAACAGCAATAAATGCGGAAATTACAGAACGACGTTATTTTATTTATGATTTTATCGATTCTTGAAACTATAACCCTATAAAACAAAACTCTGTCGCTTTGGGCAAAGCGAAGCGATACATTTACAGAAAGTGAGCCCGATCAAAACAGCTGTTTCACCTGGGCAGGGTGAAAGGTTAAGACAAAGACGACAATTACTTAGACTTATGAACGACTTTCGGAACGTTGACAGTAACCGATTGGCGGCGAACTCCTCGGTGAATCACAAAGTCTGGTACCTTCCTTCTTGATTTGTCTTCAGAAATAACGCTGATTTCTGGTGGAGAAGGATCGTTGGAATCTGTTTCCCAGGCAGAGTTGTCGTAGACGAACTCTTCTGTTGTATCTTGCATAGTGTTTGTACTCTCAGGTAAATCTCCCCATCCAGTTGACTGGATGTCTTCGAGTCTGATACGAGAGCTCTCAGGAGCGGTGTACTTGACCAAGTAGTCGAATTTGCCACTTGGTTGTCCCAGGGTGTCCCACACTTCTTTGGAACTGGAGGAGTCATCTTTTTCGATGACGTTGGCCTCGGGAAAAGCATAGTTAATAAACTCTAGTCCTGCAATATTTGCAAATTCATCGTCGTGCTGGATATTTTCTAAATGCCCTGAGTGCTGATCCCATGACATAGTGGGGACACAAGTATTCTTTTCAATGATGCTCAGCTGATATGCCTCGTTCGGCTGACTTTTTTGTCCCAAGTCTCCTGGGTGCGGCTGCCCGATAGGCAAGCCATCCATTGGGCCATAATATTCATGGGCAAAGTTGTCCTTCATTAGAGTGTCCTCCTCTAATGAGTTTGGTGGAGCACGACATCCTTCCGGATCACAATCTCCGTATATCATTTTGACATCCGATCTTGGTATAAATCTCAGACTCTGTGCGGGATAGCAAAATGGCATAGGCACCTCTTCCTGAGACATATAACCGTACTTGTTAAGATAGGACTTCCATTCTTCATCTGTATCGGAGGAATCACCCTCGTTGATGGTATGTACTTCTTGAGACACTAGGTGGAGGAAATCTCCACTGCGAAAGAAATCCTGAATGGGATGAAGGCTTTCAGCGTTAGTATCAGTCTGGGTACAGGTTGAAGAAAAACCAAGACCCTTCTTTGTTTATTATTCGTAGGAATGACAAGCTGTCCCCATCCTTTTGCATTGTTACTTTTGATCACTTCGAGAGCATCTCTGTACGAGGAAATTGACGCTCCCTTTTTGGATTGATTGTCATGGCTCACCGAAAGTGCGTGGAACTGGGTTCCAACAACCTCCTCTGGTTCTACACAAGTGGACGGCGATAAGTTACTCACGATCAAGGCTTGTTCTCCACAGACTGTGACTAGTTGGTCATTCTTGACGAACTTCAGCTTCTGGTGAAGTGTCGAAGTTACTGCCCCAACTTCGTGTATCCAAGGTCTTCCTAACAAACAGTTGTATGCTGCCCGAATGTACATGACCTGGAAAGTGACTTGTAAAGTGTGAGGACCGATAGTTATGGGAATGTTGACTTCGCCGATAACTATTTTCCGGGATCCGTCAAATGCCTTGACGATGACCTCACTGCCTCTCATTGGATATCCTTTAAATGATAGTCGCATTAAAGTGGACATCGGCATAACATTCAGAGCCGATCCTGTGTCTACCAGTACGCTGGCTAAAGCATCGTCCTGGAAGTTGACTGTAATATTGAGCGCCATGTTATGATTTTTGCCTTCTTCCGACAATTCCTCGTCACTAAACCCCAAATTGTTGCAGGAAGTGATGTTGGAGATGATGTTGTCGAATTTTCTTATTGTCACATCCTGTTCCACAAAGGCCTGCTCTAAGAATTTCTGTAGAGCCTCCCTGTGAGCTTCGGAACTGAGTAAAAGAGATAACATAGAGATTTTTGAAGGAGTTTGTAACAGTTGATCAACAATGTTGTATTCACTCTTTTGGATGAGCTTCAGCATCTCATCATTATTCTTTGAAAGGTCAGGATCACTGGACTGACCAACAGGTTGATTAGGAAATTATGTTTGGGGTTCCTTTTCTCTGGTTGGTTCTCCAACTCCTCGGTTGAAGATTCGACCGCTCTGTGTTACTCGACTGATGTCTGCAATATTCATGACAGAGGGTAATGGAGTTTCCTTTCCATTCTCAATTGTTGTTGCACCGTACTTGTAAGGGATAACTTTATCGAATTTGTACGGTACTGGTCCCGAAAGATAGATAACTACAAGAGCCTTATGATTTTTCTGACCATCATAGCCGGCCTCAATTGGTTCGAGGATGAGAATCCTTCCACTATCAAGATGAACTCTTGATTCATGGAGTAAAGGGATTAAGACACACACATCTTTAGCCACTTCTCGTTTAGGGATTAAAACAACATCTTTGTTTTGATCAGGATGATAGTTTGACATTGAACCAGAACTTGACCATGGTTGAATTTCCTTATGGTCCAACCGACTTGGAAGGGCTGCTCGCACGAGATAGCATCCTTGATTATCCTCTGAGAACACTCTACAACGCTCATAGTTGTGTGGTGGTACCCGACCACGTCCGATTTGTATGCAGTGTAACCTCACTAGATCTGTTTCCATTGATCGAACATCTGGGTTTTGATGCCTAGTAGGGTTCTCGTCAGTCATATTGACTTATTGTGTGTCTTCATCTAGATATATCAGAAGCCACCAGTGGTTTAACAAGTGTTGTAGTGTTATTTGAACGAGTGCACATCCCTGGTCACTCCCACGACACACTTTATAGTTCTGATAGTCGTACGAAGTCAGAAAACCGAGCTGGACTTGCTTAGCGTGTAATTCCACCAAGCTGGTATTCATCAAGCGAATATCAAAGATTTGAATCATATTCACTTGATAATGACTTCTATCACGGTAATCCTGAATCCATCCAAGATCCATCTGACGCTGGAGGGCCTCTTGTACGAAAGAGCATCCCTGATTGTTTACCGAGTAGACCAGATAGGAATCATAATCGTGCCGTGGCAGATTATGATGTTGGCTTTGCCTTGAGTGCATTGCCACCAAGTTGACATTCATCGCAAGGATGTCGGGGTTTTGAATGATGTTGGAATTTATATAAGTCCTGTTGACTTCACGAATTCGGTGATCTTGGATCCAACCGAGATCCATCTATTCCTGTAGAGCTGATTGCACCACAGAACATCCTTGATTGTTTTTAGAGCAGATATCACACTGGTGATAGTTATGAGAAGGTACATGACTGTATCCACTCTGTCTGCGATGTATCTTGACCAGGTTGGTTCCCAATAAAAGTACATCATGAATTTGATAGCTGTGATTAAACTCTTCCTCTATCAAGTTTACCGTAGTTTTCTCGTGCTGAGGCAACGGGTTCGTCTAAACATTTGGATTTTTATCCTTGAAGGATAAGACCCCGCTCCTGACAAGCTTCTGTACATAGGATTTGAAACTGAGGCAGTTTTCTATGTTATGCCCTGGTCCTCCTTGATGGTAAGGGCAAGTCTGATCCGCTTTGAACCAAAAAGGTAGATTTTCTGGTACAGAAAGGGGGAACCCGGTTTGGACGTGCCCTTTGACCAGTAGTAACGGAAAAAGTTCTGCGTACAACATTGGTATAGGGTCGAACCCCAGCGGTCGCGTTGTACGGTTATTGTTATACTGAGGATTAGACTGTTGAAGAGGTTGTTGTTTCCTTTGCTGATATTATTGTGGATTTGGTTGGCTCTGAGCAACCTGAGGTTGATACATAGGAACAGGCGCATGGTTGATAGCAGGAGTTACAGCTGCTACTGGTTGGTAACGTCGCCTTTGCTTTCCGAGAGAGATATTACCAAGATATTGCTCTTTTTTCTTAGGGAAAGCGCTACCGTATCTTTTGGTACTGCTTGATGGTCCAGCATCTTTAACTAAATGTCCTTCTCGGACTGACTCTTCAAGATGAACTCCCGTGCCTACCATCTCGGTGAAGTCACTGGGCGCACTGGCGACCATTCTATCGTAGTAAAATGAGCTCAAGGTTTTCAAGAAGATCTTTGTCATCTCTTTTTCCTCAAGAGGTGGACAAATCTGAGCGGCAATTTCACGCCATCTCTGAGCATATTCCTTAAAGGTTTCCTTATCCTTCTGCGACATGGCTCTGAGTTGATCTCTGCCCGGTGCCATGTCCAGGTTATACTTATATTGTTGAACAAAGGCAGCGCCAAGATCTCTGAAAGTGACGATCTTAGTGCGGTTTAATCCCATATACCATTTGAGTGCGACACCGGTTAAACTATCTTGGAAGTAGTGGATGAGTAGCTGTTGGTTCTCTGTCTGAGTTGACATCCTCCGAGCGTACATCACCAAATGACTCTAAGGGCAAGAGTTACCCTTGTACTTTTCAAATCCGCGAACCTTGAATTTGTGCGAAACTTTCACATTGGGGACCAAACAAAGGTCTGCGGCGTTATTTCCGAATAGATCCTGACCGCGAATGGCATGCAGTTCCTTATGTATCTCCAGGAACTATTCATGGAATTCCTTTATTCTGTCGTTCATACTTTCGTTTCCACCAGAAGGTATCTGTTGAATCTGTCCTTTCGGGACAGCGTGTACCACGGGTGGTGGTATAGTCATTACGGCAGTGACTCTTGGTGCTTCCATTTCCCGAAGTGTGTAACCTTTAGGAGTTGCTGTCATGCCCCTTGCATCTTTGCTTTCCCGAAGTTTGTAACCTTTAGGCCCTGTGGTTCCTGTTGTAGTTTCCGGATCTTCCGTGATCGGCAGAATATATCCATCCGGGATATAGTTGGGTGGCATGCCCCAGGGACGGTCTTTAGGCTTGTTGTACCGAGGATTATACTTTTCCATTATGGGCGTAGATGTGATCTCTGAGATCACAATCCTTTGTTGTTGTATCTGGGCTGCTTCCAGAGATTGCATGTCATTGTGAAGTTTCCTCAAATATTCTTTCAGAGTGTCGATTTCTTCTCTCAACTCTCTGTTCTCTTCCTCGAGATCACCCATTTTCTTTTGTCAATTGGCCCGAGTATTGTACGAATGAGACAATTTGACTTTAGAACTGAGACACAAACGTGAGATTCGTAGGGAAGAAGAATGCGTTATGTGAGAATGATGAATGATATGTAATGATTATATATTAATAATTTTTTATAATCAAAAGAAACTTCAACAATTGGATTGCAAATATCATACAATGGGGAAACCCTGTTTTATTGAATTCAAAGATTGCAGAAACAGAAATACAGTAATTTACAAAGTGCTGTAAAAGGAAATGATTAAACTTATGGATCCTGAGTCCTCTCTGAGGAGGGCTCAGGTGCTGGTTCTGGTATTTTCCTTTTCTTTGACCGGGACTCTTGAGCCGTTGTCGGATTGTCATTCCTTTACAAAGTGAAAGGAGCGATACTTCCTTTTCTACAATATGTTGCTCTAAAATCTCGATCAGAGCATCTTTTTCTTTTAATAATTGTTGTATTTTGTTACACTCCACATTGAGAATACGATACTTGTTTTTCCAAGACTTCCCTATACTAGCAAAGTACAGAGCCTTCTTTACCAAAAACTGGGCTGGTAAACCTTGGATTCCACCCTTAGTGGTCATGTGAGTCCTGACTTCTGACTCGTCCAAATAGATAGCTCTTGCAATGGTTTGATCTTTTGGAATTTCTTCCAGTCCAGAAAAGGGAGCTTGGTTAGTGATGGGTATGTCAGTCAGGTGAGAGTACTCCTCCAATGTTGGTGCTAGCTGATAATCCGAGAATGTGAAATAGTGATAGACCGGATCGTAGAACTGAATGAGTGTGGACAGGATTCCTTCGATTACATGGACCCTTAACAGAGACAACAGTCCTCCGTACTTAGCTCTGAAAGCATCAGGGTTGGTGATCATCCTTGCCAACCCTCTCAAATCCTCTAATTTTGGAACCTTGAAGGTGTACTTGTGAGTCTTCCTTCTATCGAAATCCATAACGCAATCTTTTTCTCTCTGACCTTTGCAGTCATTGTCTTAGTTAATTTGAAAAAGAGAGACTAGAAGAGAAAAATTTTCTTTGTTTAAAGTTTTTTAATGAAATGAATGCATGAATGCAGCACACAAAAACATAGAAAAAACATGGGGTCAAAGGTTCGGTGTCATGAAGTCATGGCTCTACCCATCCCCAAAGGTTGTACTGGTGATTTTTTGTACATGTTCTCAAAATCATTGACCCCTCTTGGGATAACAACAACAGGCTGGTTCACCCGAGCGAGCTGCAGTATCTTAGAGTAATCTCAAATGAGGGTAGTATCGCGTGACAACTATTTTTGATAGCTTCCGCACTACAAAATAGTAACATGGTCTCAGCCTACTAAATCCTCAATTTCACGGACGCCACAATCGAACAATCTGCTTTCAATAACCGAAGTCGTATAGGCATTGAATCCTCAAAGGGTATCTTCACTGATTCGATGGTCGACCGGGGTCTCTTATTTGGGAGTCACTCCCAGTAAGATTACCCATCTAATGCCATCACTTATCTTAGGTGGCACTCAAACTTTCCAGATGCGGCATCACCCGTAGTCCCATTAGCAGAAAAATAAACACGGATATCAATTAGGAAAAGCGATATATATATTTATTCCTAAAACTAATATCCTAGACCTCTTAAGAGCTATAGTCCTAGTTCTAACAGATCAACGATGTCCCTAGTTTGGTAAGGTACTGGACCTAAGTTTTGATTGATATGAAGGTACTGGAGCTAGAGTTTTGGATTATTATGCTCGCTAAGATTTCACAATCTTATGCCTACGTATTCCCGTTTAAACGAAACAGGGAAATCAGAGCAATCGCAGTTCCTCCTATTCTAAGGGAGGAAAAAGATAATGTTTTGGTGTCTTGTTCGAAGCCCAAGATTGAAGCTAAAAGGTTTATTTGTGTCTTGTTCAAAGCCCAAGAGCGAAGCTAAAAGGTTGACTGAGAGAGAACTTGTCATCTCTAAAGAGGTATTGTTGATTTTTGTGTGCCTTGATCAAAGCCCAAGGTTTAAGCTAAGAGGTTGATGGACTCCACTGGGGAAATCCTTACCCAAAACCTAAGAGGAGGCTGGGTAAGACCAGCTCAACAAGAGAGTGTATATATTGGTGTCTTGTACAAGGCCCAAGATTGAGGCAAAAAAGAGACTGACTCTTTTGGGGATATCGTTATACAAAGCCTAAGAGGAGGCTGAAAGTTTGACTTTTTTGGGGAAAATGTTCTATCTGTCTTGTACAAATCCCAAGATTGAGGCTGAAAGGATTTTGACTCCGCCGGGGAGGTTTATATGTATCTTGTACAAAGCCCAAGATGGAGGCTGAAATGGGAAATTTAACTGACTCGGGTGAGGATATTTTAGGTGTCTTGTACAAAGCCCAAGACGGAGGCTAAAAGGGTTTGACTCTGCTGGAGAGTATTATCTGTCTTGTACAATGCCCAAGATGGGGGCGGAAAAGAGTTTGACTCTGCTTAGGAATTTATTTCACAAGGCCTAAAAGGCTCGGAGGAATTGACCCTGCTGGGGAAAATGTTTATCCCCAAGTTTAAGAGACGAAGATTTATGTCTTGTACAAAGCCCAAGATTGAGGCGAAAAGGGTTTGACTCAACAAGAGAGTGCTTTCATCTGTCCTGTACAAAGCCCAGGATTGTGGCTAAAAGGGTTGACTCAATAAGAGAGTCTGGAATGTGATTGACTCAACAAGAGAGTCAGGAAGTTGATTGACCCAACAAGAGAGTTTGAAAAGGTGTTTGACTCAACAAGAGAGTCTGAAAAGGTTAGCTCCGCTGGGGAGAATCATTGTACGAAGCCTAAGAGGAGGCTAACTATGCTGAGGAAAGATCATTATACAAAGCCTAAGAGGAGGCTATCTTCTGCTGGGAATTATTGAGATCCCGAGGCAGGTCCAAGTGGGGAATTAACTCCTGCCGTGGATGACAGAAGAGTTGATAGATCAGAGACCTTGAGGTTCTGATTTGAGATAGTGTTATGATGATGATAAACTAACCCTGGCTTGGGATTTTTAGGAGAGAGACTGGGTTTTAGAACCCACAAGTTTTAACTTTGCTGGAGATTAATCCAGAATCCGGGGTTTCTTCCTATGTTTGTAGGGAACTTGAGAATGTCTTTGAGACTCAAGAGGTAATTAGACTGTCCAAGTCTACTGGTGTGGAAGAGTTTTATCTTTTGTATGATGCCTCCAGGAGGAGGCGGGTGTTTCAAGGGATGAGAATCAACCCTAAATTAGTCTGAGATTTGACACTGGAAAGACTGCTCTAGTGAAGGATGACTAAGTTCTGTCTTATACCTTTAAGAGGTCTTCAGGGTCCTTGTATTAAGCCCAAGAGAAGGCATGAGAACTTCTAAGAAGCCAGAGGGTCCTTGTACAAAGCCCAAGAGGAGGGTGGGATGCTTTTAGGAAGCCCGTGGGTCTTAAACCAAGAAAAGTTCAAGAAATGCTATTCACCGAGAATAGATCATTTAGTGAAAATTCTGAGGTTTGAAGAAACTCAAGAAATGCTATTCACCGAGAATAGATCAACCCTGGGGAGTAGAGTTTCTTTGACAATTTCTAGGGGTGACAGCCTGAGAAAAGGTTCACGAAGAATATTGCCTTTCTCTTTGTTCCGTATTGTTTAAGCCCAAGAGAAGGCAAGACTGTATCTGGAAATCCTATGGGGATCTAGTTTTGACTGTATTAAAGAGTGACCAACATGGCTTTACCTAGTTCTAGACCTAGTTGTCGGGGAAAACTCTAAATAAATATACTAGTATATATAGAGTTGATATATGACAAGTATTTAAGAGAGTATGAAAGAAGACTTACAGTGCGCAGCTTCCCACAATACAGTTATATATATGAAAGCGATTAAATGAAAGCTGTTAAAACTTACAGGTGAGCAAGCTTCCATGCTGTATTGTTAGTTGTTCAAAGAAATTAAAGAAAGTTTTGATAACAACATATATATTGAATCTAAATAAAAAAGGAAGTTGTTTTGAAAAGATTATTGGGGCTTATACTTAAGGAGAGACCCAAGGTTTAACAGTGATCGCACTGTTGTTTTTAAAATCGCAAAGGGACTTATAAAATGACTGAGGCCCATAAAGGTTTCTATTTACAAAATGGTTGGGTCTTACAACTCAAGGAGAAGCCCAAGGATGTTTTGAAAAACAAAGATGGGACTTACAACACGAGGGGAGGCCCAGATGATTTGTTTTGAAATGGCGATCGCGCCGAGATTCTTTTAACGCAGAGGGACTTATACAATACCTGAGTCCCAAAAATGGTTTTGGTTAAAAGAGGATTGGGTCTTACACTCTATTAGAGGCCCAAAGAGTTAAAAAATGAGTAAAGATGGGTCTTATAGCTCAAGGAGAAGCCCAGTTGATTTTGTTACAAAGGTGACGACCGCGCCGAACTTTTGAAAATATACAGAGGGACTTATACAATGTGTGAGACCCAAAATGTTTTATTTACAAAGGGGTGGGACTTACACTCTATCAAGAGGCCCAAGGGTGTTTTGAAAAAGATTGATGAGGGTGAAATCAATCAAAACACTAATTTTGTTAAAAATGGAATTAATTTTGATCAAAAATTAATAAAATCATTGAAAACATGTAAGAAATGAGTTGTGATTTTGGGTCAATGTCTCAAAAATCATGTTTTTATCCACAAAATGATTGAAAACCATTCAAGTTTGGAAAATCAAGAGAAAGAAAATTTTTAAAATGTTAAAAAACAAATAAAAATTAATTCTTTGCAAAAATATCAAATATATGAAATAAATAATATTTTTGGGAAAATTTTGTAAAATAAAATATTTTAACATTTTTGTGAATTTTGAAAAAAAGAATCAACTCAAAATCATTAAAATTCAGAGAGAAATTAAATTTTGAATCAATTAAATAAAATCACAAAATTCAAATATTCAAATTTTCAAAAAAATGCGCCAAGAACACGCGCGTGTTCTGATTTTTGCAGATTTGCAAAATCTCTCCTATCTCACTGAATGCTTGATGAAATCACACAATCCATATATCATTTTGCTCGTTTTCACCTCGCGATCATGTCTATGGTCTTTAATTTCATTTATTTTAAGTATGGAATGATAAATCAAAGAGAAACCTTAAGAACCCTAATTTCTGCATGAAGGCTGAGAAATTTCATACACGATTCATATAAAGCAATCAATTGAGGGAAAACACTCCATACATGATTATGAACATATGGAAAAATTATTGTGCGAGGAAATATGTATGAATCATGAGATAACCAAGTTTAGGCTTACTTGAATGTCGTGGCAGCAAGAGCAATTTGGTTTTTGAGTTGGAGGTGTTACAGATGAGTTGTGATGATCTGAACAGCTTCCTTAGGTGCTATGGAGTGTGTCTGGATGCTTGGAGTGGATTGAATTGAGTTAGAACTTGATTTGGCACCTCAAATGCAAATCTGTCAAAGGCTTGTGCAGATGGCTGATGATTTTGAGAAATTGGTGTTCCAGGTGTTATGTAAGAGTTTGGATCACTTCTATATGATATATGTGAGGTGTGTGGGTGATTGGTTTGGTTGGAATTGCTCTCAAACTCAAAACCCGATAGTGACTTGCTTTAGAAGGCAAAATTGGAATGAAAGAGGTGATTTTGAGGAAAGCATCAGTTTAGGTGCTTTGGTGTACTCAAACTGATCACAAATGAAGCCTATTTATAGTGGAGCAAGTTTGTTTTGAAAGAAATAGTGAATGGCAACTGTTACAGGTCTGTGGCCAATTGTGATCAAATGGAATCTCAAGTCTCCTCTAGCCATTGACTTGAGATTATAGCACAGGCTTTGTAGCTTTGGTTCAGAGATAAACTTGGACTGAATTCAGTTGGAATAGGCTCAGTTCATGTCACCTTGGTGTATGCATTGAATGCTTGGAAACAAAATTGGATATTTGGCATCTTTGTAGCCTTTTAGGTTTGGCATGCTACTTGTAGATTCTTGGACTTTGGAGGCTTGGAAATCAGATCATCCCCCTTGGATTTGATCCTCAGATGTGTCCAAAATGATGACAAGGCTTGGATTTATCAGATTTGGACAAATCGAGCAAATGTGCATAATTCTGCCTTGAAAAATTAGTTCAGGATGCCATGTTTCAAGGGTTGTATCTCCTTGCTCAAATGGAATTTGGAGATGATCTGGTACTTGTTGGAAAACCCTCATGACATACTTTAACTTTGATGTCCACCCCTATACCTGGTTTGACTTGGATCAAGGAAAAATGTCCCTACATTTTGGAAAAAGTAAGGCAGATTTTGACTTAGTGAAAATTTCACTAAGTGTTGAAAAAATGTCATTTTCATGTTTTTAGCCATTTTGATCACTCCATAACTAAAAATCCATGAAGAATTAGAATGAGATGTAGTTGACACTTTTAAAGTGTGTAATGAGATCTACAAATCCATCTTTGGATCATCCAAAATGGTTGCTTGGATCACAAGTTATGATCCTTGGAAGTTGGTACCCTAGCCACTTTGTTCTATAACTTAGAAAATTTCTAAGTTTTTTATGGTTACCCCTTTTACAAGTTAACTCACATTATTTGATTTTTCTTGATGAATGATGATTCAAATCATATATTAACATTGTTTTAGGGTTAAGGAACCTTGGTTGACCAAAAAATCAAAAAGTTAAACTTTGACTTTTTGTACAATTGACTTTTTATCAGATGAAATCCAAATTGTGCGATCCTTTGTGAAATCAAGCCCTTGACCTAAATCAAACCTAATGGATGGATTCCATAGGTGTTATAGGGTGTATTGAATCATGTCCCAAGGTTTGGGAGCATGTCCTGGTCAAAAGTCAAAGGCACAATTGACTTTTTCCACGAAACCCTAATTGTGGTCCTGATGAAATTGAAGCTTGTGAATCAAGCTTCTTGGATCAATCCATTGTTGCAAATGGATCAATGTAGTTTATTGAAGGCCCTCAAACCATGTCTTGAGGTCTTGGCTCGTGTTTTGTCCCAGAAGTCAACTTAGGGGTGAATTAGGTCAAGAAACCCTAATTCCTGATTTTTGGTAAATGCATCCCCTGAGGTTAAATTAACTTGATGATTGGGTTCATGAGGCCCCTTAGAGTATTTTGGGTTATACTTTGAAGCATTGGCTCATGCCCAGAGGAAAACTTTCCTCTGGAGGCCTCAATTGACCAAAATCCTAATTTGGTGACACTGGCGATCTTGAGGCTTGATCCACTTGGAATGTTGCAACCTTGTGCTTAATAGTTGATGTGGGAGTCCTCTTGATTCTTTATGGAGGTTTGAGAGGTTAGACAAGTTGAAGATCATGTTATTCCTTGATTGATCCTTTGTCTAAGTGCCATGAGAGGGCTCAAAACCCCTGATTCTTGTTTATAATGAATGCTCACCCATCTTTGAGGAGATTGATGGGGCATATAAATACATCCATATTGTGATGATGATTTACACAATGATGGGGAATCTTAGTGGTCAAAATTTGGGGTATGACACACACCAACTCTGTCCCTGAAAGGAAGGAGCATTTGTGTTTGGAATGTTAGTAGTACTGAAATAGCAGTTACAGGGTAAGGTATTCATGCTTATGCTTGTTGGATTTAGTTACATAGTTAGGGAAATGTTAGAGAATTAGTTAGTTGAACTTTTAGCATGATGTTAGGCTAGTGTAGGATTGGAATACTGTTTGGAGATCAGATGGAGTTTGAAGTGG
Source organism: Lathyrus tuberosus (assembly GCA_022829125.1). NCBI lineage: Eukaryota > Viridiplantae > Streptophyta > Magnoliopsida > Fabales > Fabaceae > Lathyrus > Lathyrus tuberosus. The sequence goes on from JALAZF010000193.1 coordinate 8,026,667, forward strand.
ACATTTGTGATTAATGGCTTTAGTTGGATTTAAGGGTGTAGCAGTAAACTGGGCCAAGTATTAATGACTGGAACTCACAATTAGGTATGGATTAAATTGAACTTGGCGATTTTGAACTTGTTAGAGTGATTGAGTGATATTGGACATGTTGGAACAATGATAAGGTGAAAGAAGATGTTTGAAATGCTATTGTTAATGAACCATTAGTAATGTTAGAGATTATGTTGTGTCTTTTGATATGCTTGAACTTTCATTAAATGTCTTGAATTGAATGTGGTTGTCATGATTTATATGGCATTTTTGTATGACTGATACTGTATTTATGGCTTTGTTTAATTGAGTTATGGTAGTTTGAATTTGAATGTGGAATTTTGTGGTTTTGAAAAGCAGTTTTGTTAATTTGTGAAGCGAAAATTGAGATTTCGTTAAGAGGGTTAGCATGCTGTTGATTAATGCTTGTGTAGAGTACTTGAGCTGCTAGTGCATGTATGTGTATGTGTTGCATGAGTGCATCATGTTGACTCAAGGAGAATTTACTTCGTCACATTGATATGCCTTGTGGAAATACCACTTCCTTTAATCTTTGTTTGATGTAGGTGAATGATGCATAGCATGATTGGTTGTTCATGCCAAGCTATGGTATGCACATGGTATATCAAGATGGAAGGAAAACATCAAGGATCATGAAGGAGTTTGAAGACTTGGATGCACAAAAATGGAAGGGCATTGAAGATGAAGGCAAAAGATCTTTGTTAGGTTTTAGGGTAGTTAGTTAACTTTGGTCAAACATGTACTTTTTTTTGTGTAATTTGTAAATTTGGATTTTGTGGTGAAATTTGGTGTTTGTAATTGAATAATGAAATTGAATATGGGAATGAAATTGAATATAGAATTAGATAACTTGGATATGGTTCCTTGTTTTGGATTTGAATGTAGAAATGGATACTTGGATTAGGGTATTTGGATATGGATTGAAATATGGATCACAAATAAAAAATCCAACAAGGAAGACATTATAAATAACTAAATTTATTGTTAAAAGAAATTAAATTCATTTAACAACAAACCTAATTATTAATAATGCAATCTTAACCAATGGAAATGTGAAAATCAATTAATAATGCCAAAGTCATTGAATGCATCTGATAATGTGCAAACAAGGGGAATGCCTCTTGATCCATGAACAAAAAGAAACCTCGTCTTCAAATTCAACCTTTTACCAAAGGTGTCTGATGGTACGACTTGTAGTGCAAACAACCAATGAGATCATCCCTCCTATGATGAATAGAACCAAGCGTTGAGGAGGGAAATCCTGATATTTGTAAGGCCAACCCTTAGTTGGATATGTACATCAAGACCTTCTCAATAACTTGTACCTTAAGCGATGATGGAACCTTGACTGAGGCACTGATGAATAATCTTCACAAGTAAACCCTTGAAAGCCACATAATCAGGGAAACAAACCCTACTCATGTGATAGTGAGCACCAGAAGATGATGATCCTGATGATTGCATAGCCAATACTTTGAGGATCCATCTGAAGATCCTAAGCGTAAAAGACAAACCCTAATCACTGATCTTTGCCTTTTCCAATGAATCAAACCTGCAAAAGAGAGAAACCCTAGAGCATTGCAAAACCCTGATTCTCCAAGACCACTGATCCAAGTAACAAGCCCTGATGTTAATGAATGCATGATGCGTTTAAATGCCCTAATGAAGAGTATGCACATGAGGAAGATGTAAAGCGTAAGCCAAAAGATTTAAATGAAAGGGTAGGACAAATTTGGGGTATGACAACCGTTTGCAGTTGCAAGTGAATATTGAAAGTTTCCAAGTTTGTGGGCAGAAAGAATTCTGCAGTTTTTCATCTTCTTCTCCAACGCAACTTTTTCTTTTCTTTCTTTCTTTATCAATTTTTCTTTTCGTTACCATTGCGTGTGATTGTTAAAAATCTTGAGATCAAGATTGAATAGGAATTCTCAAAAGGTTTTAGGTTAATTCCAACATTATTGTGGGTGAGTAAAAAAATTCACATACACCTCTTTATGCACAAATAATTTGGCCCGTCAAAATATATCAAATAGAACATCTCGAAAAATGTCATGTTGGTATTTGAAGCATAGAAGATCCTTATAATGAATAATGTGTTCCTAAATGTACCCAAACACGTCTGGCGACAAACATGACAAAACTCATCATTAGGAAATAAGAGAATCATAACGCGACATTTAAGGATAGTACGTTGTTCTAGTCCATCAATAGGAATGACAAGTAGAAAAATCTGAGCATGTGTTGCTTTCAAACAATCAAAATCTATTTTATGACTTGTGGCATATCAAACTTTATGTTCATGTCCTGAACACTTTTACTGAAAATGACACTCACAAAAACATGTTGCGCTTTACGAGAGACAATGTCTTGACTAGTAAAACTACTAAGGTCAAAATATGGAATCTTGGCTCTAAGATCATCTTAAGATCTTTTGAAATTGGAGTTCATACCATACATCCCACTATCTTTCAATATATGATCATGTAACACCCAAATCAAAGTAATTTTTTTAATACTTGAGTCGAAACCAGGCAATCAATTTGATTTGATCTAATATTGGAAAAATTGTTGATTTCTTATGGTCCAACAAGTAATTATTGCGTTATTTTCATATAATTCACACACAAGTTAATCAAATAAGTTGAATACAAATTTTCTCTTCTCCCTAACCCTAATATTAGATCATAGAAATATATGACACGAGACATAGAAATATTAGAGAAATCGTTACATGTTTCCACACAATTCAAGATGTGATACCACACTTCTCCACAAACGAGACTCAGGTCATAGAAATATGGGTAATTGGAAGCCAACATATGACTATGATCTAGAAGATACACTCGCTCTAGAGGTGTATTAGATCAAATTCGTTCAACTATCATGGGTCATTAAATACAAAGCATATACGATCCATTGTCATTTGTTCTCTTAGACAGGTGTCTCCTTGTTGGGTTCAAGTGTGAGTGGTTAACTTCCGCTTCACGAATTAATGAGTAGAATGCTGGATATTACACTTGCTAAAAGTACAATACGCCATTACCCCTAGTTATGTAGGGCTATCAAAAGTTTTTAAGGTTGTTGTGGTGTTAGAGAAAGCTCAAACAGAGATGGTAAGTAATATTTTTCTATGGTATTTTCATAGTGCATTGAATGATCCCTCCTCAACCATAGAATTGAGGTATTTATAAGAACATCTTTGGCCTAAGTCTTAGAACCCGAGAAAGAAGTAACTTCCTTTTCTCCTCAAAGAGTGTGGGAAATGGGTAGTTATTTTCCCTATAATATTAGGAAACATGTCTTTCATCAAAGTGGTCTAATAGTAGTATGTCATGAGCAATTTGTATGCTAATGTTCGCCTGCCAATGTGGCAACCACACGCTCTCTAATGGACTTATGCAAGGACCAATGCGACTTCACGTTCTCTTAGAAATCTTACCATGGGAGAAGATATTCCCATCTTGTAAAACCTTCTAGAGACCATCGTGTACTTTGCTACACACTTTTGAATATTTTTTGCTTCGACCTCATTTGGTGGGAGCTCGTCAACCTATGGATAACATATAATAGGCGACATCCAGCTGACAGTATGGGCGACCTCCAGAGCGTTCATTTCGCTGTCTTTGATACTAAGGGCGACGAGAGTCTATTTAATTATAGTGTGGATATACCATGTTATTTTTATGCTGGCGAGCTCGGAGAGAAGGTCGACCTTAAAGTTCTATTCCTCGGGCACATACGTTATTTCAAAAACTTTTAAATGCTTAAATAAGTTACATACATTTTTCATATATTTGATAAGATATCGATCCTTTGCATGGTATTCCCCATCGACTTGGTTCACTGCCAGTTACAAGTCACTCCTAGATTTTAGACTTGAAGCACCCATCTCAAGGGCGAGGATCATAGCGACAACGAAGACTTTGTACTCGGCTTGGTGGCCTTGAATTCAAACCTTAAAGATTTCTTGAGCAAGAGGTTATCTGAACCTTTCAATACTATTCCATAACCATTTCCCTTCAGGTTTGAGGCACCATCTATAAACAATATCCATGTATGGGTGATCGTCTCCTCAACAGATGATCTAAACTATACCACAAAATCAGCTAGTACATGTGACTTGATATTTCCATTGGGGATATATTGGATATCATACTTAGACAATTTGACTTCCTAGAACACCATCCTCCCCGTGAAATCTGGTTTCCTCAAAACTTATCGAATAAGGTAGTTGGTTTTTGCCATTACCCGGTGCCCTTGTGCCATACCCTCATTTTTACCCTAGCATTCTCATCATTTGTACATCATATCATTAGCATATTATTTAACCATCTTGCATTCAAAATTACAAAAAGTGTTGCAGTTTCTTTTCATTCCCTGTGTTCATTAAGGTTTTGCAAAAAGGCATCAAGGCTTTGTTCAAGACTTCATAATCAAGTTTGCTGAGATCGCTTCAATGACCATTCATTCATGGATGAATTTAAGTAAAAAATTGACCAAATCTTGGTAAAACACAAGATATTTGCTTCATTTACAAGTCATTGCAATTTATGGATCATTTTGAAGACAAATGTGAATCAAATTCAAGTGTTTTAAAGTGGAAATCATCAAGTGATCAAGTCTTGGTCCAATTAGGGTTTTGGTTCAAAAATCAAGTGCCTTGTGATTCAAATGGTCACATGTTTAATCTTGTTTCATTTTTGGACTCATTTCTCAAGGCAATGACCTCTAATTCTAAGGCATATCTATCTTGGTCATAACATTGTCAAAGAAGCTTCAAGTGTGCATTTTGTTTCATCATGATTTAAGTGGCAAGAGAAATTCAAGCTTATGTAAGAAGTTGTTACAAGTGTGATACTTTGGATCCAATTCAAGCATAAAGTGTCATTCATTTACAAGTTCAATTTGGAATTAAAATGGCATCATGGTATAAGTGTGGCATGGATATGTTTCTTTGATTCGTACATGAGCAAAACAAGGTGAGCATAACAAACAAGAAGTTGGGGTGCAAATAATATTGAGGCCCAAAAGTCCAATACATAGTCCAAAAAAGATACAAGGAAATAGGATTGAAAAAAAATAAAACAAAGGAAGCAGTAAAAGCAAGACGCAGGCAGCAGCAAAAGGAAAAACTCCCACAACAAATTTTCATGACAAAAAGCCAAATCTACCCCTTTATTCCTCTATAAATCAACCCGTTTTTACTCTGCAAGGAACTTTTTTCCAATTCTCACGTACACTCTGCAAGCATCTTCACGTTCCCATCATTCCAATAATACTCAATAAAACACAAATTCCCAGCCTGCAACAAATAAAACGCAGTGCATAACAGCACAATCATCACTCCATGAACAAAACAACCACCACCAAATATACAATAATAACAACATTTTTTCACACACCTAAAACCTTCATTATTCTTCACGCACACCCTCAAAATTTCTGCAAAAACACAACCCACAACAACGCTCAAATCCCTGCACAAACACAACAAACAATTCCACCTCAACTCAGAACCACAACAAGGAAATTCACAACAAACAAACAACACATACCGTAACACGCACATCTTCACGCACGCGAAAAAAGAGAGCTGGAGGTGAGATTTGTTGTTGAGGGATCTGAACCGAGCAGGGACATGGGTGTAGTCGCCGCCGCCGCCGCCGTGAGGCGCGCCAGTGCGGCAGATTTGAATTCTCGATGAGGTTTTACACAGAGTATGATGCTGGCTGATTTTGTTTTATCTTTAGAAATTTTGTTTTTGGTTTGGGCTCAGCCCACATCCATGTTCCTTTCCACACACCCTCCAGTCCATGTGCACACCCTCCTCTCTTTCATTTTCTTTTTCTTTTTTCTTTTTTTCTTTTTGTTAATTTATTTGTTTTAATTATTGTCTTTTTTTGTCATTTTTTTCATTATCTTAATTTTATTTATCTTCTAACGTTTTCCACTTTAAAGTAATTATGAGATCTTTTTTTTTAATTCTTTTTTATTCCGTTTTTTGTTTACTTTTGTGATTTTCATTTTTGGTGATCATTTGGGTTGATGAAGTCTTAACATCACGGAGTAATGATCCAAAGGATGATTGAATCTTCAATACTTCAAATATGTTGATGAATGATCATTGGATCATTCTTGACACTTTGAGGTATTGATAGGTTGCCCTTGGTTAATCATAATTTAACTCGCTTGATGATAGATGAGACCATTGTGCCGATTTTAACTTGCTTTCCAATTTCTCATTGTGTTGCGTATTTTAGAAGAATAACTTTGTGTTATTTCTCTAACATGTTTGAACCCATATATTCTTATTGACCAGCCTCAGATAAGTGTGGCTTCTACATAAGTTCACTTACGATTACTTAACATAACGCCAAATTGTCCCGACACGATTAATCGATCATTCGATCACTAACTACTAACTTCTAGCTTTTACATTATCGCACTTTATCTTCTCGCCATTTACTTTCCGCCATTTACTTTCCGCAATTTACCCTATTTCCCATTTATCATTCATGCACTTACTTTATGTAATTTTATTTTATTTGATCTTTTATTCCTTTTATCTTGTTATCATAATCTAAAAACACAAAAACATGATAAAATGAAAAGACCAAAAATATGATTCTCTAATGGTGACCTAAAGAATAGACTATGGACTGTACAAATGACCTTAGCGTCGTGGAAGTCTTGGACCCAATGTTTGACCCTAGAAAAAGGAGACATGGATTTGAACTCTTGTTTTCATTGCATAATTTAGGACACCTTGCACACACACGCCTTTCTCTTGAGCTACCTAACAACGAGAACCTTTATTTCTTGTATCAACTTCCCTTGTATTTTTCATGTACTCCTCTCCCCTTGTGGATGTACTTTCTTTTCTTTCTTGATTTTCTTTGATTGTGGTTTTGTTTTCTAGATATCATTAGGGACTAGGATTGACCTCACCTCTTTCTAAAACCCTTGATCCAACGTCGAGCGATATTCTCTTTTAACACCTTTGTAAGTCGATCGCTTCATGCGTTTCCATAAACCTATCCCATTTCAATCTCAAACCACTTCCATAATCACCTCGTAGCAATAAAACCTTTGATCCAACGTCAAGCGACATTTTCTCAATAAACTCAAAAACTCAATAAAATACGATTAGAATTGCGCACCACGAGCCTTAAGGGGTGGAGAAGGAGTGAGAATTGAGTTTTTCTAAACTCACTCTGAGTATTTTGGACACAAGACCCATGGCTTGGTAGTTCGAAATATTCACCTCTACCCATAGTCTTTAGTGCAATTCTAATCAAGAACAATTTCTTTTCAAAAACCTAAAAGCAGCATCAACTCATCAAACTCTTTTTTTTCTCGGCATCGTGCGATCTTTCAAACTCCTTTTTGCTAGGTAAAATCAATCAACACACACTCATTTTCTACCCCAAACTACGATTGCTCTGACTTCCTCATTGCACTATGAGGATACGTAGGCACGAGTTTGCGAAGTCTTGGCGAGCACCCTAATAAAAAAACCAACCATTTCCCCTTTAGCAAGTAACCTTAGATAACGACACCCATTCGCGCTTTGACAACCTATGTGGTTCCCGTTGAGTACAATAGATGTGTGGTGTGCTAATACCTTCCCCTTACATAATCGACTTTTGAGCCCGGTTTTGGTTGGGATGACCATACCCTTTCCTTTCCTATCATTTTTTCGTTTGTGGGTTTTATTGATATTTTCCCTTTCCCTCTTTTGGAATAAATAAAGTTTGGTGGCGACTCTATTAAGTCCATCCCGTGAGCGTGTGATTGCGCATCGCGATGCCGTCTCTCATTTTTCAAGGTACGACACCTTGAAAGTATGTTTATGAGTTTCCTTGCAGTTATTACGATTTCCAGGGAGAGACTCTTAATATTTTGGTACCTGGCCTCAGCGCCTTTAAATACCTTTCTAACTAAATAGCCAGGTCACTCAACCATAATTGTCTCTTGTACGAGCACCGAATTCATCACCTAGTCAGTAAGAGGAAAATAAAGGTTTAGGGGATATTCTCCTATTGGGCGTGTCAAGATAGGTGATAATTCCAGGAAGGCCTTTAAGTTGGATAATGCTTCCTTGCACTCGCTGGTCCACTCAAACATTTCCTTTATTTTCAAAGTTTCAAAGAAATGGAAAGCCTTGTCACATGCACAAGAAAGGAAATGAGTTAGGGCGGCTACACACCCTGTTTGTTATTGGACCCATTTGGTGCTAGACGAACTTCTCATGTCGATGACGGTCTGACACTTATATGGGGTTACCTCTATCTCTCTCTTGGTCAGCACAAAACCTAAGAACTCACCCACATGTTCGCCAAAAGAGCATTTAGCGGGATTTAGGCGCATGTTCAACTTCTTGACTGATTCTAGAATATCCTCCAAATATGCAACATGTTTTTTCCCTTCATGCATCTTTATGATCATATCATCAATCTAGATCTCTAGGTTGCACCCTATCTTCTTTGAGAATACTTTATTCATGAGCCTTTGATAGGTAGAGCTTGCGTTTTTTAGTCCAAAGGGCATGCCATTGTAATAGTAGTTGCCATGATTGGACATAAAGCCAATCTTACGCACGTCTACACGATCCATCTTGATTTGATTGCAGCCATAATAAGTGTCCATAAAACTCAACGTTTTGTAGCCAGAGGAGCCATCAATCAGACAATTTATATTGGGCAGAGGATAGGGATCTTTAGAGCATGCGGCATTGAGGCCAGTGAAGTCAATGCACATGCGCCATTTGTTTTATGGCTTTCATACCAAAACTACGTTAGCCAGCCTGAATGGATACCCAACTTCAGTTATAAAGCCGATACTTCTCAGCTTTTGACGGTTTTGAGCCATAAGGGTGCATTGAGTTATCCGTAATGTTTGAAAGGAATGAGAGTAAGAGGATAGTGAAAATCAAATTATTGGTGATTGGCATCAAGTATGTATACAATTAAATTTTGATGTTGAAACTAGACATGACAACGGGGTGGACAAGGACGGGTTATACCTTCCATGTACCCAAACTTGAATCTCATTTAAATACTCGTTCCCCATCCCAAACCCAAACAATGATAAATAACTAAACCCAAAACTCACCATAAACGGTTCGATTATCCCCATCCTATCCTCGCATCTGAATCAAATTTTTTCAAATTTAAAGAGTTAATTTCCGCAAACTCATAATATATCTCGAACTCTAAAAAACATTAGAAATAATAAGTTAAATTTTTTTTAAAATATTTCAAGCACACAATTCAAATAATTTAAATAATAAACTGCAAATCAAATATCAATGCATTAACAAAAAAATTAAAAATCTAAATTTTTGAAATTAAATACTTCAAATTATCAAATGGGTGCGTTCGAGGACATGTTCAAGGAGGGTACTATTTTCCTCATTACCCACCCCATGTTCATATTTTGAAATTGATAAAAACTCAAATCCAAACCCAAACCAATTCAAAGTGGGTTTTTCCCGTCAAACTCAGAGTGAGTTTGAGCAGGTACCCACATGTATGAGTATTGTTGACATGCCCAGTTAAAACACCACACCATCACAAATGAAGTTTCCATATTTGATGCCAATTTGGAAGCACCTAACACCTATGTTATCACGTTATTGGAGAAATATCATAAAGTCAAGGAAGAAAATACGTTAGATGTATCAAGTATGAATTTGATTGATCTGGATGCCCGTTTAGAAACATGACCCATCAACAATGACAAGGAAGATAAGGAACACTTCCCTTAGAAGCACGAAGAAGATGATGGATACTTCCATTAATTCCATGGCGTTCTCCTTACCGTCAGAGTCATCATTGGTCAGATTTACTACCTTCGTGCTCGCCATAATGGATAAAGGAGTTGAACATGAAGATATTAATCTATCTGAATATTGTGGTGTTAGAGCAAGCTCACGTAAGGATAGTGAGAAGCTTTATATATGGTGTTTTGCGTAATGAATAGGATGATCCCCTCAACCATGAGGTTGAGATGTTTATAAGAACCTCATGGGTCTGGGTCTCATATCCCATGAAGACAAATTCACCATCTCTCATTCTCAGGAGCGTGGAAATAGAGTAGTTATTTCCCTCGTTTTTTTTTGGGAACATGGCTACCTCTATATGACTCCCTTTACTATACTGTTATGACATGGGACACATCACCTCCGTGTTTTACATAAAGGCGAGCGATATGAGAAATGAATGTCATAACCAAATGACAGACACTTGTTCCAATAAATGGGCAACTAAGAAGGCAGTGTGGGCGACATGTTACGGCGTTTCTCCTTAGTGAACTTTCTACACCGCCTCTTGTAGATCTTTTACAAATATACCAATAGACAAGTTAAACTACCGAAATTATTTTTATTGATTGGAATTTATTCTCTCAAAAACTTAACCAAAACAATCATTTACACTTAGTAGCATAGCATATCACATCAACAAAAGTAACAAGTTCATCCTTATAACTTATTTTTTAGATTTTACATAAACTAGTAAAGGACCCGTACATTTGCACGGGTCACATAATATGTAATTTATAATGAATTTTGTGAATTATTCGTTTGCTCTATCGAAATGTATAATGCGAAAAAGATACATAAACATTATATTAAGTATAAAAAAGGAGTAAATAAAAAAAAAGATTAATGTCAATGTAAAATTAGAATGTACGAATAGAAAAATAATAAAAGTTATCATAATACAACCATTTAAATATTAAAGTTGCATTGAAAAAATATTCCAATGCTTGATAAATTGTTGGATGCTTTCTCTTATACTTAACATACAACATATGGGAATCAGATCAATAATGAAAGATTAAAACATCACGAACGCATAAATTTCTTGATCTTGCGTATTCATGCCAACCATTTCCAAGATAAACTCCAGCATGTGGTTTTTTTGCTCTAAGAATCTGACAGTCATAATACGTCATTTCATCAAGGTCCATCAAGGTAACTTCACTCTTGTTCGCTGGTAAACCATTCCTAACAATTTCAGCAGGAAAATGCTAAAAAAAAATTTCAATTAGTCTACACATAAATAATTGTAAGCAATTAAAAAGATAAATATTTAAAGGCAATAATTTTTTTTACCTAAAATATAACCACGACATTTTTCTTTTGTCTTAGATCCCTTTGTGATTTCTTTCTTTCAAAACAAATCTGCATTATAATGATGTACGTTGGTTTGCGAAGGTTGGGCATTATCATGATTAACATTGACCCCATGCACTGCAGAATCCTTAACGTATTGATCACTAAAATTTATTCCAGGGAACAAAATATTCGGCTCAACACGTTTTGGATATTGTTCACGATCGACATGCATATTCAAACATCATATTATTTCCATCTCTTTTTTCCATTGTATATAACGCAACACTGCATGTTTAAATTTATTGTAAAAAAACCATAAATATGTATGAAATTTTTTTATTAAGATAAAACATTAAAATTTTGAAGAACATTATACTTAGCTTGCTAACCTGTTTGAAGAGGAAGGAGATGTTGAATGCAATGAAGGAATATGGTAGTGAATGATATGTTGAAAATAATTATAAGTATGTAATATATATAGAGTGGTTATGGATTAAGGTATAAAAAATATATAATATTTATTCTATAATAATATTTATTCTACATTAGTTAAAATAATAGACAAAAGACAATTTTATAGATTTAGGGACTGATTTATAATTGAAATGCAAAGAATAGATAATTAGTATTAATATTTTTTATGTGTAGATGAAAATTTCCTTGAAAATCGAAATTGTTATACACTTTTGTACATTGTATATTGTAAAAGTTATTATGTTCAATAAATAGGTATTAAACGTAATCATTCAATAAGCATTTGATACAGGTGAGATATTATTCTTGGAATGGATTACACAGAGTTATTACTCCACACACATAACTTTAAAAGTTTAAAACAATTTTTAATAGAAAATTAAATATATAGTAGTAGGTTTTTGACCGATGGAAACATATTAAATGGTTTATTCGACTATTTAGGTAATCATAGTTAATATCTTTTAGGTTTGGATTCTTTCACTTTTGATTGTATGCCTTCCACTAAGCTTCTCTCTGTCTCTGTAATTTCTTACCCATTTCGTTTCGGATCGGAAAAAAACACCGAGGAAGCGAAACAATGGGAGAATCAGGTCCATGTTGTTGTGGATACATTTCTTCTGATGTTGATCGAAGCATGAGGAATGAACCCTTATTCTAATCAATATTGTTCTATAATGTTATTCAAATCTGGAACTGATATTCATTTCTCTACGGATTTCCAGATCAAATGGCTTAGGTTTTTTTTTTAAACTCTTTAGAAAATAGGAAAATAGAAAAATGACATTACATGGTCTGAATGTTTGGATTTCAACATAATCTAAAGAAATTTAAGAGTTTTTGGTTTAACTTCGAATAACATTTGATGTTGTTGTTCTACTGGTAAAATTTGTTACCTTTCTGATATAGATTTTATTAAAGGGAAACCCTAATTTATGTTCATTCAGATTTCCATTTTGAACATAGATCTACATAATATACAAAATTAGGGGTTCAGTTGTTAAACATTATAAATTGATGTTCATTTAGATTTCCGTTTTATAATTTTTTTATTCTATACATGACTTTATAATTAGATTTAATAATTATTTACATCATCCATGAAGATGCAATGGAAATAATCAAGGAATTGGTAGCTGAGACTGTGCATTTGCCTACTAAGGGAAAGAAAAAGAAAGATGCAAAGACTTGTCGTAGCAGTGACATACCGACTGCAGCAAATGCGAATATCGCAGTTGTTTCCACAAATAATGAAATACTTGTTCTTCATCGTATTAAGGAAGAACCAGTTGATAACACTAGGGAAACTACATATAACATTGAGGTTATGAAAAACATCATGAATGTGAATGTTGATAATGTTGGAGATAGGGCTGCAACTACTCAAAAGGATGCAAGGGAGAAACCTGTTGATAGATCGGGGATCAAGAAAGGAAAACATAAAGATGTTGGGGACTCAAGGGTCTTGAATGAATCAAATAAGAAATCTATGAAGAAATCTGTGGCTAATCAAGCAAAATGCAAAGCTGTTGGCGAAGCAAGGCTATCGAATAGATTGGAGAAGAAGTCTTATGAGAAACCAGTGACCAAGAACGGAAAACAAAAAGCTGTTGTGAAAGCAAGGTTCTCAAGTGAAATCAAGGAGGAATGGTCGATGGGGGCTATGCAATATACTTGAAAAAGTCAGATAAGAAACGCAAAAAGCAGTGCAAATAATGTTATGGTAAACATACATCGTATATGATATATTTCGTTTACATACAAATAGCATATATCTGATTTGTTTACAAAAATATTATACGCAGCATTTTCCCAGGACAATATCCAAAAGATGTCTTCGAATAATGCAAAAGAAAATCAACCTTGTCGTTGTTGCAGAATTTTTTTTCTTTCAAATGTCAAGTTCATACAGCAAGAAAAATCAATGAACCAAGCATTCATGAATAGTACATGGCATTGGGTTGGTATGAATTTGCTCAGAGTAAAAACCTCTGCAATGGTGATATGTTGGTTTGGAGTATATAGCGGTTTTTTTCTGTACGTGTACGTGAAAGTGGAAAGTAGTTGATGGGGTTGTTTTCTTGGCCTGAATGTTTTGTGTTAGGACTGACTTTATATGTATGTATTGGATGTTTTATTGGAATTTCTTTTGGATGTTCATGTAGTAATTTGAATTTATAAACTTGCGTATTTATTTATATTGTAAACTTGGTATTGTTAATTTATAATCATTTTCATGTATTTGGTTATATATATATATATATATATATATATATATATATATATATATATATATATATATATATATATATATGAAGGTGTGTTTTGCTAGGATACACCCACCTATTTTTATGAAGGTGTGTTTTAGCAATATGCACCTTAGGGTGTATTTAGGCTCTGTTTGGGAAGATACTTTTTGAGCTTATAGCTTATGTCTTATAACTTATAAGCTCATATGACAATAAAAGACCTGTTTGGTAATAGTCTTTTCATCACGAGCTTATAGCTTATTTTTCATACGCTATTTTAAATAGCGTTTTAACTTATATCTTATAGCTTATCATTTTTTTCTTCCACTTTTACCGTTATTATTTTAACTAAAATCCACCACTATCCTTTATAATTTATTATAATTTAAAATAAAATAATAATTATTAAATATCTTTTATGCCATTTTATTTTATCACCTAATTAAACCGCTAATTTTACCAAACACTTCAATTAGCTTATCAGCTATAAGTCATCAGCCATCAGCTATAAGCTATAAGCTATAAGCTATCATCTAACTTATCAGTCAACCGCTATTTTTACCAAACATTACCTTTATTAAATTTTTGGTTATTAATTGCTAACACACTCCTTCTAAAAAATAAATAGGTATAGAAAATGCCTAAAGCAAATGCTAACTTGCACCAACTTATTTTTTAGAAGGTGTGTTTTAGTAACATGCAACTTAGGGTGTATTGAACCATTTTTTAATTAAAGCTTGCTAAAACACACCTTTATAAAAATAGGTGGGTGTATCCTAGCAAAACCCTATATATATATATATATATATATATATATATATATATATATATATATATATATATATATATATATATATATATATATATATATATATATATATATTTGTAATTCAAATATTAGATGAGACAATCAAACACATTTATTTTGTAAAGCAACTAAAGAATAGAATTCAATGTAATCCATTTTTTTTAGTATAGTACCCCTGAATCCATTACTATATACATTATAATAAAACTTAATATCACCATAAGTACACAAATGAAAAATATGTTATATAAAAACTAATATAATGTTTAAAATGTATGCCATGATTATTAGCAAAATATATCATATTCTGTACTTAAATAGTAGCTCATTTAATAAGAACCATAAGACATCAATAAAATGAAGTTTTTTATTTCATTTATCATTAGGCCAGTGCAAACGGGTTGACCCAACTTTAGAGCTATATATGTACAAAATATATTAGGGTTTAGATTTTGACTACATTAACTTATCTTCCAACCACCTTCTTCCAGTAGGTATGTTGCAAGCACAAGAAATTTTTATACAATTTTTCTTTTCCCAAACCTCAATCATGCCAACTATATAAAGTGGAATGACGTTTTCGCTGAATATTTTAGTTGTTCATCTCTTTTGCAGTAAACCAGAGGAAAACATGATTCAATTTGCTCGTAGGACAACGCAAGAGTTTTACGAAGAGCTTGACCAAAAGGTTGAATCTCTAATAAAAGAGGTTTTTATTGATGAGTCATACAGAACGACCGATAGTAGCAATGAGGTAACATGGAAGATTAAAATAACAAAATCTGATATGTCAGGACAATATGGACTTATATGCATACATACCACACGTTATACATCACATTTTTTTCTAATTAATGATTAAATTAGATACTGCAAAATGTTTTTTCATATTTTGTAGTATATTCCAAAGGATGTTTCGATAAAATGTTTCGGTAAAGATCAAGATTCAATCAAGATGGTAGACCTGGTAGACCTGGAAGCTGGCAAAAGTTATAACTGTGTAATTCATAGAACTGAGAGGGATGACGCTGAGATAAAAATTGGACACGGATGGTATAAATATGCAAGAGAGAATATGCTGAAATCAGGAGATCTGTTGTTATTTAGCATGACTCCCTTATCGAACGTGATGGTTGTGCATTTGGTAAAACATTGATGTCAAAGAATTTCCGCTTGTTCAGATATATATTAAGTTGGGGTTCTAAAAGACGATGATATGTAATGAAGTAGTGGTTCAGATACTGTTATAATGTATCAAGTTATAAATTATGTAATCTAGCTATAATTTAATATTATGTTGAAATGTATGTTGAATAATACTCATGGTTACACGGGTGTCATATGTTCTTATTAATCGAAGAGCTTGAATTCTCAATTGATGTCTTGTAGTTATTTTACATTTCATATCAATGTATGTTTATGTTTTACTGTTATGCTTACCAGTGGGTTGTATTACAATTTTACTTTACAAAACATTGTTCAAAATAATAAAATCAAATATCTTAGCCAGATTTAAATACAAATGTTGAAATCAATCAAATTTGGATACAACCAAACAATAATAATAATAAAGGGTGTAAGACCCTAATTTTTGACCCCTAAGATTCCACATATCATTCACATCTCATTTTTCTTTTTTACCACAAACAAGATCATGCATTGGTTCCCTTGTCCCTCTCATCTTTGGGTTTATGCCTTGCAGGGTCTACCAAGCATCTGCGTGTTTCTTTATTGCTTTTATTTGTTTATACTTTACTAACTTTAATCAAAATCCAAAAATATGTTTGTTTCCCTTTTACTAACTTTTTCAGGAAGAAAATCAAGGATATCAAACAGTCCCACAACTCGATTGAATTTCACCTGACAAAGTCAAAGTTGATCTGCAAATAATTCAAAATTCATCTGATCAAGAGTTTCCAAGATTTAATTGATTATTATTCAAGGAATTCCAACGTTCATGTGTTTATTTCCATGCCTTCTTTGACGAGCAAAAGAATCGAGCCGAACCACAACAATGCATTCAAAAAGGGAATTTTTTTCAAAATTTGCACTAAGTAACCGGTTAGCAGATATGCTGTAACCGGTTATCATCGTGAAATTTTGAAAAATGGCAGCAAATTCAAATTTCAGCATTTGGCATCAATTTTGATCACATTTTGGAATATTCCATACCATCTCATTTTAATTCCCTACATCACTTTGATCATTTTCTACCATACACCTCCACTAATCACCACTCTTTTGATAATTCCCTCCAAATTTGAATTCCAGTCCTAATTTTCAAATTCCAAGCCTAATTCCAAACCACCAAATTCCCAAACCTAAACTCTTTAAATAGAGGCTTCATTTCACTCATTTCACAAGCTTTTGAGAGCCAAATTCACCTTGCTAAAATTTCATTCAAGCTTTTGATAGCCAAAAAATCTCTTGCAAATTCTCTCCCCAACCACAAAATTCACCAAAGCTCACATTTCTTTCTTTGAAAGTTAACAAGAATTCACATTGAATCTTGTTCAACTTTGAGCTAAACCTTTATCCATTCTTGTTTTTGTTCATCAATTACAGTAGATCAAGGCTTTGGAGTGTAGATCTTGAAGCAATTTGAAGGAATTTTCAGATTTGAAGTGGTAATTCATCTTTTACCATTGTTGAAGCTTCATCTTCATCTTCCATAATGTAGATCTTTGGAGATTCTTGTTACTTGATCCTTTGGATCTTGTAATTGTGTTTAATTGCTGGTTTTGACTGTTATTTTACTTTAAATTTCGTGCAATTTCAGTTCCATGATCATAAGGTGTTTGTAAAAAGTTTTGGAAATGGATCATGCTGAATTTTGCACATTTTTCTGCATTCTGGTGCTGTGTAACCGGTTAGCAGTTATGCTGTAACCGGTTATACAGTGTAAATTTTGAAAAACTGCACTTATTTTGAACTAAGTAACCGGTTAGCAGTTATGCTGTAACCGGTTACTTCGAAACAGAATGCATATTTTGGCTTGTTTTGGGGGCTGTTTTGGTTCCTTTTCCATTTTCTTCCCTCTCCTTTTGTTCTTAGCCTTAGATCACATAATTGTGTGGTTTAATTTGGCCTTCTCTTCATCTATTCCTCTTTTCTTTTGATCGATGAAAGTCTAAAAGATCTTGGAATTCTTTTGTTGAATTTCGATCGAGACGAGATCGCTACCACTTTTCTTTTCGTGCGGTATTGCTTTCGGATGACGATCTACATATCGTTCATCTAGCATGCATTAGCACAAAGAGCTATTGACCGGCCTCATTGTAGGGTAATTACTCCGTAAATTACTCGGTGATTGCTTAACATAGCGCAATATTTGTCCCGCATCGGAAAACTATCAAGAATAGTTGATTATTTGTCTTTTGGTTCAAAACTTATAAAACTTGTTGTTAGGAGGCTTTGGTCTTATCAATCCTCTAATGATTTCTCATTAATCTTGAACTAAGTGCAATTATTCAATTATTATTGATCACTAATTCTAACAGCTAATCACTAACTTACTAACAATACTATTGTATTAATCATTTACAATTCCTTCTCGCTCCTTATCTCTTTTACTTTTATGCTTCATTTTTATCATTTCGTATCATGTTTATGCTTCCGCAATTTTTCCTTTGTCCGTTGGACATATGTTTATTCTTCCGCAATTTTTCACTTTGTCCGTTGGACACATGTTTATGCTTATGCCTTTTTCTCTTTGTCCACTTGGACCAAAAACATTAATAAAGGCCAAAACCTCTAAAAAACTTGTGCTTCTAATCTTGGACTATGGTTACTATCCTTTGCAATGGACATGGAGTTTTGGTCCTAGACCTTGGACTTCAATGCTATTCTTGAATCCTTGCACCTAGACCTTGGACATCCAATGCAATTCTTGGAACCTTGGGCTTAGATTTAGGACCTTTCTTCCTTTTCTTTGGAATTGTGGTTCGAAGACTTGGAAGCTTACTTTTGTGGTTAGATGTTTCTTATCCTTAGCTTTTACTTTTATGCTTTAGGATAGTCACTTCTTCTCCTCCCCATTCTTCAATTTTCAAAACTCTCTTTCTTTTTCAAAACCTTCTTGATTTCAAACTTTCACATCTTTCATAATCAAACCTTGACTTTGTCAAGTGATTTTACTCTTTTTCTTTTCATTTCTTAACAAATGCTAAACTACATAAGCATGTTGACACCTTTTTCAAAAGACTTTTAAAAAACACCAAACTCATTCAAACTCTTTTTGTGCCCTTGTGCACTTTTTCCTTTAACTTTTTCATAAGTTTAGACATGATTCATTTCTTTAAGCAGAATTATTCGCTTGGAAATGACGACTTGTCTTTACATTTAAAATCAATCAAAACAAACAATTTTCATTCTTTCTACCACGAACTACGGGGCTTTGATCCTACATTGCACATCGTGGGTACGTAGGCATGAGGCGACAAGTCTCTCCAAACACAAAAATCTTAAAAAAATAATTTCTCTTCTCATCCCCTCAATCTCTTTTCAAACAAGCAATTTTCAGACCAAAAGCGTAAATATTTCAAAGGGTTCCTGTGGAGTACCACAAATGTTTTGGGTGCGTAAAACCATCCCTCTGCATAACCAACCCCCTTACCCAGATTCTCTTCACTTGTTCTTGTTTAGAGCTTGTGTAGGTTTTGTTCGGTCTTTTTTCCTTTTCCTTTTGTGGAATAAATAAAAGCGCGGTGGCGACTCTTGCTTTTTGAGTTAAGTTAATCAATAGCTTACACTCACGATTTTGCCGCTACAGAAAAGTGGCGACTTTGCTGGGGAAAGATTGACCTCTTGCTGGTCCATCCCTTGAGGGGTTTAGCCTACTTTGATTTATTTATTGCTTTTTGTCTGATTTGTTTGTTATTTGTTTGTTCTATTTGGGAATTCTTCTGTGTGGTGAGATAAGCCCAATACACATGCTTGAGTGTATACCTAAGACTTGGGTGGAAAGTAGTGGGACCTACGCATCATCTTGGTACGTTTGGTGTTCACGAAATTCACATCCAGACGAGGTTTTCTTGGGAGATATTCTGACGTGCGTGTCTTGCGCATTTCAGGGTGTTGATCTAGAGAGCTGTCGACTCTGGTGACCATTCCCGAGGACTCAGTAGAGGCACTCCTCCCAAAAGGCAATAATGGTAGACCAGAAATGGCAAACCCGTTATGCTTCTTGATCCGAGGACCCAAAGCTGAGGACTTTAGAACCCTTAACCCATCTTGGCCTTTCTAGGACGTGTGTGGTGGCTATTCAGGTGCAGACTTGAATCAATTGTTACGCGACACCACACCCAAACGAGACTCTCTTGAGAATATTATTGACTACCAAGCAGTTGGGAAATTGATAATATCCGAAAGACAGGTTGTAGACTCTGGGATCTTCTTTAGAACCTTGCTCGGCAGGTGTTGTACCCTTAGCACATACCTTTGTGGGACTGGTTCTTAACCTTGGCTTCATGCTCGTGACTCGAATCTTTAAACCTGTGTGCTTTGAGTGATCTTGTTTGTGGTTGTTGCATCCATGCACTCTTGCATCCATGAGCATACATATGCATTCTTCCCAGTTGTCTCAGAAACTCATTTCAATTGTCTCCTTCTCCAGTTATCTGTTTGCCGTCAAGCTGTTTCCTCAACACAACTACGGAACTAGAGCTGCTATCAGATTGAGAATGGAAAACCAAGAACAACAAAACGCCGAAGTCAGAATGGAAATTAATGAGTTGAAGGCCGGCATGACCAAACTCACTGAAATACTGCAAGTTCTGATTGCTAGAGGTGAACCACCCCAGAGGGCTGTGATTGTTGAAACTTCGCCTGCTGCTGTTGACCCTCCACTGACTCAGCAACCAGCTTCTACTTGGCCAGAATTTGGGTTACCTCCGAATTACTCGCCACCCTTTGCAACTACTCATGTGTTTGTCTCGCCAGTATCTTTAGCTCCATTGTTCACTGAACCTTAGCCTGTTGTGCATTATGTTGCTCAAGCTATTCCCGAGAATCCTTTCGTGTACCATGCTGCTGGTCCACAATCTGAAAGTCAGGGAGAACCTGGATACATTGAAGAAGTCAGAGAGCAATGGCAAACTCTAGACAAAAGGATAAGAGCCGTGGAAGGAAGTGATGTCTTTAGTGCTGCCGCAATGGACATGTGCTTGGTTTCCGACTTGGTTATTCCTGCAAAATTCAAAACTCCTGATTTTGAGAAATACAAGGGGCACACCTGTCCCAGAACCCACTTGGTGATGTATTGCCGCAAGATGGCTGCTCATGCCAAAAATGTCAAACTACTCATTCACTGTTTCCAAGACAGCTTGGGTGGGGCTTCAATGAAATGGTATATGGGACTTGAGAAGAACCGTATCCAAAGCTGGATGGACTTGTCTGATGCTTTTTTAAAGTAATATAAGTACAATCTGGACATGGCACATGACCGTCGTTAATTGTAGAATATGTCTCAGAAAGAAAAAGAATCCTTTAAAGAGTACGCTTAGCGCTGGAGAGAGCTAGCTGCTCAGGTGGAGCCACCCTTGGATGAAAAAGAATTGACTGGATTGTTCATGGACACCCTTCAGCCACTCTTTTGGGAAAAGATGATAGGCAGTGTATTATCTAGTTTTGCTGACCTAGTCACTATTGGAGAAAGACTAGAAGAGGGTATCAAGAAAGGAAGGATTACTAATGCTGAAGCCTTTAGTGGTGCTAAAAAGTATGCTGGGAATTTTCAAAAGAAAAAGGATGGTGATACCCATGCTGTTTCAGTTGAAGGTAAACCTCGTCGCAGACAACAACAATATGTAGCTGCAGTTGCTCCTGTTGTCAATGCTCAAACAGTTCAAGCTCCTCGTCAGGCTGTTAGACAGAATCAGAATTGCAATAGGGTTAACTTTGATCCTATCCCTATGTCCTACACTGAGTTGTATCCATGTCTTGTTCAAAAAGGTTTGATTACAACGAGGGATCTACCTCCTCCTCCAAATCCTCTTCCAGCCGGCTATAGGGTTGATCTTCACTGTGAGTTCCATCGAGGTGGGGCAGGCCATAACTTGGAAGGCTGCTATGCATTGAAAGCTAGAGTGCAAGAATTGGTGAACTCAAAGATTCTGAGTTTTCTTGATGACAATCCCAATGTTGTCAACAATCCTTTGCCAGAGCATGCCAAGTGAAGTTTGAGTCAGTTCAGACGGATCATCTCCTAAAGCCAGTGTTTCAGACAGGACAGCTCATCCTTGTTGCTGATTAGTCACTAGGCCTTGTTTCTTTCTGTTTGCATTTTTCTTTGATTGTATTGACTGTTTGCTTTCGAACTTTATTTGTACTTTCATGGTAATTTCAATGAAATGAGCATTGCAATTTTCGATTCAATTCATTTATATCCACTGTGTGCATCTTTATGCTTTCTTTTTCATAAAACAAAAAATATATATCCTGTTCACTTTCTTTATCAAGCTTTTGTTTATGCAAAGATTGGAGGGAGGATGATGAAAACGAAATACCTGAAATTGCTAAACTGTATGTTTTTAATTGAAACTTGGCTGATGATGTACATGCATTGTTTCAACTCCCAAACACTGGAGATATAAGGAAGTTAATCCCTTGTCAACCCCTTTGAGCCTAGAAGTTGAAGTTTCTTTCTGTACGAAAAAACCCACAATTTTAACCTGGGGATGGGTAGTTCTCAGTTAATTTGACTGTGCATGCAAGACACCTTCCAATAAAGGTTGCAATCACAAGCTTTCCTTCGCACACATCAAAGAAGTGTCGAAGATGTCTTCCAAATCAAAATCCAATGATGGTTCACCGTAATCATTAAGCCAGGCAGCCACTATCTTTCAAAAAAAAGAGAGAATGAAAAAAATCAAAAGAAAAGCCTGCTAAGTCAAAACCTATGAAGGAGACTTAGGCAAAAATTGGGGCATCCCGCTGACTGTAAGCTCAAATGACACAGTTCAGGCAAAAGTTAGGGATAACAAAAGAAAAATCAAGAGGTTACCAAAATCCTCAAAGACAAAATGAGTTGACTGAGGTCCTCATCAAAAACAACAAAATGTTGTAAGAAGGAGTGACTGCCATCTCAAAAATATCTTGAGCCATCATCATAACAGTGTTGCAATTCCAAAATCTCCTGGAACCTGAATGCATAGGTTGAGTTAACTGAGCATAGGACTGGAGATCATCAAGAAGAATGGGTTGGGTACAAATAAACTTTGAGCCTATATCCTTTGTTTCAAAAATCATGAACCAGACCACGTTTTAACCTTCAAAAGACCTAATTGAAGCCAGGTTTCTTTTGAAAGCGTACTACAGCAAGGCTGCGTAAACTGACTCCTATGTTTGTTGCCAATCATTTGCTTTGATGGCTTACCTTTGTTTTCTCTTTCACTTTGCATGTCTAAACTGCCATGTTTTGACAAGTGATTCATTTTGCTTTACATCAATAATGTCATTCCAAAAATGATTTTTGATTTCAAAGTTACCATGTTTGAATGATTTTATTTGCAGGAAAACTTTCCTTGTCAAGAAAAATTCAAACAGTTGAGAAATTTGGTCAATGATCCTATCAGGGGCACATTACCTCTAGATCCTGTTGTGAATCAGTTCAAGATTTGTTGCTCAGTCCAAGTTATTCTCAGATTTGGTTAGCCAGAATATCTCTTTCAAGATTCATACTGAGTTTAGCCTTCTCAACTTTTCATTTAAAGAATTAAAGCCATGATCAATTCATCCCCAACAATAGTCAAGCTGAAGCCATGATCAGTTTATCCTCAGCAATCATTTCAAGAATTGAAGCCATGATCAGTTCATTCTTCCCCTGCAGTAGTCAAACTGAAGCTATGATCAGTTTATCCTCATCAGTCAATCAATCTGGGGCAATCTTCTTCAAGAATCCTCAAGATGTCTTTCCTCAAAAGACCATCATCCGGATACAATTTATAAGTGTGATAGAGATATGTTCAATATCTTCTCTCTAAGCAGAGTGGGCAGTGTTCCTTGTGTTGAGGAATCAGAGTTCCATTCTTCCTTCACAAAAGAGTTTATCTTTGTTGTCTCTATCATATGCATTGCATAGAAATATTTTCATAGCTCGAAGTTTGCTTCGTGCTCATATGCATTTCCCGAGGTTCTGTTGTTGTCAACATCTTACCTTGTGATCAAAGTCCAACTTACTTGGCGCCTACCAAAACTTTTAACTGCCTTTTCATTCAGTGCCACTCCTGGATGTTGTCGTTTACATGTCTTTTCACCCAGTGCTATTCCTGGATATCTTGTTTATCTTCTTTCTTTCCAGTGCCATTCCTGGATGTTGTCGTTTCCCTGTGCATCTATTGTTGTTGTGAGATCTTTGTTTTTCTTCCATCCTAGTGCTATTCCTGGATGTCTTGTTTTTCTAGATCTTTGTTTTTCTCTCACTCCAGTGCCATACCTGGATGTTTTCCTCTTGTTTCTCCAGTGCCATTCCTGGATGTCTATCTCTTTTGATCTCTAGTGCCAATCCTGGATAGCTTGTTCCTCTTGTTCCTCCCAGTGCTATTCCTGGAAGTTTTGTCTCTCTTCTGTAATCCCCATCAGATTTGCTTGGATATCTTTCAGTGTCATTCTTGAAAGTTTTATCTGTTCATTCAGTGCCATTCCTGAATGAGTTTTCTCCTTTGCATTCAGTGCCATTCCTGGATGTGTTTCTCACTATCATTCAATGTCATTCCTGAATGTAGTGATTTACCTTTACCTTTCAGTGCCATTCCTGAAAGTCCCTGCTCATTTTATTCAATGCCAGTCTTGGATATTGTGAACTATTTTTATCCAATGCCATTCTTGGATACTTCTGATATTTTCCAGAACCTTTCTCACTTCATCCAATGCCATTCTTGGATGTTGAGATTCCTTTTGTCCAATGCCATTCTTGGATACCTTTTCCCCAACCAAGTCCAATGCTAATCTTGGATATCTCTGATGTTTAACCTTGCCATCCAATGCCATTCTTGGATGTCCCCAATGAAGTTTTCAAATGGATTTTTGTTTATAATCCAATTGCTATTCTTGGATGACCCTGATGTTTACTGTTTCCTCATTCAATACCATTCTTGAATGTTGTGATTCCTCTTATCCAATGCTATTCTTGGATATCTTATCCCCATATAGAGTGTTTTTCAGCTCCATCCAATGCTATTCTTGGATGACGTTGTTGTTTTTACCAGAAACTTTCCTGTTATTGTCCAATGCCACTCTTGGACATCTTTTGGCATACCTTTTGTCTCGTTCGTAGTTTCGATCCAATTCCATTCTTGGATGTCACTACTTGTCTTCCCAGGGTCTTGTCCCTCTCTTTCCAACTATTGATGGATACTTCTTGTCACCTTGACAGATCTCCAGAAATAGCTTGTTTTCCCTGGCGTGTCTTTTGCGTCATTTCTTTCAATCTACCCTAAATCCTTTGTTTCAAATTTCCCCGCAGTCTGTTTTCATCCTTTGCATTCATGTCATCTTGTGGCATCTTAGGGCTTAAAAATGTCGCTTTTTGTATTTAAGTATCTTCTTATCTCCCGATAGAAGAGACTTAAATAGGGGCAGCCGTAAGATCCTAATTTTTGACCCCTAAGATTCCACATATCATTCACATCTCATTTTCTTTTTTACCACAAACAAGATCGTGCATTGGTTCCCTTGTCCCTCTCATATTTGGGTTTATGCCTTGCAGGGTCTATCAAGCATCTGTGTGTTTCTTTATTGCTTTTATTTGTTTATACCTAACCTTAATCAAAATCCAAAAATATGTTTGTTTCCCTTTTACTAACTTTTTCAGGAAGAGAATCAAGGATATCAAACAGTCCCACAGCTCGATTGAATTTCACCTGACAAAGTCAAAGTTGATCTGCAAACAATTCAAAATTCATCTGATCAAGAGTTTCCAAGATTTACTTGATTTTTATTCAAGGAATTCCAAGGGTCATGTGTTTATTTCCATGCCTTCTTTGACGAGCAAAAGAATCTAGCCGAACCACAGCAGTGCATTCAAAAAGGGAATTTTTTTCAAAATTTGCACTAAGTAATCGGTTAGCAGATATGCTGCAACCGGTTACCATCGTGAAATTTTGAAAAATGGCAGCAAATTCAAATTTCAGCATTTGGCACCAATTTTGATCACATTTTGGAATATTCCATACCATCTCATTTTAATTCCCTACATCACTTTGATCATTTCCTACCATACACCTCCACTAATCACCACTCTTTTGATAATTCCCTCCAAATTTGAATTCTAATCCTAATTTTCAAATTCCAAGCCTAATTCTAAACCACCAAATTCCCAAACCTAAACTCTTTAAATAGAGGCTTCATTTCACTTATTTCACAAGCTTTTGAGAGCCAAATTCACCTTGCTAAAATTTCATTCATGCTTTTGATAGCCAAAAAACCTCTTGCAAATTCTCTCCCCAACCACAAAATTCACCAAAGCTCACATTTCTTTCTTTGAAAGTTAACAAGAATTCACATTGAATCTTGTTCAACTTTGGGCTAAACCTTCATCCATTCTTGTTTTTGTTCATCAATTACAGTAGATCAAGGCTTTGGAGTGTAGATCTTGAAGCAATTTGAAGGAATTTTCAGATTTGAAGTGGTAATTCATCTTTCACCATTGTTGAAGCTTCATCTTCATCTTCCATAATGTAGATCTTTGGAGATCCTTGTTACTTGATCCTTTGGATCTTGTAATTGTGTTTAATTGCTGGTTTTGGCTGTTATTTTACTTTAAATTTCGTGCAATTTCAGTTCCATGATCATAAGGTGTTTGTAAAAAGTTTTGGAAATGGATCATGCTGAATTTTGCACATTTTTCTGCATTCTGGTGCTGTGTAACCGGTTAGCAGTTATGCTGTAACCGGTTACACTGTGTAAATTTTGAAAAACTGCACTTATTTTGAACTAAGTAATCGGTTAGCAGTTATGCTGTAACCGGTTACTTCGAAACAGAATGCATATTTTGGCTTGTTTTTGGGGTTGTTTTGGTTCCTTTTCCATTTTCTCCCCTCTCCTTTTGTTCTTAGCCGTAGACCACATAATTGTGTGGTTTAATTTGGCCTTCTCTTCATCTATTCCTCTTTTCTTTCGATCGATGAAAGTCTAAAAGATCTTGGAATTCTTTTGTTGAATTTCGATCGAGACGAGATCGCTACCACTTTTCTTTTCGTGCGGTGTTGCTTTCGGATGACGATCTACATATCATTCATCTAGCATGCATTAGCACAAAGGGCTATTGACCGACCTCATTGTAGGGTAATTACTCCGTAAATTACTCGGTGATTGCTTAACATAGCGCAATATTTGTCCCGCATCGGAAAACTATCAAGAATAGTTGATTATTTGTCTTTTGGTTCAAAACTTATGAAACTTGTTGTTAGGAGGCTTTGGTCTTATCAATCCTCTAATGATTTCTCATTAATCTTGACCTAAGTACAATTATTCAATTATTATTGATCACTAATTCTAACAGCTAATCACTAACTTAACAATACTATTGTATTAATCATTTACAATTCCTTCTCGCTCCTTATCTCTTTTACTTTTATGCTTCATTTTTATCATTTCGTATCATGTTTATGCTTCCGCAATTTTTCCTTTGTCCGTTGGACATATGTTTATGCTTCCGCAATTTTTCACTTTGTCTGTTGGACACATGTTTATGCTTATGCCTTTTTCTCTTTGCCCACTTGGACCAAAAACATTAATAAAGGCCAAAACCTCTAAAAAACTTGTGCTTCTAATCTTGGACTATGGTTACTATCCTTTGCAATGGACATGGAGTTTTGCACCTAGACCTTGGACTTCAATGCTATTCTTAAATCCTTGCACCTAGACCTTGGACATCCAATGCAATTCTTGGAACCTTGGGCTTAGATTTAGGACCTTTCTCCCCTTTCTTTGGAATTGTGGTTCGAAGACTTGGAAGCTTACTTTTGTGGTTAGATGTTTCTTATCCTTTGCTTTTACTTTTATGCTTTAGGATAGTCACTTCTTCTCCTCCCCATTCTTCAATTTTCAAAACTCTCTCTCTTTTTCAAAACCTTCTTGATTTCAAACTTTCACATCTTTCATAATCAAACCTTGACTTTGTCAAGTGATTTTACTCTTTTTCTTTTCATTTCTTAACAAATACTAAACTACATAAGCATGTTGACACCTTTTTCAAAAGACTTTTAAAAAACACCAAACTCATTCAAACTCTTTTTGTGCCCTTATGCACTTTTTCCTTTAACTTTTTCATAAGTTTAGACATGATTCATTTCTATAAGCGGAATTATTCGCTTGGAAATGACGACTTGTCTTTACATTTAAAATCAATCAAAACAAACAATTTTCATTCTTTCTACCATGAACTATGGGGCTTTAATCCTACATTGCACATCGTGGGTACGTAGGCATGAGGCGACAAGTCTCTCCAAACACAAAAATCTTAAAAAAATAATTTCTCTTCTCATCCCCTCAATCTCTTTTAAAACAAGTAATTTTCAGACCAATAGCGTAAATATTTCATAGGGTTCCCGTGGAGTACCACAGATGTTTTGGGTGCGTAAAACCTTCCCTCTGCATAACCAGCTCCCTTACCCGGATTCTCTTCACTTGTTCTTGTTTAGGGCTTGTGTAGGTTTTGTTCGCTCTTTTTTCCTTTTCCTTTTGTGGAATAAATAAAAGCGCGGTGGCGACTCTTGCTTTTCGAGTTAAGTTAATCAATAGCTTACACTCACGATTTTGCCGCTACAAAGGGATAAATATACTACACCCTTGCCAAAGTAGCGAGATTTGCTTTTGCCCCCTTGAATATTTATTTTTTTATTCCCCCCTTAACAAATCAAGATTCCATTTCCCCACACCCCTCATGCTGACTGGTCCATGGAATCTTCCTACGTGGCGTTTAATGCTTGGTTGACTTTGAAATTCTTAATGCCATGTCTTGTAATATATATATATATATATATTAGTTTGTGATACCCCCTTGAAAAATTAGGGTTCAGTTTTCCTTCTTCTCCTTCTTCAACAAGCATGCGCCATATTCATCTTTTCTTTCTTCACCATGTTTGGAAGCAAATCCAGTTCAAGCAGCAACACAAGTTCAATCGATTTTAATGGGTTACCCAGATGTGGATGCAACCGTGCGATGAAGATGTGGGTCTCTAACACAGCTCAAAATCGCAATAGGAAGTTTTGGAGATGTAGAAACACAGGGGTAAGAATTTTGGTTTGGTATATGTTGGGTTAAATTGACCTAATGTTGTTGTTTGTGTTAACCGGATTTTACGTTGTCAATGTTGATGTAGAATGGAACAGGGTGTGACCTATTTTTGTGGGATGATGAAATGGGAGATTCTTTGAAGGGAACTTTAAGAGTGCAGTATATTCTCAAAAGTGTGAGATACGTGAAGTGAAATTAGAGGCTACATTGCAGAAGTTAGATAGAGTGAAGATGAAGGTTGAAGGCCAAAGAAAGATCAATTTGAAGTTGAAGATGGCACTTGTTTTATCTTGGGTTATTATTGTAATGTTGTTCAAGGGTGTATGCTGTTAAGTTGGGTTAATTTGTTACTGTAATGTTGTTCAAGGGTATATGATGTTAGGTTGGGTTGAAGTTTATGTATGAAAAATTTGAAGTTGTCTTATGTTGTTGTAGTTTGAATGTTATCAATGAAATGTTTGAATTATATCAATGAAAGTGTGCATTGAATTCATTTCTATCATTACAATAGTGCACCAAAAGTGTGCATTGAAGTTTATGTTGAAGTATAATTATATGCTTAAAAACACAAAATATGCCTTGGAGTCATTTTTGTCATTACTGTGCACCAAAAGTGTGCATTTCTGTCAATACAAAAGAGCACCATGCTTAAAGAGTGCATTTCTGTCAATACAAAAGAGCACAAACATTGTGCATATCAGTTAACACAAAATGAGCACATACAGTGTGCATTAGATTCATTACAAAAGGAGCACCAAAAGTGTGCATAAAAACCCTACATAAACATTATAACAAAGTGTTCTACTCCTATTTTGCTTTCTTTGTGGCCTTCTTTGTAACTTGGGATCCTTGTCTCTCTTGAGTTAGAATGCCATCCTCTTCTTCAGTCAAATACATTGGTTGGTCTGCTTTTGAACCAGGACCAATGATTGGTTTTTGAAAAATCCTAAGTTTAATTCTTTCACTAACCCTCTTTCTAACTGGTTTTGCTTCCTTCTTGACCTTAGCCTTTGCTTTCCCTTTGTGACTTGTTGAGCCTTTGCTAGAACCTGGTTGTAATGTGTTGATATCAAGTAGGCTTGACATTACCTCATCAGAGATATCACCAAACACATCTTGGTCTTGTTGGGCTGCATCATTGGGATGCACTGCACCAGTATGAACTTCATCAGGCTTGGGAGGCACTGCACCAGACTGAACTTCATCAGCCATAACAACATCATTAGGCACTGCACCAATCTGAACTTCATCAGTCATAACTGCATCATTAGGCAATGCACCAGTCTGAACTTCATCAGTCATAACTGCACCAGTCTGAGCTTCATCAGGCTTTACCTTAGCATCTTGGTTTCCTGTAGCAAGTTTCATTTTTTTCTATAAACTAGTGGGAAACCCGTGCGTCCGCACGGGTTCCGGTGTTGACCGCGGATACGTCATCAGTTACGTTATGAAATATAAAAAAACGAAAAAATAAAAATTTTGTTGTAAATTAAAAAAAATTAAAATCATAACACCTAATAAAAAACAATCGTGTTCAAGATTTTGATAAGCAACTTTATGTTCATTCTCCATAACTAAGAATTTTGATCAGAAACTTATGTTCCCATTAATTTTCAATATTTTGATCAGTGAGTTCATGTTCCCGTTAATATTCAATTTTTTGATCAGAAACTTCATGTTCTCATTAATTTTCAATATTTTGATCAGTAACTTCATGTTCCCGTTAATATTCAATATTTTGATCAGTGACTTCATGTTTCCGTTAAAATTCAAATTTTTGCTCAGTAAATTCATGCTCCCGTTAATATTCAATATTTTGATCAGCAACTTCATGTTCCCGTTAATATTCAATATTTTAATCAATAACTTCGTGTTCTCGTTAATATTCAAATTTTCTCTCAATTAATTCAAATTCCTGTTAATATTCAATATTTTGATCAGTAACTTCGTTTTTTCGTTAATATTCAAATTTTCTGCCAGTTACTTCAAATTCCTGTTAATATTCAATATTTTTATCAGTAACTTCATGTTCCCGTTAATATTCAATATTTTGTTCAGTAACTTCATGTTCCCGTTAATATTCAATATTTTGATCAGTGACTTCATGTTTCCGTTAAAATTCAAATTTTTGCTCAGTAAATTCATGCTCCGTTAATATTCAATATTTTGATCAGCAACTTCATGTTCCCGTTAATATTCAATATTTTAATCAATAACTTCATGTTCTCGTTAATATTCAATTTTTCTCTCAATTAATTCAAATTCCCGTTAATATTCAATATTTTGATCAGTAACTTTGTTTTCCCGTTAATGTTCAAATTTTCTGCCAATTACTTCAAATTCCCGTTAATATTCAATATTTTTATCAGTAACTTCATATTCCCGTTAATATTCAATATTTTGTTCAGTAACTTCATGTTCCCGTTAATATTCAATATTTGGATCAGTAACTTCGTGTTCCCGTTAATATTCAAATTTTCTATGAATAACTACAAATTTCCATTAATGTTCAATATTTTGATCAGTAACTTCGTGTTTCCATTCATATTAAAATTTTCTATCAGTAACTTCATATTCCCATTAATATTTAATATTTTGATAAATAATCTCATGTTCACGTGATAATTATTTTAATTTGGTGTTTTAATAGTATGGATAAGTTGTGATATGTTCAAAAATTATTTTCTATCATTGATAAACATAACAAAATATAGATTATAAAAAATAGAGTAATGAAAAAAAATTTATGGATTTATTGATTTAATGAAAAAAAAAGCAATTAAAATCAAAAGATATGGACTAAAGAATAGAGTAACATTTGATCATAAATTAAAAATTTAATACAAATTATTATGTTTACAATTTAATACAATTCCTTTTTAAAATTGAGAATTTTGAAAAATGCTCATACAAATTATTAGTCATAATAACATCTAATAGAAAATATGAAATATATATATATATATATATATATATATATATATATATATATATATATATATATATATATATATATATTAGTGGTCATTAAAGTATTGTAATTTTACACCATAAAAATTGATTACTATATATTTTTGGTAATAATAATAAGAATTATTTAATGCATGATAAAAAAATGAAAATTATAAATTAATATAATAAAATTGTTGACATGAAAAAGTAATGACTATATTTATAGTGTGATTTTAAAAAAAAAAATATAAGTAAGTTAAATAGACATAATTTTTAAAGAAACATTTTTGTTTTCTCTATTTCTCTATTTTATTTTAAAAAAAAATAAATTAAAAGTTTTTTATATATTAATTACGATGGCTGTAAATTATTAAAACTTTCTATAACCTTAAAACATTAAAATATTAAAACTTTTTTATATATTAATTAATTCCTTTTTAAAAGTGAGAATTTTAAGAAACGGTTCAAATAAAATTATTATATGAGTATTTAAGCTTATGATATGAAACCGTTCATAAAAAACTATTCAACGACATCTACAATATTATACCACTAAATGAGTAGTTACCTTATGATATGATATCATACAAACAAATGAACATTGGAATTGCTAGATGAAATAATTATGCTTTTGATTTTAAATTGTAAAATTAAATAACACAAAGCAGACCATAGACAACAGTACCCAGTAGGTTCAAAATTGTGAGTAATTTTCCATTGCACAGTAAAAGTTTGCACACAATCAGAGACAGATGACCTAACACCAGTTGATGGACTTTTTTGCAATGCCTTTATGTCAATTGCAGTGGAATCCATTGCTTTAAATCCTGTCACCAATATAACATCTGAAATCAGTTATATGATAATGTCAACGCCATATTGGCCATTGTCAAAATGTGCCAAAGATAATAACATAAGACTACTCTAGTAGGTAGTCCTCGTGATGTTCATTTAACACTATAGTCTCCAGTTGCAATAGGGAAACCGGTGCTATAAAGCTCCCCCAAGACAAGGTCTTCAACTTACATTTGCAAGATGTTAATTCTACAACTCAAACTCATGACGTCTAGAGACACAGCAACCACTGTGTACGGATTGATCCTTTGCTGCAGCGACACTGTGTAGCCCATTGCAGAGCCATTTGACTCGAAAGAGAAATTATAAACTCATATGTGATGGCCCTGCATTGACTGCATGGTGCAGCTGCTGCTGCAAACAATCAAATTATAATAATTGCACCAAGACTCCCCTTTTAGACTACACTTTTATTTCATTATAAATATCAAGATTTTAAAATTGCTTTTTTTGCAGCTTCAACCTGAAAATTTTAGAATCCTACAGAGAATCATATTCCTTGTTATACATATAGCAAAACTTCAACACATGGAAAATATGCATATCACATGAAGTCGTGAATAAAATAGAGAATTATGAAATCTGTGAAAGGAAAAACCCACCTTTGTATTCTGTGCAGTCATCATGACCTAAATCTTTAGTCAACTCCTGAGATGCAAGGGGTGTAAAAGATCTGTGTTGGCTACGTCTATCTTCATCAATAAAATGTGAAGAAAGTACAGATGACCTTCTTCTTTTAGAAAGAGAAACAATGAGTATGATTACAATCAGCACACCAAAAGCTATGCCGGCTATAGCTACTCCAGTTACAAGAGATTTTCCAGCCTTTTTCTCGGAACGCTCGATAGGAGGTGTACCGGGGAGAGGAGGTGGTGCTGGCCCAGTTGACCAAGAGTTTCCTCCAGTTCTTTGTAATTAAAATTATAAAATTAGAGAAACAACCCAAGCAAGCATCCTTCAATAAATAAGTGTACCGAAGTACTTACCTCAAGCTATTTATATCCTTTAACGACTCAGGAACCCAACCTGTATATTTGTTGTTCTCAACATTCCAGTTAAAAATCACAATAGTAATTCAATTTTTATGTTCAGCCCCATGAATAAACAATTTCAGTTCACTATATAATTTCAGGTTTATCAATCTTTCCTTCAATAGAAGGCATTGCTAATTCACATTTTGAAAGTTTAAAATTAACTCATCATTAAGTTAAAGAGTCTGTCTATATCAAAGTAAATCATAATTTGACAAAACAACTTTGACATATCACTTATTCATCGTACACAAAAAATGGAATGGAGTTAAAGAATAACCAATCATATATATATGAAGGAGGGGCTGGGAGGGATGGAAAATGATTCTAAGGTGGGTAAAGACGAACTTACACATCATCAAGTGGAAGGCAGGCAAGGACATTTATTGAACCAGTGAGTTTATTATTTTGCAGATGTTTGTACAAAAAGAAATAGAAGTTAACAGTGCAGTTGTCAACTTGGGTGTGTGCGTTCCTTAACAGTAATGGTGATTCATTTCTTACATCTTCTTTAGGCTTTTGGCTGATTTTAAACTCTGAGGCAGGTCTCCTGATAGTGAATTGTATGATACATCCCTATATTGTATTTCAGATTAACGGTCAATAGAAATTTAATGTATGAAGGAAACTAATAATCATATACTAAGAAATCAGAACTTTGCACAGCTCTAAATATTTAATTTTTGGATTCTACTTCAGAAGCTCAGTAGTCTTGTTCTAGCATTGAGTATGTGAATTTAAAAGTTTTGTTACACCATGCAATGCAATTGATTTCACTGAAGAAAATATTTTTAGGCAATGAAAGTATTGAAATTGTAAAAAGTTATTAATTAATTTTAAAAATAATTTTAACAAAGAAGAAAATGAGAGGAATTTAAATACCTCTTGCTTCATCATTAAGCTTAGTTGATTCCCTTTCAAGTTGGTTAGACTCCTCATGTTTCAACACACCAATTTTAGTCAATTTGAAACAACTCTTCATTTGAGAGACATTTTGCATATTATCCATGTATGCATTCACCGCATCAGAAAATGGCAGTTCACGCGTGCTCTGCACATGAATTGGAGAAACTTGAAGTTTCTGCTAAGTGAAATTTAACAAAGGCAACCTTATGTAGAAACTAAATTTTCCGTAAGCTAAGTGGCATCGCAGATGCATTGTAAGCATGTCTTCAAATAATACTAAAGCCAAGCATAGAGAGATAACTTACTTGAGCCTCGCTCAATCTCTCACTGCATGTATTATGTTTCTGTGACGAAGCCACAGAAACAAAAGCAGTCGATTGATTGCTAGTACAATTGTGTTCTATGCCAATTTTAAGTTTTTCTTGTGCAAATGTATTTTGGAGAAGCCTGTTAAGCTGTAAAAATAACATACGACGACAGAGGTTTAAACAACCACATGTGCATATATGCTAAATTTCTAGGCCACGGTGAAAGAAGAATATACATAAAAGTAAAAAGATTAAGAAGTAAGACATACAACATGCTTTCTCCATACATGCTGCCATAAGTCTGCAAGCTCATTCTTCCGAACATGTTTGATTCTTCTTCTCCTACCTGCAAGGAATGAATACACATATAAAGCATTAAATATAAATCTCTAATTTAATCATAAAAGCAGAGACCAGCTGTGAGTGACTATATCTTGATCAAGATCTGCCAACAACATTGCTTCAGCCAGTTACTGCAAATTTAGACCAAGAGCTAATTAAATTCTTTCAAAATGTATGCCAAAATACAAATCAAAATAAGTAGTGACTACATAGTTCTTGCTAAAAGACCAGTTACTACATACTTCTTTACACCACGAATTGAAATTTTCTCATAACCAATTATGAGTTATGCTGAAAATTATAGCTGCAACAAAAATTAAACAACTTATAGTAATAATTTGGGGTAAAAATTAAATATTTAAGACAAAAAAGTGTAAGAAGAGTACCCAAGAGCATAAATTCTTAGAACAACAGCAGAATCAAGACCAGCTTGATTGATGAAATTTCTTCAATCAAAGATCTCCCGATGGCAAACATCTAAACCATTTAAGTCTGTTATACAGAAAATTAGCAAAAAAGAAAGTAAAAATCTAGACGGCATAATAATCGAAATTCCCATTAACAATGTACCTAAAAATTAAAACTCTTTAAAAAAAATCAAACAGAATTGAAATTGTCTCATAACCCATTATGAGTTATGCTGAAAATTATAGCTGCAACAAAAATTAAGCAACTTATAGTAATAATTTGGGGTAAAAATTGAATCTTTATGATAAAAAAAGTATAAGAAGAGTACCCAAGAGCATAAATTCTTAGAAAAACAGCAGAATCAAGACCAGCATGATTGATAAAACTTCTTCAATCAAAGATCTCCCGATGGCAAAGATCTAAACCATTTCAAGCCTGTTACACAGAAAATTAGCAAAAAATAAAGTTAAAATCTACACAGCATAATAATCAAAATTCGCAATAACAATGTACCTAAAAATTAAAAGTCTTATAAAAAAATCAAACAAAATTGAAATTTTCTCATAACCCATTATGAGTTTGCTGAAAATTATAGCTGCAACAAAAATTAAGCAACTTATAATAATAATTTGGGGTAAAAATTGAATCTTTATGATAAAAAACATATAAAGTGAGAAAAACACAAATAACTATCCAGCTGTAACAATGCATATAAAGTTAGAAAAACATACACTATTAGTTGTTATTTGACTTGGATTCATAAAAGACAGGCTCTGAGGATTAATGCATCCTCGGCAAGAAAAACGTAAATAGTAAGAACCTGTTATATTCTAGCGAAAGCAATCCCGTAGTTTAGCAAGTATTTCATTAAAATCTGTGACAGCAGAATCGATAAACTGAAAGGGCAAAATAGGGATTAGGGTTTATCAATTTCATCTATATAAACTGAAAGGGCAAAATACCATACCTAAACAATCTCCTTCTTTGTCTACCCGTTTCTAACTCAGCCGAAGCCACAGATACACAGTCGTTTTTTTCACCAAAGAAATTTCGATCCGATTCAGTTTTCCACGCATCTTCCCCTTCCACATGAGCCAACACACGCAAACCTAAAACAACAAACACTAAATCAGAAGAAATCGGAAAAAATAGATGAAACCCTAAAATCACAATCCAGCCCTAAACCGATTCGCACGCCATTCTGGTTTCGGTGTGCTACGAATATACCAAAAGAGGGAGAAGACTATGGTGATGAAGAGGAAGAAGAAGAAGAGGTAGAAGATGAGGAAGAGAAAGAAGAATAGAGACGTTCTGTAAAGCACGCTTAGAGAAAAAGAGAAAAAAGTGAGAATGAAAGAGAAAGAGGAAAGGACGAGAGAGAAAGTGAGGATTCAAAATTTTTTGAATTTTGAATTAAAGTTGTAGTTGGAATAAGAGAAAAGAGAGTAAGGATTTGTTATGTGCCAAAACAGTAGTGGTCTCAATTGCTGACACGTGTCCAATAGGGTTAAATGGTAATTTTGGTAGTATAAGAATTTCTTATACGGTAGATTGAGCCAAGTAATGAACATGTATTAGACAGTCATATATATAAGAATGGCAATGATAAAACAGTATAATTACAAGTATTCACACCTTTCTTTTCAAGGCATTGGGATCTTGTTCTTTGCTTTTGCATGAAGCAACATTGTGTCCAATTTTATCACATTTAGTGCACCTATAAGATACTCCTGGAAGCCTTCTTCTAGCACCAACCTCGCCACTCTCCCTTATCCTCAATTTCCTTGGTCTACCAGGATCCTTTTTAAAATTGGGAGGTAGTATTTCTTCAGTTTCTACCTCTGGCCACATTTCTTGCCCATTAATGGGGCTCACAGAAAATCCATAGCATAGGCCATATTTTTTCCTAGAATAACAGTCATCCACAAAACTTTCTGGATCTTGTTGCCTAAAGCCTAGTGTTGCAACAGCATGCCTGCAAGGAATACCAACTAATTCCCAAAAATTACAAGTGCATGACCTTTTTGCAATATCTACTGTAAATTCTTGTTTGTTATAGGAATGAATTGAATTGCATACCCCACTTAAAGTCATATAATGAATTGAATCGCATACCGCACTTAAACTTAAATTTCTTATTAAGATCCTCTTTCCTATACTTCTCAAACTTATTCTCTTTCTCATTTTCAGAGACATCTGGATCAGAGCTATCTAGTTCTTCACTAACATAGTCATCATCTTCCAATTTTGTCATGCTGGATCCAGTTAATAAACCAGCCACCATTGGTCCTTGTCTTATGGGAATAGTCACATTAATCCCTTCAAATCCATCTAAATTAGTAGTCGCTCTTTCATCTTCACAATCATTCAAAGCTTCTACTTCCTCTACCTCACTTCCATCTGACTCAAACTTTTCATTCACACTTAGGGTACCTAACTGAGAGGTCATCACATTCATGTTCCACAAACAATTCCCCATCTACTTCCATGGCATAACAATAGTGAGCCAAGTCATACGCAACATCATCGTTTCTAATCTGGTAAAAATCTTCATCAATATCAAGTATTTTGGTCCAAATACGATAACTCCCTTCTACGTAATCCCACCCTGCAACTAACTCACGCGCGGTACCCAAACTCCATTTCTCAAAATGCAATGCGGAAACTAGAGTAGAAACCCCACCCCTATAGATAACATCACCATCAGACAACCTCACAAACTCTCCATCATGATTAAAGACCACATTGAACAGTTGTTTGTTCTGAGAATAAAAAAATCCAAAATCAATAGAGGTCCTACATGATTCGAGTAAAAATGAAGAGAAACCAAACTCACAGGTGATGAATCCACTCCGTCTTGGCCGCTATCCACCGTTATCTTCATCTTCTCCGACGCCTTCTTCTTCTCCGATGACTTCCTCTTCTCGTTTTGCTTCATTCGCGCCATGGATTTTCCCAAATTCCTAACCCTAAAATTTTAAGGGGGGGTATCACAAACTAATATATATACATTACATGACATGGCATTAATAATTTCAAGGTCAACCATGCATCAAATGCCACATAGGAAGATTCCATGGACCAGTCAGCATGAGGGGTGTGGGGAAATGGAATCTTGATTTGTTGAGGGGGGAATAAGAAAAAAACTTCAAGGGGGCAAAAGCAAATCTCGCTACTTTGGCAGGGGGTGTAGTATATTTATCCCAATAATAAACTAACTGAGAAGTATGTAAGTTCCATATTACACATTTTCAAAAACTTCTTTAAAGACAACATTGGTGGTAGTTTGCAACTCTAGATTCTCCTTGTCGAGGATTAATATCCTAAACCCTCTTTTGCTTTTAACTCTTGATATTACAACATACAATTGACCATGGCTAAATACACTCATAGGCAAATATAATCCAACATAATCCAAAGACTGACCTTGAGATTTGTTAATTGTCAACTGAATCAGCATCCGTTCTGTCAATCACTACTTAAATATTCCTTCTTATCTCCTACATTTGAATGTAAGATACATAAATACCGTATATGACATGAATTTATATTAAGTACTGATATATAAACAAAATGTTTGAAAAAGATAATTAAATCACCTGGAATTAATTCTAACGCGTACTGATTAATGACATCAACTGTTTCCAATTTTCCAGCTAAAATTGCTCTACACTGAAGGTATTCTGGGTTTTAATAGTTATGAAGAAAGTTGGGATATGTGGATTGAACGATGGCTTTAAGGGGATAGTTAAAATCTGTGATTAACATGTCCTTTGGAATATCAATATCTGCATAGCCATCATTAGGTTCAACTAATTTTCCATCTCCAACCTGTTATATCCAATTTGACAATTGCTCTAATTCATAAGAACTTAAACGGATGGTGGATTTCTGAAGACGCTTGTTCTTGGTAAGTCTAAGAACTGTGCAATGATCCCATATGTATGAAGAACTAATAGTGGCGTGAATGATATTGGAACAAATGCCCCTTGGTATAACAGGAAGGATTTATTGAAAATCGCCGCCCAAAACAACCACCTTTCCTCCAAATATTGCGTTGAAAGTATTTGTTTTTGGCATAATGTCATTAAATGTTTTATCCAAAGCTTTGAAATAATATTTATTGGCCATTGGAGCTTCATCCCAAATAATCAACTTTGCAAACTTCAACAAATCAGTGCGATAGGTATTCTTTTTTATATCACATATAGACGACTCCATTGTCGGTATTGGAATTTTGAACATTGAATGAGTTGTTCGTCCTCCAGGAAGTAAAAGAGATGCTATACCTGATGAAGCAACTTTCAGGAATTTTTTTTTTCTTGACCTTATGTATGAGGCTAAAGTCTTCCAAATATATGTTTTCCCTGTGCCACCATATCCATACAGGAAAAATACACCTCCACTTTGGGTATTGACGTCACCAATAATTTTGTTGAAGACGTCCCTTTGTTCATCTTTTCAATTACAACAAATAATTGTATATTGGTAAAACAACAGCAGCGTTGTTTTGAACAATCCATGCAAATGGGTAATACAACTCATCAAAAACAAAACTAGAATAGTAGTTAGTAATTGTTTTAGTAGGCAAGTTCATTAACATAACAAAGATATTGCTGATTCACTTTTATAGTGAGAAATTGAAATAAACAACATATTAAATTAAGAACGGATATCTAACACCATAATAAATTTCCATATTGCCATACTATTTCATAACAGAGCCCAAATGAGATTAATACATCTTGCAATATAAAATTCATACATGGTGTAAAAATTTGAAATGGTTATTCAATGATACCTTAAGATTCTGGTATAACGTATTAAATTCTACTAACTGCTCGTTAGTGTCATAGTTTCGCTCATCGTAAATAAGTATGTTGCCTAACTGCTGAAACACATATCCTCTGGGCTGCGGTAGGCCGACATAATCTGTTAGGCTCTTTCGATTCTTCTGAAGTAGTTTTTCAATTTCAATCAACGTTAAATTGATTAAATCTTCATTCAATAAACTCAATTCTACAAAATATGAAAACTTTTGTTAAGACATACATAGAATAATATACATCTGATTTAGATTAAAGTTTACTGTATAAAAATTAATTACCTCTATTGTTTGCAATTCTTTGTTGAGAATAAAGAATTTTGTCCGATAATAACTACCATATTTTTTTTCCAAACATATGCTGGTCTATTCATGCTACTTGATAGTAACATATGGACAAACAATAATCTCAAATAATGTCCACAACCTCAGTGGCTTGCCTTTTCTATAGCATCTATGAATTCCTTATTATCCCCAATAAAACCCATAGTAAAGCAATCATCACGAAAAGAGTCGTATTTGAAATTGTTAACTATTTTTATCTCATCGTAACTCTGTGGACCCTTTACATGAGTTAACATCATTCTAATGTAATACAACTCACCGGTGCTCAGAGGAACCCATATCAATCTTCCAATTGTGTAACCTTTTTTTTTCGCGGTTTCCATTCTCTTGTTTTTTTAACATAAACAAGCTTACTAACAAATTGGCAGTATGTTAAGTCCCTAGCTTCAACATGTTTTTTGTTTGCTTCAAACCATGAAGTAAACATCGATTCTGTAACACTTGGTTTATACAACACGGTGTTTATGCGGTCAACATCTGTGTAATATACAAAATTCTCTCCTTCACAGTGAAAAAATAACCTTTTAACTGCTAGTTTCCTTCCATGCATAGGAAAATAATATATTCTCCAACACGCCTCACAAGGAGAAACATATATACAATCAATGTATTGTTTGATTTCATTGATACTTCTTTGTGCAAGTGGAATTGGATCATCACTTCGAACTATGGCAGCAGTGATTCTATCATATCCTTTATTGATGCACTTGAACAAATACTTAATTGATGTACT
Source organism: Lathyrus tuberosus (assembly GCA_022829125.1). Lineage (NCBI taxonomy): Eukaryota > Viridiplantae > Streptophyta > Magnoliopsida > Fabales > Fabaceae > Lathyrus > Lathyrus tuberosus. The sequence continues at coordinate 8,068,312 of JALAZF010000193.1, forward strand.
TTGATTGCACCATTCCATATTTATATAAGCTTGAAACTTCATTAGCAATCCATGATTGTATGGTACAACATGACGGCTATCCAATTGGATTCCATTTTTTAACACTGAGTGACCACTGTTTCGTCTTCTGTAAAGCATGAAGTCGTCCTGATTGAAATTGTTTGAGGACAGAACTCTTTTGGAAAATACTTTGAACATTTTTCATCCCTCATACCCGGCGCAGATCTGTTACTTGTACCGCATGGCCCATGTATCACGTGGGACTTAACCAAATTATACAATTCAACGTCGGTATTCGGATTTGAAATTACTGCAGAAATTATCCTATCAATATCAGCTGGACTTGGATATTTGTTGGATGGATGAAGAAAAATTATTAAGTGGGCATGAGGCAACCCCCTTTTCTGAAACTCTATGGTATACATATCTATTAACAAACAAAAAATAGTCAACGTTAATTAACATCGTAATTAATATGATTTCTGAAACAATTAAAGGATGCAAATAATATACATCCTCACTTAAAACGAAAAAAAGAGACACTTACATGTAATAACCTTGCCCATCACACGTTTCTTGGTCAAGTCGGACAATAATTCATCAAACTTTAATTTAAATACTCTGGCAATAATGTTCGGACGATCAGTTGGTTTAATATTCAAAGGTCCAAGATAACGTTGAATCTCGGGCCAGTTGGGATTACATGTAAATGTAATAAAAAGATCAGGAAAACCAACATAGATGCAAATTTCCATTCCGTCGAAATATAGTTGATCCATATATCTACGACTACCAACATTTAACGAAGGCAAGATAACCCTCTTTCCTGTGCTTGAACCTTCGATTTGACCGTTTGAGTTCAATTCACTCAAATTGTGGTACTTTCCAACCCTTAGTTTTGATTGATTTTTCCTAAGCCACCTAAGTCTCTCTGATTCCATCATTGTAAATCCATCTACCAAAAATTGTTGGAAAAGCTTTTGGGATTTCAATAATTTCGGTGCCTCATTGCATCTGGATTGGATTCGGAATGCCATCCACTCTCTGATTGTAAGTCTATTTCTTTTTATCGCATTTTCCCATGGAGTATCATCAAACTGCAATTCAGAATAACCGGTTTCTTGATTGTCATTACTTATTAAACTATTGAGTCGATGCTTCACATTTGGCCTATACCATCTTCATCATTTGGAAAAAGAAATGGATATTAATATCCTAAATAAGAGGTATGATACTCATCTATTCTTTACATATCACCTATCTGTTTGTGCATGATGATATCTCTTTTTTCTGCGGTATCAACATCTCAGACAAACAAAGCAACAACCTTAGATACAGTGGGTTGATTATATATCCTTCCATTAGTTTTTCAGTCCGAAATAAGTCGAAGCTTTAAATCAAAAACATTCATTTGGGCCAAAACATCTCTTGGCATTCGAAAAAATTGAGCATGAACATTGTGTTCATACAACATTTAAGATAGTTTTGAAACAATATCGACTTCAACCCCATTTTTTGATCTACAATTGAATAAAATATACTTATGGTTATAAATACGATGCTGAATTATACTATAAAATTAACACAAATTTATTTATATATATTGTTTAAATCAGTTATCAATCATTGCCAAAGATAATACAAATTTGAATACCAAAAACATACTATACGACATACCTTATTCCACTAATTCTATTTTGAATTTCATTCTCTGTATCGTAAATATAGAGCTGCGCAAATTTTGGATTTTTACCCGACATTGGTAACATGCTACCAATTCTGTGGCAGGACTGACCTTGAATACGAAAAGTAGGAGGACCTTTGCCATTATTAAAACGGATATCCATTTTTGCACCTGGAGATGTAAATGCAAACATCATGTTGTACATCCTAATGTTTTGTTGGAAAGTCCTTGACTCAACTGTTTCAGTTCCAAATAAAAGGTCTTGCAATACCTTAGGTGACATCTTAAGCAAAGGAAGTTGAATTTTTCCATTTCTACAGTACATTGAAAATTTAGGAATTGCTCTATTTCGATTCTTTTCTTTTCTCTCTAGATACCACATATTGGCACCGCACTGCCGACATTCTACAATTGTGTCTCCTATGTCATAGTGACCTTTAAAACAAAATGAAAACAACACATGTAAAATATTCAAACAGTCCAATCAATCAAACAGTGATTATATTTACAAAAATGATGTCCTGATAAAAATACCTGATGCTGAAGAACTTCCAGATGTAAAATCTGTTGTATTATTATCAAATTCATCACACGATTCACTATCTGTTACGGAACCGTAACATGTTACAACCACAAACTTCAAACACAATATTAATTTTTTCATCTGATATGCTGCTATGTAAATATAAACATGGTATATTATAGACTTACCTTTCGTGTCATTGTCATCATAATCCATAAATAGATCATTAGAATCCAATGGTATCACAAAATTTATGTTGGGCTCAGGAACATCATATGCGTTTCTCAAAGTGTTTTCAGATCTCTTTGTCAAATTTACACCAAATCTGTTTACATGTAACGACGAAACTTTTTTGAATTTGAAATTCCCCCTTGTATTGGGTTGGGTTTTTGAAGAAGATGGTTGGATACAACTTTGAGTATAAGATGATGGAATATACTTGGAAATGGAGGACTGCATGTTACCCATGTTAATATTGGCATAATTCACTTGAATGTTGGAAAATGGAGTCCTGAATTGCGAATATCGTTGTACAGTTTGTGGAGTAAAAACATATTCATTCTCCTTGTTTGTTGTCTTCAACGTCTTTGCTTTTTTTTGTCTGAGTACATTCATCCTATTGACCCTAGCTTTTGCAGCATTCATTTTTTTGATTTTACGTATAAAAATAGAATCATCTTCAATATTTGTAAGATCCATTGGACTATCTAAACAAATATATCTATCTTGTATATGATATAACATGTCCATATATGTCTGCTAAATGTTATGCATGAAGATGGAATATTTATTATTATAAATAATAAACATAAACGGTGGAAATACAAAGCTATTAATTATGTAAGCAAAATAAAATGATTATACGATCTATTTAATGTCTGAGCTAACTATTTATACATAAGAAGACCAACAATTAGCTTAATACATCCAACTTTCCCTGGGAAATATACAAAAATTACTTTCAATGCTTCCAAGAATTTTTCTGTCAATGTTCATCGATATCAAGGCATATCATGATGGTCTAAGCAGTAATAGTAGCAATAAAGAAGTTTATACTAACAATGTACATTAATAAAGTATTTTAATGTAGATGTAGAATGCATTCATATATTATGAAGTAGGCAGTGTAATTCAACCATTCATCTTCATCTTTCCATTTGTTCATAGAACCGAAAAAAATGTAATACATACTGTTCTGGACTGGGCCAACGGCCATGCGCAGCCCAATCCGTGACTGCTACAGTAACGGCCCAAACGCTTGGATCCAGTCCATTAAGATGACAAAAGTACCCTTTTGCCACTATAACCGGGCACTGACTGCTCAGCCCTGCCCGAAATTATTGTCCGCCACACACGAACTACAGCTCCCCGACAGCTGACAGACAGATGCCCGCAACTACCCTCCTGCCCGTCATAACGGCTAGTTTGGGCAGTTACCTATTCTTCAGGAAAACGGTTATTTCGCCTTGAAAATAGGACCGCTGGCCACGCGCTGGGGAACATTATATAAACCCTCTCATTTGAGAGGGCGAGGTATCACATTCTCACCCTAAGCATACACTTTGTACTTGCCCCTTTTTTTCTCTGACCCTTTCTTACTTGAGCGTCGGAGTACCTTGCAGGTACACCACCTTTCCTCCTCGTCACCCGTCCGAGCACCTTGCCCATCTGACGACCAGTGTGCGTGGATCTGATCAAATACTCAAGATCAGTGGCGCCGTCTGTGGGAATTCCTTGTTCTCGCTTTCTTTCTTTCTTACTTGAAAACTAAAGATCAAAACATACTTTCGTTAATCCACCCACACATGGCCGCTCAGAACTCCGTACAAGGTGCTGATGTTACAATTCTTGTTCCCGTCAACAAGATGGACGTTGACGGTAGATCTCCATTAATTTCCGATCCCCGTTTCCTTCGAGACGGGGCTACTGCGTCTCCAACTCCTCCCCCCCGGGCAAGGAGACAGACAACTACCATCCGGTGAACGACCAAACCCTGGCCCTCCCAGCGCCGACCTGACCGTTGCAGCTCTTTTGGACGCTGTCAACCGCACAAACCTCCTTATCTTGCAGCAAGGAGAAAGGATAGGAGCTCTTGAAGAAGCAGCTCTACCAAGATCCTTCCCTCCTAAGAGGAAACACCAGAGATCAAGAAGCCCGCCACCTAGGCGCCGGGAAGACCGTATGACGAGGCGTGAGCCTGAACCACTACGCGTTCGCAAGAGCGACCAGATCTCCCCGCGGGATCAGTCACCACCAAGACACAAGAGAACGAGGCAAGAAGGGCATTCTCCGCCGGCCAGACCTCGCGACCGGCCACGATCACCCTTACCTCGCAGAGACCGCCGCCGAGAGCGCAGACAACGGTCACCGCCGACTTCAAGTTTGGACAGCGACGACGAGCCTCACGGCCCGTTGTCTCACAGGATTCTGGCCACTCGTCTCCTCAAAGGACTAGAGAAACCTCCATCTCTAGGGACTTATGATGGAACCACGGACCCAAACGGGCACATAGAAAACATAGATGCTCTTCTGGACTACAGAGGGGTACGGGGAGCCATCAAATGCCGCCTATTCCCCACCACACTCCGGAAGGGAGCAATGACCTGGTACAAACAGCTGCCAGAAGAATCCATCACGTCCTGGAGGCAGCTCGGGAGGATTTTCTCCCGACACTTTACCGCATCACGACGCCATCCAAAGACTGAGGCGTCCCTTGGAGCTGTTGTACAGGGGAGAGATGAACCTCTTCTAGACTACATTGAGCGGTTCAACAAGGAAGCCGTCCAAGTGCCAACGACCGACGAGATGAAGAAGTTCCTGCTCGAGTAGGGATTACGTCCTGGCTCAAACTTCGCGAAAGCCATCGGCCTAGATCCACCGAGGAACCTCAATGCTCTCCTCCACCAAGCCCAGTCGCATATACAGTACGAGGAGAAGGTCGATGCCCACTCTGTCCGGGCATCCCATCACCAGGAAGGTGCCCGGACATCCAGAGCTTAAGAGCCCTCGACATCCCGTCGAGGAGATAAAAGACACGATGATCGGCCTCGCGATGCACGCGAATAGAAGGGACCTTCTGGACGGTTCCATGACTATACCCCCCTCACTACCTCGAGGGAGAAAATCTTGTCCGAATGTGCCAACTCTGAGTTCAAGCAAGCGGGGTCCGCTTCCCCAAACAGATGCCGGCCAGACCAGGTGTGGACAAATCCAAGTATTGCCGCTTCCACAAGAGCCACGGCCATACGACGGAAGAATGCATCCACCTCCGAGATGCCATAGAAATCCTCATTCGCGACGGCCACCTGAAGCAGTTCGGAAGAAGAAAGAAGCTCCCCGGCAAGAAACCCAGGAGAGCAAGAAGGCTGCAGAGGAGACTCCGCCCTCCAATGACACCAACGTGCAAGTCGCTATGTCCGTGACTTGGCCAGAAGACTTCTGTATCCCTGATAGTCTGCCCGCTCCCACGTTCCTCGGTGCTCACAGCCCGTGGGAAACCTTCCCGTCGGCCATGGTCATCTCCGGTGGGGGATTCAACAAAATCACGATTGGTTCGGTCAAGAGGAAGTTTGATCAACTGATCAGCAAGAGTTCCAACGAAGTCACCACGCTGGATACCACTCGCAAAGGATCCTCTCCCATCTCCTTCTACAAAGAGGAGCTCCTCGGCGGGTCACCAAACTCAAGCATCCCGCTTCTCATCCGGGCAAGGATGGCGAACTTTGACATTCGCAGGATACTCGTGGACCAGGGCAGTTCAGTTGATATAATGTACAACCACCTGTTCGAGACACTGCAGTTGGACGACTCTCACCTTACTCCATACGTTGGATCCGACCTGCAGGGATTCAATGGAGCGGTAACAAGACCCCGAGGTTACGTAGAGCTCATTGTGACCTTTGGTTCAGGAAAGACAACCCGAGCAATCAAAGCACAATTTCTGGTAATTGACTGCCCGTCACTATATCAGTGCATTTTTGGAAGGCCAACCCTGGCAGAGTTGGCTGCAGTGCCTTCCACCGTGCATCTCAAGATGAAGTACCACACTTCTGAAGGGATGGTCGCCACCCTCCACGGCAACATCGAAGCTTCCCGTCGATGCTTTGAAGCAGCATCAAAAGGACTGGGCACCATCTCAGCGAAGCCGAGGACATCTGGTCGCCCTCCTCTGCCCAGCAGCTCCGAGCAGCCAAAGCCACTCCCCCAGGTCGAATCCATCGATTTGGACAGCCATTTCACCGAGGAGGATCACGCCAAAGACCTGACGACTTCGGGTAGCCAGTCCCACAACAGCGACCATCTCCTGCGCCCCGTACCAGATGGCAACTTCGAGATCGTCCCATTCAGAGAAGACCCCCAACGGGGAGTGAAGATCGGAGCAGACCTCCCCGACTTGGCCAAGAGACAGCTAAAAGCGTGCCTCAGGGAGAACGCAGACTTGTTCGCATGGAGCGCTGCTGAAATGCCAGGATTGGACCCCTCTGTCGCTTGCCACCAGCTTACAATTGATCCGGCCGTCAAGGCCGTTGCCCAGCGCAGAAGGAAACAGTCCCCGGAGAAGATGGAAGCCGCGGAGAAAGCTGTTAAAGACCTTCTAGAAGCTAGGTTTATTTCTGAGGCCAAATACACTACATGGCTCTCAAATGTTGTACTTGTAAGAAAAAATAATGGCAAATGGAGAATGTGCGTTGATTATACCGATGTTAACAAGGCCTGTCCAAAGGACGCCTACCCCCTCCCCAACATAGATAAACTCGTAGATAACTCCGCAGGTTTTAAACTTTTATCGTTCCTCGACACCTACTCGGGCTATAACCAAATCCCAATGGCCGCGAGCGATAAAACTTACACGGCCTTCATGACCGAATCGGGCAACTATTACTACAACGTAATGCCCTTCGGACTGAAGAACGTCGGCGCTACGTACCAACGAATGATGAACAAAGTCTTCCAAGGACAAATAGGCGACATGCTCGAGTTATACATGGACGACATGATCGTCAAGTCCCACGAGGAGCTGGACCATGTCGCCCACCTTCGCCAAATCTTCGAGCAAGCGAGAAAATATCAAATGCGTTTTAACCCAGAGAAGTGCACGTTCGGCGTACGGGCAGGTAAATTCCTTGGTTTCTACTTAACGGAACGAGGAATAGAGGCTAACCCCGACAAATGTCGGGCATTCTCTGAGTTCCCAACGCCCACGTCTAAGAAGAACATCCAGTCCCTCAATGGGGTACTCACCTCGTTGTCCCGCTTCGTCGCTAAATCCACCCAACACGCCCTTCCTTTCTTCAAGCTCTTGAGAAAAGAAGCCGCGTTTGAATGGACCGAGGAATGCGAGGTGTCCCTCCTTCACTTAAAATAAGCTCTGTCAAAACCGCCCGTGTTATCACGGCCAGATACCGGGGAAGTTTTGTTCTTATACCTCGCCGTCACCGCCGAGGCCGTGAGCGCCGTTCTCATCCGCGAGAATCACGCCGGGCAAAAACTCGTATACTTCACGAGCAAAGCATTGCAGGACGCGGAGTTGCGATATCAGCAGATAGAAAAGGTAGCATTGGCCCTCGTCAACGCTGCCAGATGACTGAGACACTACTTCTTGGCCCATACGATCGTGGTAAGGACGGATCAACCCATCAAGCAATTGCTGGGCCGACCAGACATGGTCGGTCGAATGAGAGACGCCTCTACTATGGTCCCTTCGTCGTTTTCAAGAATTACTCCTGCCCCGCTGCCACTCGAGCTGGATGCTCCGTCCACGTAGATGGTCCATTTGTTTGCTATGTGGGGCGAGGAGTCTGAGAAGGTTACTTCCGCCACGAAATCGGCCAGGGCCTGTGCTTTGAGAGCTTTTCTGCTTTCATACCGGACGTCAAATTCGGACAGCTCTAACGACCACTTGAGGCCTTCCCCACATCGAACAACCAGGCGGAGTATGAGGCCTTCCTCACTGGGTTGCGCCTAGCCGAAGACCTAGGGGCAGAAGAAATCATCATCTGCACGGACTCTCAGCTCGTAGCCCACCAGATCTCCGGGGAGTATCAGGCCAAAAATGACAGCCTATCTGAATACCTCTCCCTAGTCAAGGAAAAGATGTCGAGGTTCAGGACGGTAGCAGTAAGACATGTTCCCCACGAACACAATGTGCGAGCAGACGTCCTGTCCAAACTAGCGAGCACCAAGAGGAAAGGCAGAAATAGGTCAGTCATTCAAGAGATACTTCCCAGGTCCAACATCGACAAGGTGTCCTCGACCCTACACGTGCACGCGATCGGAGACAATGACTGCTGGATGACGCCCGTGTACAACTACCTCACCAGGGACGAACTTCAGGATGACCCCAAGGAGGCCAGCACCATCAGACGAAGAGCTTGCTCGTACGTCATCCTCGAGAATAAACTTTACCGAAGGGGCTTCTCCATCCCACTGCTAAAGTGCATAGAGGAGGAGATTGTCCCCCACGTATTACGAGAAATCCACGAAGGTATTAATGCCCAGCACCTGGGAGGAAGGTCCCTTGCCCGCAAGGCACTCCGGGCAGGATATTACTGGCCAACTATACAGCAAGACGCCAAAGAGCATGTGAAAAAATGCGACAAATGCCAACGGCACGGGGATATGTACCTAGCTCCACCCAACGAGCTGAAAAGCTTGACATCCCCGTGGCCATTCGCCTGGTGGGGCCTAGACATCCTAGGACCCTTCGTGACAGGATCTGGCCAAAACAAATACCTGATAGTGGGCGTAGATTATTTCACAAAATGTATAGAGGCAGAAGCCTTAGCGAAGATAACAACACTTAACATTCTACGCTTCTACAAGCGGAATATCCTTGCCCGTTTTGGGATTCCCCAAGCAATCGTCACGGACAATGGAACATAATTCACGGACAAGAAGTTCCAAGACTTCATCACCCATCTCGGAACAAAGCAACACTTCACTTCGGTCGAGCACCCCTAGAACAACGGGCAGGCGGAAGCGGCCAACCGTGTCATCCTTCGTGGCCTCAAACGAAGACTGGACGAAACGAAGAAGGCATGGGTGGAGGAGCTCCACAGCGTCTTATGGGCATATCGTACTACTCCCCAGTCTACCACCGGGGAGATGCCTTTCCGCTTAGCATATGGCATGGAGGCTATTTTACCCATCGAGATCCACGTACCGTCCAGAAGGATCGAGTCACCTCTAGCCGAGGAGATGAACAACGAAGCGATGAGAGAAGAGCTCGACCTCGTCGAGGAAATCCGGACAGGAGCAACCATCCGCGAAGCGTCTCTTAAGCAAAAAATAGCAATCAGGCACAACGCCAAAGTCTTACGACGAGAATTCGACGTGGGCAGCCTTGTCCTGCGAAGAAACCACAAGGACTCTCGCGAAGGCAAACTAGCGGCCAACTGGGAAGGGCCATACAGAGTCCGTGCCAAAACGGGAAATGGTGCATACTTCCTCAAAAACCTCAACGGGGATACAATCCCTCGACCATGGAACGCTGAAAAACTTAAGCAATACTACAGCTAAAGTCACAATAGGCTTCCTCGCGTCAAAGGACCACCCAACGGTCATCATGCTCGTCCAGGTACAAACGATGCATACGTACAAAGTGGAATCCCGCTCAAGTAAATGAGCCGGAACTCTGCTCATCGGCGGTCCTCAATCGAGCATCGCCTTCACCCAAGTACCATGATTGGCAGAACCCCGGTTCGCAATGGGACGTTCACGCCGCGAACTCAGGTCTCAATCGCGACCTGAGATCCGCAACCTCGCCAGGATCTTCCCCGGCTATTCGACCAGTTCTCTGCACTGGCGAATTCACACACAACGAGCAAGCTTCAAAAGATAGCTCTGCTAACGGACATACCCTCCGACGGGCAGTCATACTTGCACAACTAATGTAAAGTATAACAACATAAACAAAAATCATATAAGTAACAAAACCGGCCAACATAAACCGGGCATAAAGTAAAAAAGGCCACCAGGGCCAAAGATTGTACGAATTACATAAAAAGGGGGGCCACGCCCCCCAAACCAAATAAAATTACAACAAACTACACGGCACGCAGGCCGGTAAAACATCATCATCGGCAAACATCATTCCTCGGTGTCTTCGACTCGTTCATCATCAGGCAGAGAGGTCTGGGTTCTAGCTTGGCCGGCAAGGATAGACTCTGGCATCACTATTTGCCCATCTTTAATGTACGCCAGGAAATTGGTACCTTCGGTCACCAAATCAACACCAGGATTCACCACCTGAAGCTGAGACACTGCGTTTTGGAAGGACTCCTCGCCGAGCACCGCGTTGTCATCCTCGACCACCACCAGTCGGCCAACTAACTCTGACCTTGTCTTCAGCACCTTCACGTCCTCTGGCTCCTCCTCGCCCGGAGCATTGGCCGCCTGCAGTTGCGCGACCAAGTCCTCAGCAGCCTTTTTCTCAGCCTCGAGCATAACCATCTTCCCCTTTAGCTGGGCAACCTCCTCGCTCTCCTTCTCCCTCGCCTCCTTGGCAGCCCTAGCTTCCTCCCTGGCCTTCCTCAAGCTCTCCTCGAGAGCGGTCACCTTCCCGCGGGCAATAGTCAACTCACCCTCAGTGGCCGTGTCCCCTTCGGCATAGGTGGCCGCCATCTCCAGCAGCTTGACCACCGCAGAGGCATCCTGGGCCACCAACGCCCTCTTGCTCGGACGGTCCAGGCTTTGCAGATGTAGAGAATCAGCGTGGGGAATCACTAAAGAGGTCCCTTCAAAAAATCTCTTGTCCAGTACACAAGGAGGCAGCTCGAATTTCGCTTTCTCTGACGCCTTGCCCAGATCCACTGCCTCGTTCCTTGGACGCTTAGACTGGGTCGCCAGGGGCATTGGAGACCGTTGTGCATTGGCCGGTGAAGCATTCCCCTGAGGAGGCTGGGAAGGACCAATCGCACAGGCAGGGGAAGGACGAACCTTAGGAGTAGCAGCTGCAGCAGCTTGTTTCCGCGCGGCCACGTTCCTCACCATCCTTTCGTGGGCTGAAGGCATAGCGGCTGCAAAAGAAAAAAACAGGCGTCAGGTGATAAAAAATAACGAGCAATACAAAGCAATATATTAAGATTAAATATCGAGCAGATCCATAGCATCCCTATAAGTGTTGCACCCCAGCAGTGCCCTAACGTTAATAAAACGAGGCTCCACTCGAGGACTACCGTCGTCCTCAAGGATCACCACATTCTTCTTCGTAACACACTCGGCCATCCGGAACGAGTTCATGTACTTCAGCAGTTTCTCATATGAGGCAGCATCCCCCTCATCCAAATCAGTCGGCTCAAAAACATATTCCTTTGGGGGCTTAGTAAAATGCGCCCCGGTCCACTGGAAGGGATATTTCAGCAATCGCCGCCCAATGTATTTACCCTCCTCGTTAATCCTGTCCTCCCCGTTCTCATCCACTTCAAGCTCCCAGCAGAACGTGCTATCCTGGGCAGCCTCCGATACGGGCTCCATGACAAAGTACCTCGTCTTAAATGTACGGATAGATTCAGAGAAAGGTTTGAACAGCTTACGCTGCTGCTTCAAAGAGACCCAGCCATAGCTCTTTCCAGAAGTCTTCCGTTGAAGATGAAATACGGTGAAGAAGAATGGAAGAGTCGCCCCTACCTGCAAGTACTCGCACACCAGCTCGAACGCCCGCATGAACGCTAACGAGTTGGGGTGGAGCTGCGTAGGGGCCAGGTGAAGATGTAGAAAGGCAGACTGCTGGAAATCCGTAAATGGAAGCCTCAAGCCCAACTCCTTGAAGACATATTCATACATCATGAAACGCTCCCCGTAATTGGTGCAGACGCGCTCATTAGCAGTGGGAAAGTGGACTCTCCAATCCCCGTCGTCTCCCACCGTCCGGAAGCAGTCTCCAACATAGCTCGCAAACTCGGACACATGCTCAGAGGGTTCCGCTACCTCCCATTCCTCTGCTTTATTTTCTGCTACATCCTCCTCGGGTGCATTCTCCTCGGGTACCTCCTCCTCGAGCACCTCGTCCTGATCATCGTCCCGCAGTTCGTCCTCTTGCTCGTAGTCCGTATCCTGCTCAGTGGACCCACTCGAAGACTGAGTGCTATTACTCCCCGAGGAACCAGACTCCTCCTCGGACGAATCTAATACAATTTCTCCACGGGGCCCTGTCGCCATCACCTGAAAAGCAGAGAAAGACAGTGAATTCGACAGCTAATCAAATCCACCCTTCCACCGCTGAACAAGTGAAAGGGCGTTCTAAGGGCTGAGGACGACGTCCCCGGCCTAAGCCTTGACAACACTGCGAAAAGTTGATGACACTGAATTTCACCGTATTTTTGACTCCGATTTCGCATGCATTCTTAGTCTTTTAATGTCATTTTATTATGTTATTATTATGTTTTTCTTTGCTTTCAGGTTTTTAGTCTAATCGGAGCCCCGAGCGAGAAAAGGAGCGAAAAAGGAGCCGAAATGAGCTAAAATAGAGAAAATCAGCATTTTACACTTATGGCATCCACTATGGCGGCCGCCACAGGGTCTTCCATGACGTGGCCATGTCTCAAACTCCTCCCAACTGTTTTTCCCCACGATCTCCAACTGCCCAAGCAAGTTTACACTCATGGCGGGCGCCATGGTGTTGTGGCGGGCGCCACAAGAACAAAACGAGTTCCCTCCCAAATTCAAATGCTAGGGGCATCCTTGTCTTTTCCACATGTTTCCTTGCCTATAAATAGGACTTTAGATTTTCATTTTTCTTCATCCAAGCTTAGTTGTTCATAAGCATATATCAGTGTAATAGTGGTAATCGCTTCACATCGAGGTGTTACTACATTCGAGAGATCAAGTCTTTGGCGCCGTTGCCGGGGACCAATTTCGTCAAATTTTGTACCCTGTTGTTATACCATTTAGACTAAGGAAGTTACCCGCCGGTCAATGCGAAAAACTCGTAGTACCGGTAGTTTAGTAGACCCTCTAGCTGAACCAGAACGTTACGCTCGCGCACGTTTATATTTCCGTAAACTTAGGAAAGCTATGGTCGAAGATCAAAATCAAAGACCTCTTAAGGATTTCGCCCAACCATCCAACGAGGAACCTAGTTCTAGTATAGTAAATCCAGCCATACCAGCTAACAATTTTGAACTTAAACCATCCCTGCTGCAGTTAGTACAGCAGAGACAATTCGCAGGTCTTGCTACAGAGAACCCAAACCAACATTTGAAAAACTTTCTCCAACTAGCAGACACCTTTAAAACCAATGGAGCCCCTCCTGAGGCGATTCGCTTAAGATTATTTCCTTTTTCCCTCAGAGATAAGGCCCTATCTTGGTTAGATTCCCTTCCACCAAATTCCATAACAAGTTGGGAAGACCTTAGAAAAGTATTCCTTGCCAGATATTTTCCCCCGAGTAAGACCGCTGTTCTTCGAAACCAAATAACTAGATTTACCCAAAACCAAGGAGAATCGTTGTTCGAAGCCTGGGAGAGATATAAAGAGCTATTAAGAGCATGCCCACATCATGGTTTAGAAAATTGGTTAATCATTCAAACCTTCTATAATGGACTTCATTATAACACTAAGATGACCATCGACGCCGCCGCAGGTGGCGCACTGATGAACAAACCTTACCCTGAAGCTAGTGCCCTTATCGAAGATATGGCCCAAAACCACCAATCATGGGGAGTAGAACGAGCGACAGTGGAAAAGAAGGAAGCCCAAGGAGGAATACATGAGTTAAGCTCTATAGATATGATGCAAGCTAAAATGGATGCATTAGCCTTAAAAGTTGAGCATATGTGTACAACCCCGAATACTGCAGCCGCAGTTTCGTCAGATTGTGAGATATGTGGGACGAAAGGACACCAATCCGCAGAATGCAGTCTGTTAAACGAGACCAGCTCTGAACAAGTGAACTACACCCAAGGGAACCCATTTTCTAATACCTATAACCCTGGATGGAAGAATCACCCAAACTTTTCCTATAAGAATAATAACCCTATCCAAAATACTGCCCCTCCGAGACAATCAAGTTATCAAGCCCCAAGATCAAATCAACCTATACAACCTGTACCACCAAAACCGAGCCTTGAGAAAATCGTGGATAATTTTGTCGCTGCTCAAATCCAACAAAACAAGGAGTTCATGAACCAAAACGTTCATGTTAATGAACTAATTACCCAGTTAGGAACCAAGGTTGACCAAATAATCACTCACAATAAGATGCTTGAAACCCAAATCTCGCAGGTAGCTTTAAACCAAGCCCCTCAGACCACACCTGGAGGACAATTCCCTGGACAACCTCAACAAAACCCGAAAGGACAAGCAAATGCCATTACCCTACGAAGTGGGACCGCTTATGATGAACCTTGTAACCCAAGGTTGAGTGATCCCAAAACTTCTAAGGAAGATGACAACATCCCAGATAAAAAGAAGAAACCAGAGGAATCTGTAAACCAGGAAAGTCAAGAAAAAGGAGAAGAACCCAAAGATAAAACCTATATACCACCCCCGCCATACAAACCACCAATACCATATCCGCAAAGACTTAAACAAACCCAGATCAATAATCAGTATCAGAAATTCATTAAAGTTATAGAAAAACTTCACGTAGAAATCCCGTTCACAGAAGCCATTACCCAAATACCATCCTACGCAAAGTTTCTCAAAGACATCCTTACCAATAAACGTAGACTTGATGATCCGAAACCCTTGGAATGTAATTCTATTGCCGAAAATAAATTAGCAAAAAAGGATAAAGATCCTGGAAACTTTTCCATTCCTTGTATTTTGGGGAGTCATGTCATCGAAAAAGCTTTTCTAGACTTAGGAGCTAGTGTGAGCTTAATGCCCTTAGCGGTTTGCGAAAGGTTAAATTTAGGAGAGTTTCAACCTACCAAGATGTCACTTCAATTAGCCGATAGATCTGTTAAATATCCGATAAGCATACTTGAAGACGTCCCTGTTAGGATAGGTCAGCTGTTTATCCCTACTGATTTTGTTGTCATGGACATTAAAGAAGATGATGACATACCAATTCTTCTAGGTAGACCATTCTTATCGACTGCTGGAGCCATAATAGATGTCAAAAAGGGGAAGCTAACCTTTGAGGTAGGGAACGAGAAGATAGAATTTATACTTTCAAAATTTCTTATGGCACCTGTGATAGGAGACGCGTGTTATGCAATAGATATCATTGATGAATGTGTTAGGGAGTTAGAGCAAGAAGAAGTCATTGAAACAATTAAGCTGCCATCGACTCTTATTTTGGAAGATGACAATTATAAGAAACCCTACATCGATGATAACCTTTACGAATGCTTATCCCTTACCCCAGATCCTATGCCTTGCCCTATTAAACCAGCCTTGGAACTTAAGGAACTGCCTAAGAACCTGAGATATGAGTTTCTTGATGAAGAAATGAATCGTCCGGTTATAGTTAGTGCTGCCTTGAGACAAAAAGAAACAGATCAACTCTTGGATGTTCTACGAAGATATCCCTCAGCCTTAGGATATAATATCTCTGATCTGAAAGGTATAAGTCCATCCGTATGCATGCATCGGATTTCGCTCGAAGTAGATTCAAAACCTTCCAGAGAGCACCAGAGAAGGATAAACCCTATACTGAGTGATGTTGTCAAGAAGGAAGTTCTGAAGTTGCTAGAAGCAGGTATAATATATCAGATCTCGGACAGTAAGTGGGTGAGCCCTGTGCAAGTGGTACCCAAGAAGGGAGGCATCACAGTTGTGCAAAATGAGAAAGGTGAACAAATAGCAAAGCGGATAGAAGGAGGTTGGCGTATGTGCATAGACTATAGAAAGTTAAATAAAGCAACTAGGAAGGATCATTTCCCTTTACCGTTCATAGACCAGATGTTAGAACGTCTTGCTAGACATTCTTACTTCTGCTATCTAGACGGGTATTCGGGATTCTTCCAAATACCTATACATCCAGAAGATCAAGAAAAAACTACCTTTACATGCCCTTTTGGAACTTTTGCCTACAGACGAATGCCTTTTGGACTCTGTAATGCCCCTGCTACTTTCCAACGTTGCATGATGTCAATCTTTGCAGATTATCTAGATGGAATCATGGAAGTATTTATGGATGATTTCTCAGTTTGCGGTTTTGATTTCCAAAATTGTCTTATCAACCTTGAGAAAATCCTGGAAAGATGTGTGGAGGTGAACCTTGTGCTGAATTGGGAAAAATGCCATTTCATGGTGACTGAAGGAATTGTTTTAGGACATATAATCTCCGAAAGAGGTATAGAGGTAGATAAAGCAAAAATAGAAGTTATAGAGAACCTAAAACCACCCAAGACTATCAGGGAAGTTAGAAGTTTCCTTGGACACGCTGGATTCTACCGCCGTTTCATCAAGGACTTCTCCAAAATAACAAAACCTTTAACTGGCCTGTTAATGAAAGATGCTGAATTCATCTTTGACGAAAAATGCAATGAAGCATTCAACCTTTTGAAGCAAGCATTGATTTCAGCACCCATTATGAAACCCCCTGATTGGTCTGAACCGTTTGAGATAATGTGTGACGCCAGTGATTATGCTGTAGGAGCCGTTCTAGGTCAGAGAAAAGATAAAAGATTACATGTAATATATTATGCCAGTGGAACCCTAGACGCCGCCCAGCTCAATTACGCAACAACCGAGAAAGAACTCCTAGCGGTAGTTTTCGCTATAGACAAATTTAGATCATATCTAGTAGGAGCCAAAATTATAGTTTACACCGATCATGCTGCCATCCGTTACCTACTAAGTAAAAAAGATGCTAAACCCAGGTTACTTCGATGGATTTTGTTGCTACAAGAGTTCGACTTAGATATCCGAGATAAAAAAGGCACAGAAAATGTAGTAGCCGATCACCTATCTAGGCTAGAATACCTGAATCCTGAATTAGTACCCATAAATGACGATTTTGCCTATGATAGACTGATAGCCCAGTTGGAAACCATTGAAGATAAAAAAACAGACCCTCATGAGCACTTTCAAAAATCCTTAGCTGTAAGTAACGTGCCCTGGTACGCTGATTTTGTTAATTACCTAGCTGCTGATATAATACCCCCTGATCTCGATTACCACAAGAAGAAGAAGTTCTTAAGTGATGTTAGAAACTTCTATTGGGACGAGCCACTTCTTTTCAAGAGAGGTAAAGATGGCATTTTCCGCCGTTGCGTTCCAGAAGACGAGGTAGAAAGTATAATCCAGCATTGTCACTCTGCGCCTTATGGTGGACATGCAAGCACCTCTAAGACCTACGCCAAGATTCTTCAAGCTGGCCTATTCTGGCCTACCATGTGGCGTGATGTCCGTGCTTACATTGTCAAATGTGATAGATGCCAACGCACAGGAAATATTTCAAGACGCGAAGAAATGCCTTTAAGAAACATCCAAGAAGTAGAACTCTTCGACGTATGGGGTATAGATTTCATGGGACCATTCCCACCATCTTTAGGAAACAAGTATATCTTAGTTGCAGTAGACTATGTGTCTAAATGGATTGAAGCGATAGCTGCACCCACAAACGACACTAGAGTAGTGATTAAATTATTTAAAAATTATATATTCCCCAGATTTGGAACATACCGTTTAGTTATAAGTGATGGAGGATCTCACTTCATATCAAGATTTTTTTATAAGCTTTTAAGCAAGTATGGAGTTAAGCATAGAGTAGCAACACCATATCACCCACAGACTAGTGGCCAAGTGGAAGTATCTAATAGGGAGATTAAACAAATTTTAGAAAAAACTGTCTTTGTATCCAGAAAAGATTGGTCGCAAAAGCTTCAAGAGGCTTTATGGGCCTACAGGACCGCTTTCAAAACCCCTATAGGAACAACCCCCTACCAACTAGTCTATGGAAAATCTTGTCATTTACCTTTTGAGTTAGAGCATAAGGCCTATTGGGCCATTAAAACTTTGAATTTGGATTACCTAACTGCTGGTGAGAAACGTATCCTTGACATCCACAAATTGGAAGAACTCAGACAGCAAGCCTACGAGAATGCCATAATATACAAAGAAAGAACAAAAGCTTGGCACGACAAAAGAATCGTAAGAAAAGACTTCAACTTAGGCGACCCTGTTCTCCTGTTCAATTCTAGGCTACGGCTCTTCCCAGGAAAGCTCCGTTCAAGATGGACCGGCCCCTTCAAAGTATCAAAAATTCTGAGGTCTGGAGCTGTTGAAATAAAAAACGAGACATGTAAACCATTCATCGTCAATGGACAAAGACTGAAGCTCTACGAAGGAGGAGACATTCCAACAACCTACTCCAGTCACACTCTAAGCGATCCACCAATCCCGACAAGAGATGTATAAGTTCCAGTCGTCAAGCTAACGACGTTAAACAAGCGCTGCATGGGAGGCAACCCATGATTTTCTTACCTTATTTACTTTTTCTACATTTTGTTTTTATTTTTTCTTATATTTTGTCAGGACTAATGTTTGAAATGTTTGCGTTTTACAGGACCTTCTTCCTAACTCTGTGCAGAATGCAGAATTTTGACGACATGCATGTGACTTTCAGGAATGACGCCCAGAGAGAGCGTTACTTTGTCCACTTCAGGCGTCCTATGGCACCTACGAGGTACCCAGATCAGGCTTGCATGGAGGCTTTAGGCATTGAGCCTAGTGTCAGATTCTTATGCCACCAGCTTCAATGGGACCAGTTCGACGACCTGAACAACACCTATAGGAACCTCACTTTGGAGTTCCTCAGCTCGTTTTCTTATGACCCCTGGGCCGGACCAGATGGATGTGCTATTTTCAGGTTATTTGGGACTGAGTACTCCTTCACTCATAAGGAGTTTGGTGATTTCTTAGGTTTTCAGACGACCCCTGATGCTATTTCTGAGACACCTATGGGATACTTTCTGAGTAGGGAAGTGGAGAAGTTCTGGAGTGATATCTCTGGTGGAGGGAGTCAGGATCCTTCCACCCAGTTCTCACATGTTATCCACAACCCTGCATTGAGGTATTTTCAGATGATCATAGTACACTCTTTCTTTGGATTGCCAGATGCTGAGACCTTACTTAGTGAGGAGGAGATCTTTCTACTGTTTTGTGCGACCCAGTCACGTCCTGTGGCATGTGGGAACTTTCTGCTGAAAGGTCTTAGCAGTATTGCCAGGTCATCAGTATGTATTATTCATGTGGGAGGTATTATTACCCAGATTGCTGCTGCTTTAGACCTATCGCGTAAGTTGTTACATCTCAGGGTTTTCAGTGAATACACCACCATGGACGTTGATTTCTGCCTAGACAGAGGGTTGATAAGGAGAGCCTCTGCAAACCCCAACCAGTTTAGATTGTTGATTGACAACAAGGCCGTTCATTACTTTTTGCTGCCTGATCCGATGATGACCAGTGTTCATGACCCAGCTAATTGGAGATATGCTTTGGAGGGTTATGGAGAGACTATTGAGGAGCCTAGATCGCCTCTTATTGCTGAGTACACCCCTTCACCTCCGTCTCCCAAAATCACTATTTTATCTAATAATTTGTCTTTGCAGCCACCCGATTTATACACCCAGGTTGTTGAGCTCCGCAGAGAGACTGCCAAGCTCAAACAGGAGGTAGCTGATCTTGCTTTGCAGATTGAGGTATCTGATCTCACTCATGCTACTGAGGCAGACTCTTTATACCAGGAGATCGGAGAGCTTCGTCGCGAGATCACTGAGCTTCGTGGATCCAGCCAGGCAGAGGAGCCAGCTGATTGATCATATTGCCCTGACTTACTACTCTATTATTTAGTATTCAGTATTTCTGCGTTTTCTTTACTTTTTAGCATATCTGGACACATTTCGTATTTTCGCATTTCCTACATTTCCTATGTACTTTGATTTTATATATATATATATATATATATATATATATATATATTATGTGTGTTTTTATTTTTCCTTTTATGTATATATATCCAATAATAATTTTATTTTTCTTAATATTTGATTTTTATTTCCACAAAAATTGTGCAAGTCCCGTGTTGAAGAGGAAAACAAATGAGAACGCTATCGGGACCCCCAAGACGCAAAAGGTAAGAGAGGCCCATTCCAAAATTCAAAATTTTGGCCCAGGTCCGAAAATGACCTTATGGCGCCCGCCACGGCGTCCTGGTAAATACGGGGGAGAACTTCATCTTCCACCATTTTTGAACCTCTAAACTCCCAAAACCCATTTTTCTCCTCTTCCAAAACTCCATTAAAACCCATAAAAGCTCCCACCTTTATTTAATACCCACTATCCATTAACCATTTCAAACTTCCATTTGAAATTCCACCAATTAAATTCCATAAAAATCTCACCTTTACCAACTTATATTTAAACCCATCTTCACTATCTTCAAATCAATTCAAAAAGCAAGCTATGGAGTTCGAAGGATTTATTTTGCGAGAAGGAAAACCCGGGGATAGGCAGAGGAGGAATATTCAAAGGCTTCAAGGTCGAGAAATTCTCTCGACGAGGTACGTGGACGACAACTGTCTCTATACTTTGGATATTTATCATAGTGTTTATCATTTACTTGATTTTTTGGGACTGCACGCTATTTTTGAAAACCGAGAACCAACCTTTGAGAAACTGACAGTTGAGTTTTTAAGTTCTTTGATCTACACTATCTCCCCTAACACTGCTAGCACAGTCGGTACTGTCTAATTTAGAATGTTTGGAATAGAATATAAGTACAGTACCGACGAACTAACAAGTCTGTTAGGGATTCCTCTTTGGGAAGGTGCTATTTGTGAGACCCCTTTGGAAGACAGATGGTCGGTCGATGCATTTTCTTTTTGGCAGAGATTGTCGAATAATTTAATAACTTCTTTTGAAGGAATTCTCGCATCGACCATCCATAACCCGACCATCAGAGTTTTTAGATACC
Source organism: Lathyrus tuberosus (assembly GCA_022829125.1). NCBI lineage: Eukaryota > Viridiplantae > Streptophyta > Magnoliopsida > Fabales > Fabaceae > Lathyrus > Lathyrus tuberosus. The sequence goes on from JALAZF010000193.1 coordinate 8,089,387, forward strand.
TGTTGGCATGTACTATTTTTGGCCGGGATAATCCAAATAAGGTTAATGCTAAAGAGCTTCTGTTTTTACAAGGAAGTCTCACAAATAGAAGACTCAATCCGGTCCCGTTTATGCTTTCTCACATGTCTGTTACTATTAATAAAGCAGGACCGATTGTTTTTGGAGGACTTATTACGTCTATTGCTCGGGCCCTTAACCTGAACGATGAGATAGCCACACTAGAGCCCTTAACTCCTCGCACAATCAACCTAAAATTTCTAAAAGATATGAAATTGTGCCGAGCGAGAAGAGAGGGTGGTTTTGTATTGATGATCCATGGTGTAGCTATCCCATCTGTTGCTTTGCCCTGCAGTAGACGTACCGATGTACGTAATGAAAGGAACTGGACCTATGATTTAAATGCTCCACCTGTTCTAGGTCCACTTCCTCCTAATATTCCTGATGCGGAGGGACACGACACTGACGAAGAATTTGAGCGGAGAGATCAGTCTCCCATACCTCATGTGTCCCTCCATCATCCTTTACCACCACACACCGCACCCTCTTCCTCTAACCCTTTTGCAGGTTCGGTCCCTGGATCCTATGTCACTGAGGAGATGTGGCGTGACCTTATGGCTAGAGAAGAAAGGCGAGATAACATTCTCTCTACCATTCAGCAACAACTGACGGATAATATGAGCTTCATGGAAGAATCACGACGGAGGACAGATCGATCCTTCGAGTCCGTTTCTCACACCTTGCTTGCGATAGCAAACGAGCAATCCCGTCAGCAAGACTTCAACCGCCGGCATTACGAGCTTATGGAGGCTACTCAAGGTTCCGTTCTAGGTAACCTTCGACAGGTCAGAGATGCCCAGGCAGCCTTATCAGCCCGATTGGACCGGAGAGACCACCATCGCAGCAGATCCCGTCGTCCCAGGCATTCCCAGCAGGACGACGAGGGCACCAGTGGTCCACATCAGTAGTTTTACAGGTTACTCTCCTTATCTTATTTCGAAACATTGGGGACAATGTTCGATTTAAGTGTGGGAGGGGATTTTATTGCTTTCTATTTCCATTTTTAGTTAGTTGTTTATTTCTTGTTTTTGTCTATGTCTTTTTTCTAGAAAATGCATGAGTCTGACGAGTCACCAGTACAGTGTATCCCTAGTGCACCCTCATTTTTCCCCATTTCTTTAGCCCTAAAAAAAAAAAAAAATAATTTTGCAAAAAGAAAACATTGTTGTTCTACACGTTTTTTGGGCTTTAAGACGGGTTTGGATTAGGATGTGGTGACTTAGGTGAACTTTTTGAAACATTAGTATCGTTTTAGCACCGTAGACTTCACGAATATAGGAATCATTCCAAAACCCCACGTACCATGGCCTTAATTATCATTTCCAAATTTGTCCTAAGTAGTTTATTTCAGCAGTCAGCTCCGGCCTAAGCATGTTCTACGTAGGGGACTGATGAACATAAGTGAATGATCCAGTAAAATAAATAAAGAAAAAGGCAAACTCCGGATAGATGACCCTCACAAGGTCGTTTAAACCAAAAAGTTGAATTGTTGCCACACAAAAAAAAAAAAAAAAATATATATATATATATATATAATTTTAGCTCACCCATTGTTAGTTAGTTCAGAGGTATCTGGCGCTGAACTCGGTAGGGCGGATTGCGATCCGATCCCCCACAACTGCATTTGGGTCAAATAAAAGGGTTTACACAGTCATATGTGCCAGAAACCCTATGTTTTGGATCAGAATCACTAACAGGTCACTCTACTATGAAACATGTACGGATAACGGGCTTAATGTGATTGCGCCTGAATGAAAAGGACCCAAAAAGAGATGAAGAGGTAGACCTAGTTATTATGGGATGATACGGTTGATTAATATAAGAATGAAGTTTATGTCCGCCTCTGCGGATAAGTGTCATTACGATACCCTTGGTTCACTTAGTACCTGTCACTACATCCTGACTTGAACTTAGAAGCCCTTTTTGCCCGAATCACGTGTCAGCACTAGTTTTCTTACTTTGAGCTTTAAATGTTTTGCTTGAGGACAAGCAAAGGTCTAAGTGTGGGAGAATTTGATGACACTGAATTTCACCGTATTTTTTACTCCGATTTCGCATGCATTCTTAGTCTTTTAATGTCATTTTATTATGTTATTATTATGTTTTTCTTTGTTTTCAGGTTTTTAGTCTAATCGGAGCCCCGAGCGAGAAAAGGAGCGAAAAAGGAGCCGAAATGAGCTAAAATAGAGAAAATCAGCATTTTACACTTATGGCATCCACTATGGCAGCCGCCACAGGGTCTTCCATGACGTGGCCATGTCTTAAACTCCTCCCAACTGTTTTTCCCCACGATCTCCAACTGCCCAAGCAAGTTTACACTCATGGCGGGCGCCATGGTGTTGTGGCGGGCGCCACAAGAACAAAACGAGTTCCCTCCCAAATTCAAATGCTAGGGGCATCCTTGTCTTTTCCACATGTTTCCTTGCCTATAAATAGGACTTTAGATTTTCGTTTTTCTTCATCCAAGCTTAGTTGTTCATAAGCATATATCAATGTAATAGTGGTAATCGCTTCACATCGAGGTGTTACTACATTCGAGAGATCGAGTCTGTAAGAGCCTGTGAGATTGAGTCTTGGAGCACTCTGGAAGGAAGTTAATCCTGCCGCCATTTTATTTTCAGTTCGCATTTTATTCAACCACTCCGATTGGAGCAGGTTTTTATTACTTTACCTTTTGTTAACTTTATTTCTTGCACTGTCTTTTAATTTCATTTATTTTCCGCACTGCTTTACTTTCATTTACTTTCCGCACTCGCGCTACTTTCATTTACTTTCCGCACTTAAATACTTTTTTATGAAAAATCTAAAAATGAACTTTTACTTTACCATGTCTGGCTAATTTTATAAAGGTTAGAATGTGAAGATCATAACTGAACCGATAATCTGTACAATTGTTAGTGGAAACACTTAAGGGCTATTTTAACTTTCAATATAAGTTTTCCTGTTCTTAAATTCTGTTGGGTAAGATCGAAAGCCATCCAACGCCTATCTAAACTTAATTGTTTTTAAACTAGTTCAAAAACAGCGAAAGCGCTTTGTTTAGTTTATTAGGAGTTTTTAATTTAAAAGGAAAAGAGATTTTAAAACCATTTTCGGACGCGTTAAGAAGTTTAAAGTCTGGTTCGTAAGAACCTCTTTTTTTTAGAAAATCCAGGTTAAAATACTTTTCAACTTGGTCAAGATACTATATTTCTTAAAAATAGGTTTACTACTCTAACGCAATGCGCGCCTTTTTATCCGTGACAATAAGAGGGTTTGATTAGGGGGTACAACTCGGTTCTGAATACGCGAAAGCGACAGTTCCTGTCAAATTAGTTCTTTTTAAAGTAGAAAACATTGCCCGTAAGTAGTTCTATTAGCAAGTACTTGGATTATCAATTGGTTGTGTGAATTGCATTCGAACCTGTCTTTATCAATTAATTACTTTATTTACTACCGTGCACTCTTCAAAACTACTATTTTCAATCACCTTAGATACACACCTTAACAATAGATAGCGATAGATTGACACTTGGTCTCTGTGGATACGATAATCTTTTATATTACTCTGACGCGTTCGTACACTTGCGAAAAAATACGCATCAAAAGTCTCCCCGCGAGACAGTGCCCGGAACTCTCCTCCCACACGAGGAATTTCTCCAAAGCAAGATCACGAGTTTTTCATTCAGCTCACAACCCCATAAAACACAACGCTCGCACGGTCACGTGCACGTCACCATCGCGACGGCATCACGAACAGACCCTCCACACACAGCGTAACAACAGGCTAACGGCGATGGAGACGACGGAACCATCATCCACCACCGGCGACTACCACATATACAACCCTAAGTCTCCTAAAATCTAACCTAACCACATGCACCGTCTAAGTAAACATCGACAAAAAGCAAAACAAGGAAAAGAGACGACTTGCTCGTAAATATGAGGCTGAAAGGACTTGCTCGGAGCTTCAAACAATGAAGGTTGCAACGGACAGCGTTCACGGGCAAGAAATTTACTGAAGATTGAAGGAAAAGGTTCTGAATGAAGGTTTTTCCCCCTATTTATACAGGAGGTCACGTGCAACCACACGCGCACATAGGTCATAATGACTACCCGCTAGCCATCATTGCCTAAGCGGCGGCGGCACAAGTTCCAACACACACGTGGCAACCCCCGTACCGTTTCGTATTCCACTAAACTGTTGGTACCCACCGGTAACGGGCAACGTATAACGACCACGACCAACAACCACAACGGACAGTAGAAACCACGGGCTTCCACAGCCGACGAGCAAAACGCTCCACTTCCCCGAGACTATACGCTATCCTTAAGTCATCACTTCCATGCTCGGAAGCAACGACTTGGGGGGCTACTGTTCTGGACTGGGCCAACGGCCATGCGCGGCCCAATCCGTGACTGCTACAGTAACGGCCCAAACGCTTGGATCCAGTCCATTAAGATGACAAAAGTACCCTTTTGCCACTACAACCGGGCACTGACTGCTCAGCCCTGCCCGGAATTATTGTCCGCCACACATGAACTACAACTCCCCGACAGCTGACGGACAGATGCCCGCAACTACCCTCCTGCCCGTCATAACGGCTAGTTTGGGCAGTTACCTATTCTTCAGGAAAACGGTTATTTCGCCTTGAAAATAGGACCGCTGGCCACGCGCTGGGGAACATTATATAAACCCTCTCAAATGAGAGGGCGAGGTATCACATTCTCACCCTAAGCATACACTTTGTACTTGCCCCTTTTTTTCTCTGACCCTTTCTTACTTGAGCGTCGGAGTACCTTGCAGGTACACCACCTTTCCTCCTCGTCACCCGTCCGAGCACCTTGCCCATCTGAAGACCAGCGTGCGTGGATCTGATAAAATACTCGAGATCACATACTATCAAATGTAATTATTTTCATAATATTATTATGCTTGTTATTGTGATAAAAAAAATATAAAGATACTTACATGATCTGTAAACACTGTATTTAGTAGCTATGTCGGTTATTTCAAATAACAGTATTATTAAAACATAAATATGCAATATTTTTATTTTATTTTAAAGACTATATTCATAATCTAATATGGATGAAAGGAGATTAAGAAAAATATCACATAACTTGAACAACCAATTGCAAAATTTTATATTGATAATTAATTTTATAAAAATGCTGCTTAATCCATTATACAAAATGAAAAACAGTACTTCATAACATAAATTAACCATGCATAAAAAATAAATAAAAAAACAATACAAAGATGTCTTGACATTCAAAATGCAAACAACAAAGACTAAAAGTTGACTATTAAAAGGATGAACATTCTTTCAATTCTTTGGTTCTATCTTCACTTTCTTAGGTGACTTGGTCCCCGAGTATTATGTAGCTCCAACAATGTCACAATCATTATCCTCTTCAATTGAAACTGATGAATACACTTTTTTGGAGTGCCATCGCTATTGAATTCAGGTTCATTCTCTCCACATGCCGACACAGAATGCTACACAAAACATAAAAAGATAATAGTCAATATCTAATTCTGGCACAAAAACAAAAAGAAAAAATATTGAATACATAAATAACATGTGCATATGCAAAATTTCCTAACTTACAAAAGACACATCAACATTGCTTGCATCCTTTCCACTATCAATCTTGGTCTAACAATAAAGAAACAAAATAATATAAGACATATTTCAAGTTACAGAATCAAGATTTATTATGGAAAAATGGTAACCTACATCAGAGCTTAATTGAGGATTTGATTCATTTGCAACAATCTTTGGATTTTGGGGCTTTGACTGATTTTGTTTACGACAAAAATAAATAAAACATAGGGTCATTCAAAAAAAAAATATATGAAACAATGTGATTAACAAGAAGGGTTTCACGTTATACCTCACAGTTGACATAGTCATTTAAAATCTGATCAATAGAGGATTTATCGGTCAGAAGCTTGTGAACAGAAGCTTGACTAAAGTTTGGTTGGACCTTTACTCTAAATGTCATCTTCTTCTCTAATAGATAATCAAGCTCATCAGAATACACCATATGATCATCTTCTCCAGCCTATGAAAAATTGATGCAAATTAACTACAGTATTTTATATTAATAAGAAAACAAATTTATAATCAATATTAAATAAAAAATATATATAAACCTCAAGCATGGTTTTACGCATGTCATTGGCTGTTTTGCCTATGATCATAGGCAGTTTTAAGGTCCGGCCATGCCCAGGCTCTGGCCAAAAAAATTTCCTTCTTTACACCATAATTTTAAAAATTGCGGCGGTTAAAAAGTGCTATTACAGCATTCTAAACCGCCACGATTAACGAAAATGCAAAAATATAAAAATTTCAACCAAAAATTAAATTATGAAAGTGATATTACGGCGGTTTAAACCGCCACAATTAATGAAAATGCAGAAAAATACAAATATAAACCAAAAATTTAATTATAAAAGTGCTATTACGGCTGTTTAAACCACCACAATTAATGAAAATGCAGAAAAATACAAATTTAAACCAAAATTAAATTATAAAAGTGCTATTATGGCGGTTTAAACTGCTACAATTAATGAAAATGCAGAAAATACAAATTTAAACAAAAAATTAAATTATAAATTATAAACTATGAAAAAAAAAAACATTTATAATGTTGTAAATTATGGTTTAAACCAAAATTTTTATATTTTTATGCATAAAAATACAGATTTAAACCAAAATATTATAAATTATGCAAAAAATTATATTTTGGGTTTAATGGTAGTGCACTATCAGTGTAAATAAGTATTACACATACATCCAATCAAAACATTTTAAAGTGCCAAATCATATAAATTATTTAAGATTTACAGGCTGACTTGGCGGGATACATGGTTGTCATTGGTTGACAGTGTAAAAATAATTTATACTGTCAGTGCACCATCCATTTTCTCTTATATTTTTATGCAATTAAGTATACATTACATCTATTTTTTTGATATTATAATATTTAGATTCAACTACATTACAAAAAGTGCAAAAATTGAAATAAAGATTAAAGGTGCAATTTATGACCAAATTAACCAAAAATTAAAAATGAATACTTAGAAGAAATAAAAATTAACATAAAAGTAGCAATTACTAAAATAAATAAAAAAACATGTACAGTGTTGTAAAAAAGAAGTAGAAAAGAATAAATTTTATCCTCAAATATATAAAAAATATATTAGGACTCTATACAATTCTATAGATCAATTTCTACAATTATAAAAGAAAATATTTGATTTAAAAAAACAATAAAAACAAAATTCATTGTAAAGGAACTGACGTGTCAAAATAAAGGCGGTCAAAACTGCCATTTTTCTATTAACACTACATCAGTTTATAAAACTGTCATATTTTAATGTAAATAGTGGCGGTTTTATTAAACGCAATTTTAAAACCGTCATATTTCATACAAATTTTTGCGGTCTTTAAATTTTTGCCCAGACTTCAAAAAAATTCTGGCTCCGCCACTGCCTATGATATTAACACAATCATTATCCCATAACACAAAACGGTACTTTGCATCTCAATCTATTACGTATATATCAACTATATACTTGTGAAATTATATATATATGGCTATGGTTGCATTATGTTACACTTATGATATAATAATCATGTTGAACTTAACTACAACATTATTAAGTTAACCTTGGTATAGGATTATCAACATCTTCACCACAACCATATTTATACGAATTTGCAGGAGCAAGGGATTTCAAATAGCACTTGGTGCAACCATAATAGAACCAACCGTATTTTGAAACAACAAATTTCAATGTTGTTGCCACAGTAACATAAATAGTCTCCTAAAAATTTATAATATCATAGCTAAATGAGTATATGGCAATGTTGCATTCTCACAATGTAATAAAAATTTAAAAGTTATACATGCTTTAACTTGCAGAAGTCACTCAGTGGCATGCATTTAACATTATAAACAAACCTTTCGATTGATGGAATCTATGTTCCACCAGACTAGTTAGACAACGTCTGCGTGGATTGAGTAGGCCTCTCATTCTTCTGTGTATCAGGTAAACTAAAAAGGAATAACACAAACAATCATCACGAAAAACAAAATGAAGTTATACAATAAACTTATAACATAACTACAAAGTTTCAAGATAATATACTTTGACAGAAATTCCTGGATAACAGGAATGTTTTCGTTGATCAACAATTTCGATCCACTCCATCCATTGGAAACTGAAGCATCATAGTCATAAGCATTGACATTAATAATAACAAATTAAATGTAGTTAAGATAATATTGTAATATATAAGAAAAATTTCTTGTTCAATCCAATACACGACCTTGGAAATCCTTGATCATTGCATGTGTCAAAACAATGACAATCGCTCCACAATTTGTTTCGTCGTTATAGTAACTTAAAAACTTAGTTCCATATCTGTCCCATAAACTGCAGTTTATAATATTTCCCCTACATAACATTTTGAATTAAGTATAAAAATATTCAAGATATTTGATAAATGGATTATAAGATTAATAAAACAAACTAACCCTAAATCCCTAAGTCTGAAAGAAACCAGAATCATCTTCCCGTCTGATTTCGATTGATAGTTGTTAACCTCATGGACAACACCTATAATATCTGATAATACAATTCGATTATAAAAAAAGTCAGATACTCTATATTCAGTAAAAAAAATATATACAACTTTAATATCAAGAAAACCAAATACCTTCAAGCCTGTTAACTTCACAATCTCCTTTAAGAATATCAGAAAAATCTTTGAAGAATAACTTATTAGGAGGAATATTGACAAGCTTAAACAGATGTACCACTTAAGAAAACAAACTTCTTCAAGTGATCACAAACCTTCAATTGAAAATCATTGTCGTAAACATTACCATTTTTATTATGCAAGTCATATTTTCTTTCAACAACTGTTTTCTCTTTGCTGTATGGTCATTTCGAACCAAGACTTGAATTCAATCTCCTTGGAATTGAAACAACGAAATACATTATGTTAAAAGAATGTTCCAAAATTAATAACATCAATTAGTAACAATAGACTAAAATACACCAGACCTTGGCATCCATTACAACCATTTCAAGATGTTTTATACCCTTGCTATTAACGATGCTCCATACATCAAGAATACGGACAACAAGACGCCATGTTTCCTTAGAATCATTGGTATCACCCACGAAGTCGAATTTTCGAGACATTGGCTCCTGATTGTTTGGAAAAAAAATTCATAAGACGTTAGTGCATGCAGAAATTGCAAGAGGGAAATAAAGAAGAACCCTAACAAAGGTTTTTAAGGAAGAAGAACCCACAAAAATGTAACTTTTACCGTATATGGAGTATCTGCTATGATTGTGTTAAAAGAGGGAATTCAAACACTATGAAGGCAAAAGAGTATAGGGTTTATATTGAAATTTGTTAGAATACAGAAAGTCTGTCTTTTGAAATTGGGAGAAAAATTCAAAAGACATGTTAATGGCTTCTTTATCAATGATACGTGAAATAAGGAAAAAAAAAATTGGAAGAGGAAATAATCAGTAATGTGGAGTGCAAAAGCAGAATATTTTGTTTTATCAAGGTAGAGGAGTTATTGTCAATTAACTTAATCATACAATGACATTTAATGTAAATAAAAAAAATTGATTAAGAATGAATTTAAAAGGTTAATTATGTAATTATGTCGGCTATCTCTTTTCTTATATTGATAATAGATTGACGACAAATTGTGGTGGTTCAAAGTATCAATACCCCTGCCTTTCCAAACTTGCTACATTTTCATGGATATGTCCAGTTGGGCCTTTATGATGGTGCCGTTGCACTTTACTTCCAAATGGTGGAACTTGGAAGATGGTGTTGATACTGGCCTGTTCACCTTCCCTAGGTTACGTCATTCACCACACAGGTACAATTGTTTCTTGAATCATTCAGTTTAAGGTTTGTACCACATGTTTCTTGTTAGAGTTGTTCAGCTAGTATTTTAAATTTTTAATAGAATTTTATTTATGCCTCGTTGCTTACACCCCTCAATTTACTTGGGCGCGTGGAATTCAAGTTTGAGATTGAAGTGCCGTGGACAAAGTCAACGGTTTTTTAACTAAAGTCAACAATATATTGTTGAAGAACACATTAGTCGAAAAGAACAAACGCATATATCTAATGTGCAGAAAATGCTAACAATTCTTTGGAGTGAACAAATAGTATATATCATATAGCTATACATAGTATGAGCAAGAAGTAGCTCAAAGAATAGAATCAGAGTACAAGAAGAACTCTTATGTGTTTCAAAGGGCTGATGGAATGGAACACCTAATCCTCCATCCCTTTATTTTACAAAATCTAAATCATCATAAGGAAACCATAAAAGAACAAAACAAGTATTAATATTACAACTATGACACAAATTCTACTAATTAACTTAGTACTAATGAACTCATAGCCTGAGCTTGAACTTACAACTACTGTCTGAAATGCTAATATCATTATCAGCACCAAGGCTATCCACCACAACCTCACACCTAACACGAAACTTTACTCTAAACAGCTTCAACTTACCAATCTTAACCCTCACGTTCTGATTCACCTTAATATTAAGAGGTAAATTACCTTTCTCTTGCAGCTGCTGCTGCAGAGTATTTACTAAACCAGTTGCATCTTGTGTTTGACCCGATAAAGGCAGATTAAGCACGGTTATATTCCGATGACCCTGATAGAAATTCGGCAAAGACCCTTCACATAATTCTGTTTCTTTATACCAAGCACTTATATTGCTTCCACTTACATAGTATATTCCAATCTTCTTGTTTGGGTTTCTAGCAATTACAGTCACATCGAAGGTAACAAAAAGATTGTTATTATCAGAAAGATTGAACTGAGTTATTCTCAATCTGTCTACTGAGTATTTAGGAAGCTTTGGCCTAAAAGCAAGGTAGAGTGTTCCAATGGTGATGGATATTGCAATGATAAGAATCAGCAATATGGTGAAGGTGCAGCACAGGAACCTGCAGCAGCAACTTCTTTTCTTCTTTGGTGGCTGAGAGTGCCTCACTGGAAAGTGACGTTTCGGAATAGGTGGAACACTGCTATCGGATTTTGAAGTGTTTCGAGGATACAAAGGAATTGTTGGTTTGGTTTGTGACTCCAAATCATTAGCAGGGTGAATTCTCTGATGATCTGTCATCATATTTTGTTATCAGAAAATTTGGCTCAAGAAAAAGTATGCGTGATCAATGCAAATGTTCGACAGAGTTTGTTGTTAAATAGATGAATTAGTATTCAATGATGTGAAGCAACAAAGAGGGTGGGAACATGAATACGTATAGGATAGAAGGAATGAGCAAGTCGTTGCAGATATGAAGGCTTTGAAGCTTTCCCATGTTTGACTTTAATGGTTAAGAGGGTCATTATCAAGTTCTATATTGTATGATAAAAGATATGATCATCAATCAATTGTGCCAAATATATTTTAAAATTGATTCTTCATAATTCTAATGAAAATATGGAATTCAATAGAAATAACTGTTTGATTATTTTTAGCTTGGAATCGAAATATTCCTTACATATCATTAATGCATTTTATGTGGAAAACATTTGTCTATTCTATGAAGAGAGATATTTGAAACATTTGAATAAATGTGTTAAGTGCAAGTGTTGGATAATGAATTGAAAAAAGTTCTTTAATTTTCGTATCCGAGATCTTTTCAGCCACCTGTTTCAAATGTTTGTCAATAATTTAGGGAAATGTTCATTATACCCGTACTCGTGCAATCGAAATTCGAGAATGCACTTTGAATATTCAGAGATGCATCTTCAGACGTATTTAAAATCACACCAAACTTCGTTTTTTTTTGGATTCACTCTATATTGGACAAAATATGATCTAGAGATACATCGTCATCTATTATTTAGGAGTATCCGAAGATGTATATCCGAAATGTCTATTGAAGTTCTTTAAAAGATAGTGGAAACGTGTTGATGGCAATGAGGATTATTTTTGGAGATGCATCTCCAGAAAATCCCCTGAATCATTTCAGCTGAGCACCATTGTTCCAACATTGTAATTTTTTTAGGCCAAGTTATATTAAAGTAAAATCAAACTAAAATCAAGTTTCACTAAAGTTAAATGAAAGTAAAAAGTCGTACATTAATTCACAAAGTCAACATCATACATAATATTTGTTCGAAAATACAAAATAAAATACATCCATACATAAACTATTGGGTTTGTCGAACCCCTTCCTTCTTCTCCTTTGCCTGTACTGCACGACATTTCATAACTCAGTAACCATGTTCGCCACGAGGCCAATTGGGGACTGTCATCCTCAAAGAGTCTTGCCTCTATGTCTGCTCTACCCATCTCGCAAACTCGTCGACAGACCGTCATCACGCCCTCGCAGTGGTCATCCTGAGCCTCAAGTACCTCCTAGTTAGCTTGCCTAGGCTGTCTTCCAGGAAAAAATAGTGTCATGATAGGGTGACATCCTATAGAACCATGTCATGTAGCCGTCTACTTAGGCCCATTGTATATGAGCTAGTACCCTGCGATACTCCTTTCGTACCAGGTGACTCTCGAAATTATCTAGTATCACATCGAGATCTCTGCGGAGGACGGTGAGAGGAGTGAATTCATAGAGGGCCTTAGAATAATTTGCAGATAGTCAAACTGTTGCATCACTCGCTCGGGTAGATAATGATACATAAGAGATGACCCACATGCTAGCCGTCCAGAATATAAGGATATGACATCCAATGGACGTGTCTCGCGGTGACCACTGTATGTGCAGAAGCAAATGTCATCTGTCACAAGACGGTCAACCGCATTATCCCCCTGTACGGAATATACGTGGCATCATGCGACCAATCCTTTTTGTAGGCAGGTGCAACTTAAAAATCGGTGATACGAGGGAAGTGGGAGATGATCCATCCCTTAAAATTTTTCATATACAATATTATTAACAAGTGTAACAAATGAGTTATGTAAATATTAGTAACAGTAAATTACTGTAAACAGCGTGCAACTCCTTGTTATTTGCTTTTCCTTTCAAAGACATATGTGCCCAGCTTTGAGTATAGGTTGACCAAATAGGAGGCCCCCAGTTGTACTCATGAATCGCAGTAAAATCGATTCCAATATCTTTCGCCCGTGGTTTACCAGTTTTAGAGATGTACGCTTCTGTAAAAAAAAATTACCATTATCTATTTAATTAGTTGAAAACATATGTATTGCAAAAGAAAAAAACTATACCCCTCATTCCCATATATGCATAGCAGCATTATTTGCATAAAGATGAAGTAAGGTGTTATCAACTGGTCCTCCCGAATAACTCTCTAATGGATCAACGACTTCCTCCTAACCTCCAGGGGCTTCAGGATCTGCTCAATCATCTGGGGACTTGTGGCCCACTGAAGTGGATGCCTGAGAGAGGCGACTACGAGAAATAGAAACCTCAACACTGTGAACTTGATGATTGTGAACCATAAAATGAGTTATCATTAACTAGTGGCCTCATGGTTCTAGCAGTGCCCCTCTCACATTGTACCAACGCAGTTTGGGACATATGTCCTAACCTAACTTTGTCAGGGTTGTTCTTAGATATTGCACATGCGTTACAAACCGAGACAGAGAAAAACAACATGTTAGTACAAATCCACAAAATCAGCGAAATTTTAGGTCGAGTCCAATCTGGAGATACATCTCCAAAAATAGCACTGGGAAAATTCGAAAATGCATCTCTGGACAAACCTACGATTCTTAACCATGGCAGAGACGCTATTGTTGCCCTAACCCTTAACAACTTTGTCAATGCATGTTCTTGTAGGCTACCAGTTTCATTTACACTACTATCTAATGTATCTAAAATAACTAATGCAACTTAAAAAACTAACTTCAAATCAAAACATAAAAAGAGATTTTTTTTTAAAACTTACCAATTAAAATTGATGAGAAGGAAAAGGTTGAATGTATGTGATGCAGGAAAGGAGGAGAAAAAACTTCAACGTTAGAAGTTTGAATGAATGAATGAGATGCTTAAATGTGTGAGAGCTCAAATGTTTTGTTTAGAAAAGTTTTTAGAAAATGAAGAAGGAGGAAGAGGGAAGGTCTGACGCGAGCACATGAAACAAAAGCGTCTGAAGATTCATCTATGGACCACTCACTAACTTTTGAATAAATGGTGTTTACGAAGATGCATCTTCGAACGTATTTTTTGTGCACATGAAGATGCATCTCTAGATTAAATTTTGGCATAATAAGAGCGCCCCATCAATTTGATCTAAAAATGGTTGAAAAAATATGCGTCTGAAAATGCATTTCCAAACGATATGAGCATTTATAAATTTTTAGAGTGGTAGGGGAATATATATATATATATATAGGCAAAATACCCTTTTTGGCCCTTTAACTTTACCTCGGGGTTCATTTTGGTCCCTTAACTTTAAAAAGTGTCATATTGGCCCATTAACTCTTCAAAACGTTCTATATTCGTCCTTTTCGTCTTATTAGCGACGAAAAAAATTAAAAAATCAGTCGATAAATTCATCGCTAATAAGACAAAAGGACTAATATGAAACGTTTTGAAGAGTTAAGGGACCAAAATGACACTTTTTAAAATTAAGAGACCAAAATGAACCCCGAGATAAAGTTAAAGGACAAATAATGGTATTTTGCCTATATATATATATATATATATATATATATATATATATATATATATATATATATATATATATAAGGGTCGAAAGAATAATCCCATAATTGAAACCACGTAGGAATTAGACCGGGCTTGTGGCTTGACTAGTATATATGACTTGTACTTCCTTGAGAACTTGGTGAGATTTTTACTTGGCGCACCTATACTTTTATCTCACACCACTACATTTTTTATTATTCTTACTTTAGCCATGTCATAATCTACATTTGTACACAATCAGATCCTCTCATTAGTCAAAATTTGGTACAATGGATAAATATGCAGTAGAAGAAATTGTGAACCATGTATTGCATTTAATAGATTAAAGAAAAATATTGTAGCATTTTTCCGTATTTTCTCAAAAAAAATGTGGTGTATTTCACATTAATGGAAGATGCACTGTATATTGCATTTTATCACACCTTATAAAAAATGAAGTAGGCTAATTTTTATCTGTTTCTTCGCGTGTTTTCTTGTAGATGCAAAAATGGATATAATGGTCAAGATTACGCCAATAATTTTGTATGGTCTAAATTTTTTTTTTTTTAAAAAGCAATATATTGAAGAGAATACAAGGGGTATTCAAGCCCTTACAAAAAGGAGAAAAATTCTCTATCAAGTCTAATCAAGAAAACTAGAAAGAATCCATATAAAAGCCTAAAAAACTAGACTTGGAATAGAGAATATTTCTAATACACCCCCACATCCAAGCTAAAATTTTAACACTCCAACACACATCATCTATAGAAGAAACAACCGAATTGAAAATACGATTGTTACGCTCCGGCCATAACGCCCAAATAACGGCCAACCAAACAACTCCTCTACCTTTCTTCCTACCGCCTCCTCCACACCACCGTAAGAAAAACTGAGTAACATCTCCTTGGAACTCAACCCCCTCTCCTAGCTAACTGCCAATGCTGCGCCACACCTTGACAGAGAAATAACAGGAAAAAAACAGATGAGGGCAGTCTTCATCGTGCGCAGAACAGAGCAGGCAGGAAGGGTCCATATGTAGACCTCTATGTTTAAGCTCGACACGCGACGGAAACCTACTCCACAGAGTTTTCCACCCAAATACCTTAACCTTCTCGGGAGCCTTTAACGACCAAAGCAAAGCTGTAGTTCGTCTTAGTAAATCATATCTAAAATGAATTAGTATCTCTACCTTGCATTTATTTAATTTAACATGTTTGCTCTCCATTTGATTTTAGGGTTATCGAGAGTATCACTCTACTAGATCTGAACTCTAAATTGAAAATCTTTTAATTATTGATGATAATCAAAGGGTGAAGACCGAATATCAGCCTATCTCGATTAAATTTGAGGGGAAAATTAGGTTGTATCATTTTCATCTCAAGAACTATGAAGATGTTAAAACAATGTTTCACACATTTCATCAATAATAAACTAAGGATCCAATCGAGATGGATGAGACACTTGCAAGATCAACAAATTCTATTCATAAAATGATAAAATGTTCATCTATTGTTGCAGATGATGAAATTATGACTAGAATATGATAGTCATATGTTCTCTATGTTATTTCATGTTAAAACATACATACATAATAAGACATAAGATAATGTATAAAACAAGTCAGAAAACAACAACAAGGCATAAATCAAACGGGTTCACCATGTGCTAGATATGCAATCCTCGCTATGTTAGCATATGCCTAACCATTCGGGTTGGTCACACCCAAAGTCTCATTCGCAAGAAAGGATATGAATTGCATCTTCTGGTGATCAATAATACCAGGTGGTGGAGAGAGTGGTCGCACAAAAGGTCCAGGTGCACCAAAAGGTCCAACAACATTTAGTGGCGATGCTATAACTACACCTAGAGGGATGATGCAAGGATGTTATATCTTGCCATACCACTCTAGGTAGCCTTCTAAGGACTAACTAGAAAGCAATACATGAAGGTGTGAAAAGTACACAAGAAGGGGGGTTGAATTGTGTTTCGCGTTTTCTTTAATTTAACTTCTAATCAGAGTTTCAGAATCATAACTGGTGTTCAGATTCTATTTTAATTCATTGGCAGCAGATATAACAGAAGTAAATAAAATAACAACAGAAGACACAAAAGATTTATCATGGTTCCTCCCCTAACTGAGAGTACTCCAGTCCCCTTGCCTCACAAGAGATTTTCATTATAACTACTTCATGATTACAATCGTTTATGCTTCTGCATAAGACTTTTACACCTGCTCAGACCAATTATCTAAGACTTACTTTGCTTAGAGCACATGTCTAAGACTTTCCCTTGGTCACACCTTCTGACCGAGCCACATACTCCAAGGTCTTCTGGTTGAGACTTCCCCTTACTTAGAGCACATGTATAAGACATCTCTTGCTCATGTCCTCTGGCCGAGCCACCTGCTCTTCTGGCCATCCAGACTGAAATTTCCCCTTTGCTCAAGCTCTCTTGAGACTTCATGCTCATGCCCCTCAGACAGAGACTTTCCCTCTGCTCAATCAGACTAGATGAATAAGACTTTCACAGCTCAAACACTTAAGCAATGAGACTTACGTAGCTTAAGCATCTTGGCTAAAGACTTGTTGCTTGAATCCTAATGAGACAAGACTTTTACTCAAGCACTGTTCGCTGGTGAATTTGGCGAACAACCTCTGGTTTCCTAATTTATGAAAATTAGTTTACTAACAGGACCAACCAAACAAATCCTAGGACAAAGTGCTTTTGAGAATGTTTTTGATTTTGAAAAGGAATGTATTCGTTCCGTGTTTCTAAGATTTCTTTTAACAATTGTTTCGACTGATAGAACAAAGACACGGTAATGGCGAAAAAAGTAATTGAAACAAACTTAAACTAAAACAAAGTAAATTTCTTAAGTAAGAAGATAACTTGAATATAAAGAAATGAAGGAAAACTTGAAATTTTATTGAAATGCATAAAGGTAAACTGGTGTTTCCCACACATACATTTTCCAGAACACTCGTTTCTCTCGCACGGTTACTTTGAGTATTTGCGGTAATTTGTACAAAGTTTGGAACACACCCAATCTAACATCAAGACCTCCTATTTATATACAAACGAAATAACTGCCCATAACAGCTATCTCTCCTAATGGCGACAAATGTCATTCTGCATGTATTCGCCTCCTAGATGCGTTCCACGCGTCCAATTTCGAAAATGAAACTCCCTCCTGAAATTTGAAATTCAAAACACCCGTCGAATGGGCCGAATCTTCTCTCGTCGAAATTATCTTCCTTACTTGGAAAAATCTGCCAATGCTTCAAGTACCATTTGCCTTCGACATGCCCTTTTTCCATCAGAAATTTCCTCATTGAAATGACCTGTCGAACTACCTTGTCGAATTTCCTTTTTTCTTTTGAACCATTTCCCTGGCGTCGAAATTAGCCACCTACAAGCACATAGCAAGAGACTTAATCTAAACTACTGAAGGCTCACCAGAATAGAGAACAAGGTGTACATGATGCAAGCATAAGAGGTATGGGAAATCACCATAACAATGACCTAAAGCTCTTAAGATTTCTAAGATATTTAATGGTAAGAAATCTTAAGGCTTTTACAATTACAACCTAAAACATAAAATCTGCATATTACATTAGAGTTGATAATTGCTTGATCTTGCTACTCCTTCATCAGAAGAACCCTTGTTAAGATTCAAACTTGAATCTTTAGGCTTATATATAGCCTTTTCAGAAACTAGTCTTTAAGGAAGTGACTTGATTAAGTGTCTTTACCTTTACTCCATAGTACAAGAGACGTTGAAGATGGATGCACAACAGATTTTGAATCCAGTGTGTAACGCATTTAACCTTTGACTCTTTAAGAGGTTTTGTACTGATAGAGTCGTTGAGAGCAGACGTCCGTAGAGCATGCCAACCTTTCTTGAGCCTTGAAATCTTGTGGACTCTAGCTGATAAGATAATACAACTTGCTTTCTGCAGTACGAATAATCCACAACTTTATCACCAACTCTGAATGGTACCAGATGCTGATATATACTTACCAAGTGTAGTAACTCGTCTGAATGGTGAGGCCTTCAACTCAGAGTCTGCATCAAGCCACACTAGCAATTGTTCTTCAGACTTTGCCACCAGAAGCTAGCAATGAAGCAACTCCCAAGTGTGTCTAAGTAAAACAGATTCTGATTATTTATGTACAAGAACAAGAACCTGCATAAACAAAACACACATCAAATAAACCATTGTTCTTTTAATACTTTTGTTATCATCAAAACTAAAAGAGAATATGTCATGAACAAATCTTGTGCTAATAATACATGCACTAAATTTTCTTGAATAACAGTGACACAACTCACCATGTGATGCAAAAACAAGATGACAATATTGGGTGGTTGTATCCTCTTCCTTAATGACATCCATTAGTTTAGAAATATGTATCTTAAATGTACCCTTGGAGGGAATGTTTGGTCGCGGGGTGCCTCCCGTGATGGATTTAATATATTGGAGTTAATATATAGGTTATTATGTGGACTTAGCGAAATTTGACCTAAAGTTCAAGTATGGCATGCCCATGTTCCAAAGATCAAAACTCCTTAAATTTTCAACTTTTATGGACGTTTCCTTTTGCCAAATATCCTTCTTGATGTCCTCTGAAACTTTGCTGTAGAGGTCAAACGTCAATTCATGCTCCAAGGACCTCAAATCTTGAAGGCCATTTGTGCACAAAACTATGTCATGACATATTTGATGTAATGTCTACCTGTTTTTAAGTGCCACGACCTCAACTTTCAACTAATGCCATTTTCACCTCAAGTATCCTTTTGGATTTATTCTTTTTGCATTGTGTTCTCCCCCATGAGAAGATCATTTGGCTCAAAGAAAATCAAGAAATGCACGAGTAGATTGGATTTGGCCTAGCTATGAACATGCCTCCATGAAGCTGAGTTTTGGTCATGACCAGATTTGCAAATTCACTCAAATTTCCAAATTAAGTAAATGTATACACATTTTTTTGTCCATGATGATGTTAAGTGCTGCTTTGTAATTAAAAAAATGACCCAAAATTGGAAGGTTCTCACTGTGTTTTGGCTGATTTCATGATCAAGCTCAGTCACACTTTTGACACACTTGATTTCACACGATTCTAACAAATTTTCACATGTATCCCATTCATTCACCTCCGCTATAAATAGAGCTATCATTTTCACTAAAAACCAAGCTTAGAAAGCCCCCATAACCTCTGCTCAAGCTCCCACATTGCACTAAATATTTGTGATTTCATTTTCAAATTCTAAGCTTTTTCAACCTTATTTCTTGATTTCATTATCTCTATCGTACTTCTATGAAGCTTCTGCAACAAGAATCAAGCTCTAAGACTCACTGAATTTCTCTAACCAGATCCAACTTTCAGCACCTCCGATCATCATTTGGACAAGGTAGTTATGAGCATCTTTTGGACTCAAACTAGTTACCACAATGTAGCCTTTTGCATCTTGATTGTTTCCCCTCAATCACCTTGTGTTGATTATGCATATTAGTCATTAAATTTTTGATTTCGTGTTTTCTTGTTTCACTGTATTTCTTTGAAATTCTCCATGCTCATTTTCAATCAATGAAAGTGATGCAAATGTTCGAGTTCGCTTCAATGAGACAGTCACAATGGCATTGATCTCATGATCTAGTTTTTCCATTTACTAAAATCCAATGAGCATCTCACCTGAGAAGATGACCGGAGAAGCTCACGTGGTGGCATGAGATGTTTTGATTTAAAATGTATCATGTGTGTTATTTCATTTAAACTCCACTGTGTCTCTCTTGATATGAGCTGAAATTCTGGTATCAGATATGTGATGTTAAGTGTGATGTCACAACAACACAATCTTCTATATGAAACAAGGCAATAAAATAACAGTAAATCAACACAGAGAATTGTTCACCCAGTTCGGTCTAACTACCTACGTCTGGGGGCTACCAAGCCAGGGAGGAAATTCACTATTAGTAGTATTAAATTACAGACTCAACAATCCCAGTTGACAATCCACTAACTTAATCACTACCCAATGACACTTCTACCTAAGATACACTTAGATATGAGAAACCACTCACTCCCCCTAAATCACCACAGTGATACAATTCAAAGATTACAAAGTATAGAAGTCACACTTCCAAAACACAACTTGATCTTGCTTAAAAGCTTTGATCAAGAACAATTAACAACTCAAAACAATTACACCAATTCAAACATGAATGGCTTACAATACACAGACGAAAACACACACTTGACTCTCAGTCTTTAATCTCTTGCTTTCATACCTTCCAAGTAGGGTTAAGGCTGCTTTAAATAGAAACTCAGACTTGGGCTTGGACTCCTTGAAAATATCTGATTTGATTTTGAATTTAAAACAGATTTTATCTTCAAATCTTTTCATATCTTTCAACCCTAATAAATAACAAGATCTGCTCCATATCTGATTGCAACAGAAAGAATCTAATCCAAGATCTTCGCCTGCAATCTCTCAATCAGATCTTCTAATAACTAATTAAAACACGCACAGCCCTAAAAACACAACAACTAATGTTCTGTCACTCAATGTCAAGACATCGTTTTTGACATCAGTACACAAAACTGCAACCCTAACAAACTTAATGTTAGTAACTCATGTTAAGACATCAGACATATGACATCTTCAACAACATTGTTTTACCAAAATTCTAGCCAATAACAAGAACTAACAATCTCCCCCTTTGGCTAATTTTGGCTAAAACAATCTCAGCCAACATCAGAGATACCTGCAGCGGATAAAACAAACTAACATTCTCACCACACAAACAGCAGCAACAACTACCAATAGCTGCACAACTACAAACTCCCCCTCAAACCTAGAACCACAATAAAACGCTAGGCAAACAGTAAACAGCAACACTAGGCTAACTCTCTCCCTTTTTAGCCACAAATTGACAACCTTGAACCTATCAAAGCAGCAAACACAAAGTCCTGACATTTACTATGACAAGGTCAAATAACAAGCTTCCCAAAAAGAACAAGTTCCAAAACTTTGACTGGTCAGGCGATACAAACAATGTCCTCTCTATGCATTATAAAAACCAAGCCTTCTTGCTTCTAACAATAGAACTAGGAAATAACCATGAGTCAGTCTAACAGAGATGCAGGAAAGAAACACATGCAAGAGGTTAAGAAACCAGATCCACAGAAGTTGAAGAACAAAACACTGTCTACAGCTGGGGCAACTCCAGGAGCAACAAGAACAAGAAAAACATCAGAGACAAGGATGAAAACCATCAAAAAACCTCCAGTGCAACTTCATGCTTCTGATGATGAATGGAATGAAGATTGGAAAACTTTTCTTGATTCAGGGGGTTGGGATAATCTTTAGACCCTTTGTTTGTTGCTTTTGATGTACTAAAATCTAATATTGTATGCTTTAAGCAGTTGAATAAAATTCTATTTCCTTTAAACTAAACATATGCAATAAAGTTCACAACTGTACAAGACACCTCCCAGCACACTTAATCCTCATATATGCAAATTCCTAATTTGCTTCTTAATTTTTCAAATTGATTTGCATCTAAGGCCTTTGTAAAAATATCAGCTAATTTCTGTTCAGTAGCAACATGTTCCAAAGCAACTACTTTGTCTTCAACCAAATCTCTTATAAAGTGATGACGTATATCAATATGCTTAGTCATGCTATGTTGAATTGGGTTTTTAGAGATATCGATAGCACTCAGATTATCACAGTACAATGTCATGACATCTTGCTTGACATTGTATTCTGTTAACATTTGCTTCATCCAAACAAGTTGAGAACAACTACTCCCTGCTGCTATATACTCAGCTTCAGCAGTAGAAAGAGACACATAGTTCTGCTTTTTACTGAACCAAGAGATCAGATTATTCCCTAAGAAGAAATATCAGGTCTGCTAGCAGTGAGATACAATAGACTACCAATCATGCTTCTGTATAGACTTTGATCCACACTCACACCATGTTCATCCTTTGACAACTTTAAGTGAGTAGGAGAAGGTGTCCTCTTGTGATTAGCATTTTCTATACCAAACTTCTTAACAATGTTCTTAGCATACTTGCTCTGAGCGATGAATATGGAGTCTTCCATTTGTCTAACTTGTAGACCCAGAAAATAGCTGAGCTCTCCAACAATACTCATTTCAAACTCAGACTGCATCTGTTTCACAAAATGTTTAACCATTGCATCTGACATCCCACCAAATACTATGTCATCAACATATATTTGAGCTATCATCGGTTTTCCTCCTTCATCTTTGACAAACAAAGTCTTGTCAATCCCTCCTTTTCTGTAACCATTCACAGCCAAAAATCTAGTAAGCCTGTCATACCAAGCTCTTGGTGCTTGCTTCAAACCATAAAGAGCTTTCCTAAGTTTGTAAACATGATTAGGAAATGTTGGATCAATAAATCCTTTTGGTTGATCTGCATAAACCTCTTCATTTAAGTACCCATTCAAAAAGGCACTCTTAACATCCATCTGAAAAAGCTTGAATTTGAGATTACAAGCCACACCTAAGAGTAATCTGATAGATTCCAGTCTTGCCACAGGAGCAAAGGTTTCATCAAAATCAATTCCTTCAACCTGAGTGTATCCCTGAGCAACCAATCTGGCCTTGTTTCTGGTGACCACTCCTTGTTCATCAGATTTATTCTTGTAAATCCACTTGGTGCCTATCACATTAACTCCATCAGGCCTTAGTACAAGGTCCCACACTTCATTCCTCTTGAATTGTTCCAGCTCTTCATGCATGGCATTAATCCAGAATTCATCAGTCAGTGCTTCTTTGACATTCTTGGGCTCAATTTTGGACACAAAACAAGAATTTGACACAACGTCTCTTGATCTAGTGCTAACCCCTGATTTTGGATCACCAATGATAAGCTCTTTGGATGGTCCTTTTGCACTCTAATCGATGGTTCTTTATTAGGTTGTTCAGGTTCAGCCTCTGCATTAACAGGACTGGGAGCAACACTTCTATCTTCAGTTTCTGATGTAACATCTTCAAATGATGTTCCAACATCATCCAGGACATCAGCATCTTCCTTCATGTCACTGTCATCAATTACCACATTTATAGACTCCATCATCACCTTGGTTCTGGAGTTGAAAACCCTATTAGCTCTGCTATTTGTAGAGTATCCCAGAAAGATTCCCTCATCACTTTTAGGATCCAATTTTCTCCTTTGTTCACGATCTGACAAAATATAACATTTACTTCCAAAAACATGAAAGTACTTCACAGTTGGTTTTCTCCCTTTCCACAGCTCATACAATGTAGCTGAAGTACCTCTTCTCAAAGTAACTCTGTTGTGAATATAGCAAGCAGTATTCATGGCTTCAGCCCAGAAATGGCAAGGAAGCTTTTTGGCATGAATCATTGCCCTAGTAGATTCTTGGAGAGTTCTGTTCTTCCTTTCAACAACTCCATTTTGCTGAGGGGTAATAGGAGAGGAAAACTCATGACTGATGCCTTCAGCAAAGCAGTATTAAGCAAACTTGCTATTTTCAAATTTCCTTCCATGATCACTCCTTATTCTGATGACATTACTTTCTTTTTCTCTTTGGATTCTTTGACATAAATCTTTAAACACATCAAACACCTCTGTTTTGTCTTTGATGAAGCTTACCCAGGTGTACCTAGAATAGTCATCTACAACAACATAAGCATACTTCTTTCCACCTAGACTTTCTACCTGCATAGGTCCTATCAAGTCCATATGAAGAAGTTCCAAAACTTTGGAGGTGGTGTTATGTTGAAGCTTCTGATGTGACATCTTGGTCTGCTTCCCTATTTGACAATCTCCACAGACTCTTCCTTCTTTAATTTTGAGTTTAGGAATTCCTCTGACAGCTTCTGAGGATATGATTATCTTCATTCCCTTTAGATGAAGATGTCCCAACTTTTGATGCCAGACTTTGACTTCATCTTCTCTAGCAAAAACACATGTTGAGGGACTTGAGTCTTGTTGCACCCACTGATAACAGTTGTCCTTAGACCTAACACCCTTCATGATGACTTCTCCTTTCTCATTTGTGACAATGCACTCAGATTTTGTAAAGTCTACTTTGAATCCTTGATCACAAAGTTGGCTAATACTGATCAAATTTGTTGTCAACGCTTTGACAAGCAGAACATCATCTAGTCTAGGAGCACCAGCACAATTCAGCTTTCCCATACCCTTGATTTCTCCTTTGACACCATCACCAAAAGTTACATGACTAGAAGAATGGAGCTTAACATCCACCAACAAATTCTGCACTCCTGTCATGTGTCTTGAACACCCACTATCAAAGTACCAGTCTTATTTGGTAGAAACCCTAAGAGAAGTGTGAGCTATTAAGCTGGTAACTTTACCTTTTGGAACCCATTGCTTCTTAGACATGATGGCCTGATTACCTTTGTGAAAATTATGTCTGGGAGTATACTGATGTGCCTTCTGAGGATACCTATGAAGCTTATAACAGTAGGCCTTTATGTGTCCAAAATGTCCACAATGATGACATCTCCAGCGCCTGAATTTCTTCCTAGAGGGAGGCCTGTCAGGATGTTTAAACATATATTTTAACATCACTGGCTTGAAACTGGTAATAACATCATTTGAAGCTGATACATTGTCGAATCCCAAACCACTTTTGTCTCCAGCAGTTTTTCCAATGCTAATAATGTTGTCTAGAGCATCAGTTCCATTATTCAACATTCTGACAGTTTTTGACATAAAATCCAATTTAGAGTTCAGCATACTGACTTCATTTTCCAGCTCAATTTTTTCAGCCTTTAACTGCACAATGATTTTCTTTTGCTTTTCTCCTTCTAGACAGACTTGTTCACTTCTAATGCACAGTTTTCTATATGAGGTAGCAAGCTCTTCATATGTAACCTCATCATCACTTGAATCATTTTCAGACTCATAAATCCCAATCATTGCTCTAACAAGCTTAGTTAATTCTTCTTCAGGTTCACTATCAGTATCCTCATCAGACCAGGAAACAGATAACCCCTTTTTCTGCTTCATGAGATATGTAGGACATTCTTTTCTGATATGACCATAACCTTCACACTCATAGCATTGAATTCCTTTGTCATCATTGGACTTTTCTTCATCTCTTGATTTCTTCCCCTGATCACCTGACCTGTTTGTGTTAGATGTGATGTTCTTGACATTAGGTTTGTAGCTCCTGTCTATCCTTTTTAGAACCTTATTAAACTGTCTTCCCAGCAGAATAATGGCATTTGAAAGCTCCTCCTGAGTTTTAGGACCACACTCTTTCCTTTCATCTTTAGACACCAATGCTATGCTTTTGGTCTTCTTTTCAGATTCCTCATTCATCCCTACTTCAAATGTCTGAAGAGAACCAATCAACTCATCTACCCTCATCTTGATGATGTCTTGAGCTTCTTCTATAGCAGCCACCTTCATTTTATATCTCTTGGGAAGGGATCTAAGAATCTTCCTTACCAGCTTCTCTTCAGTCATCCGCTCTCCTAGGGCACTAGAAGCATTTGACAACTCAAGAATGTTCATGTGGAAATCATGAATGGTCTCATCATCCTTCATCTTCAGATTTTCAAACTTTGTGTAGCGAGCGATTTTGGACGCGGTTCTTAAGCACTGGTCGCTCTCTGCGGTTTGAGCTTTGACTACAGGTCGATTCATTTTTTATCCTATTGTGAGCTGAATAAGGAAGGGAAATAGATGTCTCCAATTAACCCTGCTTTGCATACTGCGTTTAAACAGCGGTCTGTTAGGTTACGAATGCTATCAATGTGGGGGGGCCTTTGTACTGGTTATTTGTATTTTCGCCAATACTGATTTCTTTCTTTTTATCTGGGCAGAAGGTTTCTGGCGGGGAACAAGGATTAGGATGTTAGGACTGATGCTTTTTGATAGGTATGTGAGAGTATGGGATTTTGGTTTTTTGTTGATTGTGCTCGCTAAGATTTTTCTTTCAATCTTATGCCTACGTATTCCCGTTTACCGAAACAGGGAAATCAGAGCGTTCGTAGTTCCTCCTATTCTATGGGAGGAAATGGGTGTTTTTGGTGTCTTGTTCAAAGCCCAAGACGTGAAACTAAATGTGGTTTGTATCTTGATCAAAGCCCAAGATGTGAAGCTAAAAAGTCTATTTGTATCTTGTTCAAAGCCCAAGATATGAAGCTAAAGGTTTGACTTTAGAGAGAATTTGTCATCTCTAAAGAGGGGGTTGTTTGTCACAACTGTTGGGTGACTGACTGTAAAGGAGGATTACTTTAACCGGGATACACGGATCCTAGCAATCCCATAATTTCATTTATAGGGGATTTCCAACCTGAAGGAGAAGACTTTAACTCAGTGTAGAGCAATGCTATCTTTCCTTAGGAATTTCTCATGCTAAAAGAGGGACAGTGGCATGGATGTAGATGATCCAGAGGCTTGCCGCTTACAGCAATTAGATGAAAGGGAAGGAGTTGTTGATGTTTGTGTACTGTGAACGAGGCACAACTTTGATGCTAAAAGGTTGATTGGATCAACCAGTGGTTTTCTTATACAAAGCATAAGAGGAGGCTATTTGTATCTCGTACAAAGCCCGAGAGAGAGGCGAAAAGGTTTTGACCCGACGATGGAGTCTTTTGGTATCTCGTATAAAGCCCGAGAGAGAGGCTAAAAGGGGTTAATCCTACAAGAGGATCCTTTATACTCAACAAGAGAGTGTTTTTTGTATCTCGTACAAAGGCCGAGATGCAGGCGATTGTTTGTTTGGCTCAATAAGAACCTTTTTGTATCTCGTACAAAGCCCGAGATGGAGGCAAAAGGGGTAATTGACTCAACGAGGGAGTCTCTTATGTGTCTCGTACAAAGCCCGAGAGAGAGGCTAAACGTTGTTTGACTCAACGAGGGAGTATTTTGTTATCTCGTACGAAGCCCGAGATGGAGGCTAATATTTGCTTCGCTGGGAAGAATCATTGAACAAAGCCCAAGAGGAGGCTATGGTAACTGTTTCAGTTAAGTGACAGGTCCAGTATACTGATTTTAAAAGAGAAAATTAGTTCTTATATGAGCAACACTGTTACTCAGGGATTTGATTTGAGGATCAGGGATATTTCCTTCTCTTTGAGGAAACGGGAAATCCAAAGGGTATTGAGACTGTCCGAGTCTGCGGGTTTCCTTCCTATTTAACGAAGGGGTCACTTGAGAATGTCTTTGAGACTCAAGGAAGTTAGACTGTCCAAGTCTAGAGTTTTATCTTTTGTACTATGCTTTGAGAAACAGTAGTAGACTCTATGAAAGGACTGTTTTATGAGGATGACTAGGTTCCGTTCCTATACCTCTAGGAGGTCGCCGGGACAATTTGTACGAAGCCCAAGAGGAGGCTGGAAACTTTTAAGAAGCCGACGGGTCCTTGTACTAAGCCCAAGAGGAGGCTATCATTCCCAGAGGAAGATATCATTATACGAAGCCTAAGAGGAGGCTGTGAATACTTCTAAGAAGCCGTAAGGTCCTTGTACTAAGCCCAAGAGGAGGCGGGGTTGCTTTTAGGAAGCCTGTGGGTCCTTGTACGATGCCCAAGAGGAGGCCGATGCTTTTAAGAAGCCCGTGGGTCCCCAAACCCCGAGAAATTCAAGGCAATTCTATTCACCGAGAATAGATCAAAGTCAGGAAAGTTCGAGAATTTGGAAGAAACTCAAAGATGCCATTCACGGAGAATAGATTCATCTTGGGGAGTAGAGCTTCTTGACAATTCCTAATGAGGACAGCCGAAGAGAAGACTGTATCTGGTGATCCTATTGGGGATCTAGTTGTCTATTTCTACGAATAAACGAAACGGCGTCACCTATTTCTAGACGTAGTTGACGGGAAAACTCTAAATATCTATACTATTATTACACAGTTGATATGAGTTTACGAAAGAAGACTTACAGCGAAACAGCCCCACCATACAGTTATATATATATGAGTTTGTGAAAGGAGACTTACAGTGAAACAGCCCCACAATACAGTTATATACATATGAAAGCGGTAAATGAAAGCGGGTAAACACTTACTCGGTTGTAGAGCTTCCATGCTGTTTGGTTAGTTGTTCAACAAAGAAAGATTGAAAACAACAGTATATTCAAAATCAAAGGAGAAAGTGCTTTGAAAAAGAAAGATTTGGGGCTTACAGCTCAATGAGAGGCCCAGAGTTTTATCAGTGAACGCACTGTTGAATTTGTACAGAGGGACTTATACAAGTGACTGAGGCCCAAGAAAGGTTTTTTGTACAAAGGGATGGGTCTTACACTCTATTAGAGGCCCAAGTGAGTTTTAAGAAAAGAAATGGGTCTTACTACTCGAGGGTAGGCCCAATGGTTAATTTTGAAAAGGGCGACGGTCGCGCCGAGGTTTTGGAAACACCGTGGGACTTAAACAAGTGACTGAGGCCCAAAATTTTGGTATTTACAAAGGGATTGGGTCTTACACTCTATTAGAGGCCCAGAGAGTTTGAAAAAGATTTGTTAGGGTGAAAATCAAAGAAAACCCCAATTTCATTTTTTAAGGCATTTTTCCAAGAAAAATTAAGTAAAAAATGATAAAAATATCAAATAAAAATCATTAAATAATGATTAAAGTTTATGAAAAAAATATTTTATCCACATAAATATTTAAAATCATTTTGGTTTTAAAAATCAAGAAGAAAAAA
The DNA here is from genome assembly GCA_022829125.1 of Lathyrus tuberosus. NCBI lineage: Eukaryota > Viridiplantae > Streptophyta > Magnoliopsida > Fabales > Fabaceae > Lathyrus > Lathyrus tuberosus. Next base: position 8,118,795 of record JALAZF010000193.1, read on the forward strand.
AAAAGGAAATCATTTTAAAAGCATTTAAAACAATTTAAAACACTATTTTTAAATATATTAAAAATAATACTTTTTTTTGTGATTTTTTTGGTGGATTAAAATATTATGGGGTATGAATTGGAAAATGATGATTTTTTGCTATGTAAAAGAATTGGTTGAGTTTTGAAAATAAAAAATAAGAAAAAGAGGAAAAATGTCACAATATCATCTCCGACATCTCTTATGGGGTAAAAACGAGTACCGAAACTTTAATTTTCAACACGTTTTTTATCAAATTTCAAACACTCATAACTCTCTCAATTTTTATCGGAATCAAAATCCGGAAATACCTATCTTGACCGATTTTTCGCAAGGAATCCGATGGTACCACACATACACACTGAAATTCGACGTACAAAACACGCAAATCGAAAAACCAGAACTGCACTTAATTCGAAAACATCGTTTCGCGCCAAACTTCCAACACGCGTAACTCTCTCGATTTTTAACGGAATTAAGATCCGAAAGAGCCCATCCTGACCGATTTTTCGCGAGGAATCTAATGGTATCACACATGCACGCTGAAACTCAACGTACAAAATGCAGCGATTAAAAAACCAGAACTGCGCGTTAGTTGAAAACATCGTTTCGCCCCAAACTTCCGACGCGCGTAACTCTCTCGATTTTTAATCGAATCAAGATTCGAAAGAGTCTATCTTGACCGATTTTTCGCAAGGAATCCAATGGTATCACACATGCACGCTAAAACTCAACGTACAAAATGCAGCAATTAAAAAACCAGAACTGCGCGTTAGTTTTCAACGTCGTTTTGCGTCAAATTTACAACACACGTAACTCTCTCGATTTTTAACCGAATCAAGATCCGAAAGAGTCTATCTTGACCGATTTTTCGCAAGGAATCCAATGGTATCACTCACGCACATGGAAACTCAACATACAAAATGCAGAAATTAAAAAACCAAAACTGCACGTTGTTTTCGACGTCGTTTCGCGTCAAATTTCCAACGCGCGTAACTCTCTCGATTTTCATCGGAATTGAAATCCGTAAAAACCTATCTTGACTGATTTTTAGCAAGGAATCCAATGGTATTATTCACGCACCCGGAAACTCACTGTACAGAACACACAAAGCAAAACAACCAGAACCGTTATCGTTAATTCGACGTCGTTTCGCGTCAAATTTCCAACGCGCGTAACTCTCTCAATTTTCATCGGAATTGAAATCTGTAAAAACCTATCTTGACCGATTTTTCGCAAGGAATCCAATGGTGTTACTCATGTACACTAAAACTTAATGTACAGACACACGAATCAAAACAACCAGAATTGGACATGATTTTAAAACAACCAAAATTCCACATATAAACATGTTAAAATGCAAACAGTGGGAGGATCACAACATACACATTAAGGATTACATTTTTGCCTCAAGAATTGTTCAATATGATGCATGTATGTGGACAACAAAGGAAAGCATGATTCAAAGAATTCAAGTTGTGAATTTTACCTCTTTTTTGGAGATTTTGGGCAACCTACCAAGTGCTTTGTTCCAGAAATGATTTGATGCTTTGGACAACCTCAAATGACCTCTTAGAAGCTTTTAGGATGGTCGGAATCGGCTGAAAACCTCTGGAGCAAGTTTGAGCACTTTTCCGCAAAATGGTCAAAAGTGGCCAAAATGCCAACTCTCTCAAATGGTGTTCCAGATGTGTGGCACCATTTGGGACAGTTCAAGGATGATATTTAGAGTATGTTTGAGGTTTTATCTGGTTTGGAAAGTGACTGAATCAAGACATGGCTTAAAAAATGCAAAAAAGTGCCATTTTGAGATTTTGAGAGGTGACTTTGTGATGTTGGTGTTATAGGTCACTTGTGAGAGTTTGGATCACCTACATATGATGTTTATGAGGTGTTAGGATCATGAGCTGTGATGGAAATGCTCTCTAACTCAAAAACTCAAAATTTCCTTACTAAAGAAGGCATTTTGGAGTGAAAGAGAGAATTTGAGGAAAGCATATGTTTGATGGCTTTGGTGTACTTAAACTGAGCACAAATGAGCTCTATTTATAGTAGAGCAAGTTTATTTTGCAAGCAATAGTGAATGGTGGCTGCAGCAGAGGTTTGGCCAATGTTGGCCAATGAAAATCCAAGTCTCCTCTAGCCATTGACTAGAGGTTAGAGCACAGGCTGCTGGTTCCCTAGTTGTTGGAGGAATCTTGACTGAATTCAGTTGGAGGAAGCTCAGTACATGCCACCTCTAAGCATCCATTAAATGCTCCAATCCAAAATTGGAGTTTTGTCCCTCTTCTAGGGATTTCTAGGTTTTTGCATGCTTTTTTTGGTTCCTTGGACTTGGGAGGTTCATGGATCAGATCATACCACTTGGATTTGATCCTTAGATGTGTCCAAAATGATGACAAGGCTTGAAAATTCGTGTGGCACAAAAAATGTGCAAATCTGCCTTGAAAAATTCAGCTGCAGCAAGCCTTTTTGTAAGATCCATAACTCCCTGCTCGAGTATGCTACATGGACGTTCTAGGACTTTCCGGAAAGCTTAGATGACGTACTTCAACTTTGATGTTTGGCCCTAGACCTGGTTCAACTTGGATCATGGAGAAAAACAGCCTTGAAGTTGGGACATTGTGCTGAAATTACAAGGCAGATTTTGGCTAAGTGCTGAAAAATGTCAATTTTAAGTTTTTAGCCATTTTGATCCAACCATAACTCAAAATCCATGATGAATTGGGATGAAGTGTAGTTGACACTTTTGTAGAGGGCCATGAAGGCTACAAATCAAGCTTTGGATGGGAAAAATGTCTTTGTGGTTTAGGAGTTATGAACCTCCAAAGTTGATACCCTTGCCACTTTATTCCATAACTTAGAAAAATTTCTAAGTTTTTATGGTTACCCCTTTTACAAGTTATCCCACTTTCTTTGATTTTTCTTGATGAATGATGATTTCAATCACACATTAACATCATTTTAGGGTTAAAAAACCATTTTTATGAAAAATCTCAAAAAGTGAAAGTTTGACTTTTGTGCACAGTTGACTTTTTATAAGATGAATTCCAAACTGTACGATCCTTTAGGAAATCATGTCCTTGACCTAAATCAAAATTGATGGACATGTTCCATGGGTGTTATAGGGTGTATTTAATCGTGTCCCACGGCTTGGGAGCATGTCTTGGTCAAAAGTCAAAGCTACAGTTGACTTTTCTCGCGAAACCCTAACTGTGGTTCAGATGAAATTGAAACTTGTTGCTCAAGCATCTTGGGTCAATCCATTGTTGCAAATGGATCAACGTGGTATGTTGGAGACCTTCAAATCATGTCTTAAGGTCTTGGCTCATGATTTGTTCCAAAAGTCAACTTAGGGGTGAATTAGGTCAGGAAACCCTAATTCCTGATTTTTGATGTATGCATCCCCTGAGGCTAAATTGACTTGATGATGGGGTTTATGATGTTCCATAGAGCATTTTAGGTTATGCTTTGAAGCATTGGCTCATGCCCAGAGGAAAATTTCCATCTGGAGGTCCTAGTCGACCAAACCCTAATTTAGTGACACTGGCGATCCTGAGGCTTGATCCACCTAGAAGGGAGCAGCCTTGTGCTTAATCCTTGAAGTGGGAGTCCTCTTGATCCATTGTGGATATTTGAGAGGCTATACAAGTTGAAGATCATGTCATTCCTTAATTGATCCTTTGTCTAAGAGCTCTGCGAGGGCTTGAAACCCTAAATCCTGTTTGTAGTGAATGATCACCCACCTTTGGGGAGACTAATGAGGTATGATGGTCCATCCATATTGTGCTGATGATTTGCACAATGATGGGAAATCTTAGTGGTCAAAATTTTGGGTATGACAGATGCCCCTATTTAATCTTCTTGGACCCGAAGGTGTGAATGGCGAAGGTGTTCGGGCATTCGGGGTGCAAGAGAATTAAATATCGGAATACCCGAAATTTTGATGGTGGTTATGAATGGTAGCTTACGTATCCATCTTCTTTAGTTAAGCGAAGATGCTTAGAAAAGGTAAACTTCCCCTCGATCCTGGTCTTCAGCCAAGGAGCTGGTCTCAGTTTTTTTTTAAATAAACTTCCCCTCAATCCTGGTTTCCTACCAAGCAACTGGTCTTAGTTTCTTTTGTCAACTTCCCCTCGATCCTGGTTTCCTACCAAGGATCTGGTCTCGGTTACTGATATAAACTTCCCCTCGATCCTGGTTTCCTACCAAGGAACTGGTCTCAGTTTCTAAAGTAAACTTCCCCTCGATCCTGGTTTCCTACCAAGGATATGGTCTCAGTTTCTGATATAAACTTCCCCTCAATCCTGGTTTCCTACCAAGGACCTGGTCTTAGTTGCTGAAATAAACTTCCCCTCGATCCTGTTTTCCTACCAAGGAACTGGTCTCAGTTTCTTTTGTCAATAAACTTTCTTGACAAGGAACGCTGTTAGTAGCGGTTTTCCTTCAAACTTCTCGCCGAATTTTCCTGGGGAGATGCCATTTGAGTGGAAAAAGTTTTGATGTCAGATTTACTGGGGAACCCATTCGTCTGAATTGTAGAGGTACACAAAATTCTCTATTTTGGAGATGCCATTTGTCGATTCTACTGGGGAAAGCGAGTCTCTTGAGAGACTGTTTTCGTTTGGGGACTTACATCATACTTTTCTCGGGATCTTTTCGGAGAAATGCCATATGATGGAATCCAATTTTGAGGTGCCAATGACCTTTTCATCAGTGGTTTTTTCGGAGAAAAACTGCCGTACCGCCGAATCTCTGATTACGAGGCTTTCTCTGTGGATTTTCCTTAATCCGGGAAAGCAAGGATATCATCTTCAATGGCGAAGAGTGATATTTGTTGAAAGTTTTCTTGTTTCTCAGAGGTTTAAGTTATCAAAGTGGTCAAGGACCGTCTCTAATCCAGAGATAAACTGGAGGAGAGATTGCTTAGATGATTCACTTCCTAACGAGGAAAGGTCTGACAACTCGATTGAGAGGACTTTTATCACTAGGGGATAAGACCGACTAGAGTGATAGTGATGCAATATGAATGTGAATGCAAATCAATAATGCATGATGTATGTATGTATATGCGGACAAAACTGACGCAACATACAGACTAAAGGATGAACACGACTGGATACTCGGCCACAGTGGGGCATGTAGAAATATCGCTGGTTCAAGATAGCAATTCTGCCTTGCTTAGGAGAAATGGTCCCTGTTGGGGGTGACGCTGGTCGGGCTTAGGAGATGAGAACTCGGCCGAGGATGTCAGACGAAACATGGTCTCTGACATTGTTGATCCTTCATTCAGGCGTACTGGTCTAGAAGGAGTACTTTGATTCTGCACTTTGAAGTTCGCTTACTTCTGGAGAAGCGGTCGATGTTCTTCTGATGTTCAACAGTCAAAAGAAATTGCCGTCTTTATTAAAAACCAGAAAAAGTTTTAGCAAGTAAATTCATTTTTGTTTTATTTCAAGAATCGTTGATCATGTTAAAATGTCGTTCTGTAAAGCTAAAATAAATAAGAATTACAAACAAAAGCACAAGGGCTCAAATTTTATTGATAAGATGGAGATCAGCCAAACGCGTGATTCCAAAGAGTATTTACAAAGTTAGAAAATGGTAATTTACAGGGAAAAGGGCTACGTTGAAACATAACGACCACTATCCTTCTACCAACTTTGAATTCTGGGCATCCTGAGCTTCTGTCGAAGATGACCTTGATTGGAGTTTTCCTCCGATGGACGATGTAACTGCTGCTGAGGGACTTGCCTCTGTTGAACATAGTTACTTGCCATTATCCCTAATTTTTGCCTGGATTGTACTATGAGATTTCCAATCCATCAGGATGATTTTTTATATGTCTCTAACTTTTGCCTGGACCGCCCTTTCAGGTTTTCAATCCACCGAGACGTTTTTTTTTTTTAGTTTAGGCTAAGTATTTCTTGACTACATCAACATTCGTGGGGTAGGCAAATTCCTCTCCGTCCATGGTTACAAGTCTCAAGGCGCCGCCTGAGAAAGCTTTCGTGACCACATAGGGGCCATCATAATTTGGGGTCCACTTGCCCCGGGAATCAGTGAGAAAAGATAGTATCTTCTTGAGCACGAGGTCTCCTTTTCTGAAGACACGAGGTCGGACCTTTTTGTCGAACGCCCTCTTCATTCTTTGCTGATACAACTGACCGTGGCATAGTGCCGTTATTCTCTTTTCTTCGATCAGATTCAGTTCGTCGTGTCGGCTTTGACACCATTCAGCTTCGGTGAGCTTAGCTTCCATCAATACTCAGATTGATGGGATCTCTACTTCTATGGGGAGAACTGCCTCCATGCCATATACTAGAGAGAAAGGGGTTGCCCCTGTTGAAGTGCAGACAAATGTTCGATAACCGTGAAGAGCAAAGGGTAGCATTTCGTGCCAATCTTTGTAGGTTATAACCATCTTTTGAACGATCTTCTTGATGTTCTTGTTAGCCGCTTCTACCGCTCCATTCATCTTGGGTCGGTAGGGAGATGAGTTATGGTGTTCGATCTTGAACTCTGCACACAACTCTTTCATCATCTTATTGTTCAAGTTAGATCCATTATCAGTAATGATCTCGCTTGGAACACCATAACGGCATATGATATTGTTTTTGATAAATCGGACCACCACTTGTCAGGTTACATTAGCGTACGAAGTTGCTTCGACCCACTTGGTGAAATAGTCAATGGCTACAAGGATGAACCAATGTCCGTTCGAAGCCTTGGGCTCAATCATGCCAATCATGTCAATTCCCCATATGGAAAAAGGCCATGGGGAAGAAATAACTTTGAGATGTGATGGCGGTACATGAATTTTGTCGGAGTATATCTGACATTTGTGACACCTCCTCATGTACTTGTAGCAGTCGGATTCCATGGTCAACCAGTAGTACCCTGCTCTCATAATTTTTCTCGCCATTGTGTGTCCGTTGGCATGAGTGCCAAAGGATCCTTCGTGAATTTCTTTCATAAGCATGTCTGCTTCTGGTCTGTCTACGCATCGGAGCAAGACCATGTCGAAATTTCTCTTATAAAGTGTATCGCCGCTCAGGAAGAAGCTGCCTGCTAGTCTTCTGAGGGTCTTTCTATCTTTCCTGGATGCCCCAGGTGGGTACTCTTGTTTCTGAAGGAAGCATTTGATATCGTGATACCAAGGTTTGTCATCTATGACTGCTTCGATCGTGAAGATGTAAGCGGGTCGTTCAAGGCGCATGATGTCGATCTTAGGTATGTCATTCCATTGACCTACACTAATCATGGAAGAGAGATTGGCTAATGCATCAGCCATGTGATTCTCTTCACGAGGGATATGATGAAACTCGATTCTGTTGAAGAAGGGTAACAACCTTCTTGCATAATCCTTGTAAGGAATCAATCCTGATTGGTATGTGTTCCAATCTCCTTTTATCTGATTGATGACCAAAGCTAAATTGCCGTATACGTCCAAGTTTTTTATCCTTAAATCAATCGCTTCTTCGAGACCCATAATACAAGCTTCGTATTCGGCCTCGTTGTTCGTACACTTGAACGTAAGTCTGGCAGTGAAAGGAATGTGGGTACCTTGAGGGGTAACAATGATTGCCCCAATTCCGTTTCCATAATGGTCAACTGCTCCGTCAAAGATAAGTCCCCACTGGGAACCTGGTTCTGGCCCTTCACTGGGTAGCGGTTCATCGCAATTTTCATTTTTAGATACATGACATCTTCGTCTGGGAAGTCAAACCCTATTGATTCTTGATTGTCAATCGGTTAATGAGCCAAATGATCGGCTAAAATACTTCCTTTAACGGCTTTCTGAGCGTGGTACTCTATGTCATATTCTGATAATAGCATTTGCCAACGGGCAATTCTTCCCGTAAGAGCAGGCTTTTCGAAAACATATTTGATTGGATCCATTTCGGAGACCAACCAAGTAGTATGACGAATCATATACTGGCGAAGACGTTTGGCTGCCCAAGCCAAAGCACAACAAGTTTTCTCGAGCATCGTGTACCGAGTCTCGCAGTCGATGAATTTCTTGCTTAGATAATAGATGGCAGACTTTTTCCTTTTAGTTTCGTCTTGTTGGCCAAGTACACATCCCATTGAGTCCTCTAGGACTGTGAGGTAGATGATCAGTGGTCTTTCTTCCACTGGGAGTGATAGAATCGGCGGATTCAACAGGTATTCCTTGATACTGTCGAAGGCGGTTTGGCAATCTTCTGACCAAATGCAATCCTGGTTCTTTTTGAGTAATTTGAAAATCGGCGCACAAGTGGAAGTCATAAGGAATATGAATCTGGAGATGTAGTTCAAACGTCCCAGGAATCCTCTGACTTGTTTTTCAGTTTTCGGAGAAGGCATTTCTTGAATGGCCTTGACCTTGTCAGGATCAACTTCAATTCCTTTCTGGCTGACGATGAACCCTAGTAGTTTCCCTGAACGGACACCGAAGGTGCACTTGTTGGGATTCAAGCGGAGCTTGAACTTTCTTAAATGTTCGAACAATTTTGACAGATGTTCAACGTGCTCATTCTCTATTTTTGATTTTTCAATCATATCATCGACATATACCTCTATTTCCTTATGTATCATGTCATGAAACAGAGTAGTCATGGCCCTTTGATAGGTTGCCCCAGCGTTCTTCAAACCGAACGGCATTACCTTGTAACCGAAGGTGCCCCATGGGGTAATGAACGAAGTTTTCTTCATGTCTTTCGGCGCCATTTTGATCTGGTTATAGCCCGAGAATCCATCCATGAAGGAGAATACTTTGAACTTTGCTGTACTGTCTACCAGCATGTCAATGTGTGGTAAAGGAAAGTCGTCATTTGGACTTGCCTTGTTCAGATCTCTGTAATCAACACACATTCTGACCGTTCTGTCCTTTTTGGGAACGGGTATGATGTTGGCTAACCATTGAGGATATTCTGATGTGGCGAGGAAACCCGCGTCAATCTGTTTCTGTACCTCCTCTTTAATTTTGATGGCCATGTCCGGGTGAGTCCGTCTCAACCTTTGCTTTACTGGCGGACATTCTGATCTTAACGGTAAGTGATGTTCCACGATGCTGGTATCCAACCCTGGCATATCCTGATAAGACCAAGCGAATACATCGGGGAATTCTTTGAGAAGCTTTATCAAACCCTCTCTGGCAGTTGGACCGAGCAGTGCCCCAATCCTGATTTCTTTTCTCTCTTTTTCTGAACCCAAGTTTACCGTTTCCAACGGTTCTTTGTGAGGTTCAATGGACCTTTCCTCTTGTCTGAGTAGTCGGGAGATCTCTTCTAGAATTTCGTTGTCATTTTCTTCTTCAGCCTCGAATACCGGGAACTCAAAGTTGGGAGAAGGCATCGGATCGTATGTTTCAACAGGGTTTAAAACAAGCAATCTGCATGACGTGATGATTCATGTTTAGAAGAGATAGAGAAAATGCAAGTGTGTGCAGTGTATTTATTTTACTGCTTGTTTTTATTTTTAAATGTTTTTTAGGATTACCATTTTCTGAAAAAGTAAAAAGCGAAAACAACATTAAATGCGGAAATTACAGAACGACGTTATTTTATTTATGATCAGGTCGAATCTTGAAACTACAGCCCTATAAAACAAAACTCTCTCGCTTTGGGCGAAGCAAAGAGGGATATTTACAGAAAGCGAGCCCTATCAAAACATCTGTTTCGCCTGGGCAGGGTGAAAGGTTAAAAGATGGCAATTACTTTGACTGATGAACGACCTTCGGAACCTCGACGGCAACCCATTGGCGGCGAACTCCTCGGTGAATCACAAAGTCTGGCACCTTCCTTGATTTGTCTTCAGAAATAACGCTGATTTCTGGTGGAGCAGGATCATTGGAATCTGTCTCCCAGGCAGAGTTGTCGTAGGAGAATTCCTCAATTGTATTTTGCATAGTATTTGTGCTCTCAGTTGTATCTCCCCATCCATTAGGCTGGATGTCTTCGAGCCTGATACGAGAGCTTTCGGGAGCGGTGTACTTGACCATATAGTCGTATTTTCCACTTGGTTGTCCCAGGGTGTCCCACACTTCTGTGGAATTTGAGGAATCATCCCTCTCGATGACGTTGACCTCGGGAAAAGCATAGTTGATGAATTCTAGTCCGACAAACATTGCAAATTCATCTTCATGTTGAGTAGTTTCTGAATGACCTGAGTTTTGATCCCATGACATGGTGGGGACACAGGTATTCTATTCAATGACGGTCAGCTGAGTTTCATTGTTCGGCTGACTTTCTTGCCCCAAGTTTCCTGGGTAAGGTTGCCACATTGGCAGACCATCCATTGGGCCAAAGTAGTTATAGTCAAAGTTGTCTTTCATCGGAGTGTCCTCTTCTAATGAATTTGGCGGAACGCGACATCCTTCCGGATCACAATCCCCGTATATCATTTCGACATCTGACCTTGGTATAAATCTCGGACTCTGTAGGAAAGCAAAAAGGTATAGGCACCTCTTCTTGAGACCTATAACCGTCATTGTTAAGGTAGGACTTCCATTCTTCATCTGTGTCAGAGGGATCTTCTTCATTGATAACATGTACTGCTTGAGACACCGGGTGAAGGAAACCTCCACTGTGGAAGAAGTTTTGAAGGGGATGAAGACTTTCATCGTTGGCAGCTGTCCGGGTACAGGTTGCAGAAAAACCAAGACCCTTCTTTGTTTTATTGTCAATAGGAATGACAAGCTGTTCCCATCCGGTTGTATTGGTACTCTCGACCGCTTTGATAGCATCGTTGTATGAAGAAATGGAAGTTCCTTCTTTGAACTGATTGTTCTCGCTCACCGACAATGCTTGGAACTGAGTTCCAATAACCTCCTCGGGTTCTATACCAGTAGATGATGATAAGTTGCTTACAAGCAAGGCTTGTTCCCCACAAACTGTGACAAGTTGACCGTTCTTGACGAACTTTAGCTTTTGGTGGAGGGTTGAAGTAACCGCTCCAGCCTGATGTATCCAAGGTCTTCCTAATAAACAACTGTATGTTGCCCAGATGTCCATGACCTAGAAAGTGACTTAGAAAGTGTGAGGACCGATAGTTATGGGAAGATCAACTTCGCCGATAACTGTTTTTCTGGATCCGTCGAATGCTTTGACGACAACCTCGCTGACTCTCATCGGAGGGCCTTTGAATGATAACTGCATCAAAGTAGACTTCGGCATAACATTCAGGGCTGACCCTGTGTCTACCAGTACGCTGGCTAAAGCATCGTCCTGGCAGTTAACTGTAATGTTGAGCGCCATGTTATGATGGCGACCCTCTTCGGGTAATTGCTCATCACTAAATCCCAAATTATTGCAGGAAGTGATGTTAGAGACAATACTATCGAACTGTCTGATTGTTACATCCTGTTCCACAAAGGCTTGCTCCAAGACTTTCTATAGAGCTTCCCTATGCGCTTCTGAACTGAGTAATAGTGATAACACAGAGATCTTTGAAGGAGTCTGTAACAGCTAATCCACAATGTTATATTCACTCCTTTGGATGAGCTTCAGCATCTCATCATTATTTTTCGAAAGGTCGGGATTACTGGATTGACCGACTGGTAAATTGGGAGCTTCTGTCTGAAGTTCCTTTTCCTTGTTAACTTCCCCAACCCCTCGGTTGAAGATTCTACCACTCCGTGTTACACGACTGATGTCTGCAATATTCACGACGGAGGGTAATGGAATTTCCTTTCCATTTTCAAATGTCGTTGCACCGTATTTGTAAGGGATGGCCTTAGTTGATTCATACGGTAGTGGTCTCGGTAGATAGATGACTACGGGAACCTTCTGATTTTTCTGACCATCATAAGTAATCTTGATCCGTTCCCGGTTGGGAACTTTAGATTCGTCAAGTAGAGGGATGATGGCAAAAACATCCCTGGTATGGTGATGACCAGAGATTGTGACAACATCCTCGACTTGATTGGCAAGGTAGTTCGGCGTCCAGTTGATGGGTCTAGAACCCGGATATGGACGAATTTCTCCACGGTCCACCTGCCCCTGGAGAGCTGCTCGTACAAGGTAGCACCCTTGGTTACTTTCCGAACAGACGCTACAACGATCGTAATTGTGTGGTGGCACCTGGCCACGCCCACTTTGAATACAATGTAACCTCACTAGGTTAGCTGCCACAGATCGGACATCCTGACTTTGACGACGAGTAGGATTCCTGTTACTGATACTAATTTTTTGAGTATCTTCATCCATGTAGATTGGCATCCACCAATGATTTAACAAGTGCTGAAGTGCCTCCTGGACAAGGGTACAACCTCAATCATTTTCGCAACCCGTTTTACAGCTTTGATAGTCGTGTGATATTAAGAATCCGAGTCGGACCTGCTCAGCATGTAACTCTACCAGGTTGGTATTCATCACGCGAATATCGAAGATCTGAACCATGTTGATCTGATAAGGGTTCCTATCATGGTAGTCTTGGATCCATCCAAGATCCATCTGACGCTGGAGGGCCTCTTGTATGAAAGAGCATCCCTGTTTGTTTACCGAGCAAGTCAGACAGGAACTGTAATCATGTCGCGGCAGATTATGATACTGGCTTTGCCTTGAGTGCATCGCCACCAAGTTGACATTCATTGCACGGATGTCGTGGTTTTGAATGACGTTGGAATTCGTGTAGACCATGTTAACTCCACGAACTCGGTGCTCTTGGATCCATCCGAGATCCATCTGTTCCTGTAGAGATACTTGCACTACCGAACATCCCTGGTTGTCTTTAGGGCAGATATCACACTGGTGATAGCTATGAGGTGACACATGGCCATATCCACTCTGTCTACAATGCATCTTGACCAGATTGGTTTTCAACAAGAGTACATCATGAATTTGATAGACGCCGTTAGTCTCTTCCTCAATCAGATTGACTGCAGCTTTCTCATGTTGAGGCAGCGGGTTCGTAAGAACATTGGGATTTGTATCCTTGAAGGATAAGACCCCGCTCCTAACAAGTTTCTGCACGTCAGACTTGAAATTGAGACAGTTCTCAATGTTATGCCCTGGACCTCCTTGATGATAAGGGCATGACTGATCCACCTTAAACCAAAAAGGCAAATTTTCCGGTACTGCAAGAGGAGACTTAGTCTGGATGTGCCCTTTAGCCAATAGTAACAGAAATAATTCTGCGCATAACATGGGTATAGGATCAAACCCTGATGGTCGTGTTGTACGGTTGCTATTGTATGGAGGACGAGCATGCTGAAGAGGCTGTTGTGTCCTTTGCTGATCAGGTTGGCTCTGCGCAACCTGAGGTTGATACGTAGGAATAGGCGCAGGGCTGGTAGCAGGAGTCACAGCTGCTACCGGCTGATAACGTCGCCTTTGCTTTCCGAGAGAGATATTCCCAATATCTTGCTCTTTTTTCTTAGGGAAAGCACTACCATATTTTTTAGTACCGCTCGTCGATCCAGTGTCTTTTACCAAACATCCTTCTCGGACGGCTTCCTCAAGACGTACGCCTATGCCGACCATCTCGGTGAAATCACTGGGCGTACTGGCAACCATTCGGTCATAGTAAAATGAGCTTAAGGTCTTTAAGAAGATCTTTGTCATCTCTTTTTCCTCAAGAGGTGGACAAATTTGAGCGGCAATTTCACGCCACCTTTGAGCATACTCCTTAAAGGTTTCCTTGTCCTTTTGCGACATTGATCTGAGTTGATCTCTGTCGGGTGCCATGTCCGAATTGTATTTGTATTGTTGGATGAAGGTAGTACCAAGATCTCTGAATGTACTGATCGTAGTACGGTTTAAACCCATGTACCATTTTAATGCGGCACCGGTTAAACTATCCTGGAAGTAGTGAATTAGTAGGTCCTGATTCTCCATCTGAGCTGACATCCGCCTAGCGTACATCACCAGATGGCTTTGAGGGCAAGAGTTACCCTTGTACTTTTCAAAGTCGGGCACTTGAAATTTGTGCTGGACTTTCACATTGGGGACCAAGCAGAGGTCTGCGGCATCCTTTCCAAATAGATCCTGACCGCGAATGGCTTGCAGTTCTTTCTGCATTTCCAGGAACTGTTCCTGGAATTCATCCATTCTATCGAACATAGTTTCCTTCTTACCAACAGGTATTGGTGGAATCTATCCTTCCGGGATAGTGTGCACCACAGGGGGTGGTACTGTGACTACGGTGGTGAATCTTGGCGTTTCCCGAAGTTTGTAACCTTCAAGAGTCTTCAGTATGCCCCTGGCATATTCACTTTCCCGAAGTTTGTAACCTTCAGGCCCAGCGGCTTCTGTTGTGATTCCCTGATCTTCAGTGATCGGCGGAACATATCCTTCCGGGATATAGTTGACAGGCATGCCCCAAGGATGATCTTTCGGCATCTGATACCTAGGATCATACTTCTCCACTATAGGCGTTGAGGTGATCTCTGAGATCGCAGTTCTTTGTAGCTGAGCTTCTGCCATGGCTTGCATGTCATTACGAAGCTTTCTCATATCCTCTCTCAGAGCGTCGATTTCTTCCTTCAACTCTCTGTTTTCTTCCTCAAGATCATCCATCTTTTTCTGACGATTGGCCCGAGTATTGTACGAATGAGACAGTTTGACTCTAGAACCGAGACACAAACGTGAGATTCGTAGATAAGAAGAATACGCGATGTGAGAATGATGAATGCAATGATTATATTAATTGTTTTTTCTTGGTTTAATCAAAATAAACTTCGACAATTAGATTGCAAATATCAAACAATGGGGAAACCCCTTTTTATTGAATTCAAAGGATTACAGAAATGGAAATACAGTAGATTACAAGTGCAGAAACAGAAACCTAAGCTAATGGGTCCCGAGTCCTCTCTGAAGAGAAATCGGGTGCTGACTCTGGTATTTTCCTTTTCTTTGACCGGGGCTCTTGGGCCGTTGTCGGGTTGTCATTCCTTTGCCAGGTGAAAGGAGCGAGCAAATTCCTTTGGCCATCTTGATTCTCTACAGCATGTTGCTCCAAAATTTCAATCAGAGCATCCTTTTCGTTTAGTAATTGCTGTATTTTGATGCACTCTACGTCGAGGGTGCGGTACTTGTTCCTCCAAGACCTTTTTTCCCGTTGAACTTTGTTGAGAATAACCTGAAGCCTTTCAGTTTCCGTCATGAAGTACATGACAGATTCCCTCGGCAGAAGAATTCCGTAACGAGGATAAGGCATCTTTAGCTTGAGAGCTCTAGTTTGTACCCAGTGGAGATAAGGCTCCACCGAGACACAATCTGGATTTCCCAGAGACTCTCGTCCTTTCTTATGAACGTGTTTCCAAGCGTGCACTATTTCCATCTTTAGTGCTCTGTCATTTTCTCCTTCTTTGAAGAAAAGACCTTCCAGATGAACACCCCGTGGGACGTGTCTCATCGGGTATCCAAACTGATGGCAAACCAACACCGAATGATAGTTGATTCCTCCCTTAGTTCCTATAAGGGGTACGTTGGGGAAGTTTCCACAACGATCGATGATTCTGATTCCATCATAGATCCTATTACACCAATCTATATCAGGGTTGGTAAGAGACATGATCTTCTGTGACCAACATAAGGCACTCTTGCAATCCCAAAAAGCAGCAGACTTGGGCAAGTGAGAGATAAACCATTTATAAAGCAGAGGTACACAGCATGTGATCTCCCCTCCGCTGTATAAATTTCCCAAGTGTACAGAATGATACGCATCTGTGAGCAAGGTCGGCACAGGGTTTCCAATGAGAAAAACCTTAATGGAGTTAATATCGACGAAGTTATTGATGTTGGGAAACAAAAATAACCCGTAGGTGAGCAAGACAAAGATGCTTTCAAAAGCAATCACGTTTCCTATACTGGCAAAATACAGGGCCTTCTTTGTCAAGAACTGGGCTGGAAAACCTTGGATGCCACCCTTAGTAGTTATGTGAGTCCTGACCTCAGACTCGTCCAAATGAATTGCTCTTGCAATGGTCTGATTCTTTGGAATTTCTTCCAGTCCAGAAAATGGAGCTCGATCTGTAATGTGTAGATCAATCAGATGAGAATACTCCTCTAGCGTTGGTGCAAGCTGGTGATTCGGGAATGTGAAACAGTGATAAACCGGATCGTAAAACTGAATGAGCGCATCCATGATTCCCTCAATCACATGGACTCTTAACAGTGGTAGCAAACCTCCGTGCTTGGCTCTGAAAGCCTCAGGGTTAGTGATCATCCTCGCCAACCTTCTCAAATCCTCTAACTTCGGAACCTTGAAGGTGTACGTATGAGTTCTCCTTCTACCGAAATCCATTAGTGCAATCCTTTTCTCTGATATTTGCAATCATTGTCTTAGTTTAATTTGAAAAAGAGAGACTAGAAGAGAAGATTTTTTTTAATGTTTTAATGTTTTTTTTAAATGAATGTATGAATGCAGCACACAAAAACATAGAAAAAACATGGGGTCAAAGGGTCGTTGTCATGAAGTCAAGGCTCTACCCATCCCCAAAGGTTTATACTAGGGTGATTTTTGTACCTGTACTCATTATCATCAGCTCCTCCCAGGAAAGCAAAACAACAAGCGGATCGCCAGCGAGTTGTAGTGCAATCTTAGAGTAAGTGCCATTCACCGAGAATAGATCAACAGCCTCAAATGAGGGTAGTATCGCGTAACAACTATTTCTGATAGTTTCCGTACTACGAAAGGGTTTAGCTCCTCAGCTTCTCAGGCATCACAACTGACCCATTGTCTAGGTGAGAGAATGGTTACATTAGTCAGCCTCCACTGAGGTTGATGGTCGACCCCGTCGCCATCACTTATCTTAAGTGTATACTCAATCTTTCCATATACGGCATCACTCGTATTCCCATTAACAGAAAAATAAACACGTATAGAAATTAGGAAAAGCGGTATATATATTTGTCCTAAACATCCTAGACCTTTAAAGCTATGAATCCTAAGTTCCTGACAGAAAATGGGTTCCCCGGCGGAAGCCCCAATCTGTGGTTTCACACAAGAGAAGAGAAGGAAAGGTTTGTCCAAGGTTTTCACCTTAAACGTTTAAGAAAGAATTTTATGCCCCACGGTGGGCGCCATTTTTCTGTAGCGAGCGATTTTGGACGCGGTTCTTAAGCGCTGGTCGCTATCTGCGGTTTGAGCTTTGACTACAGGTCGATTCATTTTTTTATCCTATTATGAGCTGAATAAGGAAGGGAAATAGATGTCTCCAATTAACCCTGCTTTGCATATTGAGTTTAAACAGCGGTCTGTTAGGTTACGAATGCTATCAATGTGGGGGGGCCTTTGTACTGGTTATTTGTATTTTCGCCAATACTGGTTTCTTTCTTTTTATCTGGGCAGAAGGTTTCTGGCGGGGAACAAGGATTAGGATGTTAGGACTGATGCTTTTTGATAGGTATGTGAGAGTATGGGATTTTGGTTTTTTGTTGATTGTGCTCGCTAAGATTTTTCTTTCAATCTTATGCCTACGTATTCCCGTTTACCGAAACAGGGAAATCAGAGCATTCGTAGTTCCTCCTATTCTATGAGAGGAAATGGTTGTTTTTGGTGTCTTGTTCAAAGCCCAAGACGTGAAGCTAAATGTGGTTTGTATCTTGATCAAAGCCCAAGATGTGAAGCTAAAAAGTCTATTTGTATCTTGTTCAAAGCCCAAGATATGAAGCTAAAGGTTTGACTTTAGAGAGAATTTGTCATCTCTAAAGAGGGGGTTGTTTGTCACAACTGTTGGGTGACTGACTGTAAAGGAGGATTACTTTAACCGGGATACGCGGATCCTAGCAATGCCATAATTTCCTTTATAGGGGATTTCCAACCTGAAGGATAAGACTTTAACTCAGTGTAGAGCAATGCTATCTTTCCTTAGGAATTTCTCATGCTAAAAGAGGGACAGTGGCAGGGATGTAGATGATCCAGAGGCTTGCCGCTTACAGCAATTAGATGAAAGGGAAGGAGTTGTTGATGTTTGTGTACTGTGAACGAGGCACAGCTTTGATGCTAAAAGGTTGATTGGATCAACCAGTGGTTTTCTTATACAAAGCCTAAGAGGAGGCTATTTGTATCTCATACAAAGGCCGAGAGAGAGGCGAAAAGGTTTTGACCCGACGATGGAGTCTTTTGGTATCTCGTATAAAGCCCGAGAGAGAGGCTAAAAGGGGTTAATCCTACAAGAGGATCCTTTATACTCAACAAGAGAGTGTTTTTTGTATCTCGTACAAAGCCCGAGATGGAGGCGATTGTTTGTTTGGCTCAATAAGAACCTTTTTGTATCTCGTACAAAGCCCTAGATGGAGGTAAAAGGGGTAATTGACTCAACGAGGGAGTCTCTTATGTGTCTCGTACAAAGCCCGAGAGAGAGGCTAAATGTTGTTTGACTCAACGAGGGAGTCTTTTGTTATCTTGTACGAAGCCCGAGATGGAGGCTAATATTTGCTTCGCTGGGAAGAATCATTGAACAAAGTCCAAGAGGAGGCTATGGTAACTGTTTCAGTTAAGTGACAGGTCCAGTATACTGATTTTAAAAGAGAAAATAAGTTCTTATATGAGCAACACTGTTACTCAGGGATTTGATTTGAGGATCAGGGATATTTCCTTCTCTTTGAGGAAACAGGAAATCCAAAGGGTATTGAGACTGTCCGAGTCTGCGGGTTTCCTTCCTATTTAACGAAGGGGTCACTTGAGAATGTCTTTGAGACTCAAGGAAGTTAGACTGTCCAAGTCTAGAGTTTTATCTTTTGTATTATGCTTTGAGAAACAGTAGTAGACTCTATGAAAGGACTGTTCTATGAGGATGACTAGGTTCCGTTCCTATACCTCTAGGAGGTCGTCGGGACAATTTGTATGAAGCCCAAGAGGAGGCTGGAAACTTTTAAGAAGCCGACGGGTCCTTGTACTAAGCCCAAGAGGAGGTTATCATTCCCAGAGGAAGATATCATTATACGAAGCCTAAGAGGAGGTTGTGAATACTTCTAAGAAGCCGTAGGGTCCTTGTACTAAGCCCAAGAGGAGGCGGGGTTGCTTTTAGGAAGCCTGTGGGTCCTTGTACGATGCCCAAGAGGAGGCCGATGCTTTTAAGAAGCCCGTGGGTCCCTAAACCCCGAGAAATTCAAGGTAATGCTATTCACCGAGAATAGATCAAAGTCAGGAAAGTTCGAGAATTTGGAAGAAACTCAAAGATGCCATTCACGGAGAATACATTCATCTTGGGGAGTAGAGCTTCTTGACAATTCCTAATGAGGACAGCCGAAGAGAAGACTGTATCTGGTGATCCTATTGGGGATCTAGTTGTCTATTTCTACGAATAAACGAAACGGCGTCACCTAGTTCTAGACGTAGTTGCCGGGAAAACTCTAAATATCTATACTATTATTACACAGTTGATATGAGTTTACGAAAGAAGACTTACAGCGAAACAGCCCCACCATACAGTTATATATATATGAGTTTGTGAAAGAAGACTTACAGTGAAACAGCCCGACAATACAGTTATATACATATGAAAGCGGTAAATGAAAGCGGGTAAACACTTACTCGGTTGTAGAGCTTCCATGCTGTTTGGTTAGTTGTTCAACAAAGAAAGATTGAAAACAACAGTATATTCAAAATCAAAGGAGAAAGTGCTTTGAAAAAGAAAGATTTGGGGCTTACAGCTCAAGGAGAGGCCCAGGGTTTTATCAGTGAGCGCACTGTTGAATTTGTACAAAGGGACTTATACAAGTGACTGAGGCCCAAGAAAGGTTTTTTGTACAAAGGGATGAGTCTTACACTCTATTAGAGGCCCAAGTGAGTTTTAAGAAAAGAAATGGGTCTTACTACTCGAGGGTAGGACCAATGGTTAATTTTGAAAAGGGCGACGGTCGCGCCGAGGTTTTGGAAACACCGTGGGACTTATACAAGTGACTGAGGCCCAAAATTTTGGTATTTACAAAGGGATTGGGTCTTACACTCTATTAGAGGCCCAGAGAGTTTGAAAAATATTTGTTAGGGTGAAAATCAAAGAAAACCCCAATTTCATTTTTTAAGGCATTTTTCCAAGAAAAATTAAGTAAAAAATGATAAAAATATCAAATAAAAATCATTAAATAATGATTAAAGTTTATGAAAAAAATATTTTATCCACATAAATATTTAAAATCATTTTGGTTTTAAAAATCAAGAAGAAAAAAAAAAGAGATTATTTTAAAAGCATTTAAAACAATTTAAAACACTATTTTTAAATATATTAAAAATAATACTTTTTTTTGTGATTTTTTTGGTGGATTAAAATATTATGGGGTATGAATTGGAAAATGATGATTTTTTGCTATGTAAAAGAATTGGTTGAGTTTTGAAAATAAAAAATAAGAAAAAGAGCAAAAATGTCACAATATCATCTCCGACATCTCTTATGGGGTAAAAACGAGTACCGAAACTTTAATTTTCAACACGTTTTTTATCAAATTTCAAACACTCATAACTCTCTCAATTTTTATCGGAATCAAAATCCGGAAATACCTATCTTGACCGATTTTTCGCAAGGAATCCAATGGTACCACACATACACACAGAACCTCGAAGTACAAAACACGCAAATCGAAAAACCAGAACTGCACTTAATTCGAAAACATCGTTTCGCGCCAAACTTCCGACACGCGTAACTCTCTCGATTTTTAACGGAATTAAGATCCGGAAGAGCCTATCCTGACCGATTTTTCGTGAGGAATCCAATGGTATTGCACATGCACGCTGAAACTTAACGTACAAAAAGCAGCGATTAAAAAACCAGAACTGCACGTTAGTTGAAAACATCGTTTGGCGCCAAACTTCCGACGCGCGTAACTCTCTCGATTTTTAACCGAATCAAGATCCGAAAGAGTCTATCTTGACCAATTTTTCGCAAAGAATCCAATGGTATCATACATGCACGCTGAAACTCAACGTACAAAACGCAGCAATTAAAAACCAGAACTGCGCGTTAGTTTTCGACGTCGTTTTGCGTCAAATTTCCAACACGCGTAACTCTCTCGATTTTTAACCGAATCAAGATCCGAAAGAGTCTATCTTGACCGATTTTTCGCAAGGAATCCAATGGTATCACTCACGCACACGAAAACTCAACATACAAAATATAGAAATTAAAAAACCAAAATTGCACGTTGTTTTCGACGTCGTTTCGCGTCAAATTTCCAACGCGCGTAACTCTCTCGATTTTCATCGGAATTGAAATCCGTAAAAACCTATCTTGATCGATTTTTCTCAAGGAATCCAATGGTATTATTCACGCACCCGAAAACTCACTGTATAAAACACACAAAGCAAAACAACCAGAACCGCTATCGTTAATTCGACGTCGTTTCACGTCAAATTTCCAACGCGCGTAACTCTCAATTTTCATCGGAATTGAAATCCGTAAAAACCTATCTTGACCGATTTTTCGCAAGGAATCCAATGGTGTTACTCATGCACACTAAAACTTAATGTACAGAACACACGAATCAAAACAACCAGAATTGGACATGATTTTAAAATAACCAAAATTCCACATATAAACATGTTAAAATGCAAACAGTGGGAGGATCACAACATACACATTAAGGACTACATTTTTGCCTCAAGAATTGTTCAATATGATGCATGTATGTGGACAACAAAGGAAAGCATGATTCAAAGAATTCAAGTTGTGAATTTTACCTCTTTTTTGGAGATTTTGGGCAACCTACCAAGTGCTTTGTTCCAGAAATAATTTGATGCTTTGGACAACCTCAAATGACCTCTTAGAAACTTTTAGGATGGTCGGAATCGGTTGGAAACCTCTGGAGCAAGTTTGAGCACTTTTATGCAAAATGGTCAAAAGTGGCCAAAATGCCAACTCTCTCAAATGGTGTTCCAGATGTGTGGCACCATTTGGGACAGTTCAAGGATGATATTTAGAGTGTGTTTGAGGTTTTAACTAGTTTGGAAAGTGACTGAATCAAGACATGGCTTAAAAAATGCAAAAAAGTGCCATTTTGAGGTTTTGAGATGTGACTTTGTGATGTTGGTGTTATAGGTCACTTGTGAGAGTTTGGATCACCTACATATGATGTTTATGAGGTGTTAGGATCATGAGCTGTGATGGAAATGCTCTCTAACTCAAAAACTCAAAATTTCCTTACTAAAGAAGGCATTTTGGAGTGAAAGAGAGAATTTGAGGAAAGCATCTGTTTGATGGCTTTGGTGTACTTAAACTGAGCACAAATGAGCTCTATTTATAGTAGAGCAAGTTTGTTTTACAAGCAATAGTGAATGGTGGCTGCAGCAAAGGTTTGGCCAATGTTGGCCAATGAAAATCCAAGTCTCCTCTAGCCATTGACTAGAGGTTAGAGCACAGGCTGCTGGTTCCCTAGTTGTTGGAGGAATCTTGACTGAATTCAGTTGGAGGAAGCTCAGTACATGCCACCTCTAAGCATCCATTAAATGCTCCAATCCAAAATTTGAGTTTTGTCCCTCTTCTAGGGATTTCTAGGTTTTGGCATGCTTTTTTTGGTTCCTTGGACTTGGGAGGTTCATGGATCAGATCATACCACTTGGATTTGATCCTTAGATGTGTCCAAAATGATGACAAGGCTTGAAAATTCGTGTGGCACAAAAAATGTGCAAATCTGCCTTGAAAAATTTAGCTGCAGCAAGCCTTTTTGTAAGATCCATAACTCCCTGCTCGAGTATGCTACATGGACGTTCTAGAACTTTCCGGAAAGCTTAGATCACGTACTTCAACTTTGATGTTTGGCCCTAGACCTGGTTCAACTTGGATCATGGAGAAAAACAGCATTGAAGTTGGGACATTGTGCTGAAATTACAAGGCAGATTTTGGCTAAGTGCTGAAAAATGTCAATTTTAAGTTTTTAGCCATTTTGATCCAACCATAACTCAAAATCCATGATGAATTGGGATGAAGTGTAGTTGACACTTTTGTAGAGGGATGTGAGGGCTACAAATCGAGCTTTGGATGGGAAAAAATGGCTTTGTGGTTTAGGAGTTATGATCCTCCAAAGTTGGTACCCTTGCCACTTTATTCCATAACTTAGAAAAATTTCTAAGTTTTTATGGTTACCCCTTTTACAAGTTATCCCACTTTCTTTGATTTTTCTTGATGAATGATGATTCCAATCACACATTAACATCATTTTAGGGTTAAAAAACCATTTTTATGAAAAATCTCAAAAAGTCAAAGTTTGACTTTTGTGTACAGTTGACTTTTTATCAGATGAATTCCAAACGGTGCGATCCTTTAGGAAATCATGTCCTTGACCTAAATCAAAATTGATGGACATGTTCCATGGGTGTTATAGGGTGTATTTAATCGTGTCCCACGGCTTGGGAGCATGTCCTGGTCAAAAGTCAAAGCTACAGTTGACTTTTCTCGCGAAACCCTAATTTTGGTTCAAATGAAATTGAAACTTGTTGCTCAAGCTTCTTGGGTCAATCCATTGTTGCAAATGGATCAACGTGGTATGTTGGAGATCCTCAAATCATGTCTTGAGGTCTTGGCTCATGATTTGTTCCAAAAGTCAACTTAGGGGTGAATTAGGTCAAGAAACCCTAATTCCTGATTTTTGATGTATGCATCCCCTGAGGCTAAATTGACTTGATGATGGGGTTTATGATGTTCCATGGAGAATTTTAGGTTATGCTTTGAAGCATTGGCTCATGCCCAGAGGGAAATTTCCATCTGGAGGCCCTAGTCGACCAAACCCTAATTTGGTGACACTGGCGATCCTGAGGCTTGATCCACCTAGAAGGGAGCAGCCTTGTGCTTAATCCTTGAAGTGGGAGTCCTCTTAATCCATTGTGGATATTTGAGAGGCTAGACAAGTTGAAGATCATGTCATTCCTTAATTGATCCTTTGTCTAAGAGCTCTGCGAGGGCTTGAAACCCTAAATCCTGTTTGTAGTGAATGCTCACCCACCTTTGGGGAGACTAATAAGGTATGATGGTCCATCCATATTGTGCTGATGATTTGCACAATGATGGGAAATCTTAGTGGTCAAAATTTGGGGTATGACACTTTGTTGTCAGAAGTTGAAGTCTTGACATCTTGACCTTGGAGGTTCCTTCATGAGTAGTTTTCAAGATATCCCATTGCTTCCTTAGCTACTTCACAAGTGTTGACCAGCCTGAAGATGTTCTTGTCAATACCATTGAATATGACATTTAAGGCTTTAGAATTCCCAAGGGCAAGCTCATCTTCTTCCTTAGTCCATTCTTCTTCAGGTTTCAGCTTAGAGCTACCATCTTTGTCCACAATAACAGGATGTTTCCATTCTTTCACAACTGCCTTTCAAGCCCTGTTGTCTAAGGACTTCAAGAATTTAACCATACGAGGTTTCCAATAGTCATAATTTGAGCCATCTAGAATAGGGGGTCTATTCACAAATCCACCACACTCCTTGTCCATTGTACCAGAAAGTAACAGCCCTAGATCTCACCCAGATGCAGAGCAGGATGCCTGCTCTGATACCAATTGAAATTCTGGTATCAGATATGTGATGTTAAGTGTGATGTCACAACAACACAATCTGCTATATGAAACAAGGCAATAAAATAACAGTAAATCAACACAGAGAATTGTTCACCCAGTTCGGTCTAACTACCTACGTCTGGGGGCTACCAAGCCAGGGAGGAAATTCACTATTAGTAGTATTAAATTACAGACTCAACAATCCCAGTTGACAATCCACTAACTTAATCACTACCCAATGACACTTCTACCTAAGATACACTTAGATATGAGAAACCACTCACTCCCCCTAAATCACCACAGTGATACAATTCAAAGATTACAAAGTATATAAGTCACACTTCCAAAACACAACTTGATCTTGCTTAAAAGCTTTGATCAAGAACAATTAACAACTCAAAACAATTACACCAAATCAAACATGAATGGCTTACAATACACAGACGAAAACACACACTTGACTCTCAGTCTTTAATCTCTTACTTTCTTACCTTCCAAGTAGGGTTGAGGCTGCTTTAAATAGAAACTCAGACTTGGGCTTGGACTCCTTGAAAATATCTGATTTGATTTTGAATTTAAAACAAATTTTATCTTCAAATCTTTTCATATCTTCCAGCCCTAATAAATAACAAGATCTGCTCCATATCTGATTGCAACAGAAAGAATCTAATCCAAGATCTTCGCCTGCAATCTCTCAATCAGATCTTCTAATAACTAATTAAAACACGCGCAGCCCTAAAAACACAACAACTAATGTTCTGTCACTCAATGTCAAGACATCGTTTTTGGCATCAGTGCACAAAACTGCAACCCTAACAAACTTAATATTAGTAACTCATGTTAAGACATCAGACATATGACATTTTCAACAACAACATTGTTTTACCAAAATTCTAGCCAATAACAAGAACTAACATGAGCCTTTAGATATATTTAAATGAAATCTGATGGTTGTGCACATTTTGATTCTCGGCCTTAGATCAGATCTAATGGTTGTGGTTTTTTCCAGCATTTTCATTTCATTTTAATTGTTTTTAAATTCCATTTTATTTCAAAAATTCATTAAAAATAACCCCCTTCATATTTTTCACTCCATCTTTTTTTCATAATCTTATAAAAATATTTTCTATTTTATGAGCATTTTTCCATATTTTTATTCCTTGATTTGTTTTTTTTCATTTTTTTATACATTTTAATTTATTTAAAAATACTTTTATGCATTTTTAAATTCTCCAAAAAAATTAGATGGCCCTTGACTTGTTTCTGACTTGTCTTAATTTTCTTGATCATTGATTTGTTGTTTAGAAGCTTCATTTTCATTTTCTCTTTTATTTTCATTTAAAAATTATTTTAAAAATCTTTTCATGCATTTATAATTGTGTATTATTTCATTTTGGCTTGTTTGCTGGTTGTTGCCTTGGATCATAACTTCTTGATTAAAGTTCTTCTCAATTTTAATGGACTTTGGGTGTTGATGATGTTGGATGAACCTTCATCAATTCAAAGCTATCATTAAATGAATCATTTGATTCATTTTTGGTGCTTTGAGTTGATTAAAGGTTTAGTGCCTTAATCCACCAAGAAAGGTGATTGAAATTGATGATGAATGGATCTTGAGTCTTTATTCAATTTAGCCCTCTCTTCATCTTTCCTTCTCCTTCTTTTTCTTTTTCTTTCTTCTTGATCAATTGGATGATTTTTTGTCCATCTTGATTCAATTTGGCACCTCCTTTCCTCTTGATTCAATTTGGTCATCTATTAATTGCTTCCTTGGACTATTGGTTACTATCCCATGCTTGGATGTTGGACTGGTGGACTTAGATTTAAGTTCTTGATCCTTTGCTTTGGAGTTGTGATTTAAGACCTTGGAATTCATCTAGTACCTTTGAACTTGGGTTGATTCCTTGAAGACTTGGCTCTGTTACTTTGGTTTTGACTTCTTGGCCTGAGTTCTTCTTTCATCTGATACATTTGGTTTGTGTTTCGCTTATTTGGCTTGCTTGTGGCTTACTCCAAAGGAATGGAACTTTGGTCTTGACTCTTGTTAAGTTCTGGTTAGTTCACTTGCACACTTGCACTTTATTGCTTTTATTAGGATAGTCTCTTCATTCTCCCCCCTTCTTAATTTTCAAAATCTTCTCCCTTTTTCAAAACCTTCTTGTTTTCAAACTTGAACCACTTTTTTTTAATAAACCTTGACTTTGTCAAGTGATTTTCAAACCTTTTTTTTTTCTTAAATAAATGCTAATTTATCTTAATCATATCAAGACCATTTCAAAAGACTTAAAAACACACAACTCATTCAAACCATTTTGTGCACTTTTTCTTTTAAAACCTTTTCTTAAGGATTAGACATGAGTCGTTTTCATAGTTGAGATGTAATTCTACTATCTCCATAGTAATGTTTTGATGTTGATTCTTTTTCACTTGAGAGAGTTAGTGGCATACTTGTTGATTTCTATCCAAGTTGGAGCCCTTATCAATAGTGATACAAATGTCCATTTTCATATACTCGTAGGTGATTAGTTGAGTTTTCTCCTTAAAATAACAAGTTGCCTTACCATTTAAAATCAATCAAAACAAAACCTTTTGTTATTTTTACCACAAACTACGAGGTTTTTATCTTCCATTGCACTTTGTAGGTACGTTGACACGAGGCTCAGGAAGTCTTGTCAAACACCAAAAACCCTAAAAAATATTTCTCTTCTCATCTCCCCAATCTTTTGAAAACAACACTTTTTAAGCCAAACATAGATTTTCAAGAGGTTCCTATAGAGTACTATAGATGTTTTGGGTGCTAACACCTTCCCATTGCATAACCAACCCCTTTACCCTTTGTCTCTCTGTTTTATTAGTTTTGTTTTAAAACTTTTATGGGTTTTGTTTGCTCATTCTCCCATTCCTTTGGAAAAATAAATGTGCGGTGGCGACTCTTACTTTATGAGGTAACTTAATCAATAGCTTAATCTCAAATTTTTCTCCGCTATAGAAAATGGCGACTCTCAAAGGAGTAGTCTCTAGAGGGTTAAGCATATCTTGTTTATCTGTGTTTTATTACTATCCGTTGTTTGCTTTTGTTTTTTGGTGCTTGGTGATCTCTGAGTGGTGAGATAAGTCATATACCCGAACTTGAGTGCACTTGAGATAGGATGGTGGTATAGTCATGTTTGGCTTACATGGAGTTAATCCTTAATAAGCTGACTTGAGATCCCCAACTCAGTGGAGGCCTACTTGAGGGTAAATATGTTGAACAAGTGATTTGTGAAGGCATTTTACTTTTGACCTGAGAGCCTGAGAAGCTGAGGACCTTAGAACCCTTTAACCCATCTTGGCCTTATTAAGACGTAGTGCAGTGACTATTCAGGTGTAGACTTGGATTAGTTGTAACACGATACTACACTCAGATGAGTTCCTCTTGAGAATATTACTGGCTGACGAGTAGTCGTTTAAGCCGGTAATATCCAAAAGCTGGAATCACGACTCTGGGAACTTTGTAAAACCTTGTTGTACAAGTTATTTTTACCCTTAGCACATACCTTGTGGGTGGTTCTTACCCTTTAACTCCATGCTCATGGCGTCAAACCCTTGAACCTTATTTGTGATCTTGTTTGTGATTGTTGCATAATCATGCACTCATGCATTCATGAACATATTATTTCACTCAGTTTTCAAGGAGCTTATAAATTCTCTTTACAAACATCGCAGATATTTTTTATTATGGATATTGATCTTAAAGATTTGAGAAAGCTAGTATCCTTAGTGGTTAATCCTGTGGATTTTAAATCTCGTTATGGAAGACTTTTGTCTATTCTTTCTACTAATGTTGAAGATGGAATTCTTAATACTCTGGTGCAGTTCTATGATCTTATTTACTGGTGCTTTGCATTTCTAGATTATCAGCTTTTGCTTACCTTGGAGGAGTATGCTTATCTTGTGGGTGTACCACTTTCTGACAAGGTTCCTTTTAGTGGTTTCGAGGAGGTTCCCAAGTCACAAGTTATTGCAGCAGCTATTCATTTAAGGAAATCTGATATAGATGTCAAGCTTACTGTTAAAGGAGGCATTCAAGGGTTGACTTCTAAGTTCTTGATTGAGAAAGCTTCTACTTTTGCTAGTGCTGGTAGCATGATAGCTTTTGAGGCTATTTTGGCTTTACTTATCTATGGACTGGTCTTGTTCCCTGACATTGACAACTTTGTTAATGTTAACCCTATTCGGATCTTCTTGATTGGGAGTCCTGTTCTGACTTTGCTTGGCGGTACTTATTTCTCTATCCATCATAGGACTTCTAAGGGAAATGGTACCATTGTATGTTGTGCAGCTTTACTATACAAGTGGTTTATTTTGTACTTGCCGCAATCACCTGTCTTCAAGGAAAACAAGAGTTTCTTAAGGTGGTCTCAAAGGATTATGTCCCTTATCAATGCTGATATTACTTGGTATTCTTCTGTGCATGATAATGTTCAAATCATTGATAGTTGTGGGGAGTTCTCTAATGTACCTCTTCTTGGTACACAAGGTGGAATTAACTACAACCCTAGTTTAGCAAGGCGTCAACTTTGATATACTTTGAAGGATAAATCTAATAACATAGTGTTAGAGGGTTTATTTTTCCAAGAAGGGAAAGATACTCAAGGTTTGAAAAAGAGGATGGCTCATGCTTGGCACAACATTCATAGGAAGGGAAAAGGAGAGTTTGGAAAACAAAATTGTATAGCTTTGGAATCTCATACTCTTTGGGTGAAGGAGAGAGCAACAAAACTCAAGATGCCTTATGCTTTTGAAATACCTATGTCACTAGTGGTTGCCAAACCACTCACCATTCCTACTGAAGACGTGAAAGAACTTCAAGAATCCTTAGCCAAGATGAAACAAGAAAAGGATATGTGGGAAGACAAATTTCAAGCTTTAAACCTTGAGAGGATAGAGTTGCAAAAGCAGTTGAAGGAGAAAGATGACTTGATAGAGTTGCTTGAGCAACATGCTGTGAAGAGACATAGAGAGGATTTATTTTCCTCTAACATTTCATCATCTCATCCTCCTATCTCATGTGCTTGGAAGGGTATTGTGGATCAGCTTGTGTTAGAAAAGCTATTATGAAGGACAATTATGAGAGGGAGATCAAGAGGCTCAGAAGGAAGTATCGGTTTGGAGTTGGATCATCCTTATAAATGATTCCTTAGGATCTAACTTTTTCTTTTTGTATTTGATCCTTTGTAACTTGTACTTCCAAATGTAATCTTTTCCAATTATCAATGAAATGAGAATTTATCAGTATTTCAAAAGTTTTATTTCTTTATGATGTTTGCAAATTGCTTTATGGTATCTTAAAGTTCCTTAAAAACTGAATGAAAACATTGAACATCATGCATCATTCTGCATCTGGTCTTGCTTTTGAGAGTTTTACAGGTGTCTTATTGCTTTTCTCTTGGTATTCTCAGAAATCAAGTTGTCTCACTCGTACAACACTCGAGCTAACTGTCAAAGAAAAATGGATCATTTAGAGCAAGAAAATCGGGAACTCTGTGAAGAGGTGACAACCCTCAAGGCTAGGATGGAGAAACTCAATGCTTTGTTAGAATCTTTGGATGCTCTTCAGAACCAGTCTCATCATCCTCCTCCTAATCCTCTGGCAACTCAGTCTTAGACTACTATAATTTATGAAGTTGTGTCTGTACCTGTTTCTGTGGCCCCGATCTGTGCTCCGCCACACTAAATGCCTGCCAGATTTCCTTGGGGAATGTTGTTGAATTTTGTTCCTGAAGGTTTTAAACCCGCTGTTGAATTTTCTACTATTCAACCTGTCACGACTATTCATCCACCTGTGGTGCATGCTGTCCCACAAGCTAAAGAGCATATTTTTCATGTTGAGCCTAGTGAAAGTCTGGGTGTTTATGAAAGGACGGACGAGTTTCAAGACCAATTTTAAGAAATGCAGAAGGAAATCAAAGCTTTAAGGGGGATATAATTGTTTGGGAAGAATGCCCATGAGTTGTGCCCCGTTCCGAACGTGAAGATTCCTGCCAAATTTAAAGTCCCTGATTTCGAGAAGTATAAGGGAAACACTTGTCCTCAAAGTCACCTTGTAATGTACGCAAGGAAAATGTCCACTCATACAGACAATCATCAGCTGCTAATCCATTATTTTCAAGATAGCTTCATTGGCGCTGCTCTTAAATGGTACATGGGATTAGACAATACTCAGATTCACACTTTTAATGATTTGGGGGAAGCATTTATTCAAAAATATAAGTACAATCTGGATATGGCATCGGACCGTGTTCAACTCCGCGATATGTCACAAAAGGAGAAAGAAACTTTCAAAAAGTACGCCCAGAGGTGGTGTGACATTGTTGCACATATTAGTCCTCATTTGGAAGAAAAAGAGATGACTAAGATTTTCTTGAAGATTTTGAGTTCTTTTTACTATGAATGCAAGGTGGCTAGTGAACCCAGTGACTTCACCAAGATGGTAAACATGGGTATGTGCCTGGAAGAATGGGTCAGTGAAGGACGATTAGTTAAAGAAGGTAATTCTGCTGGTAACACTGAGAAATATGGGAGTGGGTTTTCTAAAAATAAAGAGGGAGATTCCAACGCCATTTCCCAAGAGAGGCATAGAAGACATCAAGAAAAGAGCAATCATCATCAATAATAGGTGGCCTCAGTAATGTCTGTCATTAACACTGC
Organism: Lathyrus tuberosus; assembly: GCA_022829125.1. NCBI lineage: Eukaryota > Viridiplantae > Streptophyta > Magnoliopsida > Fabales > Fabaceae > Lathyrus > Lathyrus tuberosus. The sequence continues at coordinate 8,149,916 of JALAZF010000193.1, forward strand.
TCCGATTGCTCAAGCTACTTCAACTTATCAACCACAATTTCAACAAAGAAATCATCAAAAACATAATCAACAGAACCACACTCATAAGAAAACTCATATTGATCTGATACCCATATCGTATGCTGAACTGTACCCTGCTCTGGTACAAAAGAATCTTGTGCATACTAGAGATCCATCGGCTGTTCCAAAAGAGCTCCCTTGGTGGTATAAATTAAATATGATCATTTCTATGCATATCATCAAGGGGCACCTGGCCATGATATCGAGAATTGTTTTGCATTAAAGGCGGAAGTTCAAAGATTAATTTGAAGTGACTTTATGTCCTTCAAGGATCTTGGACCCAATGTATATGTCAATCCGTTGCCTAAACATGGAGGTGCCAATGTGAACATGGTAGATGGCTGCCCTGGAACCTATCGTATCTTTGATGTTAATTTGATTAGAAGATATTTGGTTGATACGCATGTCGGTTTATGTAGACTGAGTTATTATCAGCATGACCATGATGCTTGCCGAATTTGTTCAAGAAACCCTCGAGGATGCTCTGTGGTGAAAAGAGATCTTTAGGAAATGCTGGATCATAGGCTTATTCAGATTACTCATTCAAGGTATGATGTTGATCATGAAGTAGATGTCATAGTTCCTCGTTTCAATATACCTGAGCCAGTTAAGATTGCTTATAATAGTCGGAAGTCGTCTGTTTCTCCTTTGATCATTTGTTTACCTGGTCCTACTCCTTATGAATCTGACAAAGTTATGCCTTATCGATATAACGCCACAATGATTGAAGATGGAAAGGAGGTGCCCATTCCCTCTCTTTCTTTTGTTGTCAATATTGCCGATGTTAGCAGAGTGACCTGTAGTGGTTGTGTATTTGTTGCTTCTCCTAAGAAAGTTGATGATACCCCTGTTAGCAAGTCAATTGAATTTGAGACGCCTATGGTATAATCTGAATCTGGATTTGTAACAGGGAAATCTAGTGGTTCGAATTAGAATCCTGATGATGAGGTTTTAAAATTGATTAAAAAGAGTGAATACAAGATTATTGATCAGTTGCTGCAAACTCCATCCAAATTTTTTACCTTATCTTTATTGATGAACTCTGAGGTTCACAGAGAAGCTTTGAGGAAGGTTTTAGAACAAGCTTACGTAGACCATGATGTTACCGCTGATCAATTCGATGGTATTGTTGGCAACATAACTGCATGTAACAATTTGAGCTTTAGTGATGATGAGCTACCAGAGGAAGGAAGAAATCATAATATGTCCTTGCACATTTCAATAAATTGTCAAGAGAATGCATTATCCGACGTGCTGGAAGATACTGGTTCCTCTCTGAATGTAATTCCCAAGTCCACTCTATCATGGGTTCTATATCAAGGCACTCCGATGAGATACAATGGGGTTGTTGTTAAGGCTTTCGATGGACCCAGAAAAACTGTGATAGGGGAAGTTGATCTCCCTATGAAGATAGGTCCTCAACCTTTCCTGATTACATTCCAAGTTATGGACATTCATCCTGTATATAGCTGCTTGTTGGGTAGGCCATGGATTCATGAAGCTGGAGCTGTAATTTCGACTCTCCATCAAAAGTTAAAATTTGTGAAAAATGTGAAGCTGATTGTGGTAGGTAGTGAGCAAGCCATGATGGAAAGTCATCTTTCATATTTCTCTTATATTGATGTTGTCGAGGCTGTAGGAACCCCGTTCTAAGCCCACTTTATTGTTGACAATGCTGGTAAGAAGAATGGGGCATCCATTGAAGGTGCGAGAAAAACACAAGAAAGGGGGGTTTGAATTGTGTATTTACTCTTTTTGTAACTTTTCGCATCTTGTTAATTTGACGCTCAAGAACCTTCAATGTTCGTTGAGAGATTCTGATCTATTAACTAAAGAGTATGAGAACCGTATAAGTTTTGTTCATAAGATACGATACTCAGAACTTGCAGTGCGGAAGCTTATCAGAGATAGGCTGTAAGGTTCTGACTTTGCTTAATATGAGGTTCTGATATTCAAAGTAGGAACATAAATAGAGATACTAAGCAAAAGAGTAAAGGACACACGATATATCCTGGTGTTGCGGTGAGAATTGGATACCATAGTTATTAATTAACTAGGATCACATTTCTTTAAATGTTCACCACCGACTTTGATTTATCCAAAGGAAAGGTTCAAAAGCGAAAAAACCTAGAGATCTAAGGTCCGGGGGTTGGTTACGCCTAGGGAAGGTATTAGCATCCTAAACGTCCGTAGTACTCTACGGGAACCTCTCGTTAATATTTGTGTTATCTCTTACTCGCTTGCTAAGGGTGCTATGCTAAAGGATGAAAAACCCTACGGGTTAGTATCTAAGTATACTCGACAAGGTATCGCACCTTGTGCCTACGTATCCTCAGGAGTAGAATCAGAGTAATGTGTAGTTATGAAAAGAGGAACTTCTTGACGGGGTCAAGGTTCCAAGGGGAGGTAAAGTCTTGGGAAAGACCTTACATAGAGTGCGGCGACTCTAAAGTTATAGGTTGGTTTAAGAGGGGTAGGATTGTAAATGTTCGCGGCGGAGCATTTACTTGGAGTGCTGTGACTCCGATCCTAAGGATAAGATTCTAAGTGTCTACGGCGAGACGTGGAGTACGGCGACTCCGAATCCTAAGGCCAAGGGTTCTAAAGTGTTAGTTCTATGACATGGCAGTCAATATTTAGGTGAATCTTCCTTTGGAATGTCGAGGGGACTAACTTAAGATTAATTGTGCGCACTAGCAAAGTGGGCTAGCTTTAGTGTATAGTGACCGATAGGTTGAATGTGATGCCTAAAGGCAATCGACTTACATAGGTAGAAAAGGGGCTCGACGTTGGATCGAGAGTTTTTTATTTTTGAAAGGGTTTTGACAGTAATAACAATCATTCGAATAGAAGTAAGCATACAACGACATGATATCAAGCAGGGATAAGATAAATAAACATGCAAGCGTACACTCAAACGTGAGGGATCTAACGAGTTTTGATTTTAAGGTTTATTGACAAAAGATTAACTTGTTTTTAACTATCATGAGAAGTTTTATTATTATCTAAAATTAGAGTTATATTAAGTTAATAAAATTCTTAGAAATGTATTATTCTAGTTTTAAAAGTATTAAGAGTTTATTATTATTAATTTAGAAAGAGTTTTTTTTTTTAATTAGTATTTTAAATGACGAGTTTTAATTATTATTTTTAAAAAAAGTTTTAAAAGTTAATCAAAAGTTCTTAATTACGTTTTTAGTTATATTGATAAAAAAGTGAAGTTATGAAATATAAAAAGAAGTTTTTTTTTTTTAATAGATAGAAAAAGTTCCCTATTTAAATTAGTTAAAAAAAGAAAATAAATTTGATTATTATTAAAAAAGAAATTATTTACTAAAAATGGTTAAATGATTTTAAAAAAAGATTAATTAAGTGATTACGGAGTGATTAGGTGTGATGCGGGGGAGAGGGTGAATCGCAAACCCTCAGATCCCAACCGACTGATCCATCTGTGCTAAAGTCTAACGCAAACACGCCAAGGGTGCACGATAGGAACGTGTGGGTGTGTGTACGTGATCACAAACGAAACAAATAGAGAGAAAGAGAGAACGTTGTCCTCTCTACGCCATCCTTTCCACCTTTCGCCTCTCATCTCTCGATTCTTCTCTCTCGAGATCTCTCCTCTCAATAATTAGGGTTTTGAAAACCCTAATCGCCACTGCCGCTCTCATCTTCTCCGATCAAACAATCAAAATCAATCAAACCCTAACCCCAGCAAGCCCAATACCCCAATGTATCACTATGATTTTATGGTTACATATTACAAATATTATGATTGGAGCGTAAAAAAAATAAACGGGACAGATGGCTGGCGATGGTGGCGACGGCTGGGACGACTTCAATGGCGAGTCTTTCCTTCTGCTCCTATCTTCTTCGACCGTGTGTTGTTGATGTTGATTCCCGGTGTGCGTGATGTTGTATTGCTGTGGCTACAAACTTGTTTTCGCCATCGTGTGTGCATGCTTGTCTCAGATGATGTTGTTGATCTTTCAATCAGTGTGTATGTTCTTGCTGTGTATGAGTTTGTGAATTTCTTGGTGTGAATAATGAAGTCTGGTTTGGTATGTTGATGAATGGGTTTGATGTTTACGTGGTGAATTGGTTGATGAGTTGGTTGGTAAAGTATTGTAAATGGTTTGTGCTTTTTGTTTGCTTCCAGTACCCTCTATGCGTGTGAATTCCTCTCTTCTTATATAGGCCCACACTTGATTTCGATGTAAATGTGACAAGACACCCTGCTGATTCTTTGTGTGATGACGTTTCCAATTTGGTGTGAGCATGTCTGAGCTGGTTTGGAATGTCATTGATGATTGCTTTAGCTTGTTTGGGAAGGTTTGTTGGTGGTGTCTTAATGATATTGCCCAAATCTTTCAAAATTTGAAAATGATGAAATCTCTTTTCTGATTCTACGAGTTTGTTAGTGATGATTTAGGAAATAAATCAATCCTTGTCTGAAACAAAATAACTTTATAATGGAAATAGTTCAATTTGTCTTGATTGTGCCATGAATGCTTGGGATAGTTGTCTAATGTTACTTGGAAAGGAATTTGGAATCAATACGTGAATTGAAGGACTCCTTGATTTGTCAGATTTGGAACGGTTTTAACAAGTTTTGCACATTGTCTGAAACATTTTGATTCTTTCCTTTTTTAAGTCAAACATGCTTGGACATCTCAATCAAGTTTTAAAATTATGTCTAAATGGTATTGGAAAGAGTTGACCGTGTTTGGTTCCTGCATTTTTGCTTTACCGCAGGATTTTTGTGATTGACCTCATTGAACCCCTTTCCATTCTTTTCTTACTCCTCCTGTTCTGGTTGTTATCATATGTTGCTGACAGTTTGATTTTGTCATTGCAGTTGCATGTTTTATTGCAGCTTGATTCGGCCTGTTCCGTATTAGAGATGAGAATGTGGTCCTCCCAACTGAGGTGTCTTGTTCTAGTGACACACTACTTTGAAATCTTCTTCATTTTAGTGATACTTGGATTTTGCTGCCAAGTAATTACGATTACGGTTCCTTTGAACTGCTAATCCTCATTTCTATTCCCTCTGCACTTTGTTTGTATAACATGAATTAACTCTCATTTTGCATTGTGGTCAAGTGTTCTGAACTGTTCTTGTTGTTGTTTGGATAGGTTACGGATACTGGTGACGGTACCAACTCCTACAAAATTCAACTTGAGAATTGATGATAGGCTGCCAGGCACTGTAATTATGGTGATAAGCAGGTTTATTGCAAAATTCGTTGGAGTGCTCAAGAAACCCACTGCCTAAATGACGGTTGGATTCAGGGACAATCCTGGCTGAATGAGTACCAGTTCCACTTTTAGGCTCTTAAACAGCATTGGTAATTGAATGAGTGAATTTTGAATTGAATCATGGTTTGATGTTGTGATGATTTGAATGGCTTTTTGTCTGTGAATCTTTTTGTGAGTGATGTTGTCTTCATGATGTGAATTAATTTCTTATATTTTGGCTCTGGTTTTGGACAGGTGGTTTAGTTATCCCTTGCATCATCGACGTACTTCCTCGGCATGGAAAGCTTGTTGAGAGTTCCAGAAGATAAAATTAGGATTAGTAACTCACCATCATTAACCCTGCGCTCAAGCACTGCACATGTGTATCTGGTGTATTTTTGATGTAATGAAGCATAACTTGTGCCTTTTGTGACCTCTTAGATTTCTTTAATGGATAAGCATTCTGCTAAACTCATATTTATACTTAACTTCTTAAGAACTAGAACTTAAAGGATCATCTTGGAATTTGTAATAATGAAATGAGTCTTTGAACACACACCTTGATATTATAAGTTATTAGACTTGGTTTCTCAAATGACGTAATGCTCCAAATTATAGTCATGTAATTTTGCTACTGATATAGGTTCGGCATCATTGAGAAAATGCATGTTAGATTAAAATAGCGGCTCCGTGTATGCCTAATTGACCCAAAGAATGAAAAATCAACCTATTAACATTAACTTTCTTGCATGCTTCAATAAGATTTGCTATACAAAAGTTGGAAGTCCTTCTAAGGAAGGAGCAAATCCCATCTTGATTGTAGCATAAATTGCCTTTTTAGTGCCATCACCGCTTTCTTCAGCTAATTTAATAGAATGGTCAGTAACATCAATTTTCACACATCGTTGGGACGGATTGGCCAATGAAAATGTGATCTTTGCCTTGTGTAGGGTAACTTATTCTTATATTCTTGTATCTTTGCACTTTAACCCGCATAACCCAGGTTTGGATGATGAACTCGGTATGTGAACCATGCTCTTGTAGTGGCTAAGGGAGCAAAAGGATGAGGGATAAATCTCACGGAGACTCAACACACATCTTGCAACGACCAGAGAACCTCCACAAGCACACACACAACACAACCTTCAGGACCTTAAATCTTCTACTGCAGTACCTGTGTTCACAAATGAAACAAATAGACAAAAACTAGGTAAAGTGGTTAGTCATGCACGAATGATTGACCTAATATGATATGCAGACGATCAGTGAATCTAAGGGAAAATTTTGGGGTACAACAGTTGCCCCTATTTAAATATCTTCACCGGATGACAGGGCGATGAAAATCGTCATTAGGTCATGGTGAGAGATATTTAAATACAGATAACCGAAAATTTTGCCCTTAGATGCAATGACATGCGATGCTATGAACAAAACTAGCCTAATGCTGACATGCCATGAACTCTAGCATGATGAAAATGATGGGATGATAACAATGCAAGAGATGCAGACAAAGGAAAAACAAACACAGAGAGAAAGACGAAAACAATGAGCAACAAACTCACTAGGGACGACCAGACGCACTGGGGAAAAGAAAACAACACTGGGGACCCCGAAGGCGACGACCCAACAAGTTCAAGCGTGACCAGTTGATATATAAGCAAGCAAGAAGACAAAGCAGGATCCACACGGCGGTAGGATCATGTAAACAAAATGATGGAGTTTTCAATAAGAAAACATCCAACGCCTGGAAATTCCTTTAAATAAAGAGATCAAACGGGATCTTCAGGAACCGTCAGGAAAAAGTACAGGGTTATTAAAAACTCTCCTGTATGCCAAGTAAATGGACTTCGTGAGGAAAACGCCCTGATAAACTTCTAAAATGAGAATGCAGCTTATCAATTGTACGGGACTCACACACCATCAATAAAGGGATAAACTTCTCCGAAGAGACTACAGTTTATCTGAAAAAGCAGTAAATGATAAACTTCGAAGAGACTGCAGTTTATCTGAAAAAAGCGGTAAAGTGATAAACTTCTCCGAAGAGACTGCAGTTTATCTGAAGAAAGCGGTGAAGTGATAAACTTCTCCGAAGAGACTGCAGTTTATCTGAAAAAAAGCAGGAAAATGATAAACTTCTCTGAAGAGACTGCAGTTTATCTGAAAAAAAGCGGTAAAGTGATAAACTTCTTCGAAGAGACTGCAGTTTATCTGAAAAAAAGCAGGAAAATGATAAACTTCTCCAAAGAGACTGCAATTTATCTGAAAAAAAGCGGTAAAGTGATAAAATTCTCCGAAGAGACTACAGTTTATCTGAAAAAAAAGCAGGAAAATGATAAACTTCTCCGAAGAGACTGCAATTTATCTGAAAAAAGCGGTAAAGTGATAAACTTCTCCGAAGAGACTGCTAGACATGGCAACGGGGCGGGTCGGGGGCGGGTTTGAGCAGCCCCGCACCCGCACCCGCCACCCAGAGACAGACCCGCCCCCGCACCCACACCCAGTCGGGGGTAAAAAACTACCACCCAGACCCGCCCCCAATGGGGAACGGGTTCCCCGCCCCCGCCCCCGCCCCCACCCGCAAAACTATTTTTTTTTTAATAAATATTTTTCATAATAATAAAAATTAATAATTTAATTAAATAATTAATTATTTTAATAATAAACATGTTTTTAAAGAGTAAAATAATTAATAAACATGTTTTTCTAATAAAACTATTTTTAAAAATTAAAATAATTTTAATAAATATATAATAAAATAATTAAAATAAAATATAAAAGTAAATTAAGCTAGACCGGGGCGGGGGCGGGGGCGGGTGCGGGGCGGGTAGTAGCATCCCCCGCCCCCGCACCCGCACCCGTAATAAAAAATCGGGTTTTACCCGCACCCGCACCCGCACCCAGTTAAACCGGGTTTTCCCCGCTAATTTCGGGGCGGGTCCGGGCGGGCCCCGGCGGGTCTGGGTTTTTTTGCCATGCCTAGAGACTGCAGTTTATCTGAAAAAAGCGGTAAAATGATAAACTTCTCCGAAGAGACTGCAGTTTATCTGAAAAAGGCAGTGAATGATAAACTTCTCCGAAGAGACTGCAGTTTATCTAAAAAAGCAGGAAAATGATAAACTTCTCCGAAGAGACTGCAGTTTATCTAAAAGGAAAAAGGATTCTTCTTGCCAGACACAGTGTAACATAAATGCACGCTAAACCTAAGTTCGACGACCAAAAAGTTCAATCTAGGAGCAAGCTAGAAAGAAACGGTCAAACAAGCCCCGCCATTGAGGAATGAACTTGAATGGCGATTTATCTTATCCAAGCACGGAAAAGATAACTGAAATAACCATCATCCACGAGGGTTGAACTCTGTGGGGAAACTTAGAAGAGATTAGCATTTTCTGCCTAAGGCTGACGACTCTATTTGGAGAGATCGGACAAACCCAAACTTGGCGCAAACACAACCAACGATCAAGAAGAAGCGACAAGAAACAAACAGAAAGTGAACACGCATGGAGGCGAATGCAAATGATGTCATGCCATGCTTATGCTCATGCTGACGAAACAGAAAAAGAAACAGGAGGAAAAAACAAAACGATGAGGAAGCCCGTCCATCCTCTGCACGAGAGATACATCTGCCAAGCTCTGTAGAAATCCAAAGATGGAACTCAATAGTTGAACTTCAACGTTCAAACTTCTCTGGGAAAATAGCAATCCACTTGGGGATATAATATCCTGACTTCACTTAGGGGATCGTCAAGATGAATCTGATTATCTGGATGAGAAAAGATCCACTGGGAATGGATCAAACTTGTATTCATAGAGACTTTTGATGGGGATAAAATAAATATCCACCATAACTGAGGTAATCTGAAGTGAGAATGTAGTAGTAGATGCCATAGATGAGGCTTCGCGGGGATAAAATAAATCCACTGCTTTGTTGGGGAAGTTTGAACCCATATTGTAGTTGTAGACATGAGATATAGTCTTCAGTGGGGATGAAATAAACATCCACTGTCGAGGAAAATCAAAATCCTGAGAAAACACTGAGGAGTGAAATAAACACTCGTTTCGTCGAGGAAAGTTGAGACCGAGGAGATTCACTGGGGGTCCTTAGGTCAACCAGATGCTGCATTCTTGTACTGATCTTGTCATAATTGCTTGAAAGAGATCCACTGAGGAATAGTCATGACCTCCTAGAGTGAAAACTTGCCGGGGAAAATCATACTATTAGAATATCTTCAGAAAATTAAGCGAAGGGATGCTGCGAAGTTAATATAGCTTTGTCTTGCATGGTAGTAGCCATTTTCAAATATCAGCTGTTGGAAAAGTCTTTGATTCTCAAATGCCCCCAGACTGCATGGTCTAAGAAACTAAATCATCTCAAAAGGATTTTACAGGAGACTTGGCATCCCAACTATTCCAATGTCTTCTAACTCTTGAGAGATTGGTAGAATCTCGACGTAACTGGATCAGATTGCCGGTATTCTGTGTACTGAGTCTTCAAATCTGGCCCTTGAAGGACGGTCGGTCTGTGAACGCAATAACTGAGAAATAACTTGCCCCTGTTCAGCTGAGTCTTAAAGCAACAAGCCCCAGATTAATTATCTTAGCAATGAAAGGTAATCTTCAACAGAGTTCCATATCTCAGAGGTTGAACCTCTCGTAGCTGTTTGCGAACTTCTATGATATTAAGCAGTATTACATGCAGAAGGAGTAAATTCTAAAATTGCTAGTACAACGTCATGTTTGTTTTGAAGTTTATTGAAAAAGGCATATCGCAAACTCGTGACCGAATCATCAGTTAGGATATGACGTAATTCCTTTTTCTATAATGCCAATACGAATTTTTTAGTGTAACTCATAGGAGTCAGGAAACATTATCTCATCGAATATGCTTTCAAAATAAACCCTACTTCAATGAGGTCTTTTGAGGGTTTTATAGTGGTTTTAGATCATAGTTGAAGAAACAAAAGATATGTGGCTCAAATTTTATTTGGTACCCACCCCCTTCTTCGGCCTACTTACTCTTTTTTTTTTTTTGAAAATTACCCTGCCCCTGGTACAACGTGAGGGTTCTTTGAATTTTTTAGAGAAGAAAACTACTACTCCAAGGCTCAAAAGGGTTGACGAATATTTATCTCCGGTGTTTGGGATTTTGAAACAATGCCTTATATCCTTAGCAGAGTTTTGTTCAAAAGCATACAACAAGAGATGTTATGTTTTATTTCGTCATTCTCCATTCAGTATTGGCATTATAAAACAGTAAACAGTTTTAAAAATGAGCGAAGCGAATGGATTTCTTCGAAACAAACATTGCATTAACGTTCAAAATAACAAGTTCTTACATGTAAACATGCTTTAATAATCAAAGAAAAATGATAACATGAAAACAAATAAACAACTTGATACTTCCGGGACTGATTTCCTCTTTATTTGCCACTTGATTTAACCATCTTCAAAATCGGCTTTCGAGATCGGTCTGAGGATCATTTTCATACCCACTCTTGGTAAATTCTTTCATAACCAGGACTGATGAACTCGCATGATTGGTTGGTGGAGTATGAATTTGAATACCATGAGGCGTGAATGAAATCATTTTGGAGTCCAGCAGAGTATGAACCTTGCTCAGAAGTACCTTACAATCGTCAGTTGAATGCCCCGGTGCCCCAGCATGAGAACCGCATTGGGTGTTAACATCAAAACCTGGTGGATATGGGAAAGGCACTTGCTTCAATTCCTTTGGCACTATCAACCCACTCCTGATTAAATCCGGCAAGAGTTGACTATATGGCATTGGTAGCGGAGTGAAATGCCTCTGCTTCTTTAGTCTTTGTCCAGCATGTTGGCGCGACCTACGGTGATATGACTGCTGATTCAGAGGACGTCTTTGACTAACCCACCATTGACTGCGAGTTTGATCATGATTATGATGTATTCTCTGATGAGATTGTGATTGATAATTCAAAGTTGCTTGAGTAGTAGGAGTAATATCAGTACGAGCTTTCTTAATGTTTGGTTGAGAATCACCAAAAGACAGAATCTTCTGATTCATTAACTTCTTCACGATACCCTTAAAAGCATAACAATTTTCTAGATCATGGCCAGGTGCCCCTTCATGAAACAGGCAATGAGCATTGGGATCATAATTAGGTGGAAGTGGGTTAGGAGGCGGACCCAAAGCTTCGGTAGTAATCAAACCTCGCTGCACCAAGGAGGGGTACAACTCAGTATAAGTCATTGGGATAGGAGGAACTGGAGGTCTATATGGTCTTCCATTGGGAGCATTTGGACATGGTATCGGAGCCCTCTGTGGTTGATAATTAGGAGCATTGAGTACTCATTGATGATTCTGCAGAGTTTGTGCTGGCTGATAAGCAGGAGTCGGTGGATAAACAAAAAGTTGATAGACGGGTGCCTGTTGCATAGGCTGATAGGCAAGATCTTGTTGATACTGAGGAGGTCTCCGGTTAGAATGATAATATTGCTCCTTACGTTGTTTAACTTGGCTACGAGATCCTTTATACTTCCCTTGCAACACAGTCTTAGCAGCTTGTTCCTTAAAGTTGGGAATCTCAGAAGTGGGCATTGATGGGATCCCAGGAATCACTGTTCCTTGCAGCGGGGTCTGGGAAGCAGATTGATTTGTAACTAGGGTTTTAACCAAAGCAGAAAGCCTTTCAATTCCAGCTTTCAGAGTAGTTACTTCCTTGCGGAGTTCCAGATTTTCTTGCTCCATGTTATTCATCTTCCCTCCTTGATTAGCTTAAGTAGTGACTTGACAGCTCGTCTCTCAGAACAGAGGAATCAGGGTGACAGAAACGCTGAAGAGAGACAACAGGAATAAGCAAAAGAGCAGACAATGCACATGCAAAGATGCAAATGATATGAGATGCAAAATGCAAGGCAATGCAACTATCAAGGAACTCAAATTCTATTGCAGTCATTGTAGATGTTAAAACATTTTATTAAAATTTGTCAACGGCCAATACACCTCCAAAGTTTTATTACATAAGCCACATAACAAAAGGAACTAGGAGTCTAATCCACTGGATGATGCCCCTTGTCTCCCATGGAGTTCTTTCATTAGCCCGTCGATCTGATGTTGCATTCTTGCTTTATCCAGGGTAAGCTTCTCTATTTCAGCCTTCAACTTCGAAACTTCATCTGATTGGACAACGGGAGGTTTGGGACGGGGATAAGGCATCCTCAAGGTCAGACCCCTTTCACGCGCTCATGCGAGACATTCTTCACTAATTGAGCAATCAGGATTTATTGTCGCCGTCATTCCTTGTCGATTGATGCGAAGCCAAGCAAACACAATTCCGGTTTTCAAATTCAGGTTCTCTCCTTGATAGAGAAAAAGTCTTGTTAGATTCTCTGGATCAAGTATTTCTTCCATTGGGTGCCCCAGTTGACGACGAGCGAGCACGGGGTTGTAACTGACACATCCCTTTGTACCAAGAAGAGGTACATTGGGAAAGTCTCCACAACTATGAATCATGGGGATTCCTCCATACATCGCGTCATGCCAAACAATATCTGAATGAGTAAGAGCCATGAGCTTCACAGGCCATTCTGAACCATCTTTCACATCCCAGAAATCAGTAGACCTCGGTAGGTGCGAAATAAACCACCTATAGAGGATAGCGGTGCAACAAGTAATCCGACCTTCTCCCTTCAAAGCCTTTGAATGGATAGCGTGGTTGGCATCGGCTAACAATGTAGGCACTGGATTTTTGAGCATGAAGATCCTTATGGCATGAACGTCAACAAAATCTTCATCATTGGGAAATAAAAATAAACCATAGGTTAGCAACGCGAAGATGTTCTCGAACGCTCCAGTGTTCGCTACACTAGCAAAGTGTCGAGCCTTCTCGGATAAGAATTGGGCAGGTAAGCCATCGATTCCTCATCTGAACGTCATGTGAGTTTGGATCTCTAATAACTTTATGCGGTTCGCTCTTGCGATGTCTTCCTGGCTGGGTCATCCTTCTCCACCAGAGAACGGAGGTGAGTCTTTAACTGGGATACCCAACAGAGCGGAGTACTCTTCTAACGTGGGTGTCAGCTGGAAGTCTTGGGAGATGAATCAATGATAGATCAAACTGTAAAGTTGAACCAACGTTTCCAATAGACCATCGGCTACTCGAGTCTGCAACAACGGGAAGATCTTTCCATACTTCTCAGCGAACACCTCAGGATCTTTGATCTGACCTCCTAGTTCCCTTAGTTGTTCAACATCCGAAACCTTGAAGGTGTACGGCATAACTCCCTTCTTTCCGTAATCCATCAGAAAATGTCTGCAATACAAAAACTTCAAGTTCCTTGATAGAGAGAAATGCAAAATGCAAATGTTATGCAACCAGATTCATGGAAACTTGACTATTTATAATCATCGCGGGATATTGAAAGACGCATTTTATTAATCACAAAAGTCGGTTACAAAAAATTAATGTTTGGGATACCGAAAGATGAAACCGTTAATTAAAACAAAGTTTATTATAAAGCGACAGCACACTTTTCAAGAATCGTAACGGAAAAGCTAAATAAAAGCTAATGAAGAAAGATCTAAGGATATTCTCCAAAAAGCCTTGTCTTGAGCTTCTTGATTTCTTCTTCCATCTGGCCTTTCTCCAAGATGAGCTTATTGACAATCGCATTCTGAGGTGTTGATTGAGAGCTAGAAGAAGGCAACTCTTCTCGTGATTTCCTTTTCTTGTAAGAAGTGACTTCTTCGTCCTTTGCTTTGAGTTGTTGTTGAAGTGTTGCATTCTCTTCCACAACTAATTGGTACTTGTTTTTCCAAGCCTCCTCCATCTGTTGAGACTTGTCCAAAGCAATTTTCAATTTATCTGCATCAGACGAGAAGTAGAAGACCGGCTTTTCTTTTAGGACCATTGGCTCCTGGAGTTTATAAGGCATTTTCAACTCAATGGCTCTTTTCCGGACCCATTGGAGATAGGGTTCTAAAGAGACACAATTAGGTTTCCCTAAGCTACTCTTATCCTTCTTGATCTTTTGTCCCCAAGCGTCCAAGACCTGTTCTCTTAACTCCTTGCTTAATTTCTCTTCTTCAAAATAAATGTTTTCCACGTGAGCACTGACAGGTTTGTCTTTCAGGGGGAACCCTAATTGTCTGCGGGCCAGGACCTGATTGTAGCTGATTAATCCATTAATGCTAAGGAGAGGTACATTACCGAAATCTCCATAGCTGTCTATGATGACCACCTTATCATAAGCACGGCTATACTAGTCGATGTCGGAATGGGTGAGAGACATTATTTTCTGTGATCACCACCCCTTCTTGAGATCCCAAAAGTCATGTGCTTTGGGCAAGTGTGAAATAAACCACTTGTACAACAGAGGGACACAACAAATAATCATTCCCTTTCCACGAGCACTCCTTGAGTGAACAGAATAATAAGCTTCAGCCAACAAGGTTGGTACTGGACTCTTCTTCAGGAAAATTTTAATGGCATTGAGGTCCACAAAATTTTTGAAACTTGGGAATAAAAGAACACCATAGATGAGTAAGGCGAAAACCGCTTCAAAAGCGTCCTTATCCTGTTGAGTGGCATAATGTCGGGCTTTGGCAACCAAAAAATCTGTAGTAAAACCGGAAATTCCCCCTTTTGTAGTCATATTGGTTCGAATGTCAGCCAAATCCAAATGTGTATACTTAGAGATTTCTTTTTCATCAGGTTTGTTTGCGAAGACAGGAAAGGGATAATTGTCCCGAATAGGTAACTCAATTATCTGAGAGTACTCTTCAAGTGTAGGTACAAGTTGATAATCTGGAAAGGTGAAGCAGTTATACAGTGGATCGTAAAACTGGAGTAGGGTAGAAAGTAGCCCTTGATCAACATTTGTATTCATCACATAAAAAAGTCTTCCATACTTTCTATTGAAACTCTCCTCATTTGTTACCAATGCTTCTAACCTCCTTAGATCATCCAAGTTAGGAATCTGAAAAGTGTACTTCTTTGTGTTCCTTCTTTCGGTATCCATAGTATCCCTACAATGTTTATAAATATAGTCAAGTTCCATGAATCTTTATGAAATGATGCTCATGAATGCATGCAACACACAAGGCACACAACACAAAGCACACACGAGCAAAAGGGGCCCTAGGTTTGAAAGGCCACAGCATGGAGCCCAGGGCTACCCTCCCATAAGGTATGCACTATAGTTTCAAAATGTACCTGCCGAACGGGTTCTACAAAGTTCCCAGAGTCTACAATCCATCTTTCGGATATTATCGATTTTCCAAATCACTTGGAAGTCAATAATATCCTTAAGAGAATCTCGTCCGAGTGTAGTATCGCGTAGCGACTATTGCAGAAATAGACTCCCGCATAGTCCCCGCACTACATCCTAATAGGCCAAGTTGGGTTAAAGGTAACTACGGTCCCCAGTTTCGATGGCCTTTAGTTAGAAATAATATCGTCTTCACGAATGGACTCGTTGAACAAAATTATATTCGAGAGGGCCTAGACTGAGTGGTGAAGTCTCAATTCAACTTCTTCAAGAATCGACTCCCTCAAGGTATCCTTGAATTCTCACCGTTCCTATCATAATTTCCACTCTAGTCCGGGTGTAGGACTTTGTCTCACCACACAAGTAGTAACCCAACACAACAGATAATAAGCAAATAAGCAAGCAAATAAAGAAAGATAACATAAGTAAAAAAAAAAAGATGGGGGAAACCCTCGACACGTCCCCAGTGAAGTCGCCAGTTTTGTTGTGGTGAGAATTGGATACCATAGTTATTAATTAACTAGGATCACATTTCTTTAAATGTTCACCACCAACTTTGATTTATCCAAAGGAAAGGTTCAAAAGCGAAAAAACCTAGAGATCTAAGGTCCGGGGGTTGGTTACACCTAGGGAAGGTATTAGCATCCTAAACGTCCGTAGTACTCTACGGGAACCTCTCGTTAATATTTGTGTTATCTCTTACTCACTTGCTAAGGGAGTTATGCTAAAGGCTGAAAAACCCTAGGGGTTAGTATCTAAGTATACTCGACAAGGTATCGCACCTTGTGCCTACATATCCTCGGGAGTAGAATCAGAGTAATGCGTAGTTCTGAAAAGAGGAACTTCTTGACGGGGTCAAGGTTCCAAGGGGAGGTAAAGTCTTGGGCAAGACCTTACATAGAGTGCGGCGACTCTAAAGTTATAGGTTGGTTTAAGAGGGGTAGGATTATAAATGTTTGCGACGGAGCATTTACTTGGAGTGCAGCGACTCCGATCCTAAGGCTAAGATTCTAAGTGTCTACGGTGAGACGTGGAGTACGGCGACTCCGAATCCTAAGGCCAAGGGTTCTAAAGTGTTAGTTCTATGACATGTCAGTCAATATTTAGGTGAACCTTCCTTTGGAATGTCGAGGGGACTAACTTAAGATTAATTGTGCGCACCAGCAAAGTGGGCTAGCTTTAGTGTATAGTGACCGATAGGTTGAATGCGATGCCTAAAGGCAATCGACTTACATAGGTAGAAAAGGGGCTCGACGTTGGATCGAGGGTTTTTTATTTTTGAAAGGGTTTTGACAGTAACAACAATCATTCGAATAGAAGTAAGCATACAACGACATGATATCAAGCAGGGATAAGATAAATAAACATGCAAGCGTACACTCAAACGTGAGGGATCTAACGAGTTTTGATTTTAAGGTTTATTGACAAAAGATTAACTTGTTTTTAACTATCATGAGAAGTTTTATTATTATCTAAAATTAGAGTTATATTAAGTTAATAAAATTCTTAGAAATGTATTATTCTAGTTTTAAAAGTATTAAGAGTTTATTATTATTAATTTAGAAAGAGTTTTCTTTTTTTAATTAGTATTTTAAATGACGAGTTTTAATTATTATTTTAAAAAAAGTTTTAAAAGTTAATCAAAAGTTCTTAATTACGTTTTTAGTTATATTGATAAAAAAGTGAAGTTATGAAATATAAAAAGAAGTTATTTTTTTTTAAGAGATAGAAAAAGTTCCCTATTTAAATTAGTTAAAAAAAGAAAATAAATTTGATTATTATTAAAAAAGAAATTATTTACTAAAAATGGTTAAATGATTTTAAAAAAGATTAATTAAGTGATTACGGAGTGATTAGGTGTGATGCGGGAAGAGGGTCTATCGCAGACCCTCAGATCCCAACCGACTGATCCATCTGTGCTAAAGTATAACGCAAACACGCCAAGGGTGCACGATAGGAACGTGTGGGTGTGTGTACGTGATCACAAACGAAACAAACAGAGAGAAAGAGAGAACGTTGTCCTCTCTACGCCATCCTTTCCACCTTTCGCCTCTTATCTCTCGATTCTTCTCTCTCGAGATCTCTCCTCTCAATAATTAGGGTTTTGAAAACCCAAATCGCCGCCTCCACTCTCATCTTCTCCGATCAAACAATCAAAATCAATCAAACCCTAACCCCAGCAAGCCCAATACCCCAATGTTTCACTATGATTTTATGGTTACATATTACAGATATTATGATTTGAGCGTAAAAAAAAAATAAACGGGACAGATGGCCGGTGATGGTGGCGACGGCTGTGATAGCTTTAATGGCGAGTCTTTTCTTCTGCTCCTATCTTCTTCGACCGTGTGTTGTTGATGTTGATTCCCGGTGTGCGTGATGTTGTATTGCTGTTGCTACAAACTTGTTTTCGCCATCGTGTGTGCATGCTTGTCTCAGATGATGTTGTTGCTCTTTCAATCAGTGTGTATGTTTTTGCTGTGTATGATTTTGTGAATTTCTTGGTGTGAATAATGATGTCTGGTTTGGTATGTTGATGAATGGGTTTGATGTTTAGGTGGTGAATTGGTTGATGAGTTGGTTGGTAAAGTATTGTAAACGGTTTGTGCTTTGTGTTTGCTTCCAGTACCCTCTATGCGTGTGAATTCCTCTCTCCTTATATAGGTTCACACTTGATTTCGAAGTAAATGTGACAAGACACCATGCTGATTCTTTGTATGATGACGTTTCCAATTTGGTGTGAGCATGTCTGAGCTGGTTTGGAATGTCATTGATGACTACTTTAGCTTGTTTGGGAAGGTTTGTTGGTGGTGTCTTAATGATATTGCCCAAATCTTTCAAAATTTGAAAATGATGAAATCTCTTTTCTGATTCTACGAGTTTGTTAGTGATGATTTAGGAAATAAATCAAGCCTTGTCTGGAACAAAATAACTTTATAATGGAAATAGTTCAATTTGTCTTGATTGTGCCATGAATGCTTGGGATAGTTGTCTAATGTTACTTGGAAAGGAATTTGGAATCAATACGTGAATTGAAGGACTCCTTGATTTGTCAGATTTGGAACGGTTTTAACAAGTTTTGCACATTGTCTGAAACATTTTGATTCTTTCCTTTTTTAAGTCAAACATGCTTGGACAGCTCAATCAAGTTTTAAAATTATGTCTAAATGGTATTGGAAAGAGTTGACCGTGTTTGGTTCCCGCATTTTTGCTTTACCGTAGGATTTTTGTGATTGACCTCATTGAACCCCTTTCCATTCTTTTCTTACTCCTCCTGTTCTGGTTGTTATCATATGTTGCTGACAGTTTGAGTTTATCGTTGCAGTTGCATGTTTTATTGCAGCTTGATTCGGCCTGTTCCGTATTAGAGATGAGAATGTGGTCCTCACAACTGAGGTATCTTGTTCTAGTGACACACTACTTTGAAATCTTCTTCATTTTAGTGATACTTGGATTTTGCTGCCAAGTAATTACGATTACGGTTCCTTTGAACTGCTAATCCTCATTTCTATTCCCTCTGCACTTTGTTTGTATAACATGAATTAACTCTCATTTTGCATTGTGGTCAAGTGTTCTGAACTGTTCTTGTTGTTGTTTGGATAGGTTACAGATACTGGTGACGGTCCCAACTCCTACAAAATTCAACTTGAGTATTGATGATAGGCTGCCAGGCACTGTAATTATGGTGATAAGCAGGTTTACTGCGAAATTCGTTGGAGTGCTCAGGAAACCCACTGCCTAAATGACGGTTGGATTCAGGGACAATCCTGGCTGAATGAGTACCAGGTCCACTTGTAGGCTCTTAAACAGCATTGGTAATTGAATGAGTGAATTTTGAATTGAATCATGGTTTGATGTTGTGATGATTTGAATGGCTTTTTGTCTGTGAATCTTTTTGTGAGTGATGTTGTCTTCATGATGTGAATTAATTTCTTATATTTTGGCTCTGGTTTTGGACAGGTGGTTTAGTTATCCCTTGCATCATCGACGTACTTCCTCGGCATGGAAAGCTTGTTGAGAGTTCCAGAAGATAAAATTAGGATTAGTAACTCACCATCATTAACCCTGCGCTCAAGCACTGCACATGTGTATCTGGTGTATTTTTTATGTAATGAAGCATAACTTGTGCCTTTTGTGACCTCTTAGATTTCTTTAATGAATAAGCATTCTGCTAAACTCATATTTATACTTAACTTCTTAAGAACTAGAACTTAAAGGATCATCTTGGAATTTGTAATAATGAAATGAGTCTTTGAACACACACCTTGATATTATAAGTTATTAGACTTGGCTTCTCAAATGACGTGATGCTCCAAATTATAGTCATGTAATTTTGCTACTGATATAGGTTCGGCATCATTGAGAAAATGCATGTTAGATTAAAATAGCGGCTCCGTGTATGCCTAATTGACCCAAAGAATGAAAAATCAACTTATTAACATTAACTTTCTTGCATGCTTCAATAAGATTTTCTATACAAAAGTTGGAAGACCTTCTAAGGAAGGAGCAAATCCCATCTTGACTGTAGCATAAATTGCCTTTTTAGTGCCATCACCGCTTTCTTCAGCTAATTTAATAGAATGGCCAGTAACATCAATTTTCACACATCGTTGGGACGGATTGGCCAATGAAAATGTAATCTTTGCCTTGTGTAGGGTAACTTATTCTTATATTCTTGTATCTTAGCACTTTAACCCGCATAACCCAGGTTTGGATGATGAACTCGGTATGCGAACCATGCTCTTGTAGTGGCTAAGGGACCAAAAGGATGAGGGATAAATCTCACGGGGACTCAACACACATCTTGCAACGACCAGAGAACCTCCACAAACACACACACAACACAACCTTCCGGACCTTAAATCTTCTACTGCAGTACCTGTGTTCATAAATGAAACAAACAGACAAAAACTAGGTAAAGTGGTTAGTCATGCACGAATGATTGACCTAATATGATATGCAGACGATCAGTGAATCTAAGGGAAAAAATTGGGGTACAACACCTGGTACACCACGCGGGCTAATCCAGTTCACCCTCCTCAGGTGATTTCGCCTTGAGCACAATGACTTAATCCACTATAACCAAATCATGATTACACTTGCACGGGCAACAACCGGTGACTAACCACTTGCGCAGCCGCACTGTGACTAACAACCCAATGAACCGTTCAGGGATCCAACAAGATATAACGTTCATTGACCGAGCAGACCCACTGCTGGGATTTCACAGCTAGCTGTTCAGGGATTCATCACAATGAATATAACGCTACTGACCATATTTCAGGATTTTCCACAATGACCCTTAGCCATTGTCATCTCAAGTATCTAATCACCACGTGATCTACTCAAGGGCCTCAACTCACATCTGAATCGTTCAGGGATCCCATCAGGATATAACATTCACTTGAGGAGTCTCAATTCATCTAGTTGAATTGGCAAACTGGAGATTACAAATTGTGCTTCTTAATAAGCAAGTTTCTCCTAGGTTTAAGTACAAAGAACACACACATGTGTTCAAGCAAGTTTTGAGCAATCAGCTCCTTGCTTTCCTAAGAAACTACAAAGATGTATTTAGATATTATGATTGTTGACATCTTGTAGATCTTCTTCTTCTTTGTCTTCTGGTTGAGCAAGCTTTGAGCAGCAACTCCTTGCTTCAGATCTTCAATGTAGCTTTGACGAGAAGGTAGGTTGATGACTTAACTGATCTTCAATTGTTGTCTTCTTCATCAACAGCTTCTATTTGATTGTTGTTGTTGTGTTAATTTGTTCTTTGGAGATTCAACAACAATTTCCATGAGTGAATTAATGACAACTTTGAATATTCTAAGTGTTACAACGAGAAC
Source organism: Lathyrus tuberosus (assembly GCA_022829125.1). Taxonomy (NCBI): domain Eukaryota; kingdom Viridiplantae; phylum Streptophyta; class Magnoliopsida; order Fabales; family Fabaceae; genus Lathyrus; species Lathyrus tuberosus. The sequence goes on from JALAZF010000193.1 coordinate 8,171,305, forward strand.
TCATCGTTGTTGCTATCTTCACACAATGACTTGGTCAATTTTGTAGATGAACATTTAGTTCGTAATTCTACAAGTGATCGACACATCAGAAGCAAAAACTCTTTCCATTAAATAGCCAGTAGAAATATAGCTGTTAGAGAATACTGTTGGCTGTTTGGAAAAGAGACGTTGTGATATAATGAGTAATATTTAGACTTCGAAACTTCAGTGGCTTCTGATGTTAATTTGATGAAGCATGAGTGGAGTCTTTGTAGCATAATATCTGATGCTTCAAGTCTTCCGTTAATTGAAGAAGTCCATTAGGAATCAGTCTTCAGAACTTCAAAACTTGGTCTTTAAGAGCGTTATCCTTTTCTGCTTTAAGTCTTCCAAATCTTCAGAACTTGTCTTCAGAGTCTTCAGATCTTCTTGTTTGAAACCTTGATCTTCATAACTCGTCAGTCTTCAGATTCTTTCTGCACTTGGTCTTCAGCGCCTTCAGCCATTAGAATTACAAGTCATAGGAGTCTTCAGAATTTTGGTTCTTTCTGAGTGTACTTCTTTAGAAGCTTCGCTATCTTCAGAATCTTAATCACTTTCAGAGAGCATCCACAAGAGCATTGCAACAGCAATCTTGGCATCCTTGGATCTGGCTGATTATGACTAGATAAACAAGCGTTCTTGCTTCTTGCGACTTTTAGTCACACATAGTAACTTCGCATATACATATATTCAATCATAGTACATCTAGCTGGTGTATGTTGGTTCTGATGCCTTTAGTTCTTATGATTTGCACACAACACACGTTAGACCATAAAATGGTTCTTTCACAAATACTTATTGTTATCATCAAAACATAGATTGACTTATAGAGACAATTCTTGCTCTTACAATCTCCCCCTTTTTTATGATGACAAAACCAAGTATTTTGATTGAACATTTTATACAAGGTAATCACCAAAGCAAACAAATTCAGAGTGTGGAACAACAGCTCCCCCTGAATGAGTTATCCTCAAAGCTTTATTTGAGATCATCTAGGATTTTATATAATCCAAAGATATACAGAGTAACAACTTGAGTTGCCAGAACAGAAATAGAAAAGAGTTACTTTTCTATCTTGTCTTTAGGAAAGCGAAGAGTCTTTAGCATCTGGACTAGTTCAACAGAACTTTCATCTTCAGATCTTCAGAACTCAGTTTCTTTTGTTGTCATATCAGAGCTTGTTATCTTCAGAGTTGTCTAAAGCATTTCTACTTTTCAGCAGATTCAATTGAGCACAGAATTAGAGCAGTTCTTCGACTGATAAACATAGCTTCGCTGTATATCATAAATTGTCTTTTGAGATACTCCCCCTGAGTTTCAGGCTATATGAAGATTTTAGATTTTGCATTTTAGTCTTCTGGGTAATCTCCCCCTAATTTCCATAAGTCAGATATTGGGATCTTTCAGAATCGAAATTCAGAGTTTCTAAATTTAATCACCAGTGTTGATCATGACTTTTTAGAGTTTGACTTTGAACACAGGTTTATTTTAGACCTTGTTATTGTCACAACTCAGTTAAATTATCAAAGCTTAATTTTTTATCAGATACCAATTGAAGGTTAAAACTTGTGATCAATCAACGCTTGATTCTGAATCTGGTACATCTTATTTTAGTCGGATGTAAAAATGATGTGTTGACTCTTATACCAGAGTATTTTGAGTCTGATACCAAGTGAAGAGTTTCTTCTCATACGCTTAAGAGGTAATTCATTAGAGTGCTAATATTGATACCAATGAAGGTATTTGACAGTAGTCCACAGCTTTGCTTTGAGAGTCTGATATTAATCTTTGTGTACTGAATCTAATTTCCAATTGATGATTTAGTATGATACCAAATTGTCTTTAATTCAAATGGTTCCTGATAAACATCAGAAAGGTTTCTTGCTTGGATCTTTAATCTGGATCTTCAGACAGTTCTTGACTTCTGATTTATACAGATCTTCTGAGTGAGCATCTTGAAATGTAGACTTTGCCTTGACTGCTTTCAGATTTTTCTTACTTAATCTGATTCTTTATTCTATGATCGTAGTTCTTCTTCTTATCCTATCTTTAGAATGCATAGTGAACTTGTTTAGAGTTCCTCGGATAACATCAAACAACAAACGTTAGTAGTAACACATTTTTTAAGAGTACTTTGTTTGAGTTCTGCATTCTTTCAGATTTCCTTCTTTCAATCAAAATATATTTCTCCCCCTTTTTGACATCATCAAAAAGTGTCAGGGCATATGAGTGTTTAAGTATGTAGTCATTTATATTCAGTTATAGAGTCACAGTCATTTGAACAGTTAGAAGCATTTAGACTCATTTTAGGGAAACACATCTATACTCAGTATGTATTTAATTGAAGGATGGAAGGTGGAATGAACTGATTACTTAAAAGTTAATAGATGTAAAGCAACAAAATAGAACACAGAAGACATCATATTTTTATTTACTAAGTGAGAAAGAAACATCAGCATAAAATAGAGCGATAAGCAACAAAACATAGCATTGCACTACATCAGATTTTAAATTTTAGTCATCAAAGTCTTCAACGTTGTCCACCCTATCACATCTTGTCTCAGTTACTGAAGGTTCTTGTCCGAGTTTTCTTACTAATCCCCAAAATTTCTCTTTTAGCATAATTTTAGATATTATTCTCCCGTAAGGAACGTAAGAGTTCAACTGAGTTCTTCAAACTCTGATAGAATGTTTCAGGTGATTGAAAATAGTTTTGGGAAGATTGATTTTAAAGTGGTGTGTTAGGAGGAAAACGAATACTCTGTCATCTTGGGACAGCGTGCTCCTTGCAGTTGCACGAGGTCGAAGATTGGTTAGAGAGAATCTGAACCATGTTCTGGGTGAAGGAAGAAGTTTCTTAGGGTTGTTTGGTTCATAAGGAACCGAATCATCAAATAAAAGCTTGCATTTCTTTACTAAGCTCAGGTCAGATTGAAAGTCTTCAACAGTGACCCCAGAGGCGACACAATTTAAGAGCTTTTCTAATGAGGGAATGGAGATGGTGATTGGAAACCTATATACTTCAGACCAGATAGTTTTGCCATCATTACTGATTCTGGCATATTTCCAGAATTCTTTCACAAGAACTGGAAAGATAGGGTCGTTCAGCAGTGAATAATAACCACTCCAAGATTGAATTTGCATGCTTCTTACAATTTCCAGACCATTATTTTGAAGTCTAGCTAGGTTTGGTCTTTTCTCTGGGATAACTTCTAGAGTTTCTACGTTTCCTCTAAATGTTGGAGAAGCCATTTGTTAACACACAAAAGATTTTAAATGAAGATTGGTTTAGATGAGGATGAGCGAGGACGAAGTAGAATCCTATTATTTATAGGCGAAATGAGAGTGAGGAGTGTAATGACTAAATTGGTACACCAAGATTTGGGTTTACTATTTCCTAGGTGGTCATGATTAATTTAGGGTATGCTAAAAGGCGTGATCGTGTGGGAAAAGAAAACGGAGCAGTTACTCATTTATTGGGAAGTTAAAGACTTTATTACTGAAGATTTCTTGGGCTGTAAAACAGGACATGTCATTTATGCAATATTTTAATGGTTTATTAAGAATTTTTATTAGTAGGTACCGGATATTATAAATAATGCGAGACAAAAGATAACATAGATATATATATCCATACATGATACAGGCATACACTTAACCATCTAGTATTCTAATCTGTCAACTAATTTGTTTTGAGAACCAGTCACTGTCAAACGTTTCACAAGAATTTTCAATAAGGGCAATATCAGAACCGCATCTAGTTCTGCTAATTGTCTGCACAACTCCTGTTTTAAAAGACACTTCAGTTAAGATTCTTCCGTAAGGGATCGTAGTTTCAAGGGTAGTTCTTGACACGATAATAGTGTCCTTAAGATGGTCAAATATAATTTGGGGCAGATTTATACGAGTTTGGTCAAGAAGACACATGATTAATAGCTTGTCATCATGATACAGAAGGTTTTTGTATGTGCTTCGAGGTTTGATGTTTGTCATAATGAATTTAAACCAGCCTCTGGCATGGGGCAGGAGTTTCTCAGGATTAGTAGGTTCGAAGGCAGAACCTTTATCAAACAAGTAGTGTAATTTTGCATCAGAAGTGCATCGAATTGATGCATGACTGGGAGTGATGCCTTCCAGTGGGCATTTAATGACTTCAGCGATTTTTGAAGCGTTGAAGGAGAGAGGAATACCATAGATGTCTGAAGAAATGGTCAGACCATCATGGCTGACAGCAGCATTGATCCAAAACGTTTTTATGATGTTTGGGTAAATGGGACCTCTAAGCATATGAATGTACCCATTCTAATTTTGCGAATGAATGCCTAGATGGAAATTATGATCAACATCCATTAGCTTAGGTTGTTTTTCACTAATGATTTCAAGAGAGTTGTCATCGCCAAAGAAGGTTCTTGGTGTCACTGATTGGTTTGCCATGAGAATGGTGAGGAAGTCTTTTGAGGAGATCAAGTCAGGAGTTTAAAGAGGTGTGAGTTTTAATAAGTTAGAAACTGAGGATAATATATATATATATATATATATATATATATATATATATATATATATATATATATATAGAATAAGACTTGTATTATTGATGAGTAGGGTTAGCTAGGATGAACAGATACTCTAGTTAGAGAGAGAGAGAAGGAGAGAGAGAGAGAGGGATTTGGTTCTAGAGAGGTGTTGACTGAAGCACACCTATGGGTAATAGGATATGACTAGACGCTGATGGAGGAAATCTCTTACTGGAGGACATAGGCAAACAGATACACGGGAGGACAAAAAGTTTTTCTAAAGAATTTGTTTCAAGAAATTAAGAATAGATTTGAGTTTTGATTATCAAGAAAAGTAAGTGGAGGCATGACGATGTTTGGATGATATTTTGAACTTTCAGGGTTTTGAGTGTAGGAGCATGAAAGGGAGACGTGACTTCATAGAGTAAGTGTGTAGATTGATTTATCCCTAGTCTAGGGAAGATATGGGTCAGTTCAAAAGATTTTAGTAAGATCTTATTAAGCTGTCAGAGATATGTTGTGCAATTATGATTGTATCTTTTGCGTGTAGTTTTTGTTAAGGGGTTTTCTTGTATTTAGCAATTTCTTTCATCTAGGCTTAACAGATTTTCTATTGGTTGAATATTTCCCTAAAGAAACATGTAAGGATTCCTAAATAATTACTTAGTAAAACATGCTATGACAAATTTTGAAAGAATTCTAATTAAGGCATCTTCATGAGTTTAACAGATTATTAGTGAAAAGAAAAGTGTACCTTAGATCTTTCAGACTTAACTGAGTACCTTTTGTCTTGACTTTGGTCTTCATTCTGATGAATTTGAAACCTTCGTATTTTTTCGTGAGTGTATTCTTATTTCAGACTTGGCTTGCTTTGAGCATCTTTCTGATTCTGCTTATTTCCGAGTAAGCTGCAGATGTTTCTTGGGTTCTTCAAGATAAGCTTATCTTCTGACTTCTGAAGAGAATATTTTCTTGGAAAGCGATCCTAGTTGGATTATAGCTTTCTCTTTATTTTCCTGTTCATCCTTGTCTTTTAGTTCTCTAGGTTACAGTAACCGAGATTGGGACTTAGCATGATCAGAATGACCATTTTATTTGAGCTAAGCCAATTCCATGCAATCCTTTTTGATAAGGCGACATTCATATGTGTGGGAGCAATACTGAGTAAACAGTAAATTTCATTTGATGACCCCATTCATAAATAACAGATTACATCTATTTTGAATGTTTCTCACTTCTCATTTTCTTGATCCATAGAACCTGTTTAGTTCCGATACAGTTCTAAGATATGGATCTGAATCTTAAACAACAAACTTTTGAGAATTGGTTGAGTTCTCTTTTCATAGCCCGAATTCAGTTTGTTTTTGTGAGAGTTTCTTTTCTTTGAAAGATGATTGATTTCACCAGTTCAGTGAGAATCTTTAAGAGGTTATTCAGGAAGGAGTTGACATATCAACATCTGACTTTGTTCCTCAAGGTTGTTTCAGAACTTGTTCAGAACCAAAACATCATCATGCCCCATGTGTACATCACTAGACATGATTTACATGAACCTCTTGTTCTCACAATGATGATTAACTTATTTGGGGTTATTCACACATATCTATGAGTTAACTAATTTCTTCAAATGAACATCATTAACGACATCTTTTATGACATCAGTTGGAGAACCTAGATACCTGAAATGATAGCATCCAATTTCATAGCACAAGTGGTTCTGAGAACACTTGATCTGTCGAAAATCAAATTATCAACATTTGATCTTTACTAGGATGATTTCAGGTTGTTGGAGCTTGATCAACGAACCAGTTAAGAGTTTGTTCGGAATCAACTGAGTCTTTGGGATTCAGTTCTCCATTGAATCTTTTGATCATTCCAGATTCTGACATTGAATCATTTCTAATAATTTGAATTTTTTAGATTCTGAATTTAACAGATTTCTTTCTGAAATTCAATGTCTTAGAACAGCAATCTTCCTTCTTTACATGAAGAGATCCAGAATGAGTTTTTAAATGAGAAAGTCAAGGGTAGACCTAATCCGTTTCTTGAAAACATCTCAAAAACTCATAACGAATTAATCTTCAGCAAACAAGATTTCTTGCTTTCTGATGATTCATCTTTTAATCATATACGTGGTTTTATCCACACGTATTTTCCAGAATGAGCATTCAACAGATACTTCCTTTTATCTGATGAATTTATCTTATCAACTGATTCTTCAACTTTAGTGAGGCTTCATCTAGAATCAGTGACTTGCTCGCGAAGTAATCAGATTGATTACAATTTTGTACACAGTTAACTGCTGAACTATTCTAGAAATTGTAAGTGGATTTCAATCTCACCAAGAGTACTTCTACGCACCACGTCTGGATCTTTTTCTGACACTGTTAAGTGTTTGATGTGAATAAATAACAGAACCAGAGCTCTGATACTAATTGAAGGTGCGAGAAAAACACAAGAAAGGGGGGTTTGAATTGTGTATTTACTCTTTTTGTAACTTTTCGCATCTTGTTAATTTGACGCTCAAGAACCTTTAATGTTCGTTGAGAGATTCTGATCTATTAACTAAAGAATATGAGAACCGTATAAGTTCTGTTCATAAGATACGATACTCAGAACTTGCAGTGCGGAAGCTTATCAGAGATAGGCTCCAAGGTTCTGACTTTGCTTAATATGAGGTTGTGATATTCAAAGCAGGAACATAAATAGAGATACTAAGCAAAAGAGTAAAGGACACACGATATATCCTGGTTCACCACGCGGGCTAATCAAGTCCACCCTCCTCAGGTGATTTCTCCTTGAGCACAAGGACTTAATCCACTATAACCAAATCATGATTACACTTGCACAGGCAATAGCCGATGACTAACCACTTGCACAGCCGCACTGTGACTAACAACCCAATGAACCGTTCAGGGATCCAACAGGATATAACGTTCATTGACCGAGCAAACCCACTACTGGGATTTCACAGCTAGCCGTTCAGGGATTCATCACAATGAATATAACTCTACTGACCATATTTCAGGATTTTCCACAATGACCCTTAGCCATTGTCATCTCAAGTATCTGATCACCACGTGATCTACTCAAGGGCCTCAAGTCACAGCTGAACCATTCAAGGATCCCATTAGGATATAACATTCACTTGAGGTGTCTCAATTCATCTAGTTGAATTGGCAAGATGGAGATTACCAATTGTGCTTCTTAATAAGCAAGTTTCTCCTAGGTTTAAGTACAAATAACACACACATGTGTTCAAGCAAGTTTTGAGCAATCAGCTCCTTGATTTCCTAAGAAACTACAAATATGTATTTAGATATTATGATTGTTGACATCTTGTAGATCTTCTTCTTCTTCGTCTTCTGGTTGAGCAAGCTTTGAGCAGCAACTCCTTGCTTCAGATCTTCAATGTAGGTTTGACGATAAGGTAGGTTGATGACTTGACTGATCTTCAATTGTTGTCTTCTTCATCAACAACTTTTGTTTGATTGTTGTTGTTGTGTTAATTTGTTCTTTGGAGATTCAACAACAATTGCCATGAGTGAATTAATGACAGCTTTGAATATTCTAAGTGTTACAACGAGAACTCGTCGTTGTTTCTATCTTCACACAATGACTTGGTTAATTTTGTAGATGAACATTTAGTTCGTAATTCTACAAGTGATCGACACATCAGAAGAAAAAACTCTTTCCATTAAATAGCATGTAGAAATATAGCCGTTAGAGAATACTGTTGGCTGTTTGGAAAAGAGATGTTGTGATATAATGAGTTGTACTGACACATCTTCTTTTTACAGAGGAGATCTTTTCTTGGGAAGTGTGTACATTTAACTCACAACGGTAATATTTAGACTTCGAAACTTCAGTGGCTTCTGATGTTAATTTGATGAAGCATGAGTGGAGTCTTTGTAGCAGAATATCTGATGCTTCAAGTCTTCAGTTAATTGAAGAAGTCCATTAGGAATCAGTCTTCAGAACTTCAGAACTTGGTCTTTAAGAGCGTTATCCTTTTCTGCTTTAAGTCTTCCGAATCTTCAGAACTTGTCTTCAGAGTCTTCAGATCTTCTTGTTTGAAACCTTGATCTTCAGAACTCGTCAGTCTTCATATTCTTTCTGCACTTGGTCTTTAGCGCCTTCAGCCATCAGAACTACAAGTCATAGGAGTTTTCAGAACTTTGGTTCTTTCTGAGTGTACTTCTTCAGAAGCTTTGCTATCTTCAGAATCTTAATCACTTTCAGAGAGCATCCACAAGAGCATTGCAACAGCAATCTTGGCATCCTTGGATCTGGCTGATTATGACTAGATAAACAAGCGTTCTTGCTTCTTGCGACATTTAGTCACACATAGTAACTTCGCATATACATATATTCAATCATAGTACATCTAGCTGGTGTATGTTGGTTCTGATGTCTTTAGTTCTTATGATCTGCACACAACACACGTTAGACCATAAAATGGTTCTTTCACAAATACTTATTGTTATCATCAAAACATAGATTGACTTGTAGAGACAAGTCTTGCTCTCACATCCATTTCGTCTTTGAAAAATGCACAACAAGTTGTGCAAATCGGTAAATCTGTTGGTTGGGGCCGAATTATTGAGCTTGCCGAGAACAAAAATAGAGGTGGTCTAGGATTTTCTCCCGGTGCAACTAGAAGAGAATTGAAGCGCAATTAAGACATACTCCACAATGCTGGGTGTCATACCCCAAATTTTGACCACTAAGATTTCCCATCATTGTGCAAATCATCATCACAATATGGATGTACCTTTATGCATCATCAATCTCCTCAAGGAATTGTTTAGCATTCACTACAATCAAAATTAGGGTTTCAAGCTCTCTTTAAGCCTTAGACAAATGATCAATCAAGGAATGACTAGATCTTCAACTTGTATAACCTCTCAAACATCCACAATGGATCAAGAGGACTCCCACTTCAAGGATTAAGCACAAGGTTGCTCCCTTCTAGGTGGATCAAGCCTCAAGATCGCCAGTGTCACCAAATTAAGGTTTGGTCGACCAGGGCCTCCAGATGGAAATTTTTCTCTAGGCATGAGCCATTGCTTCAAAGCATAACCTAATATGCTCCATGGAACCTCATGGGCCCAATCATCAAGTCAATTTAACCTCAGGGGATGCATACATCAAAAATCAGGAATTAGGGTTTCTTGACCTAATTCACCCCTAAGTTGACTTTTGGGACAAATCATGAGCCAAAACCTCAACACATGATTTGAGGGTCTCTAATATACCACATTGATCCATTTGCCACAATGGATTGATCCAAGAAGCTTGAGCAACAAGTTTCAATTTCATCTGAACCACAATTAGGGTTTTGCAAGAAAAGTCAATTGTAGCTTTGACTTTTGACCAGGACATGCTCCCTAACCCTAGGACATGATTCAATACACCCTATAACACCCATGGAACATGTCCATCAAGTTTGATTTAGGTCAAGGACGTGATTTCCTAAAGGATTGCACAGTTTGGAATTCATCGGATAAAAAGTCAACTGTGCACAAAAGTCAACTTTAACTTTGAGATTTTTCACTAAAATGGATTTTTAACCCTAAAATGGATTGCACAGTTTGAAGATTTCTTTCGTCAGCTCCCTTTATCAGTAGGGATGGCTTTTTTGTTTCTCTTTATCAGCAGAGATAGCAATCTTTTGGATATTTCTTTCGTCAGTTCCCTTTATCAGCAGGGATGGCTTTTGTTTTGCTAGTTCTCTTTATCAGCAGAGATGGCAATCTTTTGGAGATTTTTCGTCAGTTCCCTTTATCAGCAGGGATGGCTTTTGTTTTGCTAGTTCTCTTTATCAGCAGAGATGGCAACCTTTTGGAGATTTTTTCGTCAGTTCCCTTTATCAGCAGGGATGGCATTTATTTTGCTAGTTCTCTTTATTAGCAGGGATGGCATTTATTCTGCTAGGTCTCTTTATCAGCAGAGATAGCAATCTTTTGAAGTTTTTCTTTCGTCAGTTCCCTTTATCAGCAAGGATGGCATATTTTGAGACTCCTTTGTCAGTTCTCTTTATCAGCAGGGATGGAATTTATTCTGCTAGGTCTCTTTATCAGCAGAGATAGCAATCTTTTGAAGTTTTTCTTTCGTCAGTTCCCTTTATCAGCAGGGATGGCATATTTTGAGACTCCTTTGCCAGTTCTCTTTATCAGCAGGGATGGCATTTATTCTGCTAGGTCTCTTTATCAGCAGAGATAGCAATCTTTTGAAGTTTTTCTTTCGTCAGTTCTCTTTATCAGCAGAGATGACATAACCTGGGAGAGTTTGTTTCATTTTATACCCAGCATACCTGGCACTCGTCCGCATTGTGACAATACAACGTTTATGGCTAATTCTCCAGTGGAGGATTGTAAATTTCCAGGTTCTTTGGTATTCAATCTCTGTGCATCCTGATTGTCTGAAAGCCGTCGCTATCATACCCTCAGGACCAAGTTGATTGAATAGGGGCAGCTGTTGTACCCCAAAATTTGCCCTCCTTACTTTAGTACTAACTGGCTTATGTTTCATTTCATTTTTGCATTATCATGTGTGCATGTCATTGGTTCTTAGCATGGGGTCAAGGTGCTTGAGGCAAGTTCAAGAGGAGAAGATGTTCCTCAAAGGGTCAAGCAAGAGAGTTCAAGTGGATCACTTCCTCCTAACAAGTGCAGAAATTAGGGTTTTGAGATTCTTGGGTTTATTGCTCCAATGGGCAAGCTCCTTGGGTTTTTATCATCACCAAATGGCATATCTTATCTTTGTTGGAGAGGATACACATCATATTCAAAGGAATTTGGATTTGGAGACTGTGTTATTTCCTCCTAGACTGAGGGTACCAAAACTAGGGTTTACTATAAAGTCAGTTTATTTCTGATTTTTTGGGCAAGACTTGATTCTATGGTATTCCTTGGGTCCCTAAGTATCTAGGGATGGGAGGTTGTCCATCAATTTGGTTCAGGAGAGATTTAATTGGCCAATGGATTGTAAATCAGGTGAATTAGGTAAAAGTCAACAGTGAGAGGAGAAGTCAACTGTGGAATTTTGAGGTTCTCTCAAAGGTTTTTAAGGTCTCACATCCTAATATGGTCTTCAAGAGTCAAGTTTCATGCCATTTATCAAGAATCAAGGGTTGGTGCAAAAGTTACTAAATATGGAAATGACCTATAATTTGAAAGTTTCCTTTTTGGGCAAGTTCCTACACCACATTCAACTTGACTTTTCATCATCAAAGAAGCTTCAAATGAATTTTTCTACAACATGAAAGTTGAATATCTTTTTCTCCTATTTCCAACAAGTACTAATGGGTCTCCATATCATTTGTGAAACTCAACTTATGATCAAAAGAGGGCAAAGTGGTTTTTAGGGTTTCTCATGATTCCATTTTCACAACTTTGGCATAGTGACCTATAATTTATTCCATTGCTTCATGTCACATGCTAACATCAAAGGACACTCCTCAAGGATCATTTTAGGCCTTTGAATCAAGTAAATCCATGGTGTGTTTATCAATTATTCTCCATTATTCAAAATTGCCAAGACATTGAAAACTCATGAATCAAAATGTTTCAAGGCCCAACTTCAATGTGGGTATGATTAGCAATTAGAAGTTAAGTGATCCATCATGAAATGTTTGAATATCCATGCATGGAAGAAGGTGTACTTAACATTATGTAATTTTCCAAAATTGCCCAAAACTCACAAAACAAGGAATTTCCAAGGCCCAAACCATTATCAGTGAGAAACCCTAGAGTATTTAAACTCATTCATGCACTAGTTAGGTCAGGGACACATGATATTTGGAGGAGAAGAAAACTTGAACCCTAAAACTTTTTCTCATTGGATCTCTCAATCCATTAGGTTTTTTGAAGAACTTCTTCCACAAACTTCCTCCTTGTGATCAATAGAGTGCAAACCATCCCCCATTCGCAACTAAGAGCAAAGATAAGGGTTGTGCCATCTCAGGTTAGTCATTCTTTTGATGATCATAAAACTCAAATTTTAAACGTGCATATTGACGTGTGGCATCCATGGATCATGCTGATATAATTTGTTTAGAATATGGACGTGTATTTTGGTTGTTGCATAAGTTTAAAGTTTTTGAACCTAAACCTATTTTATTCGAATCTCACTATTCTTGCATTGTTTGTAATTTTTGATTGGATATTATTAATCCTTGCGAAAATCTGGTTTGGAAGGTGTATTCGTGTGCGTTTTCTGTTGAGTTTTTGAGTTGCAGGTGACAGAGGAGTCGACCGGAACCCTAGTTCCGGCGACTGGTTATGGTGGCCGGCCGGTGAAGGGTTAAGCGGAGAAGAAGAAGTGTGGGCCGTTGATGTCCTTGATCGCACGGTCCCCAGCTGGCCACGTTTCATTCTTTTTATTTTTTTTCTGAGTTTATTAATATGTTTGTGTGTGTGCTTCCCTATGTGTATTATTGTGTGCTTTGAATCACAACCTCTGATCATGATTAATTATTGGATTTGTTAACTGGGTGTGGTCCGTTTGATGGATTGTATGGTTGAGATGATGCCAGCAAATAAATGAAGCATGTGTCGTGCACATGGAGGGCGTATTGTATGCTGTTAGGTTTGGTGTGCGCACGTGTTTTCTAATTATGGTGTGTTTCTAATCTAAACCGTTGATCTTGTGTACTTTAAGATTATGTTGACTAACTAATGAACGCAGGATTGATCTAAAGGTGAGTGTTGAGTCAGTCCTTTGACCAAGTCAACGCATGCACCCTTTTATTTTATTTTTTTCGCTGATGTCTTTATTGGATTGGGCTTGCTATTCGCACCCCCACCCTTTAGCCCATTAACCATTCCAACGCATTTTCTTACTCACTGCACCCCCTTGCATTTTTCATTTATTTATTTTATCTAATTATATTGTTTTTATTTTTAATTATTAAAAATAGTTTTTTTGCATTAAAAATTCCCAGAAAATTCATGCATACTTTTTATCATTTTATGAAATTTTCATAAATTTTATTTTTTATTTTTACTTTATTTTTTTTATCATCTAAATTAAATTTTTGTTTATTTTCTTTTTGAATTACTCATATCATGCATACTTAAAATTGTTTATTTTATTTCTCTGCATCCATAAAACATTTTCAATCCATTCTTTTTGCATTTGTTAGATAATATTCTGAAGTGCATTAAAATATTTTTCCCTCATTTTTAAAATCATTTCACATTGCATTTTAGTCCTTTCCTTTTGCGTATTGAACCCTACTTCTCATCTGAGCTTTGCATAATTGTTTGAGTGACTAACATCTTGAATTTTTGCAGGAGTTTTTGATATGTTGTTTGCCTCTGGTTGAGAAATGTTGATATTTATTTTGGCAATTTTAGAAGTTGTTTCTCTAATTATTTGATGGCTTTCACTTGAGATCTTCTTGTATGCATATTTCTGATCATGCCTGAGTTTTTGTTTGAAAAGGCACTTGTGCCATTGCTTGGGGGTTTATTTCTTTGATTTCTTAATTCATGATTGGTTGTTATTGGTCACCTGATTGCCATAGTATGTCTTTGCTTGGGTTTCATCTATCTCATTTCTTTTACTTATGTCTGTTTCGTACTAACCTTTTATGCAGGGACTAAAGTAAGTTATTTGAGGGTATGGATAAGTATCCATGTTCACCCTTACTCTTTCCTCCTCTCTTTTTTTTCCTCCCTTTAGGCTTAGGTTGTCGTCAAACCTTACTAACCGTAGGTCACCCATGCATGATAACATTAGGACTCTTAGTTCCCCTTTAGAGTTTCCTTCGTGTCTTCTCTCTTCTCATCTCAAAATTTCTTGAAAACACTTAATAAGGATAAATTGTATTGCGCACGAGCCTTAAGCGTGGGGAATGAGAAATGAGGGGCTTCCTCTCATCTTTCTAGAGTGCTTAGCGAGCGTCCTGTCTTGGGACGATGCGTTAAGTATTCGCCCCTGTGCCCTAGACTTTGGTGCAATGCAAATTATGAACTAACTTAAGTCACTTCTGTCCTAAAAAACACAAACAAACTTCAAACCTTTTTGTCCTTCGGGATTGTCAAACTAAAGGATATTTTCAAAAAAGGCACGTTACCTTCCGTCTGAGTCGCAAACAGGCATCGACCCTAACTGCCGGACGCGGACTTAACGTCGCTCATAAAAAACACAAAAAGAACTTGGTCCGAACTACGTTGACTCTGAATTCCCCATTGCACAAAGGGGGTACGTAGGCCTAGGACGTAGATGTACTATCGAGTCTGTCTTTGTCTTCCCTCCCCCGTCTTAGTACAACCCTAGATGATAGGATAACTCACCCTTAGATTAGACAACAAGCGTGGATCCCATCGAGTACGATGGACGCGTGGGGTGCTAGCACCTTCCCCTCGCGTAACCGACTCCCGAACCCAGGTTATGGTTGTGATGACCATTCCTTTCCCTCTTCCTCAGGTTTATGCGGTGTTCCCTTTCCCTCTCTTGGGATAAATTTACACGGCTGGCGACTCTGTTTTTCCGCGCCACTCTCGCGTTTGTACCTGGATGAAAATCCTGGGAGCGACAGCTGGCGACTCTGCTGGCGACTCTGGTTGACCTATGTTGGTCCATCCCTAAGCGAGTCAATCCTAACGCTTGCTTGTATTTGTTCTCTTTGGGTGTTTTGTGTTTGTTTTGCTTTATTTGTTGTATTTTATTTTTACCGCATTTTCTGCATTGCATTTCATTTTTATTAGTGTCAGGCTAGATACTGCTGTTTTGTGCTGGCTGTTTCTGTTTTGCAGGTTGGGTGGGTCTGAGGGATAAGCCCAATACCCAGGCTTGAGTATACCCTAGGACTAGAGTGGAAAGTAGTGGGACCTACGTACCCGCTTGGTACGTTTGTGTGTTCACGTAATTCACAACCAGACGAGGCTATCTTGGGATGCATTCTGACGTGTGTGTCTTGCGCATGTTAGGGTGTTGATCTAGAGAGTTGTCGACTTTGGTGACCGATCATCGAGGACCTTAGTGGAAACATCCCTCTTTAGTGGTGACAGTGGCAGACCACATCTTGTGGCAAACCCATTCGCACCCGAGGGCCCACTTTGGAACTCGCATAGGATGACCCCTATCTTTTGAAGAGAATCAGTGGAGGCACTCCTCGATTGACGATAGTACTGTACCCCGAGGGATAAATGTACTATTGTTTCTCGACCTCAGTGCCAAAGCTGAGGACCTTCCGCTTTGGAGAATCAGTTGAGGCCTCCTCGATTGATGATGATGCCAAACCAGAAATGGTGAACGTATCATCATTTCTCGACCTGAGAGCCCGGGATACTGAACATCCTAGTACCCACACGTGAGAGGGGAGGGGTGTTTGCAGGTAACCGAAACCTTCAACCTACCTTGTTTTTCTGGATTTCCCATCAATGTCTGATTATTTGGGTTCCTGGTTATCTCAGTGGTTCAGAATTCTGGTTTTCTGGGTTGTGGTTCTCGTTCAGTTAACAGCACAGCACATCCCGCAGTGTTGCCTTGATCCCATGTTTGCATGAGCATACCATTTTTCTTGCATTCTGACATGTTTGACATTTCTTAGGGCTTGCATCTTACTCTTGATTCCGGTTTTCTGAGGTTACCTTGGCATGGATGTCCAGAGAAAGAAGACTGTTGCCTATTCGTTCCCAGATCCGACCTTGACGTTGATTCACAAGCTGATTAGTATGGCTGGTCCCGGAGTTCGTACAGAGTTCAGTGGAGGGTATGGGAGACTTCTGAAGTTTGTCTACAATATCTCCAAGTA
This sequence comes from Lathyrus tuberosus, assembly GCA_022829125.1. NCBI lineage: Eukaryota > Viridiplantae > Streptophyta > Magnoliopsida > Fabales > Fabaceae > Lathyrus > Lathyrus tuberosus. The sequence goes on from JALAZF010000193.1 coordinate 8,187,607, forward strand.
TGAGAAGGATGCCATTCATACACTTCTTCAGTTTTACGATCCGTCCTTGCGTTGCTTCACTTTCCCAAACTACATCTTGGCCCCAACATTGGAGGAGTTCTCATTTATTTTGGGAATCCCCATCAGGCATGACATAGTATTCTTTTCTGAAGATGGTTGTTGCTCTTCATATTGGTGAATTCGTTCTGAGCAGTAATATTGAGGGAAAACAAGGAGCTAAGGGTTTCTTATTGAAGTTCTTGTTTGATCAAGCTTGCATACATGTTAAAGAGAAGAATTGGACTGCTTTCCAAGCTATTCTGGCTATGTGCATCTATGGGATTGTCCTGTTTCCCAATGTTCCTGATCTGGTGGATATGCATGCTGTCAGAATCTTTATTTCAAAGAATCCTATATGTAATACCCTAATTTTTACCCCTAAGATCCCACACATCATTTTGCATCTCATACCACAAACAAGATCACAGTTTGTGTTTCTCCTGAGCACCTGTGTGATTCTCTATTGCTTACTTGTTTCTGTTTATCTAACCTCTAACCAAAAATACAAAAAAAATATGTTGCTGTTTGCTTGTTTCTCTCTCCGTGTGTTGTGCAGGTTTGTCAAAGATAATGAAGTAATTTCAAGTCACATGTGATTGTTCAAAAGCAAGATGTCCTGTGCTTAGAATCTTCAGTTTATCAAGCAGTGGTTCATATGAGGTTTGGGTTCAAACAGATTCAGATGGCCGTAGTTTCGGTTGTGGCTAGTTATGTGGCATATGTTTATCAGAGGCGTGTGGAAATAAATTCAAGTTTGGTTTTGGGCTAAAAATAAGGGCTTGTTATCCATGATCCATTTCATAGACCATTTTTCATTCCAACACTATTCACATTTTTAACCATTTTTTTCACATATTCCACTTTTTGCTATTCAAACCATTTTTTTATATATAACCCATTTTCTAAACCAAATTTTCCATGACCATCCTCTACACCATTTTCTTCATATCCAACTCTATTCCAATTTACCATTTAATTCCAATTCCTAAAAGTCCATTTTAATACCCAATTTGGTTCTATTTTTATTTTTTATTACCATATCCATATTTCTCCCATTTTTCAAATATCCATTAAACCATTTTTATCCACTTCTTATCCATATTATTCAAAAAAATCCATTTGTCCAAATTCCATTTCAATCCAACTAATCCATTTTACATAAAACATTATCCAACTCTAAAAAACAATTTCCATGTCCAAAAATTACAAAGCCCATTACAATTTTTCTAACCCACTTCCATTATCCATTTTACTTCCAAATCCAATTTTTACACTTTTTTAGCCATGTCCATTTAAAATTCAAATGCATATCCAATGACCACTTTACATATCCATTATCCAATTTAAAGCCCAATATCCATTTTTCATATCCAAATATCATATCCAACTTCTAAACCATTTTTTTTAACCAATTTATCCATACTCCATTTTTACTATCCAAACCACTTTTTTTTATATAACCATTTTTTTTTATATCCATATTCCAATCCAATTCTCCATATTTTTCTCAATATATAATATTCATTTTTATACCATTCCTTAACATTTTTATCCTTTCAAAAACCAAAATCCATCAAGAATTCATTACAAAAATACCTAAGGCCCATTTTCCATTTTTCTACCCACACCTCCTATTACTACATCAAGGCCCATTACAATTTTTCAAACCCACTTCCATTATCCATTTTTTTTCTAATGTCCAATTCAATTCTCAAATAACCATTTTTAATCCAATTCATAAAACTTGCTATCCATATCCATTTTTTTTTTAAAACCAATTATCCACTTTTTAATCCATTCTCTATTTCATCTCATTTTTAACCATTACCCATTACAAAATCCATAAACCTTTCTTAAACCATTCCTCAATATCCATATTTTACTATCCACATAAACCATTTACCCAATTCATTTTTTTCTAATCCATTATCTAAATCCATTCTCCAAAATTCAATATCCATTCTTAATCTAAAATCTTTTTTTTTTCCTTTTTACCTACATATATTTTGAATCTATTTTTTTTATATAGCAATTTCATAAGCCCAACCCACATCATACTAACCCAATTATTAATAAAACAAATTAAATGGAAATGAAAAGCTTCATGAAGCCGTCTGCTACACAACCAAACGCCGAGCTTCCTACCCAGCCGAAAACATCACGCAGTCCACACGGCCCAGCTCATCCCAGCCGTCCAAGCCGTAACTTCTCACGCCAACACCACCAGCTCCAGCCGTGAACAAACCGCAAGCTTCATGCATCATCACACGCGGAAAAAACTTCATTCCAAAATGCACAAAATTACTCAAAACGGCAACCTTTTTTTTCCTTCCAATTTCACTCCAATTCCATCTATAAATACAAGCCTCACCTTCATAATTTTTTCAAGCTTTCACAGCCCCAAAAACTCTGCCAAAATCAAACCAAAAAGAAAACTCCATTGAAGCTCCATTTCCAAAAGCTTCAAATATCACTCCAATTTTCATCAAAAATCGTTTCCAAGAGTGAAATTCTTCACACAACAACAAGAGGAAGAGAGTAGAAGTTGAAGAGAAGTCTTGCTTCCATTTTTCAAGGTAGTTCGATTTTTCCGTCGAAACTTTGAAACTCCGATTCGTCCAATTCTTGCATCGACGGTTAATTGTGATCACATATTTGAAATCCTCTCCGTCTCACGATCGCAACGGTATATGGTTTGAGCTCCGTCGCTCCGATTTGACGGAGCTCGAAAATTGAAAGTGGTGTTGTTGTTGATGAATAGTGCGCGGCATATGTAGAAGAAGAAGATGTTACACTTTCTGATCTTTTTCTTTTTCATTTCCTTTTCTTTTCTTTTTTTTTTTTGTTTTTTTTTTCATATTTCTTGTTTTTTGGAAAACAATGGGCCTAGACCATTCATTACACCACCACCTTATTCTCCATACACCTCCATTTGTTTCTTTTTTTAAAAAAAATATTCTATACTATTTTCTTTTAGTTCTTTTCAATTTGTTTTTTAGTTTTATTTGTAAATTTGGATTTACTACTTTTGTTGGAACTTTTCTAAAAGAAAAAATCTCTTGAAATTTGTTTGAATATTTTGTTCTTGTTTTTCTTTTTTCTTTTTAATTTTGGATTTGAATTACATTTTTTAAGGCATTATTTCTCTTTAAATTCATTGGACTTAGGGTGTAGATGAAGTTGGATAAATGTTCACTAATTCAAATCTACCTTTAAAGTGAATTATCTAATTCACTTTAGGTGCTTTGAGTTAATGATATATTTAGCACTTTAATCCACCAAAATGAGTGAATGAACTTAAAGATGGAATTGTCTTGAATTTGTAATTCAAATTTGGTTTCCTCTTTCTTCTATTTCTTTTTCTTTTTGATCGATGAAAGTCGAAGTGATCGTGGAATTTCTTTGTTGAATTTCGATCGAGACGAGATCATTACCACTTTTTTTTTTTCGTGTGGCATCGCTTTAGGATAACGATCCCTATATCGTTTATCTCGCGTGCATTAACACATATATCTCATGGCCGACCTCATTCGTAGGGTAATTGCTCGAACAAATTACTCGGCGTGCGATTAACATAGACCAAAATTTGTCCCGCTTCGGAATAAATATCAAAAATAGTTGATTATTTGTCTTATGGTTCACAACTCATGAAACTTGTTGTTAGGAGGCTTTGGTCTTATCAATCCTCTAATGAGTTTCATCAACCTTGACCTAAGTGCAATTATTCAATTGTTATTGATCACTAACATTAACAATTAACCACTAACTTACTAACAATTTTATTATATTAATTTTGTTTATGATTCCTTCTCGCTCCCTATCTCTTTTATTTTTTTTTATTTTTTATGCTTCATTATTATCATTCCATATCATGTTTATGTTTCCGCAATTTTTCCTTTGTCCGTTGGACATATGTTTATGTTTCCGCAATTTTTCCTTTGTCCGTTGGACATATGTTTATGCTTCCAAATTTTTTCCTTTGTCCGTTGGACATATGTTTATGCTTATGCCATTTTTCTTTTGTCCATTTGGACTTAAAACATTAATAAAGGATTAAACCATAAAAAACTTAATTCTCTTCATTTTGGACTATTGGTTACTATCCTATGCTTTGGAGTGATCTCTTTATGGACCTCTTTTGAAGTGATATTGGACTTATGGACCTAGAATTAGGACTTCTCATCCCTTTACTTGGAGTATTGATTGAAGACTTGCCCTTATTCGGCCAATTTGCTTAAGGATGGAATTCTTTTAATATTACTTTGAAGTGGCTCCATTTTGGTTAGATCTTTCCTTTCCCTAGCTTTTACTTTATGCACTAGGATAGTCACTTCTTCTCCTCCCCATTCTTAAATTTTCAAAATCTTCTCCCTTTTTCAAAACCTTCTTGTTTTCAAACTTAAAACCACTTTCATAATAAAACCTTGACTTTGGTCAAGTGATTTTTCAAACTTTGTTTTCCTTAATAAATGTCAATCCATCTTAATCATACTTTGACCATTTCATAAAAATAAATAAAAAATACAAAACTCATCCAAATTCTTTTGTGCTTTTATGCACCTTTTTCTTTTGAACTTTTCAAAAAGAATTAGACATGAGTCATTTTTTGATGAGATGTAAAACTCCTAACCATGGTATTTTGTTGAAAGTATGGTCGTTTTCCACTTAGATGTTGAAGTGATTAGTCTTGTTGATGTTAATCCAAGCAAATCCTCCATCTTAATGTGATGCAAATGCCACTTTCCCATACCTTTGGGTAATTAGTTGAGTATTCTCTCTTGAGAATGATAGGTTGTCTTTTTCATGATAAAATAAACCATAACCAATAATTTTTGCTCTTTGTACCACGAACTACGAGGTTTTGATCCTACATTGCACATCGTGGGTACGTAGGCATGAGGCGATAAGTCTCTCCAAACACAAAAATCTTAAAAAATATGTCTCCTCTCATCTCCTCAATCTCTTTACAAGCAAACCATTTTTAGACCAAAAGCATGAATACATCAAAGGGCTCCTATAGAGTACTATAGATGTATTGGGTGCGTAAAACCTTCCCTTTACATAACCAACCCCCTTACCCAGTCTCTGTTTGTTCTTGTTGTTTTAGAACTCTTTAGGTTTTGTTCGCTCTTTTTTCCTTTCCTCTTTGGATAAAAATAAAAGTGCGGTGGCGACTCTTGTTTATTTTCGAGTTAAGTTAATTAATAGCTTACACTCACAAATTTCCCCGCTACAGAAAAGTGGCGACTCTGCTGGGGAGAAACCACCCTTGAGGGGTTTAGCCTACTTTAATTTATTTACTGCTTTTTGTCTGATTTGCTTGTTACTTGTTTGTTCTGTTTGGGAGTTCCTCTGTGTGTGAGATAGGTCCTATACCTGGACCAGAGTGCACTTTGAGATAGGGGATAGTAGTCAAGGGAACTTTGAAGAAGTCGAATCCTGAAAAAGAAGAACTTGCAAATCTATCCACTCGGTGGTTGCCTCTTTGGAATTATTGATGCCGATCGAGAAGGCATTACTTTTTCCATTGAAGCCTATAACACTGAGGACCGTAGTAACCCTTAACCCATCCTAGCCTTTTTAGGATCGTAGCGCGGAAGCTATGAAGATGCAAATCTGACTTAGCTGTCACGCGATGCTACACTCAGGTTAGATTCTCTTGAGGATAACTACCAACCTCCGAGCAAATCGGTGTGCTGGTGTGTCTGATAGTGGATTGTGGACCCTGGGCACTCTGTTAGAACCACTATTTTCTGCAGGTATAATGAAGACAAAACCTTAGTACATACCTTTGTGGGATTGGTTCTTACCCTTGGCTTCATGCTCGTGACTTAAACCTTGACCCGTGTGCTTTGTGTGATCTTGTTTGTGGGTGTTGATTCATGCACTCATGCATTCATGAGCATTCTTTTGGAAGGTTTCAAGGAACTTAAAGGTGTTATTGCAAACATTGCAGGTACTTTTGTTATGGATTTTGGAAGGAGAAGTACCAAGAAGTACACTTTCAAGAGTCCTAAGTTAGAGGGTTTGAGAAAGCTAGGATCTTTGGTTGTTGATACTAAGAAGTTTGAGTCCAGATATGGAAGGCTTTTATCTCTCTTGAAGGTTGATATGGCTGAAGGATTGCTTGCTACTTTGGTTCAGTTCTATGACCCTTTGCTTCATTGTTTCACCTTTCCTGATTATCAGTTGGTACCTACGCTAGAGGAGTATTCTATCCTGCTTGGTTTACCTGTTTATGGTCAGATTTTCTCTGGTTTGGATCCCGCTCCCAAGCATGATGTTATTGCGAAGGCTACTCACTTGAAGGTTTCCGAAATTAAGGCTCACATGGATACCAAAGGAAAGATTCTTGGGTTACCCGCTAAGTTCTTGATGGATAGAGCTCATCATTTTGCTAGTGTGAAGAATACAGTTGCTTTCGAGGCTCTTCTTGCCTTGCTTATTTATGGACTATTCCTCTTCCCGAATGTTGAGAACTTTGTCGACATCAACGCTATTCAGATCTTCTTGATTGGGAATCCAATTCCCACTTTGCTTGCCGATGCTTATCATTCTATTCACCTTAGGAATTTCCATGGTGAAGGGATGATTATCTGTTGTGCACCTTTACTTTACAAGTGGTTTATTTCTCACTTGCCGAAGTCTACAGCTTTCTGGAATCTCAAGGATGGTTTATATTGGTCGCGGAAGATCATGTCTCTCACTCATTCTGATATTGATTGGTGTAGCCGTATTCCTTCTGGAGCGATGATTATTGATAGTTGTGGTGATTTTCCCAATGTACCCCTTCTTGGTACAAAAGGGGGAATCAGCTACAATCCGGTGTTAGCTCGTCGTCAGTTGGGATATCCTTTGCGAGAGGTACCGAAGAACATTCATTTGGCCGGTCTCTTTTTCAAGGATGAAGAATCTCAGGTTGCTCTCAAGAGAGAAATTGTGGAAGCTTGGTCCAACATTCGTAGAAAAGGAAAGGAAAGTTTGGGAAATCCGAATTGTGTCTCTTCGGAACCTTACCTCCAGTGGGTTAAAAATAGAGCCATTACTTTGAAGATGCCTTATAAGCATCAAGAACCTTTGTCTCTAACTGCTAAGAAGCCTATTCTCTACTTTATGGAAGACAAAGAAAAGCTTCAGATTGCTTTGGACGAGATGCAACAAGAGAGAGATGCTTGGAAGAACAAGTATCAGATTGTTGAGTTAGAGAATGCAAGACTTCAAGAGCACTTCAAGAAGAAGAATGAAGAGGAAGTTGCCAACAAGAAGAGAAAGGCGCAAGAGGATTTATTTTCCTCTCGCATTTAGCTAGTTTCCGATATTCCGAAGAGTTCAGAATCTCCTTGGAAGTTGATCGTTGATAAGTTGCTGATTGAGAAGACTCAGATGCAGGCCCACATCAAGAAGCTGGAAGATAGAGCTGGGACTCCTTCTCATAGGATTCTTTAGGGATCTAGTTTTCTTTATTCTCTTTTGTTTTAGGATTCTTGAATTTGTACTTCCGAGATGTAATCTTTTCTATCATTAATGAATGAGATTTTGGTATTTCAGATAACAATGTTTGCAATATACCTTATATTTCCTTGAAATTCTGCATTTACATCTTGCATATCAAGCATCATTCTCTTGCATTGTTTCTTGCCTTTTCCAGGTGTCTTATTGTTTCTTTGGTCTTCATTCAGCCAAGCTGTCGCACCAGTATAATACTCGAGCTAATCTGAAGAAAAAGATTGACCAATTGCAACAAGAGAACCGTGAGCTTCGTGAAGAAGTATCAACTCTGAAGGATGGTTTGGAAAGACTCACTGCTATGATGGAAGCTCTGGTGGCTGCTCAGAATCAGCCACCACCACCACCTCCTCTGCTTTTAACTTCTGTGCAAAGGACAGTCATTTCTGAGATTGTCTCTACGCCCATCTCTGTGGCGCCTGCTAGTGTTCCTCAGTATTCCATGCCTCCTGGCTACCCCTGGGGCATGCCTCTTAACTTTGTTCCTGAAGGTTATCAACCACCACCTCCGCCTCCTGAAATTCCTGTTGTTCCTACTGTTCAACCTGTGATGACTGTGCCACCGCCTGTGGTGCATACTGTTCCTTTTGGTGAAGAGCAAATCTTCCATACTGCTCAAAGTGAGAATGGCAGTGCTTATGATAGAATGGAAGAGATTCAAGACCAGTTTGCTGAAATGCAGAAAGAGATCAAGGCTCTGAGAGGTAAAGAGCTGTTTGGAAAGAATGCTCATGAGTTATGCTTGGTTCCGAATGTGAAGATCCCGCATAAGTTCAAGACCCCTGACTTTGAAAAGTATAAGGGTAATTCTTGTCCGTTGAGTCACTTGACTATGTTTGCTCGTAAGATGTCGGCTCATAAAGATAATGATCAGCTCCTTATTCACTGCTTCCAAGACAGTTTGTCTGGTGCAGCTTTGAAATGGTATATGGGACTCGATAGTGCTCGAGTTCGCACTTTCGAAGATTTAGGTGAGGCATTTGTGAAACAGTATAAATATAATGTGGATATGGCTCCTGACCGTGACCAGCTTCGAGCAATGGCTCAGAAAGATAAAGAGACATTCAAAGAATACGCGCAGAGGTGGCGCGAAATTGCTGCTCAGATCAACCCTCCTTTGGAAGAAAAGGAGATGACCAAGATTTTCCTGAAAACTCTGAGTCCTTTCTATTATGAGCGTATGATTGCTAGTGCCCCAAGTGATTTCACTGAGATGGTTAATATGGGGATGAGATTGGAAGAGGGTGTCTGTGAGGGACGTTTGTTGAAAGATGGCAATTCTGCTGGAAATTCCAAGAAATATGGTGGAGTATTTGCCAAAAAGAAAGAAGGAGAAACCAATGCCGTTTCTCGAGAAAGGTATAGAAGACCTCGCAATAGAAACAATCAGTGTCAGCAACATGTTGCATCTGTCACTCCTGTTATCAGTTCAGCTCCTGTTGTTCAGACAGCTCCTGCTCAGCAACAACGTTCTACTCAGCCAAACAATCAACGGGGCCGTTTTCAGAAGGATTTTGATCCAATTCCGATGACTTACACAGAATTGCTTCCTTGTTTGATTAAGAAGAATCTTGTTCAGACCCGTCCACCGCCTGCTATTCCAAAAGATTCACCCTGGTGGTATAAGCCTGAAGCTCATTGTGCTTTCCATCAAGGAGGAGCTGGACATGACACTGAGAACTGTTATCCATTAAAAATGGAAGTGCAAAGGCTGGCAAGAAGTGGTATTTTGTCTTTCGAAGATTCCAACCCTAATGTGAAATCGAATCCGCTGCCTAACCATGGCCAGGAGTCTGTCAATATGGTGTATGGTTGTCCTGGTACATTCAAAATCTTTGATATCCGTTGGATCCGAAGGTCTCTTATGGAAATGCATGCAGTTTTGAGTGAATACCATGATATTGATCATGACTATGCAGCTTGTTGTATCTGTTCTGTAAATCCTCGTGGTTGTGTGATAGTGAAGAGGGACATTCAAAGGATGATGGATGAGAATTTGATTGAGGTCACTGCTAAGAGGGACGAATATCAGAATGAGGTGAATGCTATTGAGCCACGCTTTAATATCCCAGAAAGAGTTGTTATCTCTTATGATAGTCGGAAGACAGCTGTTACACCTTTGGTTATTCGGTTGCCCGGACCAGTACCATATGAATCTGATAAAGCTGTTCCATATAAGTACAATGCTACCATGGTAGAAGATGGTAAGGAAGTGCCCATTCCTCCTTTGTCTTCTGTGGTAAGCATCGCTGATGTGAGTAGAGTAACCCGAAGTGGTCGTGTCTTTGCTCCTGAGCCTCCAAAGTTTGTGGAGAATGTTAAAGCTGGCAAACAAATTCAAGATGAGAGTAATGTCGATGTTGCTGGTCAGTCCAGTGGTTTGAAAGTTTTTGAAGATGAAGTATTGAAGTTGATCAAGAAGAGTGATTACAGTGTTGTGGAACAACTCTTGCACACCCCGTCCAAGATTTCAGTGATGTCCTTACTGATGAATTCTAAAGCTCATAGGAAATCTTTGCAGAAGGTTTTGGAACAAGCATATGTTGAGCATGATCTGACTGTTAACCAGTTTGATGGCATTGTTGCCAACCTCACCGCATGTAATAATTTGAGTTTCTGTGATGAAGAGTTACCCGAGGAGGGGAGAAATCACAATTTGGCTTTACATATCTCCATGAATTGTCAAGAAGATGCGCTTTCCAATGTGTTAGTTGATACTGGCTCTTCTTTGAATGTGTTGCCAAAATCTACTTTATCAAAGCTTTCTTACCAAGGTCCTCCCATGAGGTATGGTGGAGTTATTGTTAAAGCTTTTGATGGATCTCGAAAGACTGTGATTGGAGAGGTTGATCTTCCGATCAAAATAGGACCGTGTTTCTTCCAGATTACTTTTCAAGTAATGGATATCCGTCCTGATTATAGTTGTTTGCTTGGTCGACCCTGGATTCATGAGGCTGGGGCAGTGACTTCGACTCTCCATCAGAAATTGAAATTTGTTAAGAATGATAAGCTGGTAGTTATTGGAGGAGAGCAAGCGATGCTGGTGAGTCACCTTTCATCCTTTTCGTATGTTGACGCTGATGAAACTATTGGAACTCCGTTCCAAGCTCTTTCTGTTGATGACAAAGCTGTTAAGAGGAATGAGTTACCCATGTCTTCTTTGAAAGATGCTCTGCATGTGTTAGAAACTGGTCGGTCTGACGGTTGGGGCCGAGTCATTGATGTGGTTGATAACCTGGGCAAAACTGGTTTAGGCTTTACGCTTGGTATAGTCAGAAGGGATTTGAAGCGTATTAATGAGACCTTTCACAGCGCTGGATTCATCCACAAAGATCACTCTACTGCTGCAATCATTGAAGATGATGAAGAGGAAGAACTTCCCAATTTTGTTACACGTGGACAAGTCTGCCAGAATTGGATAGCTGTTGACGTTCCTACTAGTGTTCATGTTTCAAAGTAATTTGTTTTTGTTTCTTTCAAAAAAATCCTTTCACTCTGCCCAAGGTGAAAGTGAATTTGTGAGGGCTTTGTTTCAAATTTTATCATCATCAATAAAATGTTATTTTGTTTATCTCTATTATGTTTTCCCTTTTTGCTTTATTTCTGAAAAATGGTAACATAAAAAACCAAAATAATAATAATAATGTGATAATCACCTTTATCTGCATAATACTTACACTTTTGTTCCTATTCTAAAATCAAATATAAATCATTGTGCAGATTGATTGTTAAACCCATTGAAAACAATGACCCTATGCCCCCTCCCAACTTTGAGTTCCCTGTGTTTGGAGCTGAAGAAGAGGGTATTGAGGAGATACCAGATGAAATTTCTCGGTTGCTTGAGCACGAGGAAAAGGCCATTCAGCCTCATGAAGAGTCGTTGGAATTAGTTAATTTGGGTTCAGAGGATGATATAAAAGAAGTCAAGATTGGGGCACTTCTTCAGTCAGATGTTAAGAAGAGGATTGTGGAGCTTCTTAGAGAATATGTTGATGTGTTTGCTTGGTCCTATCAAGACATGCCTGGTCTTGATACTGATATTGTGGAGCATAGATTGCCGTTGAAGCCTGAATGTCCACCTGTGAAGCAAAAATTGAGAAGAACTCATCCCGACATGGCTGTGAAGATCAAAGAGGAGGTTCAAAAGCAGATTGATGCTGGTTTTCTTGTAACTTCTGAGTATCCTCAATGGGTGGCCAATATTGTGCCTGTTCCAAAGAAAGACGGAAAAGTCCGAATGTGCATTGACTATAGAGATTTGAATGAAGCGAGTCCAAAAGATGATTTTCCATTGCCACACATTGATATGTTGGTAGATAATACTGCTAAATTCAGTATCTTTTCTTTTATGGATGGATTTTCCGGTTATAATCAAATAAAGATGGCACCCGAGGACATGGAAAAAACAACATTCATTACACCCTGGGGAACATTCTGTTACAGAGTGATGCCCTTCGGTTTGAAAAATGCTGGTGCAACGTACCAAAGAGCTATGACCACTTTGTTCCATGATATGATGCATAAAGAAATTGAGGTCTATGTGGATGATATGATTTGTAAGTCGAAGACTGAAGAAGATCATATTGAGTAGTTATTGAAGCTGTTTCAACGTTTGAGAAAGTTCAAGCTCCGTTTGAATCCTAATAAATTCACTTTTGGTGTCCGTTCTGGAAAATTGTTGGGCTTTATTGTCAGCCAAAAAGGCATTGAAGTTGATCCTGGTAAAGTTAAAGCCATTCAGGAAATGCCTGCGCCCAAAACAGAAAAACAAGTAAGAGGATTCTTGGGACGTTTGAATTACATTTCCCGATTTATATCCAATATGACTGCCACCTGTGCGCCGATCTTCAAGCTTCTTCGCAAAGATCAGGGTTGTGTCTGGACAGAGGATTGTAAGAAAGCTTTTGAAAGAATTAAAGAGTATCTGCTTGAACCTCCAATTTTGTTTCCTCCAGTAGAAGGAAGACCTTTGATCATGTATTTGACTGTGCTGGAAGAGTCTATGGGTTGTGTTCTGGGTCAACAAGATGAATCTGGTCGGAAAGAATTTACCATTTATTATTTGAGTAAGAAGTTCACTGATTGTGAGTCTCGGTACTCAATGCTTGAAAAGACGTGTTGTGCTTTAGCTTGGGCTGCCAAGCGCCTCCGCCGGTATATGTTGAATCATACAACTTGGTTGATATCCAAAATGGATCCAATCAAGTATATTTTCGAAAAGCTTGCTTTAACTGGGAGGATTGCTCGTTGGCAAATGTTGTTGTCAGAATATGATATCGAGTACCGAACTCAAAAAGTGATAAAAGGAAGTGTTTTGGCTGACCATTTGGCACACCAGGCAATTGACGATTATCAACCAATCATGTTTGATTTTCCTGATGAGGATGTGATGTACTTAAAGGTTAAAGATTGTGAAGAACCATTACCTAGTGAAGGGCCTGAGCTGGGATCCCGTTGGGGTTTGATTTTTGATGGAGCTGTTAATGAATATGGCAGTGGTGTTGGGGCAATAATTGTTACTCCTCGTGGTTCTCATATTCCTTTCACTGCAAGGTTGACGTTCACTTGCACAAATAATGCAGCTGAGTATGAAGCATGTATTATGGGCTTGGAAGAAGCTATCGATTTGAGAATCAAGATTCTCGATGTATACGGAGATTCAGCCCTAGTGATTAATCAGATTAAAGGAGAATGGGAGACACGTCAACCTGATTTGATTCCTTATCGAGATTATGCAAGAAGGTTGTTAACTTTCTTCAATAAGGTTGAGTTTCACCATATACCCAGAGCAGCAAATCGAATGGCAGATGCTTTAGCCACTATATCCTCCATGATTGTGGTGAGTCGGTGGAATGATGTGCCCAAAATCGATGTTATGCGTCTTGACAGACCAGCTCATGTGTTTGCGGTTAAAGAAGTTGTTGATGATAAACCGTGGTATTATGATATTAAAGGCTTTCTTCAAAATCAAGAGTACCCTCTTGGGGCATCCAAGAAAGATAAGAAGACTTTGAGAAGGTTGGCTGGTAGTTTCTTCTTGAACGATGACGTGCTGTATAAAAGAAACTATGACATGGTCTTGCTCAGATGTGTGGATAGACACGAAGCAGACATGTTAATGAAAGAAATTCATGAAGGATCTTTTGGTACCCATGCCAATGGGCATGTAATGGCTAAGAAAATGTTAAGGGCAGGTTACTATTGGCTGACCATGGAATCTGACTGTTGCAAATTTGTGAAGAAGTGCCATAAGTGCCAGGTTTATGCTGACAAAATCCATGTACCACCAACTCCTCTCAATGTTATCTCTTCTCCATGGCCTTTCTCCATGTGGGGAATTGATATGATTGGAATGATTGAGCCCAAAGCGTCGAACGGACACCGTTTCATACTGGTGGCTATTGACTATTTTACCAAGTGGGTTGAAGCGTCATCATATGCCAATGTGACCAAGCAAGTAGTGGTCCGGTTTATCAAGAACCAAATCATCTGTCGGTATGGCATTCCGAGCAAGATTATCACTGATAATGGGTCGAACCTGAATAATAAGATGATGAAGGAATTATGTGATGAGTTTAAGATTGAGCATCATAATTCTTCTCCTTACAGACCCAAGATGAATGGGGCTGTTGAAGCTGCTAATAAGAATATTAAGAAGATTGTTCAGAAGATGGTTGTTACTTATAAGGATTGGCATGAGATGCTCCCTTTTGCTTTGCATGGATATCGTACGTCCGTCCGCACTTCAACAGGGGCAACCCCTTTCTCTCTTGTTTATGGTATGGAAGCAGTGCTCCCGGTAGAAGTTGAAATCCCTTCTATGAGAGTTTTGATGGAAGCTGAATTGTCTGAGGCTGAATGGTCTCAAAGCAGATATGATCAGTTGAATCTGATTGAAGAGAAAAGAATGACGGCCTTGTGTCATGGCCAATTGTATCAACAGAGAATGAAGAAGGCTTTTGATAAGAAGGTTCGACCTCGTGTGTTCAGAGAAGGCGACCTCGTGCTCAAAAGGATCTCGACTTCTACTAATGATTCCAGGGGCAAGTGGACTCCTAATTATGAAGGCCCATATGTTGTTAAGAGAGCCTTCTCTGGCGGTGCATTACTTCTTACAACTATGGATGGTGAAGAGTTCACTCGTCCTGTGAATGCCGATGCAGTCAAGAAATACTTCGCCTAAAAAATAAAAGAATAGCTCGCTAAGTTGAAAACCCGAAAGGGCAGCTTAGGCAAAAATGAGCGTCTCGGTGGGCTGAAAACCCGAAAGGGCGGTCCAGGCAAAAGTTAGAGACAAAAACAGAAATAATCATCCCGGTAGATTGAAAACTCGAAAGGGCAATCTAGGCAAAAGTTAGGGATTCTGGCAAGTAACTGCATCTGGCCAGTCTTGATCATTTGAAAGCAACATTGTCTATCAAGGATTTTGCTTCAATCATCCTCAACTGAAGTTTTAGGCACAGTGGAATTCAAAGTTGTTAGGGAGAATAGTGGTCATTGTATTTCAATGTAACCCTTTCCATGTATTTACCATTTTTCAAACTTTGTAATGATCCATGGAGTTACGCCATTTGCGGACTTCCATTCTATTAATAAAATTTGGGCCTTTGTCCCTTTGTTTGTAATTCTTATTTTGTTTCTGTTTACAAAATTTCATTTATTTTTTATGATAATTTTTGAAACAAAATGTGAATAATTGATTTAAATTTTTGAAAATTATAAAAACATTTTCTTTTGATTTATGAATATAAAAAGGAATGTCAATGGTTATTCCAAGAATGGTAGGATCAATGTCTTCCTCAGCAGGGTTCGTTCTCGCTCCTTTGGCAGAATTTATTGACAGATCCCCAGTAGAGTTTGTTGATATTTCCTCAGCAGAACTTGTGCCTATGAATGTGATCAATTGCTGACAAAGTGTTGGGTTTGTTATGATGTGTTGAATTAATAAGGTTCAATGCTGTTTGGTCTTTCCCCAGCTAGGTCTTGATCTGAATTTTCCCTAACTGATTATATCATGGTCAGGCAGTTGAGTAGTTTTGAGGTCCATTTCTCCGTAATGGTGGTCCCCATGCAGAGATTCATTTTTGCTGTCCCCAACTGAAATCATATGAGAAATCTTCACTCAGAGTCTTACCCTCTAGACGTGTTGTTGTTGCTTTGGATATCCCCAAACAGAGAGCCATGTTTTTTCCTTTAAGAAGCATGGACTTGGTGGTTGTTTGTTGGATTATTACCTGTCGTTGTATTTCTCGCCAGGATGATTTATCCTTGCTGATTCCCAAGCGGAGACAGAGCATTACTGTTTTGTTTGCTCTCCAATCATAAAGCAGTGAGGTTAACTTCTCATTTCCCTGGCAGGTCTAAGGTGTACTTCTCTCCGGATTGTTTTTCAGAAATTTATCCTCCTAGTGAAGATTGTGTTTCTCTAATGCGGCTATTCCCCAGTGAAGTCGCTGATGATATCTCTTTTAGTCACCTGTTGGATTTTCTCTCACTCATGATGAGTATTGATCTAAAATCCCCCACAGTTTAAACTTTTGCTGTTTCCCCAGCAAGTCCAGGATGCTTTGCTCAGAATTGGTTAATCCTCAGAGAGCTTTTCTCTTGTATCTCCAGCAGATCTGCCTTGTATTCCCAGTGGATTTTGCATAAGATGTTTATATGTCTGCAATCCCCAGCGAATTCATTATTTCTCCGCAGCAGATCTCTTCGTCCTTTTGAAATAAAAGTTCCTGTGAATTTTTATGATCCCCAGGAAGATTCAGAAAGATTTGGGTTTGTATGATTCCCCGACAGATTTCCTGCCATCCTCAAAACAGAGTTTATGTTATTATCCTCTCTGTGGATCATCGATGTTAGAATATTGATATTTGGGTCTTTCCCCAAGGAGTATCTTCCTCTCCAGCAAGATTTGAGCCTTGTAGTAGGATTTATTTTCCTTTGATGGCTTTTGTTTATCTCTTGCAGGATTCCTTCAGCTAAATGCCTAGAAGAATTGCTAATGACATCTCCATCTTGTTGAGATTAGCCGAGTATTCAGTAGTGTTGTGATGTTTTTTCCGCCCTCTATTTATCCTTTATGTCTGTTTTGTCAGCATATTCATACTCATACACATTGCGTGCGCATTCATTTTGTTGTGCATAGCATGTTGTTGTTGCATTTTTGCATTTTGCATTTGTGTTGGTGCTTCTTTGCTCTCTGGTGTTGTTATCCCCGCAGAGTGTGTGTGTCTTCTCTCCATTTAGAGCGTCGACCCGTAAGCAGAAAAATGCCTATCTTTGATAATTCCCCACTGAGTTTGTTTCTCGTGGAAGATCTTGATTCAGTTTCCTTCCCAGTTCATTATCTGGATGGAATTAGTCCCTAGTTGAGATATTTCCTCCTCGAGATGAGTCTTGTTTGACTGTTTCTCTCCAGCTTGTTCCTGGATTGAACTTTGGTCGCCTGCAATATTTGTTTGGATCTCTAGGCTGTGAAACCTAGATTGAGAGTGCATTTATTTTGCACCTTTGAGGATTCTGCGCCCTTCAGCTGAGATCTGCGTATGATTCCCTTTTGGAAGGTTCAATACTGTTTCGTGGCATTCCTTTATTTGAGAAGCCTGAGGCGATGCAGTTATTACCTTTTGTGACTCCGATGAATGGTAAGTCTCTTCAGTTTGACGGGACAGTTCGTTGTTGAGATTTTGTGACTCCGATGAATGGTAAGTCTCTTCAGTTTGATGGGACGGTTCGTTGTTGAGATTTTGTGACTCCAATGAATGGTAAGTCTCTTCAGTTTGACGGGACAGTTCGTTGTTGAGATTTTGTGACTCCGATGAATGGTAAGTCTCTTCAGTTTGACGGGACAGTTCGTTGTTGAGATTTTGTGACTCCGATGAATGGTAAGTCTCTTCAGTTTGATGGGACAGTTCGTTGTTGAGATTTTGTGACTCCAATGAATGGTAAGTCTCTTCGGTTTGATGGGACAGTTCGTTGTTGAGATTTTGTTACTCCAATGAATGGTAAGTCTCTTCGGTTTGATGGGACAGTTCGTTGTTGAGATTTTGTTACTCCAATGAATGGTAAGTCTCTTCGGTTTGATGGGACAATTCGTTGTTGAGATTTTGTTACTCCAATGAATGGTAAGTCTCTTCGGTTTGATGGGACAGTTCGTTGTTGAGATTTTGTGACTCCAATGAATGGTAAGTCTCTTCGGTTTGACGGGACAGTTCGTTGTTGAGATTCTGTGACTCCGATGAATGGTAAGTATCTTCGGTTTGATGGGATAGTTCGTTGTTGAGATTTTGTGGCTCCGATGAATGGTAAGTCTCTTCGGTTTGATGGGACAGTTCGTTGTTGAGATTTTGTGACTCTGATGAATGGTAAGTCTCTTCGGTTAGACGAGACAGTTCGTTGTTGAGATTTGTGACTCCAATGAATGGTAAGTCTCTTCGGTTTGATGGGACAGTTCGTTGTTGAGGTTTTCTACTCCGGTGAATGGTTAGTCTCTTCCGTATGCAAGAGATAATTCATTGTTGAGGTATGGATTCTCCCCAGTGGAGCCTTTTTGTGCTAAGTATTCCCTGTTGAGTTATATCCTTGTTGTGTTGTGGTTTATTTCTATATGCAGTTATCCCCAGTTTGAATCTTTTCCTCAGCTGAGTCCCAGTGGTTGTGTGGTGTGTTCCCCGGCTAGTTGGTGGTCTTCTGTGATGTGTTTCCCCGGTGGAGTTTTATTCTCTCGTTCTTCTTTTATTGATCTCCTGTGGCATATACTCCCCACAGTGGTCTTGTGTCTGCATACCATTTGCATAACCATATCATTTTGTGGTCTCTTAGGGCCAAAAATTGGGTTTATTGTTATATTTAAGTCTCTTCTATCTCGTCGAGACAAAGATGCTCATCTTCGTATCTCCGGATAGAAGAAACTTAAATAGGGGCAGCTGTAATACCCTAATTTTTACCCCTAAGATCCCACACATCATTTTGCATCTCATACCACAAACAAGATCACAGTTTGTGTTTCTCCTGAGCACCTGTGTGATTCTCTGTTGCTTACTTATTTCTGTTTATCTAACCTCTAACCAAAAATACAAAAAAAATATGTTGCCGTTTGCTTGTTTCTCTCTCCGTGTGTGTAGACATATATTTTCGACACCATGTCTTGGAGGGCAAAATGATGTTCCTTGACTAGAGATGATAACTACAGGAAAAGGAGGAAGAAAATGAAGGTATCCAGAAGACACTTCGACAAGATAAGAATTTCGATACTTCGACAGAAATATGAGGAAGTCTTCGTCAGACAGGTTTGAGGGACATTTATCATTTTTTGACAATTCGACAAGTCTGAAAGGACGCGTTTGTTCGACATAACTTGAAGATTCAAATTCAAGAGAATTATAACGTTTGGCAGAAGACGCGTGGAAGTATCTGGCGAAAGGAAGACATGCAGAAGGCCAGATGTCGAAATTTTAGGATTTAGTCGTTAATAGCAGTTATTTTGTTTATCTATAAATAGGATAGTTGTTATTAGAATTGAGTGTGAAAAAACTTGTACAAAACTTCCTGCAATTACTCAAAGTACCCGTGTGAGAGAAAAGAGTTATTTGGAAAAATGTACGTGTAAACACCATCTTTTAATTTCTTTATCAATCAAAGTCTTTTTTACCAATTCCTTTACATTTACCAGCATCTTTATGTTTTCTTCGTCATTTTATTTTAAAGTTCTTTCTTCGTCATTTTACTTTAAAAGTTCTTTTCAAAGTCACTTTCTTTTATCTCAGACTTTCCTTTAAAGTTAGTTGAAATCCTTTATTCCAAAAGACTTAAATACATAAAACCAAGAACCAAGATATCACCCTTAATTTAAAATTATCACGTTGATCTAAGTTTTCGCCCGACGTCCTAGGATTTGTTTGGTTAATCCTGCAAGTAACCCAGATTTCACCATTCTGGTAAACCAGAGGTTGTTCGCCAAGATCAACAGCGAACAAATTGGCACGCCCAGTGGGACCAGTGCAATATAAAACTTAAACAAATTTTAAAAATTAAGGCTTTTTCTTCGTTGTATGATACTAAGAAGCGGTAAATTAGCCGTATCTGACGTAGAGAGACCCAAAAGAACTAGAGTAAGGAAAATGGCGAATCAGTCAAATAATCCTAACCCCAATTCAAATTCAAATGAAAATATTCCAGTTTCCAACCCTATACCTTCGGCAGGGGGAAATGTGGATTCAAACCCTGTTCTGGAGGAGATTATGCCTTCGTCAACAGGATTTACACCAGCGGTTTCGCTCTCCCAAAGTATGCCTAGTTCCTCCACAATGGGACATTCAAGGCCTTTGGGGACGCCTCCTCCGGGAGGACAAAATTTTAGGCCATTCCAGACAAATTTTTCCATGCCTATGTTCGGAAGAGAACAACCATATGGAATGCCAACGTCAGTGATGGCAAATTTGCAAAGTGCACCACCCTTGTATTCTGACGCCATGGTCCACATGTCTTCGCCATTGCAAGGATCAGGA
The DNA here is from genome assembly GCA_022829125.1 of Lathyrus tuberosus. Taxonomy (NCBI): domain Eukaryota; kingdom Viridiplantae; phylum Streptophyta; class Magnoliopsida; order Fabales; family Fabaceae; genus Lathyrus; species Lathyrus tuberosus. The sequence continues at coordinate 8,207,658 of JALAZF010000193.1, forward strand.
TACGGTGGAAATATGAGTAGATTGAACCAATCCCTACCAAATTTCCAAATGCCAGCAATTACCAATAATTCTGCGCAAGTAATTCGACAACAAATGGACGAAAGTAATCATGATATGGTCCAAATGTTGACTCAACAAATGGGGGCAGTATTTAACCCTTTAATACAAAACACTACCCAAACCAACCAATTGTTGGCTGCGCAAATGACGCGCATTGCTGACTTTTTTGGTGTTCCTCAAACACGACAAAGAGAACAAGTGATTCAAAACCAAGTAGTAAATGTCGAAGAGGAACCCACGATAAATCAAAGGCCTTTAGAGAATCCTCAGGCAAACCCTAGAAACCAAGAGGCAGTGGTCGAGCAGCCTCGTGTCGAAATCCCCGTTCAACAAGAACCTAGGAGGGTAATAGTCCAGAGAGGACAAGATGCTGATGATGTGTTGCAACAGCGAATACGATATAATAACTTTCCTGTCGAAAATAACATAACAGCCATGGTCGAAAGGATAATGGCCCAAAACGGTGTAAATATAGGTTTGCAAAGGCCTACTTATACTTCCCCATTGTCAGAACACATTCTGCAAGAGGAACTACCCCCAAGATGGAAAGTTCCTAAGTTTACTAAGTTTTCAGGAGATACTAGTGAATCTACTATAGAGCACGTAGCGCGTTATCTAATAGAAGCGGGAGAAATAGTCAATAACGAAAATTTGAAAATGAAGTACTTTCCAAGTTCCTTGACAAAAAATGCATTCACCTGGTTTACATCCTTGCCCGCGAACTCTATATTCACATGGACCCAATTAGAAAGATTGTTCCATGAACAATTCTATATGGGTCAGACTAAGATAAGTTTGAAGGAATTAGCCAGTGTTAAGAGGAAATTTTTAGAACCTATAGATGATTACCTAAACAGGTTCAGGTTGCTTAAGGCAAGATGTTTCACACAAGTGCCAGAACGGGAGTTAGTCGAAATGGCTGCAGGGGGTCTAGATTATTCTATAAGGAAAAAATTAGACACTCAATATTTAAGAGATATGGCACAATTAGCAGATAGGGTAAGACAGATTGAGAGGCTAAAAGCTGAGAAATTCAGATCAAATAAAAATAAAAAGGAAAGAGTGGCCTATGTAGGAGTATGCCAGGATGATGATGGTGACGAAAATGAACTAATTTTGTTCGACGAGCAAGAAATTGATCTGGCAGAACTAAAGTCAGGCCCTCCATACGCCTGTAAAGTACTAGCTCCGTCGAATGGAAAAAATCCAGTCGAACCTGAAAAGAATGATAAGTTTCCCAAACGAACTTATACGTTCGACGTCACCAAGTGTGACGAAATTTTTGATTTATTGGTCAAAGATGGTCAGTTAATAAAGCCGCCAGGCGCCAAAGAACCGCCTGTCGAACAGCAGAAAAAGAGGGGTTTTTGTAAGTACCATAACTTTTTGGGTCATAAAACATCTCAATGTTTTCTTTTCAGGGATCTAGTTCAAAATGCTATCCGTGATGGAAGGCTGAAGTTCGGCGAGAAGCCAAAACAACAAATGGGGATTGATTCGAATCCCATGCAGGTTGTCGAAGCACACTATGCTGAACCATCCACTGTGAATATGGTGGAGATTGAAGTTGCTTCTGATGGCAGTTTCGAGATGGTGGAGGCTATGGAAGGTTTCGACACCAGTATCAACATGGTCGAGATCACTGAAGATCTTGCAGGCCAGAACGAAGTCGAGGGTACTGAAGCGTTCGACAACGATAATGAAGTCAAAGTCACTGAAGATCTTGACAACAAAAACACAGTTGAAGTCACTGAGGACTTCGACGATGAAGGTAAGGTCGAAGCTACTGAAAGCTTTGAAAATCAGAAAACTACAGAGGGGTCCAACGAGAAGAACGATGACAGTGTTGCTGAAGACGTGGTGGTTCGACCGGGAGAAATCTGGGATTGCTTGGGACAGCCAAGTGGAAAATTCGACTACCTGGTGAAGTACACTATTCCTGCAACTTATCGCACCAACATCAGTGAAATCCGACCAACTGGTTGGGGAAGCGATTTTGATGACGATGGTGATTCCCCTATCGCCAAGGAAGAAGTTACTGAGGACTTCGTTGCTGAAAACAAGGCTACTGAAGGCCTTGATCTTGACAACATGAAGGAGGCCGATGTTGCAAATTACTGCATCAACATCATGGGACCTTTCGACAAGGAAGTCACAGAAATGAAAGAAAAAGTTGTACATGGCCGTGGGAAATCTGGGACTTATGGGATCCTACGAAGAATAAAAGAGGATCCTAAAGAAAAGTCAAACAAGTGTTGCTGCAAGCGTTCTCCTAGGAACATATCCTGGTGTTGCTGCCCAGAAGGGAAGTTCGACTTGACGAAAAAGAAGGAGAGAGTCGAAGACGAAAAGCTCATTGAAAAGATGAACAGACTAACCATTGCTGACAAGCAAAACGTGGGAATCAATATGGTAGAAGTTTCGCAGAAAACTCAGGCAGCAGTAGATGAAGATCAACGTCGAGAGGAGTACCAAAAGCTGGCGTACCCCAAAGAAGATGAGAGTTTGGTCGAATTCATCAAAAGGTGCCAGAGAAGGAAGAGTGACGTGATGCTATGCCCTCGTTGCAGTTCCATTTTCGACAGAAAGGCTGCCACCCACTTGGAGGCAATAGATCAAGCAAGAAGGAAGGCGAATGAGGGAGCGACAAGATACGATCCAAGAAGGAGTGAGCACCACCAATGGAGGCGCGGAGACAGACACTATGGCACTTACAAGCCATCAAACAAAGTGATAGATGACAAATGGGTTCAACCCATCAGAGATGCCCAAGGCCAGAAGAAGTGGAAGAATTTCGATGTGCAGAGAGGCACTTCAATGGAAAACAAGAAGGAGTTGGAGAAATATAAACCTAGGCCATATCCTTCAGAGAATTATAAAGGGAAGAACCCCATGTCGAGATCCCAGTGGAGGAGGTTCCAAAGGCAAAAGAGGTTTGAGAAGGAAGCTGCTGAAAAAGGTATGATGAGAAAAGTGGCTGGAAACAAGGATGAAGCAGAATGTAGCAGCAACGCTCAAATGGCGAACAAGAAGAAGCCTCTCCAGCAAATCAAACCAAACAGCGTGGCAGCGCAAAGTATGCCCAAGGAGAAGAAGATGGAGGATGACGAGATGACAGATGATTTCAAGTCAGATTCGGAGGCATCCTTCGACGTTGGCTGTAATGTGGTCTCGGTCCTTCCCAGAGACTATGATAGGATCATGGAAGTCAAAGACGAAGAGGATGGGATGGAAGAGGAAACGATGGTGCACAAGCCCGTGTGTTACTACGTAATGAATAATGGTTGTGTCGAAGAGAAAAATGCTTTCTTCGAAAGACCAGACGATTCCATGAAGGCGCACTTGAAGCCTTTGTTTATCAAAGGAAAGATTGAGAGTGTCGGTGTGAACAAGATCCTAGTGGATGGGGGTGCCGCTGTGAATTTAATGCCCCATTTTATGCTGAAAAAGATTGGCAAAGATGACTCGGATGCAAAGCCCCACAACATGGTTCTGTCAAATTACGAAGGAAAGGTAGGAACAACCATGGGAGTTATTCAAGTGGATCTGACAGTTGGTACTATAACAAGGCCAACAATGTTTATAGTTATTGCTTCTAGGGCAAACTACAACTTGCTGTTGGGAAGAGAATGGATCCATGGTATAGGTGCTGTTCCCTCGTCGATGCACCAGAGAATAGTTATTTGGAGGCCAGATGGAATCGTCGAGAACATAGAAGCAGACCAAAGTTACTTCATGTCCGAAGTTAACAATATAAGCGATCGAAGTTTCGACAAAAACTTAGCCCACATACCCCCTTGCAGTCCGGCGAAATTCGACTTGAAGGCAACGGACAACGCGTACTGTTCCATGTATCTCCATCCTACACATGGTTTTCAGTGGGATAAGGAAGTCATTGGTGACTCCAACTACATGTGGGGGACTACCAACGTAGCACCGACAGGATGGGGGAATGAGTTCGACAATGATGATGAGTGAACAAGCAGTGCTCGACAAAATTACGGCTTACATAGCCGAAAACAAATTCAAAGCGGCTCTGGAGGCCGAAGTAAAATACATGGCTGTCGAAGCCAATCATGAAGATTCAAATGAACAATGTCTACAAAAAGACGTTGAGGAAAATAATAACAACAACCAAATAGACGAATGGCAAAACCAGAAACTTGACGCCATTTATGACGATGAACCTTTGGGGTTCGAAAAAGATCCAGTGTCGAACAACTTGAAGATGGTGGCGCAGGATCCTTTAGAAGAAATCAACTTGGGGCTGGGGGCAGAAAAGAGACCAACCTACATAAGTGCAAGGATGGATCCTCAGTTCAGAGTCGAAATAATCCAGTTGTTGAAGGAGTTCAAAGATTGCTTTGCATGGGATTATGACGAAATGCCGGGTTTGGACAGAAGTTTGGTCGAATTGAAGCTGCCAATCATAGAAGGGAAGAAGCCAGTCAAGCAAACTCCAAGGCGCTTTGCACCAGAAGTTCTGTCGAAAATAAAAGAAGAGGTCGAAAGACTTCTAAAATGCAACTTCATCCGCACTACCAGGTATGTTGATTGGATTGCAAATATAGTTCCGGTTATTAAGAAAAATGGCAAACTTAGGGTATGCATTGATTTTAGAGACTTAAATTCTGCTACCCCAAAGGACGAATATCCTATGCCAGTCGCAGAAATGCTTATAGATTCTGCAGCAGGTCACGAGTATCTAAGCATGTTGGATGGATACTCTGGCTATAACCAAATTTTTATTGCTGAAGAAGATGTTTCTAAGACAGCTTTTCGTTGTCCTGGAGCAATTGGAACTTATGAATGGGTAGTGATGCCTTTTGGGTTAAAGAATGCTGGGGCCACTTACCAAAGGGCTATGAATTCAATTTTCCATGATTTTATTGAGACGTTTATGCAGATTTACATTGATGATATTGTAATCAAGTCTGTTTCAGGAAAAGATCATATAGACCATCTTCGACAATCCTTTGAGAGGATGAGAAAGTTTGGTCTAAAGATGAATCCCCTTAAATGTGCTTTTGGTGTGCAGGCGGGTGATTTTTTAGGTTTTGTGGTCCACAAGAAAGGGATCGAAATAAATGAAAACAAAGCCAAAGCTATAATGGAAGCAAAAGCGCCATCAACGAAAAAGGGATTGCAATCTCTACTAGGGAAGATCAATTTTCTAAGAAGATTCATCTCCAACCTCAGTGGAAAAACACAACCCTTTTCTCCTCTACTTCGACTAAAGAAAGAAGAATTCACCTGGGGGCAAGAGCAACAAGTGGCTTTCGACAAAATCAAAGAGTACTTGGCTAGTCCTCCAATCTTGATGTCCCCTTGTAGGAAAAGAAGCATGAGACTGTATATCTCTGCATCAGACAAGACATTAGGAAGTATGTTGTGTCAAGAGGATGAGAATGGCGTCGAAAGGGCCATCTATTATCTCAGCAGAGTCTTAAATGATGCTGAAACTAGATATAGTGCTATAGAAAAACTATGTTTATGTGTATATTTCTCTTGTATGAAATTGAAGCATTATATAAAGCCTGTTGATGTATATGTGTCTTCTCATTTCGACGTAATAAAACATATGTTGTCTAAGTCTATTTTACATAGTCGAATTGGAAAGTGGGCTTTGGCTCTAACAGAATACTCCTTAAAATATTTGCCTTTAAAGGCTATGAAAGGACATGTGGTGGCTGATTTTATAGCTGACCACTCTATAGTCGAAACTATAGAATACGTCGAACAAGCACCTTGGAAACTGTATTTCGACGGTTCCAGGCATAAGAATGGACTTGGTATTGGGATGGTGATTATTTCTCCTGACAAAATTCCAACAAAGTTCAAGTACAAAGTCGAAGGGCTGTGTTCGAACAATGAAGTCGAATATGAAGCTTTGATTGCTGGACTTGAAATCTTGTTGGAATTAGGGGCAACAAGAGTCGAAATAATGGGTGACTCTGAGTTGGTAATAAAGCAGTTGACTAAGGAGTACAAATGTGTGAAAGAGAATCTAATAATGTACTTCGTGATAGCAAGTAGACTTCTCAAGAAGTTCGACAATGTGGTTTTTAGGCACATTCCCAGGATGGAGAATCAAGAGGCGAATGATCTGGCTCAACTGGCATCAGGATACAAAGTGTCGGAGGAGAAGTTAGAAAAAGCCATTGAAGTCAGAGGAAGAGTCATATCTGTAGGTTTGTCCCCATCAGATTTAGAGACAATAAAATTGGGATATGGTGACGAAGAGAATTATGAGATTTGCAACGTAGATGATGCAGGAGTCGAAGACTGGAGAAAACCCATCAAAGAATATTTGCAAGATCCAAGTCAAAAAGTCGAACGAAAGGTAAAATATAGAGCTTTGAGTTATGTACTTTTTGGCAATGAATTGTTCAAGAAGACTGCGGAAGGAGTCTTGTTGAAATGCTTAGGCGAAAATGAAGCATACATAGCATTGTCAAATGTGCATAGTGGAGCGTGTGGCGCACACCAAGCAGGCCACAAAATGAAGTGGTTATTGTTTCGACAAGGAATGTATTGGCCAGCAATGCTAAAGGATTGTGTCGAATTTGCAAAAGGGTGTCAAGAGTGCCAAGTACATGCAGGCATACCACATGTTCCTGCAAGTGAGTTACATTCGATTGTAAAGCCTTGGCCGTTCAGAGGTTGGGCGTTAGATTTAATCGGTGAAATTCGACCAGCTTCTTCAAAAGGGCAAAGGTACATTTTAGTTGGAGTAGATTATTTTACTAAGTGGATTGAAGCCATACCATTGGTGAATGTAGACCAAGAAGCGGTTATGGATTTTATCCAAAAGCATATAATCTACATATTTGGGATACCGGAAACAATAACAACAGATCAAGGATCTGTGTTTACCGGTCGAAAAATGCAGAAGTTTGCACAAGATACAGGTTTTAAGCTCCTTACTTCGACACCTTATTATACTCAGGCTAATGGACAAGTCGAAGCAGCTAACAAGGTAGTGATAAATTTGATCAAAAAACATGTAGGTGGAAAGCCAAAAAATTGGCACAATACCTTAGATCAAATTTTATGGGCTTGTCGAACATCTCCTAAAGAAGCAACCAATTCGACTCCATTTAAATTAACTTATGGGCATGATGCAGTTTTGCCAGCCGAGTTGTATTTGCAATCAGTTAGGGTTCAAAGGCATCATCAGATCCCATCAGAGACATACTGGAGTATGATGATGGATGAATTGGTTGATTTAGACGAAGAAAGGCTACGTGCCTTAGATCTCATAAAGATACAAAAAGAGAGAGTCGAAAAGTTCTACAATAGAAAAGTAAAATTTAAGACTTTTTCAATTGGTGATTATGTGTGGAAGGTAATTCTTCCTATGGATCGAAAAGACAGAGTTATGGGAAAATGGTCTCCCAAATGGGAAGGACCTTTCAAAGTTTTGAAAATATTTTCTAATGGCGCATATGAGGTCGAAGAAATAGGGAAAGACGAAAGGATATTAAAAATAAATGGCAAATATTTGAAAAAGTATAAACCAATATTGCAGGAAATAAAGATAGCAGTCGAATAAAATTGAAATTGAAAGTAAATAGTGTGCTGCCAAACAGATGGCGTTAAATCATTACAAATAAAGCCTCAAAGGGCTAGAAATTGACAGGAAAATTCGACTAAAGCTGAAGGTTTGCAAACTGTGCCTTCAAAGCGGTAAATTTGTCTTTCTGAAATTGAAGTCGACGATCACAGAGGTTCCTGTGAATATGGGCAACTTCAATCTCTTGGTTGATCTTTTGAGCGGTCTCTGCGTGTTGAATGCCAACCTTCAACTCTTCATCAATCTCGCTTTGCCTAGGCTGCTGAATAGAAGCTATGAGTTCCTCCTCTTTGGAAATTTTCTCTTGGAGAACTGCTATTTGTTTCTTCCATGTTTGAATGTGGTTATGGCAAGTAGCAATCTTCTTGACAGAGGCTTCAGAAAGCTCTTGTAGTTTCGAAACCTTATTTGTCGAAACAGAAACAGAGTTCCATTCAGCAGCTTGTTGGTCCATTTTTTTCTTGATTTGTTGACATAAGTCCCTTCGACGGTGAAGATCTGCGCTGGATAAGTCAATCACAGTTGTCAGCTCTATCACAAAATTGCAGACTTCGACAGAAGCATCCAAGACGTTAACTTGCTTCAACAGTTTCTTCAACTCCATTGGAGCAATGGCATTTTCCTCTAGAACTTGGAACAAGTCAACATCAAGGATCTTTGCCTTGATCTGAGTCATGATATTGGGTAGAGACTGCACTTCAGAAGTGGCTCCAGAAGTAGTCGAACTGCTGTAGGAAGAGTCTTTAAAATTGAATCTGGTGCTAAGTATGGCTTTCAGGTAGTCCAGGGGTTTCTGCACTTTGAGACTTTCAAGCTCTTCATGAGAAAGACTAGTCGAACCAGTTGTTTGGGAACTCCTTTAAGTTTGGTCAGGAGTAGGCTGGTTGCTATGCTCTGAAGTTCGCCTAGCTTCCTGTTGCTTCGACAGATCTTCTTCGTCAGCAGTCTTCTCTTCAGGATCTCCTTTGACAGCAGTGTCTGCTTCAGCATCATCATCTTTTTGTTGCTCAGCGTGTAATCCAGGATGAGAAGGAGAGGTGTTATCAGAATCAGCTCCCACAGTAGTGTTGAATGCTTCGACCGTTTGTCTCTCAAGTTCTTTGATGGGAGTGTCCTCCTCTCGAACGACCTCCTCCTAGATTATCTCAGGCTGTTTGTCGACGACCTTTGGCTTCTATCAAAAGAAAAAAATTTCTAAGTTAGAAATGAGATAAAATAAATGAGAAGGGTCGAGATTGAAATTTACCTTAGAAGTCTCAGTTTTGGAGCTAGACTTTCCACTCCCCGTATCCTTCGGCTGATGTTTTGTAGCAGGACTGCTAGAAGATTCCCTTTTAGAAGATTTGACAATGGATTTTTGTGAGGCGATTTTTTGCAGTCTTTTCTTCTTTGGAGGAGGGGGATTTGGAGATGGAGATTCATCACTGGACTCTTCGACAGGGATTATCTCTGGTATTTTCTTTCTTTTTTGGAATGTAGAGGTTTTTTGACTTACCTGATCATATAAATCAAAATAGTGAGTGTCTTAAAGAGATAAAAGAATAGATCAAAAGAGGAAGAGATTTATACCTTAGTCGAAGGTGTCTGGGCGGCACTTTGTGGAGTTTCGACGGAAGCTTTCTTGGCAGGCACTTTCACAGCTAAAAAAAAAAAAAAATAGAAAAAGGGGAAAGTTAGGCAGTGAGAAATACGTGATAATAAAATGATAAAATTCGTGTTGTTGTTAACACCTTCAAGAATGGGATCTTCCACGCGAACGTGTTCTATTCCAATATGAAGGTGCCCTGGGTAGTTATCCAGATGATACTTAGTCGCAACCACGCGTTTAGCAGGTTTTTTATAACTTTCACGAAGAATTTTCATATGATTCCCACATGTGAACCAATCTGGGAATGGAGGACTTAAAGCCACACCAAATTCAGCAGATGGTAAAGGTGGAAATTTAGGAGGGTAATAGCTGAAAGCCAAGTTGTAACGCACTTCTGGTCGAATGTTTGGAGGCAGTGTCAACTTCTCCAACTTCTCCGTGAATTTTTCTTTAAAAGTAACCGCTGCTTCGCGTATGGTTCGACTAAGATCATCAGGTCTGTAAATGGTTTCAAAGTATTTTTGAAATTTTTGTATTTCTTGGATATGTCTTTGTGTACCTTTTTTAGTCTGTTCCTGCACAAGAGCAAAAGCATTCGTCAGATGGGTGGTGAAAGCTTTTACGTCGAAAAATTTGGTAGCATAGTATTCCCTCCACCATGCGTCGAACTCAGGAGTGCAAAGGAATGATGGTTGAAAAACCACCGGTCGAATATCCAAAGATTCGTCAGTCAGCTTTTTCGACAATTCCCTGCTGGTGGCTTCGTCGTGGAAGGAGTTGTAGAAAATGATGGCCCCTTTTTTAGGGAAAAGAGGTCGAGGCATGATTTGAATTAGGCCAAATTGCCTGGCGACCAAGTTAGGTTGATAAACTATTAAGGCAATCTGGGGTTTCGTAGTATTGCGGTGGGAGAACAGGAGCCTAGGGGTCAAAAAGGATTCCCAGACATTTAGGAAGATATTTTCATCTTTTTTGGTTTGCAAGGGGAATTGTCGTGAAAACCATTCAGGTCCAATTGTTCTGTCAGCAAATGGAGCCATAGTCGAAGTAAAATGATGTCTCTCAGCAAACATCATTACGTAGCTAGTAAAGGCCCGCCGAAGGCTAATTGCTTCATCAGTTGGTGTCAATTGCACCAATCTAGGCCATTCGACACTCCTGTTTTTGAATTCCCCTTCATTTATGTCATGCTTCACAGGAATAAAGGCTTCGAAAGTGGCATTCAGCCATAGTTGCAAGAGCCAAAAGGGGCCTGCCAAATTAAGCTTCCCTTTGTCCTTCAATGTCTTCAAAGAACGCACGCTTTCACTCAAGGACTCATACAGGTTCGCCAAGATTACGTCACTCAAGCATAATTTGATCCCAGCGTGGAGTTGGTTCGCCATAGTGATGAACCTCTTAGCCACTTGAAGTGAGCGGGAGCAAAAGACGAATTTGGTCAGCCACAAGGTTAGAAAAGCTATGTGCTCTTTGTCAGAAACTTCTTGGTCATTTTCGCCATGGTAGTGAGACATAAAAAGGGAGTATGGGGCGAAACTAGTGTCGAAATCTATGGAGTCCTCGTTCAGGTGAGTGGGGTCGAAGTCAATGCCAACTGGACTAAGGCCAACTATGGCGGCTATGTCGAACAGCGTAGGGGTAACCATCCCGCAGGGGAGGTGGAAGGTGTTATACGTACTATCCCAAAAGTAAAGGGAGGCTAGCAGCATGTTAGGGCAAACATTGGGTCCTGCTCTTGATAATTGTATCAAGTCAAAAATTCCTATTTCTTTCCAAAATTTTTCTTTAACGTTTTCAACTCTGTTCAACCAAGACAAGTAGTCTGAAAGGTCTTTCGACCAAGGGCAGGTTCTAAAAATCCTAGTATAATTCAGATAAGTTAAATTTATTGCTTCCTCATCTTTTTCGCTTGAACCTTGAGGTTCAGTTTGTTCTACTGGTTTCTCTAGAGTGGGGGGTTTCACCCCAGCACCTATGGGTTTTGTGTGAGAATAAGTAGGAAAGAACTCTTGTAAACGCTCAGGTTTAATGTCTGGGTTAGGGAGTGGTCCTAACATAGCATAGTGATTACCAGAAATAATAACAGGGATGAGTACCTGGGATTTAAAAATGCAGTCTTTTTCCCTCGCATTTGGAGGCTCAGGAATGTATTGTTGATCCCCAATCAGTGTTGGTTCATCCAACCTATGCGCAGGAGGGATGATGGAAGGTTGCTCACTTTTGGAAGGTTTGCTGCTTGATAATTTTTGAAAAGCCATTGTTGAATCAGAAAGTTTTAGAAAGAAGATGAAGATTTGAAGCAGTTGTTAAGAAGAAGAGTTCAAACGCGTAAAAAAGAAAGAGAAATAATGGTTCAGGTATTTATAAGAGATTATCAAAAGCCCTTTAGGTTTAGTGGTGATCATGGAGGGCACGTGGCATCATCTTAACGGTGATGATAAAAAGTGGAAGTTGAAAAAAGCATGGCTAGCTAGGTTTTAGGGGTATGGACATCATGTTTGAACGTGGGATTTGATGGAACGTTTTTCAGAGAAATGCAATGATGAATTTTCTTGGGACTGAACAAAGGTCACGTCTTGAAAACCAGCATCATTAATGCAGGTAATATGGCGTCGAAATAGCTTCGACAGCAAATGATGGTTTCTCCAGAAATAAGTCGAAACATCTTTGCTGGGGGGCAATTTGTAGACATATATTTTCGACACCATGTCTTGGAGGGCAAAATGATGTTCCTTGACTAGAGATGATAACTACAGGAAAAGGAGGAAGAAAATGAAGGTATCCAGAAGACACTTCGACAAGATAAGAATTTCGATACTTCGACAGAAATATGAGGAAGTCTTCGTCAGACAGGTTTGAGGGACATTTATCATTTTTTGACAATTCGACAAGTCTGAAAGGACGCGTTTGTTCGACATAACTTGAAGATTCAAATTCAAGAGAATTATAACGTTTGGCAGAAGACGCGTGGAAGTATCTGGCGAAAGGAAGACATGCAGAAGGCCAGATGTCGAAATTTTAGGATTTAGTCGTTAATAGCAGTTATTTTGTTTATCTATAAATAGGATAGTTGTTATTAGAATTGAGTGTGAAAAAGCTTGTACAAAACTTCCTGCAATTACTCAAAGTACCCGTGTGAGAGAAAAGAGTTATTTGGAAAAATGTACGTGTAAACACCATCTTTTAATTTCTTTATCAATCAAAGTCTTTTTTACCAATTCCTTTACATTTACCAGCATCTTTATGTTTTCTTCGTCATTTTATTTTAAAGTTCTTTCTTCGTCATTTTACTTTAAAAGTTCTTTTCAAAGTCACTTTCTTTTATCTCAGACTTTCCTTTAAAGTTAGTTGAAATCCTTTATTCCAAAAGACTTAAATACATAAAACCAAGAACCAAGATATCACCCTTAATTTAAAATTATCACGTTGATCTAAGTTTTCGCCCGACGTCCTAGGATTTGTTTGGTTAATCCTGCAAGTAACCCAGATTTCACCATTCTGGTAAACCAGAGGTTGTTCGCCAAGATCAACAGCGAACAGTGTGTTGTGCAGGTTTGTCAAAGATAATGAAGTAATTTCAAGTCACATGTGATTGTTCAAAAGCAAGATGTCCTGTGCTTAGAATCTTCAGTTTATCAAGCAGTGGTTCATATGAGGTTTGGGTTCAAACAGATTCAGATGGCCGTAGTTTCGGTTGTGGCTAGTTATGTGGCATATGTTTATCAGAGGCGTGTGGAAATAAATTCAAGTTTGGTTTTGGGCTAAAAATAAGGGCTTGTTATCCATGATCCATTTCATAGATCATTTTTCATTCCAACACTATTCACATTTTTAACCATTTTTTTCACATATTCCACTTTTTGCTATTCAAACCATTTTTTTATATATAACCCATTTTCTAAACCAAATTTTCCATGACCATCCTCTACACCATTTTCTTCATATCCAACTCTATTCCAATTTACCATTTAATTCCAATTCCTAAAAGTCCATTTTAATACCCAATTTGGTTCTATTTTTTTTTTATTTTTATTACCATATCCATATTTCTCCCATTTTTCAAATATCCATTAAACCATTTTTATCCACTTCTTATCCATATTATTCAAAAAAATCCATTTGTCCAAATTCCATTTCAATCCAACTAATCCATTTTACATAAAACATTATCCAACTCTAAAAAACAATTTCCATGTCCAAAAATTACAAAGCCCATTACAATTTTTCTAACCCACTTCCATTATCCATTTTACTTCCAAATCCAATTTTTACACTTTTTTAGCCATGTCCATTTAAAATTCAAATGCATATCCAATGACCACTTTACATATCCATTATCCAATTTAAAGCCCAATATCCATTTTTCATATCCAAATATCATATCCAACTTCTAAACCATTTTTTTAACCAATTTATCCATACTCCATTTTTACTATCCAAACCACTTTTTTTTATATAACCATTTTTTTTATATCCATATTCCAATCCAATTCTCCATATTTTTCTCAATATATAATATTCATTTTTATACCATTCCTTAACAGTTTTATCCTTTCAAAAACCAAAATCCATCAAGAATTCATTACAAAAATACCTAAGGCCCATTTTCCATTTTTCTACCCACACCTCCTATTACTACATCAAGGCCCATTACAATTTTTCAAACCCACTTCCATTATCCATTTTTTTTCTAATGTCCAATTCAATTCTCAAATAACAATTTTTAATCCAATTCATAAAACTTGCTATCCATATCCATTTTTTTTAAAACCAATTATCCACTTTTTAATCCATTCTCTATTTCATCTCATTTTTAACCATTACCCATTACAAAATCCATAAACCTTTCTTAAACCATTCCTCAATATCCATATTTTACTATCCACATAAACCATTTACCCAATTCATTTTTTTCTAATCCATTATCTAAATCCATTCTCCAAAATTCAATATCCATTCTTAATCTAAAATCTTTTTTTTTCCTTTTTACCTACATATATTTTGAATCTATTTTTTTTATATAGCAATTTCATAAGCCCAACCCACATCATACTAACCCAATTATTAATAAAACAAATTAAATGGAAATGAAAAGCTTCATGAAGCCGTCTGCTACACAACCAAACGCCGAGCTTCCTACCCAGCCGAAAACATCACGCAGTCCACACGGCCCAGCTCATCCCAGCCGTCCAAGCCGCAACTTCTCACACCAACACCACCAGCTCCAGCCGTGAACAAACCGCAAGCTTCATGCATCATCACACGCGGAAAAAACTTCATTCCAAAACGCACAAAATTACTCAAAACGGCAACCTTTTTTTTCCTTCCAATTTCACTCCAATTCCATCTATAAATACAAGCCTCACCTTCATAATTTTTTCAAGCTTTCACAGCCCCAAAAACTCTGCCAAAATCAAACCAAAAAGAAAACTCCATTGAAGCTCCATTTCCAAAAGCTTCAAATATCACTCCAATTTTCATCAAAAATCGTTTCCAAGAGTGAAATTCTTCACACAACAACAAGAGGAAGAGAGTAGAAGTTGAAGAGAAGTCTTGCTTCCATTTTTCAAGGTAGTTCGATTTTTCCGTCGAAACTTTGAAACTCCGATTCGTCCAATTCTTGCATCGACGGTTAATTGTGATCACATATTTGAAATCCTCTCCGTCTCACGATCGCAACGGTATATGGTTTGAGCTCCGTCGCTCCGATTTGACGGAGCTCGAAAATTGAAAGTGGTGTTGTTGTTGATGAATAGTGCGCGGCATATGTAGAAGAAGAAGATGTTACACTTTCTGATCTTTTTCTTTTTCATTTCCTTTTTTTTTTTTTTTTTTTTTGTTTTTTTGTTTCATATTTCTTGTTTTTTGGAAAACAATGGGCCTAGACCATTCATTACACCACCACCTTATTCTCCATACACCTCCATTTGTTTTTTTTTTTAAAAAAAATATTCTATACTATTTTCTTTTAGTTCTTTTCAATTTGTTTTTTAGTTTTATTTGTAAATTTGGATTTACTACTTTTGTTGGAACTTTTCTAAAAGAAAAAATCTCTTGAAATTTGTTTGAATATTTTGTTCTTGTTTTTCTTTTTTCTTTTTAATTTTGGATTTGAATTACATTTTTTAAGGCATTATTTCTCTTTAAATTCATTGGACTTAGGGTGTAGATGAAGTTGGATAAATGTTCACTAATTCAAATCTACCTTTAAAGTGAATTATCTAATTCACTTTAGGTGCTTTGAGTTAATGATATATTTAGCACTTTAATCCACCAAAATGAGTGAATGAACTTAAAGATGGAATTGTCTTGAATTTGTAATTCAAATTTGGTTTCCTCTTTCTTCTATTTCTTTTTCTTTTTGATCGATGAAAGTCGAAGTGATCGTGGAATTTCTTTGTTGAATTTCGATCGAGACGAGATCATTACCACTTTTTTTTTCGTGTGGCATCGCTTTAGGATAACGATCCCTATATCGTTTATCTCGCGTGCATTAACACATATATCTCATGGCCGGCCTCATTCGTAGGGTAATTGCTCGAACAAATTACTCGGCGTGCGCTTAACATAGACCAAAATTTGTCCCGCTTCGGAATAAATATAAAAAATAGTTGATTATTTGTCTTATGGTTCACAACTCATGAAACTTGTTGTTAGGAGGCTTTGGTCTTATCAATCCTCTAATGAGTTTCATCAACCTTGACCTAAGTGCAATTATTCAATTGTTATTGATCACTAACATTAACAATTAACCACTAACTTACTAACAATTTTATTATATTAATTTTGTTTATGATTCCTTCTCGCTCCCTATCTCTTTTATTTATTTATTTTTTTTATGCTTCATTATTATCATTCCATATCATGTTTATGTTTCCGCAATTTTTCCTTTGTCCGTTGGACATATGTTTATGTTTCCGCAATTTTTCCTTTGTCCGTTGGACATATGTTTATGCTTCCGAATTTTTTCCTTTGTCCGTTGGACATATGTTTATGCTTATGCCATTTTTCTTTTGTCCATTTGGACTTAAAACATTAATAAAGGATTAAACCATAAAAAACTTAATTCTCTTCATTTTGGACTATTGGTTACTATCCTATGCTTTGGAGTGATCTCTTTATGGACCTCTTTTGAAGTGATATTGGACTTATGGACCTAGAATTAGGACTTCTCATCCCTTTGCTTGGAGTATTGATTGAAGACTTGCCCTTATTCGGCCAATTTGCTTAAGGATGGAATTCTTTTAATATTACTTTGAAGTGGCTCCATTTTGGTTAGATCTTTCCTTTCCCTAGCTTTTACTTTATGCACTAGGATAGTCACTTCTTCTCCTCCCCATTCTTAAATTTTCAAAATCTTCTCCCTTTTTCAAAACCTTCTTGTTTTCAAACTTAAAACCACTTTCATAATAAAACCTTGACTTTGGTCAAGTGATTTTTCAAACTTTGTTTTCCTTAATAAATGTCAATCCATCTTAATCATACTTTGACCATTTCATAAAAATAAATAAAAAATACAAAACTCATCCAAATTCTTTTGTGCTTTTATGCACCTTTTTCTTTTGAACTTTTCAAAAAGAATTAGACATGAGTCATTTTTTGATGAGATGTAAAACTCCTAACCATGGTATTTTGTTGAAAGTATGGTCGTTTTCCACTTAGATGTTGAAGTGATTAGTCTTGTTGATGTTAATCCAAGCAAATCCTCCATCTTAATGTGATGCAAATGCCACTTTCCCATACCTTTGTGTAATTAGTTGAGTATTCTCTCTTGAGAATGATAGGTTGTCTTTTTCAAGATAAAATACACCATAACCAATAATTTTTGCTCTTTGTACCACGAACTACGAGGTTTTGATCCTACATTGCACATCGTGGGTACGTAGGCATGAGGCGATAAGTCTCTCCAAACACAAAAATCTTAAAAAATATTTCTCCTCTCATCTCCTCAATCTCTTTACAAGCAAACCATTTTTAGACCAAAAGCATGAATACATCAAAGGGCTCCTATAGAGTACTATAGATGTATTGGGTGCGTAAAACCTTCCCTTTACATAACCAACCCCCCTTACCCAGTCTCTGTTTGTTCTTGTTGTTTTAGAACTCTTTAGGTTTTGTTCGCTCTTTTTTCCTTTCCTCTTTGGATAAAAATAAAAGTGCGGTGGCGACTCTTGTTTATTTTCGAGTTAAGTTAATTAATAGCTTACACTCACAAATTTCCCCGCTACACTATACCTACCTTGCTAGGTGATGTGTATCATTCAGTTCACTACAAGAATGAAAATAGGCGGGGAAAAACTGTGAGTTGTTGTGCACCGCTCTTATCTACTTGGTTTCTGAGCCATCTCCCTGAAACTGGCGCCTTTATTGATACGAAAGATTCTCTGAAGTGGTCAAAGAGGTTAATGGGCTTGACTGCTGACAACATTGTTTGGTTCAATCATGACTTGCTAGGAATGGAGATTATTTGCAAGTGCGGAGAATTCCCTAATGTACCCTTGATAGGGAGAAAGGGTCGAATTAACTATAATCCTTCCCTTGTTATCAGGCAGTTTGGTTATCCTTTGAGAGGTCCACCTAAAGAGAGAGATATCAGAGAGTCCTTATTCTTCAATGGTATTGAGGATCAAGAGATGATTAGGAAGATTGTGAATGCTTGGAAGCAGGTGACCAAGAAGGGTAAAACTTCATTCGGGAAATGTAATAACCGGGCTTTTCCTTCCTATAAAGAGTGGATTAAGAAGAGAGCAGAAGAGGAGCTTCTTCCCTTCCCGGTGGAACCACCTTTGTATCCTTTACTGATTGAGCCTCCTACCACAGTCAAGATAGAGAAGTTTAACAAGTTGTAGGCTGAAAAGGAAAAGTTGCGAGAAGAAAACAGAGAGCTACTAAGAGAGATCCATCAGTTGAAACATGAGCGGGGTGAAGCTGTTCATACCGCCAAGTTGAAGACAGAGCTTCTTGCTAAGGCAGAAAAAGAGCTAGCTGACATGGTCACATCCAGAAAAAGGATGAAAGAAGCTTTGGATGGTATCAGTAAGGTTCTCGACTCTAAGAAGGAGGAATTAGACAAGGCTTTGTTGAAAATTCACAGGTTCGATGATCACCGAGAAACTGCAATGGCCGAGAATAAGAGAAAGGAAGACGGTTATCTAGCTCAGATTGATCAGTTGAAGTCGACGCTCAAGAAAAAAGACGCTGAGATCCTGTCAGGGGTATTCAAGAGACAAGTAGTCGAGGGTCGACTCAATGAAGCCATAGCCTCCATAGAGGAACTGAAGGTCCAAGCTAAAGTGAAGAAACCTAGACATGAGGGTCCTAGCATGGATGGTGTTTCTGGAGAAGACGCTTGGGAGTTGCATTGCCGATACTTTGAAGGGATCATACATAGGAGAGACGTTCTCATTCAAGAGCTAATTTAGAGATCAAAGCATCCCGACACCAAAAAGTTGTTCAAGGAAATTCAAGACTGGAGCAGAAATCATAGTGGATGAGGGGGATTGACACTCGTGGACTTTGATGACATGCTGTAGTTTTCTATTCTCTTTTATTGTATTGGATCACCATCAGGCTTGTTGGTTGGGACCTCTATGATTTTTATGTTCAAATTTGTTATCTTGGATTCGTGATTGTTGACATTTGGTTTTCCTCTGGTTTTCTTAATATATGAGTCGAAGTTCCGTTCTATGTTGTTGTTAAACTGGAATCAAGGGGTGGATCGCCCTGCGAATATTCAAACATGTTCATTTGCATTTACATATTCATAATCATTTTGCATAATCATTTTGCATGACAGGTGTTTATATCCGGTATTCTTATCTTGTTCTAATCTCAGAATTGCAGATCAGCACATTCACCGGTATCCTACCAGACAAAATCAGAAGAGACTCATGGATCAGCTACAGAATGAGATCATTGAGATGTGGACTCGCATGAACCAATTCATGGAATTAATGCAAGGTGTTGCTCAAGGCCAAGAGCAGTTGAGGACTCTCGTTCAGCCACTGATTACAAGAAATGAGGAAGACGGTAATAATGTTCAGAAGGGCCCTACGGGCGGAGGTTGTAACGGTCCGTTTTTAATATTTCCTTTTTCCGTGCTTTTTGGTGTTAATTGGTCGAGTCTTTATTTTTAATTGACCAATATTTATGTTAATTGCTAATTGGTGTGAATATATGTTATTTTTGCACATTGTGTATTTTTACCGTTTTTGAGAGTTTGCGGGGAAAATTGGAATAGAGGGTATATGACATATTTCATAATTAATAGTGTTAGTTAATAATAGTTAGTTTAGATATTTATTAGAAATGTTTAGAATTTTTAAGTTAAGAAAATATAAAAGAAAATAGTTAGTATAAGTTTAGAAAAAGAAGAAAAAGAAAAGTTAGTAAGAGTTTCCCTTTAGAGAAGAAAAAGAGAGAAGAGGAAAAGAGAAGAGAAAGAAGAAAAGAGAGGAAAAACTTGTGAAGGAAGAAATCAATCTCCCGACTTTCTAGAACACGATTAAATCGGGTAAGGGTGCGAAACTCGGTTATTATATTGATTGTGTATGATTATGTATGTTTTGTGTGGATGTTTTGGTTGGTTTTCCATATGTTTCCGTTTATGCCGTATTGAACGAAATCGATAGAAACCGATGATTTTACGGTCGAAAAGTCGTATAAATACATGTGTTGGTTGGTTATATGTATGTGAGCTGCTGTTTAAAGTTTCATGAAGTTTGGTTATGTTTTGGTTAGTTTTCATTAGGTTTCCGTTGTTTTGTCCGTTTAGGTCGAATTGTAGGAAATCGATAAAAACCGATGTTTTCACGGTTAGAATTCGAAATAAATTACGTAGTTGTATCGAGTAAGGTTAGGTCGTCGTATGTCGTGCTTTTTATTCGATTTAGTGATGTTTGAAAATTCTGGTTTTTGAAAGGTTGAAATTTAATCGAAAAATCGAATGTCGTAGAAATTTCGTTTATGTGTTCTAAATTGTTCTTATGTATTTGGTGGTTGCGCGTATATGTTTGTTTCGATGAAAATGTTCGATTTAGTCGAGTTTACGGGCACTTGGAAAAATGGCAGCAAAGGTGTATTTTGAGAAAATCTGATTTTTGGGAAAAACAGGGCTATGAATCGATACATAACAGCTATGTATCGATACGAAATGGTTTATGTATCGATACATAACCCTTATGCATCGATACATACTGTGAAAATTGGGAAAAACAGCATTTTCACTACAGCATGTGTCGACACATGCGTGCTATGTATCGATACATGTGGCTTTTTGTATCGATACATAGGCTTATGTATCGATACATACTGTGCTGAACCATAAATTCGGGTTTGTCGGGGAAACTTCGGAAATTCATATCTCTTGAACCGTAAGTCGGTTTTAACCCCCGTTTGAAGCGTTGGAAAGCCAATGAGATGTTCTTTCTAGGAAAAATAGTTTTGGGGTCTAAACTTGTTCCAATCGGTACAGTTTTTACGAACCGTTTCGTAGTGTCGGGCGTCCGGTTTATGTTTTTGCGTTATTTTGAAATATTCATATCTTGTTAACCGTTTATCGTATTTAAGAGTTCTTTATACCGAATTGAAGCTGTCGATGAGTACTTTTTGATGATGATAGAAAATATTATTTTTGGCCGACTTTTAGCCGACTTTTTCGGAAAACCGAATAATGGAATTTTGAGTTATTTTTCAATATTGTAAGACATATTATGATATGTTATGAGATGGCTTGTGTGATGATTCTTTGATGGGAATTTGATGTTGTGGAATGGTATATTGGTGTTTGTGGCCATTTTGGGCAATTGTGTGCATTACTTTATATGTACTTGAAATACATGATTATTGTTAATGCATGAGCATTTGATGTTGGCATGAGTCATTAATGTGTCAAGTATCATGATATGCATTCTTGCATTGGAGGATTCATAGATGAATCAGTTTTATCGTCTTACGCCCTGAAATAATGGTAGAAGCGATTAATCACAAATGATTGTGCGCCCTGAAATAGTGGACTATGGCAATCAGATTGTGCGCCTTGAAATAGTGGTCGAAAGCAATCCATAAACGTCGTACGCCCTGAAATAATGGTTTATAGCGACGGGGAACATCGTAGGCCCGACGGGGAGTTACTCTATGTAACAAGCGATGATTCCAAGAGTTCCTGGGGGACTAATGAATTACAAGGTTGGATTGGTACCGCATGCGTAGAGTCGTTGTGTCGGTCTCTGTGCATTTGCATAATTCATTACATGAATGTTTATGTGTTGAATTTTGAGAAGGATTTGTTATGCATTGTGTTAATGTATATGCTTATGTGATTGATGTGTGAACTGGGTTTAATATGTCTTGTGTTGTTTACAAGTATCGTATTTGTGTGGTGAGAATAATTGTGCATATTTTGCTAAGTGTTATATAATGATATGCAATTATATTATAATCCTGTTTCTCACCCTTCTGCTGTGGTTTAATGCTGTAATGGCATTGCAGATTAGACGCTGGAGGTCTTTTGCGAAGATTAGTGTCTTCGTTTTTTTTTCGTTCCGTCGGCTCTGATATGTAACACGGGTAGTCGGGGTTCGAGAGTAGATGTTTCTTTTAGCTTGTATATAGTGGCTTTGTATGAATATGTATATGACATACTTATATTTTGTGATGACATCAGTTATGGATGTTCCGCTTTAATTCTGTAACTGAATGCTGATATTTTGGAACGGAGTTCCTTTGTTTATAAAAACTATCCAGGTGTTATATATCTATATGAGCAGGTTGTTTTAGTTCACGTTGGTGTGGCATCTCTGGCTATATCATGATAAATTATTCTTTGCTCTGATGTTTTATTTATAAGATTAGTTTATTCCGATTTTTGTACGGGGTATAGAAGGGGTGTTACATTAAGTGGTATCAGAGCCAGTGTCTGTTTGGTCTATCCGACCGTGTCTTTGTGTCGTTGTTGGACTGTTGCACTCTGTTGAGTGGTTGTTTAACCATAATTTGCTATCATTGGGAATGTTCAGATTATGGCGGGAAGACGCGATGCTGCTATGACTGCGGCCATGCAAGCTATGGCGCAAGCGATGCAGAATTTACCCAATGCTGCGGCGGACGAGGAATCGCGTAGTATGGATAAGTTTCAGAAGAATAATCCACCGAGCTTCAAGGGTACTCATGATCCTGAGGGAGCACAGATTTGGCTGAAGAAGATTGAGAAGATCTTCCGTTTCATTAGGTTTTCCGAGGATCAGAAGGTGCAGTTTGGTACTCATATGTTGGAAAAGGAAGCTGAAGACTGGTGGGCGAATGCTTCTCAGAGGTTTGAGGAGGATGAGATAGTGGTTACATGGGCTGTGTTCAAAGATGCTTTTCTTGAAAAGTATTTTCCGGAAGATGAGAGAGGTAAAAAGGAAATTGAATTTCTTGAACTGAAGCAGGATAATTCCTCTGTTGCGGATTATGCTGCTAAGTTTGAGGAACTTGTGAAGTTCTGTCCTAATTATAATACGGCTGGTTCGGAGAGGTCTAAGTGTCTGAAGTTTGTGAATGGCTTGAGGCCAGAAATCAAGCAAGGTATCGGTTATCAGGAGATAAGACAGTTTTCAGTGTTGGTGAACAAGAGTCGGATTTTTGATGAGGATAGCAAAGCGCGTGCTACTCATTACAAGAATCTGAATGATAAGAAAGGAAAGGGGCAGTTCAGAGGCAGGCCTTATGCTACCCCTGTTGATAAAGGGAAACAGAAGTTTACTTTTGATAGGAAGCCTAGTGGAGGAGGAATGAATTCTTCGGTGAAATGTTATAATTGTGGTGGTTTAGGTCATCGTATATCGGAATGTAAGAGGAATATGAACAAGTGTTCTAATTGTGGTTTGACGGGTCATGTGGCTGCTGATTGTAGGAGGAATGCGATCAAGTGTTATAATTGTGGGGAGAATGGTCACTATAGTACAAAGTGCACGAAACCGAAGCAAGCTCAACCTAGAGGGAAAGTATTTGCATTGGCAGGAGCTCAGCCTACTAATGCAGATCGTTTGATCAGAGGTACTTGTTTTATTAATAGTAATCTTTTAATTGCTATTATTGATACTGGAGCGACTCATTCATTTATTTCGATTGATTGTGCGAAACGTTTGAATTTGGTGTTGTCTAAGATGGGTGGAGAGATGGTTATCGATACTCCAGCTTCGGGGTCGGTAACTACTTCTTTCGTTTGTTTAAGTTGTCCTTTGACAATTTTTGGTAGAGATTTTGTGATGGACTTGGTATGTTTGCCATTGAAGGGTTTGGACGTGATTACGGGAATGAACTGGTTAGAGTTCAATCGTGTTCATCTTGATTGTTATCTTAAGCGGGTGAGATTTCCTTCTCTTGAAGAAGAAAGGGAATCTGGTTTCTTATCTACCAAAGAGTTGAAGAAACTTTTGGCGGAGGAAGCTCAGTTGTTTGGATTGTTTGCATCGTTGTCTGTGGAGAGTCAAGTTGCAATTGGAAGTTTTCCTGTTGTGTGTGATTTTCAGGAGGTGTTTCCGGATGATTTTTCAGATGTGCCGCCGGAAAGAGAGGTGGAGTTTTCTATAGACCTAGTTCCTGGTACTAGACCTGTATCTATGGCACCATATCGGATGTCAGCATCTGAGTTGGTGGAGTTGAAAAGACAATTGAATGAGTTGTTGGAAAAGAGGTTTGTAAGGCCTAGTGTATCACCTTGGGGTGCTCCTGTTTTGTTGGTCAAAAAGAAAGATGGAAGTATGCGTTTGTGTATCGATTATCGGCAGTTGAATAAAGTGACGATTAAGAACAAGTATCCACTTCCAAGGATCGATGACTTGATGGATCAACTAGTGGGTGCAAGTGTGTTTAGTAAGATTGATTTGAGGTCAGGATACCATCAGATTCGGGTTAAAGATGAGGATATTCAGAAGACGGCCTTTAGGACACGATACGGACATTACGAGTTTTCTGTGATGCCGTTCGGGGTTTCTAATGCGCCGGGTGTGTTTATGGAGTATATGAATCGTATATTCCATGAGCATTTAGATCATTTTGTTGTTGTTTTTATTGATGACATTTTGATTTATTCTAAGTCTCAGGAAGAACATGCGGAGCATTTGCGAATTGTGTTGCAGATTCTGAAGGAGAAGAGACTTTTTGCTAAGTTGTCCAAGTGTGAGTTCTGGTTGTCAGAAGTGAGTTTTCTTGGGCATGTGATTTCAGGTAATGGTATTGTTGTGGATCCATCCAAAGTAGAGGCTGTTCTACAATGGGAGGCTCCTAGATCTGTTACTGAAATTCGAAGTTTTCTGGGTTTAGCTGGGTATTACCGAAGGTTTATCGAAGGTTTTTCCAAGTTGGCACTTCCGTTGACCAAACTGACTTGTAAGGGTAAGGCATTTATTTGGGATATACAATGTGAAGCAAGTTTCAACGAGCTGAAGAAGAGATTGACTACAGCTCCGATTTTGATCTTACCGAATCCTAATGAATCGTTTGTTGTGTATTGTGATGCATCTCTAATTGGTTTAGGTGGTGTTTTGATGCAAGATGGTAAGGTGGTTGCTTATGCTTCGAGGCAGTTACGAGTTCATGAGAAGAATTATCCTACTCATGATTTGGAATTAGCTGCGATGGTTTTTGTATTAAAGATTTGGAGGCATTATCTCTACGGTGCTAGATTCGAAGTCTTTAGTGATCATAAAAGTTTAAAGTACTTGTTTGATCAGAAAGAGTTAAATATGAGGCAACGGAGATGGTTGGAACTTCTGAAGGACTATGACTTTAGCTTGAATTACCATCCTGGTAAGGCTAATGTGGTAGCTGATGCTTTGAGTCGGAAATCTTTGCGTATATCTGCTTTGATGGTGAAAGAGTGGGAACTTCTGGAACAATTTCGAGACTTGAGTTTGGTTTGTGAGTTTTCACATGAGAGTGTGAAGCTTGGTATGTTAAAGATCACTAATGATTTTCTGTTGTCTGTTATAGAGAAACAGAAGTTGGACTTGAAACTTGTTGATTTGTTGCTTGTTGGAAATCAAGAAGTGAACGGTGACTTTAAAGTGGATGATCAGGGTATTTTGAGATTCCGTGGTAGAATTTGTATACCGGATGATGTAGAGTTGAAAAAGATGATTCTTGAGGAAGGACACCGGAGTAGTATGAGTATACATCCTGGTGCTAATAAGATGTACCAAGATTTGAAGAAAATATTTTGGTGGTCTGGTTTGAAACGAGATGTGGCTCAGTTTGTTTATGCGTGTTTGACTTGTCAGAAGTCGAAAGCGGAACATCAGAGGCCTGCAGGATTAATGCAACCGTTGGATATTCCGGAGTGGAAATGGGATAGTATATCGATGGATTTTGTGACGGGTTTGCCTAATTCTCCGAGTGGGCATAATGCTATTTGGGTGATCGTGGATAAGCTGACTAAATCGGCGCATTTCATTCCGATTGATATCAGTTATTCTATGGAGCGTTTGGCTGAGATTTATATCAGTGTGGTTGTGAAGTTACATGGCGTCCCGTTGAGTATTGTTTCTGATCGTGATCCGAGGTTTACTTCCAAATTTTGGGAAAGTTTGCAAAAGGCGTTAGGTTCTAAGCTGAGATTGAGTTCTGCTTATCATCCGCAGACTGATGGTCAGACGGAGAAAACAATTCAGTCATTGGAAGATTTACTGAGATCTTGTGTTCTTGAGCAAGGTAGAGTTTGGGACAGTTTTCTTTCATTGATCGAGTTTACGTATAATAACAGTTTCCATTCTAGTATCGGAATGTCACCTTTTGAGGCACTTTATGGAAGAAGATGTCGAACACCTTTGTGTTGGCATGAATCTGGTGAAAGTGCAGTAGTTGGACCTGAGTTAGTTCAACAAACGACGGAAAAGGTGAAACTTATTCGGGAGAAGATGAAAGCTTCTCAGAGTAGGCAAAAGAGTTATCATGATAAAAGGAAAAAAGATCTTGAGTTTCAAGCGGGTAATCATGTGTTTTTGAGGGTTTCGCCGGTGACTGGTGTTGGACGTGCTTTGAAGTCGAGGAAGCTTACTTCACGTTTTATTGGTCCATATCAGATATCCGAAAGAGTTGGTGCAGTGGCTTACAGGATAGCATTGCCACCGAATCTTTCGAATCTACATGATGTTTTCCATGTTTCACAGCTACGGAAGTATGTTCCAGATCCGTCTCATGTGATTCCGATGGATGAGGTTGAGGTAAGAGATAATCTTACGGTTGAGGTTTTACCGGTGAGGATTTTAGATCGCGAGTTGAAAAGGTTAAGAGGCAAGGAGATTGCACTTGTGAAAGTGGCGTGGGGAGGCGCTGCTGAGGGCAATTTGACTTGGGAATTGGAAAGTCGGATGCGGGAGTCGTATCCGGAGTTGTTTGAATCAGGTAATATTTTCGAGGACGAAAATTTCTAAAGTGGGGGAGAGTTGTAACGGTCCGTTTTTAATATTTCCTTTTTCCGTGCTTTTTGGTGTTAATTGGTCGAGTCTTTATTTTTAATTGACCAATATTTATGTTAATTGCTAATTGGTGTGAATATATGTTATTTTTGCACATTGTGTATTTTTACCGTTTTTGAGAGTTTGCGGGGAAAATTGGAATAGAGGGTATATGACATATTTCATAATTAATAGTGTTAGTTAATAATAGTTAGTTTAGATATTTATTAGAAATGTTTAGAATTTTTAAGTTAAGAAAATATAAAAGAAAATAGTTAGTATAAGTTTAGAAAAAGAAGAAAAAGAAAAGTTAGTAAGAGTTTCCCTTTAGAGAAGAAAAAGAGAGAAGAGGAAAAGAGAAGAGAAAGAAGAAAAGAGAGGAAAAACTTGTGAAGGAAGAAATCAATCTCCCGACTTTCTAGAACACGATTAAATCGGGTAAGGGTGCGAAACTCGGTTATTATATTGATTGTGTATGATTATGTATGTTTTGTGTGGATGTTTTGGTTGGTTTTCCATATGTTTCCGTTTATGCCGTATTGAACGAAATCGATAGAAACCGATGATTTTACGGTCGAAAAGTCGTATAAATACATGTGTTGGTTGGTTATATGTATGTGAGCTACTGTTTAAAGTTTCATGAAGTTTGGTTATGTTTTGGTTAGTTTTCGTTAGGTTTCCGTTGTTTTGTCCGTTTAGGTCGAATTGTAGGAAATCGATAAAAACCGATGTTTTCACGGTTAGAATTCGAAATAAATTACGTAGTTGTATCGAGTAAGGTTAGGTCGTCGTATGTCGTGCTTTTTTATTCGATTTGGTGATGTTTGAAAATTCTGGTTTTTGAAAGGTTGAAATTTAATCGAAAAATCGAATGTCGTAGAAATTTCGTTTATGTGTTCTAAATTGTTCTTATGTATTTGGTGGTTGCGCGTATATGTTTGTTTTGATGAAAATGTTCGATTTAGTCGAGTTTACGGGCACTTGGAAAAATGGCAGCAAAGGTGTATTTTGAGAAAATCTGATTTTTGGGAAAAACAGGGCTATGAATCGATACATAACAGCTATGTATCGATACGAAATGGTTTATGTATCGATACATAACCCTTATGCATCGATACATACTGTGAAAATTGGGAAAAACAGCATTTTCACTACAGCATGTGTCGACACATGCGTGCTATGTATCGATACATGTGGCTTTTTGTATCGATACATAGGCTTATGTATCGATACATACTGTGCTGAACCATAAATTCGGGTTTGTCGGGGAAACTTCGGAAATTCATATCTCTTGAACCGTAAGTCGGTTTTAACCCCCGTTTGAAGCGTTGGAAAGCTAACGAGATGTTCTTTCTAGGAAAAATAGTTTTGGGGTCTAAACTTGGTCCAATCGGTACAGTTTTTACGAACCGTTTCGTAGTGTCGGGCGTCCGGTTTATGTTTTTGCGTTATTTTGAAATATTCATATCTTGTTAACCGTTTATCGTATTTAAGAGTTCTTTTACCGAATTGAAGCTGTCGATGAGTACTTTTTGATGATGATAGAAAATATTATTTTTGGCCGACTTTTAGCCAACTTTTTCGGAAAACCGAATAATGGAATTTTGAGTTATTTTTCAATATTGTAAGACATATTATGATATGTTATGAGATGGCTTGTGTGATGATTCTTTGATGGGAATTTGATGTTGTGGAATGGTATATTGGTGTTTGTGGCCATTTTGGGCAATTGTGTGCATTACTTTATATGTACTTGAAATACATGATTATTGTTAATGCATGAGCATTTGATGTTGGCATGAGTCATTAATGTGTCAAGTATCATGATATGCATTCTTGCATTGGAAGATTCATAGATGAATCAGTTTTATCGTCTTACGCCCTGAAATAATGGTAGAAGCGATTAATCACAAATGATTGTGCGCCCTGAAATAGTGGACTATGGCAATCGGATTGTGCGCCTTGAAATAGTGGTCGAAAGCAATCCATAAACGTCGTACGCCCTGAAATAATGGTTTATAGCGACGGGGAACATCGTAGGCCCGACGGGGAGTTACTCTATGTAACAAGCGATGATTCCAAGAGTTCCTGGGGGACTAATGAATTACAAGGTTGGATTGGTACCGCATGCGTAGAGTCGTTGTGTCGGTCTCTGTGCATTTGCATAATTCATTACATGAATGTTTATGTGTTGAATTTTGAGAAGGATTTGTTATGCATTGTGTTAATGTATATGCTTATGTGATTGATGTGTGAACTGGGTTTAATATGTCTTGTGTTGTTTACAAGTATCGTATTTGTGTGGTGAGAATAATTGTGCATATTTTGCTAAGTGTTATATAATGATATGCAATTATATTATAATCCTGTTTCTCACCCTTCTGCTGTGGTTTAATGCTGTAATGGCATTGCAGATTAGACGCTGGAGGTCTTTTGCGAAGATTAGTGTCTTCGTCTTTTTTTCGTTCCGTCGGCTCTGATATGTAACACGGGTAGTCGGGGTTCGAGAGTAGATGTTTCTTTTAGCTTGTATATAGTGGTTTTGTATGAATATGTATATGACATACTTATATTTTGTGATGACATCAGTTATGGATGTTCCGCTTTAATTCTGTAACTGAATGCTGATATTTTGGAACGGAGTTCCTTTGTTTATAAAAACTATCCAGGTGTTATATATCTATATGAGCAGGTTGTTTTAGTTCACGTTGGTGTGGCATCTCTGGCTATATCATGATAAATTATTCTTTGCTCTGATGTTTTATTTATAAGATTAGTTTATTCCGATTTTTGTACGGGGTATAGAAGGGGTGTTACATTAAGTGGTATCAGAGCCAGTGTCTGTTTGGTCTATCCGACCGTGTCTTTGTGTCGTTGTTGGACTGTTGCACTCTGTTGAGTGGTTGTTTAACCATAATTTGCTATCATTGGGAATGTTTAGATTATGGCGGGAAGACGCGATGCTGCTATGACTGCGGCCATGCAAGCTATGGCGCAAGCGATGCAGAATTTACTCAATGCTGCGGCGGACGAGGAATCGCGTAGTATGGATAAGTTTCAGAAGAATAATCCACCGAGCTTCAAGGGTACTCATGATCCTGAGGGAGCACAGATTTGGCTGAAGAAGATTGAGAAGATCTTCCGTTTCATTAGGTGTTCCGAGGATCAGAAGGTGCAGTTTGGTACTCATATGTTGGAAAAGGAAGCTGAAGATTGGTGGGCGAATGCTTCTCAGAGGTTTGAGGAGGATGAGATAGTGGTTACATGGGCTGTGTTCAAAGATGCTTTTCTTGAAAAGTATTTTCCGGAAGATGAGAGAGGTAAAAAGGAAATTGAATTTCTTGAACTGAAGCAGGATAATTCCTCTGTTGCGGATTATGCTGCTAAGTTTGAGGAACTTGTGAAGTTCTGTCCTAATTATAATACGGCTGGTTCGGAGAGGTCTAAGTGTCTGAAGTTTGTGAATGGCTTGAGGCCAGAAATCAAGCAAGGTATCGGTTATCAGGAGATAAGACAGTTTTCAGTGTTGGTGAACAAGAGTCGGATTTTTGATGAGGATAGCAAAGCGCGTGCTACTCATTACAAGAATCTGAATGATAAGAAAGGAAAGGGGAAGTTCAGAGGCAGGCCTTATGCTACCCCTGTTGATAAAGGGAAACAGAAGTTTACTTTTGATAGGAAGCCTAGTGGAGGAGGAATGAATTCTTCGGTGAAATGTTATAATTGTGGTGGTTTAGGTCATCGTATATCGGAATGTAAGAGGAATATGAACAAGTGTTCTAATTGTGGTTTGACGGGTCATGTGGCTGCTGATTGTAGGAGGAATGCGATCAAGTGTTATAATTGTGGGGAGAATGGTCACTATAGTACAAAGTGCACGAAACCGAAGCAATCTCAACCTAGAGGGAAAGTATTTGCATTGGCGGGAGCTCAGGCTACTAATGCAGATCGTTTGATCAGAGGTACTTGTTTTATTAATAGTAATCTTTTAATTGCTATTATTGATACTGGAGCGACTCATTCGTTTATTTCGATTGATTGTGCGAAACGTTTGAATTTGGTGTTGTCTAAGATGGGTGGAGAGATGGTT
This sequence comes from Lathyrus tuberosus, assembly GCA_022829125.1. Taxonomy (NCBI): domain Eukaryota; kingdom Viridiplantae; phylum Streptophyta; class Magnoliopsida; order Fabales; family Fabaceae; genus Lathyrus; species Lathyrus tuberosus. The sequence continues at coordinate 8,238,410 of JALAZF010000193.1, forward strand.
ATCGATACTCCAGCTTCGGGGTCGGTAACTACTTCTTTCGTTTGTTTAAGTTGTCCTTTGACAATTTTTGGTAGAGATTTTGTGATGGACTTGGTATGTTTGCCATTGAAGGGTTTGGACGTGATTATGGGAATGAACTGGTTAGAGTTCAATCGTGTTCATCTTGATTGTTATCTTAAGCGGGTGAGATTTCCTTCTCTTGAAGAAGAAAGGGAATCTGGTTTCTTATCTACCAAAGAGTTGAAGAAACTTTTGGCGGAGGAAGCTCAGTTGTTTGGATTGTTTGCATCGTTGTCTGTGGAGAGTCAAGTTGCAATTGGAAGTTTTCCTGTTGTGTGTGATTTTCAGGAGGTGTTTCCGGATGATTTTTCAGATGTGCCGCCGGAAAGAGAGGTGGAGTTTTCTATAGACCTAGTTCCTGGTACTAGACCTGTATCTATGGCACCATATCGGATGTCAGCATCTGAGTTGGTGGAGTTGAAAAGACAATTGAATGAGTTGTTGGAAAAGAGGTTTGTAAGGCCTAGTGTATCACCTTGGGGTGCTCCTGTTTTGTTGGTCAAAAAGAAAGATGGAAGTATGCGTTTGTGTATCGATTATCGGCAGTTGAATAAAGTGACGATTAAGAACAAGTATCCACTTCCAAGGATCGATGACTTGATGGATCAACTAGTGGGTGCAAGTGTGTTTAGTAAGATTGATTTGAGGTCAGGATACCATCAGATTCGGGTTAAAGAGGAGGATATTCAGAAGACGGCCTTTAGGACACGATACGGACATTACGAGTTTTCTGTGATGTCGTTCGGGGTTTCTAATGCGCCGGGTGTGTTTATGGAGTATATGAATCGTATATTCCATGAGCATTTAGATCATTTTGTTGTTGTTTTTATTGATGACATTTTGATTTATTCTAAGTCTCAGGAAGAACATGCGGAGCATTTGCGAATTGTGTTGCAGATTCTGAAGGAGAAGAGACTTTTTGCTAAGTTGTCCAAGTGTGAGTTCTGGTTGTCAGAAGTGAGTTTTCTTGGGCATGTGATTTCAGGTAATGGTATTGTTGTGGATCCATCCAAAGTAGAGGCTGTTCTACAATGGGAGGCTCCTAGATCTGTTACTGAAATTCGAAGTTTTCTGGGTTTAGCTGGGTATTACCGAAGGTTTATCGAAGGTTTTTCCAAGTTGGCACTTCCGTTGACCAAACTGACTTGTAAGGGTAAGGCATTTATTTGGGATATACAATGTGAAGCAAGTTTCAACGAGCTGAAGAAGAGATTGACTACAGCTCCGATTTTGATCTTACCGAATCCTAATGAATCGTTTGTTGTGTATTGTGATGCATCTCTAATTGGTTTAGGTGGTGTTTTGATGCAAGATGGTAAGGTGGTTGCTTATGCTTCGAGGCAGTTACGAGTTCATGAGAAGAATTATCCTACTCATGATTTGGAATTAGCTGCGATGGTTTTTGTATTAAAGATTTGGAGGCATTATCTCTACGGTGCTAGATTCGAAGTCTTTAGTGATCATAAAAGTTTAAAGTACTTGTTTGATCAGAAAGAGTTAAATATGAGGCAACGGAGATGGTTGGAACTTCTGAAGGACTATGACTTTAGCTTGAATTACCATCATGGTAAGGCTAATGTGGTAGCTGATGCTTTGAGTCGGAAATCTTTGCGTATATCTGCTTTGATGGTGAAAGAGTGGGAACTTCTGGAACAATTTCGAGACTTGAGTTTGGTTTGTGAGTTTTCACATGAGAGTGTGAAGCTTGGTATGTTAAAGATCACTAATGATTTTCTGTTGTCTGTTATAGAGAAACAGAAGTTGGACTTGAAACTTGTTGATTTGTTGCTTGTTGGAAATCAAGAAGTGAACGGTGACTTTAAAGTGGATGATCAGGGTATTTTGAGATTCCGTGGTAGAATTTGTATACCGGATGATGCAGAGTTGAAAAAGATGATTCTTGAGGAAGGACACCGGAGTAATATGAGTATACATCCTGGTGCTAATAAGATGTACCAAGATTTGAAGAAAATATTTTGGTGGTCTGGTTTGAAACGAGATGTGGCTCAGTTTGTTTATGCGTGTTTGACTTGTCAGAAGTCGAAAGCGGAACATCAGAGGCCTGCAGGATTAATGCAACCGTTGGATATTCCGGAGTGGAAATGGGATAGTATATCGATGGATTTTGTGACGGGTTTGCCTAATTCTCCGAGTGGGCATAATGCTATTTGGGTGATCGTGGATAAGCTGACTAAATCGGCGCATTTCATTCCGATTGATATCAGTTATTCTATGGAGCGTTTGGCTGAGATTTATATCAGTGTGGTTGTGAAGTTACATGGCGTCCCGTTGAGTATTGTTTCTGATCGTGATCCGAGGTTTACTTCCAAATTTTGGGAAAGTTTGCAAAAGGCGTTAGGTTCTAAGCTGAGATTGAGTTCTGCTTATCATCCGCAGACTGATGGTCAGACGGAGAAAACAATTCAGTCATTGGAAGATTTACTGAGATCTTGTGTTCTTGAGCAAGGTAGAGTTTGGGACAGTTTTCTTTCATTGATCGAGTTTACGTATAATAACAGTTTCCATTCTAGTATCGGAATGGCACCTTTTGAGGCACTTTATGGAAGAAGATGTCGAACACCTTTGTGTTGGCATGAATCTGGTGAAAGTGCAGTAGTTGGACCTGAGTTAGTTCAACAAACGACGGAAAAGGTGAAACTTATTCGGGAGAAGATGAAAGCTTCTCAGAGTAGGCAAAAGAGTTATCATGATAAAAGGAAAAAAGATCTTGAGTTTCAAGCGGGTAATCATGTGTTTTTGAGGGTTTCGCCGGTGACTGGTGTTGGACGTGCTTTGAAGTCGAGGAAGCTTACTTCACGTTTTATTGGTCCATATCAGATATCCGAAAGAGTTGGTGCAGTGGCTTACAGGATAGCATTGCCACCGAATCTTTCGAATCTACATGATGTTTTCCATGTTTCACAGCTACGGAAGTATGTTCCAGATCCGTCTCATGTGATTCCGATGGATGAGGTTGAGGTAAGAGATAATCTTACGGTTGAGGTTTTACCGGTGAGGATTTTAGATCGCGAGTTGAAAAGGTTAAGAGGCAAGGAGATTGCACTTGTGAAAGTGGCGTGGGGAGGCGCTGCTGAGGGCAATTTGACTTGGGAATTGGAAAGTCGGATGCGGGAGTCGTATCCGGAGTTGTTTGAATCAGGTAATATTTTCGAGGACGAAAATTTCTAAAGTGGGGGAGAGTTGTAACGGTCCGTTTTTAATATTTCCTTTTTCCGTGCTTTTTGGTGTTAATTGGTCGAGTCTTTATTTTTAATTGACCAATATTTATGTTAATTGCTAATTGGTGTGAATATATGTTATTTTTGCACATTGTGTATTTTTACCGTTTTTGAGAGTTTGCGGGGAAAATTGGAATAGAGGGTATATGACATATTTCATAATTAATAGTGTTAGTTAATAATAGTTAGTTTAGATATTTATTAGAAATGTTTAGAATTTTTAAGTTAAGAAAATATAAAAGAAAATAGTTAGTATAAGTTTAGAAAAAGAAGAAAAAGAAAAGTTAGTAAGAGTTTCCCTTTAGAGAAGAAAAAGAGAGAAGAGGAAAAGAGAAGAGAAAGAAGAAAAGAGAGGAAAAACTTGTGAAGGAAGAAATCAATCTCCCGACTTTCTAGAACACGATTAAATCGGGTAAGGGTGCGAAACTCGGTTATTATATTGATTGTGTATGATTATGTATGTTTTGTGTGGATGTTTTGGTTGGTTTTCCATATGTTTCCGTTTATGCCGTATTGAACGAAATCGATAGAAACCGATGATTTTACGGTCGAAAAGTCGTATAAATACATGTGTTGGTTGGTTATATGTATGTGAGCTACTGTTTAAAGTTTCATGAAGTTTGGTTATGTTTTGGTTAGTTTTCGTTAGGTTTCCGTTGTTTTGTCCGTTTAGGTCGAATTGTAGGAAATCGATAAAAACCGATGTTTTCACGGTTAGAATTCGAAATAAATTACGTAGTTGTATCGAGTAAGGTTAGGTCGTCGTATGTCGTGCTTTTTTATTCGATTTGGTGATGTTTGAAAATTCTGGTTTTTGAAAGGTTGAAATTTAATCGAAAAATCGAATGTCGTAGAAATTTCGTTTATGTATTCTAAATTGTTCTTATGTATTTGGTGGTTGCGCGTATATGTTTGTTTTGATGAAAATGTTCGATTTAGTCGAGTTTACGGGCACTTGGAAAAATGGCAGCAAAGGTGTATTTTGAGAAAATCTGATTTTTGGGAAAAACAGGGCTATGAATCGATACATAACAGCTATGTATCGATACGAAATGGTTTATGTATCGATACATAACCCTTATGCATCGATACATACTGTGAAAATTGGGAAAAACAGCATTTTCACTACAGCATGTGTCGACACATGCGTGCTATGTATCGATACATGTGGCTTTTTGTATCGATACATAGGCTTATGTATCGATACATACTGTGCTGAACCATAAATTCGGGTTTGTCGGGGAAACTTCGGAAATTCATATCTCTTGAACCGTAAGTCGGTTTTAACCCCCGTTTGAAGCGTTGGAAAGCTAACGAGATGTTCTTTCTAGGAAAAATAGTTTTGGGGTCTAAACTTGGTCCAATCGGTACAGTTTTTACGAACCGTTTCGTAGTGTCGGGCGTCCGGTTTATGTTTTTGCGTTATTTTGAAATATTCATATCTTGTTAACCGTTTATCGTATTTAAGAGTTCTTTTACCGAATTGAAGCTGTCGATGAGTACTTTTTGATGATGATAGAAAATATTATTTTTGGCCGACTTTTAGCCAACTTTTTCGGAAAACCGAATAATGGAATTTTGAGTTATTTTTCAATATTGTAAGACATATTATGATATGTTATGAGATGGCTTGTGTGATGATTCTTTGATGGGAATTTGATGTTGTGGAATGGTATATTGGTGTTTGTGGCCATTTTGGGCAATTGTGTGCATTACTTTATATGTACTTGAAATACATGATTATTGTTAATGCATGAGCATTTGATGTTGGCATGAGTCATTAATGTGTCAAGTATCATGATATGCATTCTTGCATTGGAAGATTCATAGATGAATCAGTTTTATCGTCTTACGCCCTGAAATAATGGTAGAAGCGATTAATCACAAATGATTGTGCGCCCTGAAATAGTGGACTATGGCAATCGGATTGTGCGCCTTGAAATAGTGGTCGAAAGCAATCCATAAACGTCGTACGCCCTGAAATAATGGTTTATAGCGACGGGGAACATCGTAGGCCCGACGGGGAGTTACTCTATGTAACAAGCGATGATTCCAAGAGTTCCTGGGGGACTAATGAATTACAAGGTTGGATTGGTACCGCATGCGTAGAGTCGTTGTGTCGGTCTCTGTGCATTTGCATAATTCATTACATGAATGTTTATGTGTTGAATTTTGAGAAGGATTTGTTATGCATTGTGTTAATGTATATGCTTATGTGATTGATGTGTGAACTGGGTTTAATATGTCTTGTGTTGTTTACAAGTATCGTATTTGTGTGGTGAGAATAATTGTGCATATTTTGCTAAGTGTTATATAATGATATGCAATTATATTATAATCCTGTTTCTCACCCTTCTGCTGTGGTTTAATGCTGTAATGGCATTGCAGATTAGACGCTGGAGGTCTTTTGCGAAGATTAGTGTCTTCGTCTTTTTTTCGTTCCGTCGGCTCTGATATGTAACACGGGTAGTCGGGGTTCGAGAGTAGATGTTTCTTTTAGCTTGTATATAGTGGCTTTGTATGAATATGTATATGACATACTTATATTTTGTGATGACATCAGTTATGGATGTTCCGCTTTAATTCTGTAACTGAATGCTGATATTTTGGAACGGAGTTCCTTTGTTTATAAAAACTATCCAGGTGTTATATATCTATATGAGCAGGTTGTTTTAGTTCACATTGGTGTGGCATCTCTGGCTATATCATGATAAATTATTCTTTGCTCTGATGTTTTATTTATAAGATTAGTTTATTCCGATTTTTGTACGGGGTATAGAAGGGGTGTTACATTAAGTGGTATCAGAGCCAGTGTCTGTTTGGTCTATCCGACCGTGTCTTTGTGTCGTTGTTGGACTGTTGCACTCTGTTGAGTGGTTGTTTAACCATAATTTACTATCATTGGGAATGTTCAGATTATGGCGGGAAGACGCGATGCTGCTATGACTGCGGCCATGCAAGCTATGGCGCAAGCGATGCAGAATTTACCCAATGCTGCGGCGGACGAGGAATCGCGTAGTATGGATAAGTTTCAGAAGAATAATCCACCGAGCTTCAAGGGTACTCATGATCCTGAGGGAGCACAGATTTGGCTGAAGAAGATTGAGAAGATCTTCCGTTTCATTAGGTTTTCCGAGGATCAGAAGGTGCAGTTTGGTACTCATATGTTGGAAAAGGAAGCTGAAGACTGGTGGGCGAATGCTTCTCAGAGGTTTGAGGAGGATGAGATAGTGGTTACATGGGCTGTGTTCAAAGATGCTTTTCTTGAAAAGTATTTTCCGGAAGATGAGAGAGGTAAAAAGGAAATTGAATTTCTTGAACTGAAGCAGGATAATTCCTCTGTTGCGGATTATGCTGCTAAGTTTGAGGAACTTGTGAAGTTCTGTCCTAATTATAATACGGCTGGTTCGGAGAGGTCTAAGTGTCTGAAGTTTGTGAATGGCTTGAGGCCAGAAATCAAGCAAGGTATCGGTTATCAGGAGATAAGACAGTTTTCAGTGTTGGTGAACAAGAGTCGGATTTTTGATGAGGATAGCAAAGCGCGTGCTACTCATTACAAGAATCTGAATGATAAGAAAGGAAAGGGGCAGTTCAGAGGCAGGCCTTATGCTACCCCTGTTGATAAAGGGAAACAGAAGTTTACTTTTGATAGGAAGCCTAGTGGAGGAGGAATGAATTCTTCGGTGAAATGTTATAATTGTGGTGGTTTAGGTCATCGTATATCGGAATGTAAGAGGAATATGAACAAGTGTTCTAATTGTGGTTTGACGGGTCATGTGGCTGCTGATTGTAGGAGGAATGCGATCAAGTGTTATAATTGTGGGGAGAATGGTCACTATAGTACAAAGTGCACGAAACCGAAGCAAGCTCAACCTAGAGGGAAAGTATTTGCATTGGCGGGAGCTCAGGCTACTAATGCAGATCGTTTGATCAGAGGTACTTGTTTTATTAATAGTAATCTTTTAATTGCTATTATTGATACTGGAGCGACTCATTCGTTTATTTCGATTGATTGTGCGAAACGTTTGAATTTGGTGTTGTCTAAGATGGGTGGAGAGATGGTTATCGATACTCCAGCTTCGGGGTCGGTAACTACTTCTTTCGTTTGTTTAAGTTGTCCTTTGACAATTTTTGGTAGAGATTTTGTGATGGACTTGGTATGTTTGCCATTGAAGGGTTTGGACGTGATTATGGGAATGAACTGGTTAGAGTTCAATCGTGTTCATCTTGATTGTTATCTTAAGCGGGTGAGATTTCCTTCTCTTGAAGAAGAAAGGGAATCTGGTTTCTTATCTACCAAAGAGTTGAAGAAACTTTTGGCGGAGGAAGCTCAGTTGTTTGGATTGTTTGCATCGTTGTCTGTGGAGAGTCAAGTTGCAATTGGAAGTTTTCCTGTTGTGTGTGATTTTCAGGAGGTGTTTCCGGATGATTTTTCAGATGTGCCGCCGGAAAGAGAGGTGGAGTTTTCTATAGACCTAGTTCCTGGTACTAGACCTGTATCTATGGCACCATATCGGATGTCAGCATCTGAGTTGGTGGAGTTGAAAAGACAATTGAATGAGTTGTTGGAAAAGAGGTTTGTAAGGCCTAGTGTATCACCCTGGGGTGCTCCTGTTTTGTTGGTCAAAAAGAAAGATGGAAGTATGCGTTTGTGTATCGATTATCGGCAGTTGAATAAAGTGACGATTAAGAACAAGTATCCACTTCCAAGGATCGATGACTTGATGGATCAACTAGTGGGTGCAAGTGTGTTTAGTAAGATTGATTTGAGGTCAGGATACCATCAGATTCGGGTTAAAGAGGAGGATATTCAGAAGACGGCCTTTAGGACACGATACGGACATTACGAGTTTTCTGTGATGCCGTTCGGGGTTTCTAATGCGCCGGGTGTGTTTATGGAGTATATGAATCGTATATTCCATGAGCATTTAGATCATTTTGTTGTTGTTTTTATTGATGACATTTTGATTTATTCTAAGTCTCAGGAAGAACATGCGGAGCATTTGCGAATTGTGTTGCAGATTCTGAAGGAGAAGAGACTTTTTGCTAAGTTGTCCAAGTGTGAGTTCTGGTTGTCAGAAGTGAGTTTTCTTGGGCATGTGATTTCAGGTAATGGTATTGCTGTGGATCCATCCAAAGTAGAGGCTGTTCTACAATGGGAGGCTCCTAGATCTGTTACTGAAATTCGAAGTTTTCTGGGTTTAGCTGGGTATTACCGAAGGTTTATCGAAGGTTTTTCCAAGTTGGCACTTCCGTTGACCAAACTGACTTGTAAGGGTAAGGCATTTATTTGGGATATACAATGTGAAGCAAGTTTCAACGAGCTGAAGAAGAGATTGACTACAGCTCCGATTTTGATCTTACCGAATCCTAATGAATCGTTTGTTGTGTATTGTGATGCATCTCTAATTGGTTTAGGTGGTGTTTTGATGCAAGATGGTAAGGTGGTTGCTTATGCTTCGAGGCAGTTACGAGTTCATGAGAAGAATTATCCTACTCATGATTTGGAATTAGCTGCGATGGTTTTTGTATTAAAGATTTGGAGGCATTATCTCTACGGTGCTAGATTCGAAGTCTTTAGTGATCATAAAAGTTTAAAGTACTTGTTTGATCAGAAAGAGTTAAATATGAGGCAACGGAGATGGTTGGAACTTCTGAAGGACTATGACTTTAGCTTGAATTACCATCCTGGTAAGGCTAATGTGGTAGCTGATGCTTTGAGTCAGAAATCTTTGCGTATATCTGCTTTGATGGTGAAAGAGTGGGAACTTCTGGAACAATTTCGAGACTTGAGTTTGGTTTGTGAGTTTTCACATGAGAGTGTGAAGCTTGGTATGTTAAAGATCACTAATGATTTTCTGTTGTCTGTTATAGAGAAACAGAAGTTGGACTTGAAACTTGTTGATTTGTTGCTTGTTGGAAATCAAGAAGTGAACGGTGACTTTAAAGTGGATGATCAGGGTATTTTGAGATTCCGTGGTAGAATTTGTATACCGGATGATGCAGAGTTGAAAAAGATGATTCTTGAGGAAGGACACCGGAGTAGTATGAGTATACATCCTGGTGCTAATAAGATGTACCAAGATTTGAAGAAAATATTTTGGTGGTCTGGTTTGAAACGAGATGTGGCTCAGTTTGTTTATGCGTGTTTGACTTGTCAGAAGTCGAAAGTGGAACATCAGAGGCCTGCAGGATTAATGCAACCGTTGGATATTCCGGAGTGGAAATGGGATAGTATATCGATGGATTTTGTGACGGGTTTGCCTAATTCTCCGAGTGGGCATAATGCTATTTGGGTGATCGTGGATAGGCTGACTAAATCGGCGCATTTCATTCCGATTGATATCAGTTATTCTATGGAGCGTTTGGCTGAGATTTATATCAGTGTGGTTGTGAAGTTACATGGCGTCCCGTTGAGTATTGTTTCTGATCGTGATCCGAGGTTTACTTCCAGATTTTGGGAAAGTTTGCAAAAGGCGTTAGGTTCTAAGCTGAGATTGAGTTCTGCTTATCATCCGCAGACTGATGGTCAGACGGAGAAAACAATTCAGTCATTGGAAGATTTACTGAGATCTTGTGTTCTTGAGCAAGGTAGAGTTTGGGACAGTTTTCTTTCATTGATCGAGTTTACGTATAATAACAGTTTCCATTCTAGTATCGGAATGGCACCTTTTGAGGCACTTTATGGAAGAAGATGTCGAACACCTTTGTGTTGGCATGAATCTGGTGAAGTGCAGTAGTTGGACCTGAGTTAGTTCAACAAACGACGGAAAAGGTGAAACTTATTCGGGAGAAGATGAAAGCTTCTCAGAGTAGGCAAAAGAGTTATCATGATAAAAGGAAAAGAGATCTTGAGTTTCAAGCGGGTAATCATGTGTTTTTGAGGGTTTCGCCGGTGACTGGTGTTGGACGTGCTTTGAAGTCGAGGAAGCTTACTTCACGTTTTATTGGTCCATATCAGATATCCGAAAGAGTTGGTGCAGTGGCTTACAGGATAGCATTGCCACCGAATCTTTCGAATCTACATGATGTTTTCCATGTTTCACAGCTACGGAAGTATGTTCCAGATCCGTCTCATGTGATTCCGATGGATGAGGTTGAGGTAAGAGATAATCTTACGGTTGAGGTTTTACCGGTGAGGATTTTAGATCGCGAGTTGAAAAGGTTAAGAGGCAAGGAGATTGCACTTGTGAAAGTGGCGTGGGGAGGCGCTGCTGAGGGCAATTTGACTTGGGAATTGGAAAGTCGGATGCGGGAGTCGTATCCGGAGTTGTTTGAATCAGGTAATATTTTCGAGGACGAAAATTTCTAAAGTGGGGGAGAGTTGTAACGGTCCGTTTTTAATATTTCCTTTTTCCGTGCTTTTTGGTGTTAATTGGTCGAGTCTTTATTTTTAATTGACCAATATTTATGTTAATTGCTAATTGGTGTGAATATATGTTATTTTTGCACATTGTGTATTTTTACCGTTTTTGAGAGTTTGCGGGGAAAATTGGAATAGAGGGTATATGACATATTTCATAATTAATAGTGTTAGTTAATAATAGTTAGTTTAGATATTTATTAGAAATGTTTATAATTTTTAAGTTAAGAAAATATAAAAGAAAATAGTTAGTATAAGTTTAGAAAAAGAAGAAAAAGAAAAGTTAGTAAGAGTTTCCCTTTAGAGAAGAAAAAGAGAGAAGAGGAAAAGAGAAGAGAAAGAAGAAAAGAGAGGAAAAACTTGTGAAGGAAGAAATCAATCTCCCGACTTTCTAGAACACGATTAAATCGGGTAAGGGTGCGAAACTCGGTTATTATATTGATTGTGTATGATTATGTATGTTTTGTGTGGATGTTTTGGTTGGTTTTCCATATGTTTACGTTTATGCCGTATTGAACGAAATCGATAGAAACCGATGATTTTACGGTCGAAAAGTCGTATAAATACATGTGTTGGTTGGTTATATGTATGTGAGCTACTGTTTAAAGTTTCATGAAGTTTGGTTATGTTTTGGTTAGTTTTCGTTAGGTTTCCGTTGTTTTGTCCGTTTAGGTCGAATTGTAGGAAATCGATAAAAACCGATGTTTTCACGGTTATAATTCGAAATAAATTATGTAGTTGTATCGAGTAAGGTTAGGTCGTCGTATGTCGTGCTTTTTATTCGATTTGGTGATGTTTGAAAATTCTGGTTTTTGAAAGGTTGAAATTTAATCGAAAAATCGAATGTCGTAGAAATTTCGTTTATGTGTTCTAAATTGTTCTTATGTATTTGGTGGTTGCGCGTATATGTTTGTTTCGATGAAAATGTTCGATTTAGTCGAGTTTACGGGCACTTGGAAAAATGGCAGGAAAGGTGTATTTTGAGAAAATCTGATTTTTGGGAAAAACAGGGCTATGAATCGATACATAACAGCTATGTATCGATACGAAATGGTTTATGTATCGATACATAACCCTTATGCATCGATACATACTGTGAAAATTGGGAAAAACAGCATTTTCACTACAGCATGTGTCGACACATGCGTGCTATGTATCGATACATGTGGCTTTTTGTATCGATACATAGGCTTATGTATCGATACATACTGTGCTGAACCATAAATTCGGGTTTGTCGGGGAAACTTCGGAAATTCATATCTCTTGAACCGTAAGTCGGTTTTAACCCCCGTTTGAAGCGTTGGAAAGCTAACGAGATGTTCTTTCTAGGAAAAATAGTTTTGGGGTCTAAACTTGGTCCAATCGGTACAGTTTTTAGGAACCGTTTCGTAGTGTCGGACGTCCGGTTTATGTTTTTGCGTTATTTTGAAATATTCATATCTTGTTAACCGTTTATCGTATTTAAGAGTTCTTTATACCGAATTGAAGCTGTCGATGAGTACTTTTTGATGATGATAGAAAATATTATTTTTGGCCGACTTTTAGCCAACTTTTTTGGAAAACCGAATAATGGAATTTTGAGTTATTTTTCAATATTGTAAGACATATTATGATATGTTATGAGATGGCTTGTGTGATGATTCTTTGATGGGAATTTGATGTTGTGGAATGGTATATTGGTGTTTGTGGTCATTTTGGGTAATTGTGTGCATTACTTTATATGTACTTGAAATACATGATTATTGTTAATGCATGAGCATTTGATGTTGGCATGAGTCATTAATGTGTCAAGTCTCATGATATGTATTCTTGCATTGGAAGATTCATAGATGAATCAGTTTTATCGTCTTACGCCCTGAAATAATGGTAGAAGCGATTAATCACAAATGATTGTGCGCCCTGAAATAGTGGACTATGGCAATCGGATTGTGCGCCTTGAAATAGTGGTCGAAAGCAATCCATAAACGTCGTACGCCCTGAAATAATGGTTTATAGCGACGGGGAACATCGTAGGCCCGACGGGGAGTTACTCTATGTAACAAGCGATGATTCCAAGAGTTCCTGGGGGACTAATGAATTACAAGGTTGGATTGGTACCGCATGCGTAGAGTCGTTGTGTCGGTCTCTGTGCATTCGCATAATTCATTACATGAATGTTTATGTGTTGAATTTTGAGAAGGATTTGTTATGCATTGTGTTAATGTATATGCTTATGTGATTGATGTGTGAACTGGGTTTAATATGTCTTGTGTTGTTTACAAGTATCGTATTTGTGTGGTGAGAATAATTGTGCATATTTTGCTAAGTGTTATATAATGATATGCAATTATATTATAATCCTGTTTCTCACCCTTCTGCTGTGGTTTAATGCTGTAATGGCATTGCAGATTAGACGCTGGAGGTCTTTTGCGAAGATTAGTGTCTTCGTCTTTTTTTCGTTCCGTCGGCTCTGATATGTAACACGGGTAGTCGGGGTTCGAGAATAGATGTTTCTTTTAGCTTGTATATAGTGGCTTTGTATGAATATGTATATGACATACTTATATTTTGTGATGACATCAGTTATGGATGTTCCGCTTTAATTCTGTAACTGAATGCTGATATTTTGGAACGGAGTTCCTTTGTTTATAAAAACTATCCAGGTGTTATATATCTATATGAGCAGGTTGTTTTAGTTCACGTTGGTGTGGCATCTCTGGCTATATCATGATAAATTATTCTTTGATCTGATGTTTTATTTATAAGATTAGTTTATTCCGATTTTTGTACGGGGTATAGAAGGGGTGTTACAGAGGTATTCCTGTTCCTGGTGTTGTGATTCCTCCAGGCGGAGCTGAAAATGTTGGGGGAGGTGGTATTGGTACTGGCGCAGTTCATGGCCGTCAGTATGATGATGTTCAATATGATGCATTTTCTCTGCCAGGTGGGGATGCTGGTCCCCAGATTGACAATGATCAGAGGCTCAGGTTGATTGAGGAACAATTAAGGGGTGTTGTGAATCAGGATTCTGTGGGTATGGACCTAGAGGATTTGGGGCTGGTTCCAGGCGTTGTTATCCCGCACAAATTTCAGACTCCCACTTTCGAGAAGTATAATGGTATGTCTTGTCCAAGGACCCACGTGAGAGCATACGCAAGCAAAATGGCCGAGCATGCAAAGAATGAGAAGCTGATGATGCATTGCTTTCAGGATAGCCTATTTGGGGCATCCCTGGAGTGGTATATGCAACTGGAAAGGAAGGATGTGCGAAGTTGGAGAGATCTGGTAGGGGCCTTTATTAGACACTACCAATATAACACTGACATGGTTCCTAACAGAACACAGTTGCAGAATTTGTCACAGAAGAACAATGAGAGTTTCAAGGAGTATGCCCAGAGGTGGCGTGAACTGGCAGCTAGGGTTCAGCCTCCCATGTTGGAACGTGAAATGATAACTATGTTTATGGCCACCTTGCAGGGTCATTACTATGAAAAACTGGTACCGTGTATGACTGGAAAGTTTGCTGATTTGATCCTAGTAGGAGAGATGGTGGAAAGCGGAATTAAGGCGGGAAAAATATCAAGCGGTGATGGGTCATCGTCTGGCGGAAATAAGAAGCCTTATGCCAGTGGTTATAAGAAAAAGGAGGGAGATGCAAACTGTGTGTCATCATATCGTGGTAGAGATGGACCTCGTCAGATCTACAATCAGCAAGTGGCTTCTATAACCATCCCAGCAGCACCTCAGTAGCCGACAGTGTCTCAACAACAGAATCAGGTTCCTCGCAGACCACAGAGTGTGACTAGGCGGGATAGGCATTTTGACACTCCACCTATGTCCTACTCTCAATTATTCCAGCACTTGTTAAAACTACAGTTGATTCAGACGAGAACATTGGCTCCACCTACTGGTAATCCACCTCCCAGCTATGACGCCAACGCTCACTGTGAATTTCATTCTGGGGCACCCGAACATCATACTGAGAACTGTAAAGCTTTTAAGCATAAGGTTCAAGACTTAGTGGATTCCAAGGCCATCAATTTCTCCAATGATGTTCCGAATGTGAACCAGAACCCGATGCCGAATCACGGTGAGCCGAGGGTCAATGCTATTATTGAAGACTGTGAAGACCTGAGTTTGATTTTAGATGTGAACGAGGTTTAAACTCCCTTGTGTGTGGTGAAGGAAAGGCTATTGAAGGGAGGAGTATTTCCAGGTTGTGATGAAGGTTGTGTAGGATGTGTGTCGCAGCCAGGCGGTTGTGATTTATTGAAAGCGGGTATTCAGAGAATGATCAGCGAAGGGATATTACAGTTTGACAGAGGTTATAAGTAGAGTAATGTTACTGACAGAGAGATCGATGTTGCCATGATAACAATCCCATTCAAGACAATAACTATATCAGCGCCGGCAAGACCAGCGCCGGTCACTATCACTGTTCCTGAACCAGTCCCGTATGAGAGTACCAAGGCCATCCCGTGGAACTATGGGGCCGAGGTGTTTGTTAATGGTAAGAAGCAGGAATTGGAAGAGACATCAGCCGTGAATACGGGGGTTGGAAATCTTGTTGAAGCAGGGGCTATCACTAGGAGTGGTAGAGTCTTTATTCCGGCTGAGAATCAAGCTGGCAATTCAAGACAAGACAAAGGTAAACAGATGATGGATGAGTTTGTACAGAGGCAGGAAGTAAATAATTCTATGACGAAGCCAGTTGGGGATACTTTCTTAGAAGACGTAGAAGAGTTTATGAGGTTGATCAGGAAAAGTGATTATAAGATTGTTGATCAACTTCACCAAACTCCATCGAAGATTTCCATTCTATCCTTACTACTGTGCTCTGAGGCGCACCGAAATGCATTGCTGAAAGTTCTGAATATGGCTTATGTACCGCAGGAAATATCTGTCAACCAGTTAGAAGGGGTTGTGGCTCATGTGAATACTGGTAATGGTTTGGGTTTCACCGATTTAGATCTGACTCCGACTGGGAGGAATCACAATAACGCTCTGCATATTTCAGTGGAATGCCGCGGTTCTTTAATGTCGCATGTGTTAGTTGATACTGGGTCATCTTTGAATGTGTTACCGAAGAAGGCTTTGATGAAATTGGATACTCGTGGGTTGATTTGTACACCAAGTGACTTGGTGGTACGTGCTTTTGATGGCTCCAAGAGGTCAGTGTTTGGAGAGTTGGTTCTGCCAATCATGGTGGGTCCTGAGATTTTTAATACCACCTTTTACATAATGGATATTCAGCCTGCCTATAGTTGTTTGTTGGGTCGCCCCTGGATCCATGGTGCTGGGGCAGTAACTTCTACGCTGCACCAGAAGTTGAAGTATATGGTGGATGGCCACGTTGTGACTGTTTGTGGTGAGGAAGATATCATGGTGAGTCACCTATCGACCTTCAAGTATATAGAGGTAGATGGTGAAGTACAGGAAACTTTGTGCCAAGCCTTTGAAGCTATGAAAATTCCCGAGGAACCCCCAAAGGTAGTCAGTCAGCCTGAGGTGGTTGCCCAACCTGAAGTTGTCAGACAACCAGAGATTCCAATGTCCTCTTTCAAAGAGGCGCGTGCTATAGTTGAAGCTGGTGGTTCTCAGAAGTGGGGCAGTGTTATTGATGTTCAAAGAAAGCAAGATACTCATGGACTGGGTTACAGACCACCTAGGCATTCTGAAGAGCCTTCCAAGTTCTATGGTCCAGTCCGTTTCACCAGTGCCGGTGTTTTCTTCGACAGAGTCAATGCTATTGAGGATGAAGGAGATAGTGATTGTGACATGGATGAATGGATCCGTCCCTGCACCCCTGGTTAGAGTTTAGGCAACTGGTCCTCCGAGAAAGTCATCCAAGTGACGTGCCCGGAGTAATTCACTTTTGTTTTCTGTTATGTTGAATCCTACGTTCTGCCCAAGACGTAGTGATATTTATTTGTAGGGATTGGATGTTTTATTTGCTATTTTTATCATCAATAAAGGACGTTTTTTTTCATTCAAATATTCTGATCCCTGTCTTTCTGTTTTTACTTTTTGCATTAACCCACATCAAAATGGCAATGTGTTTTCTTGTTTGTTGCACTCATAATAAACATAAAACATCCATCATGCATGTTCCTTTGTTCAGATTCCACCCATGACTTAGCTATGGCTCGATATGACTTCGATAATCCCATCTATCAGGCCGAAGAAGAGACTGACGAAGACTGTGACTTACCAGAAGAATTAGCCAGGCTACTGAAACAAGAGGAAAGGGTTATTCTACCTCATCAGGAGGAAGTTAAGACTATTAATCTGGGAACCGAGGATGTTAAACGAGAAGTAAAGGTTGGGGCTGCCCTGGAAGACACTGTTAAGGGAAGATTGATTGAGTTGCTTCGAGAGTATGTGGATATCTTCGCCTGGTCTTACCAAGACATGCCCGGGCTTGACACTGACATTGTTTCACAGAGACTGCCGCTTAAAAAGGGTTGTACTCCAGTCAAGCAGAAATTGAGAAGGACAAAACCAGATATGGCTGTCAAGATCAAGGAAGAGGTTCAGAAACAGTTAGACGCCGGATTTCTCGCTGTGACAAATTATCCTCCGTGGGTTGCTAATATTGTACTTGTACCTAAGAAGGATGGGAAGGTCAGGATGTGTGTTGATTACTGAGATTTGAATAGGGCGAGCCCGAAGGATGATTTCCCGCTCCCCCACATTGACGTGTTGGAGGACAATACTGCTCAATATTCTGTGTTTTCCTTCATGGATGGCTTCTCTGGGTATAACCAAATCAAAATGGCCCCAGAGGACATGGAGAAGACTACGTTCATAACACCGTGGGGAACATTTTGCTACAAGGTAATGCCCTTTGGATTGAAGAATGCTGGGGCAACCTATCAGCGGGCAATGGTGACTCTCTTTCATGACATGATTCACAAGGAGATTGAAGTCTATATTGATGACATGATTGCGAAGTCACAAACAGAGGAAGAACACTTGGTAAACCTCCAGAAGCTATTTGAAAGGTTGAGGAAGTTCAGATTGAGATTGAATCTGAACAAGTGTACTTTCGGTGTGAGGTCTGGTAAATTGCTGGGATTCATTGTTAGTGAAAGAGGTATCGAGGTTGATCCTGCAAAAATAAGAGCCATACAGGAGATGCCTGAGCCAAGAACAGAGAAAGAGGTTTGTGGGTTCTTGGGGAGGTTAAATTACATTGCTAGGTTCATCTCTTATCTGACAGCCACGTGTGAACCAATTTTTAAGTTGTTAAGAAAGGATCAAGAGGTCAGGTGGAATGAAAATTGTCGAGAGGCGTTTGAAAGGATAAAGACGTATTTGTAGGAACCTTCAGTCCTTATGCCACCGGTGTCTGGGAGACCGTTGATTATGTACCTTACGGTTCTTGAGATTTCGATGGGTTGTGTGCTCGGTCAACACAACGAGACAGGTAGGAAAGAGCACACCATTTATTACTTGAGTAAGAAGTTCACTGATTGCGAATCAAGATACTCTATGTTGGAAAAGACATGTTGTGCGCTCGCTTGGGCAGCCAAGCGCCTGAGGCAGTATATGTTAAACCACACAACCTTGTTGATTTCGAAGATGGATCCGATTAAGTACGTATTTGAGAAGCAGGCACTTTCTGGAAGGATAACCCGTTGGCAGATGGTTTTGACGGAATACGATATTCAGTATGTTTCCCAGAAGGCCATTAAGGGAAGTGTTCTGTCAGAATACCTTGTTGAACAGCCGATCGAGGATTATCAGCCAATGAAGTTTGAGTTTCCAGACGAGCATGTTATGTTTCTGAAAATGAAAGATTGTGAAGAGCCTCTGCCTGATGAAGGACCTGAGATTGGATCTCAGTGGAAGATGATTTTTGATGGGGCTGTCAACTCATATGGAAATGGAATCGGGGCAATCATTACGACCCCGAAGGGTTCTCATATACCTTTCACTGCCCGGTTAGCATTCATGTGTACCAACAACGAGGCGGAGTATGAAGCATGCATCATGGGGTTAGAAGAAGCAATTGATTTGAGAATTAAGAACCTCGATGTCTATGGTGATTCCGCGTTGGTAGTTAATCAGATTACAGGAGAATGGGAGACTCGTCAGGAGAATTTGGTGCCTTATAACAACTATGCCAGAAGGTTGTTACCGTTCTTCGACAGCGTGGATTTTCATCATGTGCCCCGAGCTAAGAATCAGATGGCTGATGCGTTAGCGACATTGGCATCCATGTATAAGGTGAACCGTTGCAATGAAACTCCGTCGATTAGAATCATGCGCCTGGATAGACCAGCTTTTGTGTTTGCAATTGAAGATGTGTCAGATGGCAAACCGTGGTATCATGATATTAAGGTTTTTCTGAAGAGACAGGAGTATCCAGAGGGTGCCTCCACCAAAGATAAGAAGACTCTGAGAAGGTTGGCAGGAAACTTCTTTCTGAACAAGGATGATGTGTTGTATAAGAGGAACTTCGATATGGTCGTGCTACGTTGTGTTGATGAACACGAGGCAGGTTTGTTGATGGAGGAAGTTCACGAGGGTTTTTTTGGTACTCATTCCAGTGGACACACCATGGCTAGAAAGTTGTTGAGGGCAGGATATTATTGGATGACTATGGAGTCTGATTGTTTCAAATACGCACGAAAGTTCCATAAATGCCAGATTTATGCAGATAAGATGCATGTACCGCCTACGCCTCTAAACGTGTTATCATCCCCTTGGCCTTTTGCAATGTGGGGCATAGATATGATTGGAAAGATTGAGCCCACTGCTTCCAATGGGCATCGTTTCATTTTGGTTGCCATTGACTATTTCACGAAGTGCGTGGAGGCAGCCTCGTACGCCAACGTCACCAAGCAAGTGGTAGCCCGGTTTATAAAGAAGGATATCATCTGTCGTTATGGGGTCCCGGAGAGATTCATTACTGATAATGGCTCGAATTTAAACAACAAGATGATGAAGGAACTATGTCAGAGTTTTAAGATCGAGCATCATAATTCCTCTCCATATCATCCAAAGATGAATGGGGTTGTTGAGGCAGCAAATAAGAATATCAAGAAGATTGTGCAGAAGATGGTGGTGACCTATAAAGACTGGCATGAGATGTTACCTTATGTTCTACATGGTTATCGTACTTCGGTGCGTACGTCAACTGGGGAAACTCCTTTCTCATTGGTGTATGGTATGGAAGCAGTTTTACCCTTAGAGGTCGAGATTCCGTCTTTAAGAGTTCTGGCAGATGTGAAGCTTGATGAAGCTGAGTGGGTGCATTCCAGGTTGGATCAGTTGAACCTTATTGAAGAAAAGAGATTGGCAGCCATCGTCCATGGTCGTTTGTATCAGAGCAGGATGAAGCACGCCTTTGACCAGAAAGTGCGTCCTCGGAGTTTTCAGACAGGCGAATTGGTTTTGAAAAGGATCCTTCCTCCTCAGACAGATCACAGGGGCAAATGGACTCCAAATTACGAAGGGCCATATGTGGTAAGAAAGGTTTTCTCTGGTGGAGCCTTACTACTTTCAACTATGGATGGTGAAGATTTTACATCCCCTGTGAACGCAGACGTAGTCAAAAAATACTTCGCATAAAAGAGACCCGCTGGACATAAAAAGAAAATCCAGACAAAAAAGGGGCATCCCGGCGAACCATAAAAAGGAAAAGGTTCGGGCAAAAGTTAGGGATAAAATGTAAAAAGAAACGTGTAAACCCGCAAAGTTGAAAACCGAAAAGACAACTTTGGCAAAAATGGGTATCCCGGTGGATTGAAAACCCGAAAAGGGCAATCCAGGCAAAAGTTAGGGATTTATAAGCGAAAGGTTATGGTCTGCGTTCGATCTGTGAGCACTTTCAATGCCTGGAAATTCTGAAAGAAAGGAATCAGTACAGTTAGTCTCTTCAAAGGTCAAGACATCTGTGGATAAGCAAGACATATGGGTCATAGCTGAGTCAAATCATGGCGGATATCTGTTCCCACATTGCCGACATGTGTATTTTCTTTTTGCTTTTGCACAATTACCTCTTTTTAGGAATTGCTTCCTATTGTAAATGCCTATTTACAGGCCACTCTTCTCAATATAATATTCACTTCACTCAGAGAGCTTTCCATTGTTTATTTTACTTTTACTTTTACTGTTTTGTTTGCAAAAATGTCCGATATTTTTGATAAACATTGCATATAAAACTTCGAGCTTTGCGGAGCATAACGAAAAGTAGTAGAAATTACTTTGTGGCATATTCTATTTGTTGTTATTTGACTTGCAGGGCAACAGGATTGTATTTCCCCAGCAGATTGCTCTCCCCAACATTGAGATTACACTTTCCTCAGCAGAGCAGACCTTCCCCAGCAGGAGACTTGGGAAGCATTTTCTCCGGATCAAGACGTTGTCTCCCCACAGAATCAGGGTGTTCACCCTCCCCATCCAGTCAGGAAGCGTGCTTTCACCGACGATGTCATAATCTAGTCCCCAGCAAGAGGGGAGTAAAGTCATTCTCCCCATCAGCAGGCTAAGTTCAGCAGTATCCCCAAGCAGGATGGTATTATGGACTGTTTTCCCCAAGCAGGATGGTATTATGAGCTGGCATCCCCGGCAGGTCCTAAGCCCATCGGTTGTTGGCAACCCTCAGTAACAGACTTCCGGTTCCGTTATTGGCATTCATTCTTAATTCCCCCAGCAGAGGAGGAATCTCAGGTTCGACGTCACCTTCAGTAAAGGACAGATGCAATCCCCGGTAGAGTATATATGCTTTGGATTTCATCCCCAACAGAAGTTATTGATCCGAAGAGTCGGTCAGTATGACCCTTCTCAGCAGAGTTCCTGGATTCAGAGGACAATTTATTTTTGTCATCCCCAGCTGAATTGGTCTTTTCTCTCCTGCATTTATTTTGCTGGAGAAACCCTTTTTGCATATCATAAGCATTTGCATTGCATCCTCAAACGCGTAGCATTTCCATTTCGTATGGAGCATTACGCCACTATTCAAACATGGTAGACTTTGAGACGGTTGGGAGGTTGCCTTTGTTTGACCCTTCTCTTTTGTGAAATCCCGTTCTCACCTGATATTCAGTTCTCGCTTGACACATTTATTTTGCTAGTTCTCTTTATCAGCAGGGATGGCTTTTTTGAGACGGTTGCTAGCAATCTTTTGAAGACTTCTTTCGTCAGCTCCCTTTATCAGCAGGGATGGCTTTTTTGTTGCTAGTTCTCTTTATCAGCAGAGATAGCAATCTTTTGGATATTTTCTTTCGTCAGTTCCCTTTATTAGCAGGGATGGCTTTTGTTTTTCTAGTTCTCTTTATCAGCAGAGATGGCAATCTTTTGGAGATTTTTCGTCAGTTCCCTTTATCAGCAGGGATGGCTTTTGTTTTGCTAGTTCTCTTTATCAGCAGAGATGGCAACCTTTTGGAGATTTTTTTGTTAGTTCCCTTTATCAGCAGGGATGGCATTTATTCTGCTAGGTCTCTTTATCAGCAGAGATAGCAGTCTTTTGAAGTTTTTCTTTCGTCAGTTCCCTTTATCAGCATGGATGGCATATTTCGAGACTCCTTTGTCAGTTCTCTTTATCAGTAGGGATGGCATTCATTCTGCTAGGTCTCTTTATCAACAGAGATAGCAATCTTTTGAAGTTTTTCTTTCGTCAGTTCCCTTTATCAGCAGGGATGGCATATTTCGAGACTCCTTTGCCAGTTCTCTTTATCAGCAGGGATGGCATTTATTCTGCTAGGTCTCTTTATCAGCAGAGATAGCAATCTTTTGAAGTTTTTCTTTCGTCAGTTCTCTTTATCAGCAGAGATGACATAACCTAGGAGAGTTTGTTTCATTTTATACCCAGCATACCTGGCACTCGTCCGCATTGTGACAATACAGCGTTTATGGCTAATTCTCCAGTGGAGGATTGCAAATTTTCGGGTTCTTTGGTATTCAATCTCTGTGCATCCTGATTGTCTGAAAGTCGTCGCTATCATACCCTCAGGACCAAGTTGATTGAATAGGGGCAGCTGTTGTACCCCAAAATTTGCCCTCCTTACTTTAGTACTAACTGGCTTATGTTTCATTTCATTTTTGCATTATCATGTGTGCATATCATTGGTTCTTAGCATGGGGTCAAGGTGCCTGAGGCAAGTTCAAGAGGAGAAGATGTTCCTCAAAGGGTCAAGCAAGAGAGTTCAAGTGGATCACTTCCTCCTAACCAGTGCAGAAATTAGGGTTTTGAGATTCTTGGGTTTATTGCTCCAATGGGCAAGCTCCTTGGGTTTTTATCATCACCAAATGGTATATATTATCTTTGTTGGAGAGGATACACATCATATTCATAGGAATTTGGATTTGGAGACTGTGTTATTTCCTCATAGACTTAGGGTACCAAAACTAGGGTTTACTATAAAGTCAGTTTATTTCTGATTTTTTGGGCAAGACTTGATTCTATGGTATTCCTTGGGTCCCTAAGTATCTAGGGATGGGAGGTTGTCCATCAGTTTGGTTCAGGAGAGATTTAATTGGCCAATGGATTGTAAATCAGGTGAATTGGGTAAAAGTCAACAGTGAGAGGAGAAGTCAACTGTGGAATTTTGAGGTTCTCTCCAAGGTTTTCAAGGTCTCACATCCTAATATGGTCTTCAAGAGTCAAGTTTCATGCCATTTATCAAGAATCAAGGGTTGGTGCAAAAGTTACTAAATATGGAAATGACCTATAATTTGAAAGTTTCCTTTTTGGGCAAGTTCCTACACCACATTCAACTTGACTTTTCATCATCAAAGAAGCTTAAAATGAATTTTTCTCCAACATGAAAGTTGAAGATCTTTTTCTCCTCTTTCCAACAAGTACTAATGGGTCTCCATATCATTTGTGAAACTCAACTTATGATCAAAAGAGGGCAAAGTGGTTTTTAGGGTTTCTCATGATTCCATTTTCACAACTTTGGCATAGTGACCTATAATTTATTCCATTGCTTCATGTCACATGCTAACATCAAAGGACACTCCTCAAGGATCATTTTAGGCCTTTGAATCAAGTAAATCCATGGTGTGTTTATCACTTATTCTCCATTATTCAAAATTGCCAAGACATTGAGAACTCATGAATCAAAATGTTTCAAGGCCCAACTTCAATGTGGGTGTGATTAGCAATTAGAAGTTAAGTGATCCATCATGAAATGTTTGAATATCCATGCATGGAAGAGGATGTACTTAACATTATGTAATTTTCCAAAATTGCCCAAAACTCACAAAACAAGGAATTTCCAAGGCCCAAACCATTATCAGTGAGAAACCCTAGAGTATTTAAACTCATTCATGCACTGGTTAGGTCAGGGACACGTGATATTTGGAGGAGAAGAAAACTTGAACCCTAAAACTTTTTCTCATTGGATCTCTCAATCCATTAGGTCTTTTGAAGAACTTCTTCCACAAACTTCCTCCTTGTGATCAATAGAGTGCAAACCATCCCCCATTCGCAGCTAAGAGCAAAGATAAGGGTTGTGCCATCTCAGGTTAGTCATTCTTTTAATGATCATAAAACTCAAATTTTAAACGTGCATATTGACGTGTGGCATCCATGGATCATGCTGATATAATTTGTTTTGAATATGGACGTGTATTTTGGTTGTTGCATAAGTTTAAAGTTTTTGAACCTAAACCTATTTTATTCGAATCTCACTATTCTTGCATTGTTTGTAATTTTTTATTGGATATTATTAATCCTTACGAAAATCTGGTTTGAAAGGTGTATTCTCGTGCGTTTTCTGGTGAGTTTTTGAGTTGCAGGTGATAGAGGAGTCGACCGGAACCCTAGTTCCGGCGACTGGTTATGGTGGCCGGCCGGTGAAGGGTTAAGCGGAGAAGACGAAGTGTGGGCAGTTGATGTCCTTGATCGCACGGTCCCTAGCTGGCCACGTTTCATTCTTTTTTTTTTTTTCTGAGTTTATTAATATGTTCGTGTGTGTGCTTCCCTATGTGTATTATTGTGTGCTTTGAATCACAACCTCTGATCATGATTAATTGTTGGATTTGTTGACTGGGTGTGGTCCGTTTGATGGATTGTATGGTTGAGATGATGCCAGCAAATAAATGAAGCATGTATCGTGCACATGGAGGGCGTATTGTATGCTGTTAGGTTTGGTGTGCGCACGTGTTTTCTAATTATGGTGTGTTTCTAATCTAAACCGTTGATCTTGTGTACTTTAAGATTATGTTGACTAACTAATGAACGCAGGATTGATCTAAAGGTGAGTGTTGAGTCAGTCCTTAGACCAAGTCAACGCATGCACCCTTTTATTTTATTTTTTTCGCTGATGTCTTTATTGGGTTGGGCTTGCTATTCGCACCCCCACCCTTTAGCCCATTAACCATTCCAACGCATTTTCTTACTCACTGCACCCCCCTTGCATTTTTCATTTATTTATTTTATCTAATTATATTGTTTTCATTTTTAATTATTAAAAATAGTTTTTTTGCATTAAAAATTCCCAGAAAATTCATGCATATTTTTTATCATTTTAAGAAATTTTCACAAATTTTATTTTTTATTTTTACTTTATTTTTTTTATCATCTAAATTAAATTTTTGTTTATTTTCTTTTTGAATTACTCATATCATGCATACTTAAAATTGTTTATTTTATTTCTCTGCATCCATAAAACATTTTCAATCCATTCTTTTTGTATTTGTTAGATAATATTCTGAAGTGCATTAAAATATTTTTCCCTCATTTTTAAAATCATTTCACATTGCATTTTAGTCCTTTCCTTTTGCATATTGAACCCTACTTCTCATCTGAGCTTTGCATAATTGTTTGAGTGACTAACATCTTGAATTTTTGCAGGAGTTTTTGATATGTTGTTTGCCTCTGGTTGAGCAATGTTGATATTTATTTTGGCAATTTTAGAAGTTGTTTCTCTAATTATTTGATGGCTTTCACTTGAGATCTTCTTGTATGCATATTTCTGATCATGCCTGAGTTTTTGTTTGAAAAGGCACTTGTGCCATTGCTTGGGGGTTTATTTCTTTGATTTCTTAATTCATGGTTGGTTGTTATTGGTCACCTGATTGCCATAGTATGTCTTTGCTTGGGTTTCATCTATCTCATTTCTTTTACTTATGTCTGTTTCGTACTAACCTTTTATGCAGGGACTAAAGTAAGTTATTTGAGGGTATGGATAAGTATCCATGTTCACCCTTACTCTTTCCTCCTCTCTTTTTTTTCCTCCCTTTAGGCTTAGGTTGTCGTCAAACCTTACTAACCGTAGGTCACCCATGCATGATAACATTAGGACTCTTAGTTCCCCTTTAGAGTTTCCTTCGTGTCTTCTCTCTTCTCATCTCAAAATTTCTTGAAAACACTTAATAAGGATAAATTGTATTGCACACGAGCCTTAAGCATGGGGAATGAGAAATAAGGGGCTTCCTCTCATCTTTCTAGAGTGCTTAGCGAGCGTCCTGTCTTGGGACGATGCGTTAAGTATTCGCCCCTGTGCCCTAGACTTTGGTGCAATGCAAATTATGAACTAACTTAAGTCACTTCTGTCCTAAAAAACACAAACAAACTTCAAACCTTTTTGTCCGTCAGGATTGTCAAATTAAAGGATATTTTCAAAAAGGGCACGTTACCTTCCGTCTGAGTCGCACACAGGCATCGACCCTAACTGCCGGACGCGAACTTAACGTCGCTCATAAAAAACACAAAAAGAACTTGGTCCGAACTACGTTGACTCTGAATTCCCCATTGCACAAAGGGGGTATGTAGGCCTAGGACATCGACGTCCTATCGAGTCTGTCTTTGTCTTCCCTCCCCCGTCTTAGTACAGCCCTAGATGATAGGATAACTCACCCTTAGATTAGACAACAAGCGTGGATCCCATCGAGTACGATGGACGCGTGGGGTGCTAGCACCTTCCCCTCGCGTAACCGACTCCCGAACCCAGGTTATGGTTGCGATGACCATTCCTTTCCCTCTTCCTCAGGTTTATGCGATGTTCCCTTTCCCTCTCTTGGGATAAATTTACACGGCTGGCGACTCTGTTTTTCTGCGCCACTCTCGCGTTTGTACCTAGATGAAAATCCTGGGAGCGACAACTATCTCTGCTAAGAGTCCTTGTGATTGAGGGAATCATGGAGACGCTCGTTCAGTTTTACGATCCGACCTATCACTATTTCACATTCTCGGATTACCAGCTAGTACCAACGCTAGAGGAGTATTCTCATCTGACTGATCTACACATTACTGATCAAGCTCCATTTTTTGGACTGGAAGAAATTCCAAAGGATCAAACCATTGCAAAAACAATTTATTTGGACGAGTCCGAGGTCAGGACTCACATGACCACTAAGGGTGGCATCCAAGGTTTGCCAGCCCAGTTCTTAACAAAGAAAGCTCTGTACTTTGCTAGTATAGGGAACATGACTGCTTTTGAAAGCATCTTTGTTTTACTCACCTACGGGTTATTTCTGCTGCCCAACATTAATAACTTCGTCGATATCAAACTCCATTAAGGTTTTTCTCATATATGCGTATCATTTTGTACACTTAAGGAATTTGTACAGTGGAGGGGAGATCACGTACTGTGTACCTCTGCTTTATAAATGGTTTATCTCTCATTTGCCTAAGTCTGCTGCTTTTTGGGATCACAAGAGTGCCTTACGTTGGTCGCAGAAAATCATGTCCCTCACCAACTCTGACATAGATTGGTGTAGTAGGATTTATGACGGAATCAGGATCATTGACCGTTGTGGAAACTTCCCCAACGTACCCCTTATAGGAACTAAGGGAGGAATCAATTACCATCCAGTTCTTGTTCGTCGTCAATTTGGATACCCGATGAGGCACGTCCCACGGAGTGCTCATCTGGAAGGTCTTTTCTTCAAGGAAGGAGAAAATGACAGAGCACTAAAGACGGAAATAGTGCACGCTTGGAAACATGTTCATAAGAAAGGATGAGAGTCTCTAGGAAAATTGGACTGTGTCTCGGTGGAGCCTTATCTCCATTGGGTATAAACTAGAGCTCTCAAGCTAAAGATGCCATATCCTCTTCACGGAGTTCTTCCGCCGAGGGAATCTGTCATGTACTTCATGACTGAGACGGAAAAGCTTCAGGTTACTCTCAACAAAGTTCAACGGGAGAGGAGGTCTTGGAAGAACAAGTACCGCACTCTCAATGTGGAGTGTATCAAAATACAACAACTACTAAAAAATAAGGACACTCTGATTGAGATTTTAGAGCAACATGCTGTAGAGAATCAAGATAACCAAAGGAATATGCTCACTCCTTTCACCTGGCAAAGGAATGACAACCCGACAACGGCCCAAGAGCCCCGGTCAAAGAAAAGGAAAGTACCAGAATCAACACCCGATTTCTCTTCAGAGATGACTCGGGACCCATTAGCTTAGGTTTCTGTTTCTGCACCTTGTAATCTACTGTATTTCCATTTCTGTAATCCTTTGAATTCAATAAAAAGGAGTTTCCCCCACTATTTGATATTTGCAATCTAATTGTCGAAGTTTATTTTGATTAAACAAAAAATAATAATTAATATAATCATTGCATTCATCATTCTCACATCGCGTATTCTTCTTACCTATGAATCTCACGTTTGTGTCTCAGTTATAGAGTCAAACTGTCTCATTCGTACAATACTTGGGCCAATCATCAGAAAAAGATGGATGATCTTGAGGAAGAGAACAGAGAGTTAAAAGAAGAGATTGACGCTCTAAGAGAGGATATGAGAAAGCTTCGTAACGACATGCAAGCCATGGCAGAAGCTCAGCTACAAAGGACTGTGATCTCAGAGATCACCTTGACGCCCATAGTGGAGAAGTATGATCCTAGGTATCAAATGCCGAAAGATCGCCCCTGGGGCATGCCTGTTAACTATATCCCGGAAGGATATGTTCCACCGATCACTGGAGATCCGAAAACTTCAGCGGAAGCCGCTGGGCCTGAAGGTTACAAACTTTAGGAAAGCGAAGATGCCAGGGGAATATTGAAGACTCCTGAAGGTTACAAACTTCAGGAAACGCCAAGATTCACTACCGTAGTAACGGTACCACCCCCTGTGGTGCACACTATCCCGAAAGGACAGATTCCACAAATACCTTCTGGTAAGAAGGAAACCATGTTTGATATAATGGATGAATTCCAAGAGAAGTTCCTAGAAATGCAGAAGGAACTGCAAGCCATTCGCGGTCAGTATTTATTTGGAAAGGACGCCGCAGACCTTTGTCTGGTCCCCAATGTGAAAGTTCTGCAAAAATTCCAAGTGCCCGACTTTGAAAAATACAAGGGTAACTCTTACCCTCAAAGTCACTTGGTGATGTACGCTCGGCGAATGTCAGCTCAGACAGAGAATCAGGACCTGCTGATTCACTATTTTCAGGATAGTTTAACCGGTGCCTCCTTAAAATGGTACATGGGTTTAAACCGTGCTACGATTAGCACATTCAGAGATCTTGGTACTGCCTTCGTCCAACAATACAAATATAATTTGGACATGGCACCGGACAGAGATCAACTCAGATCAATGTCACAAAAGGACAAGGAAACCTTTAAGGAGTACGCTCAGAGATGGCGTGAAATTTCTGCTCAGATTTGTCTACCTCTTGAGGAAAAAGAGATGACAAAGATCTTCTTAAAGACCTTGAGCTTATTTTACTATGACAGAATGGTTGCCAGTGCGCCCAGTGATTTCACCAAGATGGTGGGCATGGGAGTTCGTCTTGAGGAAGCCGTCTGAGAAGGACGTTTGGTAAAAGACGCTGGATCATCAAGTAGTACAAAACGATACGGTAGTGCACTCCCTAAGAAAAAAGAGCAGGATATTGGGAATATCTCTCTCGGAAAGCAAAGGTGACGGTATCAACCAGTAGCAGCTGTAACTCCTGCTATCAGCCCTGCGCCTGTTCCTACGTATCAACCTCAGGTTGCGCAGAGCCAACCTAATCAGCAAAGGACACAACAGCCTCTTCAGCAGGCTCGTCCTCCATATAACAACAACCGTACAACACAACCATCAGGGTTTGATCCTATACCTATGTTGTATGCAGAACTATTTCCGTTACTACTGGCCAAGGGGCACATCCAGACTAAGTTTCCCCTTGCAGTACCAGAAAATCCGCCTTTTTGGTTTAAGGTGGATCAGACATGCCCTTATCATCAAGGAGGATCAGGGCATAACATAGAGAATTGTCTTAATTTTAAATCTGACGTGCAAAATCTTGTTAGGAGCGGGCTCTTATCTTTCAAAGATACGAATCCTAATGTTCTCACGAACCCGCTGCCTCAACATGAGAAAGCCGCAGTCAATATGATTGAGAGAGAGTCTAACAATGTCTATCAAATTCACGATGTACTCTTGTTGAGGACCAACTTGGTCAAGATGCATTATAGACAAAGTGGATACAGCCATGTGCCACCTTATAATTATCATCAATGCGATGTCTGCTCTAAAAGCAATCGAGGATGTTCTGTGGTGCAAGCGGTGCTACAGGAACAAATGGATCTCGGATGGATCCAAGAGCACCGATTTCGTGGAGTTAACATGGTCTATATGAATTCCAACGTCATTCAAAACCAAGACATCTGTGCAATGAATGTCAACCTGGTGGCAATGCACTCAAGGCAAAGCCAGTATCATAATCTGTCACGGCACGATTACAGTTCCTGTCTGACTTGCTCGGTAAACAAACAAGGATGCTCTTTCATACAGGAGGCCCTCCAGTGTCAGATGGATCTTGGATGGATCCAAGACTACCATGATAGGAATCCCTATCAGATCAACATGGTTCAAATCTTTGATATTTGCTTGATGAATACCAACTTGGTAGAGTTGCATGCTGAGCAGGTCTGACTCGGATTCCTGGTATCACATAATTATCACAGCTGTAAAGCGAGTTACGAAAATGATCAGGGATATGCCCTTGTCCAGGAAGCACTTCAGCACTTGTTAAATCATTGGTGGATGCCAATATACATGGATGAAGATACTCAGCAAATTAGTATCAATAACAGAAACCCTGCTCGGCGTCAAAGTCAGGATGTCCGATCTGTGGAAGCTAACCTAGTAAGGTTACATTGTATTCAAAGCGGGCGTGGCCAGGTGCCACCACACAATTATGAACGTTGTGGAGTCTGCTCGGAAAGTAACCAAGGGTGCTACCTTGTGCGAGCAGCTCTCCAGGGGCAGGTGGATTGTGGAGAGATTCGCCCATATCCAGGTTCCGGACCCATCAATTGGTCGCCAAACTACCTTGCCGATCAAATCGAGGACGTTGTCGTCATCTCTGATCATCAGAGGACCATGAATGTTTTTGCCATCATCCCTCTGCTTGACGAATCAAGAATTCCCAACCGGGAACGGATCGAGATTACGTACGATGGTTAGAAAAACCAGAAGGTTCCCATAGTCATCTATCTGCCGGGACCACTACCATATGAATAAACTAAGGTTATCCCTTACAAATATTGTGCAACAACAATTGAAAATGGAAAGGAAATTCCAATACCCTCCATCGTGAATATTGCGAACATCAGTCGTGTAACACGAAGTGGTAGAATCTTCAACAGAGGAGTTGGAGAGTCCAACAAAGAAAAGGAACTTCAGACAGAAGCTCCCGATCCATCAGTCGGTCAATCCAGTAATCCCGACCTTTTGAAAAATAATGATGAGATGTTGAAGATTATCCAAAGGAGTGAATACAACATCGTTGATCAACTATTACAGACTCCTTCAAAGATCTCAGTATTATCACTGTTACTCAGTTCAGAAGCGCACAGGGAGGCTCTACAGAAAGTCTTAGAGCAGGCCTTTGTGGCACAGGATGTAACAATCAGACAGTTCAATAGCATTGTCTCTAACATCACTTCCTGCAACAACTTGGGATTTAGTGATGAGGAATTACCTGAAGAGGGTCGCCGTCATAATATGCCGCTCAATATTACAGTCAGCTGCCAGGACGATGCTTTAGCCAGCATACTGGTAGACACATGGTCAGCCCTGAATGTTATGCTGAAGTCCACTTTGATGCAATTATCATTCAAGGGCCCTCCAATGAGAACCAGTGAGGTCGTCGTCAAAGCTTTCAACGGATCCAGAAAAACAGTTATCGGCGAAGTCGACCTTCCTATAACCATCAGTCCTCACACTTTCTAAGTCGCCTTCCAGGTCATGGACATCTGGGCAACGTACAATTGTTTATTAGGAAGACCTTGGATACATCAGGCTGGGGCGGTCACTTCGACCCTCCACCAAAAGCTAAAGTTCGTTCAGAACGGTCAACTTGTCACAGTCTGTGGGGAACAGGCTTTGCTCGTAAGCAATTTATCATCAGCCACTTATGTGGAACCAAAAGGGATAATCGGAACCCAGTTCTAAACGCTTTCGTTACATAGTTACGATCAATCTGAAGGAGGAACTTCGATTTCCTCATACAAAGATGCTATTAAAGCGGTCGAGAGTGCCGATACAACTGGATGGGGACAGCTTGTCATTCCTACTGACAATAAAACAAAGAAGGGTCTTGGTTTTTCTACAACCTGTACCCGGACAGCTGCCAGCGATGAAAGTCTTCATCCCATTCGGAACTTCTTTCACAGTGGAGGTTTCCTTCAACCGGTGACTCAAGAAGTACACACTATCAATGAGGAGGATCTCTCCGACACAGATAACGAATGGGAGTCCTATCTCAATAAGGACGGTTATATGCCTCAGGACGAAATGCAGATTCCCTTTTGCTTTCCTACACAGAGTCCGAGATTTATACCTAGGTCAGATGTCGGAATGATCTATGGAGATTGTGATCCGGAAGGATGTCGTGCTCCGCCAAATTCATTAGAGGAAGACACTCTGATGAAAGACAACTTC
Source organism: Lathyrus tuberosus (assembly GCA_022829125.1). Classification (NCBI taxonomy): domain Eukaryota; kingdom Viridiplantae; phylum Streptophyta; class Magnoliopsida; order Fabales; family Fabaceae; genus Lathyrus; species Lathyrus tuberosus. The sequence continues at coordinate 8,270,891 of JALAZF010000193.1, forward strand.
GACCATAGCTACTATGGCCCGATGGATGGCCTGCCAATGTGGCAGCCTTACCCAGGAGACTTGGGGCCAAAAATTCAACCGAGTAATGAAAATCAGATGAGCATCATTGAACAGAATACCTGTGTCCCCACCATGTCATGGGATCAACACTCAGGTCATTCAGAAACTACTCAACATTTACAGGATTAGAATTCATTAATTATGCTTTTCCCGAGGTCAACGCCATCGAGAGGAATGACCCCTCCAGTTCCAAAGAAGTGTGGGACACCTTGGGACAACCGAGTGGAAAATTTGACTTCATGGTCAAGTACACTGCTCCCGAAAGCTCTCGCATCAGGCTCGAAGACATCCAGCCTACTGGATGGGTAGATACAGCTGAGAGTATAAATACTCTGCAAAATGCAACAGAGGAATCCTCCTACAACAACTCTGTCTGGGAGACAGATTCCAATGATCCTGCTCCACCAGAAATCAGCGTTATTTCTAAAGACAAATCAAGGAGGGTACCAGACTTTGTGATTCACCGAGGAGTTCGCCGCCAATGGGTTGCTGTCGATGTCCCGAAGATTGTTCATAATTCAAAGTAATTGTCGTCTTTAACCTTTCACCCTGCCCAGGTGAAACGGATGTTTTGATAGAGCTCGCTTTCTGTAAATTTTCCCTCTTCGGTTCACCCAAAGCGACATAGTTTTGTTTTATATGGCCGTAGTTTCAAGAATCGACTTGTTCATTAATAAAATAACGTCGTTCTGTAATTTTCGTATTAATTGATGTTTTCTCTTTTTGCTTTTCTCAGAAAATGGTAATCCTAAAAAACAATTCAATAATAAAAACAAGCAGTAATAAAAAATACACTGCACACACTTGCATTCTCTCTATCTCTTCTAAACACAAATCATCACGTCCTACAGATTGCTTATTTTAAACCCCGTTGAAATATACGATCCGATGCCTTCTCCCGACTTTGAATTCCCGATATTTGGGGCTGAAGAAGAAGTTGACGATGAAATTCCAGAAGAGATCTCCCGATTACTCAGACAAGAGGAAAGGTCCATTGAACCTCACAAAGAGCCGTTGGAAATGGTAAAATTGGGTTCCGAAAAAGAGAGAAAAGAAATCAGGGATGGGGCACTGCTCAGTTCAACTGCCAAAGAGAGTTTGATAAAGCTTCTCAAAGATTTCCCCGATGTGTTTGCTTGGTCCTATCAGGACATGCCAGGGTTGGATACCAACATCGTGGAACATCACCTACCGTTAAGATAGGAATGTCCGCCAGTAAAGCAAAGGTTGAGACGCACTCATCCGGACATGGCCATCAAAATCAAAGAGGAGGTACAGAAACAGATCGACGCGAGTTTCCTCGCCACGTCAGAATATCCTCAATGGTTAGCCAATGTCGTACCTGTTCCGAAAAAGGATGGAAAGGTTAGAATGTGTGTCGACTACAGAGATTTGAATAAGGCTAGTCCAAAGGACGACTTTCATTTACCACACATTGACATACTGGTAGACAGTACGACAAAGTTCAAAGTTTTCTCCTTCATGGATGGATTCTCGGGCTATAACCAGATAAAAATGGCGCCGAAAGACATGGAGAAAACTTCCTTCATTACCCTATGGGGTACCTTTTGTTACAAGGTAATGCCGTTCGGTTTGAAGAACGTCGGGGCAACCCCTTTCTCTCTAGTATATGGCATGGAAGCAGTGCTTCCTATAGAAGTAAAGATCATATCAATCCGGGTATTGATGGAAGCTAAACTTACAGAAGTTGAATGGTGTCAAAACCGACACGACGAACTGAATCTGATTGAAGAAAAGAGAATTACGGCTCTATGCCATGGTCAGTTGTATCAGCAAAGAATGAAGAAGGCGTTTGACAAAAAGGTCCGACCTCGCGTCTTCAGAAAAGGAGACCTCGTGCTCAAGAAGATTCAATCATTTCTCACTGATTCGCGAGGCAAATGGACTCCAAACTATGATGGCCTCTATGTGGTCACGAAAGCTTTCTCAGGCGGTGCCTTGAGACTTGCAACCATGGACGGAGAGGAATTTGCCTACCCCACAAACGTTGATGTAGTCAAGAAATACTTCGCCTAAAAAAAACGTCTCGGTGGATTGAAAACCCGAAAGGGCGGTCCAGGTAAAAGTTAGAGACAAAATAAAAAAAATCATCCCGGTGGATTGGAAACATCACAGTACAATCCAGGCAAAAGTTAGGGATAATGGCAAGTAACTATGTTCAACAGAGGCAAGTCCCTCAGCAGCAGTTACACCATCCATCGGAGGAAAACTCCAGTCAAGGTCATCTTCGACAGAAGCTCAGGATGCCCCGAATTCAAAGTTGGTAAAAGGATAGTGGTTGTTATGTTTCAGCGTAGCCCTTTTCCCCGTAAATTACCATTTTCTAACTTTGTATATACTCTTTAGAATCACGCGTTTGGCTGATCTCCATCTTATCAATAAAATTTGAGCCCTTGTGCTTTTGTTTGCAATTCTCATTTGTTTTAGCTTTACAGAATGACATTTTAATATGATCAATGATTCTTGAAATAAAACAAAAACGAATTTACTTGTTAAACTTTTTCTGCTTTTAAAATAAAGATTGGCAATTCTTTTGACTGTTGAACATCAAAAGAACATTGATTGCGTCTCCAAAGGTGTCCGAGCCTCAAAGTGCAGAATCAAAGTATTCCTTCTAAACCAGTACGCCTGAATGAAGGGATCAACTATGTCAGAGACCTTGTTTCGTCTGACACGCCTCGGCCGAGTTCTTATCTCCTAAGCCCGACCAACATAGTTCCCCGCAGGGACTATCTCTCCTAAGCAAGGCAGAATTGCTACTTTTGGACCAACGGTACTTCTTCGCCCCGCGATGGCCGAGTATCCAGTCGTGTTCATCCATTAGTTTGTATGTTGTGTCGGTTTTGTCAGCATATACATACATACATCATGCATTATTGATTTGCATTCGCATTCATATTGCATCACTATCACTCTAGTCGGTCTTATCCCCTAGTGATAAAAGTCATCTCAATCGAGTTGTCAGCTTTGTCCTCGTCAGGAAGTGTTGCGTCTGAGCAATTTCTCCTCAAGTTTATTTCTGGATTAGAATTGGCCCTTGACCACTTTGACAACTTGAACCTCTGAAAGACCAGAGAACTTTCGACCAACGTCACTCTTCGCTATTGAAGATGATATCATTGCTTTCCCAGATTAAGGAAAATCCCCAGAGAAAGCCTCTTAATCAAGAGATTCAGTGGTACAGTAGTTTTTCTCCGAAAAAACCACTGATGAAAAGATCATCGGCACCTAAAAATTGGATCCCATCATATGACATTTCTCCGGGAAGATCCCGAGAAAAGTATGATGTAAGACCCCAAATGAAAGCAGTCTCTCAGGAAACTCGTTTTTCCCCAGTAGAAATAAATGGCGTCTCCAACAGAGAAGTTTGTGCAACTCTACAACTCAGATGACTGGGTTCCCCAGCAACTCTGACATCAAATCTTTTTCCATCAAATGGCATTCCCCAGGAAAATTCAGCGAGAAGTTTGAGGAAAACCGCTACGAATAGCGTCCCTTGTCAATAAAGTTTATTGACAAAAGAAACTGAGACCAGTTCCTTGGTAGGAAACCAGGATCGAGGGGAAGTTTATATCAGAAACTGAGACCAGTTCCTTGGTAGGAAACCAGGATCGAGGGGAAGTTTATTTAAGAAACTGAGACCAGTTCCTTGGTAGGAAACCAGGATCGAGGGGAAGTTTAGTTCAGAAACTTAGACCAGTTCCTTGGTAGGAAACCAGGATCGAAGGGAAGTTTTACCTTTTCTAAGTATCAACACTTAGCGAAAGAAGATGAATGCATGAACTACCATTCATAGACGCCGTCAAAATTTCGGATATTCCGATATTTAATCCTCTTGCACCCCGAATGCCCGAATACCTTCACCATTCACACCTTCGTGTCCAAGAAGACTAAATAGGGGCATCTGTCATACCCCAAATTTTGACCACTAAGATTTCCCATCATTGTGGAAATCATCATCACAATATGGATGTACCTTTATGCCTCATCAATCTCCTCAAGGAATTATTGAGCAATCACTACAATCAAAATTAGGGTTTCAAGCTCTTTTTGAGCCTTAGACAAATGATCAATCAAGGAATGACATGATCTTCAACTTGTCTAACCTCTCAAACATCCACAATGGATCAAGAGGACTCCCACTTCAAGGATTAAGCACAAGGTTGCTCCCTTCTAGGTGGATCAAGCCTCAAGATCGCCAGTGTCACCAAATTAGGGTTTGGTCGACCAAGGCCTCCAGATGGAAATTTTCCTCTGGGCATGAGCCAATGCTTCAAAGCATAACCTAATATGCTCCATGGAACCTCATGGGCCCAATCATCAAGTCAGTTTAACCTCAGGGGATGCATACATCAAAAATCAGGAATTAGGGTTTCTTGACCTAATTCACCCCTAAGTTGACTTTTGGGATAAATCATGAGCCAAAACCTCAACGCATGATTTAAGGTCTTTAATATACCACATTGATCCATTTTCCACAATGGATTGATCCAAGAAGCTTGAGCAACAAGTTTCAATTTCATCTGAACCACAGTTAGGGTTTTGCGGGAAAAGTCAACTGTAGCTTTGACTTTTGACCAGGACATGCTCCCTAACCCTAGGACATGATTCAATACACCCTATAAAACCCATGGAACATGTCCATCAAGTTTGATTTAGGTCAAGGACATGATTTCCTAAAGGATTGCACAGTTTGGAATTCATCGGATAAAAAGTCAACTGTGCACAAAAGTCAACTTTGACTTTTTGAGATTTTTCACTAAAATGGATTTTTAACCCTAAAATGATGTTAATGTATGATTTGAATCATCATTCATCAAGAAAAATCAATGAAAGTGGGATAACTTGTAAAAGGGGTAACCAAAAAAACTTAGAAAATTTTCTAAGTTATGGAACAAAGTGGCAAGGGTACCAACTTTGGAGGATCATAACTCCTAAACCACAAAGCCATTCTTCCCCATCCAAAGCTTGATTTGTAGCCCTCATGGCCCTCTACAAAAATTTCAACTAGACCTCAGTTCAATTCATTAGGAATTTTGAGTTATAGAGTGATCAAAATGGCTGAAAACATGAAATGTTACTTTTTCCAACACTTAGTGAAATTTTCACTAAGTCAGAATCTGCCTTCACTTTTTTCCAAATGTAGGGACATTTTTCACTTAGATCCAAAAAGTATCAAAACCAAATATGATCAAACAGTTGTTGTATCAATTAAGGGTTTTCCAAAATGGCGAAGAACATCACCAAATTCAATTTGAGCCATGAGATATGGTAGTGGCAAAATGCCTTGTTGAAAACTGCCAAGGCAAGGCAGATTTTTGCACTTTTGGTCGATTTTCCAAAATCAACCAATACCAAGCCTTGTCATCACTTTGGACACATCTGAGGATCAAATCTAAAGGGGACAATCACTGAGCCAAGCCTCCAAAGTCCTTGGAACAAGAAATAGCATGCCAAACCTAGAATTGCCTAAAATAGGGACAAGACTCCAATTTTGGATTGGAGCATTCAATGGAAGCACCAAGGTGGCATGGACTGAGCTATTAGCAATTGAATTCAGTCAAGACTTATCCAAGACCAAGGGAACCAGCTGCCTGTGCCCTAACCTCTAGTCAATGGCTAGAGGAGACTTGGATTCTCATTTGCCAACATTGGCCAACCCTACTCAGCAGTTGCCATTCACTATTCCTTGCAAAACAAACTTGCTCTAATTTTAATAGAGCTTAATTATGATCAGTTTAAGTACACCAAAGGCCTATAACACTTGCCTTTCTCAAAGTCAACTTCTCACTCTCAAAAATGCCTTTCTTAGCAAGTCACTATCGAATTTTTCAGTAGAGAGCAATTCCACTAAAACCAATCACACACACACCTCACATACATCATATGTGAGCTGATCAAACACTTAAACAACATCTGGAACACTGATTTCTCAGAATCACCAGCCAATTGCTCAAGGTTTTAACTAAGTTGCAGTTGAGATGCCATGAAGTGATCCAGCCATTTTCAATCAAGTCCAAGCATTCAAACACACTCCATAGGGTGTAGGGAAGCTGTTCAGATAATCACAACTCATCTGTAACACCTCCAACTCAGAAATCACATTGCACTTGCTGTCACGACCTAGAGGTAAGCCTAAACTTGGTCATCTCTTAAACTATGCATATTTCCTCGCACAATACTTTTGCCAAATGTTCATAATCATGCATGGAATGTTTCCCCTTGATTAATTGCTTTGTTTGAATCGTGTATCAAAATTCTCAGCCTTCATGCAAATTTTAGGGTTCTTGAGGTTTTGTCTTGATTTCTTATTCCATGTTAAAAATAAATGAAATTAAATACCATAGACATGATCATGAGGTTGAGACGAGCAGATTGGTATGTGGATTGCATGATATAATCAAGTATTCAGTGAGATTGGAGAGAAAATGCAAATCTGGGCAAAACCCAGAACACGCGCGTGTTCTTGGGTGTTCTTGGCGCCTTTTTTGAAAATTCAAATATTTGAATTTTGTGATTTTATTTAATTGATTCAAAAATTAATTTCTCTCTGAGTTTTAATGATTTTGAGTTGATTCTTTTTTTAATAATTCACAAAAATGTTAAAATATTTTATTTTCCCAAAAAATCCCAAAAATATTATTTATTCCATATAATTGATATTTTTGCAAAGAATTAATATTTTAATTGTTTTTGACATCTTCTTGATTTTGCAAATTTTAATGATTTTTAATCATTTTGTAGGGAAAAACTTGATTTATGAAGCATTAATCCAAGATCACAATTTGTTTTCCACATGTTAAAACAATTTTGGTAATTTTAATTGAATTTTATTCAATTAAAATACAATTTGAAAACAAATTAGGGTTTTTGATTAATTCAAACCTCATAAATCATTTTCAAACACTTTGGGACTCTAATAGAGTGTAAGACTCAACCCCCTTGTACATAAAAACTTTGTGGGCCTCACTCATTGTATAAGTCCCTCTGTACATTTCCAAATAAACGGCGCGATCGTCGCCTTTTTAAAAATCAATTGGGCCTCTCCTCGAGCTATAAGACCCATTCAAAACTTTTGGGCCTCTAATAGAGTGTAAGATCCAATCCCCTTTTAACCAAAACAACTTTGGGCCTCAGATATTGTATAAGCCTATTTGCGTTAAAAGAAAATCTCGGCGCGATCGCCATTTCAAATGAAAAATCATCTGGGCCTACCCTCGTGTTATAAGCCCCACTCTTTTTCTTTAAAACCTTTTTGGGCCTCTTGAGAGAGTGTAAGACTCATCCCTTTGTACAGAAAACAATTTTTGGGCCTCAGTCACTTGTATAAGTCCCTCTGTACAAATTCAACAGTGCAATCACTGATAAAACCCTGGGCCTCTCCTTGAGCTGTAAGCTCCAATCTATCTTTTCAAAGCACTTTGTCCTTTGATTTTGAAATATATTGTTGTTTTCAATCTTTCTTTGTTGAACAATTAACCAAACAGCATGGAAGCTCTACAACCGAGTAAGTGTTTATCCGCTTTCATTTACCGCTTTCATATACATATACTTGTATTGTGGGGCTACTCATTGTAAGTCTCCTTTCATAAACTCATATCAACTGTGTAATAATAGTCTAGATATTTAGAGTTTCCCTGCAAATACGTCTAGAACTAGACAAAACCTTGCATCAACGTTAGATAACTAGATCTAGGAAATCTTCCCTTTTGAACAGTTCATTATACAGAAGGCCATTGTTCCAAGTGAAACCCCTTCTGGAACTGTTCATCCGCCTTCTCTTGGGCGTTGTCCAAGGACCCGCAGGCTTCTTAAAAGCACCCCCGCCTTCTCTTGGGCGTTGTACAAGGACCTGCAGGCTTCTTAAAAGCATCCCCGCCTCCTCTTGGGCTTAGTACAAGGACTCATCGGCTTCTTAGAAGTATTCACAGCCTCCTCTTAGGCTTCGTATAAATGATTTCTTCCTCCGGGCATGATAGCCTCCTCTTGGGCTTAGTACAAATTATCCCTCGGCTTCTTAAAAGTTTCCAGCCTCCTCTTGGGCTTCGTACAAATTGTCCCGACGACCTCGTAGAGGTATAGGAACAGAAATTAGTCATCTTAATAGAACAGTCTTTCCAAGAGTCTACTACTATTTCTCAAAGCATAGTACAAAAGATGAAACTCTAGACTTGGACAGTCTAATTTCCTTGAGTCTCAAAGACATTCTTAAGCACCCTTCAAGAATAGGAAGGAACCCCGTAGACTCGGACAGTCTCAATACCCTTTGGATTTCCCATTTCCTCAAAGAAAAGGAAATATCCCTGATCCTCGAATCAAAATCCCTGAGTACAGTGTTACTCATATAAGAACTGATTTTCTCTTTGAACCCATATACTGGTCACTCAACAGAAACAGTAACATCTTTAGCCTCCATCTCGGACTTCGTATGAGATACAAAAAGGACTCTCTTGTTGAGTCAAACATCTTTAGCCTCCATCTCGGGCTTCATACGAGATACAAAAGACTCTCTTGTTGAGTCGAACATCTTTCGCCTCCATCTCGGGCTTTATACGAGATACAAAAAAAAGACTCTCTTGTTGAGTCACAATCCTTTTAGCTTCCATCTTGGGCTTTATACAAGACACAAATCACTCTCTTGTTGAGTACAAAACCCTTGACCTCCATCTCGGGCTTCGTACGAGATATCTTAAAGGACTCTCTTGTTGAGTCACTTCCCTTTTAGCCTCTATCTCGGGCTTTGTACGAGATAGATCAAAAACACCCTCTTGTTGGGCCAATAGCCTCCTCTTAGGATTTGTATAAGAAAACCACTGGTTGATCCAATCAACCTTTTAGCATCAAAGTTGTGCCTCGTTCACAATACACAAACATCAACAACTCCTTTCCCTTCATCTAATTGTTGTAAGTGGCAAGCCTCTTGATCATCTACATCCATGCCACTGTCCCTCTTTTAGTATGAGAAATTCCTAAGGAAATATGGCATTACTCTACACTGAGTTAAAGTCTTCTCCTTCAGGTTGGAAATCCCCTATAAAGGAAATTATGGCATTGCCGGATTCACACATCCCGGTTAAAGTAATTCTCCTTTATAAACAGTTGTGACAGACAAACCCCTCTTTAGAGATGACAAATTCTCTCTAAAGTCAAACCCTTTTAGCTTCACATCTTGGGCTTCGAACAAGATACAAATAGACCTTTTAGCTTCACATCTTGGGCTTTGAACAAGATACAAACTACCTTTCGCTTCACGTCTTGGGCTTCGAACAAGACACCAAAACCTCATTTCCTCCCATAGAATATGAGGAACTATGATCGCTCTGATTTCCCTGTTTCGGAAAAACGGGAATACGCAGGCATAAAATTGAAAGAAAAATCTTAGCGAGAACACTAATCAAAAACCTAAAATCCCGTACCTTCATATATCAGTCCTAACATCCTACCCTGAATAGTCCAAGTTTTCCACCTTAATAAAGTAAGAAGAAAGAAAGGCCCCACTACCACATAGCATCTGTAACCTAACAGACCGCTGTTCAAACTCAGTATGCAAGCAGGGTTAATTGGAGACATTTATTTCCCTTCCTTTATCAGCTTCAATAGGATAAAAAATGAATCGACCTGTAGTAACCCCCAAAGAGCAACAATGCTTAAGAACCACGTCCAAAATCGCTCGCTACACTGGGTTTATTCATTCTGGAGATCAAACTGCTGCTTTAATTATTAAAGATGATTCAGAATAAGACATGTCGAACTTCGTGACTCACTGAGTTATCTGCCAGAATTGGACAGCTGTTGACATTCATTATATTGTTCACGTTTTAAAGTATTTTGTTTTTGTGTTTTCAAATATCCTTTCACTCAACCCAAGGTGAAAGTGAATATGTGAGGGCTTTGTTTCAATTTTTAATATCATGAATAAAATGTTATTTTTCTTATCCATATGCGTTTTTTATCTTTTTTCTTTTTCTGGAAAATGGTAACCTAAAAAAACCAAAAGATAATAAAATAATTTCAATATCTACATAATACTTGTGCATTTATCTGTTTCCTAAATTCAAGCATATATCATTATGCAGATTGATTGATTAACCCATTGAAAACAATGTCCCCATGCACTCTCCCAACTTTGAATTCCCTGTGTTTGAAGCTGGAGAAGAGAGTGTTGAGGAAATTCCTGATGAGATTTCTCATTTGCTAGAGCACGAGGAGAAGACCATTCAGCCTCACAAAGAGCCAGTGGAAGTAATCAACTTGGGTTCCGAGGAGGACAGGAAAGAAGTAAAGATTTAGGCACTACTTCAGTCAGATGTTAAAAAGAGGATGGTAGAGCTTCTTAAAGAGTATGTGAATGTGTTTGTGTGGTCTTATCAGGATATTCAAGGTCTTGATACAGATATTGTAGAGCATAGATTGCCTTTGAAGCCAGAACATCCGCCAGTCAAGCAGAAATTGAGAAGAACGCACCCTGATATGGTTGTTAAAATCAAAGAGGAGGTTCAAAAGCATATTGATGCAGATTTTCTTGTTACCGCTGAATATCCTCAATGGGTGGCCAATATTGTGACGATAAATTCCAGATGTGTGTTGATTACAAATATTTGAATAAAGCTTGCCCAAAGATGATTTTCCATTGCCACATATTGATATGTTGGTAGATAATACTGCTAAATTCAATATCTTCTCCTTTATGGATGGCTTTTCCTGCTATAATCAAATTAAAATGGCACCCGAGGATATGGAAAAGACAACATTTATTACACCCTGGGGAACATTCTGTTACAGAGTGATGCCCTTCGGTTTGAAAAATGTTGGTGCAGCGTACTAGAGAGCCATGACTACTTTTTTCCATGATATTATGCATAAGGAGATAGAGGTTTATGTTGATGATATGATTTGTAAGTTGAATACTGAAGAGGATCGTGTTGAATATTTGTTGAAGTTGTTTCAACGTTTGAGAAAGTTTAAACTCCGCTTGAATCCTAATAAATGCACTTCTGGTGTCCGTTCAGGAAAGCTTTTGGGCTTTATTGTCAACCAGAAAGGTATTAAGTAGACCCTGATAAAGTCAGATTTATTCAAGAAATGCCTGTGCCCTAAACTGAAAAACAAGTTAGAGGATTCCTTGGGCGTTTGAATTACATTTCCAGATTTATATCTCACATGATTGCCACTTGTGGGCCGATCTTCAAGTTTCTTCGTAAAGACCAGGGTTGTGTTTGGACAGAAGATTGTCAGGAGACTTTTGATAGCATCAAAAAGTATCTGCTTGAAACTCTTATCTTGTCTCTTCCAGTGGAAAGAAGACCTTTAATCATGTATGTAACTGTGCTGGAAGAGTCCATGGGTTGTGTTCTTGTTCAACAAGATGAAAATGGTAGAAAAAGTATGCCATATACTATTTGAGTAAAACGTTTACAGATTGTGAGTCTCGGTACTCAATGCTTGAAAAAACATGTTGTTCTTTGGAATGGCCTGCTAAACGTTTACGCCAGTATATGATAAATCATATCACTTAGTTAATATCCAAAATGGATCAAATCAAGTACATTTTTGAAAATCCTGCTTTGACTGAAATGATTGCCCGCTGGCAGATGTTATTGTCTGAATATGACATTGAATACCGTACTCAAAAAGTAATCAAAGAAAGTGTTTTGGCTGATCATTTGGTTCACTAACCAATTGATAATTATTAATCCATTAGGTTTGACTTCCCTGATGAGGATGTTAAGTATTTGAAATCCAAAGATTGTAAAGAGCTGTTACTCGAAGAAGGACCTGATCCTAAATCCCGATGGGGTTTAGTGTTTGATGGAGCTGTCAATGCTTATGGTAATGGAATTGGGGCGATCATCATTACTCCTCATGGTTCTCATATCCCTTTCACTGCAAGATTAACGTTTTAATGTACGAACAACATGGCAGAGTATGAAGCTTGTGTAATGGGTCTTGAAGAAACTATTGATTTGAGGATTAAAACTCTTGATGTGTATGGGGATTCATCCCTGGTAATTAATCAAATTAAGGGAGAATGTGATACTCGTCAGCCTGGCATGATTCCCTACAAAGATTATGCAAAGAGGTTGCTGACCTTCTTTAATAAAGTTGAATTGCATTATATACCCCGTGAGGAGAATCAGATAGCAGATGCTCTGGCCATTTTGTCCTCTATGATTAGAATAAATTGTTAGGATGACGGTCCTAAGATTGATGTTATGCGCCTTGATAGACCTGCTCATGTGTTTACGACAGAAGAAGTAAAAGATGATAAGCCTTGCTATTATGATATTAAATGTTTCCTCCAAAGTCAAGAGTACTGACTTGGGGCATCCAACAAAGATAAGAAGACTTTGAGAAGACTGACTGGAAATTTCTCTTTGAATGAAGATGTGTTGTATAAAAGAAACCTTGACATGGTCTTGCTCAGATGTGTGGATAGACACGAAGCAGACATGTAAATGGAGGAAATTCACGAAGGATCCTTTGGTACTCATGCCAACAGACATGCAATGGCTAAAAAGATGTTGAGAGCAAGTTACTATTGGCTGACAATGGAATCTAATTATTGCAAATATGTGAAGAAGTGCCATAAGTATTAGATTTATGCTGATAAGATACATGTGCCTCCGACTCTTCTCAATATTATTTCATCTCCACAGTCTTTCTCTAAGTGGGAAATTGACATGATTGGTATGATTGAACCCAAGGCTTTAAACAGACACCGTTTCATTTTAGTGGTCATTGATAATTTCACCAAATAGGTTGAAGCGGCATCTTATGCTAATGTGACCAAGAAAGTGGTAGTCAGATTTATCAAGAATCAAATTATCTGTCGGTCTGGCATTCCCAACAAGATCATTACTGACAATGGATCGAATTTGAACAATAAGATGATGAAAGAGTTGCGTGATGACTTCAAGATTGAACATCATAACTCTTCTCCTTACAAACCTAAGATGAATGGGGTTGTTGAAGTTGCAAATAAGAACATTAAGAAGATTATTCAGAAGATGGTTGTGACATACAAGGACTGACATGAGATGATCTGTTTTATTTTGCATGGGTATCGTACATCCTTCCGCACTTTAACAGGGGCAACCCCTTTCTCACTTCTATATGGCATGGAAGCAGTGCTCCCTGCGGAGGTTGAGATCCCATCAACGTGAGTCTTGATGGAAGCCAAGTTGACTGAGGCTGAATGGTGTCAAAGAAGATATGATCAGTTGAATTTGATTAAGGAAAAGAGATTGACGGCTTTATGTTATGGCCAATTATATCACCAAAGAATGAAGAAAGATTTTGATAATAATGCTCAACCTCGTGTGTTTAGAAAAGGCAACCTCGTGCTCAGAAAGATCTTGCCTTTTAAAATTGATTCTAGGGGCAAGTGGACTCCTAATTATGAAGGCCCGTATGTTGTTAAGAAAGCCTTCTCTAGCGGTGCATTAACTCTTTCAACTATCGATGGTGAGGAGCTCCCTCGTCCTGTGAATGCCGATGCAGTCAAGAAATACTTCGCCTAAAAAATAAAAAGAACAACTCGTTAAGTTGAAAACTCGAAAGGGCGGCTTAGGAAAAAATGAACGTCTCGATGGGCTGAAAACCTGAAAGGGCGGTTGAGGCAAAAGTTAGAGACATAAACAGAAAATAATTATCCCAGTAGATTGAAAACCCGAGAGGGCAATGTAGGCAAAAGTTAGGGATGATGACAAGTAACTGCATCAGGCCAGACTTGAGCAATATTTCCCATCAAGAATTTTCATCCTCGTCATTCTCAAAAGAGGTTTTCAGCACAGTGGAATTCAAAGTTGTTAGGGAGAATAGTGGTCATTGTATTCAATGTAGCCTTTTCCTTTATTTACCATTTTCCAACTTTGTAATGATCCATGGAGTCATGCCATTTGTGGACTACCATTCTATTAATAAAATTTGAGCCTTTGTCCATTTGTTTGCAATTCTTATATTTGTTTATGTTTTGCAAATTTTCATTTATTTTTTACAATAATTTTTGAAACAAAAAGATAAATGAAAATTATACTTTTGAAAATTACAAAAACATTTTTATTTGATTTGTGAATACTAAAAGGAATGTCAACAGTTACTCCGAGAATGGTAGTGCAGGACTCGGTGTTCTCCCAAGCAGAGTTTGTTCTTGTTGATGTTTTACCCAACTGAGCGCTAGCTCAGGTGTTCCCCAGTCAAGTAGTGAATCCTAAGCCTGGACTCCCCAGTCAAGTCTTGATTCAGATCTCCCCAGTTGAGTGTCATTCTCTTCCCTAGCCAGGTAGTGATCAAGCAGATATATATGGAAATGTGATTGTTGGATTCCATCTCGCTTTGTGTGAAGCTTTGTGAGGAATCCCCGGTAGGCTTTTACCTTCTCTGGGATGATTTTGATGCTTTTATGTGCCACTCAAACGAAAAATCCAGAACAATATTTCTTACTAAGAAGTATTGAGATAGCCATCAAATGTTGGGTTTTCTCACCTTGTGCTAAGTTCTAAAATCCCCCGCAGGTTGACTTTCTCCTATGATGTTAACTTCTTAGTTTTCCCTACAAGTCCATGATGTTTTCCTCGAGGTTATTAATCCCTAGAGAATTTTCTTTGATAATCCCCACCAGGTTTGCATTTCCCTCAACGGAATTTGTCCAACTATTACTATTGGTTTGGGAAGAATTGTTATGGTATGATCCTAAGCAGATCCATTTCTTTCCCCAAAGCAAAGTTTACACAAATATACACTTTGCTTCTCAAAGGTCATCCTTTGGAAGATTCGTCTTTCCATCTCCTTAACAGAGTTAATACGAGTATTATCCCTCCTAGAGGTTGATATCCCCATAAGAGTTTTGCTCTGCAGGTATCCCCAGCATGTCTTCATCCTTCTGTAGCAGAGTTCATGTGGATTTTCTTATCCTCAATAAGAGTTGGAAGATTTGTGCTGCTATGTTTCCCCACTAGATCTATCCATCCCCTAGAAGTTGATTTTATATTGTTATCCCCTTAGTGAATTGTTGGTGATAGACATACGCATTGGGTTTCTCCCCAAGCAATATCTTTCTCTCCCCAGAGATGTGAGCCTTGTAACAGGATTCCGTTCTTTCAGTGGCTTCTAATTATCTCCAACTGAGGCCCTAGCAGGATATTTCAGGAATATCTCCTGTGGTATCTCCATCTTGTTGAGATTTAACCAAATATCCAGTTGTACTGTGGTGATTGGTCATCCCCAGTTTATCTCTGTGTTTGTTTTGTCACTGATAACGTTATTTTAGTGTGTCATGATGACCCATTTTCTCTTATGATTTTAGTTAAGTTTCATTAGGATTTATTTATATTTACTTGTTTTAGTATGTTTTTACCTTAACTGCACTAGGTGCACCTTTTATGGTTTTCCGTGTGTTTTTGTTTTAAAGAGATGTTGAATGAAGATTGATGGAAAGGAGATGTTGAGTATTGTTATCTACAAATTCACGAAGAGCTTGGAAGGATTTTATCATTAGGGCACACGTGGCAAGGAATTGTATAAAGAAAGAGCTAGAGCATAAAGATAATATATAAAAGGAGCTTGAGGACAAAAGGTAGTACAGTGGGGATCACGCCTGCAAAAGCGCATCCTGCACCCAGCCACCCGCCGTCTGCTCTGCGCCACTACCTGTTGCACCAGCCTGCCAAAGACATCTAGTCTCCCAAAGCTGTTTGTACTAGATAACTTGTTCACGAAGGGAGAATGATCAGCTGGAATTTTTAGTGATTTGATATGGGTTGAACCTTGTTCTTATCAAAAGCCCATGATCCAAGACCCATCAACTTCCACATTCATACTCAAAGTCTATAAAAGCAAGCCTTGTCCATTAGAGAAGAGAGAGACTGAGAGCTAGAGATTTCACACACTCAGATTTATTTTTAGTATTAGTTTTATGTCATTTTAAGGGTTAGGAAGAATTAGAGAGTTTTCTTCTTCTCATCTAATCATGTATTCACTGCTTGGAGTTGTCGTGACTGAAGAGATCTGTTGATGTTTATCCAATGCAAGGGATCTTTAAGTTATTATTAGGTTGGCATTTCTTTTACATATTCTTGCTAAGAGTATGTCATCCTGTAGCTTCATTCCAGTAGTTTGTACTCAGCTCATTATGAGTTAAACTCTTATTTGATGAGAAAAGTGAAGTTAATATAAAGTTGATTTTTAAGTTGAAATTATGTGTTGACTAGTGTCTTGTTTTGTTATGTGTTTTTATTCTATACACCTGCTTCTTAGAATGATCAACTTAGAAACATGTACAAGCGTGTTGTTGAGAGAGATCCAACAACACGTGGATTTCATAACAAAAGTGGTCAATAAATTAGGATAGAGATATTCACTTAATTCAGCTTACTTAGAGATAAGAAGCTGAGACCATAAAGATTTTCAAAATTAAAACCAGACGCATTTTAGGGTTATAAGTGAGGCTTAGAGATTTGTTCCCTTGCCCTAGTTATGCATGCTTTGATGTTGTAGAGATACACCACTAGATCACGTTTTGACCTTTTGAGGCACGACACTTCACATCATGGATACATTTCAACAATAATATATTGATGGATCTTAGCTCATCAATCATTCTCTCTGATATCTTATCCCCTCTACTTAATATTTTAGGTTGTTGTGTGAATTTCTTGCTGCTTATTATTATTATTAGTATTTTGTTACCTTGTTCATACCAGTTTTAAACAAGAGTTTAATACTTTAAAGTTCAAAGCTAAATCAATTTCACCCCCTGTGGGTACGATCTCTTATTTTATTACTTGCTGCAATCAAACATACATGTATACTTGAATGTGACACACTTGCTTTAAATTAACATCACAAAGTAAACGCGTAGAAAGCAACCAACATGTTTTTGGCGCTGTTACCGGGGAGTGTCAAGATATACTTTGAACTACTATATTTGTTATTTTTGTTTGAAATTTGTATTTGAGCCTTTAATGTTTTTGCTGTTATTTGGTGTCACGACAGACTTAAGCCATTGCATGCGCAGATCATTACAACCCGTTTACAGTGGTTATCCCGAACCTGAAAGAATTCTAAGAGCACAAAAGAGATTTTTGCGTTCTCAACAACTATTTGGAGACCCATCAATATCAATTGTGGCTAAACCAGAGGAAGAAGTGCACGTGGATACAAACGAAGAAGGTTTATCATCATCATCATCAGACGAGTCACAGCACGAAGCTGTCATGGATGAGCAAGACATCATTGTCATTGCCAATGACAGGGCGCGCAACATTAGGGACTCTGCTGTCTTTGATCCTGCAGCCATGAGCACTGGTATTGTTAGACCAGAGATCACGGCACCACAATTTTAGTTAAAACTTATGATGTTCCAAATGCTACAAACCACTGGTCAATACTCAGGTTCTCCTCATGAAGATCCACACTTGCACTTGAGACAATTTCTAGATGTTGGTGATAATTTCAAGATTCCTGGCATGACTAATGATGCCTTTAGGTTAAGGCTATTTCCTTATTCTCTAAGGGATAAAGCCAAGAGATGGCTAAATTCCTTGGAACCAAATTCCATTTCTACATGGAATACTTTGGCAAAAAAATTTCAGGCGAAATACTTTCCTCTTTCGAAGAATGCAAAGATGAGAAATGAGATTACTTCATTTAGGCAAGGAGATGACGAATGGTTGTTTGATGCTTGGTAAAGATTTAAGGAGCTGCTAAGACAATGTCCTCATCATGGGATCCCAATCTGCATTCAACTTGAGACTTTCTATAATGGATTAATTCCATCCTCAAGGAACATGCTAGATGCATCCAGTGGTGGGCCTTTTTTGTCTAAATCCTATGAAGAAGGCTACAAGTTGATTGAGAGTATTACGGTCAACACTTACCAATGGCCTGTCACTAGGGCTACTGCAAACTCAACTCACAAGAAACCTGCTGGAGTTCATGAAGTCACTGAGACAACAGCTCTTGCTGCTCAGGTGGCTCAAATCCACCAAATGATGAAAAATACGATGACCCTTGAAGTGATAAAACCTGAGCCAATTAAGGTGGTTACTGACACGACTGCAGTTTCCTGTGTCTACTGTGGAGGACCCCATTTGTTTGAAGAATGTTCTTCAAATCCAGTTTCAGTCAACTATGTTGGCAAAAACAACAACAGATACAACAATCCTTACAGGAACACATACAATCCAGGGTGGCGCAACCATCCTAATTTTTCTTGGAGTAATAGTCAAAATCATCTGAAGCCTCAAGCACCACCAACACCACAAGTTTCTCCTGGTTTTTCTACTCCTAGTTATGCTAGGGGAAATCAAGGAAATAATTAGGTGGAGAATGTTTTGAAGTCTTTTATTCAAGAAACCAAAAATCAATTTCTAGCACAAGGAGTAAGTATCAAAAACTTGGAGAATCAAGTAGGGCAAATAGCTACTGCCTTGAGTTCAAGGAACATGGGAACTTTCCCAAGTTCCACTGAAACTCCAACTGCACCTTCTAGAGTAAAGAATGTTGAGACATGTCAGGTTATCAAGCTCAGAAGTGGGAAAGAAGTTGAAGATTCTGTTTCAAGGAGCAAAGAGACAAGTACAGAATTGCCTGAGTTAGACTGTTCTGGAACTGAGAACAAACTGATGAAGAACCGTCTCAGCATCAGAAACAAAATGAAAAGATCACCAATGCAGACTTGACTTCTCAAGAGACACAAGAGGTCATGACTGACACCAACAAGAAGTAAAAATTTATTCAAGAAAGATCTCCACCACCTTTTCCACAAAGGATTAGAAAGGCCAAAGAAGAACAAGAATTTGGAAAGTTTATTGAGATTCTGAAGCAGCTTCATATCAACATACCCCTGATTGATGTTATTCAACAAATGCCAAATTACTCAAAGTTCATGAAGGATGTGCTCACCAAGAGAAAAGGGTAGGAGAATTTGCCACGGTTGCACTCACTCAAGAGTGTAGTCAGTTGGTATAAGGCAAGCTTCTACCTAAATTAAAAGATCCTGGGAGTTTCACTATTCCATGCACCATTGGAGATACTTTCTGTGGAAAAGCTCTGTGTGATCTTGGGACCAACATTAACCATATGCCCCTGTCCATCTTTAAAAAGTTAGGGATAGGAGCTTCCAGACCTACAACCATCACCTTACAATTGGCGGGTAGGAGTATTTGTTACCCTCAAGGAAAAATATAAGATGTGCTAGTTAGGGTTGACAAATTTGTCTTCCCTGCTGATTCCATTATCATGGATTTTGATGCTGATGAGGAAACACCTATAATGTTGGGAAGACCATTCCTAGCAACGGGTAGAAATTTGATTAATGTGGAAAGATGAGAACTTACAATGAGGGTCAATGGACAATAAGTAGTATTCAATGTTCTCAATGCTCTAAAATATCCTGAAGAAGATGTAGCTGATTGTTCCATGATATCTAGTTGGGAAGGAATAATTCATAAAAACCTTCTCAAGACTAGTGATGTGTTAAAATGGGAGCTAGGGAAATTAAAAGAAGAAGAAGAGTCACAAAGTGGAATCATTTATGGTCCAATGAAGAAGCATGAGAAAGAATCTGTGGAAGTGATAGAATCAATAGTTGTTGCTCACAAGCAGCATCTACCTTCCATAGAAGAACCTCCTGAGCTGAAACTAAAGCAACTGCCCGAGCACCTACAATATACTTACCTGGAGGCAGACCAAAAGTTACCAGCCATCATTGCTACATATTTGAAAGAAGATCAGAAGGATCAGTTAATAGCATTGTTGAAGAAGCACAAAAAGGCAATTGCTTGGCAGATCTCTAACATTAAAGGGATCAGTCCAACAATTTGCATGCATAGAATTTTGTTGGAAGAAAATGCTAAGAATAGCATTGAAAGTCAAAGAAGATTGAATCCAATTATGAAGGAAGTTGTCAAGAAGGAAATTATTAAGTGGTTGGATGCTGGAATTATCTACCCTATCTCTAATAGTGTGTGGGTAAGCCTCATTCAATGTGTTCCAAAGACGGGAGGCATGATTGTGATTGTCAACGAAAAGAATGAACTAATTCCTACGAGAACAATTTTTGGCTGGAGAATTTGTATGGATTACAGAAAGCTGAACAAAGCAACAAGGAAGGATCATTTCCCTCTACCCTTTATTGATCAAATGTTGGATAGATTGGCTGGAAAAGAATACTATTGTTTCTTAGATGGATACTCGGGGTATAATCAAATTGCCATAGCCCCAGAAGACCAAGAAAAGACAACATTCACCTGTCCTTATGGCACTTTTGCTTTCAGAAGGATGCCTTTTGGATTATGCAATGCTCCATCCACCTTCCAACGATGTATGATGGCCATATTTTCAGACATCATTGAGAATTCCATGGAATTCTTCATGGATGACTAGTCTGTTTTTGGAGAATCATTCAAGAATTGTTTGGAAAATTTGGATTTAGTATTGGCTAGATGTGAAGAGAATAATCAGGTCCTTAATTGGGAAAAGTTCTATTTTATGGTAAAAGAAGGAATTGTTCTTGGGCATAAGATCTCAAAGAAAGGTTTTGAAGTAGATCAAGCAAAAGTGGAGGTAATAGAGAAATTACCACCACCTGTGAACATCAAGGGAATCAGAAGTTTTCTAGGGCATGCTGGCTTCTACAGAAGGTTCATCAAAGATTTTTCAAAAATTACTAAACCTTTGTGCTAGCTGCTACAGCATGACGTGGCATTTGTCTTCAGTCAGAAATGTTTGGATTCCTTTAATCTGTTGAAGGGGGCCTCATTTCTGCGCCCATTGTGAAGATTCTTAATTGGTCAAAACCCTTTGAGTTAATGTGTGATGCAAGCAATTTTGCTATTGGAGATGTGCTAGGTCAAAGGTACAACAAGGTTTTTCATACCATATATTACGCTAGTAAGACCTTGATTGAAGCATGTTGAATGCATAATAGGGCAAGCAACAAAAATATTTATTTTCGGAAAGAATTCCCTCCGGGATTTATGTCGTGTCCACAGAGATCGGTTCGAGGGAAAGAATCCAGTTCGACAGCCTCTCGCGTTTATGAGTTTGGATTAAAATAGTTTCAAACAAGAAAACATAAAAGTAAAAATTAAAACAAAAAGAAATCATTCTTCAGAGAGAAAAACTCGTCCGGCAATGAATATAAATCACTCCTCACAAAATTAAACTTACCGAGCAGTTATACTCTTCCTACAATACTCCTCAATATTACCCAGCATCATTCACAACAAAGGTTATGTCTAACGCAAAGTTGAGATAACAACCGTGTCACTCTCTTCGTCACTCTCACGAGCGAAGCCTCGAAACACGGAAGGCATTAAGCTTCGACACTTATTGAAGATTGTTAGCTCTTAAATCTATCTTTAGAGTCCAGAAACTAACAGATAATCATCCCTAATCGAAGTTTGCGAGGATTATCTCTAACGCAACTCAAACCCCGCGCATAAAGCAAAAATCAGAGACAATCACCAATAAATATCTGTAAAGCAAGTTTTATACAACGCCATGGGCGACAAATATACATGAGTTCATAGTAGATACATATACAACAATCCAACATAGAAGAAAAACACAAAGAAGAAGAGAAATGAACCAAACATCTCGCGGTTTGTCAGAGCCGATCGACGATCAATCCACCCCGGATCACCCACATGCAAGCTTCAATGTTGTTTTCTAAGTAATCCTACTAAAAAATGAAGTTTGATGGAGTTGGGATCACAAAACCCCAAAACCATAACCTAAAAAATGAGTTTTTGGACCTTTTATGGTGTTTTTGTCCGCACAGTACCGCCCGACGGTGTTTTGGGCGCCCAGCGCTAGCCAAAATTCATGTAACGCTACTGGAAATCTCATTTCAACTTTTTTCTACCGCCCCTGCACCGCCCGGCGCTGCAGGGGCGCAGCACACCAGTCAGCAGAAAAATTTTGCACTGTTTTATTCGTAACTTTTGAACCGTAACTCCATTTTTCGTCCGGTTCGAAGCATTGGAAAGCTTATTCAATGCTCTATACAACAATGGCAAGACATCCTTTATTGGATACCTGCAACTATTGAGAAAAAATCAATTAAACTCAATGATATTTACACTATACGCAATATATACACTAAATGTATCGTAAACGTATTTATAAACAAATCGGGTTTTATTCGCACGATATTTACCACAAAGCATTGATAAGTGCAACAAAACATATATACAAAAATAGGTACATTTTGCACTTATCAACTCTCCCCAACTTACATACTTGTTTGTCCACAAACAAGAATCAAACATACTTGAAAACACAAAAGCGATATCCAAAGAAAGACGAATCAACAGGTTTTGAAAAACGGAAACGAATGAATGGTTCAAATGAAAACGGTACACACAAAAAGTAAATACTTACCACTAAACTACGACGACAACATAGTCACGAAAAAAATGCAAAATACAAAAATCATGCCAAAAAGTCTAAAACAACACAAGTTCCAAAGTGAATCACACCTAGCAAAAATAATCATCGGTAGATGAAAAACACACAATAAGGTACTTTACACTCACACAACACTCATGCAAACAAAAGACTAAATTATGCATACATCCACAAATTCATATTGAACATACAAAGGCAAGAATCACAAGGACTTTCAAGGTTGTAACGTGGTCGGGTAAACAAACAAGGGGCAATTTCTAAAGGTAATTGAAACAAAAACTTGCATAAACCTAAGGGAGTGAAAACTCACAAAGATTCACACACAAAATTTCAACCAACTTCTTCCAAAATCCCAAGTGCTACACAACACACAATACTTATTTAGCACAATTATTGAAACTCTTTTTGTTTCCTTTTCAAGGATTTTTCTTTTTCTTCCTTTTTTCTTTCTTTTTCTCTTTCACAAATTTTTCTCTTTTTCTTTTCTTTTTCAATCCTCATAGAATCCAACCAATGAGTACACAATCATTCTCTCACTAACTTGAATTCAACCGCACCATCGTGTGAATACTCCCTACTTTCTAAGGCAAGGCACAAATTCATACAACAACACAAAGTTGAGGTCCAAGAAAAAACAAAATCCATTCAAAAATAAGTGAACTAAATACTCATAGATAAACATTAAGTTCAAATAAAAACATGGATCAAAAAGCTCAAAGGGGTTACAAATGATCACACGCTCACAAGGTGAATTGACTATTTGGCTAAGGTGGTTGTGCTCAAAATGAAACAATTGCCTTGATCCTTTTCATGCATTCATATAAACAACACAAACAACAGATTCAATATAATAAAATCCAGTTAGAACACGAATGTTGGTACTCCGTGCATATATGAACAATAGAAGGCTTCCTCACAAAAAGGGTGGGAACTAAAGTGATTCACAACAAGAACAAGTATACAAAAGAATGAATGGCATAGAAGTTGTAAAAAGCCTAAGTATCATGAATATGCTAAAGTATAGAAAGCGATAAATACATACCTCAGACGTGTACAAAACTTAACAATATCATTACCATACATCCGCAAGTTGAAACGCACCAACTTGGAAAATCACCAAATTTCCTCAAGCTACTCAAAACAAGTTCATTGACAAACACGAAAACTATTAATATAAACAAACTGAAAAACCGGCAGAAAATTCATTAAACAAGTTGTAAAGTGAAGATTTGAGAATTTACGAAAAATTCGAGTACAACTTGTTTAATGAATAATCACCACACAACCTAAACTAAACAACAAAAAAAGAAAAGAATACACCATGCTTGTTTTACATCGTAAGCTCGATGCCTTTACAATGCTTAGCTAGTAACTTCCTTCCTTCATGCCATAGTGATGCCTCACCACGCAACCAAAAGCAAGCGTCCTAACCAAACACTTAAACAAACATTACGAGAACAAAATGTATACAACACTTGAACAAACATAATGGAAATAGACAATATATACGATATATACAAAACTCAAAAACAAAGAAATTATCGCAATGCGATTCAATATCAAAACCAATCCCTGGCAACGGCGCCATTTTGTTGAATGCAGAATAGGGCAAGCAGCAAAAATATTTATTTTTGGAAAGAATTCCCTCCGGGATTTATGTCGTGTCCACAGAGATCGGTTCGAGGGAAAGAATGTCGTTCGACAGTCTCTCGCGCTTATGAGTTTGGATTAAAATAGTTTCAAACAAGAAAACATAAAAGTAAACTTTAAAACAAAAAGAAATCATTCTTCAGAGAGAAAAACTCGTCCGGCAATGCATATAAATCACTCCTCACAAAATTAAACTTACCGACCAGTTATACTCCACCTACAATACTCCTCAATATCACCCAGCATCACTCACAACAAAGGTTATGTCTAACGCAGAGTTGAGATAATAACCGTGTCACTCTCTTCGTCACTCTCGCGAGCGAAGCCTCGAAACACGGAAGGCATTAAGGTTCGACGCCTATTGAAGATTGTTAGCTCTTAAATCTATCTCTAAAATCCAGAAACTAACAGATAATCATCCCTAATCAAAGTCTGCGAGGATTATCTCTAACGCAACTCAAACCCCGTGCATAAAGCAAAAATCAGAGACAATCACCAATAAAGATTTGTAAAGCAAGTTTTATACAACGCCATGGGCGACAAATATACATGAGTTCATAGTAGATATATATACAATAACCCAACATAGAAGAAAAATACAAAGAAGAAGAGAAATGAACCAAATATCTTGCGGTTTGTCAGAGCCGATCGACGATCAATCCACCCCGGATCACCGACATGCAAGCTTCAATGTTGTTTTCTAAGTAATCCTACTAAAAAATGAAGTTTGATGGAGTTGGGATCACAAAACCCCAAAACCATAACCTAAAAAATGAGTTTTTGGACCTTTTATCGTGTTTTTGTCCGCACAGTACCGCTCGGCGGTGTTTTGGGCGCCCAACGCTAGCCAAAATTCATGTAACGCTACTGGAAATCTCATTTCAACTTTTTTCTACCGCCCGGCGCTGCAGGGGCGAAGCACACCAGTTAGCAGAAAAATTCTGCACTATTTTTTTCGTAACTTTTGAACTGTAACTCCATTTTTCACCCGGTTCGAAGCGTTGGAAAGCTTATTCAATGCTCTATACAACAATGGAAAGACATCCTTTATTGGATACTTGCAACTATTGAGAAAAAATCAATTAAACTCAATGATATTTACACTATACGCAATATATACACTGAAATGTATCGTAAACGTACTTATAAACAAATCGGGTTTTATTCGCACGATATTTACCACAATGCATTGATAAGTGCAACAAAACATATATACAAAAATAGGTACATTTTGAACTTATCAAAGCACAAATCAACTACACCACAACTGAGAAAGAGCTGCTGGTGGTAGTGTTTGCATTTGACAAGTTCAGACCCTACCTGATTGGAACAAAAGTCATTGAATACACAGATCATGCAGCCATCAAGTACTTGATTGCTAAAAAAGATGTTAAACCGAGGCTCATAAGATGGATCCTCTTGTTGCAAGAGTTTGATCTGGATATTAAAGACAAGAAAGGGATAGAGAATTATGTTGCTAATCATCTCTCTAGATTACCAGAAGAAGTTCAAAACAATAACAATGGAGAAATTCAAGAAACTTTTCCTGACAAGAAGTTACTGCTGATAAACACTGACGTGACACCATGGTATGCTGATATAGTGAATTATCTGGTCAGCAGATATGTGCCCCCTAATTTCAACTTTCAGCAAAAGAAGAGGTTCTTTCATACGGTCAAGAGCTATTTCTGGGATGAACCTTTCCTTTACAAAAAGTGTGCAGACCAATTGCTAAGAAGATGTGTAGATCATCTAGAGGCACGATAAATCTTGTCTGCCTGTCATGAAGCTCCATATGGAGGACACTTTGGAGGAACCATAATTACTTCGAAAGTGTTGCAATCAGGTTATTTCTGGCCCTCTCTTTTTAAAGATGCTTATGAATTAGTTAAGAGATGTGATAGATGCCAGAAAATAGGAAATATTTCCATGAGGCAAGAGATGCCACTCACCAACATACTTGAAATTGAAATTTTTTATGTGTGGGGAATTGACTTCACGGGGCATTTTCCTCCATCTTTTGGTAATATGTACATTCTTGTGGCTGTAGATTATGTCTCTAAATGGATAGAGGCAGTAGCAACACCCACTAATGATGCTAGAGTCGTGACCAAGTTTTTGCTTAAAAATATTCTGACAAGACATGGCACGCCTAGAGTAATCATTAGTGATGGTGGGTCTATTTTTACAATTAGATTTTTGAGAATGTAATGGCAAAGTATGGAATTAAACACAAGGTTGCTACAGCCTATCATCCTCAAACAAGCGACCAAGTTGAGCTATCTAATAGAGAGATCAAAAGGATTTTGGAGATAGTTGTTAACCCCACAAGGAAAGATTGGTTCAAACATTTGGACGACGCTCTTTGGGCATACAGAACTGTCTACAAGAAAATTAAAAGTCAAGATGGTCAGGACCTTTCAAGTTAGTGACAATTTACCCCTATGGAGTTGTGGAGTTGTTGAATGAAAAAAAATGATGAAAAATTCAAGGTTAACGGTCAAAGGATCAAAACCTATTTTGGTGACCCTTCAAATAGTACTAGGGGAACCATTCATTTTATTGATTAATGATTTTTGTGTTGGTCAGGCTATAAGACCTTAAAATAGAGCTACTGGTAGGCATCCCAGCTTAATGAAGTTTTTGTTTAGTTTGTACATATGAGTAGTTTTGATGGCAACCAATGGCATTGGGAGTCATGACAGTTTGAACAATAGCAAATAAGAAAAGAATACTGTGACATTCAAGGCAGATATTTCTAAGTCCATAAAACAATGGGAATTGAAGTGTTTTTGAATTATGGAGAGAGAGGACATCCAGCCTGCCCGCAAGAGCACTGGGCTTAAGGCCTAATGGGTATCTTTCATAGGTAAGCTTGGTCTTGCCTTCCCCTGACATTTGACAGTGTGGACACTGTCCTTACATTAAATTTGGGGGAGGCAGATAAAAGCTTGACCTTCTCTCTTTCTTTTCTCTATCTACTATTTAAATCTGTTTCTGCTTAAGGTAGGATGACAATTTGCTGGGATGTTTGCTGGGATATTTGCTGTGATATTTTGCTTGGATGTTTGCTTAGGTATTTTGGAGGCCGTGTTTTTGGCCAAGTTTGATGTCTGGATAATTTACTCATCTGATTTATGTTAAATTTTTGTTTGCGTGGTTTATTCTTGTCTAAACTCAATTTCATTTTGCATGAGTTATTTTAGGGCGTAGTTATTAGAATTGCATTAGTAGTTTCCTTTTAGATTAGTAAAGAGTTGAATAAAGAACAACCAAGGATTAGAAAATTTTCTTTGTGCTTAGAATTAAAACTGGATGATGAGTCTGCCTGTGAATCTGTGGAAACAAAGCCAAGTTGTTACCTAGGGTGTTGCTGCAGAAGAATACTGGTAACCTCTGTCCCGCCTCCACTAGTATGTTGAATTAGCAAAAAAAAAATTAGAAACTTATTTGTTTGAAATTGAAAAGCAAGTAGAAACCTTAGGGAATTACTATGGAAGGCTGAAATGATTTTGATAAAGATTTACACTTTTCACACACACAAAAAGAGCACACCCCACACGTTACTAATAAAAACACACAAAAGTGTGCAAAAAGGTGGCAAAGACCACTCTTGATGAAAAGTTCTTGTGCCCGAAACTGGAGGAACAACCAACATTTTCATCACAATAGCCAGTTGGACTCATTACAAGTGAGATCCCGTTGAGTGAAAAAGTGGAGTGTTGAGCCAAAAAAAAGAAAAAGAGAAGAAAAGAAAATAAATAAAGTGGAAAGGTGTGGTCTAAAATGTGAAAGTAAAAAGTCAATAAAAGAGACAGGACAGAATTCCATCTTGAAACTCAAGAGGAAGAAAACTTAATTCACAAGAGTACTCAAATTAGAATCACAAAGAAAAATTAGCTCATTCTTTTGAATAGTAGTGGTGTGACAGTAAGTGTCTAGTCACTTTGGTAGTAACATCTCTTGGGCTAAAAACAAGCTGAGTTGTGCCAATTACTTTTCTACCCAGACCATCCACCTAGTAAAGAACTGAGTTGTATTCACTAATATGATGCTAATTTGTTGTTCTTGAAATTCTCTTTTGACATTCACAGTCGCATCACCTAAGGACAGGTGATAGTTCAAGTTTGGGGGAGTGATAACGCTATTTTAGTGTGTCATGATGACCCATTTTCTCTTATGATTTTAGTTAAGTTTCATTAAGATTTATTTATATTTACTTGTTTTAGTATGTTTTTACCTTAAGTGCACTAGGTGCACCTTTTATAGTTTTCCGTGTGTTTTTGTTTTAAAGAGAATCTGATAAAGGCAAGCTGAGGCATGATACCTCAAGATAGAATCTGGAGTAGAATGAAGATTAATGGAAAGGAGATGTTGAGTATTGTTATCTACAAATTCACCAAGAGCTTGGAAGATTTTATCATTAGGGCACACGTGGCAAGGAATTGCGTAAAGAAAGAGCTAGAGCATAAAGATAATATCAAAGGAGCTTGAGGATAAAAGGTAGTATAATGGGGACCATGCCTGCAAAAGCGCATCCTGCACCCAGCCACCCGCCGTCTGCTCTACGCCACTACCTGCTGCAGCAGCCTGCCAAAGACACCTTGTCTCCCAAAGCTGTGTGTACTAGATAACTTGTTCACGAAGGGAGAATGGACAACTGGAATTTTTAGTGATTTGATATGGGCTGAACCTTGTTCTTATCAAAAGCCCATGATCCAAGACCCATCAACTTCCACATTCATACTCAAAGTCTATAAAAGCAAGCCTTGTCCATTAGAGAAGAGAGAGACTGAGAGCTAGAGATTTCACACACTCAGATTTATTTTTAGTATTAGTTTTATGTCATTTTGAGGGTTAGGAAGAATTAGAGAGTTTTCTTCTTCTCATCTAATCATGTATTCACTGCTTGGAGTTGTCGTGACTGAAGAGATCTGTTGATGTTTATCCAATGCAAGGGATCTTTAAGTTATTATTAGGTTGTCATTTCTTTTACATATTCTTGCTAAGAGTATGTCATCCTGTAGCTTCATTCCAGTAGTTTGTACTCAATTCATTATGAGTTAAACTCTTATTTGATGAGCAAAGTGAAGTTAATATAAAGTTGATTTTTAAGTTGAAATGATGTGTTGACTAGTGTCTTGTTTTGTTATGTGTTTTTATTCTATACACCTACTTCTTAGAATGATCAACTTAGAAACATGTACAAGCGTGTTGTTGAGAGAGATCCAACAACACATGGATTTCATAAATAAATAAAAACTGGTTAATAAATTAGGATAGAGATATTCACTTAATTCGGCTTGCTTAGAGATAAGAAGCTGAGACCATAAAAATTTTCAAAATTAAAACCAGACACATTTTAGGGTTATAAGTGAGGCTTAGAGATTTGTTCCCTTGCCCTAGTTATGCATGCTTTGATGTTATAGAGATACACCACTAGACCACGTTCTAACCTTTTGAGGCACGACACTTTACATCATGGATACATTTCAGCAATAATATATTAATGGATCTTAGCTCATCAATCATTCTCTCTGATATCTTATCCCTTCTATTTAATATTTTAGGTTGTTGTGTGAATTTCTTGCTGCTTATTATTATTATTAGTATTTTGTTACCTTGCTCATACTAGTTTTAAACAAGAGTTGAATACTTTAAAGTTCAAAGCTAAATCAATTTCACTCCCCGTGGGTACGATTTCTTATTTTATTACTTGTTGCAATCAAACATACATGTATACTTGCATGTGACACACTTGCTTTAAATCAACATCACAAAGTAAACACGTAGAAAGCAACCAACAGTCGCCATATACATACATATGCATACATATACATTTATTCATTCATTCATACAAACATCATGCATAGATGAATTAAAATCCATGTTCATCATGAATTCATTGGTGTTTCTTACACACACTCTCTAGTGTTGTTATCCCCACAGAGTGTGTGTATCCTCTTTTCAATAGACTGTCTACCCTTAAGCAGAAATTGTATATTCTTTCTAACTCCCCACTGAGTTTATTCCTCATGGAATGGTTTTGCTTTACTCTTCCTTTCCACCTTATTATCTGGATGGAATTACTCCCCGGTTGAGTTATTTCCTCATTGGATAGAGTCTTATTTGATAGTTTCTCTCCAATTTGTTCCTGGATTGAACTTTGGTCTCCTGCAGTAATTATTTTGAAGCTCTCCAGGCTGTGAAACCTGAATGATGAGAAGGCATTTATTTTGCACCTTCGAGGATTTATTTTCCTCAGCAGGAATATGTTTAGGATTCCCCATCAAAAGATGAAGATTTTGCTTCCCCAGCAGTGTTGTGATAACTCTCTCCTGGAATTTTAGCCTGACTACAAGTGGCGATTTCTTTATACGAGAAGCTTGTATCTCCCCAAATATCAATTCGTATCTTCACATTAAATGGCATCTCTCTAGTTTGTCCTCAGCAGAGATTGCGAAATCCTTGATCCTCATCCATTTAAGTGAATCCCTGGACTCGTTATTTGAACATGTGGCATCTCTTTATTTGGGAAGCCTGTTGCGAAAACGTCAACTTTTCCATCAAATGGCATCTCTTCAGTATTTTCCGTTAGAGAAGTTTGTTGTGAAATCTTTATCTTCACCAATAGATGGCAGTCTCATTATTTGAGAAGTTTGTTATGCAATCTAACCTACCCGTATCTCTTTTGAAGATCCCCGGTAGAGTTATTGATTTATAATTCCTAACAGGTAGCAGTCCCTTTAGCATAGACAACTTGTATTTGGTCCTTTTTCAAGTTTGAGACTTAATTAAAGGAGAAGTTGAGCCATGTCTTAATAGTGGAAGCTTGTTATCAATTTAGCTTGGTTCTTTATTTGAACATGTGTTTATCTCCTTAAATGAGAATCCTGTTGCGATCTAGTGAATCTTTCATCCCCAACAGATGATTGTCTCTTTATTAAAGAAGTCTGTTGTGTGATCTGATCTGCTTACATCTATTTTGAGTATCTCCGACAGAATTATTGTTTATCTTCAGCAAGTGGCTATCCTTTGTGAAGCTTGTCTGTTACTAGCAAGTGGCTATCCCTTGTGAAGATTGTCTGTTACCCTTTTCAAATTTGTAACTTGAACCCTATTCTAATGATGGAAGCTTATTATCCTATTAATCTTTGTCTACCTAGGGGTTTTTTCTCCAGTAGAACAAATGAATTTTCCCTTTAAGATTCCCCGGTAGAGTCCATATCCTCTTTATCTCCAGTATTTTCAAGTCGTAGCTTCATCTACGCACTTTTCCCATCTCCTGTGGAATTTCATATTCCCCAACTGGATCTCTTCTTGTTTTTCCCATGCAGAGTTACTTTTTCCTTTGCTAAGTTTCTCCAACAGTTGTTTGTCTCTCGTGGCATCTTTTTCCCACAGAGTTCTATGTTTGCATTCATTTCATATCATATCATATCATATCATATCATATCATATCATATTATATCATAAGCATTTTGCGGTATCTTAGGGCCAAAATTTGGGTCTTCTGTATTTAAGTCTCTTCTATCTCGTCGAGATGAAGATGTCAATCTTCATATCTCTGGATAGAAGAAACTTAAATAGGGGCATCTGTCATACCCTAATTTTTACCCCTAAGATCCCACCTCATTTGCATCTTTACAATGCACCAAGATCACAAACTTGGTTGTCTCCTAACCCTCTCACCTTTGCGTTTGCCTATGCAGAGATCACCAAGTACCTCTTGTGTATTTTCTTTACATATTTTTGTACTTATATGTTTTATATTTCACTAACCTCTAATAAAAAATACAAAAATATATGCCTTGTCCCTTATGTTTCTTTTGTAAGATAGGGTTTGGAATCAAGAGCATCAAGTGATTGCATTCTCAACTAGAGTTTGAGTTCCTCAGGTCAAAGTGTGATCAACCATTGATTTTAAAGGGCTATTCATCAAATCATGACCTCTAATCTCAAATCATAAATTCTCAAGCATCATTCAACTTCATTTGATCAAAGATATCTCAAAGATTGGATGGCTTGTTTCTCAAGAATTTTCAAAGGTTCATGTGTTTATTTCCATGCCTTCATTAA
The DNA here is from genome assembly GCA_022829125.1 of Lathyrus tuberosus. Lineage (NCBI taxonomy): Eukaryota > Viridiplantae > Streptophyta > Magnoliopsida > Fabales > Fabaceae > Lathyrus > Lathyrus tuberosus. The sequence continues at coordinate 8,303,114 of JALAZF010000193.1, forward strand.
CAAGTTTCTTCAAAGCCATTGCAAGCTTCATCAAAGAACAATCAAGAGTACATTATTTTGAGTCTATATGATCATCAATGTGCCTTTAAATACAAGAAAATATCCAAGATTACAAGTTTGTATAAGGAGGTTTGACCAAAAAGTCGGCATTTCAAGCCTAAGTTCAAGACTTCATAACTTCTTCATACTTTAACATTTTTAAGTGCTTCTTTGGGAAAATTGCTATCCTTGACATCCCCTCCAACTTCTATTTACAAGTTAAGAGCTAATTGTGCTTGGAAGACCATCAAAAGTGTGGAAACATTATAGGTTATTTTGTGGACTTAGTGAAATTTGACCTAAAGTTCAAGTATTGCATGCCCATGTTCCAAATACCATAACTCCTTAAATTTTCAACTTTTATGGTCATGACCAGATTTGCAAATTCACTTAAATCTCTAAATTAAGTCAATGTATACATGTGTTTTGTCCATGATGATATTAAGTGATGCTTTGTGATAAAAAAACGACCCAAAATTGAAAGGTTCTCACGTGTTTTGCCCCCTGAACCTCTGCTCGAGCTCCCACCTTGCACTAAAATTTTTTTATTTTGTTTTCAAATCCTAAGCTCTTTCAACCTTATTTCTTGATTCCATTAGCTCGATCGTACTTCTCTGAAGCTTTTGCAACAAGAATCAAGCTCTAAGACTCACATAATTGCTCTAACCAAATCAAGCTTCCAGCACCTCCGATCATCATTTGGATAAGGTAGTTCTGGGCATCTTTTGGACTCAAACAAGTTACCACGATGTAGCGTTTTTCTTCCTGGTTATTTCACCCCAGTCACCTTGTGTTGATTGTTCATATTAGTCATTTAATTTTTGTTTTTATGTTTTCTTGTTTCACTACATTTCCTTGAAATTCTCCATGCTCACTTTCAATCAATGAAAGTGATGCACATGTTTGAATTCGCTTCAATGAGACGGTCACAATGGAACTGGTCTTGTGATTTATTTTTTCCATTTGCTAAAATCCGGTGAGCATCTCACTGGATAAGATGACCGAAGTAGCTCACATGGTGGCCTGAGATGTTTTGATTTAAAATGGATCATGTGCGTTATTTCATTTAAACTCAACTGTGTCTCTCTTGATATGAGCCTTTGGATCTATTTAAATGAAATTTGATGGCTACGCGTGTTTTGATTCTCAGCCTTATATCAGATCTAATGGTTGTGGTTTTTTCTAGCATTTTAGTTGTTTTTAAAATCCATTTTATTTCAAAAAAAAAAAATCATTAAAAATAGGCCCCTTCATATTTTTCACTCCATCTTTTTTTTCATAATCTTCTAAAACTATTTTCTATTTTATGATCATTTTTCCATATTCGTATTCCTTGATTTGTTATTTTTCAAATTTTTCATACATTTCAATTTGTTTAAAAATACTTTTATGCATTTTTAAATTCTCCAAAAAAATTTATATGGTCCTTGACTTGTTTTTGACTTGTCTTAATTTTCTTAATCATTTATTTGTTGTTTAGAAGCTTCATTTTCATTTTCTCTTTTATTTTCATTTAAAAATTATTTTAAAAATCTTTTCATGCATTTTTAATTGTGTATTATTGCATTTTGGCTTGTTTGCTAGTTGTTGCCTTGGATCATAACTTCTTAATCGAAATTCTCCTCAATTTTAATGGACTTTGGGTGTTTATGAGGTTGTATGAACCTTCATCCATTCAAATCTTTCATTAAAATCATTTGATTCATTTTTGGTGCTTTGATTTGATAATAGGTTTATTGCCTTAATCCACCAAGAAAGGTGATTGAAATTGATGATGAATGAATCTTGAGTTTTGATTCAATTTGGTCTTCTTTTCATCTTTCCTTCTCCTTCTTTTTCTTTTTCTTTCCTCTTGATCAATTGGATGATTTGTTGTCCATCTTGTTCATGATGTTTGGATTGATGCTTGATGAAATTTCATTATTTCAAATCTACTATTCAAATTTTTTTTTTGAATCAAAAGAAATTATATATTAATTCAAAAAAACCAATATACACGAGGTGACCACACCGGTCCAACCAACCCAACAAACCTAAATCAACAATTGGGCTATCTTAGCTCTAATCTTTCTATTGCCCCAACCTCTATAAACCACACAATCAATAATATTTTTTACTATAGTTGTTGTATCTATATATTTATCAAAAATATTTGCATTCCTATAATTCCACATTTCGTAAACTGCATCTGCTGCAGCCATTCTCAACACGGCTACCTTCCAACCTTTTCCGCCTGCAACTCTGATTAACCAACCATGCTCTTCTTCCCAGTTCAACGGTTTGTGATGAATATTACACCATTAGAGCACAACATCCCAAATTTAACTTATCTTAGGGCATTCAAACATCAAATGATTTAAAGTTTCCTCCTTGTCTTTGCATAAACCACATGTGCCATCCTGAATCATATTGAATCTAATTAACCTATCTTTAGTTGCGAGCCTTCCGTGACACGCAAGCCACAAACAAAATATCGCTCTAGGTCTGGCTTTGTTATATTTGATCAGTTTTCTCCACGCAACTCTGTGTCCATTGTCAATGAGTGCTTCATTAATCTTGTTTGCCCTATACTTCCTTTGATCACACATATCATCCCAATGTTACTGAACCTGCACAATGTTATCTGTCTGGTTCAGGATCCCCTTCATAATTCAAGAATGGTTGCTTTTAATCTCACATTCCATAACAGTCTGCCTTTTGAAATAGTAAATATGAATCTATCTAACCCATAGGTTATCCACCTTATTATTAAGATTCCGGAAACATTTTAACAACAGCACTTTATTCCACACAGCTAAATTCAGGATATGGAAGCCACCTTGATTTTTAGGTCTGCATATGTCCTTCCAAGCAACAAGACTCTTTCTCTTTATCTCTTTCCCCCCACTCCAAATGAAACTCCTACAGATCCTATCAATTCTTTGTATCACACCCTGGGGAATAGGATAACTCTGCATCCAGTACTGCGCGATAGCACAAGAAATACTCTGAACTAGTTGAATTTGCCCAACATAACTCAGCAGCTTTGAAGACCAGTGATGAATTCTTCTCACAATCTTGTCAATCAATGGTAAGTAGTGATAGATATTCAACTTTTTAGTTGACAAGGGCACACCAAGATACATAAAAGGAAACTTTCCTTCATCAAACCCAGTTCTGCTCAACAGGTCCACCTTATCTCTCATAACCAACCCTGCAGAAAACAACTTGCTCTTCCTTTGATTAATGGTTAATCCTAAAGAATCAGTGAACCTCTTGAATGCCTTCAGGATCATATCCACTGAAATACTATCACCACGACAAAAAATCAAAACATCATCTGCGAAGATTAGATTGGTCAGCTTCATTGCTTCACATTTTGAGTGAATTAAAGTTGGCATTCCTTTGCATTTTGAGAAGGGTCCTGTGCATATACTTCATTACTATGACAAATAAAAGAGGTGATAATGGGTCTCCCTGCCTAATTCCTCTCTTAGCTTGTAAAAACTCAGTCAAGTTCCCATTTACCTTGAACTTATAGTAAAATATACTATTCAATTGATCATGGATAATTGGAAGTACTATGGATTGGTGCATAAATTTGTCCTAAGTTATCATGAAGGATTGATTGATGTAATGAACCAATCTACTTGCCTTAGTGCTTGATCCCTCCTTGATTTTTACTTGTGCTACATATTTTAGGAGTATGATTTCTATCATATCTCTAACATATATGGTACATAAATTGTTATTGACCGGCCTCCCATAGTATGATCTTCCTTATAGATTGTGCTACGATTGCTTAACATAGCGCTAAATTTGTCCCGAGTCGGATTATTAACTCTAACATTAATACTAACAATATTATTGTGCTAACTTTTATTTTATGCCATTTACTTTTCTTGCACCTTTACTTTTATGCTCTTTACTTTTTGCTCTTTATATTATGCTTTTATTTCATCATTTACATTTCATATTATTTATGTTTATGCTTCCTTTTTTCTTTGTCCACTTGGACTTTTCTTTTTCTTTTAAAGACATTAATAAAGGAAAATCCCTTAAAAGACTTAATTGCTTCTTTGGGCTATTGGTTACAATCCCATGCTTGGATGTTGGACTGGTAGACTTAGATTTAGATTCTTGACTCTTTGAAGAGTTGGCTTTGTTACTTTGGTTTTGACTTCTTGGCCTGGGTTCTTCTTTCATCTGATACATTTGGTTTATGTTTTGCTTATTTGGTTTGCTTGTGGCTTACTCCAAGGAATGGAACTTTGGTCTTGACTCTTGTCAAGTTCTGGTTAGTTCACTTTCACACTTGCACTTTATTGCTTTTATTAGGATAATCTATTCATCCCCCCTTCTTAAATTTTCAAAATCTTCTCCTTTTTTCAAAACCAACTTGTTTTCAAAATTAAACCGCTATCTTAATAAACCTTGACTTTGTCAAGTGATTTTCAAACTCATTTTTTCTTAAATAAATACTAATTTATTTTAATCATATCAAGACCATTTCAAAAGACTTAAAAACACACAACTCATTCAAACCATTTTGTGCCATTTGTGCACTTTTTCTTTTAAAACCTTTTATTAAGTATTAGACATGAGTCATTTTCATAGTTGAGATGTAATTCTCCTATCCCCATAGTAATGTCTTTATGTCGATTCGTTTCCACTTGAGAGAGTTAGTGAAATACTTGTTGATTTCTACCCAAGTTGGATCTCTTCTCAATAGTGATGCAAAAGTCCATTTTCATATACTCGTGGGTGATTAGTTGAGTTTTCTCCTTAAAATGACAAGTTGTCTTTCCATTTAAAATCAATCAAAACAAACCCTTTTATTATTTTTACCATAAACTACAAGGTTTTGATCCTTCATTGCACTTTGTAAGTACGTAGGCACAAGGCTCAAAAAGTTTTGTCAAACACCAAAAACCCTAAAAAATATATATTTTCTCATCTCCCTAATCTTTTGCAAACAACACATTTTAAGCCAAACATAGATTTTCAAGAGGTTCCTATAGAGTACTATAGATGTTTTGTGTGCTAACACCTTCCAATTGCATAACCAACCCCCTTACGCTTTGTCTATTTGTTTTATTAGTTTTGTTTTAAAACTTCTGTGAGTTTTGTTCTCTCTTTTCCAGTTCCTTTGGAAAAATAAAAATGTGGTGGCGGCTCTTCCTTTATGAGTTAAGTTAATCAATAGCTTAATCTCAAAATTTTCCCCGCTACAATGGTAACAACAACTTTTGCAGACCGAGTGTTTCTTGATGTTATCATAGTTTTAGGAAGTCTGTGTCAGGTTCTTGAGAAAGGGATAAATGATTCAATGAACGAAGATCGAAGATTTAGATCTTTAATGGATGAAACTATAACTCTTAGCATAAATTTGCGGGAATCATATGTCTTTTCCCACATACGGTATCATTATTCCATAATGGAACCATATATGGTAGTGAAACAGTGTAGTTGATCCAAGGAACGATGTTTTGGACTTTTGTTACGGTGGCGATGGGTGTGCCTGCAAGGTTAACACTCTGATGTCCAAGTCAATAAGAATATGAGAAGTGATGTGAAGTGAAAATAGATTTGAATTGCCTAGAAATTGTGTGTTTCCTCTCTTATACAATGGTACAATTAAAACTACTTATGGGATGCGACGTGTTGTGTAATAGATTGTCTGATTGATCTAGACGGTGTATGATGCATAAGAGTTTGCAATCACCTACCCTTCTTGATAGTGAGAGCTCACATGTTCCACATGTATACATCCTCATCATTCGCTTATGGGTTTTCCATATTGGGCTAGGCGGCCCAAAACATAATCTTTTGTAGAACTTTATTGATAAATAATATAAGTTTAAAAAAATGGACAATCGACCAATTTTCGGTGCAAAAAAGATAGAGAGGTCAAAATTGTTTATATCATAAAGGGACTAATTTCGTAAATCATGTAAATTGAGAGAGAAAAAATATAATTAAACTGAATAAATATTATAATATAAATATTTTGAAATATATCTAGATTAAAGTAATATAGGTTTAAAGAAAAATATCATAAAAAAATAAAGTATGTATAAAACAAGTTTTTTTTTTAATTTTAAAAATATATTTTGAAAATAAACATATCTTTTTATTTTATTTTTTTCAACTCTAAAATAGTTTTAAAAAATAAGATTATCAAATTTTTTTTTTGCAATTAAAAAAAAAATTTATAAAATAATTTTAAAAATTAAAAATCGAAACTCGTTCAAACAATCTCTGACTCGATTTTGGAAATTTTACTTAAAATTTCAAATTTAATAAATATTATTATAATATTCTTTAAATTAACAATAAACATTCATTTACCTTTATAATATTCTTTGAAATATATATATATATATATATATATATATATATATATATATATATATATATATATATATATATATATATATATATATATATATAATATAAATGTGACAAAACGGATTTGACTCGTCGAACATATATGTTTTCTCTGTATTTTTTTACAGGTTGAATCAAGGTTTTATACATTCACTCACTTAATTTAATTATTTGATATGAAATTTAATAAATAAATCTATCTTTAAACACTACTTAATTAATCTTCTCAACAAACATGGCAAGTATTATATACTTTCCGTAAAAGAATTTATATAAAATAATATTCCTAAATTTTTTTTAAAATTATATAAATTATTTAAATAATTTATATAATTTTTACAAAAAATTTAGAAATCAATTTTCTTTTTAAAAATATATGGACCAACTTTTTTTTTTGTAAATATAATATATGGACCAACTTAATAAAATCACTAAAAACATAATTATCGATGGTTTTTTAAATATTACTCTCCCTATCCCAAATTATAAACTACTTTGTAAAAAAAATATTTTAAATTATAAGTTATTTTACAATTTCAATATACCGTTTAGAATATTTTTTCTAATATACTATCATCTATCATTTTTTATTATTATTTTGACAAAACATTATTTTTGATCCTTTAACTTTACCTCAGAGTTCATTTGGGTCCCTTAACTTTAAGAAGTGTCATTTTGGTCCCTTAACTTTTCAAAACGTTTCATATTAATCTTTTTCATCTTATTAGCAAACGAAAAATTCAAAAATCAGTCACTAAAATTCGTCGCTAGTAAGACAAAAGGACTAATATGGAACGTTTTGAAGAGTTAAGGGACCAAAATGACACTTTTTAAAGTTAAGAGACCAAAATGAACCCCGAGGTAAAGTTAAAGGACAAAAAAGGATATTTTGCCTATTATTTTATAATTTTTTTCATTTTTCATTTATATGTAATAAATGAATGATAATATTATAAAATCACAAATCATTTATTTTTTTCATATAATATTAATTACGTTTTTAAAACGTCTTACCATTTAAGATAGAGGTAGGACAATTGTAATGATATTATTAAATTCAGTTGTAATGATATTAATGAACCACCGACGTTATAGTAAGCAAGATGGCTTTGGCAAATTGCTTCCATTATATATTTTTTATATCAATATAAAATATAAGGTTGAATAACTGTGAGATTAGCGAAATTCAATTTAGAATTTTGAATAAGGATATAAATATTTAAAAAATACATTTGAATTATTTAAATAATTGATAAGTTTGATTGTTAATTAAATTGACAAGTGTGATTATTCAATTTAGAGTTTTGAATAATGATATAAATATTTAAAAAATACATTTAAATTCAAACCTCGTGCAAATGTAAATTAGCATCCAAATATTCTTTTAAAACATATTTCATTGAAATTGTAAAATAACTTATAATTTAAAACATATTTTTTTTTGACAAAGTAGTTTATAATTTGGTACAGAGAGAGTAATATTTAAAAAACTGTCGATAATTATGTTTTTAGTGATTTTATTAAGTTGGTCCATATATTTTTATAAAGAAAATAAATTTCTAAATATTTGTAAAAATTATATTTAAATAATTTATATAATTTTTACAAAAATTCAGGAATATTATTTTATATAAATTCTTTTACAGAAAGTATATAATACTTGCCATGTTTGTTGAGAAGATTAATTAAGTAGCGTTTAAAGATAGATTTATTTATTAAATTCCATATCAAATAATTAAATTAAGAAAATTTTATATTTTCTATATGAGGATATTTTAGTAAAAAAAATATAATGTAGGATAGAGGAATAAATAATGGGATATGGGATAAAAATTTTCTTTTACATTTTTAAATTTAAAAAATGCACTGTCCACACGCCCTGTCCCCTTTTTATGTTGGCATTGCTTGTTTCTCACCCCTAATTTCTTTCTCTAAACTCACAAACAAGCAATAAAGTTTGTAGTTTTTTTATTTGGTCTTTTTTCCCTTTTGTCAAATGGTCATAGTCATGACTTTGTCTCTAAACGGAGGCATTATTGTTATTAGCATATGGTAGTTGTTGTATATGGAGTTGAAGTAGCAAGCATCCGTGTAGCCTTCTAAAACCTGTGCATAAAATAGTTGTTGATGTCTTTTATCGTAGAGTTGTGTTTTGTTTTTGTTTTTATATATTCACCCGTCAGAGATAATTCTAATCGAGATCTATGACGTACTAAATCATGAAATCTCTTAAAATTAGTATTCAAACATTTATTCTACACATGGTAATGGTAAGAGTATAACTTCTCTAGATTAAACTCCTGCTAGTTGATTTAAAGGTTACTTAATATGAATATCATCATTTGTAAACAAGTTGTTTTCATACATATTTAAATGTATCTATAGTTAGAAATAATATAACAATGATGTTATAAACAACTTGGAAATATTTAGCACAATTGATTGATGATCCTGTCTTTTATCATACAATATAGAACTTGATGGTGACCCTTTTAACCATTCAAGTCAAACATGAGAAAGCTTCAAAGCCTTCATACATGCAATCACCTGCTCCTTTCTTGTATCCTATACGTATTCATGTTCCCACCCACTTTGTTGCTACATACTTTTAAAGACTAATTCACCTATATAACAACAAACCATGTCAAATATTTGCATTGATCACACATACTTCTTCTTGAGCCAAATTTTCTGATAACAAAATATGATGACAGAATATCAGAAAATTCACCCTGCTAATGATTTGGAGTCACAAACCAAACCAACAATTCCTTTGTATCCTCGAAACATTTCAAAGTCCGATAGACGCGATCCTTTGCAATATGATTATTTCAATCCACCGATTCCGAAACGTAAGTTTCAAGTGAGGCACTCCCTGCCACCAAAGAAGAAAAGAAGTTGCTGCTGCAGGTTCCTGTGCTGCACCTTCACTATATTGCTGATTCTTATCATTGCAATATCCATCACCATTGGAACACTCTACCTTGCTTTTAGGCCAAAGCTTCCTAAATACTCGGTAGACCGATTGAGAATAACTCAGTTCAATCTTTCTGATAATAACAATCTCTTTGTTACCTTCGATGTAACAGTAATTGCTAGAAACCCAAACAAGAAGATTGGAATATACTATGTAAGTGGAAGCAATATAAGTGCTTGGTATAAAGAAACAGAATTATGTGGAGGGTCTTTGTCGAATTTCTATCAGGGTCATCGGAATATAACCGTGCTTAATCTGCCTTTATCGGGTCAAACACAGGATGCAACTGGTTTAGTAAATACTTTGCAGCAGCAGCTGCAAGAGAAAGGTAATTTACCTCTTAATATTAAGGTGAATCAGAACGTAAGGGTTAAGATTGGTAAGTTGAAGCTGTTTAGAGTAAAGTTTCATGTTAGGTGTGAGGTTGTGGTGGATAGCCTTGGTGCTGATAATGATATTAGCATTTCAGACAGTAGTTGTAAGTTCAAGCTCAGGCTATGAATTGATTGGTACTAAGTTAATTAGTAGAATTTGTGTCATAGTTGTAATATTAATACTTGTTTTGTTCTTTTATGGTTTCCTTATGATGATTTTGATTTAGAATAATAAAGGGATGAAAGATATTCCCTCAAAGTTTGTTCAACTTATTTTAGTACCTATTAAGTATATAACATTTGTACCATATTGATTTCTTTTTATTTAAAGCAACAAACTTATTTCAATAATGGTTTGTTTTAGTATAATTCAATAATATTTTAAAGAGAGAGAAAAAAAATCAAATGTTACAAACTATTGAGAACTACCCTAGCATAAATAAATATATTACAATACAATGTGGAAAAGTAAAATCAATTTCATAATCTGAGCAATTGGGAAAAAAAAATTGGAGCTATTCATAGAAAAGTCAATGAAGCCTATAGCAAGTTGGAAAAGCTTAGAGTGATTAATCCCACTGTGGACAATATACAAGAGATAATTAAAGCTGAAAAAGAGTTAAATACTTCCCTTGAGATTAGATAAACTTGGTGGAGCCAACGCACACAAAAAGTGATTGGCTTAGAGAAGGAATCAGAAATACCAGGTACTTCCACTAAAGCGCTACCCAAAAAAGGAAAAAAAACCCTCGTCAATAGGGGTGGACAACAAACACCCACCCAAAAATAACCGACCGAACCGTTGTGTGGTTTTCTTTTCGGATCGGTTTCACGGGTTAGACGGTTGGCGCACACGGGTTCAAGGGGGTGTGTGTGGTCGGTTACGGTTGAGACTTTAGGACCCAACGAAATCCGAGTCCGGCCGATTTTATAAAATGCTAACTTAGGCCCATGCCAAATATGAAATCCAGTATGTCCAGCCCAACATGAACATCCAATGACCCAGCCCTCAACAAGACCTAACACTAACACAAAACAAGATCAGATTCACTTTTCTTTTAACCCTAAAGTTTCAGCGTCGTTACCGGTCACCCTTCTTCATCCCTAAAAGCAAAACGAAGGTGATGTGTTTTTTTCGCTATTTTTCATTTTTTCTAAGTTCTTTGTCACCCTTTTTTGTTATTTAAGACCGGATTCACTAAGTTCTTCATTGTTTTTTTTTTTCTAACTTATTTTCTAATATTTTGAATGCAATTCAAACATTCAGATTTTGGAATTTCAAGAGTTCTTTGAGTTAACTGAAGGTTAGAGTTTTGTTTCTGTTTTACTTGTTTTAATCTTTTTTTTTTAATAACTCCATTTGTGTTCTTTTTACGGAGATATGCAAGTAGCTGAAGAAGTTGGAAACTTGCAAGAAGCTGGAAACATTCAAGGAGCTGGAAATATTCATAATAACGGTAAGTTTAGATTTAGTTTATGTATGATTATGTGAGTTTAAGCTAATTTTATGTTTTTGTTTTTGTTTCTGTTATTGTATGTTATTGTATGAATGAGTTTATGTTTATTTTCTGGTGTTGTTTGGTTGCTAAATAAGAGTGTATATTTCTTATTATGTTTATTACTATATGTAGAATTTGATCTGAAGAAGTAGATTTAGGTGTTTATTACTATAATGAAATAATGTGAATTTGTTTAGATCAAATAGATACTGAATTTGGTTAGAAACTGAAATTATGTATGTTAATGTAAATATGTAAATATGCTAATAACAGATTTGTTTAGAAACTGGATTTAGATTTTATGTATGCTTAGAAAAAAAATTGGATTTAGAAACTTAAGAGGTTTGAATTTAGAAACTAAATTATTGCATTAAGAGTGTACTTAGAACTGCAGAATGTAATAAGTTATTGATTCTGTAACTAAATTTGTGTTGAAATTATACCAGAATGTATATAACAATAACATTAAAATCTGTGTTGAAATTTATGTTAAATCATTATACCAGAAACATTAAACCAGAATGTAACTAAATTTATGTTGAAATCAATGTTGAATCATTATACCAGAAATATTAAACCAGAATGTAACTAAATTTATGTTGAATCATTATACCAGAAACATTAAACCAGAATGTAACTAATTTACACCAGAATTATTACACCAGAATGTATAAACTAAGATCTAGAAAATCTAATTGAATTACCAAAGCAGAATCAATTACAAATCTGAACATATTATGAAAATTGAATGAAACATAAAAATTCTTAAACAATTTAATTATGGAATCACATTGATAGAGTTAGATTAAAATAAGTGGATGTTACTAAAATAAATTGTGGAATTACAGTGACATAGTTAGACTGAAATAAGTGAAAGTTACTAAAACAATTAAATTGTGGAATCACAATGACAAAGTTAGACTTAAATAAGTGAATGGAGAATTCATCAATTATAATAGTTAGAGTAGTCAAAAACACAGTGACAAAGTCCACATCATGAAAACATCAAGATCTATAAAACACAAATTGATCCAACATTCATATGGTGGTGAGAATGAGAAAGAAATTAAGTATAAGTGTGTGTTATAAAACAAAACCTGTTAATTCAGAAACAATGATATTCTTATAGAGAGAAACAAATGATAAGGTAAAAAACATGAGATTTGGGGTAGCCCTTGAGTTTGATGAAGCAAGAGTGTATATAAGAAACAGACATGTAGAGGGTTATGCTAATGATGTTGTCTTGTGTTAGTGAATGGTGGTGGAAATTATGATTCATAACAAACGGGTTCCCTATTCCACATTACCATTCATTATTATGTATCTATATATCTATATCTATATACTATTATGTATCTATATATCTATATCTATATCTATATACTATAACATTAAAATAACTTTTTAAGGTAACAGAAATGCATGCTTATAAAAATTGTTAGAGTTAAGAATTGTGAAAAAGTGAAGGGCCAAAAAGAGAGGTGTGGAAGAGAAAAAGAAAAGAGTATTGTATAGTGTTAATCCAACATTCTAATGTGAGAATATTGAAGTTAGCAACATTCCAGTGTAAGAATTAAAACTTAAGTCATGAATCATCTACTTTGAAAATAAGCATCTAAACACTTAACGAGTTAATGACGTTGGATGTGTGTTGATTATAATCTTCATTAATTTTCAGTAATGGAGAATGTTACTCAAAACCAGCCTTCTTCATTAACATCTGGTGTTGCTGCAACTGATGTTGCTGCCCCTGAAATTCATGTTGTTGGGCTTCCTCCACTTGGAAAGAAGAGAAAACAAAACGCTAATGGTCCTAGGAAATCCTCTTCTGCCTGGGACCACTTTATTAAATTGCCTGATGAAATTGAGCCAGTAGCTGCTTGCAAACACTGTCATAAGAAATATCTGTGTGATCCAAAAACCCATGGGACATCTAACATGCTTGCTCACACAAAAGTATGCACCAAGATGCCACATAATGATCATACTCAAACCGCTCTCTCATTTGCTAGTGGAGAGGGTGGTGGCTTGGTTGCTGCAAGCCAACGATTTAATCTGGAAGCTTATAGGAAGGCTATTGCTCTCTTTGTGATCCTAGATGAACATCCTTTTAGGGTAGTTGAAGGGGAAGGGTTTAAGGTTCTATGCAAACAATTACAACCCCAATTAACTATTCCATCAAGGAGGACTGTGGCGAGGGACTGTTTTCAACTTTTTGTTGATGAAAAAGTAAGATTGAAAGGTTATTTCAAATCTGATTGTAATAGGGTAGCCTTAACCACTGATTGTTGGACATCCATCCAGAATCTTAGCTACATGACCCTAACTGCACACTTCATTAACAATGACTGAAAGTATGAAAATAGAATTCTAAGTTTTTGTTTAGTTCCTAATCATAGGGGTGAGACAATTGGTAGGCAAGTTGAAGAGATTTTAAGGGAGTGGGGAATAAGGAATGTGTCCACAATCACTGTGGACAATGCAACATCTAATGATGTAGTTGTTGCTTATTTGAAGAAAAGGATTAATAATATGGGTGGTTTAATGAGTGATGGATCTTGTTTTCATCTTCGCTGTTGTGCACGCATTCTAAATCTGGTGGTTCGTGATGGATCTTCATAAGTCATTCCACCAACTAGCTTCAGTCCACTGTGAGTTGAAAAGATCATCCATGAATTTGAACACAATTTTAGCCTCAATGGGATATGAAATGAAGCAGAAGTATGACAAATATTGGGGAGAAATTGAAAATATCAACAAGTTTATTTACTTTGGTGTGATTCTTGATCCTCGATACAAGTTAGCATATGTGGAGTGGTGTTTTAATGATATGTATAGTGATGAGTCAGTGCCTTTCACTAATCTGATTGATGACATAAAAAAAGGGGTTGTTTAAACTATTCAATTGGTACAAGGGTATACATGACCAGCGACATGGTACTAGTTCAATGAGTTCGGGTTCACCTGGTGATGGTGTTATTCCTACTGCTGAAATTCCATCTCATAATGCAAGGGTTGAAGCTTTTAAAGAGCACCTAAAACAAAAAGATTCAATAGATAAAAAAAATGATCTTGAGAGGTACCTAGATGATAATTGTGCTGATGATGTTAACTTTGACATCCTTATGTGGTGGAAACAAAACTCTTGTAGATATCCTGTTTTAGCAAAAATGGTGAGAGATGTTTTAGCTAGTCCCGTGTCAACTGTCGCTTCTAAAAGCATGTTTAGTACCGGGGGCAGAGCTCTAAACACATATAGAAGCTCGTTAAGCCCTGCAATGGTAGAGGCTTTGATTTGTGCACAAAACTGGTTGAAACCCACTCTTAATCAATTCACGGACCTGAATATAAATGAAGATTTTGAGGTGTCTTTCACTACTGTATCAAGTATATACAATTTTGTATTTAGTCTACTAATATATTGGCTTTGATTTTGCAGAATTTAGTTTACTGATATAAAAATTTTGTTTAATGTTTTGCAGAATTTGGTGGTCCATCTGCTAGTGGATCAACATCTGGTGGTGAATCTAATGCTGTTGGAAGAGAAAAAGACCCAGTTGCTGGTTCATCTCAATCTCAGACTTGATGCTGGAATGGTATGTGCATTTTCCATTTGATTTACTTATATCTATGTTTATTAATATAAGCCAATATCCTCAACAATACCTAGCAGTGGTGGTGATTCTAATGTAATAATTTTTTTTTTGTTTCGTTTCAGTTTCTTTTTTTGGAGTCATTTATGAAAATGACCATATTTTGGGCTACTAATTATTATGGATAATCAACTTATATATCAGCATATATCCTCAACAATTCATCTTTTTTTGGTGATAATAGATCAACCAATATCCTCACATGATAGGTATTTGCTCCATTAAAAATATATTGCATTATGTACTTGTTGTATGATACTGATTTTTTTGGTGATACTGATTATTATTGAAAATATATTGAAATTGTGACAAGGTACTTGCTGTATGATTATTATGCAGGTGCTTGTTGGTCATTTTTAGCTACCGACACTATTGAAGGGATAAACAAAATTATGACAGGGTATTTTGGCATTTCTGAACAAGGGCTGGTAGATTATGATACAAGGTATAATAGTGGTTGTGGTGGTGGACTCATGGACAATGCATACCAATTTATCATTCAAAACAAAGGTATCGACCCTGAAGAAGATTACCTGTATCAAGGTCATCAAGAACCTTGCAAAAAAGACAGGGTACTTTGCAAAAATACTTATAGATTGCCTTATCATTCACTTTAACTTGTTATTGTTTATTTATACTACCATTTACAATGTGTTACCTACTTCTAATCCTACAGTTAAAAAAGTGTGTCGTTACTGTTGGCGTTTATACTGATGGCCTTCAATGGATGAGAAAAAACTTTTAAAAGTTATTGCACTCCAACCTGTTGCTAGCGTAGGCATATGTCGTAGCAAGGCTTTCCAAATGTACAAGAAGGTTGAGCTCAATGGTTGATATTGTAACATAGTTTCACATATTACTAGACTGAATTTGCTATAATATGCTTTTTTTTTTAATTTATTTCAGGGTATCTTCAGTTTCTCTACTTCTCTGACAGTGATGATGTTGTGATGGTGATGCAGTTCTTCAGTTTTCATGAAAATGTTGAGGATATATTGGCTTATAATGAATGTATTAGTTTATTACTTGAATGATGGTGAAATTGTAATATAATTTTAATACTTATCACTTGGATGGTGAATAACATTTAGAATGAAGTTTATGGTATTAATGTGATTAGTGTTGAAGGAATGATATAATTTATGTTAGAATTTATTGGTTCAAACCGATTCAACCCAACCGAATGAACCGTTTAAACCGATAAACTGTCAACCGATAAAACCGAATTTAGTTTTGGGTGAAATTGGGTTCAATTTTTTCAACCGTGGGTTAGTTCGGGTTAACTATTTTGGGCCCGAACCCACCGATAACCGACAGCCGTCCACCCCTACTCGTCAATAACATTTACTATCAATCTATTAAAAATACATGGCATGTTTCACTAAAATTTTGTTATACTATATTATAGATAAATTGGTAATTAATAAATACCACAATTAAAACACTCTTAAACCTTTTTTTGAATGACAAGTGTCACACATTTATTGTCAAATTTGCATTTCAAATTTTATCTTTCTATTGTCCCACATTATTTTCTCTCCTCTCCCTTATAACACCCTTCTAAACCCAACAAATAATTTAGCGCATAAATCAATAATTAAATCAGAATAAATCACCGACAACGGTGTCACATGCTTCATAAAAGCATTCTTATCACACATTCTGTTTCGTAACACGGGTTTCAAATAAGGGTTAATACCCATTTTCCCCCCTGCCATATAGGCGAGATTTGAAAAACCACCCTAGAAAAAAAACTTGCATAAAATACCCTGACTTATCAAAATTATTTCATGGTAGACCTTTTGCACGCCACATCACCAAAATTGCTTATGTGTCATCTTTTTTTCATCTTTTCTTTTAAATTTAAATGCCACATGGGTTAATGGTGAGTTGTAATGTCCAAAATACCCCTAAATCCAAAAACATTAACTTAATCTTCTTCCTTCCACAAGTTGTCCAGGTTTTGTGCCCTAAAAAACTAGTCTTCTTCGCATCCAGTCGTCTTCTTCATCGCAACCAGGTTTTACACGTCTTCTTCGCATCCAGTCTTCTTCTTCATCGCAACCCTTTTTATCTTCTTCATATCATCTTCACCTCATCTCGTCTTCTTGTTGAACCCAAATCATGAGCAAACAAGTATGCTCAAACTCTAGCACGTCTTCTAATGGAAGAAAAATCCCAAGATGCAGCCATAATATAAAGATGAAGATGTTTGTTTCAAAATCGATGGAAAATCCTGGCAGAAAGTATTGGAAGTGCAGGTTTTGGGGTAAAGAAGATGACTGCAACTTATTCCATTGGGATGACGAGTTTTTTGGTGGAGAAGAAACAACTTTCATGGAAGAAGAGATTGTAGATCTAATGAGCAAAATGGAGATAGCTTTTACCAAGGAGATTGAAGAATTGAAGAGGAATGTGTCTAGCTTAAGGATTAGGATCAATTTTGTAATAGTTGTGCTTGTTGCCTCATGTATTTTTTTTCTTTTTGGGTCGTGTAACAAATTAGGATCAATGTAATGTAATGAAGTTTATTGGTAATGTTATTGTATACATTGTTGTAACAAAATGTCATGTGTTTACTAGTATACATTGTTTTGACAGCAGACCACAAGACTGATATCAGTAATGTTCCTAATTACTAGTATACTAGTATACATTGTTACAGTTGATGTGTTGTGTACATTGTTATAGCTTTGTACTATTGTTACAGCTGATGTGTTTACTAGTATACATTGTTACAGCTTTGTACTATTGCCAAGTTATTGTATACATTGTTGTATTTGATGTCTTGAGTGTTAAAACTCTTGGTGATGTTTTTGTATAGCTTGTTGTAACTAGATGTCTTGTGTTTACTAGTATACATTATTTTGACAGCAGACCACAAGACTGATATCAGTAACAATGCTCCTAATTACTAGATGTCTCAATAACAGAACACAAGAAGATTAACATAATAACTAGATGTCTCAAATACTCCATTTGGCATAAGCAGAACAAAGTATTACATAACAAAGCATAGTTTTAATAAAACAGAACAAAGTAATACAGAATGTCAAAGTATTACACAAAAAAACATGGTTGTTCAATATCCTCCCAAAGTATTACACAAAATAGTCATAATGTTCCTATTTTACTGTGTCATTCTTCTCTCAATATCCTCCCACTTGTTTTTTTCTGCACAGAGGCCTCTTCATCTAACATCAAAGGTGCTTCAGGTGTTGAACCAACTCCACCAATTTGTCTTGCATTCCTCACCTCCTTCAATCTCTCACTGCACCTCTTTTTCTTCACAACAGATTGAGTAGCACTTTTCTTCTTTGCAGCCTTTTTTTTCTTGGCAACAGGGTGAGTAGCAGGCTCAGTTGTAGGCACATTAACTCTGCTTGTTGTAGGTGCAGTTGGTGCATTGTTGGCAGGTGTTGGATTTACCACATGTGATTGTTGCTCTTCAAATGCATTCATCATGTCATCCAGCATAACATCTATGTCTGCTTCATTCATTTCTTGGACAACTGTTTCAGCAACATTATTTTGTGCATCATTATTTCCTTGGTCAGTATTTGGTGCATGTTCATTATCAGTTAGTGGGGCATTCTCATTGTCAGTTGGTGGAGCAGATATGGATGGCTTAGTCCTTGGTGTTTTTCTCTGCAAGAAAATTAATACAACAGCAGAATGTAAGAATATTAACATAACATCAGAATGTAAAGGAAATATCAAACATTGTTGTTATACCTTTCTCTTCAATGCATTAGGATCCTGCACATTTCTTTGACACTTTCTTGAGTTATGGCCAAATTTGTCACACTTTGTACATCTATATGCTACTCCAAATCTCCTCAGCCTTGCCCCACTTTCATCATGCTCTCTAATCCTTAACTTCTTAGGCCTTCCTGGACCCTTCTTATACTGAGGTGGCAACATGTTCTCACCATCCACTGCAAGCCACATATCCATATCATTGATTGGACTAACATTGTTTTCATAGCAAGTTTTGTAAGCATCCCTCATGTAACAAGGGTCAACAAATGTCTCAGGGTCCAAATTCTGATAATGCATTGCAGACACAGCATGCCTACATGGTATACCAACAAGCTCCCAAAATCCACATGAACATCTTTATTTTCCTATGTCAACAACAAATTGCAACCCATTGTATGGATGATGCACCTGCCATAGGTCAGCCATACTCCTTGTGGGTATCCATTCTCCACTCATCATAGTTTCCTTGTCTAGTCTTTTCCTAGGATTAGGCATAACCTTATGTGTCCATTTTTTAAGTTTCACTAAGTTATTGGCAATCCTATTCATCAAATAATTCCTAATCCATTCTACCATTGTGAGAATAGGTTTATCCCTAGCTTGTAAGATAGTACTATTAAAAGATTCACTCAAATTATTCATTAACACATCACACTTAGGATAGAAACTAAATGAATGCTTACACCATAACTTGGTAGGCACTCCCATCAACCACTCCCATGCTTTCTTGTCTAGTGTCCTCAGCTCATTCATCTTTTTCTCCCAGGCTTGAAAGTATGTAGCCTTGGCAGCCCCCATTAATAGATCTCTAATTGCAGCTCCACCACCAAATTTCTTCTTGAAATTTCCGTAGAGATGTCTGAGGCATATTCTATGCTCAATATGTTCAAACATGTCTTCAAACACACTTACAAGACCCTGAAACAAACGTACACAAAGCTAATAAAGAGATCAATACAAATACACTAAGAATTAAAGACATATGGGCACATGGATAATTATTACCTTCTGTTGATCTGAGATAAAAACATACTTCCTTTCACACCCAATGTCTTCCATGAGCAACTCCATAAACCATTTCCAGTTATCCTTAGTTTCAAATTCTACAACACCAAAAGCCAAAGGGTAGTATTGGTCATTTGGATCCCTTGCCACAACAACTAGTAACTGACCACCATATTGAGTCTTAAGGTGACAGCCATCCACTCCGATAAATGGCCTACATGCCTTAGTGAACCCTCTCTTGCAACCATCAGGGCAAAAATAAAATCTTCCAAACCTTGGTGGTAGGGTTGGTAATGGCCTCTCAGTGTTAATCTTGACTGTATTTCCTGCACAGTGCTTCTTCAACTCAGCTGCATATCTCCATAGCATGTTAAATTGCTCCTTTGCATCTCCTTCAATAATTTCCTCAGCCATAGATCTAGCTCTCCAAGCCTTCCCTTTGGTTATGCCAATTGAATATTTCTGCCTTAGCTCAGACATTATTTCTCCAACTTTAACTTTACCTTGTGACTTCCTTTTTTCAACAATAAGTTTAGATACCCACTTGGAATTGGCAGACTTGTTATTTAATACCCTTGCACATGTGTGTGTCCCCACCCAAGTTTTTATTTGGTAAGTGTGCCTATCCCCCACTTTACTACACAAAGCTAAAAAACCACATTTACCCTTGCACTCTACCCTAACCCTATAACTCTCATTCTTAACAAACTTTATCTCTCTACCATTTAACACTGACCACTTCCTAATAGCATCTTTAAATTCAGAAAGAGAATTGAATTCGATACCTAATTTGAATTGAAAGTCTTTGTTGAGCAGCTCACCTCTAAACTTCTCAAACTTTGGCTTGGAATGCTTCTCCTCTATGTCACTTTCATCAGGGTCAGAGCTATCCAATTCCTCACTTTCATACTCCACCTCATTACTTCTAGAGTTACTTGGATTCCTTTGTGAACAAGATCCCAACACATGTTTAGGTACTTCGACAATGACTTTGGCCCCCTTCTTAATGGGTGTCATCTTCTTTGGATCCTTTGATGCCCTAACCTTGAATCTCAATGACTTACCTTTAACCTGAACCATATTTCCCTTTTCTGGTATGACCACTTCCTCAAGTACCACATCATCATTTTGTTCATCCACTTCATCACGAGCTCTCTCTTCTTCGCTGTCATCAAATGTTATGTCTTCATCACTACTATCTTCTTCACTGCAGTCACTAAAAACATCAACATCCGAGTTCGACACCTTAGTCATCATGTCTTTAATACCGTGTTCTACCCAAATATGACCAACCACATTACAAGACATGCTGTGAGATGCAATGTCTCTAGCTTGAACATCATCAACAACATGAGTAAACCCTTCGTCCACCTGTGGAATGCTCCTCCATAACCTGAATCCTTCGTAACCCCACTCTCTAACCAAACTAACAGCTTCAAAGAAACTCCATTTATCAGAGTCTTGACCTTCAACGATTGTTTCACTCCCTCCCCGGTAAAAGATGTGACCTTGATGGACAATGTTTCCACCGTGATGGAAAATGACTCCAAACACACCCATTTCTGCAAATACAAATCAAACCAGCAATGAACAACACCGAAAATCTAAATGCAGGAAAACATCAACAAAATAGGTAAATATCATACCTTTTTCGTATCAACAGACGCGATTCCTAGAGTCAATGGAAGAAGACGGACTGGTTTCGAACGAACAAGGTGGAGTGAACTGTCAATGGAAGAAGACGGAGTGAAACAGTAAACCTAATTGTTAGGGTTGGAATCGAGACAGATGAAATGTCTTGATTTGCAACTATGAAATGTTTTTGGATTTAGGGGTATTTTGGACATTACAACTAAC
The DNA here is from genome assembly GCA_022829125.1 of Lathyrus tuberosus. Classification (NCBI taxonomy): domain Eukaryota; kingdom Viridiplantae; phylum Streptophyta; class Magnoliopsida; order Fabales; family Fabaceae; genus Lathyrus; species Lathyrus tuberosus. Next base: position 8,324,649 of record JALAZF010000193.1, read on the forward strand.
CATTAACCCATGTGGCATTTAAATTTAAAAGAAAAGATGAAAAAAAAATGACACATTGTCGCTACTCGAAAAATAGTCGACCGGAGGCGAAAAGGAAGAAAACAGAAGAGTCGCCATCGAACTTTATTTATCCCATGAGGGGAAGGGAAAACATCGAGAAAACCCGAAGAAAAAAAAGGATAAGATGGTCTCGCAACCAAATTATGGGTTCGGAAGCCGGTTATGCGAGGGGAAGGTATTAGCACCCCTCACATCCATCGTACTCGATGGGAACCATTTGCTTGTCTATGCGTAAGGATGTTTGCTAAAAATATTTCTTTCTAAGAGTGTTCTAAAGAGGGAGAGAGAAAGGTGAGAACCGAAGAATGTGAAAGAAAATAAGAGAAAAGATGGGGAGAAGAAAAGGGGACTCGATAGGACTTCGCGGTCCTATGCCTACGTATTCCCTCGTGCAATGGGAAAGTCAGAGTCAACGTAGTTCGGAGGACTACGGGAGATGGATAGAAGGTGGCTCGCCAAGATCATCACAATCTTGTGCCTACGTATCTTACATTCGGACAAGAATAAAGAATCAGAGCAATCGTAGTTCGGCCTACGATTTGTTGGTGTTTTTTATGGACGATGCTAACGTGTGGGTTCTAGCAGTTAGGTGTATTGCGGCTCGTTCGTGGAGTCTTATGCGTTACCTGTTTGCGGTAGAATGGACGTAGCATGTCCTTTTTGAAAAGGTGGATTTTCTCCATCAAGGCAAGATGTCTCATTTGATTTGTGAAGGTTGATTTTAAGGGCGGAATAAGTCCTCGGATAGGAACTCCTTCGGGTAGTACCCAATTCTTTATCTCAAAAGATTTATTGTGAAAGTTGTGTGGCGAATACAGTTATGTCTTCATATTAAAAGACGAGTATCAAGACCACACACTCTAAAGTGAGCATCCTAATACTCGAAGAGGAAGAGGTCTTCACCTAATCCTCTCTCTTTAGTTCAATACAAAGAGAACTTTATTCTCTTATTAAAGGTGTTTTGAGTTAGATGGTAAGTGTTTTACGACAGTGAACCCTAAAGGTAATGTCAAGCACTCGGGATAGGAGAAGGCCTTCGCCTAACCACTCCACGACCATCTAAGTTTATTAAGAAAATGTTTGAAAATGCACTTGGTACAAGACCAAGGTTTTTAGACACAAGGAGATGAAATAAAGAGAGAAGAAGGTTTTTGAAAGAAAGAGTGGTGAATATAGTCACGTCTTCGTATTGAAAGACGAGTATCGAGACCACGCACTCTAAAGTGAGAATCCTAATACTCGAAGAGGAAGAGGTCTTCACCCAATCCTCTCTCTTTAGTTCAATACAAAGAGAAGTTTTGAAAATGATCACTTGGTACTAGACCAAGGTTTTTTGACTTTAGAAGAGAATGAAAATGAGAAATGGAATAAGTTGATGAATACAAGAATGTGGTCAAGAGAAAAGTCAAGAAAGACTTAAAATCAAGATCAAGTAGAAATAATCAAATCCCTAGCTCACAAAATTATTAGTCAAATAAGTTAATAGAAATTAGAAATCAAAGATTAAAAATCTAAATATTTACATTTCAAATAAGATTTAAAATTAAAAGATTAATCTAATAAGAGAATATTTTTGAGATTTTTCTAGTTAATAACTAAACTAATACTCTAAATGACTATTATTAAATAAATATTAAATCAAATTAAACAATGTAAATATATTCCTAAATTCAATATTACTAACTAAAAACTTTGAAATAAAAGGACAAAATAAAAAAAATTGAAATCAGTACAAAGTTAAGAACAAAAAATTAATTAAAAACAACTAAATACTAAAGTTAAAACCTAAACAAATTTATAAACTAGTTGTTAATTAAAAATGCTAACTAAAACAAATTAAGAATGAGGAATCATATGGGTTTGACCCATCATCCCTAAGAAGAAACACGGCTGGCCCAAAAAAGGAAAGGGTGGAAATAGCACACTGGACCAAAAAAGGCCCAAACGAATGAAAAGTAGGGTTTGTCTGAAATCAAAGACATCAACGCCTTGCCTATTCTCTCCCTCAAACACGGTCAAAGACCAAACAGTCAAAGAAAATTGCTCATTTGAAATGAACAAGTCAGTCTTCAATCATCAAAAGAGCCAAAAACATGGTAAAGCGAAGAAATGCTTCCGATATTGACCTTCCTCGCATAATCTGTATGCCTCTAGATCTCTCCGCCTTGGTCTCGTTTCTGTTCTTCCTCGTCTTGGTTTCGCGACTCAGCCTCCGTCTCGTTCGATCGCGCGGTGGTCCTTGATCTATCCTCAAATCTCCGCTCGCCGCGATGAAAGTGGGTACGTGGTGGATTTGCGACGACGGTGAGGTGGTGGTGGTTGTTTAGTGCGAATCGTGGTGGTTCGCGGTGATCGGAGGGAGTTGCGGTGGTTGGAGGAAGGTTCGATGGAGAGGCTAGATCCAAGGTTATGGTTTGTGATTATTGACTTGTAGGTTTTAATTCAGGAAGGTTGGTTGAAGAAGGTTAGAAGGTTTTGGCAAATGATTTTTTGTTGTGAGTTAATGAAGATGGAAATCAGAAGGAAGAAGAGGACATTGTAGCGAGCGATTTTGGACGCGGTTCTTAAGCGCTGGTCGCTCTCTGCGGTTGAGCTTAAAACTACAGGTCGATTCATTTTTTATCCTATTGAAGCTGATGAAGGAAGGGAAATAGATGTCTCCAATTAACCCTGCTTTGCGTACTGAGTTTAAACAGTGGTCTGTTAGGTTACGGATGCTATCAATGTGGGGGGCCTTTGTACTGGTTATTTGTATTTTTGCCAATACGGTTTTCTTTCTTTTTACCTGGGCAGAAGGTTCTGGCGGGGAACAAGGATTAGGATGTTAGGACTGATGCTTTTGAATTACTGCTTTTAATATGGGATTTGGTTTTTTTGTTGATTGTGCTCGCTAAGATTTTTCTTTCAATCTTATGCCTACATATTCCCATTTATCCAAAACAGGGAAATCAGAGCGTTCGTAGTTCCTCCTATTCTATGGGAGGAAGCGGTTATTTTGGTGTCTTGTTCAAAGCCCAAGACGTGAAGCGAAAGGTGGTTTGTATCTTGTTCAAAGCCCAAGATGTGAAGCTGAAAGGTCTATTTGTGTCTTGTTCAAAGCCCAAGATGTGAAGCTGAAGGACCTCGACTTTAGAGAGAATTTGTCATCTCTAAAGAAGGGTTTGTCTGTCACAACTGTTGGGTGACTGATTTATAAAGGGAGGATTACTTTAGCCGGGATACGCGGATCCTAGCAATGCCATAATTTCCTTTATAGGGGACTTTAACCTGAAGGAGAAGACTTTAACTCAGTGTAGAGCAATGCTATCTTTCCTTAGGAATTTCTCATGCTAAAAGAGGGACAGTGGCATGGATGTAGATGATCCAGAGGCTTGCCGCTTACAGCGATTAGATGAAGAGGAAGGAGTTGTTGATGTTTGTGTACTGTGAACGAGGCACAGCTTTGATGCTAAAAGGTTGATTGGATCAACCGATGGTTTTCTTATATAAAGCCTAAGAGGAGGCTGTTATGTGTCTCGTACAAAGCCCGAGAGAGAGGCTAAAAGGTTTTGACTCGACGATGAAGTCTTTTGGGTATCTCGTATGAAGCTTGAGATGGAGGCTATTGTTTATTTGGCTCAATGAGAACCTTTTTGTATCTCGTATAAAGCCCGAGATGGAGGCTAAACATTGTTTGACTCCGCTGGGGAGGATCGTTGTACAATGCCCAAGAGGAGGCTATGGTGACTGTTTCAGTTAAGTGACAGGTCCAATATACTGATTAAAGAGAAAATCAGTTCTTATGTGAGTAATGCTATACTTAAGGATTTGATTCAAGGATCCGGGTTATTCCTGTTCTTTAAGGAAGCGGGAAATCCGAAGGGTATTGAGACTGTCCGAGTCTACGGGTTTCCTTCCTATTTAACGAAGGGGTGCTTGAGAATGTTTTTGAGACTCAAGGAAATTAGACTGTCCAAGTCTAGAGTTTCGTCTTTTGTACTATGCTTTGAGAAACAGTAGTAGACTCTTGAAAGGACGATTCTATGAAGATGACTAAGTTCTGTTCCTATACCTCTAGGAGGTCGTCGGGACAATTTGTACGAAGCCCAAGAGGAGGCTGGAATCTTTTAAGAAGCCGACGGGTCCTTGTACTAAGCCCAAGAGGAGGCTATCATTCCCGGAGGAAGAGATCATTATACGAAGCCTAAGAGGAGGCTGTGAATACTTCTAAGAAGCCGTAGGGTCCTTGTACTAAGCCCAAGAGGAGGCGGGGTTGCTTTTAGGAAGCCTGTGGGTCCTTGTATGATGCCCAAGAGGAGGCTGATGCTTTTTGGAAGCCCGTGGGTCCCCAAACCCCGAGAAATTCAAGGCAATGCTATTCACCGAGAATAGATCAAAGTCAGGAAAGTTTGAGAATTTGGAAGAAACTCAAAGATGCCATTCACGGAGAATACATTCATCTCTGGGAGTAGAGTTTCTTGACAATTCCTAATGAGGACAGCCGAAGAGAAGACTGTATCTGGTGATCCTATTGGGGATCTAGTTGTCTATTTCTACGAGTAAACGAAATGGCGTCACCTAGTTCTAGACGTAGTTGCCGGGGAAACTCGAAATATCTATACTATTATTACACAATTGATATGAGTTTATGAAAGAAGACTTACAGTGAAACAGCCCCACAATACAGTTTATATGTATATGAAAGCAATAACCACTTACTCGGTTGTAGAGCTTCCATGCTGTTTGGTTAGTTGTTCAACAAAGAAAGATTGAAAACAACAGTATATTCAAAATCAAAGGAGAAAGTGCTTTGAAAAAGAAATATTTGGGGCTTACAGCTCAAGGAGAGGCCCAGGGTTTTATCAGTGAGCGCACTGTTTAAATTTGTACAGAGGGACTTATACAAGTGACTGAGGCCCAAAATGTTTTCTGTACAAAGGGATGGGTCTTACACTCTCTCAAGAGGCCCAAAAAGTTTAAAGAAAAAGAGTGGGGCTTATAACACGATGGTAGGCCCAGTTAACTTTTCCGTTTGAAATGGCGATCGTGCCGAGGTTTTCTTTTAACGCAGAGGGACTTATACAATAAGTGAGGCCCAAATTATTTTGGTTAAAAGGGGGTTGGGTCTTACACTCTATTAGAGGCCCAAAGTGTTTTTGAATGGGTCTTATAGCTCAAGGAGAGGCCCAGTGTTATTTTGAAAAGGCGACGACCGCGCCGTCAGTTTTTGACAGTATCGGGACTTATACAATACACTGAGACCCAAAAATGATTTGGTCAAGAAAGGATTGGGTCTTACACTCTATTAGAGGCCCAAAAGTTTTGAAAAAGTTTGTTGAGGGTTGAATTGATTCAAAACCCTAATTTGTTTTCAAAAATGTATTTTTTTAATTGAACAAAAATTCAATTAAAATGATTAATATTTGTTAAATACATGAAAACAACTTATGATCTTGGACCAATGTTCCAAAAAATCAGGTTTCTCCCTACAAAATGATTGAAGTCAAATTAGGGTTAGAAAATGAAAAGAAAAGAAACATTTTAAATGCTAAAAACACATAAAATATTAATTCTTCTCAAAAATATCAAATATAGGAAATAAGTAATATTTTTGGGATTTTTTTGGTAGAATCAAATATTTAAACATTTTTGTGAATTATTGCAAAAAGAACCAATCAAAAATGATAAAAATTGAAGGAGTTATTAATTTTTCAAATTATTAAAAATAATAATATGAAAAATAACAAAATCGACAAGTGATAAAAAGAAGTCTGGGGCAGGGGGGATTCGAACCCCAGACCTCTCGATTGCCAATACACACAAAACCAGCTGGTGAACCGCTGGGGCGCAATGCCAATTCAAATATAATATGGCAAGGGAAAAATATATAGAGAACTTGTTGGATTTTCTGAAAATGGCGCCATGGTCATCTTCCTCCTCGAGCTCGTGCATGAAGCACCCTATCTCCCTCATCTCTCCACCATTGGACATGATTCAAACACCAAACCCGTGCGTTTTTTCACAAGGAATAAGATGGCAATACCCAATTTTATTCATTTTCAGTGTGGAGTAAAATAACCATGATGAACACAGATGAACCCTAATTTGCAAAAGCAATCGTGCAAGCATGGTTATAAGGTCTATGATCCAATTTCTTGAGGCAAAACAATCAACATATGATGACAATCAAATGGCTAAAATATCATGCGAGGAAATATGCATGGATCATGGAGTTTGAGTTTGAAGCTCACCTTGATGCAAGCTGAAATGGAACTTTGCCCAGATGGTGTTCCAGTCATGAATTGATGATCCCTACAGCTTCAATGGATGTTATGGAGTGTGTTGCAAGCTTTGGAACACTTTGAAACTCTTTAGATCAAGCTGGAGACCTCCACCTGCAAAATTGAAGCATAATGGCTTGGTGGAAGAGTGATTTTGAGCCTGAGGTGTTACAGTCAGTGTTTAAGTGTTTGGACACCTCAAATACATCATATGTGATGTGTTTGAGCAATTGGAATTGATTGCCTAAGGCTGCAACTCAAAACCCGATAGTGGTTACTCAAGAACAAGAAAACTTGAGGTTTAAGAAAGAATGAGAGAAAGCAGTGTTGTAACTGGCTTTGGTGTGAGTTGAATGATCCATTGGGACCTCTATTTATAGGTGATCAACTTTTGTCTTTGAGGAATAGTGAATGGCTGCTGGATCAGATCACATTTGCATGGATTGGCTTGGAGGATTTCTTCTCAAGCAAGGCAAGCTAGCCATTCCCGAGAGCAGGGCTATGCCTTGACCAAAATCACATTCCTCAGATGTTTTTATTGTTGTTTAATCAGAGAATTTGACTGAGTAGGGTAGCTACCTTGACAATGCACTATTCCACATTAATGCACTTTGAATTCAAGGCAAAATGTGCCAAAGTGGATGAATTTCAAGTTGGAAGATTCCTTGGCTTTTTGACTCAGATTTATCAGTTGGATCAGTTGCATTGTGATTGGTTTGAACACAGGTGGCATAGTGATCCTTAGTCTTTGGCTCAAAATGGTGTGTGGCAAGCAAACATGCAAACTGATTTTTCCAAAACAGCTTGCAGCAGCATGACTATGGGCATGGATTTCTCATGGCTTAAGTTGAATCAATTCATGCTGTTGAGCTCTTTGAATTCTTAGTAACATATGCAACAATATTGATGTTTAACTTTGGGCTTGATTCAGCTTGCAACTATGTGAAAAGATCTCACAAGTTTTGGTGTTTCAACAAAATCTGTCTTGGACAGAATTTTTCTAAGTGTTGGAAAATAGTATACTTTCATGTTTTCAGCCACTTTGGCTCACTCATAGCTCAAAATCCATAATGAATTGGAGTTAGGCCTAGTTGAAGTTTTTGTAGAGGGCAATGAGATCTACAAATCAAGCTTTGGATGGGAAAAATTGGCCTTGTGGTTTAGGAGTTATGGTCCTCCAAAGTTGGTGTATTAGTGGTACTTTTCCATAACTTAGAAAAATTTCTAAGTTTTATGGTTACCCCTTTTACAAGCTATCCCACTTTTCTTGATTTTTCTTGATGAATGATGATTAAAATCATACATTAACATCATTTTAGGGTTAAAAATCCATTTTGGTGAAAAATCTCAAAAAGTCAAAGTTGACTTTTGTGCACAGTTGACTTTTTATCAGATGAATTCCAAATTGTGCAATTCTTCAGGAAATCATGTCCTTGACCTAAATCAAACTTGATGGACATGTTCCATGGGTGTCATAGGGTATATTTAGGTATGTCCTAGGGCTTGGGAGCTTGTCCTGGTCAAAAGTCAAAGTTACAGTTGACTTTTTCCTTAAAACCCTAATTGTGGTGCAGATGAAATTGAGACTTGTTGCTCAAGCTTCTTGGATTAATCCATTGTTCCAAATGGATCAATATAGTTCATTAGAGACCCTCAAATCATGTCTTGAGGTCTTGGCTCTTAATTTGTCCCAAAAGTCAACTTAGGGGTGAATTAGGTCAAGAAACCCTAATTCCTGATTTTTGATGTATGCATCCCTTGAGGTCAAATTGACTTGATGCTTGGGTCCATGAGGTTCCATGGAGTACATTAGGTTGTGTTTTGGATCATTGGCTTGTGTCCAGATGAAAAATTTCCATCTGGAGGCCCTGGTCGATCAAAACCCTAATTTGGTGACACTGGCGATCTTGAGGCTTGATCCACCTAGAAGGGAGCAGCCTTGTGCTTAATCCTTGAAGTGGGAGTCCTTTTGATCCATTGTGGATGTTTGAGAGGTTAGACAAGTTGAAGATCATGTCATTCCTTGATTGATCCTTTGTCTAAGGCTCTGAGAGGGCTTGAAACCCTAATTTTGATTGTAGTGGATGCTCACCCATCTTTGGGGAGACTGATGAAGTATGATGGTTCATCCACATTGTGATGATGATTTACACAATGATGGGAAATCTTAGTGGTCAAAATTTAGGGTATGACAGATGCCCCTATTTAATCTTCTTGGACCCGAAGGTGTGAATGACGAGGGTATTCGGGCATTCGGGGTGCAAGAGGATTAAATATCGGAATACCCAAAATTTTAATGGTGGTTATGAATGGTAGCTTGCGCATTCATCTTCTTTTGCTAAGCAATGATGCTTAGAAAAGGTAAACTTCCCCTCGATCCTGGTTTCCTACCAAGGAATTGGTCTTGGTTTCTGATTTAAACTTCCCCTCGATCCTGGTTTCTTACCAAGGAACTGGTCTTAGTTTCTGATTTAAACTTCCCCTCGATCCTGGTTTCCTACCAAGGAACTGGTCTTAGTTTCTGATTTAAACTTCCCCTCGATCCTGGTTTCCTACCAAGGAACTGGTCTTAGTTTCTTTTGTCAATAAACTTTACTGACAAGGGACGCTATTCGTAGCGGCTTTCCTTCAAACTTCTCGCCGAATTTTCCTGGGGAGATGCCATTTGAGTGGAAAAAGTTTCGATGTCAGACTTGCTGGGGAACCCAGTCGTCTGAGTTGTAGAGTTGCACAAACTTCCCTGTTGGGACGCCATTTGCTTCTACTAGGGAAAGCGGGTCTCTTGAGAGACTGCTTTCGCTTGAGATCTTACATCATACTTTTCTCGGGATCTTCCCGGAGAAATGCCATATGATGGGGTCCAAATTTGAGGTGCCGATGACCTTTTCATCATCGGATTTTCGGAGAAATACTGATGTACTGCCGAACCTTTGCTTAAGAGGCTTTCTCTGGGGATTTTCTTTAATCCGGGAAAGCAAGGATATCATCTTCAATGGCGAAGAGTGACATCTGTTGAAGGTTCTCTGGCTCTTCAGAGGTTCAAGTTATCAAAGTGGTCTAGTGCCGACTCTGATCTAAAGATACACTGGTGGCGAGATTGTTCAGACACAACGTTTCCTGACGAGGAAAGAACTGACAACTCGATTGAGAGAACTCCTATCACTAAGGGACAAGACCGGCTAGAGTGATAGCGATGCAATATGAAATGTGAATGCAAATAAATAATGCATGATGTATGTATGTATATGCGGACAAAACTGACGCGACACACAAACTAAAAGATGAACATGACTGGATACTCGGCCATCGCGGGGCGTATAGAGATATCGTTGGTTCAAGATAGCATTTCCACCTTGCTTAGGAGAGATAATCCCCGCGGGGAGCTATGTTGGTCGGACTTAGGAGATGAGAACTCTGCCATGGATGTCAGACGAAACAAGGTCTTTGACACAGTTGATCCCTTCATTCAGGCGTACTGGGTTAGAAGGAGTACTTTGATTCTGCACTTTGAAGTTCGCTTACTTCTGGAGAAGCGATTGATGTTCTTTCGATGCTTAACAGTCAAAAGAAATTGTCATCTTTATTTTAAAAGCAGAAAAAGTTTTAACAAGTAAATTCATTTTTGTTTTATTTCAAGAGTCATTAGTCATGTTAACAACGTCGTTCTGTAAAGCTAAAACAAGCAAGAATTACAAACAAAAGCACAAGGCTCAAATTTTATTGATAAGATGGAGATCAGCCAAACGCGTGATTCCATTGAGTATTTACAAAGTTTAAAAATGGTAATTTACAGGGAAAAGGGCTACGTTGAAACATAACGACCACTATCCTTCCACCAACTTTGAATTCGGGGCATCCTGAGCTTCTGTCGAAGATGACCTTGACTGGCATTTTTTGACAGATGATGTAACTGCTACTACTGAGGGGCTTGCCTCTGTTGAACATAGTTACTTGCCATTATCCCTAATTCTTGCCTGGATTGTACTATGATGTTTCCAATCCACCGGGATGATTTTCTTCATGTCTCTAATTTTTGCCTAGACCGCCCTTTCGGGTTTTCAATCCACCGAGACGTTTTTTTTTTTTTAGTTTAGGCGAAGTATTTCTTGACTACATCAACATTCGTGGGGTAGGCAAATTCCTCTCCATCCATGGTTGCAAGTCTCAAGGCACCGCCTGAGAAAGCTTTTGTGACCACATAGGGGCCATCATAATTCGGGGTCCACTTGCCCTGAGAGTCAGTGAGAAACGATTGTATCTTCTTGAGCACGAGGTCTCCTTTCCTGAAGACACAAGGTCGGACCTTTTTGTCGAACGCCCTCTTCATTCTCTGTTGATACAACTGACCGTGGCATAGAGCCGTGATTCGTTTCTCTTCGATCAAATTCAGTTTGTCGTGTCGACTTTGACACCATTCAGCTTCGGTGAGCTTAGCTTCCATCAATACTCGGATTGGCGGGATCTCTACTTCTATGGGGAGCACTGCTTCCATGCCATACACTAGAGAGAAAGGGGTAGCCCCTGTTGAAGTGTGAACAGATGTGCGATAACCGTGAAGAGCAAAGGGTAACATCTCGTGCCAATCTTTATAGGTCACAACCATCTTTTGAACGATCTTCTTGATGTTCTTGTTAGCCGCTTCTACCGCCCCGTTCATCTTGGGTCGGTAGGGAGATGAGTTATGGTGTTCGATCTTGAACTCTGCGCACAACTCTTTCATCATCTTATTGTTCAAGTTAGATCCATTATCAGTAATGATCTCGCTTGGAACACCATAACGGCAGATGATATTGTTTTTGATAAATCGGACCACCACTTGTTGGGTTACATTAGTGTATGACGCTGCTTCGACCCACTTGGTGAAGTAGTCAATGGCTACTAGGATGAACCGATGTCCGTTTGAAGCCTTAGGTTCAATCATGCCGATCATGTCGATTCCCCATATGGAAAAAGGCCACGGGGAAGAAAGAACTTTGAGATGTGATGGCGGTACATGAATTTTGTCGGAGTATATCTGACACTTGTGACACCTCCTCTTGTACTTGTAGCAGTCGGATTCCATGGTCAACCAATAATACCCTGCTCTCAAAATTTTTCTCACCATTGTGTGTCCGTTGGCATGAGTGCCAAAGGATCCTTCATGAATTTCTTTCATAAGCATGTTTGCTTCTGGTCTGTCTACGCATCGGAGCAAGACCATGTCGAAATTTCTCTTATAGTGAGTGTCACCGCTCAGGAAGAAGCTGCCTGCTAGTCTTCTGAGGGTCTTCCTGTCTTTTCTAGATGCCCCATGTGGGTATCCTTGTTTCTGAAGGAAGCATTTGATATCGTGATACCAAGGTCTGTCATCTATGACTGCTTCAAAGGTGAAGACATAAGCGGGTCGTTCAAGGCGCATTATGTCGATCTTAGGTATACCATTCCATTGACCTACACTAATCATGGAAGAGATAGTGGCTAATACATCAGCCATGTGATTCTCATCACGAGGGATGTGATGAAATTTGACTCTGTTAAAGAAAGGTAATAACCTTCTTGCGTAGTCTTTGTAAGGAACCAATCCTGATTGGTATGTGTTCCAATCTCCTTTTATCTGGTTAATAACCAAGGCTGAGTCGCCGTATACGTCCAAGTTTTTGATCCTTAAATCAATTGCTTCCTCGAGACCCATGATACAAGCTTCGTATTCGGCCTCGTTGTTCGTACACTTGAACGTAAGTCTGGCAGTGAAAGGAATGTGGGTACCCTGAGGGGTAACAATGATTGCCCCAATTCCATTTCCATATTGATTAACTGCTCCGTCAAAGATAAGTCCCCATTGGGAACCTGGTTCTGGCCCTTCACTGTGTAATGGTTCATCGTAATCTTTCATTTTTAGATACATGACATCTTCGTCTGGGAAGTCAAACCCGACTGATTCCTGATTGTGAATCGGTTGATGAGCCAAATGATCGGCTAAAATACTTCCCTTAACGGCTTTCTGAGCGTGGTACTCTATGTCATATTCTGATAACAACATCTGCCAATGGGCAATTCTTCCCGTAAGAGCAGGCTTTTCGAAAACGTACCTGATTGGATCCATTTCGGAGACCAACCAAGTAGTATGACGAATAATGTATTGGCGAAGACGTTTGGCTGCCCAAGCCAAAGCACAGCAAGTTTTCTCAAGCATCGTATACTGAGTTTCACAGTCTGTGAATTTCTTGCTCAAATAGTAGATGGTAGACTCTTTTCTTTTAGTTTCGTCTTGTTGGCCAAGTACACATCCCATTGAGTCCTCTAGGACTGTGAGGTAAATGATCAGTGGTCTTCCTTCCACTGGAGGTGATAGAATCGGCGGATTCAACAGGTATTCCTTAATACTGTCGAAGGCGGTTTGGCAATCTTCTGACCAAACGCAATCCTGGTTCTTTTTCAGTAATTTGAAAATCGGCGCACACGTGGCGGTCATAAGGAATATGAATCTGGAGATGTAGTTCAAACGTCCCAGGAATCCTCTGACTTGTTTTTCAGTTTTCGGAGAAGGCATTTCTTGAATGGCCTTGACCTTTTCAGGATCAACCTCAATTCCTTACTGGCTGACGATCAACCCTAGTAGTTTCCCTGAACGGACACCGAAGGTGTACTTGTTAGGATTCAAGCGGAGCCTGAATTTTCTTAAACGTTCGAACAATTTTGACAGATGTTCAATGTGCTCACTCTCTGTTTTTGATTTTGCAATCATATCATCGACATATACCTCGATTTCCTTGTGTATCATGTCATGAAAAAGAGTAGTCATGGCCCTTTGATAGGTTGCCCCGGCGTTCTTCAAACCGAACGGCATTACCTTGTAACAAAAGGTGCCCCATGGGGTAATGAACGAAGTTTTCTCCATGTCTTTTGGCGCCATTTTGATCTGGTTATAGCCCGAGAATCCATCCATGAAGGAGAAAACTTTGAACTTTGTTGTACTGTCTACCAGCATGTCAATGTGTGGTAAAGGAAAGTCTTCCTTTGGACTTGCCTTGTTCAGATCTCTATAGTCGACACACATTCTGACCTTTCCGTCCTTTTTGGGAACGGGTACGATGTTGGCTAACCATTGAGGATATTCAGATGTAGCGAGGAAACCCGCATCAATCTGTTTTTGCACCTCCTCTTTGATTTTGATGGCCATGTCCGGGTGAGTCCGTCTCAACCTTTGCTTTACTGGCGGACATTCCGATCTTAACGGTAAGTGATGTTCCACGATACTGGTATCCAACCCTGGCATATCCTGATAGGGCCAAGCGAATACATCGGGAAACTCTTTGAGAAGCTCTATCAAACTTTCTTTGACAGTTGGACTGAGCAGTGCCCCGATCCTGATTTCTTTTCTCTCTTGCTCTGAACCCAAGTTTACCGTTTCCAACGGTTCTTTGTGAGGTTCAATGGACCTTTCCTCTTGCCTGAGTAGTCGGGAGATCTCTTCTGGAATTTCGTTGTCATTTTCTTCTTCAGCCTCGAATACCGGGAAGGCAAAGTTGGGAGAAGGCATCGGATCGTATGTTTCAACGGGGTGTAAAACAAGCAATCTGCATGACGTGATGATTCGTGTTCAGAAGAGATCGAGAAAATGCAAGTGTGTTCAGTGTATTTATTTTACTGCTTGTTTTTTATAGTTTTGTTTTTTAGGATTACCATTTTCTTTGAAAAAGCAAAAAGAGAAAACAGCAATTAATGCGAAAATTACAGAACGACATTATTTTATTAATGAACAAGTTGAATCTTGAAACTACAGCCCTATAAAACAAAACTCTGTTGCTTTGGGCAAAGCGAAGAGGGAAATTTACAGAAAGCGAGCCCTATCAAAACATCCGTTTCACCTGGGCAGGGTGAAAGGCTAAAGATGGCAATTACTTTGACTGGTGAACGACCTTCGGAACATCGACAGCAACCCATTGGCGGCGAACTCCTCGGTGAATCACAAATTCTGGCACCTTCCTTGATTTGTCTTCAGAAATGACGCTGATTTCTGGTGGAGCAAGATCATTGGAATCTGTCTCCCAGGCAGAATTGTCGTAGGAGAATTCCTCAGTTGTATTATGCATAGCATTTGTGCTCTCAACTATATCTCCCCATCCAGTTGGCTGGATGTCTTCGAGCCTGATACGAGAGCTTTCGGGAGCGGTGTACTTGACCATAAAGTCGTATTTTCCACTTGGTTCTCCCAAGGTATCCCAAACTTCTTTGGAACTGGAGGAGTCATCCCTCTCGATGACGTTGACCTCGGGAAAAGCATAGTTGATGAATTCAAGTCCTGCAAACGTTGCAAACTCATCTTCCTATTGAGTAGTTTCTGAATGACCTGAGTGTTGATCCCATGACATGGTGGGGACACAGGTATTCCGTTCAATGACGGTCAGCTGAGCTTCATTAATCGGCTGACTTTCTTGCCCCAAGCGTTCTGGGTAAGGTTGCCACATTGGCAGACCATCCATTGGGCCATAGTAGGTGTAGTCAAAATTATCTTTCATCGGAGTGTCTTCCTCTAATGAGTTTGGCGGAGCGCGACATCCTTCCGGATCACAATCCCCGTAGATCATTTCGACATCTGATCTTGGTATAAATCTCAGACTTTCTGTAGGAAAGCAAAAAGGCATAGGCACCTCTTCTTGAGACATATAATCGTCCTTGTTAAGGTAGGACTTCCATTCTTCATCCGTGTCAGAGGGATCTTCCTCATTGATAGCATGAACTGTCTGAGACACTAGGTAAAGGAAACCTCCACTGTGGAAGATGTTTTGAAGGGGATGAAGACTTTCATCGCTGGCAGCTGTCCGGGTACAGGTTGCAGAAAAACCAAGACCCTTCTTTGTTTTATTGTCAATGGGAATGACAAGCTGCCCTTATCCTGTCGTATCGGTACTCTCGACCGCTTTAATAACATCTTTGTATGAGGAAATCGAGGTTCGTCCTTTGAAATGATTGTCCTTGCTCATCGACAATGCTTGGAACTGAGTTCCAATAACCTCCTCGGGTTCTATACCAGTAGATGATGACAAGTTGCTTACAAGCAAGGCTTGTTCCCCACAAACCGTGACAAGTTGATCGTTCATGACGAATTTTAGCTTTTGGTGGAGGGTCGAAGTGACCGCTCCAGCCTGGTGTATCCAAGGTCTTCCTAATAAACAACTGTATGTTGCCCGGATGTCCATGACCTGGAAAGTGACTTGGAAAGTGTGAGGACCAATAGTTATGGGAAGATCAACTTCGCCGATAACTGTTTTTCTGGATCCGTCGAATGCTTTGACGATGACCTCACTGAT
Organism: Lathyrus tuberosus; assembly: GCA_022829125.1. NCBI lineage: Eukaryota > Viridiplantae > Streptophyta > Magnoliopsida > Fabales > Fabaceae > Lathyrus > Lathyrus tuberosus. The sequence goes on from JALAZF010000193.1 coordinate 8,340,259, forward strand.
TCTCATTGGAGGGCCTTTAAATGATAATTGCATCAAAGTGGACTTCAGCATAACATTCAGGGCTGACCCTGTGTCTACCAGTAAGCTGGCTAAAGTATCGTCCTGGCAGTTAACTGTGATATTGAGCACCATGTTATGACGACGACCCTCTTTAGGTAATTCTTCATCACTAAATCCCAAATTGTTGCAGGAAGTGATGTTAGAGACAATGCTATCGAACTGTCTGATTGTTACATCCTGTTCCACAAAGGCTTGCTCCAAGACTTTCTGTAGAGCCTCCCTGTGGGCTTCTAAACTGAGTAACAGTGATAATACCGAGATCTTTGAAGGAGTTTGTAACAGTTGATCAACAATGTTGTATTCACTCCTTTGGATGAGCTTCAGCATCTCATCATCATTTTTCGAAAGGTCGGGATTACTGGATTGACCGACTGGGGGATCGGGAGCTTCTGTCGGAAGTTCCTTTTCCTTGTTAAGTTCCCCAACCCCTCAGTTGAAGATTCTACCACTCCGTGTTACTCGACTGATGTCTGCAATGTTCACAACGGAGGGTAATGGAATTTCCTTTCCACTTTCAATTATTGTTGCACTGTATTTGTAAGGGATCGCCTTAGCTGATTCATACGGTAGCGGTCCTGGTAGATAGATAACTACAGGAGCCTTTTGATTTTTTTGACCATCGTAAGTAATCTCAATTCGTTCCCGGTTGGGAACCTTAGATTCGTCAAGTAGAGGGATGATGGCAAAAACATCCCTGGTCCTGTGATGACCAGAGATTGTGACAACATCCTCAACTTGATCAGCAAGGTAATTCAGCGTCCAGTTGATGGGTCCAGAGCCCGGATATGGCTGAATCTCTCCACGATCCACCTGACCCTGAAGAGCTGCTCTCACAAGGTAACACCCTTGGTTACTTTTCGAACAGACGCTACAACGGTCATAATTATGTAGTGGCACCTGGCCACGCCCACTTTGAATACAATGTAACCTCACTAGGCTAGCTTCCATAGATCGGACATCTTTACTCTGACGCCGAGTGGGGTTTTTATTACTGATACTAATCTGCTGAGTATCTTCTTCCATGTAGATTTGCATCCACCAATGATTTAACAAGTGCTGAAGTGCCTCCTGGACAAGGGTACAACCTCGATCATTTTCGCAACCTGCTTTACAGTTTTGATAGTCGTGTGATATTAAGAATCCGAGTCGGACCTGCTCAGCATGTAACTCTACCAGGTTGGTATTCATCATGCGAATATCGAAGATCTGAACCATGTTGATTTGATAGGAGTTCCTATCATGGTAGTCTTGGATCCATCCAAGATCCATCTGACGTTGGAGGGCCTCTTGTATGAAAGAGCATCCCTGTTTATTTACCGAGCAAATCAGACAAGAACTATAATCGTGCCACGGCAGATTATGATACTGGCTTTGCCTTGAGTGCATCGCCACCAAGTTGACACTCATTTCATGGATGTCGTGGTTTTGAATGACGTTAGAATTCGTATAGACCATGTTAACTCCACGAACTCGGTGCTCCTGGATCCATCTGAGATCCATTTGTTCCTGCAGAGCTGCTTGCACCACAGAACATCCTTGATTGTCTTTAGAACAGATATCACACTGGTGATAGTTATGAGGTGGCACATGGCCATATCCACTCTGTCTATAATGCATCTTGACCAGATTGGTTTTCAACAAGAGTACATCGTGAATTTGATAGACATCGTTAGTCTCTTCTTCTATCAAATTGACTGCAACCTTCTCATGTTGAGGCAGCGGGTTCGTGAGAACATTAGGATTCGTATCTTTGAAGAATAAGACCCCGCTCCTAAAAAGTTTTTCCACGTCGGACTTGAAATTGAGACAAGTCTCTATGTTATGCCCTGAACCTCCTTGATGATAAGGGCATGTTTGATCCACCTTAAACCAAAAAGGAGGATTTTTCGGTACTGTAAGAGGGGACTTAGTCTGAATGTGCCCCTTGGCTAGCAGTAATGGAAATAGCTCTGCGTACGTCACGGGTATAGGATCAAATCCTGGTGGCCGTGTTATACGGTTGTTGTTATATGGAGGACGAGCCTGCTGAAGAGGTTGTTGTGTCCTTTGCTGGTCAGGTTGACTCAGCGCAACCTGAGGTTGATACATAGGAATAGACGCAGGGCTGATAGCAGGAGTCACAGCTGCTACCGGTTGATAACGTCGTCTTTGCTTTCCGAGAGAGATATTCCCAATATCTTGCTCTTTTTTCTTAGGGAGAGCACTACCATATTTTTTAGTACCGCTCGTCAATCCAGTGTCTTTTACCAAACGTCCTTTACCAAACGTCCTTCTCAGACGGCTTCCTCAAGACATACACCCATGCCGACCATTTCGGTGAAATCACTGGGCGCACTGGCAACCATTCGGTCATAGTAAAATGAGCTTAAGGTCTTCAAGAAGATCTTTGTCATCTCTTTTTCCTCAAGAGGCGGACAAATTTGAGCGGCGATTTCACGCCACCTTTGAGCATACTCCTTAAAGGTTTCCTTGTCCTTTTGCGACATCGATCTGAGTTGATCTCTGTCGGGTGCCATGTCCAAGTTGTATTTGTATTGTTGGACGAAGGCAGTACCAAGATCTCTGAATGTACTAATCGTAGTACGGTTTAAACCCATGTACCATTTGAGTGCGGCACCGGTTAAACTATCCTGAAAGTAGTGAATCAGTAGGTCCTGATTCTCCGTCTGGGCTGACATCCGCCAAGCGTACATCACCAGATGGCTCTGAGGGCAAGAGTTACCCTTGTACCTTTCAAAGTCGGGCACTTGAAATTTGTGTGGGACTTTCACATTTGGGACCAAGCAGAGATCTGCGACGTCTTTTCCAAATAGATCCTGACCGCGAATGGCTTGCAGTTCTTTCTGCATTTCTAAGAATTATTCCTGGAATTCATCCATTCTGTCAAACATAGTTTCCTTCTTACCATAAGGTGTCCGTGGAATCTGTCCTTCTGGGACAGTGTGCACCGTAGGGGCGGAACCGTGACTACGGCAGTGAGTCTTGGCATTTCCCAAAGTTTGTAACCTTTAGGAGTCTTTAGTATGCCCCTAGCATCTTCGCTTTCCCGAAGTTTGTAACCTTCAGGCCCAGCGGCTTCTGTTGTGATTCCCTGATCTTCAGTGATCGGCGGAACATATCCTTCCGGGATATAGTTAACAGGCATGCCCCAAGGACGATCTTTCGGTATCTTATACCTAGGGTCATACTTCTCCACTATGGGCGTTGAGGTGATCTCAGAGATCACGGTTCTTTGTAGCTGAGCTTCTGCCATGGCTTGCATGTCGTTACGAAGCTTTCTCATATCCTCTCTCAGAGCGTCGATCTCTTCCTTCAACTCTCTGTTTTCTTCCTCAAGATCATCCATCTTTTTCTGACGATTGGCCCGAGTATTATACGAATGAGACAGTTTGACTCTAGAACCGAGACACAAACGTGAGATTCGTAGGTAAGAAGAATGCGTTACGTGAGAATGATGAATGCAATGATTATATTAATTGTTTTTTTGGTTTAATCAAAATAAACTTCAACAATTAGATTGCAAATATCAAACGGTGGGGAAACCCCTTTTTATTGAAATCAAAGGATTACAAAAATGGAAATACAGTAGATTACAAGGTGCAGAAACAGAAACCAAAACTAATGGGTCCTGAGTTCTCTCTGAAGAGAAATCAGGTGCTGATTCTGGTATCTTCCTTTTCTTTGATCGGGGCTCTTGGGCCGTTGTCGGGTTGTCATTCCTTTGCCAGGTGAAAGGAGCGAGCAAATTCCTTTGGTCATCCTGATTATCCACAACATGTTGCTCCAAAATCTCAATCAGAGCATCTTTCTCTTTCAGTAATTGCTGTATTTTGATGCACTCTATGTCGAGGGTGCGGTACTTGTTCTTCCAAGGCCTTCTCTCCCGTTGAACTTTGTTGAGAGTAACCCGAAGCTTTTTAGTTTCCGTCATGAAGTACATGACAGATTCCCTCGGCGAAAGAATTCCGTAACGAGGATAAGACATTTTTAGCTTGAGAGCTCTAGTTTGTACCCAATGGAGATAAGGCTCCACCGAGACATAGTCTGGTTTTCCCAGAGACTCTCGTCCTTTCTTATGAACATGCTTCCAAGCGTGCACTATTTCCATCTTTAGTGCTCTGTCGTTTTCTCCTTCTTTGAAGAAAAGACCTTCCAGATGAACACCTAGTGGGATGTGTCTCATCGGGTATCCAAATTGACGGCGAACCAATACTGGATGGTAGTTGATTCCTCCTTTAGTACCTATAAGGGGTACGTTGGGGAAGTTTCCACAACGGTCAATGATCCTGATTCCCTCATAAATCCTATTACACCAATCTATATCAGAGTTGGTAAGAGACATGATCTTCTGCGACCAACGTAAGGCACTCTTGCAATCCCAAAAAGCAACAGACTTAGGCAAGTGAGAGATAAACCATTTGTAAAGCAGAGGTACACAACATGTGATCTCCCCTCCGCTGTACAAATTTCCCAGGTGTACAGAATGATACGCGTCTGCGAGCAAAGTCGGCACAAAATTTCCAATGAGAAAAACCTTAATGGAGTTAATATCGACGAAGTTATTGATGTTGGGAAACAAAATTAACCCGTAGGTGAGCAAGACAAAGATGCTTTCAAAAGCAGTTATGTTTCCTATATTGGCAAAATATAGGGCCTTCTTCGTCAAGAACTAGGCTGGCAAACCTTGGATGCCACCCTTAGTGGTTAGGTGAGTCCTAACTTCAGACTCGTCCAAATGAATTGCTCTTGCAATAGTCTGATTCTTTGGAATTTCTTCCAATCCAGAAAATGGAGCTCGATCCGTAATGTGTAGATCGATCAGGTGAGAATACTCCTCTAGCGTTGGTGCAAGCTGGTAATCCAGGAATGTGAAACAGTGATAAACCGGATCATAAAACTGAATGAGTGCATCCATGATTCCCTCAATCACATGGACTCTTAATAGTGGTAGTAAACCTCCGTGCTTGGCTCTGAAAGCCTCAGGGTTAGTGATCATCCTTGCTAACCTTCTCAAATCCTCTAGTTTTGGAACCTTGAAGGTATACTGGTGAGTTCTCCTTCTACCGAACTCCATTAGTGCAATCCTTTTCTCTAATATTTGCAATCACAGTCTTAGTTTATTTTGAAAGAACAGAGAGACTAGAAGAGAAGATTTTTGAATGTTTTAATGTTTTTTAAATGAATGCATGAATGCAGCACACAAAAACATAGAAAAAACATTGGGTCAAAGGGTCGTTGTCATGAAGTCAAGGCTCTACCCATCCCCAAAGGTTTATACTAGGGTGATTTTTGTACCTGTACTCATTATCATTAGCTCCTCCCAGGAAAGCAAAACAACAAGCGGGTCGCCAGCGAGTTGTAAAGCAATCTTAGAGTAAGTGCCATTCACCGAGAATAGATCACCAGCCTCAAATGAGGGTAGTATCGCGTAACAACTATTTCCGATAGTTTCCGCACTACGAAAGGGTTTGGCTCCTCAGCTTCTCAGACTTAACAACCGGCCCATTGTCTGGGTGAGAGAATGGGTTACGTTGGTCAGCCTCCACTGAGGTTGATGGTCGACCCCGTCGCCATCACTTATCTTAAATGTATACTCAATCTTTCCACATACGACATCACCCGCATTCCCATTAGCAGAAAAATAAACATGTATAGCAATTAGGAAAAGCAGTATATATATTTGTCCTAATCATCCTAGACCTATAAAGCTAAGAATCTTAAGTTCCTGACAGAAAATGGATTCCCCGGCGGAAGCCCCAATCTGTGGTTTTCACACAAGAGGTAAAAAGGAAATCAGAAAAACAGAGACCGGCCCCACAGTGGGCGCCATTTTTCTGTAGCGAGCGATTTTGGACGCGGTTCTTAAGCGCTGGTCGCTCTCTGCGGTTGAGCTTAAAACTACAGGTCGATAAATTTTTTATCCTATTGAAGTTGATGAAGGAAGGGAAATAGATGTCTCCAATTAACCCTTCTTTGCATACTGAGTTTAGACAGCGGTCTGTTAGGTTACGGATGCTATCAATGTGGGGGGGGCCTTTGTACTGGTTATTTGTATTTTCGCTAATACGGTTTTCTTTCTTTTTACCTGGGCAGAAGGTTTCTGGCGGGGAACAAGGATTAGGATGTTATGACTGATGCTTTTGAATTACTGCTTTTGATATGGGATTTGGTTTTTTTGTTGATTGTGCTTGCTAAGATTTTTCTTTCAATCTTATGCCTACGTATTCCCGTTTATCCAAAACAGGGAAATCAGAGCGTTCGTAGTTCCTCCTATTCTATGGGAGGAAGCGGTTGTTTTGGTGTCTTGTTCAAAGCCCAAGACGTGAAGTGAAAGGTGGTTTGTATCTTGTTCAAAGCCCAAGATGTGAAGCTGAAAGGTCAATTTGTGTCTTGTTCAAAGCCCAAGACGTGAAGCTGAAGGACCTCGACTTTAGAGAGAATTTGTCATCTCTAAAGAAGGGTTTGTCTGTCACAACTGTTGTGTGACTGGTTTATAAAGGGAGGATTACTTTAGCCGGGATACGCGGATCCTAGCAATGCCATAATTTCCTTTATAGGGGACTTTAACCTGAAGGAGAAGACTTTAACTCAGTGTAGAGCAATGCTATCTTTCCTTAGGAATTTCTCATGCTAAAATAGGGACAGTGGCATGGATGTAGATGATCCAGAGGCTTGCCGCTTACAGCGATTAGATGAAGAGGAAGGAGTTGTTGATGTTTGTGTACTGTGAACGAGGCACAACTTTGATGCTAAAAGGTTGATTGGATCAACCGGTGGTTTTCTTATATAAAACCTAAGAGGAGGCTGTTATGTGTCTCGTACAAAGTCCGAGAGAGAGGCTAAAAGGTTTTGACTCGACGATGAAGTCTTTTGGGTATCTCGTATGAAGCCTGAGATGGAGGCTATTGTTTATTTGGCTCAATGAGAACCTTTTTGTATCTCGTATAAAGCCCGAGATGGAGACTAAACATTGTTTGACTCCGCTAGGGAGGATCGTTGTACAAAGCCCAAGAGGAGGCTATGGTGACTGTTTCAGTTAAGTGACAGGTCCAATATACTGATTAAAGAGAAAATCAGTTCTTATGTGAGTAATGCTATACTTAAGGATTTGATTCAAGGATCCGGGTTATTCCTGTTCTTTAAGGAAGTGGGAAATCCGAAGGGTATTGAGACTGTCCGAGTCTACGGGTTTCCTTCCTATTTAACGAAGGGGTGCTTGAGAATGTCTTTGAGACTCAAGGAAATTAGACTGTCCAAGTCTAGAGTTTCGTCTTTTGTACTATGCTTTGAGAAACAGTAGTAGACTCTTGAAAGGACGGTTCTATGAAGATGACTAAGTTCTGTTCCTATACCTCTAGGAGGTCGTCGGGACAATTTGTACGAAGCCAAGAGGAGGCTGGAATCTTTTAAGAAGCCGACGGGTCCTTGTACTAAGCCCAAGAGGAGGCTATCATTCCCGGAGGAAGAGATCATTATACGAAGCCTAAGAGGAGGCTGTGAATACTTCTAAGAAGCCGTAGGGTCCTTGTACTAAGCCCAAGAGGAGGCGGGGTTGCTTTTAGGAAGCCTGTGGGTCCTTGTATGATGCCCAAGAGGAGGCCGATGCTTTTAGGAAGCCCGTGGGTCCCCAAACCCCGAGAAATTCAAGGCAATGCTATTCACCGAGAATAGATCAAAGTCAGGAAAGTTTGAGAATTTGGAAGAAACCCAAAGATGCCATTCACGGAGAATACATTCATCTCTGGGAGTAGAGTTTCTTGACAATTCCTAATGAGGACAGCCGAAGAGAATACTGTATCTGGTGATCCTATTGGGGATCTAGTTGTCTATTTCTACGAGTAAACGAAACGGCGTCACCTAGTTCTAGACGTAGTTGCCGGGGAAACTCGAAATATCTATACTATTATTACACAGTTGATATGAGTTTATGAAAGAAGACTTACAGTGAAACAGCCCCACAATACAGTTTATATGTATATGAAAGCGGTAAATGAAAGCAATAACCACTTACTCGGTTGTAGAGCTTTCATGTTGTTTGGTTAGTTGTTCAACAAAGAAAGATTGAAAACAACAGTATATTCAAAATCAAAGGAGAAAGTGCTTTGAAAAAGAAAGATTTGGGGCTTACAGCTCAAGGAGAGGCCCAGGGTTTTATCAGTGAGCGCACTGTTTGAATTTGTACAGAGGGACTTATACAAGTGACTGAGGCCCAAAATGTTTTCTGTACAAAGGGATGGATCTTACACTCTCTCAAGAGGCCCAAAAAGTTTAAAGAAAAAGAGTGGGGCTTATAACACGATGGTAGGCCCAGTTGACTTTTCCGTTTGAAATGGCGATCGCGCCGAGGTTTTCTTTTAACGCAGAGGGACTTATACAATAAGTGAGGCCCAAATGATTTTGGTTAAAAGGGGGTTGGGTCTTACACTCTATTAGAGGCCCAAAGTGTTTTTGAATGGGTCTTATAGCTCAAGGAGAGGCCCAGTGTTATTTTGAAAAGGCGACGATCGCGCCGTCGGTTTTTGACAGTATCGGGACTTATACAATACACTGAGGTCCAAAAATGATTTGGTCAAGAAAGGATTGGGTCTTACACTCTATTAGAGGCCCAAAAGTTTTGAAAAAGATTGTTGAGGGTTGAATTGATTCAAAACCCTAATTTGTTTTCAAAAATGTATTTTTTTAATTGAACAAAAATTCAATTAAAATGATTAATATTTGTTAAATACATGAAAACAACTTATGATCTTGGACCAATGTTCCAAAAAATCAGGTTTCTCCCTACAAAATGATTGAAGTCAAATTAGGGTTAGAAAATGAAAAGAAAAGAAACATTTTAAATGCTAAAAACACATAAAATATTAATTCTTCTCAAAAATATCAAATATAGGAAATAAGTAATATTTTTGGGATTTTTTTGGTAGAATCAAATATTTAAACATTTTTGTGAATTATTGCAAAAAGAACCAATCAAAAATGATAAAAATTGAAGGAGTTATTAATTTTTCAAATTATTAAAAATAATAATATGAAAAATAACAAAATAGACAAGTGATAAAAAGAAGTCTGGGGCGAGGGGGATTCGAACCCCAGACCTCTCGCTTGCCAATACACACAAAACCAGCTGGTGAACCGCTGGGGCGCAATGCCAATTCAAATATAATATGGCAAGGGAAAAATATATAGAGAACTTGTTGGATTTTCTGAAAGTGGCGCCATGGCCATCTTCCTCCTCGAGCTCGTGCATGAAGCACCCTATCTCCCTCATCTCTCCACCATTGGACATGATTCAAACACCAAACCCGTGCATTTTTTCACAAGGAATAAGATGGCAATACCCAATTTTATTCATTTTCAGTGTGGAGTAAAATAATCATGATGAACACAGATGAACCCTAATTTACAAAAGCAATCGTGCAGGCATGGTTATAAGGTCTATGATCCAATTTCTTGAGGCAAAACAATCAACATATGATGACAATCAAATGGCAAAAATATCATGCGAGGAAATATGCATGGATCATGGAGTTTGAGTTTGAAGCTCACCTTGATGCAAGCTGAAATGGAACTTTGCCCAGATGGTGTTCCAGTTATGAATTGATGATCCCTACAGCTTCAATGGGTGTTATGGAGTGTGTTGCAAGCTTTGGAACACTTTGAAACTCTTTAGATCAAGCTGGAGACCTCCACCTGCAAAATTGAAGCATAATGGCTTGGTGGAAGAGTGATTTTGAGCCTGAGGTGTTACAGTCAGTGTTTAAGTGTTTGGACACCTCAAATACATCATATGTGATGTGTTTGAGCAATTGGAATTGATTGCCTAAGGCTGCAACTCAAAACCCGATAGTGGTTACTCAAGAACAAGAAAACTTGAGGTTTAAGAAAGAATGAGAGAAAGCAGTGCTGTAACTGGCTTTGGTGTGAGTTGAATGATCCATTAGGACCTCTATTTATAGGTGATCAACTTTTGTCTTGGAGGAATAGTGAATGGCTGCTGGATCAGATCACATTTGCATGGATTGGCTTGGAGGATTTCTTCTCAAGAAAGGCAAGCTAGCCATTCCCGAGAGCAGGGCTATGCCTTGACCAAAATCACATTCCTCAGATGTTTTTATTGTTGTTTAATCAGAGAATTTGACTGAGTAGGGTATCTACCTTGACAATGCACTATTCCACATTAATGCACTTTGAATTCAAGGCAAAATGTGCCAAAGTGGATGAATTTCAAGTTGGAAGATTCCTTGGCTTTTTTACTCAGATTTATCAGTTGGATCAGTTGCATTGTGATTGGTTTGAACACAGGTGGCATAGTGATCCTTAGTCTTTGGCTCAAAATGGTGTATGGCAAGCAAACATGCAAACTGATTTTTCCAAAACAGCTTGCAGCAGCTTGACTTTGGGCATGGATTTCTCATGGCTTAAGTTGAATCAATTCATGTTGTTGAGCTCTTTGAATTCTTAGTAACATATGCAACAATATTGATGTTTAACTTTGGGCTTGATTTAGCTTGCAACTATGTGAAAAGATCTCACAAGTTTTGGTGTTTCAACAAAATCTGTCTTGGACAGAATTTTTCTAAGTGTTGGAAAATGGTATACTTTCATGTTTTTAGCCACTTTGGCTCACTCATAGCTCAAAATCCATAATGAATTGGAGTTAGGCCTAGTTGAAGTTTTTGTAGAGGGCAATGAGATCTACAAATCAAGCTTTGGATGGGAAAAATTGGCCTTGTGGTTCAGGAGTTATGGTTCTCCAAAGTTGGTGTATTAGTGGTACTTTTCCATAACTTAGAAAAATTTCTAAGTTTTATGGTTACCCCTTTTACAAGTTATCCCACTTTTCTTGATTTTTCTTGATGAAAGATGATTAAAATCATACATTAACATCATTTTAGGGTTAAAAATCCATTTTGGTGAAAAATCTCAAAAAGTCAAAGTTGACTTTTGTGCACAGTTGACTTTTTATCAGATGAATTCCAAATTGTGCAATTCTTCAGGAAATCATGTCCTTGACCTAAATCAAACTTGATGGACATGTTCCATGGGTGTCATAGGGTATATTTAGGTATGTCCTAGGGCTTGGGAGCTTGTCCTGGTCAAAAGTCAAAGTTACAGTTGACTTTTTCCTTAAAACCCTAATTGTGGTGCAGATGAAATTGAGACTTGTTGCTCAAGCTTCTTGGATTAATCCATTGTTCCAAATGGATCAATATAGTTCATTAGAGACCCTCAAATCATGTCTTGAGGTCTTGGCTCTTGATTTGTCCCAAAAGTCAACTTAGGGGTGAATTAGGTCAAGAAACCCTAATTCCTGATTTTTGGTGTATGCAACCCCTGAGGTCAAATTGACTTGATGCTTGGGTCCATGAGGTTCCATGGAGTACATTAGGTTGTGTTTTGGATCATTGGCTTGTGTCCAGATGAAAAATTTCCATCTGGAGGCCCTGGTCGATCAAAACCCTAATTTGGTGACACTAGCGATCTTGAGGCTTGATCCACCTAGAAGGGAGCAGCCTTGTGCTTAATCCTTGAAGTGGGAGTCCTTTTGATCCATTGTGGATGTTTGAGAGGTTAGACAAGTTGAAGATCATGTCATTCCTTGATTGATCCTTTGTCTAAGGCTCTGAGAGGGCTTGAAACCCTAATTTTGATTGTAGTGGATGCTCACCCATCTTTGGGGAGACTGATGAAGTATGATGGTTCATCCACATTGTGATGATGATTTACACAATGATGGGAAATCTTAGTGGTCAAAATTTGGGGTATGACAGACATCGATGGTGAAGGTGAACACTGAAGGTTAGTTTTCAGAATTTTTCTTCTCCTTTTCGAATGCTCCTTCCCCCCTCTTTTTTACGTTGCTCTTCTTTTCCCCCTTTTTGCTTTTCTTTTCAATCGCCCCCCTTTTTAATTCTCTCAAGACTTGTGTATTAAGTATATGTTTTGTCTGTATGTGTCGAGGAGTCTTTGTCATGGCAGAATGATGTGGGATGGCTGTTGTTATTCTTTTAAAATTGCAGGTCTTGCTTTTCCATTTTGGTACAAAGCTTGGTTGGTGGAGTTTTGCAGAACATGTAGACCGTAGTAGATGCGCAGGCCACAGGTTCTGTTTTGGTGCATGGATGAAATTGGCGTGGAGTGAGGTAGCAGTGTTTGGCTTCTCTTTTTGCTACAAATTTGTTTTAGCTTGTAGTGACATTGTGGGGTATGGTACGGTTGAGTGCAGAGTGTGTATGCTCTGGCTTTTTTTTTTTTTTGTCCATGAGCTTATTTTCCTTATTATTATTATTTTATTTTTTTGGAATTTTCATGTAACATTTAATGTAAATGGAATTTTTGTTGTTGTATTGGACCAAGAACTACTATATTTTTTGTAGCATTTTCTTGTGATGAATGACTTGAAACATTACATGAGCTTTTGGCTTTTTAGACAATGTTTCTCTTATAATGGACAAATGGTTAGAAAAAATTGAAAGTAATTGGTTATATACATGAACAAAAGTGGATTTAAAATATATATGGATAAAAATGTGGATTTAATGGATATGAAAGTGGAAATTGAAAATGGATATGAAATAAAAATATGGATTGAATGGATATTGGTTTAATGGATAAAGAATAAAAAATGGATTTGAACAAAAAGTTTGGGAAATATGAATTTGGATAATGGATAATACAATGGAAATTGGAAAGAGTTGGATATTAAAATGAATTTGAAGAAAGAAGGAATGGATAAGAGAAATGATAATTGAACAAAAAATGGACTTGGTGAAAATGGATATGAATATGGATATGGACCAATATTTCCAACAACACGGCCATGAAATCTCGACTTTCAAGTCAAACTCAATTTTGTCTTCTTCCACAACCCTCTTATTAAATGAACACAGCTGCCATGAACAACTAGCAACAACCATCAATTTGAGACCTTGCGTTGATTATTGAATCCACTCTGAGGAAAGTAATTCCGCAGATGAACCACCAATGAACTGATGAGCCATGATGAACTTGATGATTGAACCAAACTTCCCATGAATTAAAATTTGGTGACCTGATGACCTCCACACCACATAACTCGACCTTGGGTACACACTGGCTGAGAAATAGTCCACTTTATCTTTGAATGCACACTGATACTCCTCTGAATAAGGAAAATCCACATCCCAGGAGAATGCTTTGATCCCACGTCTTAGGAGACCAATGGAACGTATGATATGAGTTATGACTAATGAAGATGCAGATTATGGAAATGATATGTTATGCAAGGTTAATGTTAGGGTGAAAATTAGGGTGTGACAGATGCCCCTATTTAATATTCTTGGACTTGAGAGTGGGAGAGGCTTTCTTACAGTCAAGGTACGAGGAGATTAAATATAAGAATACCCGAAATTTTCAGCCGAAAGGAGTTGGAATGAATGGTGATGAGTCTGGTGGGATGGCTTGAAAAGGCATCTGTCAAGGAAGAGGTAATTGGTTATGAGGGGTATGATGATGATTGAGATGCAATGCAGAATGAACATGAGTGATTTTCCAGTCTTGAAAGGGGGCATTCCTGCAGTATCCTGGCGAGATATAATAAGTTGAGATATTCCTTCTACGAAAGGTAGATAGGACTCTAGAAATAAAGGATGACGAGAGATATTCCTTCTACGAAAGGTAGAGCGGACTCACGAAATAAAAGATGAGATGTTCCTCCTACGAAAGGTAAAGAGGACTCAAGAATAAAGGATAGAAATTGGTTCTCCTCTTGCAAAAGGCAAAGAGAACCCCTGAACGAAAGCTTAGGAGAAAAAGAAATTCCTGCTACAACAAGTAGAGGAGACTCCCTTGGGAGAAGATGATCGTACTATCTTCTGCAATAGCAGAAACGACCCCAGAACACAAGGTTTGGGGAATAATTCCTCCTACAAAAGGTAGAGAGGACCCCAGAACAAAAGGCTTGGAGACAATTTCCGTTCTACAAAAGGTAGGAAGGAGACTTACAAAAGGTAAGCTGGGAAGAAATTGTGTAAAAGGCACGGGAAGACTCTTACTAAAGGTAAGCTAGACACATTGCAAAAGGCAAAGAGGAGATACATCGTGAAAAATGACACGAAAGACTCACAAAAGGTAAGTTGGGGGAAATAACCATCCTCGTGCAAAAGGAAGAGGCAACTTGCTTAGGGTATCAGAATATCATAGACCTCACAGGCACAACGGCGGAGGTGACATTCTCTGAGTTGCGACCATTCAGTTATTGGCCACATAGGCATCAAGTGTCCAAATTGATCGAAGATACCTAATACAAAGTTTGGTCGCGTGCGTAAGGCAGTGAGAACGATTACGAAAGGAAAGCGAAAGAATAAGATTTCACGCGAAAGGCCATGAAATCCCTTATGAAGGGTAAGGTAAGGAAATACTCATGCGAAAGGCACGGAAGGAGTTGGAAGTAGCAATCGATGGGGGAGACAATGTCCACAGGAATGCCCCTATCCTATACAAGAACTGGCTAAACAAGCATGCAAATGATGCAAAAATGTATGCAAAATGCTGGGGATATGAGGAGGTGGGTTGATGGTCGTGCTAAGTAAGGTTGGGCTTAGGTTTTGGGTGCCAAGGATGTTTGGGCTTTTGTTGAAATGCTTACTGGGGAAAAGGAGATAGGTAAGGTGAAGGATACCAATCGAAGATGGATTTTAAATGGGTTACCAGATGAGAACTGGTTTTTAAGGGGTAGACTACCAGACGAGAACTGGTGGCAAAAGGTTAATCTGTCAGACGAGAACTGACTTTATGGTTGGCCAGACGAGAACTGGTTTTTAAGATGGCTAAAGAATAGGTGATCAGACGAGAACTGGTGTTTTATTTTGGTTTTCCAGACGGGAACTGGTTTTATGGTTTGCTAGACGAGAACTGGACTTTAAAGTTGTGCAAGCAAGGTGGATTTTGTATCTGGTTAAGGGTGCCGAGTATGATCGGGCTTATGGTGGTAGGTGCCAAGTATGATTGGGCTTTGGGTTGGATGGGGAATGAGCTTAACTTCCCGACACTCAAAACCTGACGATGTGATGATCAAAAAACCGATATGGATGCTTCTGGTGCTCCAAGTTTGGTCCTTTGCAGAAGTTGCGCTTGCTCCAAAGAATCTCAATTCTAACGAGATGCCATGATGGCTTCGTAAACGACAGTATGAGCGTAGCGACATGACTAGTGCATGTTGGTTGCGTTTTTGCGCTGCCCCAAGGCTTTCTGACACTTGTTGCGAACTCAACATTTGCTAGAGTCCAACAGGGTCTGCTTGACCAATCCTTAAAGTGTAGAGGAAAACTGCCCCTTTACAATTTATCTGCCCCAGTCTGTAGGGTTTTTGAATGAATCCTCCTCGAATGGAAGCTTTGGGGATGACTATACCATGACATGGTCTGAGATAACTTGCCCCAATATCTGAATCTTCAATAGTCAGCCTTTGCTTGAGTCTCTTGAAGGACTTGCCCCAGAATGAGCGTTGAAGCGACTTAACTTGTACTAATTGAGCTTTGGAGGGATTTGCCTTCAGTCACAAAAATATCTGGGTGGCCTACCCTTGACTGGTGGAGTCTTGAGATGATTATTTGCTTAACTCACTCTTGAATGTTCTGCCTCAGATACACGAGGTTATGAGAAGGTTTTGATTTGAGCCAGCACCAACGAATGGTCAAGTTTCTCTCTGATTGCACTTTGTTGGAATCTCTTTGATGTCACGTACTTTCTTGCAGTTAAAATTATTTGCTTAGAAATGGTAATTTTAATGCGACATCATGCAGGTTTTGAAGGAAATCATTTATTGGAATGATGTGAAAGTGTGTGACGAATGAACCATTAGTCCAAATGCAATGCCGATTTACTGGTGTGCGAAATATATAGCAAAAATAATGACACTAGTGCTAAAAGTTAGCAAATATGAGGGGAGTCAGTTTACGCAACCTTGGTGTAGTATGCTTTCAGAATAAACCCCGCCTCAATTAGGTCTTTCGAGGGTTGTAACGTGGTCTGGTTCACAGTTATTGAAACAAGGGATATAAGGCTCAAAATTTGATTTGTACCCTCCTCTTCTTCGTGATGAACTCCAGTCCTACGTTCAGTTATACTACACACATTTATCTTCCAAAAGGGTTGACGGTGTAAGGGCGAATTTGCTTGGAATGACAGTCACCTTATTTTGTTTTTGTGGATGTCAGTGACTTTTGGTGGCCACTGAATCGGGTTTTGCTTTTGTTGAGGATTTGAGGGCCTCTTTTGCTTTATTTATTTTTTGATCCCTAACTTTTGCATGGACCGACTTCACTTTTCGAGTCCATCGGGATTGCCCTAATTTTGCCTAAGTTTCCTCTTTGAGGTGGTGGACTTAACGGGCTTTCTCTTTTTTGTTTTTTTTTGTTTTGGAAAGGTCGTGACTGCCAAGTCTTTAGTCTTTGAAGAATAACCGCCATAATAAAAAGTTTCATCTTGAAATTCGAATGTGTAATCAGGATAACTGAACACTACCTATGCCCCAGGTTAAGTGTAAGGGTTTAAAAATCAGAAGGAAACTCCTACTTCTAGGCTCGAAGGGGTTGACTAGGGACTAACTCCTTATCTCTCTGGTGTTTAGGGGATTTGAAACAATGCCTGTACATCATCAGCGGGATTTTATCTGAAAGCATACTATTAGCAACTATGAGTATCTCATTTTCATCATCCTCCCTCAAATCTTTACTAAGACAACATCTGATAAAGGGAGTGAAATGTGGGGAATTTTTTTTGTGTTTTTTGCAATATATGAGAAAAAATGAGTGGATACGAATGGACTTGTTCAAAAAAGCACGTTCATTACATTAACAAAACCATTAGTAAGCAACAATGTTTAAAAACAAGTAGCACTTAACAGAGAAGAAACTACAAATGCAAATAAATGACAAGATCTAAAAATTGCCAATCCTGGGGATGTCTTCTGTCTGACCCACTGGCTCGAGGAGATGACCCATGTAGTCTTTGAACTCAAACAGACGAGAGGTTGACGTGCACAACGAGGCTTCCTTCTAGAAAGGATATGTAACCTTTGTCAATCAATTGTTGCACTTTGGCTTGGTAGGCTTTGCAATCTTCAGTCGAATGCCCCATTGATCCAGCATGATATCCACATTGCACATCGGGGTCGTACCCAGGAGGGTATGGCTCTGGCAATAGCTTGAGAGACTTGGGAACCACCAGTAAGCTTTGAATCAAATGCGGCAAGAGTTGACTGTATGACATAGGAACTGTATGAAGAGGAGCATTCCTTCTTTCTAGATTGTTGCGAGGCCTATGCTGACTCTGACGCTGATTCTGATATCCTCGGCCATGGGCTCGTTGATTAACATGAGGAGCAATCCGCGGTTTTTGGGACGAAGCTATAGGCATTACTGGTTGCCCATAAGGATAGCATGGCGCTGGAAATGATGACTGCTGAGAAGATGAGGGACCAAAAGGTTTTGCTGGTACACCATGAGAATACTCAACATTTGCTATGACTGCATTGGTTTCATCCTCTTCCTCTTGGGAGTTAATGAGGGATTCGGTCTCATCGACTTGGCTATTCGAGACGTTCTGGATTAGTCCACTCTTGAGGTAGCTCTCGATGCGTTCCCCTACCATTACCAGGTCAGAGAAGCTTGATGGTGTACTGCCAGCCATTCTTTCAAGATAAGAGCCATGCAGACTGTTTATGAACATGTCAATCAATTCCCTGTCCAAGAGTGGTGGTTGCACCCTAGCTGCTAATTTTCTCCACCGCTGTGCGTATTCCTTGAAGGATTCATCTCCATTCTGAGATAGGCTTTGCAATTGCATGCGACTAGGAGCCACGTCTAGATTGTACTGATATCGCTTTAGAAAAGTGCTGGATAAGTCCTTCCATGATTGGATATGACTTCTTTCTAAATCCATGTACCAACTTAAAGATGCCCCACTCAAACTATCTTGAAAACAGTGAATCATCAGCTTATCATCATGGGTATATGTGGTCATTTTTCAGCAGAACATCACCAAATGACGCTTCGGGCAACTACGGCCTGCATACTTCTCGAAGTTGGGTACTATGAATTTCTGAGGAATTACCAAATCTGGCACTAGGCACATATCAGCAGCATCGAGCCCATGCGTATCATGCACTTTCATAGCTTGGAGTTTCTCCTCAATGTCACGAAGTATTTCCTTCATAGGATCAGTCAATGGAATCCTTTGGGGTCGAGTAGGAACATTTACTTGTGGAGGATCATCATCAGGTAGAAGACCATACAGTGGATTAGTTGTCCCAGTGAAACCTGGTGGGGGATCAACATTCTGATGGTTGCTCTCAGACATGGCTACCTCAGCTTCCAACTTGCTTTGTCTAATTGGCCTTTCAAGTCGTTTATGCTCCACTTGCTTCAAATGCTTCACATCTACCTCAGGTTCAATGCGCGTGTCGAGAAATCAACTGCGGGTTATGGACAAAGGACTGAATGAGCTTCCCGGTTTTGGTTGGAGAATGATATGCAAAATGATGCAAAAATGCTTATGCAAATGCAATGTTATGAATGCAATAAGACATGGGATCAAAGATCACTGAATCCGAGGTTCACACTATAGATGTCAAGGTCACAGATTCTGCAAGACAACACAACAAGATATCCCTCACCTCGGGTAGGTTATCTATTGGTTTATAACAGGGCATTCCAAGGGTTTTTCAAACAAGTTCCCATGCACTAACCCTCAAAAGTTTTCCATCATAACGACGATTCATAAGACGGTAATCCCTTCAAAGGATGAGCACAGAGTTATACCTTAGTAACCTTTGGAATTGGGTTCTAAAAGTCCTCAGAATCACGGACTCCCAGGTCGGAAACAAAGACGTCATTACGACTAATCATAAGACATAATCATTCCCAAAGGGGCCTCATCTGAGCGGTGGAAGTCAAACTAACTCGACGAGTCCTAAGTCTCGCAAATCAGTAAGCAACCACCTCCTAGCTTAGTCTATACTCGAAAAGCTCGGGCAGAAAGCCTTTCTCCTCACAAACCATCCCCAATATACCCAACAGATAAGAGAAGCATAAGATAATAAAGCAAACAAAAATACACATATGACAAACAAATTAGGCTTGGCTTGCTTAGGGATTTCCATGTCCCCAGCAGAGTCGCCAGTTGTCGCTACTCGAAAAATAGTCGACCGGAGGCGAAAATGAAGAAAACAGAAGAGTCGCCATCAAACTTTATTTATCCCATGAGGGGAAGGGAAAACATCGAGAAAACCCAACGAAAAAAAAGGATAAGATGGTCTCGCAACCAAATTATGGGTTCGGAAGCCGGTTATGCGAGGGGAAGGTATTAGCACCCCTCACATCCATCGTACTCGATGGGAACCATTTGCTTGTCTATGCGTAAGGATGTTTGCTAAAAATATTGCTTTCTAAGAGTGTTCTAAAGAGGGAGAGAGAAAGGTGAGAACCGAAGAATGTGAAAGAAAATAAGAGAAAAGATGGGGAGAAGAAAAGGGGACTCGATAGGACTTCGCGGTCCTATGCCTACGTATTCCCTCATGCAATGGGAAAGTCAGAGTCAACGTAGTTCGGAGGACTATGGGAGATGGATAGAAGATGGCTCGCCAAGATCATCACAATCTTGTGCCTACGTATCTTACATTCGGACAAGATGAAGAATCAGAGCAATCGTAGTTCGACCTACAATTTGTTGATGTTTTTTATGGACGATGCTAACGTGCGGGTTCTAGCAGTTAGGTGTATTGCGGCTCGTTCGTGGAGTCTTATGTGTTACCTGTTTGCGGTAGAACGGACGTAGCATGTCCTTTTTGAAAAGGTGGATTTTGCCATCAAGGCAAGATGTCTCATTTGATTTGTGAAGGTTGATTTTAAGGGCGAAATAAGTCCTCGGATAGGAACCCCTTCGGGTAGTACCCAATTCTTTATCTCAAAAGATTTAATGTGAAAGTTGTGTGGCGAATACAGTTATGTCTTCATATTGAAAGACGAGTATCGAGACCACACACTCTAAAGTGAGCATCCTAATACTCGAAGAGGAAGAGGTCTTCACCTAATCCTCTCTCTTTAGTTCAATACAAAGAGAACTTTATTCTCTTATTAAAGGTGTTTTGAGTTAGATGGTAAGTGCTTTACGACAGTGAACCCTAAAGGTAATGTCAAGCACTCGGGATAGGAGAAGGCCTTCGCCTAACCACTCCACGACCATTTAAGTTTATTAAGAAAAGGTTTGAAAATGCACTTGGTACAAGACCAAGGTTTTTAGACACAAGGAGATGAAATAAAGAGAGAATAAGGTTTTTGAAAGAAAGAGTGGTGAATATAGTCACGTCTTCGTATTGAAAGACGAGTATCGAGACCACGCACTCTAAAGTGAGAATCCTAATACTCGAAGAGGAAGAGGTCTTCACACAATCCTCTCTCTTTAGTTCAATACAAAGAGAAGTTTTGAAAATGATCACTTGGTACTAGACCAAGGTTTTTTGACTTTAGAAGAGAATGAAAATGAGAAATGGAATAAGTTCATGAATACAAGAATGTGGTCAAGAGAAAAGTCAAGAAAGACTCAAAATCAAGATCAAGTAGAAATAATCAAATCCCTAGCTCACAAAATTATTAGTCAAATAAGTTAATAGAAATTAGAAATCAAAGATTAAAAATCTAAATATTTACATTTCAAATAAGATTTAAAATTAAAAGATTAATCTAATAAGAGAATATTTTTGAGATTTTTCTAGTTAATAACTAAACTAATACTCTAAATGACTATTATTAAATAAATATTAAATCAAATTAAACAATGTAAATATATTCCTAAATTCAATATTACTAACTAAAAAATTTGAAATAAAAGGACAAAATAAAAAAATTTGAAATCAGTACAAAGTTAAGAACAAAAAATTAATTAAAAACAACTAAATACTAAAGTTAAAACCTAAACAAATTTATAAACTAGTTGTTAATTAAAAATGCTAACTAAAACAAATTAAGAATGAGGAATCATATGGGCTTGACCCATCATCCCCAAGAAGAAACACGGCTGGCCCAAAAAAAGGAAAGGGTGGAAATAGCACACTGGACCAAAAAAGGCCCAAACGAATGAAAAGTAGGGTTTGTCTGAAATCAAAGACATCAACGCCTTGCCTATTCTCTCCCTCAAACACGGTCAAAGACCAAACAGTCAAAGAAAATTGCTCATTTGAAATGAACAAGTCAGTCTTCAATCATCAAAAGAGCCAAAAACATGGTAAAGCGAAGAAACGCTTCCGATATTGACCTTTCTCGCACAATCTGTATGCCTCTAGATCTCTCCGCCTTGGTCTCGTTTCTGTTCTTCCTCGTCTTGGTTTCGCGACTCAGCCTCCATCTCGTTCGATCGCGCGTGGTCCTTGATCTATCCTCAAATCTCCGCTCGCCGCGACGAAAGTGGGTACGTGGTGGATTTGCGACGACGGTGAGGTGGCGGTGGTTGTTTAGTGCGAATCGTGGTGGTTCGCGGTGATCGGAGGGAGTTGCGGTGGTTGGAGGAAGGTTGGATGGAGAGGGTGGATCCAAGGTTATGGTTTGTGATTATTGACTTGTAGGTTTTGATTCAGGAAGGTTGGTTGAAGAAGGTTAGAAGGTTTTGGCAAATGATTTTTTGTTGTGAGTTAATGAAGATGGAAATCAGAAGGAAGAAGAGGACATCGATGGTGAAGGTGAACACTGAAGGTTAGTTTTCAGAATTTTTCTTCTCCTTTTCGAATGCTCCTTCCCCCCTCTTTTTTACGTTGCTCTTCTTTTCCCCCTTTTTGCTTTTCTTTTCAACCGCCCCCCTTTTTAATTCTCTCATGACTTGTGCATTAAGTATATGTTTTGTCTGTATGTGTCAAGGAGTCTTTGTCATGGCAGAATGATTTGGGATGGCTGTTGTTGTTCTTTTAAAATTGCAGGTCATGCTTTTCCATTTTGGTACAAAGCTTGGTTGGTGGAGTTTTGCAGAACATGTAGACCGTAGTAGATGCGCAGGCCACAGGTTTTGTTTTGGTGCATAGATGAAATTGGCGTGGAGTGAGGTAGCAGTGTTTGGCTTCTCTTTTTGCTACAAATTTGTTTTAGCTTGTAGTGACATGGTGGGGTATGGTACGGTTGAGTGCAGAGTGTGTATGCTCTGGCTTTTTTTTTTGTCCATGAGCTTATTTTCCTTATTATTATTATTTTATTTTTTTGGAATTTTCATGTAACATTTAATGTAAATGGAATTTTTGTTGTTGTATTGGACCAAGAACTTCTATATTTTTTGTAGCATTTTCTTGTGATGAATGACTTGAAACATTACGTGAGCTTTTGGCTTTTTAGACAATGTTTCTCTTATAATGGACAAATGGTTAGAAAAAATTGAAAGTAATTGGTTATATACATGAACAAAAGTGGATTTAAAATATATATGGATAAAAATGTGGATTTAATGGATATGAAAGTGGAAATTGAAAATGGATATGAAATAAAAATATGGATTGAATGGATATTGGTTTAATGGATAAAGAATAAAAAATGGATTTGAACAAAAAGTTTGGGAAATATGAATTTGGATAATGGATAATACAATGGAAATTGGAAAGAGTTGGATATTAAAATGAATTTGAAGAAAGAAGGAATGGATAAGAGAAATGATAATTGAACAAAAAATGGACTTGGTGAAAATGGATATGAATATGGATATGGACCAATATTTCCAACAACACGGCCATGAAATCTCGACTTTCAACTCAAACTCAATTTTGTCTTCTTCCACAACCCTCTTATTAAATGAACACAGCTGCCATGAACAACTAGCAACAACCATCAATTTGAGACCTTGCGTTGATTATTGAATCCACTTTGAGGAAAGTAATTCCGCAGATGAACCACCAATGAACTGATGAGCCATAATGAACTTGATGATTGAACCAAACTTCCCATGAATTAAAATTTGGTGACCTGATGACCTCCACACCACATAACTCGACCTTGGGTACACACTGGCTGAGAAATAGTCCACTTTATCTTTGAATACACACTGATACTCCTCTGAATAAGGAAAATCCACATCCCAGGAGAATGCTTTGATCCCACGTCTTAGGAGACCAATGGAACGTATGATATGAGTTATGACTAATGAAGATGCAGATTATGGAAATGATATGTTATGCAAGGTTAGTGTTAGGGTGAAAATTAGGGTGTGACACACATAAGCAATTTTGGTGATGTGGCGTGCAAAAGGTCTACCATGAAATAATTTTGATAAGTCAGGGTATTTTATGCAAGTTTTTTTTTTAGGGGGGTTTTTCAAATCTCGCCTATATGGCAGGGGGAAAATGGGTATTAACCCTTCAAATAATTATAAACTTCATCTTAATAACTCCACATAATTAAAACTTCGCAGCGGAATCTTAGTATCAACATGACTTCATAATTTTCATCATAGGACTTCAAGGCCTTTGATCATAATAAAAAATCAACATAAAACAAATCATCGCATAACAAACTCTTAAAAACATGTTCTTAAATCAATAACAACTTTAGAAAACCAAATGTCCCCCAAACTCTAATGTTACGTATCAGAGCAAGGCCCTCTTAATTCACAGAAATAAGATAAATTGACTCTAAAGCTAAATCTTCACGCGTCAACGAGCTAACCTTGATCGCCTGCATGTTATCCATGTAGAGATACCATTCAAACAGGCAGAGTGAGTAATCATAAATCATTACAAAAGGTATAAGAAATAGATATAGTAGTTACATCAACAATTATCCATACTTCATATATCCATCACACATCACACACACATACTCACACTGTCACTTCATTAAGCCATTCACAACGTCATTACGTCATCAATAAATCATCATCGTCAAAACATCACTTATGTCACAACATCATCCAAACATTTATCAACTCATATTTATGCAATGTCACTTAGTATGTGTTCTGGACTGGGTCGGGGACCTGCTCCACAGCCGAGCAGGCCCAGCCCACGCGTTCTAGGACGGCCCAATGAAGGCCTTAGTCAAGTCAGTGTCGGGCAAGTGCCCACTCCACAGTGTCGGGAACAAACGCGGTAGAGCTTCGGGCAGAGGCATTGACCCTTCCCGGAGCTCGCCCCCTCGACACCCAGATCCTACTCCCCGCGAGGAGTCATCTCCGTTCGCAAGCAAGTCCTCCCCCGCGAGGACACGTCTCTCCCCGACACGCAAGACTCCTCCCTGCGAGGACACGTTCTCACGTAACCGCCCACTCCCGATGGAATCGGTCTGCCCTAATTCCAGAGATCTAGGAACGGTTACCCCAGGGCGAAGACCACGTGCTGGTCTTCACTACGCCACGTAAGCCCTGGCAGTTGCTTGGATTGGGCCTGACAATCCAGCCCAGTGCTAGTGACCGTTGGCCCCGAGCTGGGGGCTCTCTATAAATACCCTCTCACTTGAGAGGGTCAGGTTACGTTCACTTCTACTCTCATCTCTGTTCTTGCCATTCTCTGACAGTTACCTTACTTGAGCGTCAGAGTACCTTGCAGGTAACCCCCCCCCCCCCCCCCCGCGCCGCCGTCTTTCAACCTCACCGGAGCTGGAGCCCAGACGATGTCGTTGGCCACTAGAAACTGTCTAATCCAGGTACGATCAGTGGCGCCGTCTGTGGGAAACCTTTGCTTCCCCGTTTTTCCTTCGTTAAACCAAAGCAACTCTCATTCATCACCAACATGGCTAATCTGTCAGTTACCCAGGCTCTGGACACCGTGTTCGCACAACTCGAGAACGATAACCACCGTGAGGACGCCGTCATCCTCAACGACGGCGAAGGCAACATAAGAGACGGGCAGACCGCCTCCCCGGACTCCCAATATGTGGCTTACAACGCCGTCCGCCAAGACGATCAGCAAGTCATTTTTCAACCAGTTGCTCCTCCGCCCAATGCGGACCTGAGCACCGTGGCCCTATTTGCCTTGATCAATTAGACCAATCAGCTGATCGCACACCAGAATACCAGAATTGAAGCGTTGGAGCAAGGACAGGCACAACGATCTTCCCCGCGAAGACACCGTCGCCCACCGTCACCTTGCCGTTCTCCTTCCCCGCGAAGGACTCCTTCCGAAGAATCTCAAACCCCCTCGCTGGTGCGCGGGGGCAGCCACCCGCGTCTCAAGCGTCCCCAGCCGACGATCTCCCAGAAACGCCCGCGTTCGCCGCCTCAGAAAGAACCTAGGGCCCTCATATCCACCAAGAAGACCAAACAGACCGAGGAGAGACCGAAGAACCATTCGAGGAACTCCCCTCCACGGCATCATCGATCACCTTCGAGATCCACGGCTGGTAGCGACGACGAGGACCAGAGGAACCCTCTGTTGTGGGAAATCATGAACGCCCCAGTCCCTGCAGGCATGGAGAAACCCCCACCATTGGGGACCTATGACGGCCTGACTGACCCCGACGATCACTTCGAGAGTTTTGAAGCAATGCTCGACTTCTGAAATGTCAGGGGAGCCATCAGGTGTAGGCTGTTCCCCACTACCTTGCGGAAGGGAGCCATGACTTGGTATAAGGGTCTGGCACATGGGTCGACCACATCCTGGAAGCAACTTAGGCAACGCTTCACCAAACACTTCACCGCGTCTCGTTGACACCCGAAGACGGAGGCGGCCTTAGAAAGCATCTTCCAAGGGAAGAACAAATCTCTCCAAAACTACATCGAGAGATTCAACAAAGAAGCTGTCGAGGTCCATACGACCGAAGACATGAAGAAATATTTAATTCTCCATGGACTGCATGCTGGATCTGACTTTGCCAAATCCATAGGCCTCCGCAGACCCCGACGTCTCGAGGACCTTCTCGCTCGAGCTCAGAAGTACATCGAACTCAAGGAGATGGAGGCAGCTCAGATCGCCCTTGAGACGAGACGCAGAGAAGGCCCCCACGGCCACAAAGATGAAGACTCTTATCCCCGACGAGGAGGAGAAAGAAAGAGAAGAGAACCGCAACCATGATCCTCGGGAACCACGCGGACCAGCTGGCTGATTCACGGAGTACACCCCGCTCAATGTTCCCCGGGCTCGAATCCTCTCCGAATGCCAGAATTCCGAGTTTGTGAAAGGGGGAGTTCGCTTCCCGAAGCCAACCGCTCCCAAATCAAACGTTGACAAATCGAAGTACTGCAGGTTCCACCGGAGCCACGAGCATGTTACCTAAGACTGCATCCATCTCAAGGATGCGATCGAAATTCTGATCAAGGAAGGGCACTTGAAGAAATACGCCCAGAAGAATGATACTCCTCGGCCCAGCTCACGGGAAGCCCAGAACGTCGAGGAGACGACTCCTCCTCCCGACGAGAGCCGGCTACAGGTCGCCCTCAGTGTCACTCGACCGGAGGACTTCTTTGTCCCCCCAATCATTGAGGGCCAAGAAGCAATTCGCAACATGTGGGCGACCTTCCCCCACAAGGACCCCGTCGCTGCCCGTAGCACCTGGGAAGGCTTCCCGAAAGCGATGGTCATCTCCGGAGGTGGTCCCGAGAAGTTATTTGTCGGGTTGATCAAGCGGAAATTTGATGAACTAGAATCAGCAACATCGGCGAAGGCAACCACCCTCGAGAAAGTGCGGGGAAACTCCAACCCCATCACTTTCTACCTCGAGGAACTCCCCGGGGGAGCACCAAACGCCACTATTCCCCTCCTGATCAGGGCGCAGATGGCGAAATTTGACGTTCGAAGGATCCTAGTCGACCAGGGAAGTTCGGTCGACATCATGTATGCTCAACTGTTCGGGACCCTTCAACTCGACGAGAGGCATCTAACCCCGTATGTCGGTTCAGACCTACAGGGGTTCAATGGAACCACCACCAGACCATAGGGTTACGTGGAGCTAATGGTTACATTCGGGGCCGAAGACACTGCCCGACAGGTGAAGATCTGCTTCCTGGTGGTCGAATGCCCGTCCCTTTACAACTGCATCCTCGGGAGGACCACCCTGGCTGAACTTACGGCGGTACCGTCAACGGTCCACCTCAAAATGAAGTACTACACGACCAGGGGTCGAGTAGTGATGATGCACGGGGACATCGACGCGGCCAGAAGGTGATTCGACGCCGCCATCAAAGGCCTGAGTTCCATCGGCCCCAAACCCAAGACCGTGGCCAAGCCACCCCAGGACGCCAAATAGGTACATCTCCCGCGCGTTAACGCGGTTGATCTCGACAGCAGGTTCCCGAGCAGACCCGATGAAGACGGGGCAGAAGACCTCGACCTCCAGGCGGAGAACAACGGGAGACTCCTCTACTCAACGCGCCTCATCCCAGACGGGGACTTTGAGCTCGTGGTCCTCGAGGATGATCCAGATCGCAACGTAAAGATTGGCACCGGGATCCCCGACCTGGAAAAGGAGCAGCTGAAAGCATGTCTAAGGGAGAACGATGATCTCTTCATATGGAGCGCGTCTGAGATGCCTGGCCTCGACCCCGAGGTGGCTTGTCATCAGCTCGTAGTAGATCCGGCCGCTAGGGCCATAGCACAACGTAGGCGTAAGTAGTCTCCTGAAAAAGCGGAGGCTGCTAAAAAAGCTGTAAAAGGCCTCCTAGAGGCAAATTTTATTTCGGAGGCCAAATACACGACCTGGCTGTCCAACGTTGTACTTGTTAAAAAGAATAATGGAAAATGGAGAATGTGCGTTGATTATACTGATCTTAACCGGGCTTGCCCGAAAGACTGTTATCCCTTGCCTAACATCGACCAACTGGTCGACAATTTTGCAGGTTACAAACTACTATCCTTCACGGACGCTTACTCGGGATACAATCAAATTCCCATGGACAAGGTCGACAAACAACACACGGCCTTCATGACCGCGTCGGGCAACTACTACTACAACGTGATGCCCTTCGGTTTGAAGAACGCCGGTGCGACCTACCAACGGATGATGAACAAGGTCTTCTGGGCTGAAATCGGCGACATGCTCGAGGTCTACATAGATGACATGATCGTCAAATCCGCAGAAGAAGTCGACCACGCCGCACACCTCAAGAAGGTGTTTGACACGGCGAGGAGATGCCGCATGAGGTTTAACCCCGACAAGTGCACCTTCGGCGTTCGGGCAGGTAAGTTCCTCGGGTTTTACCTTACAGAACGAGAAATCGAGGCCAACCCCGACAAGTGTAGGGCTTTCTCCGAGCTCCCTACCCCAGACTCAAAGAAGTCGATACAATCATTAAACAGGATGCTCGCCGCCCTTTCCCGCTTCGTCGCCAAATCCGTACAGTACACACTCCCATTTTTCAAACTTCTTCGACAAAAAGCAGAGTTTGATTGGAGCGAGGAATGCGAGCAGGCACTCGTCCACTTAAAACAAGTCCTGTCACAACCTCCAGTCCTCTCACGACTTGAGAACGGGGAGACACTCTTCTTGTATCTTGCGATCACGAGTGAAGCAGTCAGCGTCGTCCTCATTCGGGAAACCCCGGACGGGCAGAAGCCAGTTTACTTCACGAGCAAAGCCCTCCAAGGCCCCGAGCTCAGATATCATCAGATTGAGAAAGTCACCCTGGGCCTCGTCACCGCGGCCAGGAGGCTACGCCACTACTTCCTCGCCTACACCGTCGTCGTAAGGACCGAACAGCCTATAAGGTAGCTCCTCAGGCGGCCGGACATGGCGGGGAGGATGCTCAGGTGGTCACTCGAGCTCGCCGAGTTTGACATCCAATACGAAGGGAGGAAAGCCCTGAAGGTACAGGTACTGGCCGACTTCGTAGCAGAGATGACCGTCCCGAAACCTTCGACCAACGGATCACAGAAATGGACGATCTATGTCGACAGGGCGTCCAGCCCAAAGGGAAGCGGGGCGGGCATCATCCTCGAGAACGAGGAAGGCATCTTGATCAAGGTATCCCTCGAACTGTCCTTCCCGACATCGAACAACCAAGCCGAATACGAGGCCTTCCTCGCAGGACTTCGGCTGGCAGAGGACCTCGGTGCCAAGGAGGTCAAACTCTTCACCGATTCCCAGCTCGTGGCCTCGCAAGTCCGAGGAGAGTACCAAGCGAAGAACGACAGCCTCATAGAATACTTGGCCTTGGTAAAATAAAAGATGAAAAAGTTCACCTTCGCAGAAGTAACTCACATCCCCCGCGAGCACAATGCCCGAGCAGATGTCTTGTCCAAATTGGCGAGCACAAAGAAGAAAGGCGGAACAAATCCGTCATACAAGAAGTGTTTTCCCACCCGAGCATCGACAAATCGGCCATGATTTCGGACATCAACGCCATCGGGTACAGCAACTGCTGGATGACCCCGGTATACGAATACCTCATGACAAGCAAACTGCCCGAAGATCCCAAAGAAGCAGGAATGGTCAAGAGGCGGGCGTGCTCGTACACTGTAGTCGAGGATAAGCTATACCGGCGAGGGTTCTCTATCCCTCTCCTCAGGTGCGTCGAGGAGACAAAGGTTCCCGACATCCTCTAGGAAATCCACGAGGGAATCAACGCACAACACCTCAGCGGCCGCTCGTTAGCCCGTAAGGCGCTTCTAGCAGGGTACTACTGGCCCACCATGCAACAAGACGCCAAGGAACACATCAAGAAGTGCGATAGATGCCAGCGACACGAGGACATGCACATCCCTCCTCCTAGCGAGCTCAAAACTCTATCCTCCTCGTGGCCGTTCGCATGGTGGGGAATGGACATCCTTGGACCCTTCGTCATAGGATCATATCAAAACAAATACCTCATCGTCGGGGTGGATTACTTCACGAAGTGGATCGAGGCGGAAGCATTGGACAAAATCACGGCCTTTAACATACTGCGTTTTTACAAAAGAAACATCCTCGCCCGATTCGGCATGCCTCAAGTCATTGTCACTGACAACGGGACACAGTTCACCGACAAGAACTTCCAAGACTTCGTCACCAAACTAGGCACGAAGCAGCACTTCACGTCGGTCGAGCACCCCCAAACGAACGGGCAGGCTGAGGCAGCAAACAGAGTAATCCTCCGAGGATTGAGACGCCGATTAGGCGACGCCAAACAACGGTGGGTCGAGGAGCTACACAGTGTCCTCTGGGCCTACCGAACGACCCCACACTCCACGACCGAGGAGACCCCTTTCCGTTTGACCTACGGAACGGAAGCGGTGATCCCCGTGGAGATCAGGGAACCCTCGAGGAGGACAGAATCCCCCCTCGACGGGGACGCGAACGACGAAGCCTTGAGGGAAGAACTCGACTTCGTCGAAGAAACACGCTCGGGCGCTTCTCTCCGAGAAGCTTCACTTAAACAAAAAATAACACTACGTTATAACGACAAAGTTATCAAACGTGATTTTCAGGTAGGCACCCTCGTCCTACGCAGGAACCAGAAGGACTCGCGAGAAGGCAAACTCGCCGCGAATTGGGAGGGCCCGTACCGCGTCCGCGGGAAAATGGGGACAGGAGCCTACTTCCTCGAAAATCTGCACGGGGAAGAACTTGGTCGACCATGGAATGCTGAGAAGCTCAAACAGTACTACAGTTAAGCACTGCCCGTGGCTCACTAGCACCGCGATCACGGGGACACGCTAAGGTACGAGCGCGACACCCCTATACCGAACACGATGATCAGAGACCGCGTTGTGTGTGCGCGAGAACCTTTGATCTGACGGGGATACCTCGATCGAGGCCCACCATCGTTGTACCAATCGGGCAGAACACCCAGCTCGTGATGGGAAGTTCATGCCACGAAGCTAAGACCTCGACCGAGCTCTTAGCCTCGTTAAAGGTCGGAATACGCCTCCGGCCGCCCGACCAACTCTCCACGCGGTCAGAGACTATCAAGGTCGAGCAAATCCCAAAGTCTTATTACTTAGACAAAAATAAAGTATAATAAATGCACCACACACATTCAAAACCATACAAGCAACGATAATAGCGGATAAACGAAAATACTTAGAAGCGGGCAGAAGCCCAGTGTACAAATATTACAAAAATGTCAAAAAGCCCCTGGCACATATGCCGGGCACAAATCATTACAAAGAAAATGGCGCGCAGGCCAAACTTGATCGCTCTCGGGAAAGGGTCGGGGAGTTGGAGGCTGATGTCCGTCCCGCGGAGAATGAATCTCCCGTGGAGAAAAATCTTACTGACCGTGCCACTTAGATTGGTAAAATTCGGGAGCTTCAGCAAGATAGTCTGGAAGCTCTGGAGATAGCCTTTAAGAAAATGGCGCGCAGGCCAAACAATCAAAAGAACTACACGGCGATCTCATCCTCGCCGCTGAGAATCCACGGTATTCTTAAAGGCTATCTCCAGAGCTTCCAGACTATCTTGCTGAAGCTCCCGAATTTTACCAATCTAAGCGGCACGGTCAGTAAGATTTTTCTCCACGGGAGATTCATTCTCCGCGGGACGGACATCAGCCTCCAACTCCCCGACCCTTTCCCGAGAGCGATCAAGTTTGGCCTGCGCGCCATTTTCTTTGTAATGATTTGTGCCCGGCATATGTGCCAGGGGCTTTTTGACATTTTTGTAATATTTGTACACTGGGCTTCTGCCCGCTTCTAAGTATTTTCGTTTATCCGCTATTATCGTTGCTTGTATGGTTTTGAATGTGTGTGGTGCATTTATTATACTTTATTTTTGTCTAAGTAATAAGACTTTGGGATTTGCTCGACCTTGATAGTCCCTGACCGCGTGGAGAGCTGGTCGGGCGGCCGGAGGCGTATTCTGACCTTTAACGAGGCTAAGAGCTCGGTCGAGGTCTTAGCTTCGTGGCATGAACTTCCCATCACGAGCTGGGTGTTCTGCCCGATTGGTACAACGATGGTGGGCCTCGATCGAGGTATCCCCGTCAGATCAAAGGTTCTCGCGCACACACAACGCGGTCTCTGATCATCGTGTTCGGTATAGGGGTGTCGCGCTCGTACCTTAGCGTGTCCCTGTGATCGCGGTGCTAGTGAGCCGCGGGCAGTGCTTAACTGTAGTACTGTTTGAGCTTCTCAGCATTCCATGGTCGACCAAGTTCTTCCCCGTGCAGATTTTCGAGGAAGTAGGCTCCTGTCCCCGTTTTCCCGCAGACGCGGTACGGACCCTCCCAATTCGCGGCGAGTTTGCCTTCTCGCGAGTCCTTCTGGTTCCTGCGTAGGACGAGGGTGCCTACCTGAAAATCACGTTTGATAACTTTGTCTTTCTAACGTAGTGTTATTTTTTGTTTAAGTGAAGCTTCTCGGAGAGAAGCGCCCGAGCGTGTTTCTTCGACGAAGTCGAGCTCTTCCCTCAAGGCTTCGTCATTCGCGTCCCCGTCGAGGGGGGATTCTGTCCTCCTCGAGGGTTCCCTGATCTCCACGGGGATCACCGCTTCCGTTCCGTAGGTCAAACGGAAAGGGGTCTCCCCGGTCGTGGAGTGTGGGGTCGTTCGGTAGGCCCAGAGGACACTGTGTAGCTCCTCGACCCACCGTTGTTTGGCGTCGCCTAATCGGCGTCTCAATCCTCGGAGGATTACTCTGTTCGCTGCCTCAGCCTACCCGTTCGTTTGGGGGTGCTCGACCGACGTGAAGTGCTGCTTCATGCCTAGTTTAGTGACGAAGTCTTGGAAGTTCTTGTCGGTGAACTATGTCCCGTTGTCGGTGACAATGGCTTGAGGCACGCCGAATCGGGAGAGGATGTTTCTTTTGTAAAAACGCAGTATGTTAAAGGCCGTGATTTTGGCCAATGCTTCCGCCTCGATCCACTTCGTGAAGTAATCCACCCCGACGATGAGGTATTTATTTTGATATGATCCTATGACGAAGGGTCCAAGGATGTCCATTCCCCACCATGCAAACGGCCAAGGGGAGGATAGAGTTTTGAGCTCGCTAGGAGGAGGGAGGTGCATGTCCCCGTGTCGCTGGCATCTATCGCACTTCTTGACGTGTTCCTTGGCGTCTTGTTGCATGGTGGGCCAGTAGTACCCTGCTCGAAGCGCCTTACGAGCTAACGAGCGGCCGCCGAGGTGTTGTACGTTGATTCCCTCGTGGATTTCCTGGAGGATGCCGGGAACCTTAGTCTCCTCGACGCACCTGAGGAGGGGGATAGAGAACCCTCGCCAGTATAGCTTATCCTTAACTACAGTGTACGAGCACGCCCGCCTCTTGACCATTCCTGCTTCTTTGGGATCTTCAGGCAGTTTGCCTGTCATGAGGTATTTGTATACCGGGGTCATCCAGCAGTTGCTGTCCCCGATGGCGTTGATGTCCGAAATCATGGCCGGTTTGTCAATGCTCGGGTGGGAAAGCACTTCTTGTATGACGGATTTGTTCCCGCCTTTCTTCTTTGTGCTCGCCAATTTGGACAAGACATCTGCTCGGGCATTGTGCTCGCGGGGGATGTGAGTTACTTCCGCAGAGGTGAACTTTTTCATCTTTTCTTTTACCAAGGCCAAGTATTCTATGAGGCTGTCGTTCTTGGCTTGGTACTCTCCTCGGACTTGCGAGGCCACGAGCTGGGAATCGGTGAAGAGTTTGACCTCCTTGGCGCCGAGGTCCTCTGCCAGCCGAAGTCCTGCGAGGAAGGCCTCGTATTCGGCTTGGTTGTTCGATGTCGGGAAGGACAGTTCGAGGGATACCTCGATCAAGATGCCTTCCTCGTTCTCGAGGATGATGCCCGCCCCGCTTCCCTTTGGGCTGGACGCCCCGTCGACATAGATCGTCCATTTCTGTGATCCGTTGGTCGAAGGTTCCGGGACGGTCATCTCTGCTACGAAGTCGGCCAGTACCTGTGCCTTCAGGGCTTTCTTCCCTTCGTATTGGATGTCAAACTCGGCGAGCTCGAGTGACCACCTGAGCATCCTCCCCGCCATGTCCGGCCGCCCGAGGAGCTGCCTTATAGGCTGTTCGGTCCTTACAACGACGGTGTGGGCGAGGAAGTAGTGGCGTAGCCTCCTGGCCGCGGTGACGAGGCCCAGGGCGACTTTCTCAATCTGCTGATATATGAGCTCGGGGCCTTGGAGGGCTTTGCTCGTGAAGTAAACTGGCTTCTGCCCGTCCGAGGTTTCCCGAATGAGGACGGCGCTGACTGCTTCACTCGTGATCGCAAGATACAAGAAGAGTGTCTCCCCGTTCTCAGGCCGTGAGAGGACCGGGGGTTGTGATAGGACTTGTTTTAAGTGGACGAGTGTCTGCTCGCATTCCTCGCTCCAATCAAACTCCGCTTTTTGTCAAAGAAGTTTGAAAAATAAAAGTTGATTAGTCAGTAAAAAGTTAGCTCAATCGAAAGGTTGTAAATTCAAGTTCTGTTGTCAATGTGAGAATCACGGTTGTAGTTTTAACTTCCACTGTCGAAGTGATGACCGCTTTGATATATAATATGTAAATTCATTAGTAAGAGTTCTATGTACCAGTGTTTTAAAAACCGGACCGGACCGGCCGGTCGGACCGGTTGGACCGGGAACCGGCCAAGTAACCGGCCGGGTTCGCTTGCTCGATCGGCCATGTCTTCGAACCGGTGGGAACCGGTGTGAACCGGTGCGAACCGGAAAAACCGGAAAAACCGGCAGTTTTCGCAAACCGGCGGTTCAACTGCTTATTTTTTTAAACTTTTTTTTTATTTTTTTTTTAATTTTTTTTACTCAAATACATAGAAACTTTTCTCCAAAAATAATAGTTATCACTCATTTACTTCAAGTGATACACAGATTAAGTTCCGTAATATCCACAAAACTATTTTTACTATTTTGTATTTATATTGATTGAAAAACCATCATACAAATATTTGTATAGAAATTTAAGAACACAGATTAAGAAACTAAATATAATATAATTTTAGACTTAACTGATTTCCATTATATATATATATATATATATATATATATATATATATATATATATATTTAGATTTGGAAAATTTATTATTTAAAATAATGTTAATATTTGTATTGTTTTAATTATTAACATTAAAATTTAAACATTAAAACTATGAATTTAAATTAGACTCTGTTTAAAATTTACAATTAGACTCTTTTAAAATTTGAATTTAAATTATGAACCTGTGAATTTATGATATGATATTTTCAAAAAATTTAAGTTCTAGTTATAGTTTTTAGAGACTGAATCATCCGGTTCGACTGATTTTACCGATTTTATACCTATTATAATGACAGGTTTATTCAACCAAGTTATCCGGTTTAATCCGGTTTGATCATGCGGTTCGACGAATGACCCAGTGGTTCGACCGATAAACCAGTGAACCAGTACCCTCACCGGTTTGATGACTGGTCCGGTTTTTAAAACACTACTATGAACATTGAAGTATGCCATGTTGAGTTTTGGAGCAAAACTTACCTAAATTTATTATAACAAAAAAAGGACATATTATGTTAAATATATAAGGTTCTTCCAACTTAGCATACATTAAATAAAAATAAAATTTTCTTTATTAAAGTTAATATTAATTTTCAATTCTTTAGTATAAACGATCCAATATTAGTTTTACTCATTATTACTTAAAGTCACACTTACAAGTTACAACATTAGTGTTATACAAAATTCAAATACAACATGCAATCGTAAACTTTGGATTAATTTTTTTAATGTGAACTAGTGATTATCCCTCCCTTAAGCCAAGTGGAAATTTGAAGGAACATAATAAGGATTGACATATATATGATTGAGAAGGAAATTTAATCAGAAAGTTTGGTGTATGAGAGCATGCAAATCCTAGAGCATGTTGGTGATGTAGCAACAGAAATTAAATTAAATTAAATTGTTTCAGACAGTTACCAACCTCCAAACTTCATCTTTAATCACTCTATATATAGTCTCTTCAATTCAATAACGGTTACATACTTACACATTTATTCCACTTAAACATGGAGAGACAAAACACTAAATCTTCTTATAAGGTTGGATAGTGCTTCATTATTTTAGTCTTGTTTTCTTCTACTTCCTCTTAGTTAATTAGTCCTAATTATTTTTTATTTTTTTTTCATTTTCCTTAATTTTTCATGGCGAAAAGTTTGTCAAGAACACTTCACCTTCTTCATCTCAATGGAGTAGTACTGATTCTAAGGGAACGGTGAGATAGATACCTAGTTTTTTTATTATAGTCGCACATTATAGAACAATAACAATTTGTTCAAGTTCTATCATGCTATAGCGTAATAACGCAACATTGCTATAACACTACTGTCGCTACTATTTTACAATATTTTGAACTAAATATCGAATTGCTGATTTGCTCAAATTCTATTATGCTATAACAATATAGCGTAATTATTGAAAAGTGTGTATGATTAAGGAGTTTGAACATAGAGAAGTCATTGAAGAAAGTTCTTATGCATTTCTCTTGTTGTTTCATGAGTCATAATCTTAAAGAAAAGTTATGAACTCTCAACAATAGCATCCTTAGTGATAGTGAATGAAATGAGATTAATTGAAGGTGTTTTTAAGCAACAACACTTCTTGCATACTTGACTTGATAGTGCTTCTAATCACATATACTTGTGAAATCATAATTTACATATACAAAAATTTCTTTTAGAAATGCATGCATAATATGACATATGTGATATGTCAAAAGCATGACTAAACCATTTTACCTTTTCAAAAGTTGCCTAATTGATTCCACCTAACAAGTTTATCCATGCAACTTTCTATTTATCATCATTTCTTTAAACCATAATTGACTAACCTACATATATCTCTTTAAAATTTGTTAAAAGTATTATGCTACAATCAATATATAAGATATTTTTCTAAGAAAAAAAATCATTTACTTAAGTAATATTTTGGAGTTTTTGACATCAAAAGTTTCATAAGCATGGCCCTCTAAGCCTTATTATATACTCCAATTTTATAATTATTGTAGTTTTCCCATTTTACATTCTCTCTAAGTTATGATTTACTTCTAAAAATAGAAAGAAATTCCTTTTTTTCATATAGTTTTAGAAAAATGATAACATTAGTATGTCCTACTCTATATAGTTGTTAAATGCATCCAAACTTGATTTTTCACTTAATTATTTCTTTAAGTTGGCTAGACATGATAAATTGGACCATTATTCTTTTAATCAAGTGCATAATCAACAACATTATGGACCCCATAATGATCACATTACCACTTTTTGCCTCTTACTTGTTTTAACAATAATATTATGATAATACACTAACACTCCTTTCTATGTATCCATAATTGGTTATATTAAAAAATCTACCACATTATTATACATGAATCATGATTGCCAACTAAACAAACATAATTGAAATTTTTTCCATAGGCAAAAGATGTACTCAAAGAAAGGTCTAATGACAAGACTAAGGTAAAGAATTATACATGTACTATTTAGTATGTCAATTTCTTTTTTGAAATTTTGATGAGAAATTTTTGTGTTTGTTTAGGCTTCAAGAAAAGCTCCTACCAAAGAAAATACTATACCACAAGAGTTCAAACTCCACACACAAGAAAGAGCTGTCAACCGTGCAATATTCAACTATGGAGTAAGATATATATAAATAAATATATATAGTGAATGATCAATGTTTAAGTTAGTATTAAAATTTGCATTTAATGATGAATGTGGTTTTGCTTAGGTGACAACTAAATTGTATCTTATGGAATTGCAAAAGAGACAAGAGGAGAAGTTGATGAAGGTATTAGGCACATAATAATGAAGGCAATATTGATGCTATTATTGTAATAATGAGATCAATATTTTCGAGACTAATTAATTCAATACATGCAATAGATTATTGAAGAGGAAGAAATACGTTTGCTAAGGAAGGAAATGGTTCCAAGAGCTCAATTAATGCCTTATTTTGATAAGCCATTTTCACCACAAAGGTAAATAACAATGTAGTAAAACAAGCAAAAGTATATTGGCAACAATCTAGCAAGGCACATTGTAACCCAATTGATGAGATATTCAACTAATTCTTGCTGACTCAAGAAAATCAAGAATGATCAATAATTTAGTTGTCTCTCCTTCAGTTGAGAAAATTTATTCTAAAAAAATGCATACTCTAACTTCTGAGTCTTTAATTTCTATATAAGCTTTTGATTTTGGTACTGAAGTACGGTAACTTCTTGGCAGGTTTAGGTGTGGGTGACAAGGAGCTACAGTGGCGGCAATAAATGAGGTTGCGCTCAGCGCGCTTAGCGCGCTCTACGATCCTCTGCCCCCTTATAAATATACTTTTCTGTATTTTTCTTGGATCCTTGATACTTTTCAGAGCAAAATACATTGTAAACACTGTAGCATCCTATTTTGGAAGATTGGAAGCATCATTCGTCGAGAGATCGTCATTGATGCTTGATATTCTTCTTCATCTTCTTGTTTGTTTAGCTCCCATGACAATGGAGAGCTAATTTTCCTTTTATGTCAAGGTTAGATGGTAGATAAACCTTTCTTTTGCATGTATTTGTATTGATTCTAGCTTGTGAACTCTTGGATGATGAATGTATGATGAAAAACTTTGTTTCTATGGTTTATTCTTTGTGTTAGTTCATGATTGAGAAATGTGTTCGTACTCTTTACCTAGGTTTTTCATCCATCAATGCATATTGGCTAGAGATAGTTATGAGTGTTGATGTTCATAAATATTGAACTTGAATGTTGTCATTTTGATAGTTTGAGTGAGAGATCATCAAAGGATCAAAATGGTAAAACTCACAATATGTGTTAGAGATAAACATATTGGGAGGATATGTGATTACATTTATCGTCTAAACGAGTTCATTAGCTTTGTCGATCCTATCCATGCAAAAATGGTTTGTCGAACCCTAATCTTGACATGCTTTTTATAAATCGTTAAAACAAATCTTTTTACCGCTATTACTTAAATTTGAATGCAAACGTTCTGACTAAAAACAACCAAAACCCCTTGTTACTTTGAAGTTTAAAAGGTATATAACTGTAGAACGGCTGCGATATCTCCGAACAATCTCTGTGGAACGATAACAAAACCCTAACTCTATTTGTATTTCAACAAGGAGTAGTCATTCTTTCCAAGTTGTTTCGAGGCCTATGCTGATTCTGATGATGATTCTGATATCCTCGACCACGGGCTTGTTGATTTGCACGAGGAGAAATCATGGGTTTCTGGTATGACGCCCTAGGATTGACAGGTTGCCCATAAGGATGATATGATGCTGAAAATGATAACTGCCGAGAAGCTGAAGGGCCATAAAGTCTTGCTGGTGTACCCTGAGAATACTCAACATTTACTAGGACTGCGTCAATTTCATTATCCTCTTCCTCTTGGGGATTGCTGAAGGATTCAGTCTCACCAGCTTGATTACTCGAGACGTTTTGGACTTGTTTAGCTTTGAGGTAACTCTCGATGCGTTCTCCTACTATTATAAAGTCAGAGAAGCTTGAGAATGAACTGCCAGTCATTCTTTCAAGATAAGTGGCATGCAGACCGTCCAAGAACACGTCAATCAATTCTTTGTCCAAGAGTGGTGGTTGTACCCTAGCTGCCAACTCTCTCCACCGCTGTGCATAATCCTTAATGGATTCACCGCTCTTCTGAGATAGGCTTTGCAGCTACGTGCGACTGGGGGCCATGTCCAAATTGTACTCATATTGCTTTAGGAAAGCATTGGATAAGTCTTTCCATGATTGGATACAGCTTCTTTCTAAATCCAAGTACCAATTCAAAGATGCACCACTTAAACTGTCTTGGAAACAGTAAATCATCAACTTGTCGTCGCGGACATGAGAACATCTTTCGACAGAACATCACCAAATGACGCTTTGGACAACTGATACCAGCGTACTTCTCGAAGTTGGGTACTTTGAATTTTGGAGGAATTACCAAGTCTAGCACTAGGCACATATCAACAGTATCGAGCCCAAAAGTATCGCGCGCTTTCATAGCTTGAACCTTCTCTTCGAGGGCACAAAACCTTTTCTCCATGGAATCGGTCAGCGACATCAACTGAGACTGAACAGGGATGTTCACTCGTGGAGGATGATCACCCGGTAGACAATCATACACTGGGTTAGTCGACACAGCAAAACCTGATGGGGGGTCAAAATCCTTCATCCCAATACATTGAAAGTTATCCTCTAACATAGCCATCACAACTTTCAAATTGTCTATGCTCCTCTTATCTCTGCTTGAACTTGCTTTAAATGTTTTGCGGTTACCACATATTTAGTATGAGCGTCGGGAAATCAGCTGGCAGGAAATTGACAGAGGATCGGATGAGTTTGTTGGAAAATGATATGCTAATTTCATGAGTATGCAATGTAGGGTTCCAGGATCAAAACATCATCTGATTCTGAGGAAGGAGTTAGACACAGGGTATCTATAATCACAGGACCCCCATAGGTAGGCTCTAAACGGGTAGGTGCCTAGAGTTATGGATATCTTTCAAAGACATTATAGCCATGACGAAGGAACATCAAACGATAATATCCTTGGAAGGATCTCGTCTAGGTGAGGTCTTCGTTTCTTCCCCACGAGAAAGACTCCTCGAAGGCGCCCACTACACAACCATCGACACAAGGGTTCTAAGTAGGGTTCTCAAAATCCTAGATCGAGGTCGAAAATATTATTGTCAGGAAGTAATATGTTCGAGGGATCTCATCTGATTGTGGCGTTTGCATTAACCCACAAAGAGTTAACACTACCAACCACCATAGATAAATGGGTTAATGGTCCTTGGGATCAACGATTCAGGCTCGAAAACATTATCATCGTGACGAAGTAACATCAAAACGATAACATTTCCAAGGGAATCTACTCCAAGCAGGGTCTTTGCTTTGGCTCACGCGGAAGAGACCACACAAGCCTCCACTACACAACCATCGTCCTAATCATAGGGTTATACTCGGACTCGGGTATAGAGCCATCTCACAGAGCACCAATGATCAGAGAACCCCCACAGTGTCACAAGAAATAGTAATAGGATATAATAATAATGAGCATGCGAGTAGATAACAGATAATCAGACAAGCAAGCAAACAAGCAAGAGAAGATAAACAAACAAGCGGATCTAACACTCACGAATCGAGTCAAGTTAGGCTTGACTCTCTCTAGCATAGGGCAAAAAGCATCCCTAGCAGAGTCGCCATCTGTCGTACCTCGAAAAATACAATCCTCGTGATGGACAAGGAAAAAAACTGTTCGAAACAGAGTCGCCACCGAACTTTATTCATTCCAAGGAAGGAATAGGAAAATATCGATAAAACCTTTAAGGATAAGAAAATGGTCATCGCAACCAAATTTGAGTTCGGGAGTCGATTATGCAAGAGGGAAGGTATTAGCACCCTCTACGTCCATTGTACTCAACGGGAACCTCTTGATTCGATTCGTGAGAAAGTTAGCTATGTTTGTTTGTTATCTTCTAAGGTAATATTGCTTTCTAAGGGGGAAATGGGTGGTTTTTTATTAGGGTGCTCGGCAAGGATTAGAACCCTTGTGCCTACGTATTCCCTCGTGTAATGGGAAAGTCAGAGCATTCGTAGTTCGTGGGACTACGGTTGTTTGGTTTGTGTTTTTATAGGCGCCAATTGTCCACACACAAGTAAGAGAACTCGCACCCAAACAATTGAGGAGAAAGGTCAAAGACTTGGCCCCCCTCACATCACCTTTTAGGAAGTTGTGTTTGAATATACGATTAAGTGTGTTAAAGAGTTTGATTAAGAAAAGAGGATTTGATTTGTATGTGTTTTAGGGTTTCGATCGCACGGGGGCGAGAAAAGGATAATTTTAGATGTTTTAGAGGTGACAATTATTCACACACGAGTAAGAGAACTTGCACCTAAATAATTGAGGAGAAGGGCCAAAGACTCGACCACCCTCACTTCACCTTTTATGAAAATGGTGTTTGGATATGGATTACGGGTTTTAATGAGTACTTAGAAAATGGTTTGAATGTTATCGAGTTAAAAGTCTTTTGGAGGTGTCAATTATTCACACACGAGTAAGAGAACTCGCACCCAAACAAT
Organism: Lathyrus tuberosus; assembly: GCA_022829125.1. NCBI lineage: Eukaryota > Viridiplantae > Streptophyta > Magnoliopsida > Fabales > Fabaceae > Lathyrus > Lathyrus tuberosus. The sequence goes on from JALAZF010000193.1 coordinate 8,382,232, forward strand.
TGAAGAGAAAGATCAAAGACTCGATCCCCCTCACTTTTCACCTTTCAGGAAATAGTGTTTATGTATAGTTAAATGTATTGGTTTGATTTATAAAATGCTCGATATGGATCGAGGTATGAATTTGCGTACGGAATGGTTAAAGGATTGAACTAATAGAAAAGAGGTCCTAGTGGTTCAAGGTAAGGTCGATGGCGAGGCAAAAACACTCGACTTACAAGAGGGGTAATGGGACTTGATATGTGGATCAAGTGTGCTTGATAATGAATTGGTGGTTAATTGAATTTGTTTTGAAAAATGCTTGATGTTGGATCAAGCTTGTTTATTCTTTTGAAAATGGTTGATTTTAATCTTATGGGAGAGGGATACATTTACTTCAAGGGGATAATCATGCCATAATTAGAGTAAGACAATCACACATATGCATGCAAACCAAAATGAAATGTGCAACAAGTATCGTTGTATAAAGCCCAAGAGGAGGCTATGTGAGGTTGATCGCGATCGTGAAAACAATCGACTTACAAGGTGTTTGAAAAGGGCTTGACATTAAGTCAAGGTATTAGTTTGAAAAGGGTTTGGACAAGCATATTATGAATGACATACATATAATCAAGGCATGAAATTAATCCATAAGAAAAAAGCATAAACACCACATAAGGATTAAAAACCAAACAAAATGGGGGAGAAATATAATCAAACATGTTAGTGAAGTTAGCAACCTAATTCTAAGGTTAATCTAAAGGAGAAACTCTAAACAAATTTGTTTTATATTTTTTAGAATGAAAAGAAAACTCAAATAATTAATTAAATTAAACTAAAATATTTAATAAAATTAACTACTAAGGTTAATTAATATTAAATAAAATAGTTTAACAAAATTAATTGAAATTTGATTAAAGAAAAAAAAATTAGATTTTTAGAATTAAAAGGATTAATATAATTAATTAAACTAAAATTAAATGTTTAATAAAACTAATTGTCAAATTAATTAGCTAATATTAAATAAATGATTTTAATAAAATTAATTAACAAAACAGATTTTAATTAAAGTATTTTCTTTTGGTTTTTAATATTTAAAAGGAAAAAAGTTCTACAAGAAAACAAATGGGCCAGCATATGTCAGTAAATTGGGGGTGTAATTAGAAGAAAAACAGACCCTAAAGCAACAAAAGGCCCAAGGCGGATGGAGGGTCTATCCTAGACTCCGGTCAACCACAGTTTACCGTGGACTGATCTGAGGCGTCCGATTGGTGATGAGTCAAGCTGACTCTTGCTCCAAGGGCCAGATCTGATGGCACGCGGTAGGTATAATTGTAAACGTACACACAAGAGCAAGCAGGGGTCACCACACTGGTGACACTTGTCATGGCCAGTGACAAGTATCACCTCCCCACACTCACAACATAACAGCCATGTATCGTTGGATAAGGCAAATAAGGGAAAAAACAACCCATCATTCATCCACTTCATTCTTATTCTATGCTTCATTTCTCTCTAACTCTCCCTCCTCTCAGCAAAAACTCGCCGGAAACCCAATTCTCGCCGGAGAAGACGGTGGCGCGCGGTGGCCGCCGCCGTCATTCTCCAGCCAACCACCACAAAACCCTAAACGATATACACTAACCCCCCCCCCTCCATTTTTTCTCCTCTTTCCAAATCTGGAACCGGATTTACATAAAACTCAACCAAAAAAAACCCCAATCGAGAATACTCCTGGTCTAAACCTTAGATCTAAAACAAAACAGAAACTAACAACAGTGAGCAAGATTAGAGCATTCGTACAACAACAAACAATGAGCGCGACGTTCAGATTGGAGAAGAAGGAAGTTTGAAAGGTGTAGCACCCCAAAATTTGCCCTAACTTTTTCTGGTTTTTGTTTCGCATTCATCTGCATTTTCCACTAGGTCATAACTCATTCATTCATTTGCATTGGGCTCCTAAGGCGTGGGATCATGTTTTCTTATCTCCTGTGTGACTTGGTTGATATTCATCAATTGAAGATGGTGGTTAAGGTTGCCTGACAAAGGCATCTTGGTATTCATGGTTAGCAAAGTTTATTGATTGAAGTTGGAGATTGGTTGAGAGTACAAGTTTGCTTTGGATTTGGAATTTGGGGTGAATTAAGCATGTTAAGACCGGTTATGTGGATCTCTGGGAATTCATATTTCATTATCCATCTTTTCTACAATAAACCCATTAGTCATTTTCATTTTTCAAATCCATATTTTTCAAAACCATTTTTGAAATCCATAGTCGTACCAAATATCCAAATGCCAAAACCAATATCCATTTCCATGTTCCAAATCTAATATCCACATTTTTTAAAAACTCATTTTTCTAGCCCATATTATTAATTCATCCATTTTAAGTCCATTTTATTATATATCCATAATCCATCTTAAAACCACTTTTAAACCAACTCCAAAAGAAATCCATATTCATTTTACCGTATTCCATTTATTAAATCATTCCATTTCCAATCAAATACATATCCATTTTTGTTTAAATCCAATCCCTTCCTTTCAATAACCCAAATGGGCAACACTAGCCATTTCATGTGGTGGATTTTATGCATACTTCCACTAATCCATAGTCCAATCCCAACACCCTCGTGTCCATTGATCCAGGTGTGAACTTTGATGAATTGAGGAGAATGGGTTTAGTTTGGTGAATGCACCTTATTGGGAAGGTGTTACAATTGAGGGAGCTCTTAGCACTGGTGCGCATGGGAATTCTTGGTGGGGTGAAGGTTGTGCTTTGACATGTGTTATAAGAGGAAACATTTTGTGGACAGGAGAAAATGATGGAGTGGATATTGTCAATGTAAAACTTTTCCGTCTTGTTATGGATTTTGACCGGAGGAGAGCGGCTGTTAAAGAGCAAACAAGTGTATTGCTTCTTATCTTGAAGGACATCAGACATATCTAACAGGGCAAGGGTTTTGTTATCAAAGTGGAGCAAATTGTTAACAAGGAACTAAACCATAAAGAAACCCAATGGTGTTAAGCCTTCCTATGATGGTCAAAAGGAGATGTTACTTTCTCAGAGTATTGGTCAAATAATTGGCCCTGAATCATGGCAATTTGATGTTCCTGAAGACCTTCTTGCTCTCTCGAATGAGTTTTCAGATAATTTCAGGAAAATGGGACCTCATTGAATAACACTGAATTCGGTACGGTTAAGCAAGTAAGACTTTCAACCATCTTGCAGCGCTCCCTTAATAGTAGTAACATAACAAGGAGAAGAAGAATATATAGCAATTGACAACAGAAATCCAAACTTAAAAAAAAGCCATAACCAAAAAAAAACTGCTAACGGAAATAACAGAATACAAATACTTTCTCACAGAAAATATATAAGAGGATGGAGAGGAGGATTCATGGGGGGCTGATAACCGATTTCATTGACATCATAACTGAAAAACCATTCCTCTAACAGAAAATCTCTACACCTACTCTCCATCTTTTTTTCCTTGAATTCTACAACAGAAAAGGAATCCATAACAGTTACAAAATAAAAACTCTCTAACAATTTTTTTCTCTACTTCAGTTCCAAATTAACCAACACTTCATAACTTTCCCTAACATTAATCTTAACTTCTAACCACCATAACAAAATTTCACAAATTCACTCTAACCAACTCTAACAAACTCTAACTAAATTTCAGTGTGAAAATACCAATTTGCCCTCATCCGATTTCTGATATAAAGTTGACTCTACCTTCATTCTTGGGTTTTTCTCTTCTTCATTCGGCACAATTTCTCAATTCTCATTCTTCCACTCTTCATCTTCAATTCTCCAATTCTCTGCAACTTTCCTCCATTTACCTTCACCACCATCTTCGATCATCAACCTTCAATCTCCATTCAAACCCTGCGACATCATCTTCACCAGTTCTGCAAAATCCAAATTCAGAACTTAGCAACGAATTCACAACACAGTTTCAATCAACGATTTTGCAACAAGTTCGATTCATATCATTCCAAAATTCATCACATCAACAACTCTGCAATAATCAATAATCAACAAAGACTTGAAGAAGAAGAAGCAGAACAAGAAATTAAGAAGAATATTATCTCACCTCTGGTTTTCTTTTATCGTCGGAGTTTTGAAGAAGCACCGGACTTGTCTCTGGTAGGTACGTAAATAACGATCTCCCTCGCGATTCAATTTTGTGTGCTTCAATTGAGAAATTGTTTGATTTTGATTTCCCTCCTTCGATCCCGTCGCGTGTGTGAGTTTTAGAGGAAACTGAGAGTGGATTCGGAATCACTGTGAAATTCAAGATTGAGACACTTAGGTTCCATTTTTGTTCGATTCTCTGAGTTGCGACGCGACGTTGAGTTGTTGTGAGGGAGACGACAGAGAGCATGGGTTTAGGTTGAAATGGAGGGGAGTGGCGGTGAAATGTTGAAACGGGCGGACGAAGATGTTGAAAGAAGGAGAAGAACAGGGACGGAGAGTGAACGGAAACGGGGAGAATGGAGGGAGGCTCTGATGGCCGACGATGTGAAGAGAGGGCAAGAGGGCGGAGAGGCCATAGCGGCGGAGTGTGAAGGAGAAGAGAGGAATATGAAGAAGCTAGGTTTTGCTGATGAGTTTTGACTTATATTATTAACACATCATGGATCAAACTTCAGCCCATAACTTGTTTTTCATTCTCCACACCCTTCATCACTCGTACACCCCCTATTGTTCACAATTGAAAACCTTGGGCCCAGCATGTAAAACCCACGCGCCTGTTCATTTTTCCACCTCCAAAATTCACTCCTCACCCCCTGGCTGCACTGAGTTTCATAGGGACCAATGCTGGAACCTCTATCCACAACTCCCAAATCACTGTTGCACCCCTTTATGTTGTTAATTATTAGTTTATTCTAGATTTTGTCTTAACTGCTTGTTTTTAGAATTTTATTTTGGAATTGAGTTTTGATATAGGATTAGAGACTTTAGGAAATTAACAATTAACTTTGGTTAATGATTTAGGATAATTGGATTAGAAGTGTGAATTAGAATTTGCTTAACATTAGAGTTAGATTTTGATTAGAAATTAGAATTTCATTTAGATTTTAATATTAGTTTTTCTTTAGAACTAATTTTCCTTAGGATTAGTTTATAGTCTTAACTTTGGAATTTGACTAATTTTAGTTAGAAATTAATTGGAATCAACTTTAGGATTAATATTAGTTTAGATTGCCTTGAACTAATTTTAGGAGTAACTTTAGATTTAATCTCAATTTAACTTTTTTCCTTAGAATTTAATCTTCCTTTTTTTAGTTAGCATTTTAATTCTAACTTTGATTAATTGCCTTTTTTCTTTCACTTTTGCTTTCATATACATTTGCTTATCTAACATTTTCAGGGGTTATTTGTAAGTCATGTGTGTGGGTGTGCACCCACATACAATCTTTTCCTTTATCTCTTTTAAGCTTTCAAACTTGCGATTATGATAAGCATTTATATGCTTTCCTTGAATAATTTCTTCTTCATCCCTCTTTAAGATCAACTTAACTTCCATCTTGGAAGTAAGTTGCTTCTTATGTTCTTCTCCTCCTTTTTAGGATAGTGCTCTTTAAACCACATTAACCATAGGATCTCCAAGCATGCTAGCACTAGGGTGTGTCTTAGTCTCCCCTTAGTTTTCACCTTTTTCCTCCTTTTGAGTCTCTTCTTCTCATCTTAAAACAAAAAGTAAAAAACACTTAATAAAGGCATAACAAATATTGTATTTGAGCCTTTCATGTGAGAATAAGGAGGTGAGGGGTCTTCTTTCACTTTCTTAGAATGTTTAGCATACGTCCTGTCTTGGGTCGATATGCGAGGCATTCGATCTTACATGAGGGACTTAAATACAATATGTGTTACAAAACACAAAACTTCAAAAACACTTCTTTCTTAAAAGACAAAAACAAATAATAACGTCTTTCCTTCGGGAATTCTTTCCTCATCTTCTTCATTCCTTTCTAAAAGGATTCGTCATGTCCGTTCTACCGCAAACAGGTAACGCCTAAGTCTCCCTACAGCGAGCTGCAACACCTAACTGCTGGAACGCGAACGTTGACATATTCCACTAAAAAACACAAACAACTTTCCCTAGGTGAGGGGAACTACGTCGCTCTGATTCTCATGTTCCCGATGAGATACGTAGGCAGTGGGGTAGGGCCCATTCGAGCACTTATTTTATTTTCCCTACATTTGTTTCTCTTTCTCTCTCCTTTACTTTTCCTTTCCAGCTAGCAGTTCCTTTTTCAAGTATCCTTTCCTTACACCCTTTGATTGAGACAAGCAAGCGTGGATCCCATCGGGTACGATGGATGCGAGGGGGTTCTAATACCTTCCACTCGCGTAACCGACTCCCGAACCCAGTTCTCTTGGTCGTAAGACCATGCTTTTCCTTTCCCCCAGGTTTATGCAGTGTTTCCTTTCCCTCTCTTGGGATAAATACACATTGCTGGCGACTCTGTTTCGGTGCCACTTTCGCGTTTATACTTGGATGAAAATCCTGGGAGCTACAGCTGGCGACTCTGCTGGGGATCGAACCCAGAATCTCTGGTTTCCTTAGCGAGTCAATCCTAGCGGTTGTCTGTTTTTCATTCATTGGGTGTTTACCGTGGTGCTGTTTTGTTGTATTTACTATTGTACGGTATTGTTATTTACTGTATTACTGCTTTACTGTACTTTACTGTATTTACTGCATTACATATCGTTATTATGTTGGACTGTGCTGCTGTTTTCTGTTTGGTGGGCAGGGTGTTCTGAGAGATAAGCCCACTACCCAGGCTTGAGTACACACATAGGTATTAGAGTGGATAGTCGTGACGCTTGCGTGGTGGTGACCATGTATTGTTGTTCATGAGACCCACAACCAGACGAGGTTCTATCAGGAGCTTTCTACTACTGCATGTTATGCAGGCCAGTAGTTATTCTCCTGAGGAACTGTCGACTCTGGTGACCATTCCCGAGGACTCAGTTGCGGCACTCCTCCCGAGATGTGATAGTGGCAGACCAGAAATGGCAAACCCATTACACTTTCTCGATCCGAGGACCTAATGCTGGGAACTCGCTATAGGATATCCTTTTTGAAAGAGAATCAGTGGAGGCACTCCTCGATTGGCGATAGTACTATACCCCGAGGGATGAATGTATTATTGCTTCTCGACCTCAGTGCCTGAAGCTGAGGACCTTTCGTTTTGGAGAATCAGTTGAGGCCTCCTCGATTGATGATGATGCCAAACTAGAAGTGGTGAATGTATCATCATTTCTCGACCTGAGAGCCTGGGATACTGAGGATCTTAGCACCCACATGTGAGAGGGGCGGGTTGTTTACAGGTTTGCAGGTAACCTTGACCTTCTACATACCCGATATTCTGGATTTCCTATCAGTGTAGACTTATCAGCCTGGTATTCTGATCATTCAGTATTCTGGTTATTCTTGTATTCTCTTCAGAACACACTCATGAGCTTATTCAGTCGTCAGCACAGCACAATGATTATTCAGATTATGTGGAAGCTTTGATCCCATGCCTTATTGCATTCACGACATTGCATTTTCATAATCATTTGCATAGCAGGTGTACGAGGCTTGGTTATTCTTATCCTGATCTGGTTTTCTTTGGAATTATAGAATTAACTGCTCAAGCCATTCGGAAGTTGACCATGGATCTGGTTCAAGTAGAGCTGAGGTTAATGCGAAGCCAAATGGGGGAGTTTATGTGGGACATGGAAGCTCTGATTCAAGACCAGAAAATGCTGAAGGAAGAGGTCAATCAAATGAAGATTCAGATGAGTCTAGTCATGTAAGTTGTGAGAAATGTGCTCAAAAAAGATGATGGTCCCATGCCTGGGGCTATAACAGAAATTGTCGTTCCACCAGTGCCTGTAGAATCTATCCCAAGGAGTGATTTACCTCACGAATTTTCTGCACAACATGGGGTTCCGGAATTTCCTTGTCAGCATTTACCTCTCGTCTCCCAAGACAACCTCGAGGCTAAGAAGTGCCCACAAAAGTCGAAGAAAGTTGACAGAATCTTTGATCTGATTCCTATGTCTTATGCTCAGCTGTTGAGGTCACTACTTCAGCTCCAATTGGTTGAACTTCGGACGATAAATCCTCCTCGTGGAAAGCTCCCATTCGATTATGATGCGAATGCCCATTGCGATTTTCACTCTGGTGCGTTGGGGTATAATGTGGAAAAATGTAAAGCCTTTCATCATGTGGTCCAGGATCTGATCGACTTGAAAGCAATTGAATTCGCGTCGGGCGGCGTAAGCGTACAAGGTGGTCTTACTCCTGTTGCTGCGAAAGAAGTGAATATCCCGGTTGTCCCTCCTGAAGTTGCACCAAGTCAGGGGAATTTCTTACAACATAGGGTTTTGGAATCCCCACGTCCTCATTTGTTGCCTACTCTTAAGCCAAGTCTAAGGAAGAAAGCGCCCGAACGAGAGGAAGGTACAAGTAGGTATCGGCAACAGAGCTATCATCTGAAGAGTCAACAAAAGTCCAGAAGGCAAGAGAGAAAGTTTAATCACATTACTATTCCTCACAGTTACTTGCTCGATCGTTTACTTCAAGACTCTTTGATTCAGCTAGAGAAGGCTGCTCCTGTCCCATTTCCCCTTCCTCCAAGTTATGACAAGAGTGTTAGATGTGAGTACCACTGGGGGACACAGGCCATACCATTGAAGAGTGTAAGGTGTTCAGGCATAAGGTGCAAGATCTCATTGACGCTGGGCTTATCATTTTCACTGAAGACAGTCTGTATGTTAATTGAAGCTTCTCAAGTGATCACTTAAAACTGTAAAGACATCTCCTAAAGCAATCAGTCCAGTCGGAGCCAAGTCTCCTCAGCAATGGCGAATATCAATTTTCTTTACTGCATTTTCATTTGTAATTTTCATTACTGATTAATGTTTGCATGTAATAAACTCGTTTGTTCTTGAATGATGATTTTAATGCAATAAATATGTTTTTCTCGAAAAGGTCATTCGTATTCACTCATTTAATGTTTGTATGCACTGCAATGCCAACCTTCTTGTTTAAACTCTTGGAGGGAGGATGATGAGTCAAAACCCACAGTCTTTGGTTGTATGCCTTTGAATAAAACCCTGTTGAGGATGTACAGGCATTGTTTCAAATTCCTAAACACCGGAGGTATAAGGGAGTGAAACCTTTGTCAAACACTGTTGAGCCGAGAAGTAGGAGTTTCTTTCATAAAATGAAAAAACCCTCAATCTTAACCTGGGGCAGGGTAGGTGTCAGTAAATTTGACTGAGCGTTCAAATTTCAAAAGGAATGTGCATCTAAGGATCAATTACACCTACGGTTATCCCTCACCAAACAAAGAGTGGGACGGTCGGAACCCTTTACAAGTCAAGATAAGTCAGTGTCACACGATTTTTCAAAAAAAAAAAGGAAGAAAAGAATTAAAAAAAAGGGAATCAAAAGAAAAAGGAAAAAGCCCGCTAAGTCGAAACTTGAAAACAAGTGACTTAGGCAAAAGTTAGGGCATCCCGCTGGACTTCAAAATCAAAAGATTCAAAAAAAAAAAAAAAGAATAAGTCCAGGCAAAATCAGGGAAAAACAAAAGAATAAAAAGAAAAATCCTCGAGGAAAGAACAAGTCGTGTGACCACAGACACCAAAGGCAAAAAGGGGTGAATGTCACTCTGTAAACCGTGTGGGTTCCTTAACTATCCTCATACCGTTCATAACCTTTTGAAAGGCGAGCGCTTGTTTCGAGTTAGCTGAACGTAGGACTGGAGAACATCAAGGAGAATGGGTGGGTACAAACAAAATTTTGAGCCATAAATCCTTTTTTCTTAAACCGCGAACCAGGCCACGTTACAACCCTCAAAAATCCTAATTGAAACAGGGTTTATTCTGAAGGCGTATTTCAATAAGATAGCGTTCCTGACTCCCATGAGTTGTGCTAAAAGACTTGGTTGGTATTGCATGTGCATGCTATTTTCCATCTAAAATTGTTGTGTCGCACCTTAACCAGTGACTTGTTCGCAGGTGTTGGCGATATCTTTTCGAGAAAAAAAAACTTCGAGATTAATATATGTGTTGCATTATAATTCTAATTCTTTGAATAAATATTTTCTGCTCACTTACATGTATTTGACACCCATAAGGCTTACAAAATGAACATCAGTTGAGAATTTTGATCCCGCCAAAGTGAGATACTTGAGAACTCCGAGGACGAGTGTGAAAGAAGACATGTTACCAAGTGATTATGTTGGGTGTGTGCTTTCACGACAATTCGTGCTAAGAAGTTGTCAAGCTGGGGCAGTTACATTATGAAGTACCTCTGCAGTTTGGTTAATCTGGGGCAGTTATGTCGAGAATCTGGGGCAATCAAGTCGAGATTTAGAAAACCTCTCGAAGGCTAGTCAGTTAGAGGAACTCCTTCACAGATCAATCAGTCAGGGGCAAAATCATTTCAAGGCAGGGGCAGACCACCCCAAAAGCACAAAAAGCCATTCTCTTCGGAGGACGGTTAATCAAAAGCCATGGGGCAATATATGTCAGATCTTCGAGACATCCTGAAGACATGTCCATTCACAGGTTTCTTTATGGGTTTCTGCTTCATCTGAACACCTCTTTTGGTCATACCACCTCTGCAGGGTTCACGTTGATAGTTAACACGAGATGACCCCAGTAGAGTCTCTCTCCCTAGCAAAGATAGCTGGAGTTTCATCACTCGTGGCAGAGCATTATGGAGATTGTGATTATTCTCCCCAGCAAGGGTTCAGGAGTTCGCTCTTTCCTAGCCAGTATGACGGAGTTTATTGCTTTTCAGTGAGAGTTCATATTACCATACAGGATAAGAGTGTTGGGTCTGTGCTTCCCTGGTGTGGAAAAGTTGTTTCTGTCTCCCCAACGGAGTAAAGATAGAAGGTAGATTCCCAACAGAGGAGTAAGTCCAATGTTGTTCCCTAGCAGAGCTGATATCATCAATCATTATCCCCCAAGCATATTTTTGGGTGGTGGTTAGCATTCCCCAACAAGTTAAAGGTCGATTTTCATTGGCATTTTTTCTTCAGCAAGATTCTTGGATGTTTCCTCCAGCAGAAGTTTGTTGTTCAAACTTTCCTGCAGAATGGAGGTTTAATGGGGATCTCGAGCAGTTATGACACTGAAGGCGATTCAGTTTGTTATTCCCCAGCGGAGTTGGCCTCGTCTCTTCAGCATTTATTTTGCTGGAGTGATCCTGTTGCATATCATAAGTATCATTGCATAAGCATTGTCATCGCATATCATCAGCATAGCATTGCATGAAGCCTTGTAAAGCCAAACAGAAATCTATAGCCCAACCTTGCTCGGCATCCTTCCATAACCCACTTTGCTGGTATATTTCAAAAACCTGAAATCCTATCCCTTTTGTCATCTTTCAAAAAACCAAAAGTCCAATCCCTATTGGCACTCCATTCAAAGTCCAATCCCCATTGGTACCCAGAAAGATTTCGCCTTTGAAAAAACAATCACCATCAGGTTTCACCTGTCCCTGTCAGCAAAGTTTAATTATACTTGGCACATCCTTCTTTCCCGGTAGCCCGAGCATGCATCAGCATTTTTATATATAGTGATCATTGCATCCTCAAATCGCGTAGCATTTCCATTTGATATGGAGCATTACGCCATAGAAAGAAAATTCAAACATATGCATGCGAAGCATAAGCCAGATTTGGTACCTTGCGCGAAAGCCCGAATCAACTCACAATCAAGACGGTGACATACCCCAGCCGACATTACAATCTACCCCTCTGCTTACCTTTCTTTTGGGTCATAGATCATACGTCGATTTTACCCTCGACCAGTCTTTGTCCATCAACCCCTTGATGACGACATTTGGTCCAGATTTTCTTTCTGTCATCCCTATGACGATGTGTCCCTACGGTGGAATTTTCTTCCTGTCATCCCTATGACAACGTGTTTCCTTCGGTCAAGTTATCTTTCTGTCATCCCTATGACAACGTGTTTCCTTTGGTTGAGTCTTCCTGCCGTCAAATTGCTTTGACGATGTGTCCTTTCGGTCGGGTGTCCAGTCTTCTTTCTGTCATCCCTATGACAACGTGTTTCCTTTGGTCGAGTCATCTTCCCGTCAACCCTTTGACGAGGTGTTTCTTGGGGTTCATCTTCTTTCTGTCATCCCTATGACAACATGTTTCCTTTGGTCGAGTCCTCTTCCCGTCAACCCTTTGACGAGGTGTTTCTTGGGGTTCATCTTCTTTCTGTCATCCCTATGACAATGTGTTTCCTTTAGTCGAGTCTTCTTTTTGTCATCCCTATGACAATGTGTTCCTTTGGTTGAGTCTTCCTGCCGTCAAATTGTTTTGACGATGTGTCCTTTCGGTGGGGTTCCATTTTTCTTTCCGTCAAATCCCATTGACGATGTAGTTCGCTGGGTAGGTTGTCTTTCCGTCAGATTCCTTTGCGAAGTGTGATTGGGCTCCAGTTTACATTTTCTCTCCTCGCAGTTAGCAAATTTTGCGGTTCTTTTTGTATTCAATCACCTTGTACCTTGAATGTCTGAAAGCCGTTGCTATCACCCTTTCAGGTCCAAGTTGATTGAATAGGGGCAGCTGTAGCACCCCAAAATTTGCCCTAATTTTTTCTGGTTTTTGTTTCGCATTCATCTGCATTTTCCACTAGGTCATAACTCATTCATTCATTTGCATTGGGCTCCTAAGGTGTGGGATCATGTTTTCTTATCTCCTGTGTGACTTGGTTGATATTCATCAATTGAAGATGGTGGTTAAGGTTGCCTGACAAAGGCATCTTGGTATTCATGGTTAGCAAAGTTTATTTATTGAAGTTGGAGATTGGTTGAGAGTACAAGTTTGCTTTGGATTTGGAATTTGGGGTGAATTAAGCATGTTAAGACTGGTTATGTGGATCTCTGGGAATTCATATTTCATTATCCATTTTTTCTACAATAAACCCATTAGTCATTTTCGTTTTTCAAATCCATATTTTTCAAAACCATTTTTGAAATCCATAGTCGTACCAAATATCCAAATGCCAAAACCAATATCCATTTCCATGTTCCAAATCTAATATCCACATTTTTTAAAAACTCATTTTTCTAGCCCATATTATTAATTCATCCATTTTAAGTCCATTTTATTATATATCCATAATCCATCTTAAAACCACTTTTAAACCAACTCCAAAAGAAATCCATATTCATTTTACCGTCTTCCATTTATTAAATCATTCCATTTCCAATCAAATACATATCCATTTTTGTTTAAATCCAATCCCTTCCTTTCAATAACCCAAATGGGCAACACTAGCCATTTCATGTGGTGGATTTTATGCATACTTCCACTAATCCATAGCCCAATCCCAACACCCTCGTGTCCATTGATCCAGGTGTGAACTTTGATGAATTGAGGAGAATGGGTTTAGTTTGGTGTATGCACCTTATTGGGAAGGTGTTACAATTGAGGGAGCTCTTAGCACTGGTGAGCATGGGAATTCTTGGTGGGGTGAAGGTTGTGCTTTGACATGTGTTATAAGAGGAAACATTTTGTGGACAGGAGAAGTTGATGGAGTGGATATTGTCAATGTAAAACTTTTCTGTCTTGTTATGGATTTTGACCGGAGGAGAGCGGCTGTTAAAGAGCAAACAAGTGTATTGCTTCTTATCTTGAAGGACATCAGACATATCTAATAGGGCAAGGGATTTGTTATCAAAGTGGAGCAAATTGTTAACAAGGAACTAAACCATAAAGAAACCCAATGGTGTTAAGCCTTCATATGATGGTCAAAAGGAGACGTTACTTTCTCAGAGTATTGGTCAAATAATCGCCCCTGAATCATGGCAATTTAATGTTCCTGAAGACCTTCTTGCTCTCTCAAATGATTTTTCAGATAATTTCAGGAAAATGGGACCTCATTAAATAACACTGAATTCGGTACGGTTAAGCAAGTAAGACTTTCAGCCATCTTGCAGCGCTCCCTTAATAGCAGTAACATAACAAGGAGAAGAAGAATATATAGCAATTGACAACAGAAATCCAAACTTTAAAAAAAGTCATAAGCAAAAAAAAGTTGCTAACGGAAATAACAGAATACAAATACTTTCTCACAGAAAATATATAAGAGGATGGAGAGGAGGATTCATGGGGGGCTGATAACCGATTTCATTGACATCATAACTGAAAAACCATTCCTCTAACACAAAATCTCTACACCTATTCTCCATCTTTTTTTTCCTTGAATTCTACAACAGAAAAGGAATCCATAACAGTTACAAAATAAAAACTCTCTAACAATTTTTTTCTCTACTTCAGTTCCAAATTAACCAACACTTCATAACTTTCCCTAACATTAATCTTAACTTCTAACCACCATAACAGAATTTCACAAATTCACTCTAATCAACTCTAACAAACTCTAACTGAATTTCAGTGTGAAAATACCAATTTTCCCTCATCCGATTTCTGATATAAAGCTGACTCTACCTTCATTCTTGGGTTTTTCTCTTCTTCATTCGGCACAATTTCTCAATTCTCATTCTTCCACTCTTCATCTTCAATTCTCCAATTCTCTGCAACTTTCTTCCATTTACCTTTACCACCATCTTTGATCATCAACCTTCAATCTCCATTCAAACCCTGCGACATCATCTTCACCAGTTCTGCAAAATCCAAATTCAGAACTTAGCAACAAATTCACAACACAGTTTCAATCAACGATTTTGCAACAAGTTCGATTCATATCATTCCAAAATTCATCACATCAACAACTCTGCAATAATCAATAATCAGCAAAGACTCGAAGAAGAAGAAGCAAAACAAGAAATTAAGAAGAATATTATCTCACCTCTGGTTTTCTTTTATCGTCGGAGTTTTGAAGAAGCACCGGACTTGTCTACGGTAGGTATGTAAATAACGATCTCCCTCGCGATTCAATTTTGTGTGCTTCGATTAAGAAATTGTTTGATTTTGATTTCCTTCCTTCAATCCTGTCGCGTGTGTGAGTTTTAGAGGAAACTGAGAGTGGATTCGGAATCACCGTGAAATTCAAGATTGAGACACTTAGGTTCCGTTTTTGTTCGATTCTCTGAGTTGCGACGCGACGTTGAGTTGTTGTGAGGGAGACGACGGAGAGCATGGGTTTAGGTTGAAATGGAGGTGAGTGGCGGTGAAATGTTGAAACGGACGGATGAAGATGTTGAAAGAAGGAGAAGAACAGGGACGGAGAGTGAACGGAAACGGGGAGAATAGAGGGAGGCTCTGATGGCCGACGATGTGAAGAGAGGGCAAGAGGGCGGAGAGGCCATAGCAGCGGCGTGTGAAGGAGAAGAGAGGGATATGAAGAAGCTAGGTTTTGCTGATGAGTTTTGACTTATATTATCAACACATCATGGATCAAACTTCAGCCCATAACTTGTTTTTCATTCTCCACACCCTTCATCACTCGTACACCCCCTATTGTTCACAATTGAAAACCTTGGGCCCAGCATGTAAAACCCACGCGCCTGTTCATTTTTCCACCTCCAAAATTCACTCCGCACCCCCTGGCTGTACTGAATTTCATTGGGCCCAATGCTGGAACCTCTATCCACAACTCCCAAATCACTGTTGCACCCCTTTATGTTGTTAATTATTAGTTAATTCTAGATTTTGTCTTAACTGCTTGTTTTTAGAATTTTATTTTGGAATTGAGTTTTGATATAGGATTAGAGACTTTAGGAAATTAACAATTAACTTTGGTTAATGATTTAGGATAATTGGATTAGAAGTGTGAATTAGAATTTGCTTAACATTGGAGTTAGATTTTGATTAGAAATTAGAATTTCATTTAGATTTTAATATTAGTTTTTCTTTAGAACTAATTTTCCTTAGGATTAGTTTATAGTCTTAACTTTGGAATTTGACTAATTTTAGTTAGAAATTAATTGGAATCAACTTTAGGATTAATATTAGTTTAGAATTGCCTTGAACTAATTTTAGGAGTAACTTTAGATTTAATCTCAATTTAACTTTTTTCCTTAGAATTTAATCTTCCTTTTTTTAGTTAGCATTTTAATTCTAACTTTGATTAATTGCCTTATTTCTTTCACTTTTGCTTTCATATACATTTGCTTTGCTAACATTTTCAGGGGTTATTGGTAAGTCATGTGTGTGGGTGTGCACCCACATACAATCTTTTCCTTTATCTCTTTTAAGCTTTCAAACTTGCGATTATGATAAGCATTTATATGCTTTCCTTGAATAATTTCTTCTTCATCCCTCTTTAAGATCAACTTAACTTCCATCTTGGAAGTAAGTTGCTTCTTATGTTCTTCTCCTCCTTTTTAGGATAGTGTTCTTTAAACCACATTAACCATAGGATCTCCAAGCATGCTAACACTAGGGTGTGTCTTAGTCTCCCCTTAGTTTTCACCTTTTTCCTCCTTTTGAGTCTCTTCTTCTCATCTTAAAACAAAAAGTAAAAAACACTTAATAAAGGCATAACAAATATTGTATTTGAGCCTTTCATGTGAGAATAAGGAGGTGAGGGGTCTTCTTTCACTTTCTTAGAATGTTTAGCATACGTCCTGTCTTGGGTCGATATGCGAGGCATTCGATCTTACATGAGGGACTTAAATACAATATGTGTTACAAAACACAAAACTTCAAAAACACTTCTTTCTTAAAAGACAAAAACAAATAATAACGTCTTTCCTTCGGGAATTCTTTCCTCATCTTCTTCATTCCTTTCTAAAAGGATTCGTCATGTCCGTTCTACTGCAAACATGTAACGCCTAAGTCTCCCTACTGCGAGCTGCAACACCTAACTGCTGGAACGCGAACGTTGACGTATTGCACTAAAAAACACAAACAACTTTCCCTAGATGAGGGGAACTACGTCGCTCTGATTATCATGTTCCCGATGAGATACGTATGCAGTGGGATAGGGCCCATTCGAGCACTTCTTTTATTTTTCCTACATTTGTTTCTCTTTCTCTCTCCTTTCCTTTTCCTTTCCAGCTAGCAGTTCCTTTTCCAGTATCCTTTCCTTACACCCTTTGATCGAGACAAGCAAGCGTGGATCCCATCGGGTACGATGGACGCGAGGGGGTGCTAATACCTTCCTCTCGCGTAATTGACTCCCGAACCCAGTTCTCTTGGTCGTAAGACCATGCTTTTCCTTTCCCCCAGGTTTATGCAGTGTTTCCTTTCCCTCTCTTGGGATAAATACACATTGCTGGCGACTCTGTTTCGGTGCCACTTTCGCGTTTGTACTTGGATGAAAATCCCGAGAGCGACAAAAGGCTACCTCTTGAAGAACGTTTCTGAGGAGCTTCTAGTGCGTCTCGATTCACTCTACTTGATACTCTTCCTCACCTTCTTCTTGAGTTTACTTGTTACTTTAGTTATTATTTTCGCTTGTTATGGTTTAATGTAGCTCTTCTGTTCTTCAAATTTCAGTATGAAATTTGAAGCAGAAACTTGTGATTTGTTTGAGTGAGCTCTAAGGAACATTGGTAGGAATTTCTCTAGTGTATGGTGGCTTGAGGTTTGTGAGTTCATATGGTGGTGAAACAAGGTTAGTGGAAGAGACTGAGAGTTATCTCTCTTTCTACAAAAGACGAAGGTGATGATAGTTGAGCCTTTTTGCCGAAGGTGAGTTTTATTCAGAATTTCTTTCTGTGCTCCTTTTGCTACCCTCCCCTCGCAAATGAACTCCTCTCTCCCTTTATAAAACAAAAATAAACTTGTATTTTAAGTTTTAGAGTACATTGCATTTGTCTTATTGTGATGACCTATCATTTTCCTTTGCAGGTTACAGGCCATGTTGTTGGTCAGCAGTGGTTTTGTCTGGCGTGTAGAACGTAGGTTTTAGATCAGAGCTTGTCTGGTGTGGGGTGTGTGGCTTGTATGCAGGTGGTACAGGTCTGTAGCATTTGCAGGTGTGGTACGGTTGTGAATTGGCATTTGTTGGTGAGTGGTGCAAGTGGTACGGTTCTCAAGTCTTGGCATGGTTGTAGCAATAGGGTTTTTTTTTGTTTTACAGTGTAGTACGTAGGCTTTGTAGCATGGTTTGGTGTAGTGAATTTTTGCATAGTGAGCGGGTCCATAGCATGGAGGCATATCGAAAATAGTGGCATATTGTGTATGGCTTGTGTACAGTATTTTGGAAATTGTTTTGTGTATCAGCTCAAGGCTGAAAGTGACTTGATTTGGTTAATACAAAGGGTGAAAGAGCTTATCATGAAGATCATACGAAATACCATGCTTAGGCTTTTGTCCTTGTTGTAACTTCTTATGCTTAGGCAATGTGAACTTTCAAAATTAAGACTTGTAATTCCTGTAACATTCCTTGTAGACAATCATTCATACCTTGTACTTAATGAATTTTTAGAATTCAATCAAGCTGGCAATTATAATATTGTGCCAATGAAGCTTTGAACTCACATTAAATTGAATCTTGCAATTTAGATCTTGTATCACATGTACGTCCAACTTGGTAGCATACTTGTTCCAAATTTGTATCTTAATTAGTGGTAACTTGAACTTCCAAAGCATGCACCGTTTGTGAGTCCACGGGAATGCTTTTCTTGACTTAATATTCTATTTCACAACATTTGAATGGTAACAAGGATATGTTATCATGTATTACTCATGAAGACAGATCTTGCTTCCAAATGTGGCCTTGAATCGTAAATTGAAACACATGGTTCCCATTTGAAACAACTTAACCAATTAAAAATATGGTTTTTAAATCATGCATGTCATAAGTATGGTCATAACTTGCACCAAGGAAATAAATCTAACCATGGCCTAACTTGCTTAACCATGTCAACCTTGGGATGCATTGAAACAAGACCTGGAACCATTACAGCAACTGATTCAAAAACTACTTGTAAGCAATTAATCACGCCTTGAAATGAGTTGGTCATATAACTTGGACCCTTGACTTTGTCACGATTGCTTGATCATGAGAATAAAGACAAATTTCTCCTCTTATCTCCATCTGAATACAATCACACTTGTAAGGGCCTAATGAGCACAAACAAAACCTTTATAACCTAAATTATAGAGGATTATGGTCAAAGGCCAAATGATTACTCTGAGAAATGTCATGAAGCAACACAAATGCCTGGTATAAGAAAAATGAGAGGGTAGGACAAATTTGGGGTATGACAAGGGGCAATTGTTATACCCCAAATTTTACCCTTAGATTCCTTGATTTTACACATCATTTCTAGGTCATTCACCCATGCATAGCTAACAAATTTATCAGACGTTGTTTGTTTGTTTTCGTTTGTGAAACTAGGTGTTGCTGTGAAAGGTTCAAGTTCGTGGAGGCTTTGAGTGTGAATTGTGGATTTTGGTCCTTGCAAGTTGTGTTGAGATGAAGGAAGAATATGTCCTCATTCTT
Organism: Lathyrus tuberosus; assembly: GCA_022829125.1. Classification (NCBI taxonomy): domain Eukaryota; kingdom Viridiplantae; phylum Streptophyta; class Magnoliopsida; order Fabales; family Fabaceae; genus Lathyrus; species Lathyrus tuberosus. The sequence continues at coordinate 8,401,610 of JALAZF010000193.1, forward strand.
ATGGTCCTTCAGTCAATAATAAAGTCATTTTCCTCAAGATTTATCATAAGTTTCAGTGTATAATCAAAGTGGGTTAGGGCTTTCTTTATATGGGTGTTGAGCATGGTTATTTAAGGACTGGTCATGGATTTTGTGGCAAATGATATTATGGGTCGTATTCTTGTGGTTTGCGCACTAAATTCTTCTTCATCCAGACTTTGGTTGTACTGATAATAAAAATAAAGTTCAATTTTGTTTTTTTTTTTTCTATGAGCTTGGATAAAAGTCTCGAATCAAGTTTATACTAGAAGTTATCAAAGTAGAATTCAAGAGTTATGTTCCAATTGATTCATTGTTTCTTACAAAGTTCAAATTCAAGATTGCAAGACCTTTAGCTTAATAACATGATTATGATTCATTCACCATCCAAATATTTAAGTTACAAATTCAAAAGGAGTTGTCTGGCATAATAACATTTTCGTGTGATTAAGTTTTCATCAAATTCAAGGTGAACAAGGTTCAAGACCAATGTTCTTTATAAAAGCTTAAAATTAATTTCAAGATTCCTTGTTCCTTACAAAGGCAAACTTCAATTAACTCCATGCCGAAGATTCAAAAAGTACAAAATTTTGATACAAAGTTCAAGGATCTTTTACAAAATGCAAGAATTAAAGTTCACAAGATTCATGAGAAGTTCATCTTATACAAAATTTGGAATTTCATATTACAAGGTGTTTTCATACAACTCACATATTACAAGACTTCACCATCACCATGTTCAATTCATCATTCAAACAAGAAGCTAAAAGAACAGTTGCATACCATGAGTACACATTCAAAAATCAAGATTACAAAATGAGAAAAGGGTGTGAGCTACTAATACATAGTTACTTTGGTAAAGTCACGTGCACGGATTTCGGCCTTTAACTACTTTCACTCATTATTGAAGCATGGACAAAAAAAAGAGTGCAAGAAGTAGCTCAGAATTTTGAGAAAGTAATGAAGTTTTTTAGCACTTGGATGACCCTCATCATAAAGTTGCATAGGCGGCTCTCTCCACACTTGCAAATCTATACACAAGGCCATAATTTGCTTTACTGAAAAGGACAAGCAGAGTCTCTTTTCAATTAGCATTGGCGCCACTGTAGCTCCTTGTCACCCACACCTAAACCTGCCAAGAAGTCACCGTACTTCAGTACCAAAATCAAAAGCTTATATAGAAATTAGAGACTCAGAAGTTAGAGTATGCATTTTTTGAGAATAAATTTTCTCAACTGAAGGAGAGACAACTGAATTATTGATCATTCTTCATTTTCTTGAGTCAGCAAGAATTAGTTGAATATCTCATCAATTGGGTTACAATGTGCCTTGCTAGATTGTTGCCAATATACTTTTGCTTGTTTTACTACATGTACCTACAGTTAGTAAGCTCCTGTCAACAACCATGACAATATTCCCGACACAAAAATCAAACACATTTCCAAATTAAAAATGACATGTTTGAATCAAAATCATCATCATCAATCTTCACTCATCAAGCATCATTAATAGCCACAAAATAAAAACAGAAAGTTTCACATGAGATCAGACAGGATAAGTCAGAAACGGTAACTTTCATCATAGTAATCACACGTTCAACAGACAAGGAATCACAATTGTTTCTTTCCAAAACAAGCTCAAAACATATCCCAAACAAGTTCACAACAGCTTTGTTTCTTACGAAAATCGGTTCCGCACGTATTTAATTTCAAAATCATTGTGTTAATACTAAGAGACCTATAAAAGAGGCAGGATTCAAGAACCAGGGGAGGAGACAGACAAGTACTAACGTTCACATTCAAACACAATACACCAAAAAATCACACGCATCAAAGAGCCTCAGTATACACAATCACACAGAGCAAAAATCACGACCAAATTCATAGAAGCATACACGAAACAAACACAAACAGTGGGAGAGGGACTCAGACTATTCAAAAAAAGGGCATTCACACCAGAATCACAGTTCAATAACCTTCACACATAGCAGAAAATCAGCTACAACAACACACAAGCAAAACAAAACGCAGCAAAGAAATTGAGCAGCAATAACACACGGCAGTAAGCAGAAGCCGAAAAGTTGAAAGTCGGAAATCTCGAATCATACCTCGAATCGACTCTCAGGTAAATCTTTGGATACTTTCTACCTTGATTTCTTTGAATTGTGGTCATTTCTGCTTTGTTGATTGCGAACTCGAACCGACGCCGAAACAAACGAAGGAGAGATCAGTATGACCTCCGCCGTCGCCGTCCAATGGGCCGTGGCGCAGCGGATTTCATCCCTTTCCGACCCTGTTCTTGTAGAGAGAGAGAGAGTATAAGCTTGAGACGTAGGCCGCGTGAGAGTGGAGATAGCCGTGCGAGGGAGAGAACGCAAGCGAGTTGAAAGTGAGTGGCGGGCAAAAGAGGAGGAGGGAGGCAGATTTACGGTGGAAACGGGGGAGAAAGGGTTGTGCAAAGGATGAACAAGGAAAAGGGTTGTGCGAAAAAGAAAGAGGAACAGGGTACTGAGAGAGAGCGAAGAAGAGCGTGTGAGAGAGAGCGAAGAGGTGGATTCTACTGCCCACAATTACACCTGACACCTTCCATGACTTGTGAAAAGACATACTATCCCTCTCAAAAAAATATTTTTTTATTTCGAAATATCCGGTAGACGTACGGAATTTTCAAATTTTCAGACCATACCGGAAATTTCAACCAACTACCGGGATTTTAGAATTAACAAGTAAGAATTTCCGGATTTTTTGAAATAACCGGTGAATATTACCGGGAATTTCAAAAATTCCGGTAACATCTTACCGGTAATTTTGAAATAACCGGTAATCGCCATCGGGGATTTCAAAATTACCGGTAGTTGTAAATTTTTATTTTTTCTGGAAATTTCAAAAAATCCGGTAGTTGTAAATTTTTCCTTTTCCGGGAATTTCAAAAAAACCGGTATTTTTTCAATATTTGTTTTTTTTTTTAATCTTATTTTTTTTTCCAGTGAAAACTAGAGGCCGTGATGGTAGCATTGATAGGAGGCGCTTGATTTGGCGGGAGGTGGTAGGGGTAGAGGTACAGTAGATTCTGATGCTGAGTCTGCACGTGTACCGGCAGGCCGGGTGGTCCCAACCGGTTCACACCGGAGGCGGATGACCGAGCAGCGGGGGCGTTTCCAGGCACCTCGGTTTGTTAGGCGACGTGGAGGTCTTTCCTCAGTGCAGGCCACAGATGCGGACGTCCCTGCTATTCAGCCAGAGGAGGATATTGTTGGAGATATTCCAGTGGAGACTGTTGTTAGGGATGTGGTAGAGGAGACAGATGTTAGAGTGGCAGTTGAGGTTGAGGCGGCTGGTACAGGAGAGGCGGCTGGTACAGCAGAGGCAGCTGGTACAGCAGAGGTTGCTGGCACATCAGGGGTTGCTGGCACATCAGGGGTCGAGGAGACCATTGAGACCGATGTCACGGTCCCATCGACCGAGCCATCGGTGCACACTGAGCCAGGATTCCCTGGCGGGCCGATAGATACGTCTGTGCTTACAGAGTACAGTGAGCATGTGGCGTTGTGATTATGGCTGGGCCAAGTATATGTTTTTTGCGTTTCATTTTTCCTTTTGTTAGCTTATACATAAATTGTTTTTGTACTAACAAAGTTATTTAATGGTTCGTGTCACAGGTACGACCTGTACTGAGGGTCCAGTCTCACGGGGCGAAGATGAAGAACTTCCCGCGTATTCCCTTCCCCGCTGCGGTGACGAGGATAGTGGAGGACTTTGACCTCCTGCATTTTGGGAACTGTTCTCTCACCATGCTCGATGCAGATCTGCTGAGTGCCTTCGTCGAGAGGTGGCACAAGGAGACATCATCATTCCATCTCCCATTCGGAGAGATGACTGTGACCTTAGATGATGTCGCCTCCTTGTTTCACCTCCCTATCGGCGGTAGATTCTGGATGGCCCCGATCATGAGTGTGTCCCAGGCACATGCGTTGGTGGTTCGTGATCTGGAGCTGCCTGAGGCAGTGGTGTTGTCGCGGTGAAAATTGGATACCATAGTTATTTGTTAACTAGGATCGCATTTTTAATGTCACCACCGGTCTTTGATTTTATCCAAGGGAAGGGAGAAAAACCGAATTCCCACAATGCAATGCAAATGCACTAAGATTCTAAGTTCGGGGGTTGGTTATACCTAGGGAAGGTGTTAGCATCCTAGATATCTGTAGTACTCTACAGGAACCTCTTGATTTTATTTTATGTTATTTGTTATTCGTTTTGCTAAGGGTTTAAGGGTAGGTGATTTATTATTTTTATTTCCTAAGTGTGCTCGACAAGATATCGCATCTTGTGCCTACATATCCTGTCAGGAGGGAATCAGAGCACTTGTAGTTCCTTATTAAGGATACTAAAATGTTTTAAAGGTTTAGGAGAGGAATATGAGTCATCATCTTAAGAAGACCACCACAGTTTTTGAAAATGTTTGTATTTTGTGGGGTATGGGATTGTATGTCCCTTTCTTTGAGATGATTAACATCTAATTCTCTTGTGTGGAGAATTAGGTGGGCTAAAGTTTGATTCGAACAATCAAAATTGTGGGGGGACTAACCTAGGAAATCTATCCTAAGTTATCTAATAATCTTAACTTAAGGGTGTCGATTATGATGCAAATGATGTGCACCATGCACAATAACATGGTTATCATGCATGGGATTTTCCCTTGGATATTATGCAATTAATTTATTGTTATTTAGGCGAGGGTGCTAGCAAAGTGATGCTAGACTTGTGTCCAGTGATCAGAAGGTCGAATGCGATGCCCTAAGGCGATCGACTTATATAGGTAGAAAATGGGCTCGACGTTGGATCGAGGATTTTTATTATTTTGAAAAGGTTTAGACATATATCAAATAAGCATACATCAAGCAAGGAAATAAGATCAGATAAGTAAACATACAAGCGATGCACACTCGAGCGCGAGAGATTTAAAGAGTTTGGTTTATTGAGAAAAAGAGTTTGATGTTAAAGAGGTTTAATATTTTTAATTAAAGAAAAGGAAAAGGTTGGGGTTTTATCTTAATATGATTTAATATCTTAATAAAAAACTATTTAATTTTAAAGTTATATTAACAGTTAATGAAGTTTTCTTAACAAAAAAGATTTTAGTCTTAATAGTGAATTAGTCAATTATGTAATAAAAGTTAAATGTTGTAAGAAAAAAAAAGTTAATTATTGTATTATACAAAAAAGGGTTCTAATTATCTTGATGTTTTTATTATTATTAAAAAAAACATATTGATTAGAAAAATTAATTCTTAATACTTTTATAAATAAAATCTCTTATTATCATCTAATTTTAAAGTTATATAAAAAATAAAAATAAAAAAGATTAATGAAGTTTTATTTTAATATCTTAAAAATCTATTAAAGGTTTTTAATAAAAAGGGTTCTATATTTATTTATTATATTTAGAAAAAGGTGAATTTATTTAATAAAAGGGTTAAAAAAAAGGAAAAAGGATTATTTAAACGGAGGGATCCGGCGTGGTCATGGAGAGAAGGTCCATGGTGGACCCTCTGATCTCTACCGCGTGATATGTGTGTGATGTGATCAGAGGCGTAAAAAAGTGAGGGTGCATGGTAAAGGAGTGTAGGTCTGTGTATGTGATTAATTCGCTTAACATAAAAACAACAAAAAGAAAAAAAAAGATTAGAACGCCCTCTTCTCTTTCTCTCTCAGACGCTCTCGAATCTCTCATTCTCAATAGAGAAAAACTAGGATTTTCTCAACCCCAAAAGCGCGCCGCTATCGTTCGTTTCGATCTCTCTCTCGACCTGCAAAAAGAACAATCAAGCAATTAAACAAAAACCCCACCCCACACAGCCCGTACCCCAATTCATTATTGATTGTGCGATTACATATTACAATGCTTATTAGGCGAAAATGAAAAGAAAACGAAGGAAAAATGGCGAAGGTCGGAGGCGAAACGGCGATGGGTTCCTTCAAATCAAGGATGTCTCTCTCGTTCTCTTTTTGCCTTTTACGAGCCTTTGTGATTTGTGTTGTGGTTTGTTATATCCCCTTTGATCCTCTTCTGTGATTGAACGTTTTGAATGGCGATGACGAATTCTGAGCCTTTGTGTGTTGCTGAATGTTTTCTGGTTTATGGGATACTTTGTTTTTCTGATATGATAAGGGTATGAATTGATAAGAGGTTTTTGATCGTGTGAATCTTGATGGTGGCTGTTATCATTTTTTTTTTCGTCCTTTTTCTGATATGATAAGTCCCTTTTTATAGATGGCCAGTGATGATGCTTACTTGGGAAATTCTTTATGCTGATTTGATTCTGATTGTAATTCGGGAAAGTTTTTTAACTTGGTTGCTTTGTGATTTGGAAAAGGATTTGATCATTGCCCTGTTTATTTTAGGAAGGTATTGATGTTGGTGGTATCCCTTGATATTGCCCATCAATCCAAAAATGATGAAGAATAACTTCTGATTCAAAAACGGATCTGAGGCCAAAATAGGAAATTGAAAGATTTGGACGTGTGCATCGTTTTCATTCGTACTATTGATGATTTTTTCCTTCCCTTTTTTTTTATTACGATTCAAAAAAAGACTCCCATAAACTCTTTCTTCTTAAATTTGTCAGGTTGGTTCAAGGTTGAGCGAGTTCCTGAACTTGACGCAAGGCTGCTGCAGATGGTAGAGTTCATCACTGTTTCGTCGTGTGATCATTTGACCTGCTGGCACTAGATGTGAACGGTTGATGAGCTGGTATTGAATCTCCCAAATATTGCTTCCTACTCTTTTCCGCCGATGCTTGTTTGATGATGTCGTTTTCTGTTGGTGATTTGCAGGATTATGCGTTGTGTAGATGTGGCAGCAGAAGTTTGAGCAAACTCTATAACTGAAAAGGAGAAAGAACTCCTTCCAACTTTTGAATATCACGTAAGTGCATCAAAAGAATAATTCCTAGCTCTGTGTTTGCTGCTATGTGATATGTCTCTTGGATATCATGAAACTCTTCTCCCTTCTAAAATCATCAGTGTATGTGATTCTATGCTTCATTTTATCAACTTGGTGTTAATTGTAGGTGTGGACAGGAGTTTGAGCATCACAATGTTGTTTGTTTCTTTGCTGAGAATTCTGCCCTTTTGATTTTGTTTTGAGCAGGTTATAGATATGGTGGCGGTATCATCCTTGCCAAGTCTAACTTGACGGCTGCCCGATAGCAGAAGAGTGCCCTCACATATGGCTCCCGCTGCGAGAATCGAAAGTGCATCTCATAGTTCAAAATGTCTCATGACGAAATGGCAGCTTCAAGTTGGTGTAGATATACACGAACTGTGGACAACAAGTCTTGACACTAATCTTTCTCAGTTGAAAAACTCGCAATGGCCAAATTCAACATTGGTAGCAAATTCAATCCAAGACTCTTCTGAGGACGACCGGTCTCCAGGGTGTGACTTGTTGCTGCTGAGGGTGTTGTTCATCTTCAATCCTTGTCATCAAGTGTAACAGGTAAAGTGATGGATTGTGCAACTAGTCATTTTGTGAACTACTGCGTCACTGTGTTCGAATTTTAAAAGGATCTTGATTGCTTTTCATATCAAGTCTGAAATTCTTTGTATATGAAACTTGAATTTGATTACATTCAACTTTGTGTTTGCTTGAATGAAGCAAGCCTTCCACTCATATTTGCTCTTAGTCTCTTAGGAACTGGAACTTAGGGAACCGTCTTGAAACCCGGAAATGTGTAGTATATCAGTTATTATCTCATTTGAACCTGATTGATGTTGTCTGGACAGATTAGGATGCAAGTGGAACAACACAGATTAGGATGCAACTCTCTTCCTCATGAGGTATGATTATGTCGCATATTCCTTGGGTGAATCATGTAGCTACTTAGTGCACAATGCCTCATTTAATCGTTGCTCTTTTTGTTTGTCCATCTAGTGTTATCATATGATAAAGTGTGTTATGCACAAGTTCCCACTACTTCTTTGCCGTCGAAACGTGAGAAAGACACTACATTACTGATAAGCATCTTACAAACAGCATAATATTGTAGGGCGTGGTGACCAAGGGCAACCTTGTTGGGAGTCGTAACAAGAGGGGCATGATACTTGACCAGGTTCTCTCCTTTTAGTGCTGCTGAAGTTAGAGAAAATATCACAAAAATACAAGCATGTTTATTTGTCACAGTATTTCTTGTATAGTGGTTCATCTGCTGTTAACACGGTCGGTAAAACTCTCCATGACAGTAGGTAGCAATCCTGGATAAAGACTATTCTCAAAATACAGGGCTATGTATAGGCGAAGATTTTATTCTTAAGCTTGATGAACTATTATCAGGCATAGTTCTTGGAATAGAAACACCTGAAGGAGCAGAACCGACGCGATGATGGTGATGTTGTTGGGACGAATTGCCAAATGAATTGCTCTGACTTGAGTATTGGAAAGCATGACTAAGTTTATGTCCCACTGAAGGTTTTGGCCAAGCTGAAGGTTAAAATTATAGTGCAATTTATGGTGTAGAATTTGACTTACTTCTTATATCCTTGCATTTTGTAACTTGAACTCTTTATGTAATGTATCCTTGTGCACTTTGAACTTTGGAATAAAATTTGATGAACCTCATTTTTCACGTGAAAGCATCAGAATGCAAAATCTCCTTGGATTACAATTAAATTAGGATTTTTCTTGTGATAGCCTATGATGTATGAACTTGGATTCTTGAATGACTTGAATGATCTTGACCTCAACACTAGTAACTTGTATTCTAAATAAACCATAAGCATGAACCCTTCACCTTGACCATTTGAACTTAATTTGAAGCTTGTTTATATGAAATGAATCTTGAAATGGTGAATGGGCATGGAAACTGAACTTGAACCAGATGAAGATGGATTGATGGGCTCCAAAACCAAAATGAATGCCTTAAACATAAGTAAGCTGTGGTTTGCACCTTCATTTCCCTATTTGAACGATTTGAACTCCAGCCCTCAAATGAATACTCTTCCAAAGTTCTCAATTCTCTGTGAAAACCGACTTGCATCATACGTAACAAGTACTTGAAAAGAAGACGAAGCCTTGAATACTACGAATCCTTTGCCTTATATCTTACACTTCGGTCCACAAAGACATCTTGACTTGAATAAACCATAAACCAAATTCTAGGGCAAAATAAATGCCTAAGACTCTAGTGCCACTTGAACCTTATTGCATTTATGAATCCATTATCATTACTCCTTAATTTGATCACAAATCAATTATCTTCCTCTTGGTGAGTTCATAAAAACATCCTGACTTAATAAAGCTCCAAGCAAATCTTTTCACGCGAACCAAACCTTGAGGAGTCCTAATTTCTGAGATGCTTGACTATAGGGAATGAGTATCATTTATGCTTGAAAGTAATGCACCTGCATAGACTGGTTAGTCATAATAAACACGCACACAAAGCCCACATGACCTAAAGATGCTATGCAAAAGGAAAAGGGATCTTAGGGTCAAAAATTAGGGTGCGACAGGTGTATTAGGAGTTCACCGATACACGAGGCGCTCACCTATGCATGCGGTGGCTCCGTGATAGGTACGACGAGCTTGTTTCTGCTGAGAGGTTCCAGGCTGCCGCTAGGGCGTACATGCTGCATGTAGTAGCATGTACTCTCTTTGCGGACAAGTCTGGTACGTATGTTGATGCTCGCTACCTATGCCTCTTCAGCGATCTGCAGACGCACAACTGGGCCTGGGGTTATGCAACCCTGACTCAGTTGTATCATGCGCTCGGGGAGGCGACCCGATTTGAGACGAAGCAGCTTGCTGGGTACCTTAGTTTGTTGCAGGTATATCTTAATTCATGTTCTTACTTGTCCTTATATTTTTATTTAAATCATTCTATTTCTAATTTATTGTTTGTTGCGATCTCAGTGCTGGATCTATGAGCATTTCCCTATGATATGCGATAGGAGGTTCCAGCCATATACCTAGGGCGAGCCATGGGCGAAGAGGTGGAGGGCGAGGCAGAAACACCCGGGGGGCATTCTTGAGTACAGGAGGAGACTGGACGAGCTGACCGTAGAGGATATCATATGGACACCCTACGAAGAGCACAGAGCCGTCCGTGAGTTCGAGGAGTAGTCATTATACTCCGGATATATGAGATGGGAGACTCTGGTTGCCAGGCACCTTCCAGAGAGATGCTTGCGCCAGTATGGCTACATCCAGAGGAGACCACCACTAGTTCCAGATACACCTTCTGAAGGTATTGATCGGTGGTTTCATACGCACTTCCTCAGCTCCGGTCGTGCCATTGTAGCCCGATCTGCACCGGTTCAGTATCCCTTGCAGTGTGAGGATGGCTACTTGGAGTGGTTTCTCAGCGTATCACATCCACGCATTACTCCACCGCCGGCTGAGGAAGCACCTTCTGAGGATGCACCTTCTGGGGGTGTGCCTTCTCATGACGCAGCTCCTCCTCCTCCTCCTCCAGCACATCACCATGATGACACACAGTGCTTTCAGATGATAGCAGTCATGGCGGATGAGTTCATGGCCTTGGTAGATCCTGATGGCAGTGTTTCTGCTGGATTAGCTAGGATTGCACACCTAGCCCGTGGGGGTCCTATTTAGTATTGTATATGTATTTTTGTATTATATGTATATTTTGTCAGAATAATATATTGTATCATATGTATATTATTGTGTTGTATGTATATTATGTTAGAACAATATATTATTATTATACCTTTGATTAAAATCTTAAATCGCAGTGATATGAAAAAACAACTTAAACAAATCAACACTTAACATTACATAAACAACATAATTAATCAACATTAAAAACCTAAACACTACCAGATGCTTCAGGGCATTTCAGCATCTCCATTATTTCATCAACTGATCTTGAAAGCTGCACATCAAACTCCATCGGACCCCTTGTTAGCCTACGGCGAAATGTTCTCCACATTTTGATGACATCTTCATCGTCCTTCAGCTCAATTAGGTTGTATTTCAGACTACCATCCACCCAATCCTCCCGAAACTCGATCTTCGACACCTTTCTATTGTCACCATTAGGCAACAATCCCTTCAACTTCGAAGTTAGGCCGGCAAAGGAGGTTGTGTCATCGGGAAGCATGAATTCGACAGGACGAGAACCTCTCTGGAAGTAAACTTCTGACTTAATCAAAAATGCGGGAGAAGCCATTTTTTTCAGATATGTTTTACCACAAGACCTAACCCCTATTTATACAAACGTTCATCCATTCTGGACCGCACAAAGTGTCGGTGCAATCACAACCATACAAAACTGTCGGCAAAATCTCAACCGTTTAAAAAAAACCCTAAAATTAGAACTACCAGGAATTTCAATTACGGTGAAATTCCCGGTATCAAGCTGTAATTTTCAGGGCATTACCGGATTTTTACCACTTACCGGGAATTTGAAATTTCCGGTATACCGGGATTTTCAAATACACTACCGGGAATTTTGAACAATACCGGAATTTTTTTTAACATTACCGGGAATTTCGTCCGGAGATTGTTTGAAAAAATTTAAAGGATATTTTCGCCATTTAAAAAATATGGGGGGGTGCCAGGTTTAATTGGGGGGTGGCAGGTAGGCCGCGTGAGAGTGGAGATAGCCGTGCGAGGGAGAGAACGCAAGCGAGTTGAGAGTGAGTGGCGGGCAAAAGAGGAGGAGGGAGGCAGATTTATGGTGGAAACGGGGGAGAAAGGGTTGTGCAAAGGATGAACAAGGAAAAGGGTTGTGCAAAAAAGAAAGAGGAACAGGGTACTGAGAGAGAGCGAAGAAGAGCGTGTGAGAGAGAGCAAAAAAGAGGGATTTTATGCTAACTCTTTTTTGTGGTACTTGTTTGCCCCTCTGAAGAATTTGTTGGGGCTTCAAATGCATGAGCCCAAATGTTGTTTACACCCCTCTCAATAAAAACACGGCTGGGCTATTGATGATCCCATTATTTTTTTTCTCTTCTATTTTTTTTTTTAATAAAAAAAACTTCTCATTTGGATTTTATTTTCATTTTTATTTTTTATTTAATTTAGTTATTTAGTTATTTTCTTATTCTAAGAGGACTCAATATTAGAAAGTTAATTAGATGAATTAAGTTAGTTATTAGATGTTGGTTTGAGATCCATGCTTAAGTTGAAGTTGCGATTAATTTTTAGTGATTTTTTAGAATTATGATTGGGGCTCAAAAGAAGTGATCGATACTTTTTGGAGTGATTGAACTTTTTTTTTACTTCGCCTGAGGACTTGGCTGTTATGACGTCTTTTAATAATTATTTTGATTTGCCATGTTCCTTGAGGACGTCTTGATTCAATTTAATCCTTGATCATCTTGAATTAAGATTAGACATTAGGCATAAACTATTGCATGATAACATTAGGATAGCATGTTCCCTTTAACCTCATTCCAAAGGAAAGGATCCCCTCTGTTGAATCCATGTCACGATTAGGATAGCTTAGCCAAACTTTAGGTCCTTCCCTTTTATCATAGCCTTAGGACCAGAGCTGTCGTGCTCTAGATAAGTTCCTACCATGGATACTTACTTTCTTTTCAACTTAGCCTTAAGTTTAGAGTCGCCGCACTCTATATAGTGTCTTGCCATAAACGCTACATTCCCTTGGAACCTTGACCACTGTCAAGAGTTCCTCACCCTCATTAAGGGGAACTACGAATGCTCTGATTCCATTCCCGTCAGGATACGTAGGCACGAGATGCGATGTCTTGGCGAGCATACTTAGAAACTAATCCTTATGTCCTTACCTTAGCACAATTTCCATAACAAACATTAGCATAACACAAATACTAATAAGAGGTTCCTGTAGAGTACTACAGATACTTAGGATGCTAAAACCTTCCCTAGGTATAACCAACCCCCGAACCTTAGATCTCTTATTAGGGTTTTCTTCGATCTTTACCGTTTCTTTTGGATAAATCAAAGCTCAGTGGTGAATTTCAAAGATTCGTGATTAAAGTTAATAATAGCTTGATATGCGATTCTCACCGCAACACCACCACTGGACCGGAGTCCTAACATCGTCACTGAACCGAAGTCCTAACACATGCTATGAATGCATGATGCAACACAGCACAATAAACACGACCACGACTAGTTAAATTTGCATCATCATTCATGTAATCGTCATAGTATATCCCTCATAATAAGTCACACTCCATCATAACATCATTATTAGAAATACATCATATTAATCATTTCACTTCATGTGAGACAACGCAGCAACAAAAGAAACAAAAGAAAGACAGAAGAAAAGTAAAATAAAATAATAAAAAAAAGGTCAGCTCCTGCTCGCCCGACGAAGCAGGGGCGAAACGCCTTCCCCATACAAAATTTTAGGAGCACCTATTTTTCATCCTTCCTTTGCCTCTCCTTTGCCCGACACTTCCTGAGCGAAGTAGCTTCGCCCGACGAAACATATGACTCGCCCGACGAAAACGTGAAAACAGCAACTCTGCAGTTGCGTTTTCTGCACATTTCAGACCCCAAAACTCTTGTGATTCCAATATCGTTCAATTCGAAAACGCACATAATTCACAAGATATCACAATACAAAAACACTTCATAATAGGCACCATACACATCATCTAATAGCACTAGAGCATCATTCTATCACTTATTTCGTCATGAATAATCACATTACCATCATATTACTACATTTTCCCTAAAACCCCAAAACCACTTACATACATCTAAACCCTATATCCATTATAATGAAAAGTAATACTCCTCATACCTTAGATTCTTAGTTCTAATCCTTTTACTTGAGTTCTACAGCAATCTCTTAGAGCCCTAGCCTCTCCTACTGTTAGTTCTGTTATTGGCAACAATTTTGGTAAAACAATGTGTTTGTTCAAGATGTCATGTCTGATGTCTTAACATGTGTTTCTAACATTCTGCTTGTGGTGTGTTGTTTGGTATTGCAGCTTTTGTGCATGATGTCAAGACTGATGTCTTAACATCTGTTGACAGAACATCATGTCAAGACTGATATGTGTTTTAGGGCTGCGTGTTAATTGTTATGTTTGAGTTCTTTGGTTGAGAGATTGCAGGCGAAATTCTTGGAGAAGATTTATTCAGATGCAATCGTTGGTTTCTATATTTAGGGCGAAAAGATTTGAAGATAAAATATGTTTTTATTGTGCATCAAATCTGAGTTTTTCACAGAGCCCAAGCCCAAGAATCTGTTTCTATTTAAAGACGTATCAACCCTACTTGGAAGCGATGAATACTAGAGATAAAAGACTGAGTGTCAAGTGTTAGGGTTTGGGGTTTTCATCTGTTATTTGTGAGCCATTCATTCATCTCTCAGATGCTTGAATTGGACTGATTGTTTGAGTTGTATATTATCCACTCTAAGCTTTTAAGCACGAGTGTTTGTTCTTGAGTGAAGCTTTTAAGCAAGATCAAGTATTGTCATTGAAGTGTGATCTTCTAATATTTGTAATTTTTCTATTGTCATCACTGCTGTGATTGAGGGGGAGTGAGAGGTGTCTCATATCTAAGAGTGTCTTAGGTAGAAGTGTCATTGGGTAGTGATTAAGTGAATAGATTGCCAACTTGTATGTTAATTGTAGAGTCTATGAATTAATACTACTGATAGTGAATTTCCTCCCTGGCTTGGTAGCCCCCAGACGTAGGTGGTTAGACCGAACTGGGTGAACAATTCTCTATGTTTATTGATTGCTTTTAAGTGTTGTTACGTTAATTGTCTTGTTCATATAGCAGATATTGATGTTGTGACATCTCACTCGACATCACATATCTGATACCAGAATTTTAATTGGTATCAGAGCAGGTCATCCTGCTCTGTATCTGGGTGAGATCTAGGGCTGTTACTTTCTGGTGCAATGGACAAGGAGAGTGGTGGATTTGTGAATATACCCCCTATTCTAGATGGATCAAATTATGACTATTGGAAACCTCGCATGGTTGCCTTTTTGAAATCTTTAGACATCAGGGCTTGGAAGGCTGTTCTGACAGAATGGAAACATCCTGTCATTGTGGGAAAAGATGGTGTGTCAAAGCTGAAACCTGAGGAGGAGTGGACCAAGGAAGAAGATGAACTCGCTCTTGGGAACTCTAAGGCCTTGAATGCTTTATTTAATGGTATTGACAAGAACATTTTCAGGCTGGTCAACACATGTGAAGTGGCTAAGGAGGCTTGGGATATCCTGAAAATAACTCATGAAGGAACTTCCAAGGTCAAGATGTCAAGACTTCAGCTGCTAACAACAAAGTTTGAAAGTTTGAGGATGAAAGATGAAGAGACCATTCATGACTTTCACATGAATATACTTGAACTGTCAAATGTTTCTAGTGCCCTAGGAGAGAGGGTGTCTGATGAGAAGCTGGTAAGAAAAATTCTCAGATCTCTTCCCAAGAGATTTGATATAAAGGTGACTGCTATAGAGGAAGCTCAAGACTTCAGCCAGATGAGGGTAGATGAATTGATTGGTTCACTTCAGACATTTGAATTAGGGTTGAATGACAGATCTGAAAAGAAGGTCAAAAGCATAGCTTTGGTGTCTAGTACAGAAGATGATGAGAAAGAGTGTGGTTCTGAAACTCAGGAAGAGTTATCCAATGCCATTGTTATGCTGGGAAGACAGTTTAATAGGGTTTTAAAAAGAATGGACAGGAGCTATAAACCTAATGTGAAGAACATCACATTTGACATTAACAGGTCAGGTGATCAGATGAAGAAAACAAAAATTGAGGAGAAGCCTAATTATGACAAAGGAATCCAATGTCATGGATGTGAGGGTTATGGTTATATCAGAGCTGAATGCCCTACATATCTTAAAAAGCAAAAAAAAGGGCTTATATGTGTCCTGGTCTGATACTGAAAGTGAGGAAGATGAAGAGACTGCCAAGCATGTTAGGGTATTGACTGAAAGGTATATATCTAATGATGATTCTAGGGATGAAGAGAGCACATATGATGAGCTTACTGATTCTTATAGAGAGCTATGCATTAACAGTGAAGAAGCCTGTCAAGAAGGGGAGAGGCAGAAGAAGATCATTGCTCAACTCAAGGCTAAAAAGACAGAGCATCTGGAAACCATAGCCCAGCTGGAAGATGAAGAATTTGTGCTGAATTCTAAACTTGAATCTATGTCCAAGTCTATCAGAATGCTGAATAGTGAAACTGATGTTCTAGACAAGATTCTTGATGTTGGAAGAACTGCAGGAGACAAAAGTGGGTTGGGGTTCAACAGTGGATCTGCTTCAAATGATGTTATTCCCAGTTCTAAGCCAGTGATGTTGAAACAGATGTTGAAACATCCTGACATGACCCTCTCTAGGAAGAAATTCAGGCGCTGGAGATGCCATCATTGTGGGAGCTTTGGACACATAAAGGCTTTCTGTTATAAGTTGCATGGGTATCCTAAGAGTACTCCAAATTGTGCACCCAGACAGGTCATTCATAAAGGTAATCAAGTCATCAAGCAAAAGAAGCAATGGGTCTCCAAAACTGATGTTGTCAGCTTGATAACTCATACTTCTCTTAGAGTCTCTGCTAAAGAAGACTGGTACTTTGACAGTGGTTGTTTAAGACATATGACAGGAGTAAAGAATTTGCTGGTGGATGTTAAACTTCATTCTTCTGGCCATGTGACCTTTGGTGATGGTGTCAAAGGAGAAATCAAGGGTGTGGGAAAGCTGAATTGTGAAGGTATACCTAGACTTGATGATGTACTGCTAGTCAAGGGGTTGACAGCAAATTTGATCAGTATTAATCAACTATGTGATCAAGGACTCATAGTTAATTTTACAAAAACTGAGTGCATTGTCACAAATGAGAAAGGTGAAGTTATCATGAAGGGTGCTAGGTCTAAGGACAACTGTTACCTATGGGTGTCACAAGACTCAAGTTCCTCCACATGTGTTCTTGTAAAAGAAGATAAAGTCAAAGTATGGCATCAAAAGTTGGGACATCTACATATGAAGGGAATGAAGAGAATCATATCTACAGAAGCAGTAAGAGGAATCCCAGAGCTCAAAATTGAAGAAGGAAGAGTGTGTGGAGACTGTCAGATAGGGAAGCAGACCAAGATGTCACATCAAAAGCTTCAAAATCCCACTACTTCTAAAGTGTTGGAACTTCTTCATATGGACTTAATGGGGCATATGCAGGTGGAAAGTCTAGGTGGGAAGAAATATGCTGATGTAGTTGTGGATGATTATTCCAGGTACACTTGGGTGAATTTTATCAAATACAAAACAGAAGTGTTTGATGTGTTTAAAGATCTCCGTCAAAGACTCCAAAGAGAAAAGGAGAGCAATGTCATCAGAATAAGAAGTGATCATGGAAGAGAGTTTGAAAATAGCAAGTTTGCTGAATATTGTTATACTGAAGGCATCAGTCATGAGTTTTCTTCACCTATTACTCCTCAGCAAAATGGAGTTGTTGAAAGGAAGAACAGAACCATTCAAGAATCTGCTAGAGCAATGATTCATGCCAAAAAGCTTCCTTACCATTTCTGGGCTGAAGCTATGAATACTGCCTGCTACATTCACAACAAAGTTACTTTGAGAAGAGGTACTTCAGTTACCTTGTATGAGCTGTGGAAGGGAAGAAAACCAAGTGTGAAGTACTTTCATGTCTTTGGAAGTAAATGTCATATTCGGTTAGATCGTGAACAGAGGAGGAAAATGGATCCTAAAAGTGATGAGGGAATCTTTTTGGGACATTCTACAAACAACAGAGCTTATAGGGTATTCAACTCCAGAACCAGAGCCATTATGGAATCTATAAATGTGGTTGTTGATGACTATGGAATAAAGGAAGTTGTTGATGTCCTGGATGATGTTGGAACATTTGTTGATGATGTATCAACAGAAGCTGAAGACAGAAGTGGAAATCCCAGTCCTATTGCTGCTGAACCTGAACCAGAGCAGCCTAACAAGGGACCATCCATCAGAGTGCAAAAGGACCACCCAAAAGAGCTTATCATAGGTGATCCAAACTCAAGGGTTACCACTAGGTCAAGAGAAGTTGTGTCAAATTCTTGCTTTGTATCCAAAATTGAGCCCAAAAATGTTAAAGAAGCCTTGAAAGATGAATTTTGGATTAATGCCATGCAAGAAGAGCTGGGACAATTTAAAAGGAATGAAGTGTGGGATCTTGTACTAAGACCTGATGGAATAAATGTGATTGGCACCAAGTGGGTTTACAAGAATAAATCTAATGAGCAAGGAGTGGTCACCAGAAATAAGGCTAGACTGGTTGCCCAAGGTTACACTCAGGTAGAAGGAATTGATTTTGATGAGACTTTTGCTCCTGTGGCCAGACTGGAATCTATCAGGTTACTCTTAGGTGTGGCTTGTAATCTAAAATTCAAGTTATTCCAGATGGATGTAAAGAGTGCTTTCTTGAATGGGTACTTAAATGAAGAAGTTTATGTAGATCAACCCAAGGGGTTTATTGATCCAACATTTCCTAACCATGTCTACAAACTAAGGAAAGCTCTTTATGGATTAAAGCAAGCACCTAGAGCTTGGTATGACAGGTTTACTGAATTCTTGTCTCTGAATGGTTACAGAAAATGAGGAATTGACAAGACATTATTTGTCAAAGAGGAAAGAGGAAAACTGCTGATAGCTCAAATATATGTTGATGACATAGTGTTTGGTGGGATGTCAGAAGAAATGGTTCAACATTTTGTGAAATAGATGCAGTCTGAGTTTGATATGAGTCTTGTTGGTGAACTCAGCTATTTTCTGGGTCTGCAAGTTAGACAAATGGAAGACTCCATATTTATCTCTCAGAGCAAGTATGCAAAGAATATAGTCAAGAAGTTTGGTCTGGAGAATGCTAATCACAAGAGGATACCTGCTCCTACTCACCTGAAGCTGTCCAAGGATGAACATGGAGTGAGTGTGGATCAAAGCCTATACAGAAGCATGATTAGAAGCCTACTGTATCTCACAGCTAGCAGACCTGATATCTCCTTTGTTGTAGGAGTTTGTGCCAGATATCAATCTGAACCTAAGATTAGCCACATGAATCAAGTGAAGAGAATTCTGAAATATGTGAATGGTACTAGTGACTATGGTATACTATACAGTCATGGATCAGGCACTGAACTGAGTGGATATTGTGATGCTGATTGGGCAGGGAGTGCTGATGATAGAAAAAGTACTTCTGGAGGATGCTTCTTCTTAGGGAACAATCTTATCTCGTGGTTTAGCAAAAAGCAGAACTGTGTGTCTCTCTCTACTGCTGAGGCTGAGCACATAGCAGCAGGAAGTAGTTGTTTACAACTGGTTTGGATGAAGCAAATGTTAACTGAATACAATGTCAAGCAAGATGTCATGACATTGTACTGTGATATCTGAGTGCTATCAATATCTCCAAGAACCCAATTCAACATAGCAGGACTAAGCATTTTGACATACGTCATCACTTTATAAGAGATCTGGTTGAAGATAAAGTGGTTGCTTTGGAACATGTTGCTATGGAAATGCAATTAGCTGATATTTTTATTAAGGCCTTAGATGCAAATCAATTTGAAAATTTAAGAAGCAAATTAGGGATCTGCATATATGAGGATTAGTAGAATTTTTGTGTGCAGGAAGGTGATTTTTGGTGCTGCTATCTTATGTGTGTGAACTTATCTCTTTGGTGAAATAGTTAAAATAAGAATGTTTAGAAACAAACTAGAACATTTTTATTGCTGAAAGTACTCAATTTTACAATTTTCAGAAACTACAAGCAAAGAGTTTTCATGTTTGGATTCAGCTATTCATTCCAACCACCTGAGTTAATGAGATTAACCCAATCTTCATCTGCCTCATCCTCAGAATCATGTAGTTGCACCTGAGCCTTCTTGATGGTCTTCATCCTTGTTTCTGTTTTTCTTCCTGTCCTTGTTGCCCCTGTAGAGGATCCACCTGTTGTCATTTCTTTGGAATTCATCTCCTTTGGTTTTGTGCTCTTGTTCTTCTGGTCTTGCTTCAACTGACCCTTGTGTGTATCAACTGTCTTGGAGGACTGACTCATGTTTCCTTCTTAAATTGGCTGTAGTAAGAAGCAGTTTGGTGTAGTTTTTATAATTCAAATGGAAACCCTTGTTTGTATCGCCTGGTCAGTCAAAGTTGTTTGGTGTCTGTGCACCTCTCTCTGTTGAGTAATGTGTCACTCTTTCCAAGCTGTGTTACAACTGTTTTTATTGGTACTTGACCATGTTTAACTAGGTGTCAGAACATTGGGCTTGATGTTCTTTTGGCCAATTGTGGCTAAAAAGGGGGAGAGTAGTTGGCTTTGCTGTTTTGGCTTAGTAGTTGGCTTTGCTGTTGTGGATTTGTTGCTGGTCCCTTGGCTTGAAGGGGAGTTTGATTGATGTGTAGCTGTTGAATGTTAGATGTGTTATGGTGTGTTTCTGCTGCAGGTATCTCTGATGTGCAGTTGCTAAATGTTAGATGTGTTATGGTGTGTTTCTGCTGCAAGTATCTCTGATGTGTGCAGATATTGTTTTAGCTAAAATTAGCCAAAGGGGGAGATTGTTAGTTCTGTTATTGGCAGCAATTTTGGTAAAACAATGTGTTTGTTCAAGATGTCATGTCTGATGTCTTAACATGTGCTTCTAACATTCTGCTTGTGGTGTGTTGTTTGGTATTGCAGCTTTTGTGCATGATGTCAAGACTGATGTCTTAACATCTGTTGACAGAACATCATGTCAAGACTGATATGTGTTTTAGAGCTGCGTGTTAATTGTTATGTTTGAGTTCTTTGGTTGAGAGATTGCAGGCGAAATTCTTGGAGAAGATTTATTCAGATGCAATTGTTGGTTTCTATATTTAGGGCGAAAAGATTTGGAGATAAAATCTGTCTTTATTGTGCATCAAATCTGATTTTTTCACAGAGCCCAAGCCCAAGAATCTGTTTCTATTTAAAGATGTATCAACCCTACTTGGAAGCGATGAAGACTAGAGATAAAAGACTGAGTGTCAAGTGTTAGGGTTTGGGGTTTTCGTCTGTTATTTGTGAGCCATTCATTCATCTCTCAGATGCTTGAATTGGACTGATTGTTTGAGTTGTATGTTGTCCACTCTAAGCTTTTAAGCACGAGTGTTTGTTCTTGAGTGAAGCTTTTAAGCAAGATCAAGTATTGTCATTGAAGTGTGATCTTCTAATATTTGTAATTTTTCTATTGTCATCACTGTTGTGATTGAGGGGGAGTGAGAGGTGTCTCATATCTAAGAGTGTCTTAGGTAGAAGTGTCATTGGGTAGTGATTAAGTGAATAGATTGTCAACTTGTATGTTGATTGTAGAGTCTATGAATTAATACTACTGATAGTGAATTTCCTCCCTGACTTGGTAGCCCCCAGACGTAGGTTGTTAGACCGAACGGGGTGAATAATTCTCTGTGTTTATTGATTGCTTTTAAGTGCTGTTACGTTAATTGTCTTGTTCATATAGCAGATATTGATGTTGTGACATCTCACTCGACATCACATATCTGATACCAGAATTTCACCTACCTTTTTCCTCAGTGTCGTTTTTCCAAAACACGATCGTTCAGAATGAACTTATCCACTTCTATTTTCCCTTTTGTCAAACTTGCCCTTAGGACCCCTAATATGCCTTTCCCAACTTACCCTCACTAATACTTCTATAATGACTACCTTGCCCTTGATGTTTCCACTCATTTTATTTTAATTAATAATAATAGTCTAAATAACATAATCTATATTATTCTATTATCATTAACTCTAAAATAATTCTAATTAATTATTTAATTTCTAAATAATCCTATTATTCCCCTAACTCATCATCACCCCACAACACACAACAAGAACACACCATGTATAATAATTCACCAAAATTCACCGATAATCACAAATAATTTAACAAATATTAAAATATAAATATCGGGGTGTTAAATCCCGCACTTGTTTTCTCTCATTTCTCTTTCCCCTTAAAACCCTAAATCTCCGCCGCCCCCTTTCCCTCTCGTCTCCGATTCTCCCTCTGCTACTTTCCACTGAACCTGATATCGATTTGCCTTAAAACTTGCAAACATTGATTTTTTAACCACTAAACCTGATATAGTTTCTGTTAATAGCTTATTTAAGGTATTTCAGGTAACTCAAGCTGCTCCTATTCTCTCTCCCTTACTCTACAACTCAAATAACCAGGTTTATATCTCTCTACCATTAATGAGTAGTATCTTTTCAAAATTAACTCAGGTCAAGACCTTGATTTTAGTATAGTACTAAGGAAAGTAAATTTCAAGATCTCTACATCTTGAAGTCATTGTTTATTTTTCTTTGTTTTTATTTGTTGCAGATGCCCTTGAATCATTTAAGCAGAGTTGTGAATTTGTTTGTCCCAATAATGGTTTTCTAGAGCAAGTGTTTATTATGAAGGTCATTTTGTATGCTGTAAATGTTGGTTGTACTATTATACAGTGAGGATTATGATATTCTTTATGTGTTTTTATTGGCTTAGTTGAACAATGGTTTTTGATATATTGCATGAAAATGACAAACTGGTTGTTGTAAAATACAATTTTGATGCATTCACTTTTCATTTTTCTCTCTCAAATCAAAACGACCAACTATAGTTTTCGAAAGTTTACGTAACCCCTCAATATACGTGTTAATTGATTGACCCTGCTAACTGTTAATGTTCTTTTCGTTTACAACATGTTTCTGACTTTTTTTGTGTTCATTACAACATGTTTTAGATGTTTGTATTTGTCATGTTATTTTCGTTTTATTTGATCAACCATAAGTCAATGATTTTTTATATGTGCCACATCTCTTATTATTGAACGATTGATTTATTAAAGTTTAAATATTAAAGTTTAAACGAATTCTCCTAAAAATGATTTCTTATTTACTAAATGGTTTTAGTTTTTATTTTTTTTCAATGATTCATATGCTTATCAGTTAGTCTTTAATGCATGTGAACACCCGTTCAAGAACTCAAGCTTTCCATTGTTACCTTCACTGAATGAGTTACACTGAATTTATTTTTGGTACTAGCATTGATTGGTTATAGCTCATGGACAGTTTGGAGCAGCTTAAGTTGCAAACATATAAACATTAACGAAGTTTGACCATACAATGTCAGTATCACCGAATTTGAACTAACTTTTGGTTCCATAACTAACTTTCAATGCTAATTTCCAAATCTATCCCTTTATTCAAATGCTATAAATCACATTCATCACCATTCATTTTAGGGGGAACTCATATTCACTTTCCATCCAATTTCAGTCATTGTCAATATTCACCAAACACTCTCTCAATCATTTTCATCTTCATCACCAATCTCACATTAAACCTTCAGTTTCACAGAGAGTTCAACCATCTTCATCACCATATTCAGTCCTTTTTCTCCCATCAATTCAGTTACAACATTATCTCTCTACCTCACTCACTACACAATCTCTTGACCTTACTTTCACTGCACCACACAGAACTCTCTCTATTTCACTCTGAGTTAGTTTCTACATTTTTTGAATCTCTTCACACATTTAAGCCACACACAAGAACAAGAATAATAATTCAGCACGCAAACATCACAGAAGCAACAAGAGCACAACGCACAATACCTACATGCTAGGCCCTCAGAGAAAAAGAAGAAGAAGAAGAAGATTTGAATTTGAATTTCCTTTTGCAAAATTCTTTGGCCTTTAAAACTTGAAATTGAACCTTGATATTGAATGTGGTTGTGCCATAAGTTTTCGATCTAGAACAAATAGCCAGACAACACTAAACTGCAAGATCCTAACCAAAGAATGGTCAGCAAAAGTAGCCTCTAACCCCATTGCCAAGACACAATCAACATGATTACCAAGGGCGAAAGTATGGACGATCCCCAATATTTTCAAGTCCACCGAGTCACCCGAGATATCTTTCTTTTCCTTCCTAGTCATAGTTGGACCCATCTCCACAATCAAAAGCACGACGAAGAATAGTCTAGTACAATCAAGATAAAATAAACAAGTAAGTTTAGATATAAATGCTATATTAGAAAGTGCTAGCAGTGGAAGAAATATTTATTAACCAGGAATAAAGGTATAAAAAAACTCACTACATAACCCTAGAAAATAAGGCAAAAGCAAGAAGAAGATGTTGGCTTTATCTCAAAGAAAATGGATCGATTGATCATGCATGCCAAAGTGCCAACGAACGAAGATCTCATATAAGCTTGACCAAAGCTGGAACAAGAAAAATCACCTGAAAGAATAATTAGAAAGGGAAAAGCAATTGGGTAAAATGACGCTTCAGAGGTCTCTTATAAGCAACTCCTCCATTAAAGAGCATGCATCAATAGTTGAGATTTCATAAAAAAAATGTTCAAAGTACCAAGTGTTATAAAGAAGAGGAAATATCATCATTAACCAAAGTAGGGGCATTCATCATTTATGCCCAGCAAAATATTACCTATTACGAGAATTGAATTAAATACGCTTGTTCCTGATGACAATGACGTCCCATCAAAGACTTTCAATTTCTCGGATCTAGATGGCCAGGTTAGAGTGTGACAAACCATCATCCTATAAAGCAAAGACAAAGGCTTAGGGGTACAACTATTTTGGGTCGTTCGCAAAGCCTAAAATGAAAGACCCAATGATACGATAAAAGTAGTCAAACGTGCAGAACATATACACCTTTTCTTCCTTGCAGATAGACTATTTTGCCCACATGAGTTTTACTAATCGTTTAGATCAATCTGACGGCTGATCGCGATCCACACCTTACTCCATGCTTTTAGTTATCAACCGTTTTTCCTATTTAACAGGAAAGACACATCATTTCTTAAGTGTTCAAATTCATTCTCACTTACACATCTCTTTCACTCTCTTACTCACTTAGATGTTACTAACCTTATATGACAATCTCAATCCTATCGCATCGAAAGTTCAGATCTACCATAACAAACTATATTATTTCGTTCATCAATCCATACTAATTTTACTACAAAATAATATGTAGTAGAATAATTACATAAATTAAAATAGAATAAATAATAAATAAAGACAAATTAATAAAAAAAATAAAAAAAATCATATCAATAATAAATAGTTTAATAAAAATAAAAAAAATAAAGAAGACATCAATAATGGAGTATAAAAATTTAGGCTAGAATTTTACTTTTGGTTATAAAAATTCAGGCTAGAATGTTACTTTTGGATGGATCACCTTTTTTAATAAAAAAATATATAAATAAAACTTTTGTGTTAAAAATATATTGACTCGTGTCATGAAGGTACTATGCAGCATATGCAATTAATCACGTGGCAGTTATAACAGCCAGAATTTATTAGTATCAGAAGCCACTCACTTCAGTCGTGGCCATGGCGTCGTCGTCGTGGTGCTTCACTCCCGTCACCGTTACCACCACCGCCACTACCTGCCGCTACTCTTTGACCTCAAAAACTCCTAAATTTCTCATCAACCAACTCCCCTCTTCTTCTTCTCGCTTTCCCACCACTCCATCTTCTCTTCGATTTAGGGTTCCATGCTCCAACCAAAAAACCGATAAATCAACGGAATCCACCGAACTTGATTTGCTAGATTGCGTTGGAACAGGGCAAGACGTGGAGTGCTTCCTAAGTGAAGAAGAAGAATATGGAAAAACAGAGAAAAAAGATGAATCATCGTCGAAGACACTTTGCCTAGCGGAAGGGTTATGGGAAGGCGCTGTTTTAATATCTCCGTTTTTCTTCTGGGGCACAGCCATGGTGGCGATGAAAGAAGTGCTTCCTAAATACGGCCCTTTCTTTGTTTCGTCTTTTCGTCTCATTCCAGCTGGGCTCCTTCTCGTTGCTTTTGCTGCTTCCAGAGGAAGGCCTTTCCCCTCTGGCTTTAATGCTTGGCTTTCCATTTCACTCTTTGCTCTCATAGATGCTGCTTGCTTTCAGGTTTCTTTTTTCACTCAACGTACCTTTGTTTACTCATTTTCAATTATGTATTTACTGATTTATTGATTGGTTGATTGGTTTGTTTCTTTTGTAATGAATTAGGGATTTCTCGCAGAAGGGTTGCAGAAGACTTCAGCTGGTTTGGGCAGTGTATGTTTGCACTTAATTTCTTAGTCAATTTTATTGTTACTAGTTTATTGCTACTACTATTACACTATTATAATTACTACTATGGTAAGGGATCTCTGGGCACATGTGAAGCACGGGTACTCCATTTTAGGAAAAGTACCGGTACCGGGTACCGGTACGCATACGGTACTCGTATGGTACGTCCCGACACCGACACCGTACCTATTTTTCTTTAATTTTTCTTTTAAGTCGGTACTCTAGTACATAGCGAACTCAATTTTTATATTCTAATGGTATAGTTATAGGCTTTTTTCTAATGGGCTTTTCAAGTGCTGATGTAGAGTTTGGTCAATTTGATTCATTGCAAGATCGATGGATCTTGAAATCAAAGGAATGGTGGATAACTTATGAATATTCAATCCCTAAACTTCAATCCATTGCATTGAAACTCATTGCACAACCAAGTTCTTCATCTTCTACTAAGAGAAACCGAAGCACATATGGATATATGCTCGCGTACCCGTACCTTAGTTTTTCTAAAAATGTCGTATTCCGTAGCAGTACCCGTACTGGGTACTGGGTACGTACCCGTACCTTTGCAACACAGCTGGACACGCACCAATGTTAAATTCTTTTGAGGGAGAGTTTTACTACTCATTGTGGTCCTACCTGGGTTGAGGGATTAGTCTATGCAATTGCGTGCAGAGGATACCTGGTTTCTAAAATAATACAAAAAAAATACAAAAATACAAAAATTACTACTTCCTATGGCACCTATGGCACTTATCATATAGTAGTGTAGTACTAAGAAAAGTTGGTAGTATGATTAAAGTGTATACATTTTGTGCATGGCACTTATGGCACTTGTCATTTGTGTATAGGTGTATCCAACTATAGAATTTTAAACATGACTTATTTTTAGAGACATTTTTTTAAACGAGGCTTATATTTATAGACAGGTTGTATTGTTGTTGTTGTTTTGTTTAGGTGTTTATGTCTATAGATCATATATCTTTGCTAGAGATTACAGTGTAGTCCTCATCTAATGCACATTGAATGACTGAGTTGTACTTTGAAACGGGTGAAATTACTTGGTAAAATGTTGTATGTGTGATATTGAAAGAATTGGATTGCAGGAAAAATTGATTTGGATTTTAGATTGCAGTGAGAGCATGAATTGTTACTTGTTTTGACTTTCTAGCTTGGATATATGGCAGGTTATTATTGATTCACAACCTTTGACAGTGGCTGTACTTGCAGCTTTGTTATTTGGTGAGTCCATTGGAATTATTGGAGCTGCTGGGCTTGTACTTGGTGTCGTAGGACTTGTGTTACTGGAGGTATTTTAATTTTGGTTTTAACCAAAAGGAAGTGTCTTAATTCTCATACCCTTTAAGCAAAACCCAAAGTTAGCAATCAAAATCATTTACATATAATGTGGATTGTGGAAGGATATTAACTATTAAGCATATGTTTTGCTATAGTTAGTGCTGTCCACAAAATACAATTACCTAGTTGATTTTATAATTTTGAATATACAATTTCTCTTGGAACATCCATTACCTTTTATGTAATATTTAGTAAGGCAAACACTACTGTTTTTATTGCAGTTACCTGCCTTATCATTTGATGGGAGCAACTTCTCACTGTGGGGAAGTGGGGAGTTGTGGATGCTTCTTGCAGCTCAGAGCATGGCAGTTGGCACTGTTATGGTTCGTTGGGTCTCCAAGTACTCTGATCCTATCATGGCAACTGGATGGGTGCGTTTCAAACCTCATTCTAACTCGATTTTTTTTGACAATTTTATGTTATGAAACCAAACTTAATGATTACTATTCTTTTTTTCAAATACAAAAATAACATACATTTATTCAGAAGTACAGTATTTATAGCTATTTTTTCGTTATATTTATTTTTGTGCTATTTTGACATGTCATCAAGCCTCTTTGTATTACAGTTTCAAACCAGAAAATATATCAAATTAACTTAAGTGTGAATTTGGATATGTTGGACTCTTTTTTATAGATCCGGTTTATAGTTGCAGAATATTTATTTCAGGAAATGTGTTAACAATAAGTTTGTATACTGAAAGTAGTGAAATTGTGATTATATAGGTATTACGTTCATATATTATTGTTTTTTTTCAAAAATATCTATTTGTTTATGAAAAGAAGAAAGGGCATGTGAAAAAGGTATATCGTTATTTAAGAACTCTCTAGAAGCTTGGTTAAAAACTTTACTATCCTGTTTCTTTTGCAGCATATGGTTATTGGTGGTCTCCCCCTTGTGGCATTCGCAATTCTTAATAATGACCCTGCTGTAAGTGGGAGTCTTATAGAGTACAGTTCAAGTGATATATTGTCACTCCTCTACACATCCATTTTTGGAAGTGCTGTTAGCTATGGTGTGTTCTTTTACAGTGCAACTAAAGGTCTGTATATCTTGATTACTATCTTTCTCTTTTCCTCTAAGTGATTTTTCTTTTATAATCATTAAAATATTTGAGTTTAAGCATCAATGTGAAATTCAAAATGGTTCATATCATCATCTTTTTCCTCCTCGTCTTCTTCCATATTGTAATCACTTTGTGATTGATGCATCTATAGCCAATTCACTTGCAGATTTCTAAGTTTATTTTTTGTTTTTCAAATTCCATATCAACCCATGAAGAATATTAATATCGACTTTGTGTTTGTGACATGCACTGCAGGTAGCTTGACCAAGCTCAGTTCACTTACATTTCTAACCCCAATGTTTGCGTCAATTTTCGGGTAAGACTGCCTAATGATGGAAAGAGTAGCTGGAGTTTGAAGTTCTGTTTTTGGAATTACTCCCCGTGGAATGAATTAGTATAAGCAAAGCAAAATCAACTCATGTTTTCGAATGAAATTTAAGAAGTATCAAAATTTATCTTCTATTTAAATGATATTATCACTAAAATACACCTTCATTTACTCTAATCATGAATGATAACTTAGGCGTCTGCCACAACTTTTTATTGAGATTGCACATATTAGATGTGATGAACTACATTTCTAAATACATGTAATTTAACCCATTTTGTTTATATTTTATTATGGAAGGAGTATGTAGCAGTGCGAATAAAAAAAATAAAAAACATAAATAACAACCGATGGTGATATAGCACTTCTTTACTTGTAAGGTCATTAATATGTAGAAAAAAGTGACCATCTTTTACAACTAAGAATGTAGCAGTGAGAATGAAAAACATAAATAACAACTTATGGTGATATAGCACTTCTTTACCTGTAAAGTCATTAATAAGTAGAAAAATGTGACCATCTTTTACAACTAAGAGTGTTTTTAACAGTATAACATCCCAGTGCTTCATAATATATTCAAGTATTGTGCCTGCAAGACCATAATTATTTTTGCACCTTTTTCCACTGGTACTTCCTTTAGCAATTCACATGTTTTCTGTTAAATTTCAGGTTTATGCATCATTATTATTTTAGTTTTTGGATGTATCAAGTGTATGCATCTCTGTGAGAACCTTTGTATCCACATTTTTTCTTTGATATTTCAGGTTTCTGTATCTTGGTGAGACCTTCTCACCTGTACAGCTTGTTGGGGCAAGTGTAACTGTAGCTGCAATATACATGGTTAACTTCAGAAACTCCTTAGAATGAATTATGTAGTCAGTTTTCTACTGGTTCTTCAACCTAATCAACTGAAAATTTGCAACAAACAAGTTGGGAATGCTTGTGCTTTTGGACATGGAGAGGAGAGAAGTTTGAGTGACATGTGATATTAAGCACTTGCTATCATGCTTTACAGGGTAAATACAATTTTGATTAGTTGTAAATATTGGCCTTGAGCCTCTTCCTACACAATACATAGAAGAAAATTTAAGTTATTAGAGGTGGATACAAGCCTTATTATATACATGGGGAATATTGTTTCCATAGATAACTGTTGCACTAGGACCGAATAAGAATGTATATATTATGACTTTTGTATGGCAATTTTTTGTATATGATGAAACTGTTGATCACACGGATGAAATATAAATCTCGGGTTAGAGCTGAATATGTGATGTATGATGGATTTGTTTCAGAATCCAAAAGACGAATTCTTAGGCAAATAGGGTGCTACACGGCTATTGCTGTATAGAATCTAACTAGCTAACTATTCTTATACCGTTAGTTTATGCATAATGATACCATCTTGGTTCTTTAAGTACGTGTTTTTGGATTCTCTCCGGCTGGTGTGTATGAAATATCACATGTTGGAAGAGATTAGTAATTGGTCTTTAGCTGGGAGGGATACCTAGGAAATTAAAATTAAAAAAAGTATGCATACCAGTTGCAAATTATTTGATCAGTCGGGGGCATAAACTGTTTCAGCATATTATTCCAATCTGTAATTAGCCGAATTTTCCTCTTGCCCAAGCCAATTTCTTAATTTTTGTTGCCTTTTTTGTGGATTTCTTGATATGCATCAAGAAGAGTAATGACCGGTATAAGGTAGCATGAGTACCACACTGTTTTGTTATCTTTCCATTCCCTTCCTCCGTCTGAGTTAATTATAAGTCTATCGGAAAATAACTTATACTCTATGCATATCTAATGTTACTAGTAAAACCGGAACAAAAAAGAGTGTTTACATAAACCTTAGTTAAACGAAAACTGTGTTTACATAAACCGTAGTTAAACGAAAACTGGTGCAACGCCAAACCAGAGGAATGTCAAACTAACAAATTTATTAATAATAAAAGATTAAGGCGAATTATTTATGTGATTCAGCTGCATTGACAACAGGTTTCATGTGAAGAACAATATTGGAACCAAGCATGCCATGCCCCACCTCACTGTCATGCTGATGATCACATTCTCTCCTTCAGGTAGAAAAATAGCGGCTTTTAGCTAATACCTCTTGTAGAGGAAACAATATCACCCTTACAAATTGCACATGTAGTACACATCATCCATCAAAAAATGAGAGTGTTGAGCATAGATTGTATGTTAACAATTTTTTTGCGTTCATTCTTTATTTCCACTTACTTCATTTTTTAACATTGGTGGCTTAGCCTGGGCTGCTCTTACTTTGTTGCAGGTGTGTTTTCTGTTACAGAGGATTGAGATGCACCTGCAGAACTAGTAAGTGCAGCAGGTGCTGATGCTGAAGGCATTGTAAAGGGGAATGGAGATCCAAGAGAAAAGACAGCATTGTCAAACTGATTATTATGTCTATTTGTCTGGCCCATCAAAGTCTTGAAAGTTTTTTCCACTGCATATATCTGAACGA
Organism: Lathyrus tuberosus; assembly: GCA_022829125.1. Lineage (NCBI taxonomy): Eukaryota > Viridiplantae > Streptophyta > Magnoliopsida > Fabales > Fabaceae > Lathyrus > Lathyrus tuberosus. The sequence continues at coordinate 8,432,930 of JALAZF010000193.1, forward strand.
ATATGAAAACACAACTATTGATATTGTATAAAAAGAGTAAAAACAAAGTTCTAAAGTTGGTTCTTGCAGTTCTACAAAGAATCCACAGAAGATAAGGTTTGACAGAACATTTATTGCAACTTCATGTAAAATTTTAAAGTGAAAAGACTTGCTCCTCTCACTATGACAAAAAACCATTCCTCTAACTTGATACGCTCCCAACATCTTACTGTAGAACTAAAATGACAAACCAGTTTGCACCCGTGCCTTGCAGTGGAACTCATTTTCAATCTTGTAGATGTGGAGACTGGAGAGAGAAAAACTCAACATCAGTATATGTAAACTGTGTTTTGACTATGGTTCTCACTTCTCAGCAATGAAAATAGGGCAGATATCCCAACACCAATAGCAATCCAAAAGAGCGGTGACCCTTTAGAAAAAAAGGAACAAATAAATCAGAATGAGAATATACAAGCAAAATTAATAAACACAAATTAATAAAATATCTACTTAAAACTATCTCCCTACCAAGTAGTTAACAATCATATAACCCAGTATAAAACATCTACACAGTCAAAGATAGAGGTGGTGATAACCGGAAGCTAACTCCAACTGATGTTTCTTTACTATTTTTGAAGGCAAAATGCTAGCAAAGCAGTGCATTGTCAGCTACCCCAGTACCGTATTCACAGCATGTATTACTTATGCCTATTTAGAAATAAGTAATAAAACATTGAAATACATTTTATTTGAATAGAAATGTTCATTGATCACAAAATAAGAAAAGGGGGAATGACATACATTATACATGACAAATAGCTTTAGAAAAAAATACACACAAATAATGCATTTTAAACACAAAATGAAATCAACTTCAAGCAAACTTGTTTGGAAATTCACAACACACCTCTTTAGTCTTTACAGTGACACTACATACTAGCTGAATTGTATTGTTGTACAACTAATAGCAAAAATGTTATCATGATTCTTGAAAACTAGTCAAAAGACGATTAAATATCACTGCCTTGCATATTATCCCCTTGTTCAACCTCGTTGCTACTGCTTTTGTCCGGCAACTTGGAATTAACAGCAGGTAAACCCTGACGTTCTAAAGCAACAAGATCAAGTAGCTTTCTCCTTGCATCATAAACAGGATTTGGCTGTCTCAAAAACCCTCGCTCATAAGCTTCCCTAAGGAAAACAGTGTGCCTTTTACCCTTAGTTGACAAATAGAAGATTCCCGGGTGATCCAAGAACAGATCCCTTATATTTAAATCAATCCCAAACCATTTTCTAAATTGGCTTATCTTCTCAACTTCCACCATCTTCTCTACTGTCAAACTCAGAAACTCGTGAACAATGGACACAGCTCGTTTCTCCATCGCCATCATTCCAGCCTTTGACGTCGTCTTCTTCTCACTAACCAACTCATAAGGCCCCATATATGACAAACTCTGCCATTCCTTCACTTTGGCTCTGAAGTTCTTGCTCAACCTCATCCCTGGAGGATACCCATGTTTGAAACTATACCGCATTTCCATGCTATTAGCACCGCACTCCTCTTTACAACACTCAACAACCCTCCAATCTTCAACCGAAGCTCTAAAACCATTGCTGGGAACATCACCAACCAGCTTCAACAAATGAGTATTTAGTTCATCTGCATCACAAAGCTGAAAAACACTAGGATTCCCAGCTATAACCGAGTCCTCAAAATCATCAGGAAGACCAAGCTCCCTCCAAACCTTGAAAATAGCTCTAAGAGGAACAGTTTTGGAAGCAGACATGGACAATATCCGAACAAGTCTTTCAACAACAAGAGGCAAAGAAGCATTAATAGCCTCAGCTTCGAGGCGCGAGACATCATGAGCAGCATCAGTTAACCTGCAAAATGGCTGCAACTTGGAAGGTTCATAGTAAATGTGGAAAATATGAGGAAACTTGCAGAGGAAGGCAGTGGCACCGCGGTTGAGGTGGAGCTTCTGGGAGAGATTGGAGAGAAAATCAACAGAGACAGATTGGTTTTTGGGGTTAGCAAGGATAAGGTCTTGAATGGCAATGACTTTGAGAAGGTTCTTATACTTTTCCATGAATTTCTCAAAAGTGGGGTCTCTATATCGTGATTCTACATATTGGATAGATGTGGTTTTTGATCGAATGGAAATGGATACACAGAGTGATTTATGTTGTTTTTGTTTGGTTAGAAAGTTCACAAGGTGAGTGCCCATAAGAGTCAGCAACCCCTTTTTCATGAAAACTCGGTTTGACATTTCGTCGAACACCTGAGGGTCGGTTGTTATTGGTGTAATGAAACAGATGCGACAGTTGTCATAGCATCAGGCGTGAGACAACAGCAGAGTATAGTGGTCGAAGGCAAGTTTAGAAAACGAATTCCTTCAATATAAACTTTGCAGCGGCGCAAATTTAAAAGAAACAATTGAGCGAAAACAAATTATATGAAAAAGTTTAAGGGGAATTCTCAAATCTCAATCTCTTTGTTTCTCAAAAATCCGGCTTTCTAAAAGTTTTTTCCATTTTTTTCTCCCAAAAGGCCAAAAGGGTCTTTCGGTATATATAATCAAAATTTTAAATGCTTATCTTTTTATCACTTCTTTATTTAAATTGTAACAAAAATTTTAATTGTTTCTTCAAGGAAAATTAGGTGACACGCGAGTGTAAATTAATATTATACTTTCAAGCAATAACGATTATATAATTTAGGGTTAATACACATTTTAGATCCTGTTATTTGGGACGAATTCGAAAAAAGACACTGTAAAAAAAACTTAGATTCCGTCCCCGCCATTTGAAGATTCTTTCATTTTGGCCCCTCAGTTCACACAGTCAGTATTTTTTTATTTTTTTAATGTTGAAATATTTAAAGATCAAAAATCAAAATTTTTGCCCTCTTCCACTAGACCATTTAGCCTTTCTAGTTTAATTGTTAACTTCAATGTATATATTACAACATTTCAATTAACAATTAAATTAATACTTAAATTAACATATTACATACATAAATGACTTTAAATAAATACTATAATTTATTATTATTTTATTTTACGATCAATTTATTATTTTATTTATTTATTTTATTTAATTTCAGTTAATTTATTATTTAATATTTATATTTATATTAAGTTTATTTATTACTAAATTTATTTTCAATTTATTTATTATTTATTTTCAGTTTATATTTATATTCAGTTTATTTATTTAATATTTAGTTTATTTATTTATTTATTTAGTTTATTTATTTAGTTTATTTATTTATTTATTCAGTTTATTTATTTAATATTTAGTTTATTTATTTTTATATTTATATTTAGTTTATTTATTTATTCAATTATTTATTTAATATTTATTTTATTTATTTATTTATTTATTCAATTTATTTATTTAATATTTAGTTTATTTATTTATTTATTTTTATATTTATTTTAAACTAAATGTAAAATAAACAAACTGATTATAAATATAAACTGAAAATAAATATAAATATTTACTAAATAAATAAATAAATAAATAAACTAAATATAAATATAAAAAATAAACTGAATATAAATATATAAACTAAATAAACTGAATATAAATATAAACTGAAAATAAATATAAGTATTTAATAAATAATTTAGGGTTAATACCCATTTTACTCCCTGCCATATAGGCGCTTTTCGAAAAACCTCCCTGTAAAAAAAAAACTTGCAAAAAAACCCTAATATTTGAAGATTCTCTCAGTTTTGACCTTTATCACATCCAGTCATTAAAAATGCCAAAATGGCAGGGGTCAAAATAAAAACGCTGCCAAAATGGCAGGGGTCAAAATGGCAGGGGTCAAAATAAAAACTCTGCCAAAATGGCAGGGGTCAAAATGGCAGGTTTTTGGTGACTGAATGTGATGAAGGTCAAAATTGAGAGAATCTTCAAATGTTAAGGTTTTTTTTGCAAGTTTTTTTTTTACAGGGGGGTTTTTCAAAAAGCGCCTATATGGCAGGGGGCAAAAAGGGTATTAACCCATAAACTAAATATAAATATAAAAATAAACTGAATATAAATAAATAAACTAAATATAAATATAAAAATAAACTAAAATATTTATATTAATATGTTAATATATTAATGTTATATTTAATTAAATAAATATAAATATAAAAATAAATAAATAACTAAACTAAATATTAAATAAATAAACTGAATAAATAAATAAATAAATAAACTAAATATAAATATAAATTTATTTTCAGTTTATTTAAATATAAATATAAATATTAAATAAATAAACAAAATATAAATATAAAAATAAATAAATAAACTAAATATTAAATAAATAAACTGAATAAATAAATAAATAAATAAACTAAATAAATAAACTAAATATTAAATAAATAAACTGAATATAAATATAAAGTGAAAATAAATAAAAAATAAACTGAAAATAAATTTAGTAATAAATAAACTGAATATAAATATAAATATTAATTAATAAATTAACTGAAATTAAATAAAATAAATAAATAAAATAATAAATTGATCGTAAAATAAAATAATAATAAGTTATAGTATTTATTTAAAGTCATTTATGTATGTAATATGTAAATTTAAGTGTTAATTTAATTGTTAATTGAAATGTTGTAATATATACATTTGAAGTTAACAAATACATAAGAAAGATTAAATGGCTTAGTGGAAGAGTATCTCCTTGCAACCATGAGAACATGGTGTCAGTCCTTGGTGAGGGCAAAAATTTTGATTTTTGATCTTTAAACATTTCAACATTCAAATAATAAAATAATAGTAAAATGTCACGCGTGTAATTAAAATATAAAGAAAATAAACATAAAAATCCAAGTAAGCGCCACGTCACATTAAAAAAATAAAAAAATGCTGACTGTGAAGAATGAGGGGCCAAAATGAAAGAATCTTCAAATGGCAGGGATCAAATCTAAATTTTTTTTTACAGGGTTCTTTTTCGAATTCGCCCAAAATGGCAGGGTCTAAAATGTGTATTAACCCTATAATCTATTAAATCAAATTAAAAATTTTAAAATATTTATATGACATGACAAAATGATATATTCCTATTAGATAACGGAATACATTTTTTTATACTATTATTGCATCACCATTAAATCGTTTTTCAAATATTTTGTTTTATCATATAAACAATTTATTTATTCAACACTATTATCTATATTATCATTTCAAATTACAGATAATATAATTTTATATTTCTTTATTTAAATTTATCTTCTCATTATTCTTTAAATAATAATGCAAAAAGTTCTCCATAAAGATTGTTTTCCAGTATTCAAATCACTTTGGAAAGGATCTTTGTGGTAAAAGGTAATTTTATTTGTTTATTTAATGGTGTTTTTAATACATATAATGATTAGAGATATGATGTACTATGTTGTCAACCAAGTTTCTAAAAACCTTTGGTTATTAAAAAGAAAAAAGTTTCTAAAAAACCTTATGGTGTTTGATCTGGAGTATTCGAACAGGTCCACGTAAGCTGGTCGTCAGATGGCAAGGTGCTCGGATGGGTGCTGGTCGTCAGGCGTGCAATGTGTTCGGCTTGTGAATGAGGAGATGAGGGGGTGTACCTGCAAGGCACTCCGACGCTCAAGTAAGAAAGGGTCAGAGAAAATGGACAAGTACAAAGTGTATTCTTAGGGTGAAAATATGATACCTAACCCTCTCAAGCGAGAGGGTTTATATAGAACCCCCAGCGCGTGGCCAACGGTCCTATTTTCGGGGCGAAACAACCGTTTTTCCCCAAAGAATAGGTAACTGCCCAAACTAGCCGTTATGTCGGGCAGGGTGCCAAAAACTAGCCGTTATGTCGGGCAAAGCCGTAGTTCCGGGCACCTGTCCCTTTCTGTTCGGGCAGCGAGGAAGCCGTGCATAACGGGCATAAAAGCCGGGGAGGACGTTGCGTTCCTTGCCCGGTTGGAGGGGCAGAAATGTCGTTATTGCCCCTCTGTGGATTGGGCTTAGGCGATTTGGGCCGCTATGGAGCAGAGGCGGATTGGGCCAATTCTAGCCATTGGTCCACTCCAGAACAGGAGCCCCCCAAGTCGTTGCTCCCGAGCATGGGAGTGATGACTTAAGGACTGCTCGTCACTCAGGGGAGCTAGCGCGGAGACGAGGATGATTGTCTCGAGGTGCTCGTGGCCCTCTGTGCCCGTGATGTTCGTGGTCGTGACCCTATTGCTCGGTATTCGGGAAGATAAAGTGTTAGACAGAATGGGAAACCTCGGGTTGCCACGTGTGCATCGAGCCCTGTGTAGCAGTTAATAGGTAATTATGGCTAGTGGGCAGTCATTATTGCCTACGGGCGCGTGTGTGCATGTGCCCCCCAGTATAAAAGGGGGAAGGTTGTCCCATTTAGCACTTTTTCCCTTCTGATTTCTCTTCGTCGTCATCAGCGTTCTTGCCCGTCGCCGTCTTCAGAGCAACCGACCACCGTGCTAAGTTTCGAGCAGTCTCCCTCTTCTACTCAAATCAAGTAAGTTTTCTGATTTCTAGCTTGTTGCATGCGGCTAGGGTTAGCTTTAGGTGACGAAATAGGTAGGTTTCCGGCGAGTGTTGGTGGTGGACGGTGGTTTTGCCCTTTTGCTACTTCTAGCACCTCGCCGGAGTAGGTAGCGCGTTTGGTGAGCGTGGTGGTCCATGTCGAGGTTGCGAGTCGTGACCACCGTGTCTGATTACCTTCTGATGGAATGGCGAATTTTTCGGTAGAACGTTTCTTGATTCCGGTGGAGCCTTGCAGTTTCCGGTGGAGCTTCAAATGGAATCTGGGCACGAGCGCGGGGAGGTTCTTCTCAGGAAGATGGTATGTCTCGGGCATCTCCTTGCGGGGAGGTTTTTTCGTTTGATGTTAGGGCTTAGGCCGGGGACGTTGTCCTTAGCCTTCTGCGCGCCCTTTCACTTGACTTAGCGGTGGAAGGGTGGATTTGATTTTCTGTCGAATTCACTGTCTTTCTCTGCTTTTTCAGGTGATCGTAATGGCGATGGAGCCAGAGAGAGAAGTTATCCCCGTTACATCTGAGGAGGAAACTGTCTCCGAGGAGAATAGCAGCGCAACGGCTTCGAGTTCTGCGTCCTCGAGCTCGACGGCATCGAGCTCCTCGAGCGAAGTTGGAGAGGAAGAGGATTTGGATGTCATGGAGGAGGATGTTGAAGGGTTCTTCCCGGAGGAGTGGGAGGTGACCGAGCCTTCCGAACATATTTCCACGTTCGCCAGATCTATGGCGGATGCCTTTACAGAGGTGAACCCACCGAGGGATTGGAGAGTGCATTTTCCCACCGTGGACGAGCGGGTCTGCTCGGAGTTCGGGGACCGCTTCACGATGTACGAGTACGCTTTCAAGGAGTTGGGGCTGAGGTTGCCCTTCACTGACTTCTAGCAGTCGGTATTTGAGCATCTCAAGCTGGCGCCCTCGCAACTCCACCCCAATTCACTGGCCTTTATACGGGCATTTGAGTTAGTGTGCGAGCACCTCACACTGGGAACCACTCTCCCTCTGTTTTTTGCTGTTTTCCATCTTCAACGGCAGCTGGCGGGGAAGAAGTACGGATGGGTTTCCTTAAAGCAGCCCAAGAAGTTGTTTAAGCCGTTCTCGGAGTCAATCCGAACGTTCAAGGGACGGCACTTCATCGTTGAGCCAGTGTCTGAAGCTGCCCAGGACAGCACGTATATCTGGGAGATAAAGGTGGATGAGAACGGAGAGGAGCTGCTCAACGAGGAGGGGAAGTATATCGGGGAGAGGTTGTACAAGTTCTCGATCTGCTGGACACCCGACCACTTCTCAAAGAAGCCCAGTGCCTACGTCTTCGAGCCGAGCGCGCTACGCGGGCAGGATGCCGTGTCTTATGAGATGCTGGTGAAGTGGGTCAACTCCTTCCAGCTCGCGAGCTGCTGGACGAGCAAGGGTAACCCTATCTTCGAGGAGGATGGTAGGTTTATCAACGTGAAGGCACTGCTGGAGTGCAAGACTCCCGCGGATGCTGAGAAGCTGCTCGGTAGTCATAGTTACTTAGATTTTGTTTGTGTTATTTCCTTTCCCCGTAACTAACGTGCTTATTTTTATTTGTGCAGGTGAGATGCCTCAAGCTCGTGATCGTGTGGTGAGGAATGCCATGGCGAGGGGTAAGGCTGGAGCGACTCCCCCTAAGACCCGGACTGCTGCTGGTACTCGTGCTTTTTCCCTTGTTCAAACTGCTCTGGGGACCTCTTCTACGCCCTCTCCCGGTCCACGGACGTTAGATGCGATGGACCTGACTCGGGCGCCTGAGAAGGGGAAATTTGAGCTCCCCCCCGTGCATCCTTAACAGGAGATTTTTTGAAGGCAACACCCTGGTCGTTCCTCGGGCAGAGTCTCTGAGCTTGGAGGGCATGGATCGGTCGAGCAAGAGGGCGCTGGTGGCCCAGGATGCTTCTGCCCTCGTGAGGATGCTGGAGATGGCGGCCGTTTATGCGGAGGGGGACACTGTGCTTGGGGCCGAACTTACTGTTGCCCGGGCTTCTGAGACGGCCTTGAAGGAGGAGGTCAAGAGTGTCCGTGAGGCTAGGAAGAAGGCCGAAGAGGAGACGACCAAGCTGAAAGAGGAGGTCACCAAGCTGAAGGCGGAGAAAAAGGTTGCCGAGGAGTTGAACAAGGAGCTGATGGCGGCCAGTGCCCCGGGTGCTGATGATCCAGATGAGTTAAAGTATTGAAAACTAGGGCTGAGTTGGTCGCCAGCATTCTGCAGGCCGAGGATGACGGTATCGCTGTGGCAGTGGAGTCCTTCGAGAGTGCCGTGGCCCAGTTGCGGGTGGTGAACCTCGGGCTTGAGCTTTCGACCGAAGGTATCCACTACCTTGCGCGAGTGGAGGATGGTCGCATCGTCTTGCCCGCAGGCCTTGTTCTTGATACCCCCGAAGTTCAGACCGAGGACCAGCCCGTGGAGGAGCAGGGACCTGAGCCCGCGTCGACCGAGCATGCCGAAGAATGATGAGTTTTTTTATTCTGATGTTGTTGTATTTTGTCCGGCCTGCGTGCCGTTGATTTGTCTGTAATCTTATTTGGTTTTGGGGGGGGGGGGGGGGGCGTGGCCCCCTTTTTTATGTAATACGCACAATCTATGGCCCTTGTGGCCTCTTTTTTATTTAATGCCCGGTTTATGTTATTTATGCAATTTTTGTTCATATTGTTGTACTTTACATTAGTTGTGCATGTATGACTGCCCGTCGGAGGGTGTGTCTGTTAACGGAGTTTTCTTTTTGAAAGATAGCTCGTTGTGTGTTGATTCGTCAGTGCGGAGAACTGGTCGAATAACCGGGAAGGTCCCGGCGAGGTTGCGGATCTCAGGTCGCGATTGAGGCCTAAGGTCGCAGCGTGAACGTCCCATCGCGAGCTGGGGTTCTGCCAATCATGGTACTTGGGCGAAGGCGATGCTCGGTTGAGGACCGCCGACGAGCAAAGCTCCGGCTCATTCACTTGAGCAGGATTCTACTTTGTGCGTGTGCGTCGTTTGTACCTGGACGAGCACGATGACCGTTAGGTGGTCCTTTGATGCGAGGAAGCCTATAGTTACTTTAGCTGTAGTATTGCTTAAGTTTTTCAGCGTTCCACGGTCGAGGGATTGCGTCCCCGTTGAGGTTTTCGAGGAAGTATGCATCATTCCCCGTTTTGGCACGGACTCTGTATGGCCCTTCCCAGTTGGCTGCTAGTTTGCCTTCGCGAGAGTCCTTGTGGTTTCTTCGCAGGATAAGGCTGCCCACATCGAACTCTCGTCGTAAGACTTTGGCGTTGTGCCTGATTGCTATTTTTTGCTTAAGAGATGCTTCGCGGAGGGTTGCTCCTGTTCGGATTTCCTCGACAAGGTCGAGCTCCTCTCTTATCGCTTCGTCATTCATCTCCTCGTCTAGAGGTGATTCGGTCCTCCTGGACGGTACGTGGATTTCGATGGGTAAAACAGCCTCCGTGCCATATGCTAAGCGGAAAGGTGTTTCCCCGGTGGTGGACTGGGGAGTAGTGCAGTATGCCCATAAGACGCTGTGGAGCTCCTCGACCCAGGCTTTCTTTGTTTCATCCAATCTTCGCTTGAGGCCACGCAAAATGACACGATTGGCCGCTTCTGCCTGCCCGTTGGTCTGGGGATGTTCTACAGAAGCGAAGTGTTGCTTTGTTCCGAGATGGGCGACAAAGTCTTGGAACTTCTTGTCCGTGAATTGTGTTCCATTGTCCGTGACGATTGCTTGGGGAATCCCAAAACGAGCGAGGATATTCCGCTTGTAAAAGCGCAGAATGTTAAGTGCTATTATCTTTGCTAAGGCTTCTGCTTCTATCCATTTTGTGAAATAATCTATGCCCACTATCAGGTATTTGTTTTGGCTGGACCCCGTCACGAAGGGTCCTAGGATGTCTAGGCCCCACTAGGCGAATGGCCACGGGGAGGTCATGCTCTTCAGCTCGTTAGGTGGAGCTAGGTGCATATCCCCGTGTCGTTGGTATTTGTCGCATTTCTTCACATGCTCCTTGGCGTCTTGTTGCATGGTTGGCCAATAATACCCTGCCCGGAGGGCCTTGCGGGCAAGGGACCTTCCTCCCAGGTGTTGGGCGTTAATGCCTTCATGGATTTCTCGTAGTACGTGAGGGACAACCTCCTCCTCTATGCACTTGAGTAGTGGGATGGAGAAGCCCCGTCCGTAGAGTTTGTTTTCGAGGATGACGTACGAGCAAGCTCTTCGTCTGATGGTGCTGGCTTCCTTGGGGTCATTCAGAAGTTCGTCCCTGGTGAGGTAGTTGTACACGGGCATCATCCAACAATCGCTGTCCCCGATCGCGTGCACGTGTAGGGTCGAGGATCCCTTATCGATGCTGGACCGGGGAAGTATCTCTTGGATGACTGACCTGTTTCTGCCCTTCCTCTTAGTGCTTGCTAGTTTGGACAAGACGTCTGCTCGCACATTGTGTTCGCGTGGAACATGTCTTACTTCTACCGCTCTGAACTTCGACATTTTTCCTTGACTAGGGCGAGGTACTCAGAGAGACTGTCGTTTTTGGCCTGATACTCCCCGGATATCTGGTGGGCTACGAGCTGAGAGTCCGTGCAGATGACGATTTCTTCAGCCCCTAGGTCTTCGGCTAGGCGCAACCCGACGAGGAAGGCTTCATACTCGGCCTGGTTGTTCGACGTGGGAAAGGACAATGTGAGAGAAGCCTCGACTATGGTCCCTTCGTCGTTCTCTAGAATTACTCCTGCCCCGCTGCTGCTCGAGCTGGATGCTCCGTCCACGTAGATGGTCCATCTGTTTGCTATGTGGGATGAGGAGTCTGAGAAGGTTACTTCCGCTACGAAATCGGCCAGGGCCTGAGCTTTAAGAGCTTTTCTGCTTTCATACTGGACGTCGAATTCAGACAGTTCCAGTGACCATTTGAGCATTCGCCCGGCCATGTCTGGTCGTCCCAGTAATTGTTTGATGGGCTGATCCGTCCTTACCACGATCGTGTGGGCCAAGAAATAGTGTCTCAGTCGTCTGGCGGCATTGACGAGGGCCAATGCTACCTTCTATATCTGCTGATATCGCAACTCCGCGTCCTGCAACGCTTTGCTCGTGAAGTATACTGGCTTTTGCCCGCCAGGATTCTCGCGAATGAGAACGGCCCTAACGACCTCGGCAGTGATGGCGAGGTATAGGAACAAGACTTCCCCGGTATCTGGCCGTGATAATACGGGCGGTTTTGACAGAGCTTGCTTCAAGTGAAGGAGGGATGCTTCGCATTCTTCGGTCCATTCAAAAGCTGCTTCTTTTCGCAAGAGCTTGAAGAAAGGAAGGGCGTGTTGGGCGGACTTTGCGACAAAGCGGGACAACGAGGTAAGTACCTCGTTGAGGGACTGGATGTTCTTCTTAGACGTGGGCGTTGGGAACTCAGAGAATGCCCGACATTTGTCGGGGTTAGCTTCTATTCCTCGTTCCGTCAGGTAGAAACCAAGGAATTTACCTGCCCGTACACCGAACGTGCACTTCTCTGGGTTAAAACGCATTTGATACTTTCTTGCTTGCTCGAAAATTTTGCGAAGATGGGCGACATGATCTAGTTCCTCGTGGGACTTGACGATCATGTCGTCCATGTATACCTCGAGCATGTCGCCTATTTGTCCTTAGAAGACTTTGTTCATCATTCGTTGGTATGTAGCGTCGGCGTTCTTCAGTCCGAAGGGCATTACGTTGTAGTAATAGTTGCCCGATTCGGTCATGAAGGCCGTGTAAGTTTTATCGCTCGCGGCCATTGGAATTTGGTTGTAGCCCGAGTAGCCGTCGAGGAACGATAAAAGTTTAAAACCTGCTGAGTTATCTACGAGCTTATCTATATTGGGGAGGGGGTAGGCGTCCTTCGGACAGGCCTTATTAACATCGGTATAATCAACGCACATCCTCCATTTGCCATTATTTTTTCTTACAAGTACAACATTTGAGAACCATGTAGTGTATTTGGCCTCAGAAATAAACCTAGCTTCTAGAAGGTCTTTGACAGCTTTCTCCGCGGCTTCCATCTTCTCTGGGGACTGTTTCCTTCTGCGCTGGGCAACGACTTTGACGGCCGAATCAATTGTAAGCTGGTGGCAAGCGACGGAGGGGTCCAATCCTGGCATTTCAGCAGCGCTCCATGCGAACAAGTCTGCGTTCTCGTGGAGGCACGCTTTTAGTTGTCTCTTGGCCAGGTCGGGGAGGTCTGCTCCGATCTTCACTCCCCGTTAGGGGTCTTCTCCGAACGGAACGATCTCGAAGTTGCCATCTGGGACAGGGCGTAGGAGATGGCCGCTGTTGTTGGACTGGCTGCCCGGAGTCGTTGGGTCTTTGGCGTGATCTTCCTCGCTGAAACGGCTGTCCAAGTCGATAGATTCGACCTGGGGGAGCGGTTTTGGCTGCTCGGAGCTGCTGGGCAGAGGGGGACGACCAGAAGTCCTCGGCCTTGCTGAGATGGTGCTTAGTCCTTTTGATGTTGCTTCAAAGCATCGACGGGCAGCTTCGATATCGCCGTGGAGGGTGGCGACTATCCCTTCAGAAGTGTAGTACTTCATCTTGAGATGTACGGTGGAAGGCACTGCAATCAACTCTGCCAGGGTTGGCCTTCCAAAAATGCACTGGTATAGTGACAGGCATTCAATTACCAGAAACTTTGCTTTAATTGCTCGGGTTATCTTTCCTGAACTGAAGGTTACGATGAGCTCTACGTAACCCCGGGGCCTCGTCACTGCTCCATTGAATCCCTGCAGGTCGGATCTAACGTATGGAGTAAGGTGAGAGTCGTCCAGCTGCAGTGTTTCGAACAAGTGGTTATACATTATATCAACTGAACTGCCCTGGTCCACGAGTATTCTGCGAACGTCGAAGTTCGCCATCCTTGCCCGGATAAGCAGCGGGATGCTCGAGTTCGGTGCCCCGCCGAGGAGCTCCTCCTTGTAGAAGGAAATAGGAGCGGATCCTTTGTGAGCGGTGTCCAGCGTGGTGACTTCATTGGAGCTTTTGCTGATCAGTTGATCGAATCTCCTCTTGACTGAACCGATCGTGATTTTGTTGAAAACACCACCAGAGATGACCATGGCTGACGGGAAGGCCTCCCACGGGCTGTGAACAGCGAGGAACGTGGAGACGGGCAGACTATCAGGGATGCAGAAGTCTTCTATCCGAGTTATGGACATAGCGACCTGTACGTTGGTGTCATCGGAGGGCGGAGTCTCTTCTGTAGCCTTCTTGCTCTCCTGGGTTTCTTTCCGGGGAGCTTCTTTCTTTTTCGCGAACTGCTTCAGGTGGCCGTCTCGAATGAGGATCTCTATGGCATCTCTGAGGTGGATGCATTCTTCCATCGTATGATCGTGACTCTTGTGGAAGCGGCAATACTTGTCCTCCCCAGCTGCCTCCAAGATGTAATGGACTCTTCTGGCAGCTGCTTGTACCATGTCATTGCTCCCTTCCGGAGCGTGGTCGGGAACAGGCAGCATTTGATGGCTCCTCGTACCCCTCTGTAGTCCAGAAGGGCGTCTATGTTTTCTATGTGTTCGTCTGGGTCAGTGGTTCCATCGTAAGTCCCTAGAGACGGAGGTTTCTCTAGTCCTTTAGGGAGACGGGTGGCCAGGATCCTGTGGGACAACGGGCCGCGAGGCTCGTCGTCGCTGTCCGAACTTGGGGTTGACGGTGACCGTTGTCTGTGCTCGTGGCGACGGTCTCTGCGAGGTGACGGTGAACGTAGACGGTCACGAGGTCTGACTGGCGGAGAGTGCCTATCCTGCCTCGTTTTCTTGTGTCTTGGTAATGATCGATCTCGCGGGGAGATCTGGTCGCGCTTGCGAATGCGTTGAGACTCAGGCTCACGTCTTGTCGTACGGTCTTCCCCGCGCCTAGGTGGCGGGCTTCTTGATTTCCGGTGTTTACTCTTCGGAGGGGAGGATCTTGGAAGAGATGTTTCCTCGAGAGCTCCTATCCTTTCTCCTTGCTGCAAGATGAGGAGGTTCGTGCGGTTGACAACTTCCAGAAGAGCTGCAATGGCCAGGTCGGCGCTGGGAGGGTCAGGAATTGGTCGTTCACCCGACGTTGGCTGTTTGCCTCCTTGCTCGGTGGGAGGAGGAGTTGGAGACGCAGTGGCCCCGTCTCGAAGGAAATGGGGATCAAAAAGTAACAAAGAACTGTCGTTAATGTCCATCTTGTTGACGGGAACGAGAACCGTAGCGTCAGCACCTTTTGCGGAGTTTTGAGCGGCCATATGTGGGCGGATCAAAGAAAGTATGTTTTGATCTTTTAGTTTCCGAGGAGGAAAGAAAGAAGGGGAGAACAAGGATTTCCCACAGACGGCGCCACTGATCCGGAGTATTCGAACAGGTCCACGTAAGCTGGTCGTCAGATGGCAAGGTGCTCAGATGGGTGCTGGTCGTCAGGCGTGCAAGGTGTTCGGCTTGTGAATGAGGAGAGGAGGGGGTGTACCTGCAAGGCACTCCGACGCTCAAGTAAGAAAGGGTCAGAGAAAAGGGGCAAGTACAAAGTGTATTCTTAGGGTGAAAATATGATACCTAACCCTCTCAAGCGAGAGGGTTTATATAGAACCCCCAGCGCGTGGCCAACGGTCCTATTTTCGGGGCGAAACAACCATTTTTCCCCAAAGAATAGGTAACTGCCCAAACTAGTCGTTATGTCGGGCAAAGCCGCAGTTCCGGGCACCTGTCCCTTTCTGTTCGGGCAGCGAGGAAGCCGTGCATAACGGGCATAAAAGCCGGGGAGGACGTTGCGTTCCTTGCCCGGTTGGAGGGGTAGAAATGTCGTTATTACCCCTCTGTGGATTGGGCTTAGGCGATTTTGGTCGCTCTGGAGCAGAAGTGGATTGGGCCAATTCTAGCCATTGGTCCAGTCCAGAACAATGTTTGTCTGGATGCTAATGTATCATAGATTGGTGAATTGAGTGTTTCAGAATTCGATGTTACTAAAGTAGTTGTTGACGAAATTGATTTTGGTAAATATTTTAGCCATAAACCAAATTTTATATTACGAGATGATATGATTAAGTGGATTCTTTTAAAATTGTTAAGTTTTAATGTGATTATTATGATATCTGATTCGGGTTGTTATAGAAGAAAAGTTTTTATTGTGCTGGGTTATAAAATAAGTTGTAAGTATATAGAAACAAATAAAAATTGAAGTGTGATAACATTGGATTAAGAAACACTTTTTAGCTTCAAATGTTTGAAATTTACTTTGGTGTACGCCGTACGGTGTATACAACTATGTCTTTGTTGGAATTAACTCAAAATCTTTTGAGAATTTTTATTCTATCCTGATCTCAAGATTGTTAACAATTACACGTAATGACAACGAAAAGAAAAATTAAAAAAAAAAGAGAAAAGAGAAATAGTAGCATTGGAGAAGAAGATGAAAACTGCAGAATTCTTTCTACCCACAAAATGTGAAAACTTTCAATATTCACTTGCAACTGCAAGCTGTGAATTATCAAACTTGATTATTACAATGATAAGGGTTCCTCCCTATTTATAGATTTAGGTTAACTTGCATCTCAAGCTAAAACCCAAACTATAAAAGCCCAAAAATATCTAATCTAATCTTTCTAAATCAAATCAAATCTTTTTAAAACAGTGAATTACATATTTAACACATCACCTAATTCATTGTGTCTAAACTGTCTATATTCATCATGACTCTTAGTCTTCTGAAAACTTCGACCTGCACTCCCTTCGTCATGATATCTGCAATCTGATTCTCAGTTCTACAGTGTTCCAAGTTCATCTTCCCTTCTGCTACCTGCTCTCGAAGATAATGGAACCTCATTTCAATGTGATTACTTCGACCATGTGTTATTGGATTCTTCGCCAAGTTGATAGCTAACATGTTGACGATCTTCATGGTAATTCCTCCATGACTCTTCCTTGTGATCTCTTCGACCAGGTTCACCATCCAGGTTGCTTGACATGCATAAAGGGAAACAACTATGTATTCTGCTTCGCATGACGATAATGCCACTACTGGCTCCTTTCTCAAACTCCAAGCAACTGGTGCATCATCTAACATAAACACATAGCTAGCTGTGGATTTTCTATCCTCAGCATCACTATACCAACTAGAGTCGGTGTATACCACTAACTTGCATTCTTTTTCTTCATCAGCTGCAGGAAACAAAATGCCATAGTCGAGAGTCCCTTTCAGATATCTCAGTATCCTCTTCGTCGTTGCTAGGTGTGATACTTTTGGCTTCTCCATGAATCTACTTACCATACCCACACTGTATGCTAAGTCAGGCCTTGTGTGACAAAGGTATCTAAGTGAGCCAATAAGTCTTTATATTGGGTTGGGTCGACATCATCTTCATATGAATCCTTCGACAGTTGCATTCTGGTCTCAGTTGGAGTCGAAGTTGGGTTGCAATCTTGCATCTCAAATCTCTTGAGTATTTCACCTGCATATCTTCTTTGGTGCATCATCAAACCTCTAATAGTATTGTAGAATTCGATGCCAAGGAAATATAAGAGATTTCCCAAGTCTGACATTTCAAACTCCTCACTTAGGTCATGTTTGAAATCTTCGATCTCCTTCTTGCAACTTCCTGTTATCAACAGGTCATCGACATGGAGGCATAGAATAAGCAATTCACTATTGTTTCTCCTTATATACACTCCATGCACAGTCGTACATTTCACAAATTCCTTCTTCCTTAAGAAGCTGTCGATTTTCTTATTCCAAGCTCTTGGAGCTTGCTTGAGTCCATACAGGGCTTTATGCATCCTGTACACCTTTCCTTCTTCGCCCCATTTTACATACCCAGCTGGTTGTGCGACATAAACTTCTTCGTCTAAGGGGCCATTAAGGAATGCACACTTCACGTCCATCTGACATGTGTGCCAATTGTTCATATTTTCTAGACCAACAACCAACCTGATTGTTTCGATCCTAGCTACAGGTGCAAACACCTCGTCTAAGTCGATTCCTTCCTTCTGAAGAAATCCTTTCGCCACAAGTCTCGCCTTGTGTCGAGTTACTTCTCCTTTAGGATTCACCTCCACCTTGTAAACCCACTTCACATCAATTGCCTTTTTTGCCATAAGGCAATTCGACAAGTGACCAAGTGTTGTTGACTTTGATGGAGTCTAATTCGTCATTCATTATTTTCACCCACTTCGAATCTTTCAATGCCTTAGGTGCATTGACTGGTTCGACATCCGTGTAGAAAGCATAGTGTACCAGCTCACCTTCGTCATTAACCACATCATCAGATGTAATTATACATTCTTGCAACCTTGCAGGCATATGTCTTGTTTGTCGAGGTCTGATTGGACCTGCTTCATCTATGACTTGTTCCTATCGAACTTCTCCTTCGACTTCAGTGGCTGGTTCTTCACAAGAGATTCTCACTGAATCCTTCTTGACATTCTCAGTCCAATCCCATTATTTAAGCTCATCTATGATCACGTCCCTGCTGATCACTACCTGCTTATTCACCGGGTCGAATAACTTGTAACCTCTAGTCAAATGATATCATATCAAGATCATCTGATTCGACTTGTCATCAAGCTTCCTTCTCAACTGATATGGCACATGTCTATGTGCTATAGATCCAAACACCTTCAAGTGACTAAGGATAGGCTTGACACCGGACCAACATTCTTCTGGTGTGATTCCTTCAAGCTTCTTCATCGGACATCTGTTCAAAATATATGTTGCTGTCGAAACCGCTTCTCCCCATAATTCTTTGGGTAGATGCTTTCCATTCAACATACTTCTCACCATGTTCATGATGGTTCTGTTCTTCCTTTCTGCAATTCTATTTTGCTGTGGAGTGTAGGGTGGCACCACCTCATGCACAATCCCTTCTTTCTCACATAATGCATCAAACTCTTTCGACACATACTCTCACTACGCCAAAAATATGATTAGACAGCACCAAAAAGACAGCGGTTTTATGCAAAAGCGCTGCTAAAAAGAATAAAAAAAATTCGCTAAAAAAAAGCGCCTTAAAAGAAAGGCTTTAGAAAACGCTTTTCAAAAGCGCTGTAAAATAATGTAAAAGAGTGCCACCTTAGACAACGCTTTCCAAAAAGCGCTGCTATAGGTATCCCTTTAGAGAGCGCTTTTAAAAAGCGCTGCTATAGGTATGACCTTAGAAAGCGCTTTCAGAATGCGCTCTAATAGGGCTCAATTTCTTTTCACTTTAGAAAGCGCTTTCTAAGGAAAAACGCCCTCTAAAGTCATTTACTAATTAAAATATAAAACAATTCTAAACATTTTCTGAGACAGCGCTGTATTTGTTGTTTGGCAAAAGGGGGGGTCGAACCCACGCCCTTTATGTATGGAAACGACTTTTAAATTATATTAATATTTCAAATTATATTTAATATATTTAAATTATATATTTTAACTTATTTAAATTATATTTAATATATATAAATTATATTAATATATAATTTAAAATATATTAATTTAAAATATACTTTAAATTATATTAATATATCAAATTATATTTAATATATTTAAATTATATTAAATTATATTTTAATTTATTTTAACTTATATTTTAAATTATTCAAATAATATATTTAAATATATATGTTTTAACTACAAACATTTTAACTTATTTAAATTATATTTAATATATATAAATTATATAAATATATAATTTAAAATATATTAATTTAAAATATGCTTTAAATTATATTAATATATCAAATTATATTTAATATATTTAAATTATATTTTAATTTATTTTAAATTATATTTTAAATTATTCAAATAATATATTTAAATATATATGTTTTAAATACAAACATTTTAACTTATTAAATTATATTTAATATACATAAATTATATTAATATATAATTTAAAATATTTTAATATTAAATATACTTTAAATTATATTAATATATCAAATTATATTTAATATATTTAAATTATATTAAATTATATTTTAATTTATTTTAAATTATATATAAAATTATTCAAATAATATATTTAAATATATATGTTTTAAATACAAACATTTTAACTTATTTAAATTATATTTAATATATATAAATTATATTAACATATAATTTAAAATATACTTTAAATTATATTAATATATCAAATTATATTTAATATATTTAAATTATTTTAAATTATATTTAAAATTATTCAAATAATATATTTAAATATATATGTTGTGAACTTATTTTATATATTTATGGAGTCAGTCTAAATAATGGATGAGGGCGTAGTACCGCTGGTCAAGGAGGTTTGTGTGTTTGTTTGCCATGCTTTGAGTCTGGGGTTCGAATCCCCCTCGCCCCAGACTCATTTTTATATTTTTTGACATTTTCAGGTAAACCTTAGACAGCGCTTCTAAGGACAAAGCGCTGTTATAAGGCTTCTAAAAATAGCCTTTAGAGAGCGCTTTTGAAAAGCGCTGTCTAAAGTTAACCATATAATTTAGAATATATTAATTTAAAATATGCTTTAAATTATATTAATATATCAAATTATATTTAATATATTTAAATTATATTTTAATTTATTTTAAATTATTCAAATAATATATTTAAATATATATGTTTTAAATACAAACATTTTAACTTATTAAATTATATTTAATATATATAAATTATATTAATATTAAATATACTTTAAATTATATTAATATATCAAATTATATTTAATATATTTAAATTATATTAAATTATATTTTAATTTATTTTAAATTATATTTAAAATTATTCGAATAATATATTTAAATATATATGTTTTAAATACAAACATTTTAACTTATTTAAATTATATTTAATATATATAAATTATATTAACATATAATTTAAAATATACTTTAAATTATATTAATATATCAAATTATATTTAATATATTTAAATTATTTTAAATTATAATTAAAATTATTCAAATAATATATTTAAATATATATGTTGTGAACTTATTTTATATATTTATGGAGTCAGTCTAAATAATGGATGAGGGCGTAGTACCGCTGGTCAAGGAGGTTTGTGTGTTTGTTTGCCATGCTTTGAGTCTGGGGTTCAAATCCCCCTCGCCCCAGACTCATTTTTATATTTTTTGACATTTTCAGGTAAACCTTAGACAACGCTTCTAAGGACAAAGCGCTGTTATAAGGCTTCTAAAAATAGCCTTTAGAAAGCGCTTTAAGAAAAGCGCCCTTTAAGATATTTAAGTCTCCTCACCTTAGAAAGCGTTTTTTAAGTAAAGCGCCCTCTAAGGTCATTATTAATTAAAATATAAAACACATTTCATTTCATTTTCTGAAACTGCTTCTAATCATTTTCTTCTCGCGACGCTTGCTCTCTTTCTTCTCTGCTGAAACCCTTTGCCATTGCCGTCGTTTTGCTGCCGTGTGACGAAGAAGAGGTACATTACTTCTAACATTGTTGTTGCTGTTCTTACTTCTAACATTGTTCGTTGTTGCTGGCCGTAAATCGTTCTTGCATGTTACTGTTGTTCGTTGTTACTGTTGTTCGTTGTTGCTGGCCGTAAATCATTCTTGCATTATTCGTTGTTACTGTTGTTCGTTGTTACTGTTGTTCGTTGTTGCTGGCCGTAAATCGTTCTTGCATGTTACTGTTGTTCGTTGTTACTGTTGTTCATTGTTTTTGTTGATGTTTTTTGTTTATAAATTTATTTCTCTTGATTTTTAAACTATTATTGTTGTTCTTGTTTGGTATATATAATAGAATATTAGATAAAGGGTTGAGAATGAAGTGAAAATAACCTGTTAATGATGTTTGTGTACCAACTTAGCCATGTTTTTATTTAGATACTTATTTTATAGTAACAAACAACTATATATGATAATTAAAATGGAAGGAATATTAGATAAAGAGTTGAGAATGAAGTGAAAGTAACCTGTTAATGATGTTTTCAGCAACTCAGAATCTTGTTAGATGTTTTCAATTACAATTTCAGTGTTTATTAAAATGGAAGGAATATTAGATAAAGGGTTGAGAATGAAGTGAAAGTAACCTGTTAATTAAAAATGGAAGGAGTATCAATTTCTTGTTAGAATTAGAAACTCAGAATCTTATCATTCTTTTATAAGGGTGTTTGTTTATTTACTTGGTACCTGTTACTAACAAGTATCAATTTCAGTGTTTATTAATTATTTTTCTTTTCCTTTTCAATTTTCACTTTAACTTGCTTAGGCTTTGTAAGTTGTAAGTATTCATTAACAGTGAAGTATTAATTATTTATGAGTTTATATTTGTCATTTACTTTTTGTTTTTTTCTTGCTTACAGGTAAAATGTCTAATAACCAGGAAGACATCCACGAGACACAAGATACACAGGAATCTCAGAATGAAGCTTCGAATCTAGAACATGAAATAAAAAGAGGAAAAACCATTATGAAGAGAATCATCCGTGCTAGAGATAAAGAGATGAGATTTGATGTACATTGGAGTGAACAAAACCAACTACTTGAGCCTAACGGTTCAATGTTATCTTCATACATTGGTTCACTTGTCCGTCAGCACATTTCAATCACTAGTGATAATTGGAGGAGTAAATCGTTGGATGCCGGTAAAGAAAAGATATGGACTGAGATACAGGTACTTACCAAATATGATTGATGTTATTAGATTTTTGTTGATGATTAAGTCTTTAATTTACTTATACTAAAACACTTTATGTTTATATGTGTATGTTTTTTCGTAGAGGTCCTTTAATATTGAAGAAAGCCGGCAAAAGTATTGTCTTCAATTGGCCGGAAAGAGACACAGAGGGTTTAGAGCCTTATTATCAAACAAATATCTTAGGGACGAGAACACAAATTTTGTTGAAGCAGAACTTCCACCGTTGTATGCGGATGTGATTACACCGCAAGAATGGGGCATTTTTGTAGACAAACGGAAAACCGAAGAATTCAATGTAATGTTGTCTTGTCATGTCTATTGATTGTATTATATATGTGTTTCATTAGTTTGTTTTGATATGACTTAAAATTTTTTATCCAGAAATTGAGTGCCATTAATCGCGAAAGAGCATCAAACCCCGCATATCCATACAGAAAAGGGCGTTTGGGATATGCACGATTACAACAAAAATTGGTAAGTATATATTAATGCTATGATTTTATTAATTGTATTATTGTGTTATAATTGATGAACTTATTATTTAACTAAATGTGTAGTTAGAAGAGTCTAAAAGTGAAGAATCATCACTTCCGGATCATGTTTTGTGGAAGGAAACTCGCGTGGGTAAGGGTGGAGCTGTTACAGAAGATGTTCAGCATGTTTATGAAGAATGTGTAAGTATAACATTATGTCTCAAAGTTAATTGAAATTTTATTAAATTATAATTAATTTTTAATCCCCACTAATAATTTTCGATAAATTTCAGGAGAATCTATCTAAATCCATACCCGCAGGTGAGGATGATTGCAGGAGCATTCTTAGTCGAGTACTAAATGTTCCTGAGTATCCCGGTCGGGTGAGAGGTAAAGGATTTGGTGTGACTCCATCATCCTTGTATAAGCAATCAAGGAAAAAAAATCCCACCACCCAAGAAATCATGCAAACTGTGATGGCATTACAAGCGCAAGTCCAAGCATTGCAGCAGGATAAAGAGAGATATGAGGCGGAAAGGCGCGGGTCCGGTTTGAAAGATGCTAGTGACAAAGCTAGTATCAATTCTCCAAATAAAATTCCCGAGGTAATTAGCACATATTTATTTTAATTAAATTGACACATTTATTTTATTTGACCTTTATACATATTAACAGTTACATATTTATCATTGCTTCAGGGCATTTCATCTTGCCAGCTGTATTTTTCGTTTCCAACTTATCGCATGGTTGGCAAGGGAAAAGTGCATAACTTTGCGGGAGCGTTACTTCACCATCATCCGCTCCCACAAGGTTATCTGAAAGTGTCGGTTGATATCGCTTTAGATACGGATGCGTTACTACCGATACCAGACTCGGTTTCAGAGGTTACATTGCTGCGGGATGCAATAGGTTCGTTTGTTGCATGGCCGTTAGACCTCATTTGCATAGGTGATGAGGTATGTTGAAAACCATTACGAATCTCTTAGTATTCAAATGTCAATTCTTAACGATTATGAAAATCATTCTGAACCATTACTTACTTTTTTTTACATGGTAATGTTAGACTCCTACAAAACCCGCAGCAAAGAATAAAGGGGTTTTGCTGCAAAATGAGTCTGTTGAATCACACAGAGAGGTAGCTTTTAAGTGTTATTCTATTATCCGAATTCATGATTTTCTACTTTACCTAACTTATATGATTGTTAGGTTACTGCTCAACCTTCACAACAGACCGGCAAGAAAAAAGCGCCTACAAGGACCGTGAAGGAAAAAAGTAGACCTCACTTTCAGACGTGTCTAGGTACACTTTTGGAAATGTCTGATTTGATGCAAGGTGCTATTCGTCAAATCAACATGGACGAAGGTGTTTTTGGTTTTCCTCATTCCGAGATAATCGGAAAAGAGGACATGGAGCAGGTTTTCAATCATACTGAATTAGGCATCGGTGTTATGCATTCATACATCTGGTACTCCAATCAATCTATTATTTATTTAGTTGAACAATTTATTTACACATTTCAATGATAATAGTCTAATGTTTATTATGTTTTTATTTAAGGTGCATGTATGAAAAATTCATGCGGGGGACGGATTTGTCAAACAAATTCCGTTTCTTCTCTTGCAGCCTTGTTAATGCACCGAGAATTGGTATGAATGCAATTGAAGTAAGAGACCACTTACTTGAGCGATTTACGGCCAGCCACATAGAATGTCTATTTCTTTTACCGTATAATACTGGAAACGGGTAAGATTTTCATTATAATTTCATTCTAATCTTTAATTTGTATCTTTTGCGTAGAAATTATCCATCTAAACTTTTGTTATACTTTACAGTGGACACTGGTTGTTGGTTGCCATTAATCCTATAACAGAAGTGGTCTATTATCTTAATTCATTGGATACTGATTGGTCCACATATCAGAATATGAAGGATGTGGTTGACACGTAAGTGAGACTGTTCAAAATATTCGTGTGTATTTGTATATCTAATTATTTCTGTGACATTGTTCTTACGTTTTTCTTTTATAGAGCTATACTACTATACCGTGCACAAAGAGAGACTCGAGTAGCACGGGCTAGATCAACCAATATTACATGGGTCAAAGTGGAGGTATATTAATTTTCACAATATTGCTTATTAGTGATGCTACTTAATAACACAAAACATCTATATATTATTTCTTATTTGTTTGTCTATGTGTAGTGCCCTCGTCAGCGTAATGGCATAGACTGCGGGTACTTCGTTTTGAGGTTCATGAGAGAAATCATTCAAATGGAACAATTGGAGATTCCTATTAGGGTATGCATGGTTTTATAACTTAGGATTTTAATATCGGATATGTCATATAATTTATTATTTTTAACTAAATAATGCGTATTTTGTTTTGTTATGTAGTATTTCGAAGATATGGCGTGTGCTTCTTACACAAAGAAACAATTGAATTATATTACGAAAGAATTGTGCGAATTCTTTCTTCTAAAAAAAATTATTTGAATGTATAGTTTTGTGAATGTAAATTTTAGTTTTGTGAATATAAGAAAATTTTGTTGCAAGAAGAATTCTGTTGTAAATTTTGTGAATTCTGTTAATGTATATATATGAATTCTGTTGTTGCAAGAATTTTGTGAATTTTGTAACTTTTGTGAATTATGTTGTAAGTCTTGTGAATGTTAATTTTATTGAAATGTATATATGAATTCTGTTGTTGCAAGAATTCTATTTCTTGAAATGTAAAAGAATTCTGTTGTTGCAAGAAATTATATAAGAAATGCTGGTTTGAAACTATGCAGGTTTCTGCATAAAAAAATGGCTAAAATGAGATTTTTTATACGTAGAAAAAACCAATAAAATTATAGGTATACTTTAGAGGGCGCTTTTAAGGAAAAAACGCTCTCTAAAGTACACTTTAGAGAGCGCTTTTAGGGAAAAGCGCTCTCTAAAGGTATACAAAAAAATCATTTTCAGTATACATTAGACAGCGCTTTCAAAAGCGCTGTCTAAAAGCACCTTTAGAGAGCGCTTTTGAAGGAAAAAGCGCTTTCTAAAGTTTATAAAAAAAAAATTTTAATTTTAAAAGTATACTTTAGACAACGCTTTTATAAGCGCTGTCTAAAGTTCCTTTTTAGAGAGCGCTTTTTCATAAATAAAAAAGCGTCGTCTTTACCTACGACAGCGCAGGCTTAGACAGCGCTTTTAAGCGCTTTTATAGGGCAAAAAAAGCGCCCTCTTTTCCCTCTTTTCCCGTAGTGTCTCCACCACTATCATCCCTCAGAATTTTCAACTTTCGACCACTCTGTCTTTCGACCATAGATTTGAATCTGGAAAATACCTCGATCACATCACTTTTCTTCTTGATGAGGTAAGTCCACAACTTTCGACTGTAATCATCTATGAACGTGACAAAGTATATGTTGCCTGCAATCGAATCCACCTGGATTGGACCACATACATCCGAGTATATGACTTCCAGAATTGCCTTCGACTTCCTTCCTGCATCCTTGCTGAAGCTATTCTTTTGTTGTTTCGACTGAACACACTCTTCACAGACTTCACTTGGAATGTCGATTTCTGGTAATTATGAAACCATATTTCTTCTCTTTATCTCTCTGATGTCATTGAAGTTGAGATGACCTAGTTGAAAATGCCATAACCACTCATCTCTGCTGGCTGCAGTTGCTAGGCACTTGTGCTCCATCGCATTTAGTTCAATCTTGAAGGTCCTATTCTGAGACATTGGAGCCTTCAAGATCAACCTACCACCTGCGTCGAGAACTCTCATCATCTTTTCTTCGATCGACACCTTGTAGTTCTTTTCAACCAACTGCCCTATACTGAGTAAATTACTCTTCATGCCTGGTATGTACAACACATTGGAAATTGTTGATCTCTTGCTATCTTTCCTCATAATCAGAACATCACCAACACCTTCAGCTGCTAGAGTGTTGTAATTTGCAAACTTCATTGTGCTCTTCGACGAGGGCTTCATGTTGATAAACCAATCTTTCCTTCTAGTCATGTGTGATGAGCATCCTGAGTTCAAGTACCACTGGTCCTGGAATCTCTCTTCGTCTGTTATTGTGACCATCAACAACATCTCCTATTCTTCATGTTTCGCCAGCTTTGCATCAGTTTCTTGATTCTTTTTTTTTTCCTGGACAATCACTAAAATAGTGACTATACTTCTAACAATTGAAACATTGAATGTGACTCTTGTCAGGCTTTCGATCACCACCTCTTCCTCTACCTGCAACACCACCTCTTTGGTTGCCTTGGTTCCAGGATTTTCTCTGATTCGACCAGTTTCCTTCATGCTGATTTCGACCAGTCGAATTGTTGTAGCCTCCTCTACCTTTGTTGCCATTCCAACTTCCTTTGCCTTTTCTTTCCTTTTCTGACTGCGCCTGCAAAGCCATATAAATCTCCGACTTTTCTGTAGATCTTTCAGTCATCCTTTGTTCATGAGACTCAAGCGTCCCTTGAAGCTCTTCCTTCATCAATACTGACAAGTCTTTCGACTCTTCTATGGATACTACCACGTGGTCGAACTTTGGAGCCAGTGACCTCAAGATCTTTGCAACAACTGATCTTGATGTCAACACCTCTCCATATACCTTGATTTGATTCACCAGCTTTGTAACTCTGGTGAAAAAATCTGTTATACTTTCGTTGTCTTCCATCTGAAGCAACTCATAGGTTCTCTTGTGAGTTTGTAACCTCACCTCTTTCACCTTCTCTGCGCCTCCAAACGACTTTTCAAGAATCTCCCACGCTTCCTTTGCTGACTCTACATCACTAACCTTTTCAAAGTTATCAGGATCTACACACTGATGGATTATAAAGAGAGCTTTATAATCTTTCTTATTCAATTCTTTGTGTGCATCCTTTTCTTGATCCGTCGCGTTCTCTGCAAGCGGTGCTACTCCTTCCTTCACAAGATTCCAAAGATCTTGATAACAGAAAACCACATTAATCTGCTTACACCAATTCTCACAATTATCTTTCTTGAGAATCGGAAGGCTCAGCGGAAAGTATCCGTTCGGATTATTCATCGCCATCACGATTTTTCTTCCTTGGATCGCAACCGGAGCTCTAGATACCAGATGTTGGAATTAACCCAAAATCTTTTGAGAATTCTTATTCAATCTTGATCTCAAGATTGTTAACAATCACACGCAATGACAACGAAAAGAAAATTTGATAAAGAAAGAAAGAGAAAAGAGAAATAGTAGCGTTGGAGAAGAAGATGAAAAACTGCAGAATTCTTTCTGCCCACAAACTGTAGAAACTTTCAATATTCACTTGCAACTGCAAACTGTGAATTATCAAACTTCATTATTACAATTATAAGAGTTCCTCCTTATTTATAAATTTAGGTTAATTTGCATCTCAAGTTAAATTCCAAACTATAAAAGCCCAAAAATATCTAATTTAATCTTTCTAAATCAAATTTAATTTTTCTAAATCAAATCCAATTTTTCTAAAACAATGAATTACATATTTAACAGTCTTGGATCCCAAGTTAGCAAGTAATTCTATTATCTGTCGTTTAGATGTTGAAGAGAATAAATAATAGGAGTCACATCAATGGAGAGATCACTCGAAACAGACCGCATAAACTCAAACTATCTCAATACACGCTTCGATAAATAAGGGTACATAAATCGACTCTCAGAGGCTATCCATCTTGAGTGCCAATAGATATCTTTCAATGGACGTGCCTAAAAATTATTAGTGTTAGGAGAGAAACAAATATCATTCAGTAAAATACGGTCTAGAGTATGCATATATGTGTCTATAGTGAAATTCCCCATCCATGGAGAAAGCAAACAGACCCTGTACAACTTTTCGTCGTATCTATTGATAAGTTCTAAAGGAGAGGTAGTTGGAAATTGCTATAACATTGGAGTCTTCAATAAACACCAAGGAACCTAATGCAATTGGTGAACAATATCAAATGCTAACCAAATATCCTTTCTTTTAATATAATTTGTTATGCATAGATTGTAGAGATACCACAGTTATTGCCTTCATCTTTTATGGCAAAGGAAAACGGTTCATCATCTACCAAAATGACCTTGGGTCTATATTGCTGGAACAAAGGCACCATAGATTTGGTACCAAATCATTCCTATTATTAAGAAAAAATGGTTTTAAGATTTAACCTATTTGGAAGCCTTCTAGGCAAATGCTCTACCTTCATCCAAGTCTCAGCTATCAAACAAAACTCAGATTTGTGTTTGAGAATAAGCCTTTTGAAGACCAATTTAGTTGAGGTATTGGCAAGACCCCTTAAACTTCAGAACTGACACTTCATCATGAAGATTTTGAGTTGCTAGCCATCAGCAGTAGCACAATGTTGATGTCTCATGTACTGATAAAAGGCTTATGAGAAGTTATAGTTTTTTATTTGGCTTAGACATGACCTTTTGAAAGTCACCTTTAACCTAACCGGTCTTGTATAACTTTCCTTTCCAATTGAACATTATCTTCCAATTCAACATGTTGGCTCATGAATCTTTTAAGAATTCTATGTCTTGCTGAACTACAAGATGCATAACTGGATCAACTTCAATCTAATATTGTTTGCTAGTCTTCTCTTCTTGATTTGTGTAGCATCCACAAATTCTAAATTATTTAAGCTTTGATCCTCGCCAAGATTGGTCTGAGAAGCTGAATCTACTTTATTTCTTCCTATATTTTGATATTTGCAAGAGTAAGAATCATGTTCCAACTCGAGATGTGTCCATTCTAGATATTTTTTGTTCTAACAAGAAGCCATTGGACTTGCAGTATGCTCCTTACCTTGAGAGGCATTATTCGTTTTGGGCTTGTAGCCAGCATCTGATGGATCCCCATCTTAACTTCTTCTAGGTTTTAGCTTGAATATTATTATTATCTTTGTTTGAATCAGTTCCTTTGGAATTGAAGATTTCATCATTAATAACACGTTGAGTGTTAACTTTGGCAATAAAATTTCTTTGTTCTTAAATTTGAGCCTTATTTTTCTGGCCATTATCCTGCACGTTGTTTCTATTGAGTATTCTATAACTCCTAGCATTATGCCCAAAAATCAAATAGTGATCACAAAAATTTGGAAGATATTTATACGTTGTTTCTAATTCTTGTAGTGAAGTCGAGATTCACTTGAATTCTAGCAAAGTGGCCATAGAAACAATCAAACATGGACTTGTTGGTAGCTTCATCCATGCAAATGGGTGTACCTATACTACTTACGATAACAATAAGTATCTTAGGGCGCCATTATTTCTAAGAAATGCCAGAAATCCTAATCTAAATAACTTCAACATACATGGGTTAAGATTCTAGGAGAATTCGTAAACACCCTTACATAGGAGATAAGTCATCATTTACCATTTGATTTTAATAAAGAACTAGCGGGATACCCGTGCCTTCGCACGGATACCCGTCGGTGACGCGTATTTGTCTACATTTAAAACTTTGTTAAAAAATATGATTAATAAAAATTAGTAAATATAATTTATATTTTAAAAAAATAGAATCAATACCCGCGGACATCGGTTGATATTTTTTATAAAAATATTTTTGTAATAATTTAGTTTTAAAAAAATCAAATATTAACATAGTATTTGTAAATATTAATTTAATTGTATAAATAAATATTACTATATATAAAAATAAGGGTTAATACTCATTTTGTCCCCTGCCATATAGGCGCTTTTTAAAAAACCCCCCTGTAAAAAAAAAACTTGCAAAAAAAACCCTAACATTTAAATATTCTCTCAATTTTGACCTTCATCACATTCAGTCACCAAAAACCTGCCATTTTGACCCCTGCCATTTTGGCAGAGTTTTTATTTTGACCCCTGCCATTTTGGCAGCGTTTTCATTTTGACTCCTGCCATTTTGGCAGCGTTTTTATTTTGACCCCTGCCATTTTGGCATTTTTAGTGACTGGATGTGATGAAGGTCAAAACTGAGAGAATCTTCAAATGTTAGGGTTTTTTTTGCAAGTTGTTTTTTTACAGGGGAGTTTTTCGAAAAACGCCTATATGACAGGGGGCAAAATGGGTATTAACCCTAAAAATAAAGTTCAATATAAAGTATTTAAATTTTTCCCGTGTATAAAAATATATATGTCTTGTATACATTACTATATTATCAATGATTTCATTTTCCCCGTTTCAGTAATACAATTTTTTCCGTAGTTATATAATTTAAATTAAAAAAAAAAATAGAATCAAATATACACGTACTACTTTTTTTGTGTTTACCCGTAATAAATTTGTTTTATATATTTTTGAAAAAAGACAAATACCCGTGCGAAGACAAATGCGACTTCATATATAAAAATAAAGTTCAATCTAAAGTATTTAAATTTTTCCCGTGTATAAAAATATATATGTCTTGTATACATTACTATATTATCAATGATTTCATTTTCCTCGTTTCAGTAATACAGTTTTTTCCGTAGTTATATAATTTAAATTAAAAAAAAAATAGAATCAAATATACACGTACTACTTTTTTATTGTTTACCCGTAATAAATTTGTTTTATATATTTTTTTAAAAAGACAAATACCCGTGCGAAGACAAATGCGACTTCATATATAAAAATAAAGTTCAATCTAAAGTATTTAAATTTTTCCTATGTATAAAAATATATATGTCTCGTATACATTACTATATTATCAATGATTTCATTTTTCCCGTTTCAGTAATACAGTTTTTCCCGTAGTTATATAATTTAAATTTTAAAAAAAATAGAATCAAATATACACGTACTACTTTTTTTGTGTTTACCCGTAATAAATTTATTTTATATATTTTTTTAAAAAGACAAATATTTTTACTATATTTTTAATATTTATCAATCATAAATATTTGTTCTGTATTTTTTTTTAAATTTTCGAATACAAATGTAACAATTATTTTAAAAAAAGTTATAGATTTTATATAGTAACAATTTATATATTTTTTAATTTATTCTCATTTATAAAATATTGTATCAACAATGGATTTTTCCCCGTTTATAAAACATTGTAATTTTCTTCGTAAGAATATTTATTTTATTATCAAATTTTAGAGACGAATCATCGTGACGTCTTAAATAGTTTATTTTAATAATTAGTTAGACTTAAACAAAACTTATAATTATACAATATTTTTTGAAACAACATATTTATAAAACATTATAATTATAAGTTATTGAAACAACATATTTATAATTGATTGATAAATTAAAAAATTAATTTGAGAATAATTTTTTTGGTGTTTTGAGTATTTTTATGATTGGAGTGTTCTTTTATCAATGATAACTATATTTTTTTTGATAATTTTAAAAAGTATAGATAAATTTTTATTTCTTTTAAAAAGATATTTTAACTTAAATTAAAAACAATTTTAAATTATTTTGTTTTTTTTTTAAAAGTCATCTGATTGTACGTATATTTAAAATTAAATTTGAAAAAAAGTATAATAGTATTTTAAATAAAAATTATTTATTATTTATAGTGATCTATTAATTTTGCATTTATTTCAAAAATCTCTCTTTCTTCCAGATTTAGAAAAAAAAACATATTTATAATTGATTGATAAATATATTTATAATTGATTGATAAATTAGAAAATTAATTTGAGAATAATTTTTTTGGTGTTTTGAGTATTTTTATGATTGGAGTGTTCTTTTATCAATGATAACTATAATTTTTTTGATAATTTTAAAAAATATAGATAAATTTTTATTTCTTTTAAAAAGATATTTTAACTTAAATTAAAAACAATTTTAAATTATTTTGCTTTTTTTAAAAAAGTCATCTGATTGTACGTATATTTAAAATTAAATTTGAAAAAAAAGTATAATAGTATCTTAAATAAAAATTATTTATTATTTATAGTGATCTATTAATTTTGCATTTATTTCAAAAATCTCTCTTTCTTCCAGATTTAGAAAAAAACATATTTATAATTGATTGATAAATATATTTATAATTGATTGATAAATTAGAAAATTAATTTGAGAATAATTTTTTTGGTGTTTTGAGTATTTTTATGATTGGAGTGTTCTTTTATCAATGATAACTATAATTTTTTTTGATAATTTTAAAAAATATAGATAAATTTTTATTTTCTTACAAATTATTATTTCTTTTAAAAAGGTATTTTAACTTAAATTAAAAACAACTTTAAATTATTTTGCTTTTTTTTTTAAAGTCATCTGATTGTACGTATATTTAAAATTAAATTTAAAAAAAATAAATTTAAAGTTATAAATAAATAATAAAGTTATTAATTTTGAAAGGAACAGTGCATTGAATGAGATGAAGTATGGTGGAAGAAAGCAAAAGAAAAGTTTTGAAAAAGCAAAAATCTGATTAGAAGATAACCCAAAAGCAGAGGTATGATTGCATAGAAAAAATGAAGGAAAGATGGTGAAGCAAGCCACGTGGAGGCATGATAAAACAGCAGGGCAATATTGGTATTTCCACAACACTAAATTTTCTTATATGATAGATATGTTCTGGACTGGACCCATGGCTGGACATGGCCCAATCCACTTCTGCTTCAAAGCGGCCCAAATCGCCTAAGTCCAACCCACAAGAGGGCAAAAGTTACCTTTCTGCCCCTCTAACCGGGCAAGGAACGCGCCGTTCCTCTCCGGAATTACTGCCTGTTACGCACGACTCCATTGCTCCCCGAACAGTCAAGGGCAGGTTCCCGAAAC
Source organism: Lathyrus tuberosus (assembly GCA_022829125.1). Classification (NCBI taxonomy): domain Eukaryota; kingdom Viridiplantae; phylum Streptophyta; class Magnoliopsida; order Fabales; family Fabaceae; genus Lathyrus; species Lathyrus tuberosus. Next base: position 8,466,198 of record JALAZF010000193.1, read on the forward strand.
CATGCCTGTGCCCGACATAACGACTAGTTTCTGGAACTCTGTCCGACATAACAGCTAGTTTGGGTAGTTACCTATTCTTTTGGAAAACAGTTATTCCGCCCCGAAAATAGGATCGTTGGCCACGCGCTGGGGGCTCTATATAAACCCTCTCGCTTGAGAGGGTGAGGTATCCAATATTCACCCTACGAATTAATACTTTGTACTTGCCCCTTTTCTCTGACCCTTTCTTATTTGAGCGTCGGAGTGCCTTGCAGGTACACTCCCCTCCTCTCCATACGACCAGCATCCCAAACGCACTTGGTGGCCCACTTCTACAGTGGCTCGCCTTCACGATCAGTGGCGCCGTCTGTGAGAATCATTGTTCTCCCCATCTTTCTTTCCCCGGAAACCGAAGATCAAAACAATTCTCAAAGATCATCATCATCATGACCTCTCAAGATCGCGCCAAGGATGCTCTCCAAACCACTGTCTTCCCCGTCAACAAATCTGACGTTGACGGTCATTCATCTCTCCTCCGAGATGTCCGTTTTCTAAGGGACGGAGCCACTGCTCCTTCCCCTACCCTTTCTGATCGCAACAACGATCAGTCTTCACTTGACGTCCAGCCCGTTCCTGTTCCGCCCAACGCCGACCCGACCGTGGCAGTCCTCCTAGAGGTGATCAACAAAACCAACACCCTGATCCTGCAGCAGAACGAGAGGATCGGGGCGTTAGAAGAATCCAAGCGTCCAAGATCCCCTCCTTCGCGGAGGAACCAGCGACGATCAAGGACCCGCAGCCCCGGAGAGATATTGACCGGAGACTGCACCAAGAGCATGACCCTCGCGCCGCCCGGAAGCGTGACCAGGTTTCCCTGCGTGACCAGCACTCACCTGACCACAAGAGAACTCGAAGGAACGAGCAGTCTTCCCCGGTCAAGTCTAAAGGCAGGGCCCGTTCACCGTCTCCCCAAAGGAATCGCTCACCTTCTCCTCGAAGGAACCATTCCCCTTCTCCTAGAAGAAACCGCCGCCGTGAGCGTACCCTTCGGTCCCCGTCATTCACCAGTTCTAGCAGCGATGATGAGCCTCGCGGCCCATTGTCCCAGGAGATCTTGGATACCCGTCTCCCAAAAGGCCTGGAGAAGCCCCCGTCACTGGGCACGTACGACGGAACCACTGACCCCGACGAGCACATCGAGAACATCGATGCACTGCTGGACTACTGCGGTGTACGAGGCACCATCAAATGCCGACTGTTTCCGACCACGCTCCGAAAGGGGGCGATGACATGGTACAAGAAGTTGCCCGAGGAGTCCATCACCTCATGGAGACAACTGGGCAAGATGTTCTCACGGCATTTCACAACTTCTCACCATCATCCCAAGACTGAGGCCTCCCTTGGGGCCATAATCCAAGGAAAGGACGAACCTCTCCATACATATATCGAAAGGTTCAACAAAGAAGCAGTACAAGTTCCTACAACGGACAAAATGAAGAAGTTTCTGCTCGATCAAGGGCTCCGCCCGGGCTCCGAGTTCTCTAAAGTCATCGGCCTCGCACCACCGAGGAACCTAGACGCCCTCCTCCTCAAAGCCCAATCACACATTCAGTACGAAGAGAAGGTTGTGACCTGCAACATCCGAGCATCACGCCATCAGGAGAACGCTCGGACCTCCAGAGGTGAGGAGGCCTTAACATCTCGTCGAGGCAAACGGAGGCGCGAGGACCGTCCTCGTGACTCCCGTGACAACAAGGGGCCCTCCGGGCGGTTCCATGACTACACCCTCCTGACCGTCTCCAGGGAGAAGATATTGTCTGAATGTGCCAATTCGGAGTTCAAGCAAGCAGGGGTCCGCTTCCCCAAACAACTGCCGGCCAAACCAAACGTGGACAAATCGAAATACTGCCGTTTCCACAAGAGTCACGGCCACACTACAGAAGACTGCATCCATCTGAAGGATGCCATTGAGATACTGATCAGGGACGGTCACCTGAAACAGTTTGCGAAGAAGAAGGACACTCCTCGGCAGGACGCCCAGGAGTCCAAGAAGATGGAGGAGGAAGTACCCTCCTTGGAAGATGCCAACATACAGGTCGCTATGTCCATATTGGGACCGGAGGACTTCTACGTCCCGGACCGGCTCAGCGCCCCTGCTTATTTCGCGGCCCATAGCCCGTGGGAGACGTTTCCCTCTGCCATGGTTATCTCCGGCGGGGGCTTCAACAAAGTCACGGTGGGCTCCGTGAAACGAAAATTTGAGCATCTGGTCAACACAAGCTCCAACAAGGTGACCACGCTTGATCAGGCCCAGAAGGGCTCCGTTCTCATCTCTTTCTACCGGGAAGAGCTCCTCGGGGAATCCCCGAACTCGAGTATACCTTTGCTCGTCAGAGCCCGAATGGCAAACTTCAACGTTCGCAAAATCCTCGTCGACCAGGGCAGCTCGGTCGACATCATGTACTCCCAGCTGTTTTCAACACTTCAGCTGGACGAATCACACTTTACCCCCTATGTAGGGTCTAATTTACAGGGATTCAACAGATCAGTGACCAAGCCATGGGGATACGTCGAACTGATCATAACCTTTGGATCAGCTGAGACGACCAAATCCGTCAAGGTACAATTTCTGGTAATCGATTGTCCGTCACTTTACTAATGCATTTTCGGAAGGCCAACTCTGGCCGAGTTGGTAGCGGTGCCTTTAACAATCCAACAGAAGATGAAGTATTACACTTCGAAAGGAATGGTCCCCACCATCCACGGTGACATCGAAGCTGCACGACAATATTTTGAAGCAGCTACAAAGGGGCTCAACGCCATTGCGTCCAAGCCAAAAGCGTCGAGCAAACCAGCGTTGCCAAGCAGCTCCGAGGAAGCCAAGCCTCTGCCCCAAGTCGACTCCATCGACCTCGATAGTCGCTTACCCGAAGAAGGCCAATAGGAGGAACGAGCAGCTTCAGCCAACCCGTCTACATCGTCCAGCAGCAGCTCCCATCTGATGCACCCAATCCCGGATGGCAACTTCGAGATCGTTTTGTTAGGCGACGACCCTCAGCGGGGAGTGAAGATTGGAGCAGACCTGTCCGAAATCGCGAGGAAGCAGCTCAAAGCATGCCTCCGTGAGAATGCCGGCCTCTTTGCATGGAGCGCCGCCGAAATGCCCGGCTTGGATCCATCCATCGCCCGCCACCAGCTGACAATCGACCCGGCCGTCAAGGCCGTAGAACAACGTAGGAGAAACCAGTCTCCGGAGAAAACGGAGGCTACTGAAAAAGCTATAAAGGACCTCCTCGAGGCCAAATTTATTTCGGAGGCCAAGTACACCACTTGGCTGTCCAACGTTGTACTAGTTAAAAAATCTAATGGAAAATGGCGCATGTGCATTGATTACACCGATCTCAATAAGGCATGCCCGAAGGATGTCTACCCCCTCCCCAATATTGATAAACTTGTTGATAATTCTGCCGGTTTTAAACTTTTATCGTTCATGGATGCCTACTCGGGCTATAATCAAATTCCAATGGCAATGGCCGACAAAAAATACACGGCCTTCATTGTAACACCCCCAATCTATACCCCCAATTAGATAAAGCGATAACAAATAATCAGAGTATAATAAAAACATTCATGGCCTAGACAGAGGCGTCACATCAATTGAGACAAAACACAATAAACCTTGCTCATAAAGATATGCAACAATCAGGTAGTAATACAAACAGAGGAACTCAGTTCCTAACACCCATTGTTCAGGTACAGAATAAAAGCGGAAAATCTGCAACTGAAACCTCATATATATATCACATAAAAAGTTTGTCTGTCATATACAGAGTCATACATGTACAATCCAAAAGATATATATACATATACACATAAATCACAAACGATCTCCCCGACCACCCGGTGCTACATATCAGAGCCGACCGACAAAAGAATGAAGACCTAAGCTTCACAAAAAGACCTCAAGCATCTAATCTGCAATGCCCCATAGAGCATTCAAAACAGCAAAAGGGTGAGAAACACAATCATAATATAATTGCATACAATTATATAATAACACCAAAATACACATGTAAGATACTCTCACCGCAATTTACACCAGAATTCAAATACAAAACAACACAATGCATATCTCATATATCCATCACCAAGGCATATCGATCATGCTCAATGTATTTATCACCAACACACATATATATATATATATATATATATATATATATATATATATATATATATATATATATATATATATCTCAACTCATCAATTCCATTCACAATTGCACACAAAATCAATCCATTCATGATTTATGCAAATGCAAAGAGACCGACACAACGACTCTATGCAAATACGGTACCATCCATCCATCATTCTCATCATTAGTTTACTCAGGAACTATTGGAATCATCGCTTGTTACTTAGTGTAACTCCCCGTCGGGCAAACGATGTTCCCCGTCGCTTTAGGTCCTCTTTGTATAAGGCATACGACGTTTATGGATTGCTTTAGGTCCTCTTTGTATAAGGCACACGATCCGATCGCTTTAGGTCCTCTTTGTATAAGGCACATGATCGTCTATAATCATCGCTTTAGGTCTTATTTGTATAAGGCACACGATGTTATTAGCGAATTCCCTCTGGAACCGATTCGTTGCTCACACCCCACAAGGGCACACGACATCACAAAAATGCATATCATGATGCTTGGCATACAATGACTCATGAAATTCAAATGCACACATATACACATCCATAATCATGTATTCACATCATATAACATCACACAAGTCATACAATATCCATATCAAAAGCACATTGCATGATACACATCAATTACACACAATTACGACGGTAAAAGTCGACAAAACGACACTATTCCAAATTCCCGACATAATTAAATCAGCCAACAATTTAAAAACCATTTTAATAAGAAAATACATCTCAATAGCTTTCCAACGATACCAAGAATGTTCAAAACGGATAATCGGAACACAAGTTATGGAATCAAAAAGAAAAGGAATCGCGAAATGGCAAAATTATGCACCCTCGCTGGCCATACGCGTATTGTCCTGAGCCGTACGCGTATTGCCCAGCCCCATACGCGTACCATTACACATTTCAGCAGATGGCCGAGAAAAATGGATTTCCATACGCATATTGCCTCAATTTGCACCTGCCATACGCGTATTGCCCAACCCAATACGCGTATTGCCCTGCGTGTTACGCGTATGGGCAGAGAAAACGCAGAATTTTTCTGCAGAATTTCTGCTGCAAAATTCCACCAATTCCACTCCCTAAATCTCACCTAAACACCAGAAAATTACCAATAGATTGCACAACAACATATATCTAACATGTATCAACAATAAGGAACCTGAAAACATGATTTCAGACACAATTTGAATCAAATTCTACCAATCTCGCATATTATGGTTTTTGTTCTATATCCAATTTCAACTCAACAACAAACAAATACATACATACATAATCATACACAAGTATAAGATAATCGAGTTTCACACCCTTACCCGATTTAATCGTGTTTGAAAAGTCGGTTGATTCAATTTCTTTCTCTCCAAGTTTTCCCCTCTTTTCTTCTTTCTTTCTCTTTTCTTTCTTCTCTTTTTCCTTCCTTTCTCTCTATTTTTCTCTCTATTTCCTATTTTTATGAAAAACATAACTAACCAAACCAAAAGACCAAAATACCCCTACACTCAAATATCCCGCAAACGCTCCCAAAACGCGATAAAACATAACAACAATGAAAAATAATATTTTATCAAATAAAAGTAAAAAATAAAATAATATAATAACAAAAATAATTAAATCGACTCGATTAAATAAATCTAACAAAAACTGGGGCGTTACAACTCTCCCCTACTTAGAAATTTGCGTCCTCGAAAATATTACCTGAGACGAACAACTCCGGATACGACTCCCACATCCGACTCTCCAACTCCCAAGTCAAATTGCCCTCGGCAGCGCTTCCCCACGCTACTTTCACAAGCGCAATATCCTTGCCTCTTAACCGCTTCAACCCGCGATCCAAAATTCTCACTGGTAATGCCTCAACCGTAAGGTTCTCCCTTACCTCAACTTCATCCATTGGAATCACATGCGACGGATCCGAAACATACTTCTGAAGCTGTGAAACATGGAACACATCATGCAAATTTGAAAGATTCGGCGGCAACGCCACCCGATAAGCCACACCACCCACTCTCGCGGATATCTGGTAAGGACCAATAAACCGAGAAGTAAGCTTCTTCGACTTCAATGCATGACCAACACCCGTCACCGGTGTAACTCTCAAAAATACATGATCGCCTTCTTGAAACTCAAGATATTTCCTCCTTCGATCATGATAACTCTTCTGCCTACTCTGAGAAGCCTTCATTTTCTCACGAATAAGTTTCACCTTTTCCATAGTCTGTTGCACTAACTCCAGTCCAACCACCGAACTTTCACCAGATTCATGCCAACACAAAGGTGTTCGACATCTTCTTCCATACAACGCTTCAAAAGGTGCCATTACAATACTTGAATGGAAATTGTTATTATACGTGAATTCCACCAACGCAAGATAACTATCCCAAGCACCACCTTGCTCAAGAACACAAGCTCTCAGCAAATCTTCCAACGACTAAATAGTTCTCTCGGTCTGACCATCCGTCTGAGGATGATAAGCAGAACTCAATCTCAACTTGGAACCTAACGCCTTTTGCAAACTTTCCCAAAATCTGGAAGTAAACCTCGGATCTCGATCTGAAACAATAATCAATGGAACACCATGCAATTTCACAATCACACTGATATAAATCTCAGCCAATCTCTCCATAGAAAAACTGATGTCAATCGGAATGAAATGTGCCGATTTAGTCAGTCTATCCACAACTACCCAAATGGAATTATGTCCCCTCTGTGTATTCGACAACCCTGTCACAAAATCCATAGAAATGCTGTCCCATTTCCACTCGGGAATATCCAACGGTTGCAATAATCCACTAGGCTTCTGATGTTCTACTTTTGACTTCTGACACGTCAAAAACGCATAAACAAACTGAGCCACATCCCTCTTTAATCCAGACCACCAAAAGATCTTCTTCAAATCTTGATACATCTTATTAGCTCCCGGATGTATACTCAAACTACTACGGTGTCCTTCCTCCAAAATCATCTTTTTCAAGTCTGAATCATCAGGAATACAAATCCTACCACGAAATCTCAAAACACCCTTATCATCCACTTTAAAGTCACCATTCACACCTTTATCTCCAACTGTCATCAAATCCACAAATTTCACATCCAGTTTCTGTTTCTCGCTAACGGTCAACAGAAAATCATTAGTAACCTTTAACATTCCAAGCCTCACGCCATCAGATGTCAATTCACACACCAAACTCAAATTTCTAAACGCTTCCAAAAGTTCCCACTCTTTAACCATCAAAACAGACATATGCAAAGATTTCCAGCTGAACGCATCGGCTACCACATTAGCTTTACCAGGATGGTAATTCAAGCTAAAATCGTAGTCCTTCAAAAATTCCAACCATCTCCGTTGCCTCATATTCAACTCTTTCTGATCAAACAAGTATTTCAAACTTTTATGATCACTAAAGACTTCGAATCTTGCACCATAGAGATAATGCCTCCAAATTTTCAACACAAAAACCACTGCCGCTAATTCCAAATCATGAGTAGGGTAATTCTTCTCATGAACCCTCAATTGCCTCGAAGCATAAGCTACAACCTTACCTTCTTGCATCAACACTCCACCTAAGCCAATCAAAGACACATCACAATACACCACAAACGGTTCACTAGGATTCGGTAAGATCAAAATCGGAGCTGTAGTCAATCTTCTCTTCAGCTCACTAAAACTTTCCTCACAGTGAATATCCCAAATGAACGCTTTACCTTTACAAGTCAACTGGGTCAAAGGAAGTGCTAACTTGGAAAAAAACTTCAATGAATCTTCGATAATAACCAGCTAAACCCAAAAATCTTCTAATTTCAGTAACAGATCTAGGAACCTCCCACTGTAGAACTGCATCTACTTTGGATGGATCCACAGCAATACCATTACCTGAAATCACATTCCTAAGAAAACTCACTTCTGACAACCAGAACTCACACTTGAACAACTTGGCAAAAAGTCCTTTCTCCTTCAAAATTTGCAACACAACACGCAAATGTTCCGCATGTTCCTCCCGGGACTTAGAATAAATCAAGATGTCATCAATAAACACAACAACAAATCGATCCAAATGCTCATGGAAAATACGATTCATATACTCCATAAACACACCCGGCGCATTAGAAACCCCGAACGGCATCACAGAATATTCGTAATGACCGTATCGTGTCCTAAAAGTCGTCTTCTGAATATCTTCCTCTTTCACTCTAATCTGATGATAACCTGACCTCAAATCAATCTTACTAAACACACACGCACCTACCAAATGGTCCATCAAATCATCAATTCTTGGAAGAGGATACTTATTCTTAATCGTCACCTTATTCAGCTGGCGATAATCAATACACAATCACATACTTCCATCTTTCTTTTTCACCAACAGAACTGGAGCACCCCAAGGCGATACACTCGGTCTCACAAACCTCTTTTCTAACAATTCATTCAACTGTTTCTTCAACTCAACCAACTCAGATGCCGACATACGATAAGGTACCATAGATACAGGTCTAGTACCAGGAACTAGATCTATAGAAAACTCCACCTCTCTCTCTGGCGGCACATCTGAAATATCCTCTGGAAACACCTCTGGAAAATCACACACAACTTGAAACACATTAATTGCAACTTGACTATCCACTGCCAACGATGCATACAACCCGAACAACTGAGCTTCATCCGCCAAAAGTTTCTTCAACTCTTTGGTAGATAAGAAACTCGATTCCTCGTCTTCCTCAAGAGAAGGAAATCTTACCAGCTTATGATAACAATCAATATGAACCCGATTGAACTGCAACCAATTCATTCCCAGAACCACATCTAAACCCTCCAACGGCAAGCACACCAAATCCATCTCAAAATCTTTACCATAAATGGTCAAAGGACAACTTAAACAAACCAAAGAAGTAGTTACTGACCCCATTGCTAGAGTATCAATAAGCATCTCTCCACCCATCGAAGACAACAAAAGATTCAAACGCTTCGCGCACTCAGACGAAATAAACGAATGAGTCGCTTCGGTATCAATAATAGCAACTAAAGGCGTACTATTAATAAAATAAGTACCTCTGATCAGACGGTCTGCACTTGTAGTCTGAGTCCCTGCCAATGCAAATACTTTCCCTCCAGCCTGAGCTTGCTTTGGTTTCGTACACTTCGTACTAACATGACCAGGTTCACCACAGTTGAAACACTTCACCACATTCCTCTTACAATCAGCTGCGACATGTCCTAAACCTCCACAATTGGAACACTTCCTCATATCCTTTCTACATTTAAACTGACGATGTCCTAAGTCACCACACCTAAAACATCTCGTAGGATTAGACATACCTCCCCCACTTGGCCTTTTATCAAAATTACCCCTTTGCTTACCCTTGTCAGCTGGTGTTACATAAGGACCACCACGAAATGGTTGCTTCCCTTTCCTTTCGTTCACACTCTTATAGTGAGTAGAACGAGCTTTGTTATCCTTCTCATAAATTCTACAACAATCCACCAAATCTAAAAACCTCCTAATCCTTTGATAACTGATTGCCTGCTTGATCTCAAGACGCAATCCGTTCTCAAACTTCACACACTTGGAAAACTCCGCAGTCGCTTCAGCATAATGTGGATAAAACTGAACAAGCTCCACAAACCTAGCAGTGTAATCAATAACAGACATGTTACCTTGTTTCAACTCCAAGAACTCTATCTCTTTCTTTCCTCTTACATCTTCAGGAAAATACTTCCTCAAAAACTCCCTGCTAAACAAAGCCCAAGTGACCACCTCATCTGCAGCTTCCAACACATGACGCGTACTAACCCACCAATCATCAGCTTCCTCCTGCAACATGTGAGTACCCAGTCTCACCTTATTTTCCTCAGCACAGTCCATCACTCGAAAGATTCTTTCAATCTCCTTAAGCCAAATCTGTGCACCATCAGGATCATGTCTCCCTTTGAAGACAGGCGGTTTGTTCTTCCTGAACTTATCATTCCCACCAGCATTAGGTGCACCCTGTACAGCCCGAGCCATAGCTTGCATAGCAGCAGCCGAAGCAGCGTCATTCCTACCAGCCATATTCTGTTCATATCCAATAACATCAATTATGGTTAAACAAACAGCTCACCCAAACATAATGACCAACACGGACTGGCACGAACTGACACAAACTGACACGGACTGGCTCTGTTACCACTTAATGTAACACCCCCAATCTATACCCCAATTAGATAAAGCGATAACAAATAATCAGAGTATAATAAAAACATGCATGGCATAGACGGAGACGTCACATCAATTGAGACAAAACACAATAAACCTGCTCATAAAGATATGCAACAATCAGGTAGTAATACAAACAGAGGAACTCAGTTCCTAACACCCACTGTTCAGGTACAGAATAAAAGCGGAAAATCTGCAACTGAAACCTCATATATATATCACATAAAAAGTTTATCTGTCATATACAGAGTCATACATGTACAATCCAAAAGATATATATACATATACACATAAATCACAAATGATCTCCCCGACCACTCGGTGCTACATATCAGAGCCGACCGGCAAAAGAATGAAGACATAAGCTTCACAAAAGACCTCCAGCATCTAATCTGCAATGCCCCATAGAGCATTCAAAACAGCAGAAGGGTGAGAAACACAATCATAATATAATTGCATACAATTATATAATAACACCAAAATACACATGTAAGATATTCTCACCACAATTTACACCAAAATTCAAATACAAAACAACACAATGCATATCTCATATATCCATCACCAAGGCATATCGATCATGCTCAATGCATTTATCACCAACACACACACACACACACACACATATATATATATATATATATATATATATATACATATATAAACTCATCAATTCCATTCACAATTCCATATAAAATCAATCCATTCATGATTTATACAAATGCAAAGAGACCGACACAACGACTCTATGCAAATGCGGTACCATCCATCCGTCATTCTCATCATTAGTTCACTCAGGAACTATTGGAATCATCGCTTGTTACTTAGTGTAACTCCTCGTCAGGCAAACGATGTTCCCCGTCGCTTTAGGTCCTCTTTGTATAAGGTACACGACGTTTATGGATCGCTTTAGGTCCTCTTTGTATAAGGCACACGATCCGATCGCTTTAGGTCCTCTTTGTATAAGGTACATGATCATCTATAATCATCGCTTTAGGTCCTCTTTGTATAAGGCACACGATGTTATAGCGGATTCCCTCTGGAACCGATTCGTTGCTCACACCCCACAAGGGCACACGACATCACAAAAATGCATATCATGATGTTTGGCATACAATGACTCATGACATTCAAATGCACAAATATACACATCCATAATCATGCATTCACATCATATAACATCACACAAGTCATACGATATCCATATCAAAAGCACATTGCATGATACACATCAATTACACACAATTACGACGGTAAAAGTCGACAAAACGACACTATTCCAAATTCCCGACATAATTAAATCGGCCAACAATCTCAAAACCATTTTAATAAGAAAGTACATCTCAATAGCTTTCCAACGATACCAAGAATGTTCAAAACGGATAATCAGAACACAAGTTATGGAATCAAAAAGAAAAGGAATCGCGAAATGGCAAAATTCTGCACCCTCGCTGGCCATACGCGTATTGCCCAGCCCCATACACGTACAATTACGCATTTCAGCAGATGGCCGAGAAAAATGGATTACTATACGCGTATTGCCTCAATTTGCACCTGTCATACGCGTATTGCCCAACCCAATACGCGTATTGCCCTGCGTGTTACGCGTATGGGCAGAGGAAACCCAGAATTTTTCTGCAGAATTTCTGCTGCGAAATTCCACCCATTCCACTCCCTAAATATCACCTAAACACCAGAAAATTACCAATAGATTACACAACAACATATATCTAACATGTATCAACAATAAGGAACCTGAAAACATGATTTCTGACACAATTTGAATCAAATTATACCAATCTCACATATTATGGTTTTTGTTCTATATCCCATTTCAACTCAACAACAAACAAATACATACATACATAATCATACACAAGTATAAGATAATTGAGTTTCGCACCCTTACCCGATTTAATCGTGTTTGAAAAGTCGGTTGATTCAATTTCTTTCTCTCCAAGTTTTTCCCTCTTTTCTTATTTCTTTCTCTTTTCTTTCTTCTCTTTTTCCTTCCTTTCTCTCTATTTTTCTCTCTATTTCCTATTTTTATGAAAAACATAACTAACCAAGCTAAAAGACCAAAATACCCCTACACTCAAATATCTCGCAAACGCTCCCAAAACGTAATAAAACATAACAACAATGAAAAATAATATATTATCAAATAAAAGTCAAAAATAAAATAATATAATAACAAAAATAATTAAATCGACTCGATTAAATAAATCTAACAAAAACTGGGGCGTTACATTCATGACCGAATCGGGCAACTATTACTACAACGTAATGCCCTTCGGCCTGAAGAACGCCGAAGCAACCTACAAAAGATTGATGAACAAGGTCTTTCGGGGAGAAATAGGCGACATGCTCGAAGTCTACATGGACGACATGATCGTGAAATCCCACGAGGAAACCGATCATACTACCCATTTGAGAAAGGTCTTCGAACAGGCCAGGAAATACAAAATGCGCTTTAATCCGGAGAAGTGCACGTTCGGTGTCCGAGCAGGCAAATTCCTCGGCTTCTACTTAACGAAACGAGGAATCGAAGCCAACCCCGATAAATGCCGAGCATTCTTCGAGTTTCCTACGCCCAAGTCCAAGAAATCCATCCAGTCCCTTAACGGGATGCTCGCGTCACTATCTCGTTTCGTGGCCAAATCTGCACAACACACCCTACCATTCTTCAAACTCCTCCGCAAGGAGGCAGCATTCGAATGGACCGGGGAATGTGACAAGGCCCTTCTCCATCTGAAACGGGCACTCTCAGAGCCATCAGTCCTCTCCCGGCCGGACAATGGTGAAACGTTGTACCTATACCTCGCCGTAGCAACCGAAGCAGTAAGCGCTGCTCTCATCCGCGAGACACCTGACGAGCAGAAGCCCATATACTTCATGAGCAAAGCACTGCAGGGACCAGAACTAAGGTACCAACAGATAGAAAAAGTAGCACTGGCCCTCATCAACGCGGCCAGAAGACTAAGACACTACTTCCTGGCCCACACGATCGTGATTCGAACAGATCAACCCATAAAGCAACTACTTGGACGACCAGATATAGTCGGTCGAATGCTCAAATGGTCGCTTGAACTATCCGAATTTGACATCCGGTATGAAGGCAGGAAAGCTCTCAAGCCTAGGCACTGGCCGACTTCGTCGCAGAAATGACATTCGAAGACTCCCCCGCGGGCGAAGCACGTAAATGGACCATTTTTGTGGACGATGCCTCAAGCTCGGCAGGGAGCGGTGCGGGCGTCATCCTGGAAAGCAACGAAGGAATCATCGTCGAAGTATCACTCACCCTATCCTTCCCAACCTCGAACAACCAGGCTGAATACGAGGCCTTTCTCACTGGGCTACGCCTAGCCGAGGACCTGGGCACAGAAGAAGTCGTCATCTTCACAGATTCACAACTCGTGGCCCTCCAGGTCCGGGGAGAATATCAAGCTAAAAATGACAACCTGACCGAATACTTAGCCCTGGTCAAGAAGGAAATGGTGAAGTTTGCAACAGTGGAAGTGAAACATGTTCCCCGCGAACATAACGTGCGGGCAGACGTGCTATCCAAACTAGCCAGCACAAAGAAGAAAGGGGGAAACAAATCCGTCATACAGGAAGTACTTCTTCGACCCAGTATCGAGAAGGCCTCCCCGACCCTCGACGTGCAGGTGATCGGCGACAACAACTGCTGGATGTGTTTACAACTATCTCGCCAAAGACGAACTTCCGTCCGACCCAAAAGAGGCCAACACAGTTAGGCGAAGAGCCTGCTCTTATGTCTTGGTCGAAGATAAACTCTACAGGCGGGGATTCTCCATTCTGCTGCTCAAGTGTGTCGAGGAAGAAATGGTCGCGCACATCCTACACGAAATCCACGAGGGAATCAATGCCCAACATCTCGGCGGAAGGTCCCTTGCTCGAAAGGCCCTCCGAGCAGGATATTACTGGCCGACCATGCAGCACGACGCGAAAGAACACGTGAAGAGATGCGATAAATGCCAACGGCATGGAGACATGCACCTGGCTCCACCTAACGAGCTCAAGGCAATGTCCTCCCCGTGGCCATTCGCTTGGTGGGGCCTAGACATCCTAGGACCCTTCTTAGTAGGATCGAATCAGAATAAATACTTAATAGTGGGCGTAGACTACTTCAAAAAATGGATTGAAGCGGAGGCTCTAGCCAAAATAACCGCCCTTAACATACTGCGTTTCTACAAACGAAACATCCTCACACATTTTGGCATTCCCCAAGCGATAGTGACGGACAATGGGACGCAATTCACGGACAAGAAGTTTCAGGACTTCATCGCATAACTGGGCACGAAGCAACACTTCGCATCCGTCGAGTACCCCCAAACAAATGGGCGAGCTGAGGCAGCTAACCGAGTCATCCTTCGAGGCCTCAAACGAAGGCTGGACGAAACAAAGAAGGCTTGGGTCGAGGAACTGCACAGCGTATTATGGGCATACCGTACAACCCCACACTCTACAACTGGGGAAACACCCTTTCGTCTAGCATACGGGACCGAGGCTGTAATCCCCGTCCAAGTTCACGTGCCCTCCAGGCAGACAGATTTGCCCATAGACGAGGAGATGAATGACAAATCATTAAGAGAAGAACTCGACCTTGTCGAGGAAATCCGAATCGGGGCAGCCCTCCGCAAAACCTCACTAAGACAAAAAATTACCATCAGGCACAACGCCAATGTGATACGACGAAAGTTCGACGTGGGAATCCTTGTTCTAAGAAGAAACCATAAAGACTCTCGCGAAGGTAAACTAGCAGCCAACTGGGAAGGACCCTATCGCGTTCGAGGAAAAACAGAAAATGGGGCCTACTACCTAGAACATCTCAACGGGGAAGAACTTGCTCGACCATGGAATGCCGAAAAGCTAAAACAATACTATAGCTAAGGCCCTAATTCTTGGTTCGACCCGTCATGATGACGGATGTCAGCTACCGACCACTATGCACACCTAGGTACAAGCGTCGCGTACCAATAAAGCAGAACCCCGCTCAATAACGAGCCGAGTAACTGCTCGATGGCGGTCCTCGATCGAGCATCGCCGTCATCAAAGTACCATGATTGGCAGAACCCCAGCTCGCGATGGGACGTTCACGCCGTGAACTCAGGCCTCAAATGCGACCTGAGCTCCGTATCCCCGCCAGGACATTCCCCGGCCGTTCGATCAGTACCCCTCACTGCCGAACACATCTACAACGAGCAATCCCCCTAAAAGTTCGCATAAGTCCAATACTCCCTATCACGGGCAGACACACATTCCCAACGAGCATGAGTATAACACTTTGCAAAAAATAAAATCAAGTAAAACCATGCAGATAGCAGAATCGAACATATAATTTAAACATAAATAAGTGGCCACTAGGACCAAGGCTGTACTGGATTACATAAAATGGGGGCCATGCCCCCCAAATAGATTACAACAATTACTCGGCACGCAGGCCGGACAAGTTACAACAACAAAAAAACAGACTCCTCACTCGTCCATGTGCTCAGGCTGAGGCCCCTGGTCCTCCACGGGCTGATCCTCGATGTTCCCTTCAAGGAGAGCGTCGGGCATAACGATCCGGCCATCCTCAACATGCGCCAGATAGTGGGTACCCTCGACAGAGAAGTCAAGCTCGGGATTCACCACCCGCAGTTGAGCCACGGCATTTCTAAAGGATTCGTCTGCGACGGTAATACTGTCATCCTCGGCCATCAGCATACGGGCGACCAGCTCGGATCTCGTCTTTAATTGCTTCACATCTTCCGGCTCATCTTCACCCGGGGCGTTGTCCGCCCTCAACTGTCGGACCAGCTCCTCGGAAGCTTTCTTCTCCACCGCCAGCGTGGAATTTTCCTTCTTCAACCGAGCTACCTCCTCCTCAGCCTTCTTCCGAGCTTCGTCTGCACCCTTGGCCTCTTCTTTGAGGGACGCCATAGCAGCCCGACCAGTATTAAGTTTGAACTCAGTTGCAGAGTCCCCTTCAGCATAAACAACTGCCATCTCCAGCATCCTAACCAAAGCTGAAGCGTCTTGAGCCACCAACGCCCTCTTGCTCGGGAGGTCTATGCTTTCCAAACAAAGAGACTCAGCCCGAGGCACGACCAAGGAGTTTCCCTCAAAGAATCTCCTATCAAGGATGCAAGGAGGAAGCTCGAACTTCCCTTTCTCCGGTACCCGAGTGAGATCCACAGCGTCAGTAACCCTTGGCCGCTTGGATCGTCCGGTCAAAGGAAGGGGAGATCCCTGGGGAGCTGGAGTAGGAGAAGAAGATGTCCCCGTAGCAGACTAAAACAGAGGGGGAGCACGAGCACCAGCAAACTGAGACTTCAGGGGAACCGCTCTGGCCTTGTTCCTCGCAAGAGCGTTCTTCACAACCCTCTCATAGGCCAGAGGCATCTCACATGCACAAACAAAAGACGAACAAGTTAGTTACGAGGAAAAGAATAATACGAGCAAATCTAAAATAACTAAAACTACCAAGCAGCTTCTCGACTTCCGCAGGAGTCTTGCACTCCAGAAGTGCCTTGGTGTTAATAAACCGGTACTCAACCCTCTGACTACCGTCCTACTCGAAGATCGGGTTACCCTTATTCGTCCAGCACTCAGCGAGCAGGAAGGAGTTAACGTACTTCACCAACTCCTCGTACGCCACGACATCCTACCAGTGTAGCTCGTGCGGTTGGAGAACGTAGTCACTGGACTTCTTGACGAAATGGTCAGGTGCCCAATGAATAGGGAACTTATAGATTCTCTGCCCAATAAACTTCCCCGCCTCGTCGCGCAGGTCGTTCCCATCCTTATCCACCTCAATTTCCCAGATGTATGTACTATCCTGGGCAGCTTCGGAACGAGCTCGACAACATAGTACCGCTCCTTGAACGTCTGTATCGACTCCGAAAATGGTTTAAACAATTTGCGAGGCTGCTTTAGAGAGACCCAACCATACTTCCTCCCCGACAACTGCCTTTGAAGATGGAAGATGGTGAAGAACAAAGGGAGAGTAGCCCCGATAGAGAGGTACTCTCACACCAGTTCGAACGCCCGGATAAAGGCTAACGAGTTAGGGTGCAGTTGCGTGGGGGCCAACTTCAAATGCACGAACAGCGACTGCTGAAAATCGGTGAACAGCAACCTTAAACCCAGCTCCTTGAAGGCGTACTCATACATGGTAATGCGGTCCCCGAAATTTGTACAGACCCGCTCATCCTCGGAGGGAAAGTGCACCTTCCACTCCCCCTCTGGTCCGACCTCCGTGAAGACATCACCCAAGTACGTTGCAAAAGTGGACACATGTTCAGCAGGTTCGGCCACCTCCCACTCCTCCACGGAATCCTCGACGACGTCCTCGTCCATACCCTCCAACTCTTCTTCGTCCCCAACCTCACTGGAGAAACTCGAAGTCGTCGAGCTACTACTATCCGAAGAGCTTGTTTCTTCCTCGGACGCATCTAAGATAATCTCTCTATCTGGCCCCGTCTCCATGTCGATCACCTAAAAAGCAGAGAAGAAAGTGAATTCGACAATCAAATCCACCCTTCCATCGTTGGTCAAGTGAAAGGGCACTCAAAGGGCTGAGGACAACGTCCCCGGCCTAAGCCCTAACATCAAAATAATGACTGAAACCTCCCCGCGAGAAGACGCTCGAAACAAATCATCCCCAAGCGAGGAGCTTCCCCGCACTCATACCCAGTTTCCGTTCGAAGCTTCGCCAGAAATCGCAAAACTTCACCGGAATCTGGGAATATTCTACCAGAAAACTCATCACCCACTCAGAAGATGAACAATCATGACGGTTACACAAGCATCGCCATCGCAAAGACGCCATCAACCGCCCTCCTAACCAAAACATACTAACACGTCCGACGACATGTCAGAAGTGGAAAAAAGGCACAACCACCGTCCACCACCAACAATCGCCGGAAATCAACCTATTTCGTCCTGTAAACCTAGCCCTAACCACATGCAATCTACCATTGACCACCAAAAGGAGTAGAACAAGCACAGGATCAGAAACTTACTTGATTTAAGAAGACGAAAGTGGCTGCTCGAAGCTTAGAGCGATGGTCAGAGTAAGCAGATGGTGGTGACGGGCAGGAATGCTGAAGGAGACGAAGAGAAATCAGAGCGAAAAAGTTCCATATGGAACAAATTACCCTCTTTTATATAAAGGGGAACGTGCAGACATGCGCTCGTAGGCCATGATGACTATCAACTAGCCATCATTACCTAGTGACTGCTACACGGAGCTCTAGGCACACATGGTGCCCCAACGTTTCTAATTTTGACTGACCTTTAGTCTCCCCGGACACCGGGCAACAAGGTCACGACCACGAATCTCACGGACACCAGGGGTCACGGGCACACTGAGACAACCCTCCTCGTCTTCAAACGACGACTTCACGCTAGATCCCCGGAGTAACGAGTTGTCCTTAAGTCATCACTTCCATGCTCGGGAGCAACGACTTGGGGGCTCCTGTTCTGGACTAGACCCATGGCTGGACATGGCCCAATCCGCTTCTGCTCCAGAGCGGCCCAAATCGCCTAAGTCTAACCCACAAGAGGGCAAAAGTTACCTTTCTTCCCCTCCAGCCGGGCAAGGAATGCGTCGTTCCTCCCCGGAATTACTGCCCGTTACGCATGACTCCATTGCTCCCCGAACAGTCAAGGGCAGGTGCCCGAAACCATGACTGTGCCCGACATAACGGCTAGTTTTGGGCACTCTGCCCGACATAACGGCTAGTTTGGGTAGTTACCTATTCTTTGGGAAAACGGTTATTCTGCCCCAAAAATAGGACCGTTGGCCACGCGTTGGGGGCTCTATATAAACCCTCTCGCTTGAGAGGGTGAGGTATCCAATATTCACCCTACGAATTAATACTTTGTACTTGCCCCTTTTCTCTGACCCTTTCTTACTTGAGCGTCGGAGTGCCTTGCAGGTACAACCCCCTCCTCTCCATACGACCAGCATCCCAGACGCACTTGGTGGCCCACTTCTACAGGATCTGATTCCGCCTCCACGATCAGAATATAATGAGTCCTACTCCTATTTCACATTAATAACCTAGATTTAATTTTCAGTTATATCTTAGGATATGAAAGATCCGTACTATCTTAGAATAAGTAAGGTCAGCCTTAATTTAATAGAATAAGAAAGGTTATCCTTAAATGTAGAACTTAAATGTTCAACTCTTCTTGTATAAATAGAGCATCATGCTCCATTCCAAATCAATCAAAATCAGATTCACATAATACAAATTTCTAAATCTATTATGGTATTCAGAACTTTTTTCGCCACCACCGTGGCTTCATAGATCCTACATTTTCGTATTCTAGAGGTGGTATGTGATAAATTATACCGTCACAGAATTTAGAGTAAGAAAATATTTTCTGGTCATATTTTTCACTGAACTTCCACTATTGGAGATTAAGCTTGAAATACTCCGATTTTTTTGGATAATATTTTTCACTGAACTTTTACTGTTAGAGGTTAAGCTTGAAATACTCTGATTTTATTGAATTCACCACACACTCTAATGGCAAGTTCGTCATCACCGGCACTCTCATCTACGACATCGAGTATTCCTTTTTCTACTTTCAACTACAAATTTACAGAAAAACTAGATGATAAGAACTATCTAGTGCGGCAGCAGCATGTTGAACTGGTGCTCCAAGCGCACCGTCTTCATCAATATTGTGTTGCTCCGCGAATTCTTGGCCAGTACTTATCCGAAGCAGATCGTCTTGCTGGTAACGTGAATCCTGCATTCACTGCGTGGGAAGTGCAAGATCAATTGCTCCTCTCGTGCCTTCAATCGTCACTTTTTGCATCGTTTCTCCCTAGTGTCATTGGTTGCCGTCACACGTGGCAGCTTTGGGATTGAATTCACCAGAATTTCCATTCTAAAGTCAAGGCACAAGCATGGCAGCTAAGAACTGAGTTGTGGACACTCAAGAAAGGTACAAAAACTGTTACTGAATTTCTCGACAAAATCAAGACAATCTCTGATTCTCTAATGTTAATCGGTGAAATAGTTACTACGACCGAGCAATTAGATGTTATTCTCGAAGGATTACCTTCAGAATATGAATCTCTAGTTATGCTTATTAATAGTAAGGTTGATTGGTTTGATCTTGATGAGATCAAAGCATTATTACTTGCGTATGAACAACAAGTCATCAAACAGAAAATTGTTGAAGAAGTTGCTTCGCTGAATGTAACTCAAGTAACATCCTCAAGCAACCAGAATGTCACTCCTCAAGCAAACTACACTGCTGACACTCAGTCAAATGACAACTCTAAGTATGAAAATACTAATTCTGGACGTAATTTTTATGGTGGTCATGGTGGCCGTGGCATCGGTCATTTCGGTCGTGGTCGTGGTCGTGGCTTTGGCCGTGGAAATATTCAATGCCAAGTTTGCTACAGGTATGATCATGATGCATCCAATTATTACCACCGCTTCAATACTCAACACGCTCCACAAAGTCAGTATCCTGTTGCTCCTGTCTATGGTAACTATGGTAATTCCTATGGCAATTCCTATCAGTATGTGAGACCTGCTACTGCTGCAAATTACACTGCTAATGGTACATCTCAACTATAACAACAAGCTACTTGGACCATGCCTGTGCCTTTAGGTCCTCTTGCCTTAGTTCCTCAAGCTATGTTTACCAATGCTACTAATCCTTCTGCGCCCATTCCCTTTTTTGATAGAGGTGTTACAAACCATGCAAGTTCTCAGCCAGCACCTTACAATATTGGAGTGCCCCCCTCCTCACCTAGAATACGTCTTTCTAGGAAATGTCCAAGGTTTGCGTGTTCATTCCATTAGCTTTAAGTCCTTTCCATCTCCTATTAATCCTAAAATTCAATTGTATCTCAAAGATATTCTACATGTTCCTTCAATCACTAAAGACCTAATTAGTGTTCACAAATTTGCTTATGATAATAATTGTTATTTCCAAATTCACCCATTTCACTATGTTGTGAAATCACGGGCTGATAATACTCCTTTCCTTCAAGGTCTCGTAGCTGCCAGTGGTATATATCCTCTAGATAATACCAGTTTCAAGTCTGTTTCATCTCTGAATAATGTTTCCCCTTCCCAAGTGAATTACATTATATCACCTCACACACTTTGGCATAATCGACTAGGACATCCTAGTTCTGTTACTCTAATTTCTGTTTTGAAGATGTGTAATCTCACTACTATTCCACGAAATAATATTGAATTTTGTGTTGCTTGTTGCATGGGAAAGTCTCACAGGTTACCTTCCCAACCTTCTAAAACTGTTTATACTGAGCCTCTTCAACTTGTATATTGTGATTTGTGGGGTCCAGCACCAATGGTGTCTTCTATCGGGTATAAGTACTATATGTCCTTTATTGATGCCTTCAGTCGTCATACATGGATATATTTTCTAAAAACAAAGGATGAAACATTGTCTAAATTTAAGCAATTTAAGAGTCTAGTTGAACTTCAATTAAACACTAAACTAAAGGCCATACAAATAGATTGGGGGTGAGTTTAGACCTTTCAAATAGTTCCTAGCTGATCTAGGCATTGTCCACCGACTTATTTGCCCTCACACTCACCATCAGAATGGGGTTGTTGAAAGGAAACATAAAGATATTATTGAAAAAGGTTTGTCCTTGTTGTCTCAAGCTTCTCTTCCATGTCATTTTTGGGATCATGCATTCCATACTACAGTTTATCTAATTAACAAGTTGCCTGCCTCACACACTAATCTAATCCTTGTCCAAGTTTTGTTTAAAACACCGCCAAACTACACTTTTCTCAAAGTGTTTGGTTGTGCCTGTTTTCCATTACTTAGACCCTACAACAATCATGAACTGCATTTCAGGTCCTTAGAGTGTACCTTTCTTGGCTATTCACCATCGCATAAAGGCTACAAATGTCTTGATGCATCTGGAAGGCTATTCATCTCTAAAGATGTGTTGTTCAATGAGTTTGTATTCCCCTTTAACTATCTCAAACTACCTTCACAGTCTAACCCTGTACCCTCCTCCATACCTCCACCTTTTCTCTTGGAGTCGTGTCTCATGTTCCTATATCATCTATCCCACCCATTTGCCCAAACCCAGTCCCAGCTACCACACCTCAACTGTACTCACCTGTTCCATCTCACCAGAGCCTTATTCACCTCACTGATAGTCACAGCTCCACCTCTCTACCTACTACAAACTCTAGCTCAATTAATCCCAATTCCCTTACCCCAACTACCGCACCTTTACTATACTCACATGTTCCATCTCACTAGAGCCCTAATCACCTCACTGATAGTCACAACTCCACCTCTCTACCATCTACAACCTCTAGCACAATTGATCCCAATTCCCCTACCCCAAGCCCCTCACCACCCGCTCCCATTAATCACCATCCTATGATAACCCGTTCCAAAACTGGAAATCGTAAACCCCGTCAGTTTCCTACCCTGATCTTAACCACTACAGAACCTACCACTGTCAAACAAGCCCTTACCTTACCACAATGGACTTAAGCAATGGAAACTGAGTATAATGCTCTTATGGCAAACAACACTTGGACTTTAACTTCTCTACCCACTGGAAAGACTGTTGTAGGATGTAAATGGGTTTTTCGTGTCAAAGAGAATCCTGATGGCTCTGTGAACAAATACAAGGCAAAACTTATAGCTAAGGGTTACCTTCAAAAGTATGGGTGTGACTATACCGAAACCTTCTCACTAGTTGTCAAACCTGTGACTGTTTGAATTATTCTAACCATTGCCCTCACAAACAATTGGCCTCTCAAGCAAGTTGATGTAAACAATGTTTTTCTTAATGGTTATCTTGATGAGGATGTATACATGACACAACCTCCTGGTTTTGTCTCCAATGACGCCTCTCTGGTTTGTAAACTCAACAAAGCAATTTATGGGTTAAAACAAGCCCCAAGGACATGGTATGATCGACTCATAAAAACATTGATTAATTTTGGTTTTCAACAATGCAAGTGTGATTCTTCTTTGCTCATATTCAACAACAAGGGTTGTTGTATCTACATGCTTATCTATGTGGATGATATTATACTCACTGGTTCCTCATCTACTATGATTCAGCAACTCATTACCAAACTAGACAATGTTTTCTCTCTCAAACAACTGGGTGATCTAGACTATTTTCTTGGAATTGAGGTTAAGCGCACTTTCAATGGTAATTTACTGTTGTCTCAAGGAAAATATGTGAGAGATCTCCTACAGAGAGCAGAGATGGATGGTTGCAAAAATATTACTACACCTCTCCATGCTATAACTAAAGTCTCTAAAGCTGGTACTATTTTCTTTGAAGATCCATCACTTTACAGAAGCATTATCGGTGCTCTACAATATGTTACAATCACCAGACCTGAGCTCGGTTACTCTGTGAATAAGGTGTGTTAATTTATGTCTCAACCTCTGGTTTTCCATTGGTCTGCAGTAAAGAGAGTTTTAAGGTATCTTAAAGGTACAAGTGATTATGGATTGGTGTTCAAACCAGCTAGTTCTGTTGCTCCTATTCATCTCAGGGCCTACTGTGATGCTGACTGGGCATCAGATATGGATGACAGACGCTCAACTTCTAGTGCTTGTGTATTTTTGGGACCTAACCTCATCTCTTGGTGGTCTAAAAAGTAAACTCTTGTTGCCAAGTCTTCTTCTGAAGCAGAATATCGTAGCCTTGCTCTTGACGCGTCTGAAATTCTTTGGGTTCAATCGTTGCTTCAAGAATTATGTTTGCCTATTCCTACTCCTGTCATCTATTGTGATAATCAAAGTACAGTTGCTCTTAGTCACAACCCTGTGTTGCATTCAAGGACAAAGCATATGGAGTTAGACATATTCTTTGTCAGGGAAAAAGTACTCAACAAATCCCTGATAGTTGAACATGTTCCTGCACAGTTTCAAATTGCAGATATACTCAGAAAATCTTTGGCTCGTCCTCAGTTTTGTTTCCTTAGAGACAAACTCAGAGTGTCAAACACCGCTGAGTTTGTGGGGGAGTAATAGAGAATATGATGAGTCCTACTCCTATTTCACATTAATAACCTAGATTTAATTTTCAGTTATATCTTAGGATATGAAAGATCTGTACTATCTTAGAATAAGTAAGGTCAACCTTAATTTAACAAAATAAGAAAGGTCATCCTTAAATGTAGAACTTGAATGTTCAACTCTTGTATAAATAGAGCATTATGCTCTATTCCAAATCAATCAAAAACATATTCACATAATACAAATGTCTGAATCTATTAAATTTTCACAAAATTGATAATTTAGTGCACAAGACATTAACTCGAAGAGGAATTGACTCCTTTGATAAAATAAGGAGATTTCTTACCACACCACCCAACCTTCTTAGGCACCATGCGCGCTGACGAAAATACCCCTGTGTTTCAGATGTGCAAATTCGGACGCACCATTTTTTTAAAATTTTTCAGTTTTTTCGGATGTGCACATCTGGATGCACATTTTTTAAAAAATTTTCAGTTTTTTCCGGATGTGCACATCAGGAAAAATTTCTGATCTGCAAATCCGAAAAAAATCAAAAGAATTCCATAAAATTATTTACTTCTAAATATAATTAAATCCAATATAATTAAAATCCAATATAATTAAAATTAATATCATTTTTTCGATATAATTAAATCCAATATAATTAAAATCTAATATAATTAAAATTAATATGATTTTTTCAATATAATTAAATTCAATATAATTAAATTAATTTTAGAAGTAAATACTATATAATTTTAATTATAATTTAGAAATAAATACCATATAATTTAGAAGTAAATACCATATAATTTTAAATACCAATATAATTAAATTCAATTTTAGAAGTAAATACTATATAATTTTAAATCTAATATAATTAAATTATTTTTTTCAATATAAAAAAATCATTTAGAAGTAAATACCATATTAATCATTTAGAAAAAAAATCATATTAATTTTAATTATATTGGATTTAATTAAATTGAATTTAATTATATTGAAAAATCATATTAGTTTTAATTATGTTGGATTTTAATTATATTAAATTTAATTATATTTAAAAGTAAATGATTTTATGGAATACTTTTCTGATTTCACGTGGTGTCTAAGAAATATGAATGGTGTATTAAAAAACCCTCTAAAATAATTCTTCCATGTAGGTTGTGTTTAAAGTTTTATTGATCAAACAAAATATTTCTCTTCAAGGTTTGTTATTGCGATTCGATTACCTTTCACAATTGAGAACAAATGTGAGTTATAAAGATTTATGTTGTCCATGAATGTGTAATTTTTATTATATTGAATATCAAAATCAAAATAATTTTAACATAATAAATTTGAAATAATTTATTTGAATAAATTTTCAAATAAAAAGATTGAAAATCATTTTTCTTAAAAAAATCTGTAACAAACGGCCCATAACCATCTTATTCTCTGGTATCAGACGCCACTCACTCCGTCGTGCATGGCGTCGTCGTGGTTATCCTCTACTCTCTTCACCGTCGTCACCACCACCACCACTACCCTCCGCAACTATTCCACCTCTAACAATGGCCCTGCTGTAACTACTAGTCTTAAAGAGTACAATTCAAATGATATATTGTCTCTTCTCTACACATCCATTTCAGCTAAAAAGAAAACCGATAACAAGAAATCTAAGAAACTAAGAAAATGGGATACCCAAAAAGGAAAAAACACTTTTTCTTACCCACAACCCAAACCAACTCCACTTATAATTCACCAACAACCATATCCTCAAACCAAATTTCAAGCACTTGAACAAGTCCTCAATGACCTTGAAGATTCAATAGAGAAAGGCATCAAAATTGACCCTGAAATTTATGCTTCTTTGTTAGAAACTTGTTACCGTTTTCAAGCTATTCATCATGGTATTCGACTTCACCGCCTTATCCCACCAACGCTTTTGCATAGAAACGTTGGTATATCGTCTAAACTTGTTAGGTTGTATGCTTCATTTGGGTATATGGATGAGGCACATGACCTGTTTGATCAAATGACTGAGAAAGATATGTATGCATTTCCATGGAATTCACTCATTTCTGGATATGCCCAAGTGGGTTTTTATGATGATGCTATTGCACTTTATTTCCAAATGGTGGAAGAGGGTGTTGAACCTGACTTGTTTACCTTTCCTCGGGTTCTTAAAGTTTGTGGTGGAATTGGGTTGGTTCAAGTTGGGGAAGAGGTGCATCGTCATGTAGTGCGTTCTGGGTTTGGCAATGATGGGTTTGTCCTTAATGCACTTGTTGACATGTATTCTAAGTGTGGTGACATCGTGAAGGCAAGGAAGATCTTTAACAAGATACCTTTTAGAGACTCGATTTCATGGAACTCAATGCTCACAGCTTATGTTCATCATGGTGTTGAGGTTGAGGCAATCAACATTTTTCGCCAAATGCTTTCGGAAGGGGAAAAGCCTGACTCTTTTTCTATATCCGCAATTCTTACTGGCGTGTCATCACTTGATGTTGGGGTCCAAATTCATGGATGGGTAATTCGACAAGGTGTTGAGTGGAACTTGTCCATCGCTAATTCATTGATCGTTGTGTACTCCAGCAATGGAAGGTTGGATAAGGCACGTTCAATATTCAATCAAATGCCAGAAAGGGATATTGTTTCGTGGAACTCCATAATATCGGCTCATTGTAAACACCCGGAAGCCATTGCTTATTTTGAGAAAATGGAGGAAGCCGGTGAAAATCCTGATAAAATAACATTTGTTTCATTGATATCAGCTTGCGCCCATTTAGGTTTGGTGAATGATGGAGAGAGATTGTTTGCTTTGATGTGTGAAAAGTATAAAATAAAACCAATTATGGAGCATTATGGTTGTATGGTTAACCTGTATGGTAGAGCAGGGCTTATCGAAAAGGCTTATAGTATCATAGTTGACGGGATGGGCTCTGAGGCTGCTGGTCCAACTCTGTGGGGAGCTTTATTATATGCATGTTTTTTGCATGGAAATGTAACTATAGGAGAGATTTCTGCAAACAAGCTTTTTGAATTAGAGCCAGACAATGAACATAATTTTGTACTTCTTATGAAGATCTATGAAAATACAGGCAGATTAGAGGATATGGAGAGAGTTAGAAAGATGCTGGCTGATAGAGGATTGGATCACTAGACAGCTCTATACATCTAAAAGCCTTAATGCTACAGGTACAATTCATGAGTGTGTTTCTTTAATAACCATCATGTGCTTCAAATCTCATTTTGACTAGAGTATTTGATAATTTTATGTTATGAAACTTAACTGAATGATTAGTATTCTTTTTCAGTTCCAAAAAGCAACATGCATTTATTCAAATGTACAAATTATAGCTATTTTTTATTATATTTACTTCTATGCTGTTTTGATGGGTCATCACACCACTTCGCATTTTAGTTTTAAATTAGACTCAAATTTTTTGGGTCCTGATATAGTTGCAAAAATATTTATTTCAGCAGATGTTATTACATTCATATATTATTTTTTTTCAAAAAAAAAAACTTTCTGTTTAAGGAAAGAGGAAAGGGTGTGTGAATGGTATGTCGTGGTTTAAGAACCTTCTAGAAGCTTAGTTCAAAATTTTAGTATTCTGTTTCTGATGCCCTGCTGTTGCAGATAGCTTGACCATGCTCAGTTCCTGTTTCTTTCTGTATCTTGGTGAGACCTTCTCACCTGTTCAGCTTTTTGGAGCCACTGTTACTGTTGCTGCAATATACATGGTTAACTTCAGAGTGAATTATATGATCAGTTTTCTACCGGCTATTTCAGCATAACCCGAATGAAAAAATTGCTACGAACTCAAATTGGGAATGCTGGTGCTTTTGGACATGGAGAGAAGTTTGATTCATATGTGATCTTGAGCATTTGCTATCAGGCTTTACAATGTAAATACAATTTTGATTAGTTAGTTCAGGCTCCGAGCCTCTTCCTACACAATATATAGCAGAAAATTGGAAGTTACCAGAGTTGAACACAAGCCTTATACAAGGAAATATTGTTTCCATAGAAATGTTCTTCTTTGTATTAAATGACTTTACTGTACCCAAAAAATAAGATGACTTTACTGTTACACTAGCTAGGACTGAATATGATTGTATAGATAACGACTTGTTTATGGAAAGTTTTGTATATGGTGAATTGTTGAGCCCGCAAATGAAATATACATCTCGGGTTAGTGTTGAGTTTGTGATATATAATGGATTTATTTATGAATCTCAAAGACAATTTCTTTTATGATTATTAATTTATTATTGGGTTTGGAGGAACAAATGTGTGTAAATAGTATCCGCAAATCAGGGTGCCTCACGGCCATTGCTATATACATAATCTAATTTGCTACACTATTCTTATAAGGTTAGTTTATGCACATCATATATGCTTGGATAGTTAGGCCCCTTAAGTTTCTAGTATATGGGTTTGAATGTTTGATCATTTTCCATATAGGATATGGTAGAACAGTCAAAACTTAATTCAAGGAATTGTCTTCACTCAAAATTGCCTAATTTTATTATTCTATTGCAGTGATTTTCTAATCCCTTGGAGAGTTTGGGTTTTGTAAGGAACGGGTGACTATTGTCTATTTTTGTGCCTAGCATGGGGAGTTTTCTGTTATAGTTTGTTTGTTGGAGTGGCAGTTTTTAATATATAGGGAGAAGACGGAGCTTGTCACTAACTTGGTTTGTGTAGTGTGCTACCAGGGCATCTGACTTGAAGGCTGGGGTTGTTTTGAAACTAATTGGAGCAGATATTCTCTAGACTTGCTGTGAGAGTAAATACTCGTGTACTCTCATTGGTCTAGTAGTATGGGTGGGAGGTGTTTTGGCAGCTGCGTCATGGTGATTCTTTGGAGTTGGTTTTGTGATTTTAGCTATATTGTCTTTGGGTGGGAGCACTCTATGAACCTGCAGTATTTTGTAGGCCAAAGTGATTTGAAACTAAGGGGAGTAGCCACGTTTTTGTTTGGCTTGGTGCAAAAGTGAAGTTTTATGGATCCTTTGCGGTGCCCGGACGGTCCAGCTCAATCTCAGACACGTATTTTAATTTAATCCATGCAATCAACAACATTAATTAATAAATGGATGGCTAAGATCGGAGCAAGATGAGAAACATGAGCAGGAAAGGATTTGTTTCCGTAGTTTTGGTGCTTTTTGTTTGGGAGCCTTAAGTTAAGTTTGGTGGTAACTGATATTTGTTGCATTGTGTTCTTTTGTCAAGCTAATCTTTGTTTGTTAGCTATTGCTTGTATTTTTGTACATTTTAGCACGGCCTGTGCTAGAATAATTTTAATAGAAGTTTCTTTCACCTCTGCATAAAAAAGGGTTTGATCTATACTTGATACATATGAAATATCACCTATTGGGAGAGGTCAAATTCTTAAATGAATCTTTGTATTCTTGAAGGATTAGTCCCTGACTTTTGATCATGGATATGTTAGGCGCCAAAAAATTCAATTAAAGAAGTTATGTTTATCCTTTTCAAAGTACATGATAAATTAGGAGATGAATATTTTTCCCCACTTATTCTTCCAATCTGTAATTAGCTGAATTTACCCTTGCCCAAAACAATTTCTTCCTATTTCTTATTACCTTCATGGATTTCTGCCGTCAAAAACAAATAAGTAATCACCGCCGGTATAGGAAATACCGGTAGTCCCGTACCATACTGTTTAGCTGTCTTTCTATTCCATCCCTCCTCCTCAGTGTCTGAGTTAATTACAAATGGAACTGAAAATAACTGATCCTTTTTATGCATTTTTTATTTGAAGAAATAAAGAAACATAATGTTATTACAAGTGAAATAGGAACAATATTCACATGGACCTTAATTAAATGAAAACTGGTTGCAGAGTGTGCAACTTTAAACTGAAGGAATATCAAACTCATGGGATTATTAAAGACAAGATGAAGGTGAGTTCATTTATGTGGTTGCAGCTGTTTGCAACTCCAAACAGAAGGAATATCAAACTCGTGGGAATATTAATGACAAAAGATGAAGGTGAATTCATTTATGTGGATGCGTTTCATGTGAAGAAAATTACTGGCACCAAGCTTGCCATGCTCCGTCTCATTGTCCTGCTGGTAATCACACTCTCGTTTTGCTGCTCACATTCTTCTTTGCTCCATCCACATTCGCTTGTCCTGCTACAGAAGACACACTTCCTTCCAAGCCTAATGAGGTTTTCTGATCCTTGTCAATGCAATTGTTCACTCTAGCAGTCTGGTAATCTTTTGAATCGGTGGAACTAGGTTCCCAAGAAGAAGAAATGCTTCGCATCTGTTTCGCACTACTGACACTTAAGCTGCTGCTTCCTGAAGATTCTTGCTTCTCCATGTTCAGACCACTCGTATTCATTGTCTCAAACTTATGTAAGCTCGGTTCAACCATTTCATCATAAACAATTAACTCAGACTCTACGATTGGATCTTTGGTATCTGCCACTCTCTTACCATGACTATTGCTAGTACCCAATGGAACATTGTATTTATTCCTACTGGACTGATAACCTGATGGACTTCTCCTGTCCTCTACACCAGATAAATTTGAGCTGGTATTGGAGTTGAGATTAGCAACAGCTTCAAGGATAGAGCAAGCTCTAGCAACACAAGCTGGGAGAGAAGCGGGTGGTGGGGGTGGTGTGTTCTTTTGATGGAAGTTCTGGATATCTTCAAGCAGCAGTGAGGTGTAGGACTGTGGAGGAATCAAAAGATCTTCAGGGTTGAGGTCCAACTCTAAGTCTCGTGAACGCCTCGAAGATCTGCTTCTTGTTAATGTCTGGGGTTTTAGGTTTTCAACCAGTGGCACCACTGTCTTGACAACAACATTATCAGTCATCGAAGACATTACTTTAACATCTTCATCTTGTTTTATCTTTGTCTTGCAATTCGCATCGACACCCTTGTCCAATGCAATTCTGCCGGCATGTGGTTTCTGCACTAGACAAGGGGAAAACATTAGAAACTCCATGACATTAATCATATACAGAAATAGGACAAATTACAAAAACTCTTTCAAGCTAATAAATCATGAACCAAATGTTACCTAGTATGTGCTTGGATTTGCTGTGGTAAAAATTGATTTTGAACGAATTGATTTATAAAATTGATTTATGTTTGTATACATTAATGTAAAGAATGGATTAGATGATAAATCGATTTACTTTTGCTTCTCAAATAAGTGAATACAATTATACACAAAATGAATACCTGTTTAGCTTCTGTTTCAACTTCCATGTTGGATCTGTTTTGCATCCTGTTGTTGCTATAATTGGTTGCTGAATGTGGAATAGCAATGGAGTTAGATTCAAGCTCACTCAGTGGATTTCTTCTGTAAGGCGATTCATCTTTTCTCCTCGATGAATTGCGACTAAGTGATAGTTGCTGCTGCTGAATTTCTGCATTACCATTTGCTTTTGCAGGAGATTGAGAACGCGGAGAAGCCGCACCAACATTTCTCCTAACTGTAATCCTCTTGATACCAGTTGTACCTGCTGTAGATTCTCCGCAACCATTATCATTACTTTTATCCATTACAAGAGATGTAACAGTAGCAGGGACAGCCACCATTTTTGCAGGCTTAGAGCTAGTACTGGCGTTGTTTCTTGCATTGTGTAATGTGGTGGTATCAGAAGATCTTCTTACAGGTGATATACTAAATCTCCTCTCCATGCCACTCGAACATTGTTGCTGCTCTCTTTCTCTGCTCGGCGTTCTTCTTCTGCTTCTTCTTGTTCTATTTCTATCCTGTGAAATTGACCTTGGAGATTGAAACTGCAGTTTCTCTGCAGGCTCCCTCCAATCATCCTCATGCAAATCACTAATCTTTTGTTCCTTTTCAGAGAAAACTGTATCATTGTCATCAAAATCATTACTTCTGTTTGAACCGGAGAATCTCCTTCTTTGATCCTTAAAAGAAGAAGCTTTACCTGAAGAATTTCTGCTGAGTCTCCCACAATGTACAAGAATTGCATCCACGTCTTCTTTAGTACAGCTTGAAGTTCTCATACCTATTAACTCAGCTGCTTCATCATGGCTCTTCCTGTGTTTGATGATAAAAATCTCTTTTTTCACTTGCCCTTTATCATTCTCCTTCTTCAGCTTCAGTTCTGGCTGTGTTTCCACTTTTGGGTTGGAAACTGTGATACCATTTTGAGAAGAATTCTTCTTCCACTCAAACACAACAGAAGTTGTTGTGGTTGACTTGGTTTCAGCAAGAGAAGAGGTAGTAGTAGTAGTAGTTGAAGAGCCTTTCTTCTTACTCAAACATGTCCCCATGAAATGACGTGGTTTGGTTTGTTTGGTCTATTGAATAGAAGTAGAGAAAGGAAGGGTGATAAGAAAGAAGAAGGGATTTGAATTTCAACAAGGGGTGTCCTACAATGGTACCAAGAAGTTTGTTTTAGAAAAAAATTGAAACTTTGTGATATGATGAGAGAGAAAGAAAGAAGATTCAAATTTTGAGAGACGGGGTAGGGCGGGCAAAGAAACACGGATCTTTTGAGAAGGGGCATGTTGTTTTTGTCTGATCCGGCGACCCCACCCGGATCTTTTAACACCTTTACTTTTTTTATACACAATAGTTATATCAATACACTGTTTATACGTTTTTTTAAATAAAAAAAAATTATTTATAATAAAATTATTTATTAAATTTTTAAATTTTAATAAATATAAAGCTATGGTTGCGACTCAGCTACCTTAATGAAACTATAATTAATAATGAGGCTAATGAATATGTATAATGTAAAATAATTTTACACTGTTCATTAATGGAAATAAATATATTGTTAAATTATTAAAATATTTTTAAAATTGAAGTATGATTTTGCAAATTATAAATTATTGATTAATTGTCAGTGTAAAATAAAATTACTTTCCTTTTCTTTTCAATAAATATAAAATTATATCATTAACTAATATGATATTCACAAAAATGTATGTTTTTTAATCAAAAGTGGACTTTATTTAGTTATAATTTATTATTTTTTTCTCCATCTTACGGTTACAATTGAATTTAAATTATTATTTATTTTATAATTAAATAATATATTCTTGTTTTGTATTGGCAGCGGCAACTCAGCGTTATGGGTGCTGGAATGGATGAACATGCAAAACTCTTTTTCAAGCAACATACTTGGAGTGGTATGATTATGTATAATCTTGCTATGTCGTGTTTACAAACAGCTACTACCAACTAATCCCAAGTGTAATCTTGCTATGTTGTATTTTACTACCAGATGAATGAGAATATGACCAGAATGGCGGTCAATATGCATTTGCTGATGGGGAACCATAATGAGTTTAACAACGAACTGATTCGAAAATCAAGGGAACACTGGAAATTGATGACAACATAGACTTAAATCCTTTGAGAAATTGCGTTTTGCTTTGTCGTTTTTTGGATAATTGGAAAACAATGTGCACCACCCTTTTTTGATTAAAACAACTTTTAATGGTCTGTAATATATTTTGGAGAACATCTACTTGCATGCTTTATGTAATATTTAGTACATGAACTATGCTTGCATTCTTTCTGTAATATTTTGTACACTTATTATATGCTAGATATCTCCTATATTGTTGGCTGTTTACTGTAATATGGATCACCCTTTGCTGCTTTCTGTCGCTTACATAGTTCATGGAGATAGTTGTCGTGACTGGCTGGTGTTGAGTTATTGATGTTGGCTTGGACAATATGACGCATAATGCAACGCAATTGACGGTGGATGGAAGTAAGGTTGCGGCGAATGATGTTGTAGGAATAAGAAGTGATATTGGAAATAAGAAATGTCTCATGAAGAATGTTTAAATTAGTATTGTTCAAAGACTGCTATTTGTATTTGGGATTGAATGTCGATTCATACATCCCTATTTTTTGGGCATAGTATCCTATTTGTATTTGAGATTATTCACTTAATTATTAGTATGCAATTTTTTGGGCAGAGGATTGCTGCCTTGTTGCTGCCTTGTAATACATTATTTACTTAATGAAAAAAAACAGGTTCACTTTTTTTAATAACATTGAAATTAATGAACGTTTTTTATCCATTTCGTATGATGGAAACAAAGCAGTATCACTGCTATTATACATTTCAATTTTTTAACATTCATTTCAACAGTCAACGACCTTTACAACTTTGTTCCACATAACGCAATCGTACTAACTAAGTGACATATAAACATTTAATAAAATACAAATCTTTAGAAAATAATACTCTAATTCTAAACTTTTTATAATATTTGTATTACTATATTTTATAAGATAAATTGCTAACTTTCATCCATTCCTAATTTTGACTTATACAAATTATATCATGAATTAACAAAGTTAGGACGACCGAATTAACAAAAGCCTTTTCGCGACAGAAACAAGTGTATTCTTCGCCGACATTCCATCCATTTATGTAAGCAGTTGATTTAAAACCCTGTCAACAGCACCACCAACATCTCCAGAACTTCTGTCTGTCTGCAACATTAGGTATACGATTTTCTTATATGGTAGATAATACAATATGAATATATATTCTATTTAACCAATAATTAGAACATTGTTGATTAATTTATGAAAATTATCTTGTTGAATTACACCATTAATAGCACCCCTAACAACCCAATTCTATACTACAAAAAGGTATCAGTATCAAACAAGGACCCTGTGAACTGCTCACCCCTAATCAGATACAACGACAACAAATGTTCCATACATGTTAACACAGTTGGTCCCAAAATCCTCACACCAGCCCTACAAACTTAGCTAAATAAAATACACCTGCAAACAATCAACAACTTCACAGATATCACCTCTTCCTTTAGCACATTCACATACTTAACAGAAACAGACACTGCACTAAACAAACAAGCATCAAAACAAAACATCATTTTAGGCATCGCTTCATCACTTCACTGATTTTCACACTGAAAAGCCCAAATCATTACTTAAGCGTACATATTGGGATTGTAAAGAAATATCTGGAGGAGCCTCTCCATCTGCTCCAAGAGTAGGACAACATCTTCTGTTGTGACCGGCTGCACCGCATATACCACATGTTTGTGTCCGCCTGCGTCTCCCTGATGTACCAACACTACCTGGTCCACAACCCTTACTTTTTGAACATTAAGGGTTAAGTATATTTTCCAACTCCTCTGCATCGTGTATGTCATCTCGAACATCTTCATTGTCGTACCTCGATTTATGCCTGCTAAGTTCATTGGTCAGATATTCTGGATGTTTTTTGTAATCATCAACATCCATATATGACAAGTCAACAACCTCCTTACTAAGATTCACCAAATTAGCGTGTCTAGCAGCCAAATGTGAATCCCAGTAGTGTGAACCATCTTGATAAGTTCCACTGATGGACTCCTTCACAAATAATGACCAACGATTCAACACAAGAGTGTTAGGAAATTCAACAATACCAATATAAACCATCACAGTAACAATGTGCTCACATGGAATCCCAATAGACTTCATTCTAAGACATGTGCATCTGAAATGATTATTCGATGGACAGTGGGAAACACGTCATCCATGCCCTTCGTCTCGATATTTGTCATTGAATAAATTATAAAGAAGGCCATATCTTGAGTATCTAATACAGATATTAACGATGCCTTTTTCATAACAGATCGTACCATCTCGAATATCTCTTTTGTCCATTGCTTTGAAGCTGACCTCTCAAGCGCCCTAAGACTGGTTTGCAACACTGCCTTTCCATATTGGGAATGAAAATCAGCTTGAACCTCTCTAAATCGAAAATATGCCACACACCTATGGAACTGCTTAACAAAATCAGTCATATTCATCTTCGAGTGTACAAACTGATTCATATGGCTATGAAATGCTTCACACCGCGACGTCGTTCTTATTCCTGCAAAGAAATTTCCCCTAATATGAGTCGTTGCCCACATCTTCCTTTTCTGGTACAATTTAATGATCCAATTGTTCTCTTCTATACCAAACCTCTCTACCATTTCATTCCACAGATTCTCAAATTTCCAAACATCATGATCACCAAGCATGCTTTTTTTTTAAAATAGGGATGAAATTGGGATTTCCAATGTTGGACATTGCATTTTGTAGGAGATGTCATGCACATAACCTATGTTAACTGTTGGGAAAGGCTTTCCTGATTGCATTTCTCATAGCAACATCATCGTCCGTTATTACAGACATTGGTGTCTTACCTTTCATTGCAACCAAAAATTCCTCCAGCAACCATACATATGTCCCTTCAACCTCATTTGAAACTATGTCGGTAGCAAATATAATTGTCTGGTTATGGTGATTAACACCGAAAAAAACGACAAAGGGGCACCTGTACTTATTTTTCTTGTATGTAGCATCGAAAGCAAGCACATTGCCAAACAATTCATAATTCTTTTGACTTTCCCCATCGCTCCAAAAAAGGTGTTGTAACATTCCATCCGCACCCACCGTGTGTGCAACAAACATCAATGGATCTTTAACACGAAGATCAATAAGATACCTAACAACACCTTTAGCATCAGAAGATATCTCTTTTCTTTGTCTTGCAATTTGATTATGTGCGTCCTTCTTCAAAAATCCTACCTTATCATACCCCCCCGACAGCATTTGCGAATGAACCAATCATTTGTGTTACTTTGATTCCTGCATTCCCAAAATTCTTAATTTGTATCTTATCTGACTTACTGAGCTTCCTATTACCTGCCAACAACATGCAGTGCTTCTCCTTTAACATTTCATGGTTGTGCTCAAAGGTAAAAACTGTGACATACCAATGGTGTGAAATTATATCGATATGAACCCAACATTTTGCTCCACATCCACACCGGGTTTCGTGCCTCAGACCACGCCTGCGATGCTCTACTCTGTCTTGCCTAAATCCTGCAAGGTTACAAAGAAATGTTTGTTGAATAACATCCCCATTCTTTTTTTTAATAACTTGACCTTTACGGACCGTAAAACCGTTTATCTTTGCAAAGCAACAGTAAAATGTGTAAGCAATTTCCCGACTTCCAAATTGCAACTTCTTAATATCATCATTTTGCAAGTTAAACATGTACATCTTTGCAATGTTGTCAATATCGTCAACAACAAGTGATTCGTCCGAACTCCATTCCAAACCTTCCCCCATCAATTCCATCCATGTTTGCATCTGTATTCCCAGATTCGTGTTCACCAACATCACCAGAACCGATGTCGTCATCGTATTCACCACCAACAAATTCACCATCTTCATCCTCACCTTCATCATCGTATTCACTTCCGTCAAATTCACCATCTTCATCATCGTATTCAACTTCTTCAAACTCAGAATCTTCATCAACAACTGTGTTGTCATATTCAACAATATCCAAGCATCAATCACTAACAAAATCCAGTTGACCATCAACGTTAACATGACCATTCTCATGTAAAATCTCATCGAGTGCTTCCTAAAAAAATATAAATAACTAAATCAATAAATCAGCAACCAAATGGGTTACAACCACAAGATAAGATTGTTCGAAAATTTAACTTACAGAGTTAGGTTG
Organism: Lathyrus tuberosus; assembly: GCA_022829125.1. Classification (NCBI taxonomy): domain Eukaryota; kingdom Viridiplantae; phylum Streptophyta; class Magnoliopsida; order Fabales; family Fabaceae; genus Lathyrus; species Lathyrus tuberosus. The sequence goes on from JALAZF010000193.1 coordinate 8,504,130, forward strand.
CATTACTTCATGCCCAATGGCGTCACCACCATCCATCTTCGATTCAATATCTGTGAGGATCGAAAATGGAAGAAACGAAGACGAAACAGACTGGAACCAAAAGGAAGTCACGAAAATTGATGAAGATGCTGAAGAAAATGGATGAAGATGCTGAAGAAAATTGATGAAGACGTTAAGGAAAATTGATGAAGAATCTGCTGAAGAAATTGCAGATCTGAAACGAGTGAGCTGGAGGCGGAAGAGAGAAGATGAAAATGGATTAATGATTTTTGGTGGTGATGTTGTGTATGACAGTGCATTGAGGATATTGTAGGCACCCAATCTAATAGCCCTTGTTCATTTGAGATTAAAAAAAAAAAGTCTCTCACGTGAGAGACCTATCTGCCTTGCTCACAGGAGACGGTACCTTGTATCAAGAAGATTGTAGTTTATTCTCTTCATTGGTGTATATGTTTCTAGCTCAACGAATACATCGAACACAATATTGTTATGTGTATGAGAAATTTGTTGTAGAATCTCCAAACTCTATTTGCTTTTTGTACTAAGTATCTTTAATATTTTCAAATTTTTAAATTTTAATGTATTTTGATTATGATTCAGTCTATCAATTATAAATATGATGGTTCACAATTATTATATGTTCATATATGCTTCTGAATTACACAACTAGCATAACAGATATGCATATAGTGTAAAATAGTTTAGTTTACACATGAGAAATAATCAAATTGTCAAATTATTAAAATACTTTTAAAATTAAAATATGATTTAGTGGAATACAAATCGTTGATTGATTGTGAGTATAAAATTATTTATTTTACACTGACTGTCGGTATATATATTTTTTCTTAATAAATATAAAATCTTATCATTAACTAACATAATGATTCACAAAAATATATGTTTTTTTAATCAAAAGTGGACTTTAATCAATAAAATACATATTATTAGCTATTTTTGAGATATTAAATTATGAATTGTACTAATCAATTTTATTTTGTATGAGGCGGTATTAATCAACTTTTGACACACTCTTAAACAAAATTGATTTATTACATTTTTTTTTTCTTTTTATATTAGAGCACTCAACACTCTATGAATTTTATTAATTAACTTTTACATTAAAATGTTCAATTTTATTTTATCACTAAAATTATTTTTAATATCATAACACGTTAATTAAACTATAAATTATATTAATCAAGATTTTATATACCATTTAACAAAATTGTTTTATAAAGAAGAAGAAAAAAAGATATAGAAAAATTAAAATTATGAATGTCCTTATTCATTATATTTATGTAAAATAGCATGTAGTGGAATACGAATTTTATGTCAAAATAACATTTTTAGTTTTTAAAATATTATTTGCACATAGCAAAAAAATAAAAAAAAATAAATAAAGACAATCAATAATTTTTAGTTAGTTTTTCAATTCACCCATCTATAGTGCTCAAATTTGTTGAAATGTATTGAAAATTATCTACATTTTAATATTTTTAATAAATTATTTTATATTTTAATATATAATACTTTTTTATTTGTTATTTTATTTCATTTAATTTTTTCTCTACGGATATTATTACAAAATTAAAAAAAAATCTAATATATATCCTAAAAGTATAAATTGAGAAATCAAATATAAAATTTTATGTTAAAAATTGTGTAATTATTCTTTACAAACTGTCATTTTCATTACAAAAGCGAATATAGATTTTTTTTATCTTTTGTGCTAATTTGTGTTCTTAGAACCTAGTTAGCAAAGCCTTTAAAAAATAAATAATTATAAGACCAATTCATTTCTAAATAAATATTATCTCAAAATAAATTATCATTTCAAAAGGACCTTCTAACCAAATTAACCGGTGCTTCCTTGACACTCACGTTTTTTTTTCTTTGGTTTAATACTTCTTTGGTCCCTTAACTCAAGTTAATGTTTTTTTTTGTCTATAATAAAAACGTTATATGATGATCCATTAACTTATACTCCATTATATATTTTAGTCATTTCTGTTTAAAAAACCTTAAAACTTGCTTTGCTGGCTTTTTAATGGCTGAGTTAGAATATTCATTTATTTTATATTAATTAAAATATTACAAATAACAAATAGAAAAAAAAAACAAATCATGAAATATTAATTTTTAATTACCTTCATCACAACCTGCAAAAAAACAAAACATGAAATATTAATTTTTAATTAACTTTTTCTTCAACTTGTTTCTTTCCCATCTTTTTCATTCACTCTAATCAATCATCCTAATGGATTTTGTTTCTTTCCTTTTTCTTTATCTTATTTCTTTCCTTCTATGAAAAACCCTAATACAGTATGTTTTGTTTTGTTTGCAATTTCACCAACTTCTTCTATGAAAAATTCCACCTTTTTCTTCTTCTTGTTTGCAATTTCACCAATTTTTTCTATGAAAAATTTCACCTTTTCTTTAAAATTGGTTCTTTTTTAGGTTTTAGGTGTTGGGTTTTGATTATTTTGTAATTACAAGATCCATTTCATTTCAATTATGTGATTACAAAATGTGAGGCATATGTTAAATGTTGTTTTATTTTGTTTGCCTATTTTGTCATGACAATAATTGTGTTTTTGATGTGATAGATTTTCTATTTTGTTTTTCTACATTTTTCGCCTTCATAAAAGTAAGATAATCATAAAGCTAAAATTCAAAGCAAATAGATGAGCTTAATTTTGAATCTTAAAATATGTTCTGGACTGGGCCGAGGTCTGCTCATCAATCGAGCAGGCCCAACCCACACGTCCTAGGATGGCCCAACAAGGGTCTTTTTGGCATGACCAATGTCGGGCACTTGCCCTCTCCCCTTGTCGGGCACACGCACGGTGTAGAGCGTCGGGCAAGACGCTAGGCCTCCCCGCAAGGAGCCCACCTTCTGCACATGAGGGTCCTCCCCCGCGAGGACACGTCTCTCCCCGACACGACAGAGTCATCCCCGCGAGGACACGTTCTCATGTAACCGCCCCACTCCCGATGGAATCGGTCTGCCCTAATTCCGGAGATTTAGGAACGGTTACCCCAGGGCGAAGACCACGTGTTGGTCTTCACTACGCCACGTAAGCCCTGGCAGTTACTTGGATTAGGCCTGACGATCCAGCCCAATGCAAGTAACCGTTGGCCCCGCGCTAGGGGCTCTCTATAAATACCCTCTCACTTGAGAGGGTCGGGTTATGTTCACTTTCACCTTCTTCTTCTGTACTTGCTTTTTCTCTGACTGTCACCTTACTTGAGCGTCGGAGTACCTTGCAGGTACACCCTCCCCCCCCCCCCCGGCCATCTTGCAACTGCACCGGAGCTGAAGCCCAGACGACGTTGTTGGCCACTGAAACTGTCTGATCCAGGTACGATCAGTGGCACCGTCTGTGGGAACCCTTTGCTTCCCCATTTTTCCTCCGTTAAACCAAAGCAACTCTCATTCATCACCGTCATGGCCGGCAATTCGTCCGCTACCAAAGCTCTGGACACCGTCTTTGCGCAACTCGAGAACGGGAACCACCGCGAAGACGTTGCTGCCCTCCACGTCGAAGAAGGCGACGTGAAAGACGGGCAAACCGCCTCCCCAGACTCCCAAGACGTGACTTACCACGCCGCCCACCAAGACGATCAGCAGGCCGTTTTCAGCCAGTTGCTCCTCCGCCCAATGCAGGCGCGAGCACCGTGGCCCTGTTCTCTTTGATCAATCAGACCAATCAGCTGATCGCGCACCAGAGTACCAGAATTGAAGTGCTGGAGCAAGGGCGGGCACGACGATCTTCCCCGCGAAGACACCGTCGTCCACCGTCGCCTCGCCGTTCTCTTTCCCCGCGAAGGACTCCTTCATACGAATATCAGACCCCCTCGCCGGTACGCCAGGGTCGTCGACCACGTCTCGAGCGCCCCCAGCCTACGATCTCCCAGAAACGCCCTCGTTCCCCACCTCGGAAGGAACCCAGGGCCTCCACCGCTACCAAGAAGTCCAAGCAGGTCGAAGAGAGGCCGAGGCACCGCTCGAGGAATTCCCCTCCACGACATCAACGATCCCCCTCGGTATCCCCAACAGGAAGTAACGACGATGACCAGAGGACCCCCCTGTCGTGGGAGATCATGAATGCCCCAATCCCCGCAGGCATAGAGAAACCTCCACCGCTGGGACCTACGACGGTCTCTCTGACCCCGATGATCACATCGAGAGTTTTGAAGCAACGCTCGATTTCCGAAACGTCAGAGGAGCCATCAGGTGCAGGCTTTTCCCCACCACCTTGCGGAAGGGCGCGATGACTTGTTACAAGGGTTTGGAGCCTGGGTCGATCACATCCTGGAACTCGCTGAGACGACGCTTCACCAAGCACTTTACTGCGTCCAGGCGACACCCGAAGACAGAAACTGCTTTAGAAAGCATCTTCCAGGGGAAGAACGAACCTCTCCGAAATTACATCGAGAGATTCAACAGAGAAGTTGTCGAGGTCCATACGACCGACGACATGAAGAAGTATCTAATCATCCATGGACTGCGTTCTAGATCTGATTTTTCCAAGTCCGTAGGCCTCCGTAGACCTCGTCGTCTCGAGGACCTCCTCCAACGAGCTTAGTCGTATATCGAGCTTGAAGAATCCGAGGCAGCACAGATCGCCCTTGAGTCGAGGCGCAAAGAAGTCCCCCGCGGCCATAAAGATGAAGACTCTCCTTCCCGGCGGGGAGGAGAAAGAAAGAAAGAAAATCGCCCCGTGATCCTCGTGAACCGCGCGGACCAGCTGGCCAGTTCACGGAGTACACCCCGCTAAACGCCCCCCGCGCGCGTATCCTCTCCGAGTGCCAAAACTCAGAATTTATGAAATGAGGTGTCCACTTTCCGAAGCCCACTGCCCCTAAATCAAACTTTGACAAGTCAAAATACTGTAGATTCCACCGGAGTCACGGGCATGTGACGGAAGACTGCATCCATCTCAAAGATGCGATTGAAATTCTAATCAAGGAGGGGCACTTGAAGAAATACGCCCAGAAGAACGATACTCCTCGTCCCAGCTCCTGGGAAGGCCAGAAAGTCGAGGAGACGACGCCTTCTCCCGACGAGAGTCGCCTTCAAGTCGCCCTCAGTGTCACCCGACTCGAAGACCTCTTTGTCCGCCCAATCATTGAAGGACAAGAAGCAATTGGCAACACGTGGGTGACATTCCCCCACGAGGACCCCGTTACTGCCCGTAGCACCTGGGAAAGCTTCCCCGGGGCGATGGTCATCTCCAGGGGAGCTCCAGAGAAGCTGTCCGTCGGGTCGATCAAGCGGAAATTTGACGAGCTGGAATCCGCAACATCGGCGAAGGCAACCACTCTCGAGAAAGTGCGGGGAAACTCCAACCCCATCACCTTCTACCTCGAGGAACTCCCCCAGGGAGCACCAAACGCCACTATTCCCCTCCTGATCAGGGCGCAGATGGCGAACTTCGACGTTCGAAGGATCCTAGTCGACCAGGGGAGTTCGGTCGACATCATGTATGCTCATCTGTTCGGGACCCTTCAGCTCGAAGAGAGGCATATAACCCCGTATGTCGGTTCAGATCTACAGGGGTTCAATGGAACCACCACCCGGCCATGGGGTTACGTGGAGCTAATGGTTACATTCGGGGCCGAAGACACTGCCCAACAGGTGAAGATTTGTTTCCTGGTGGTCGAATGCCCGTCCCTTTACAACTGCATCCTCGGGAGGACCACCCTGGCTGAACTTAAGGCGGTACCATCCACGGTCCACCTCAAAATGAAGTACTACATGACCAGGGGACGGGTAGTGACAATGCACGGGGACATCGATGCAGCCAGAAGGTGCTTCGACGCCGCCATCAAAGGCCTGAGTTCCATCGGCCCCAAACCCAAGACCGTGGCCAAGCCACACCAGGACGCCGAACAGGTACCTCTCCCGCGCGTCAATGCGGTCGATCTCGATAGCAGGTTCCCGGGCGGACCCGATGAAGACGGGGCAGAAGACCTCGACCACCAGGCAGAGAACAACGGGCGGCCTCTCTACCCAACGCGCCCCATCCCAGACGGGGACTTCGAGCTCGTGGTCCTCGGGGACGATCCAGATCGCAACGTGAAGATTGGCACCGGGATCCCCGACCTGGCGAAGGAGCAGCTGAAGGCCTGTCTGAGGGAGAACGCTGGTCTCTTCACGTGGAGCGCGTCCGAGATGCCTGGCCTCGACCCCGAGGTGGCTTGCCATCAGCTCGCAGTAGATCTGGCCGCTAGGGCCATAGCACAACGTAGGCGTAAGCAGTCTCCCGAAAAAGCGGAGGCTGCTGAAAAAGCTGCAAAAGACCTCCTAGAGGAAAATTTCATTTCGGAGGCCAAATACACGACCTGGCTGTCCAACGTTGTACTTGTTAAAAAGAATAATGGAAAATGGAGAATGTGCGTTGATTATACTGATCTTAACCGGGCTTGCCCGAAAGACTATTATCCCTTGCCTAACATCGACCAACTAGTCGACAATTCTGCAGGTTACAAACTACTATCCTTCATGGACGCTTACTCGGGATACAATCAAATTCCCATGGACAAGGTCGACAAACAACACACGGCCTTCATGACCGCGTCGGGCAACTACTACTACAACGTGATGCCCTTCGGTCTAAAGAACGCCGGTGCGACCTACCAACGGATGATGAACAAGGTTTTTGGGGTTGAAATCAGTGACATGCTCGAGGTCTACATGGACGACATGATCGTAAAATCCGCAAAAGAAGTCGACCACGCCACGTACCTCAATAAGGTGTTTGACACGGCGAGGAAATGCCGCATGAGGTTTAACCCCGACAAGTGCACCTTCGGCGTTCAGGCAGGTAAGTTCCTCGGGTTTTACCTCACAGAACGAGGAATCGAGGCCAACCCTGACAAGTGTAGGGCTTTCTCTAAGCTCCCTACCCCAGACTCGAAGAAGTCGATACAATCATTGAACGGGATGCTTACGGCCCTTTCCCGCTTCGTCGCCAAATCCGCACAGTACGCACTCCCATTTTTCAAACTTCTTCGACAAAAAGCGGATTTTGATTAGAGCGAGGAATGTGAGCAGGCGCTCGTCCACTTAAAACAAGTCCTATCACAACCCCCGGTCCTCTCACGGCCTGAGAACAGGGAGACACTCTTCTTGTAGCTTGCGATCACGAGTGAAGCAGTCAGCGTCGTCCTCATTCGGGAAACCCTGGACGGGCAGAAGCCAGTTTACTTCACGAGCAAAGCCCTCCAAGGCCCCGAGCTCAGATATCAGCAGATTGATAAAGTCGCCCTGGGCCTCATCACCGCGGCCAGGAGGCTACGCCACTACTTCCTCGCCCACACCGTCGTCTTAAGAACCGAACAGCCTATAAGGTAGCTCCTCGGACGACCGGACATGGCGGGGAGGATGCTCAGGTGGTCACTCGAGCTTGCCAAGTTTGACATCCAATACGAAGGGAGGAAATCCCTGAAGGCACAGGTATTGGCCAACTTTGTAGCAGAGATTACCGTCCCAGAACCTTCGACCAACGGATCACAGAAATGGACGATCTATGTCGACGGAGCATCCATCCCGAAGGGAAGTGGAGCAGGCATCATCCTCGAAAATGAGGAAGGCATCTTGATCGAGGTATCCCTCGAACTGTCCTTCCCGACATCGAACAACCAAGTCGAATACGAGGCCTTCCTCGCAGGACTCCGGCTGGCCGAAGACCTCGACGCCAAGGAGGTCAAACTTTTCACCGACTCCCAGCTCGTGGCCTCGCAAGTCTGAGGAGAGTACCAAGCCAAAAACGACAGCCTCATAGAATACTTGGCCTTGGTAAAAGAAAAGATGAAAAAGTTCACCTCCGCAGAAGTAACTCACATCCCCCGCGAGCACAACGCCCGAGCAGATGTCTTGTCCAAATTGGCGAGCACAAAGAAGAAAGGCGGGAACAAATCTGTCATACAAGAAGTGCTCTCCCACCCGAGCATCGACAAACCGGCCATGGTTTCGGACATCAACGCCATTGGGGACAGCAACTGCTGGATGACCCCGGTATACGAATACCTCATGACAGGCAAACTGCCCGAAGATCCCAAAGAAGCAGGAATGGTCAAGAGGCGGGCGTGCTCGTACACTATAGTTGAGGACAAGCTATACCGACGATGGTTCTCTATTCCCCTCCTCAGATGTGTCGAGGAGACCAAGGTCCCCGGCATACTCCAGGAGATCCATGAGGGAATCAATGCACAGCACCTCGGAGGCGCTTCGAGCAGGGTATTACTGGCCACCATGCAACAGGACGCCAAGGAACACGTCAAGAAGTGCGACAGATGCCAACGACACGGGGATATACACCTCGCTCCTCCTTACGAGCTCAGTCTGCTGTCCTCCCCATGGTCGTTTGCGTGGTGGGGAATGGATATCCTCAGACCTTTCGTCCAGGGGTCGTATCAAAACAAATACCTCATTGTCGGGGTGGACTACTTCACGAAGTGGATTGAGGCAGAAGCGTTGGATAAAATCACGGCCTTCAACATATTACGTTTTTACAAAAGAAATATCCTTGCCCGGTTCGGCGTGCCCCAAGCCATCGTCACCGACAACGGAACACAGTTCACTGACAGGAACTTCCAAGACTTCGTCGCAAAACTAGGCACGAAGCAACACTTCATGTCGGTCGAACACCCTTAAACAAACGGACAGGCGGAGGCAGAGAACAGGGTGATCCTCCGAGGATTAAGACGTTGACTAGGCGACGCCAAGCAACGGTGGGTCGAGGAACTACACAGCGTCCTCTGGGCCTACCGTACGACCCCACACTCCACAGCCAGGGAGACCCCCTTCCGTTTGACCTACGGAACCGAAGCGGTGATCCCCGTGGAGATCAGGGAACCCTTGAGGAGGACAGAAGCCCCCCTCGAGGGGGACGCAAACGGTGAAGCCTTGAGAGAAGAGCTCGATTTTGTCGAGGAGATACGTTCGGGCGCTTCTCTCCGAGAAGCTTCGCTTAAGCAGAAAATAACACTGCGTTATAACAACAAAGTTATTAAACGTGATTTTCAGGTAGGTACCCTCGTCCTACGAAGGAACCAAAAAGACTCGCGAGAAGGGAAACTCGCCGCGAACTGGGAGGGCCCGTACCGCGTCCGCGCAAAAACGGGGGCAGGAGCCTATTTCCTCCCAAATCTGCACGGGGAAGAACTTGCTCGACCGTGGAACGCTGAAAAGCTAAAACAATATTACAGTTAAGCATTGCTCGCGACGCACTAGCACCGCGACTACGGGGACGCGCTAAGGTACGAGCGCGACACCCCTAGACAGAACACGATGATCGAAGACTGTATTGTGTGTGCGCGAGGACTTTGATTCGACGGGGATACCTCGACCGAGCTCCGCCGTCGTTGTACCAATCAGGCAGAACACCCAGCTCGCGATGGGAAGTTTAAGCCACGAAGCTAAGACCTCGACCGAGCCCTTAGCCTCGTTGAAGGTCGGAATACATCTCCGACCACCCGACCAGCTCTCCACGCGGTCGGGACTATCAAGGTCGAGCAACCCCAAAATCTTTGTTACTTACAGAAAAACAAAGTATAAAAGCCTTAAATACTTAGACAAAAAAACAAAGCATAGCAAATGCGTTAACATCACACACAATTAAAACCACGCAAACACTAGCAGATAAACGAAGGTACATTAAAACGGGCAGAAACCCAGTGTACAAATATTACAATCAGATGTCAAAAAGCCCCTGGCACGCAGGCCAGGCAGAAATATTACAATAAATAAAAATGGCTCGCAGGCCAAACAGAACGGGGAGAAAATCCTACTCAGCGGTGGTCCCTTCAGGCTGCTCGGGATCATGGACCTCGTCGACCCTCATCGGTTGCACGATCTGACCATCGACCACCTCGTAGTCGGGGTCAATCCCCTCGGTCGAAAGTTCAGGGTAGAGGACCGTAAGCTGCTCCACCGCATTCTTGAAGCCTATGCCCGCCACCACGAGATTGTCTTCCTCGGCTTCACGGAGCTTCGCTATCAGCGCGGCCCGCGAGGTCAACAACCTATCCTCTTCGGTTTCTTCCTCAGCGGGGCGGACAGCCTCCTCCAACTCAGCGAGCCTCACCATGAGACGATCCCTCTCCTCCTCGACACCGGCTAGACGTTTCCGCTCCTCCTCGGTATTCTTCAGCTTTTCCTCCATTTTCTGTTGAAGCTCGAGCTGGGCCTGATTCTGGCTTTTGCAGTCAGCCAGCTCCGTACTCACCTTCTCCATTTCAGCCGAGATGGATTGAAAACTCTCCTGCAACCTGTTCAGCTCGCTTGCGGGGCACGCCTCATCGTTCAGAGTCAAGGAGGCCGCGCAAACCAGCATCACGGCAGACACATCCTCCGCCAAGAAGCCTTATCGACGCTTAAGATGTCCTGAGTTTCGGAGCCACCCACGCACAGCGCATTGTTCTCCGTAAAAAAGTTCGGCCTTGTGTAACAGGGCGGGAGCACAAATTTCACGGCAGGGGGACCCTCGTGCTCGGTAAGGTCGATGTCCACCGTGTCTGCAATCCTTTGCCTCTTCGGAGAGCTCTGGGGGCTGACGGAGTCACTACCCTGGTGAGAGCCAGAGGAACCCCCGGTTGTCGGGGCGGGAATGGACATCTGCACTCGGAGCTGGCCGACACGACTCTTGCCTTCTTTCTTCGCAGCACGGTTGGCCTTCAGCTTCTTGAAGCGCTCCTCAGCATTCGACATCTTATCTGCAAAGAAAACAAAGAGGTTAGTAGTTCGAAAAGAAGGGTAACAGGAAGGACATGTCGGGGAGACCACCCCGTGATATTCAACCCACGTCCCCTTGATAATCTGTGTTTCCCCGGGGATTTCATCATTTATCCCTGGGAGATTCAACAAAAAGAACTGAGGGACGGTCATCCCATGACCCCGGAACATTCTTCATGTCCTCGGGGATTTCATCGTCTCTCCCTGCGAGATTCAACGAATAAGCTATGAAATTCCACCGTTTTCGCCGGATATTTCGTGATTTCCATGGGAGCTTCATCAGTTCACCTTAAAAATCACCCTACCAATGCAAGCGAAAAGAGGAAAAAGAAGAAAGGAACTTACTTGAAATACACTTTTTGGGTTTCTGGCACGGCAATCGTCAGCGGAGAACGACGGAAGGTAGCGGCGGAAGAACGGAGATTAAGAGAGAGAGTCTGAGAGGAAAGGAACAAAAGGTGCAAATGAAACGAGGTGAGACCTATTTATAGGATCCTTACGGAATTCGAAGAGTCTAGGCTACTGGAGTACACTACCCTAGCCTAGCTGCCCTACGCAATGATGGCGCCTGACACGTGGCGTACATGCGACCCTTCGTTCCCCAACACGCGCATCTCTCCATTCGCTCTGACACCAAAGGTCAAACTTCTCGCATATACCGATGAGTCGTCCATCCGCGAGCTTCCACACTCGAGTCCGCACCCGCTACTCTCCCCAACGATACGACCAGTGGATCCCAGGCGTTCCCCTCCTCGCGGTCACGCGATCGATATTCCCCCCGACATGCTTGTTAGCCCTTAAGTCATCACTCCGACACTTCGGAGTAACGACTTGGGGGGCTCCTGTTCTGGACTGGGCCGAGGTCTGCTCATCAGTCGAGCAGGCCCAACCCACACGTCTTGGAATGGCCCAACAAGGGCCTTTTTGGTATGACCAATGTCGGGCACTTGCCCTCTCCCCTTGTCGGGCACACGCACGGTGTAGAGCGTCGGGCAAGACGCTAGGCCTCCCCGGGATCGTCCCTCCTCGACACCCAGAGTGCTCCTCCATGCGAGGAGCCCACCTTTTGCACATGAGGGTCCTCCCCCGCGAGGACACGTCTCTCCCCGACACGACAGAGTCCTCCCCGCGATGACACGTTCTCATGTAACCTCCCCACTCCCGATGGAATCGGTCTGCCCTAATTCCGGAGATTTAGGAACGGTTACCCCAGGGCGAAGACCACGTGCTGGTCTTCACTACGCCACGTAAGCCCTGGCAGTTACTTGGATTGGGCTTGACGATCAAGCCCAATGCAAGTAACCGTTGGCCCTGTGCTGGGGGCTCTCTATAAATACCCTCTCACTTGAGAGGGTCAGATTATGTTCACTTTCACCTTCTTCTTCTGTACTTGATTTTTCTCTGACTGTCACCTTACTTGAGCGTCCGAGTACCTTGCAGGTACACTCCCCCCCCCCCCCCCCCCCCGCCGTCTTGCAATCGCACCAGAGCTGAAACCCAGACGACGTTGTTGGCCACTGAAACTGTCTGATCCAGGTACGATCAAAATATTTATTTCATTTTGATTGATTGGAAGAAATTGTGGTTTTTTATTGGTAGATAGCCTTAATTTGATTGAAGGTGATTGAAAGAAATATTTTTGTAGTTTTTTTATTGGGATATTGTTTATGTTGTATGCTAGTTGATGATGGGTTGGATCTAAAGAGTCATTTGTTGTATAGAGATTCATGCGGATGATGTTTGAATGTTGTTTCTTGATTTTCTTTGCTCTATGGTTTGTGTTTGGAGGAATCATGACTTGCAATCTTTGACATTGAACCCTAATTTGGAGAAGAAAATGGAAGATGGATGAACACTGTAGATGGGGGAAAGATGGATGAGCATTGTAGATAGAGCCAGAGAAAAAAAAACACAAAAGTTGAATGTTCAATTTACCATTTGCTTATCTGGCATGCCACCTCAGCCATAATTAACATTTTTCACATAAACTAACGGTAAGGAACAAATGGTTTAATGAAAGTGAAGTTAAGGAATCATTATGTAACATTTTTTAATTTGGGGGACCAAAGCAAAACTTCGCTCAAAATTAAAGAATCTAGGGACTAATTATGCTTTTTTCTTTTTCTAGTGAATCACTCATAATTTAATTTTTATTTTGTATTTATGTTCGCAGATTATAGAATTCCAAAATTTGAAGAGTTTTATTGATGTTAGAAATCTAGAATTTGATCTGCATATCAACATATATTATCTTTAAAAACAATAATTAAACACAAACAAAGTAATAAACAAACAAAATTATGATGAGTTTGATAATTTTTTTTATTGAGTTCATGTTGGGTTGGTTAAAAATATATATATCTTTATACTTTTTAGGCTTAATGACACTTTTGGTCCCTATGTTTTGGCCAACTCACGAAATTGGTTCCTATGGTTTAAAATTGAATGAACTAGTCCCTAAACTATAATGTTTTATGCATTTTTAGTCCTTATTCCCATTTCCCCCTCCAAAAACGTTGAGGTGTCCATTTTTTAAGTGATGTGGCAATAAGGGGCTTGCGTGGAAGTTGCATATGTGGAAATTGAAGTTCATAACCATTTAAAAAGATTTCTGAAGTCATACAAAATTAGTTTAGTGTGTTGGTTTATCTTCTTATTGCGTTCGTGTTGCTTCATCTTCTTCCTGCGTTCGTCTGCATCTTCTTCTTCCTGCGTTCGTTTCATCATCCTTCGTCCATGGCAGAGAAAGAGAAATCCAAATATTGCTTCAGGTATGTATATGGTCTTATAAATTAGGGTTTTTTTTCTCGTAAAGTGATAATCTGTTGTGTAGAGTTCTAATCGATTAGGTTTTTTTTTGTTGTCATATGGTTAGGCCAAGTGATGAACAGAGGTTGAGGTTCCGTATTAATCATGGGGGTAGGTTTGTAACATTTCCTGTTAAAGTGTATGTAGAGGGTCAAGTCTATGAGATGGAAGACACTGAAGTTGCTGATTGGGTGAACTATAAGGATATTCAGAGTCTGGTACTTAGTATAGGATATACGAAGTTTAAGAGTTTGTGGTATCTGCATCCAAAGCTCTCGTTTCAGCGTGGACTGAAGCCTCTAAGTAATGATGTTGAATTGTTGGAGCTTGTATCAGATGCTAAAGGGTACAAGTTAGTGGAGTTATTTGTTGAACACGAAGTTTATATTTCAGATGTAGTTGAATTTGGTGATGAAGGTCCTGCAAATGTAGTTGAAGATGGAGCGAATTCTGATGTTGAAGAAGTTGTTATGAAGGAGGGAAGTGGTGAGAAATAAGGTGTTATAAGTGCATAAGAAGTTATGGAGGAGGCTATAGGTGAGAAGGAAAGTGTTATGAAAGAGAATGAAGATGGTTATAACAGTGATGAAGATGAAGACTATGTTGAAAGTGAAGCTGAAAGTGAAGATGAAAGTGAATTTGATATGATTGTTGATGGAGAAGAATGGGATTGGACACATGAAATACCAATGGAGACATTTGCTGACAAAAACAAAGATGGTGGAACCATTAATGAAACACAAGAAATGTATGAAGAGTCTGACCAAGATGAAAGTGATTTACACACTCCAGTTGAAAGTGATGATGAAATAGTTCACAAAAGGAAGTTTCCTACATTTAAAGTTGGTGAAAGTTGTGATCCTGTTAGATTTGAGTTGGGAATGCAGTTTACTGGCAAGGATCTTATTATGGATGCTGTTAGGGATCATGCTATGGAAACAAAGAGAAATCTATGGTTCAAGAAAAATGATGTTGTTAGGGTGGTTGTGAAATGTGCTAGAAGTTGTCCATATCATATGTTAGTAGCTAAAAGGAGTGGAAGTCAGTATTGGCAAGTTACTAGTTTACAAAAAGACCATGAAAAAGGTTAGTATTTTTATGAAAATTACATAGTATTGCTTGTCTGAACTACTGTATTCATGTTCCAAACCAATTTGTATCATCCTATTTTTATGCAGGGACTTGTGGAGGTGATTAAAGGACTAGGTGAGAATGTGGAGCATAGGTTGTGTGTTAAGCATCTCTATGGGAATTGGAAGAAAAGGTTCCCAGGAGCTGCAATGAAAGAGTTATTGTGGAAAGCAGCAAGAGCTACTACTGTACCAGATTGGAAACATGCCATGCAGAAACTTAAAGACATAAATCCAGAAGCATACAATGAGATGGCTAAGGTCCAACCTGAGCAGTGGACAATATCAGCTTTTAGCACCTACAGTCAAAGTGATTTGCAGGTCAACAATATGTGTGAGGCTTTCAACAGGGCCATTCTTGAACTTAGGGAAAAACTAATTATCACTTTACTTGAGGGTATAAAGTATTATATAACAGTTAGGATTGTTAAGCAAAAGAAAATGCTTGAAAGGTACAATGGTGACATATGTCCTAAGATTCAGGCTGTAATTGAAAAAACCAAAAGGGTTGCAGGGGGTGGAAAGCTACTTGGCATGGTGATGATGAAATGACCAAGTTCAGTGTGGCTAATGAGAGAGATACTTATATTGTGGATTTGGGAGCAAAGTCTTGTGTTTGTCGTAAGTGGGACCTAACAGGCATACCTTGTGCACATGCTATTGTATGCATTTGGTACAATGGATTACAAGTTGAACAATTTGTATCATCCTATTACAGGTATAACTACAATTAGCTTGTGTTTGTTATGCTATTATATTCAATTTATATCATTCTAACAGGTATGACTGTGTGTTTGTTATAGGAAATCACAATGTGTGGCCACTTACTCCCACATTGTGCTACCCTCAAATGGACCAAGACTTTGGCCAGTATCAAACACTGAGTTTATCAATCCTCCAGTCATGAGAAGGGCACCAGGAAGGCCAAAGAAACAAAGGAAAAAGTCCAATGATGAGCCAAGAAAGCCTAATGTATTACCAAGTCAGTTGAAGACAGTGAAGTGTAAAAAATGTCAAAAGTATGGACATAACACTAGGACATGCAAGGGTAAAAGTGCTGCTGATTGGCAGATACCTAAGGGAGGAAACAAGCAGAAAAATAAGAAGCAGAAATCACAGGCAAATGATGCTGATGTTGTTGTGTCTCAGGGATCTCAAGCTCCACAACCATCTCAAAACTAGATTGAAACTTAGGCTTGAAACTATTTTGGATGTAATGTTTGTTATCAACTTAGGCTTGCAAGTATTTTGGATGTAATGGTTGTTTTGGAATATCTGGTTTATGATATTCTGTTTTGGTTGTTATCACTTTTTTAGTTGTTATCACTTTTTGTGGATGTAATGACAATTATCCTTGAATACATAATTGGTTTCAACTTTATTATGACAGTATTTGGCAACTTTATTATGACAACTGCTAAACATAAAATGTCAACTGCTAAACCATTACATAAAATTCCATCAAAACTGCTAGAAAATTACATAAAATTCCATCCAAACTGAAACTAAAATCTAAATAGAAACAACCAACTGCTAGACCATTACATTCCATTCAAACTGCTAGAACATAATCCTACACATCAATCCCACAATGACCACAACTGCTACAATAGTTAATCCTTGCCAAAACTTTATCTCCTTTTTCAAATCTGCATAATGTTTGAGCTTCAAATTTTCCTTCTTCTTAGCTTCATCAATTCTTTTCGTTAATGACAAAATCACCTCCTTCGCACGCACCGACATTTCTTCGTCGTACCAATTGAAGAAGTTACACCCTTTTCTTCCCTGCAACTGAAGAAGATACACTCAACTTTAGTGTTTTACCAACAACGAAACTTTTGATTACTTTACGTCTAGATTTTACCTTGTATAAGCCACATCCATTGAACCTCCGCCCAGGATTCTCCTTTGTCCATGAAGTAGTGAGTGGTGAATCAATGTCACAAAAGCAACGAACTTGTCTTCTTCGCGATACACAGCTGTTGCTGGAAACGGCATAGGATTCCGACATTGAAGGACACGATAAGAAGTTTTTGGGATATTAGAGTTTTTTGGGGACGATGAAGAAAACAAGCTGAAGAAGAAGCAGAACGATGAGAGAGAGATTGAAATTATATTTATGTTTTTATTTTGAAAATATATTATCCAATTAATTTAAATAGAATAATACATTTTTAATGACATGGCAAAGCAAAGGAGCGCCTATTTTTGCCACCTCAGATAAGTTCTTGACACCTCAGCGTTTTTGGAGGGGAAAATGAGAATAAGGACTAAAACTGTATAAAACATTATAGTTTAGGGACTAGTTCGTTCAATTTTAAACCATAGGGACCAATTTCGTGAGTTGGCCAAAACATAGGGACCAAAAGTGTCATTAAACCTACTTTTTATGGTGGATTTATACTCTTTATGGTGGAGTATAATTATCGATGAAGACAATTAAAACTTATGTATTATTTTCAATTAAGGTGAAAAATATTGAGATTGGTTGAAAATATGCATGTTGAAAAAGTCACATCGCTTAGTTTTGTATATGAAGAGAGAGTTAAAGACTATATATAGGATACAAATTCATCAGAGCTGACCCAACAAATTTGGAGGCCTAAAGCAAAATTTAGAATATTTATTTTTTTAAAGTAAAAGTATATATTTACAAAATTTATATTATTTTTATTTTAAAATAAAAAACATTAATATTTTTTTAAATTATTATTTACTTTAATTAATTCTCTAAATAATATAAAATTAAATATATTAATTTAATCCTTAGTTAATATTTAAAAATTTTGTGTTACTTTTTACATCATCTGAATAATATGTATTAAATTTATTAATTTTATGTACTTCTTGAGTTACATAATAAAAGTAATTACTTATTATATTTATATAATTTAAGAATTATATTAAAAAGAGTATTATTTTAGAAATTTAATTTAAAATTATTCATTAAAAATAATTAATTTTATTAGTCTGTAAACAATAATAGATCTTAGTCAATTTTTTATGACCAAATAAAAATAGATAAAGTATTATAATCAAATTGTATATTATTTTTTCAAATAAAAAATAAAACATAACTATATCTATTTAACATTAATTTTAATTATTAAAAAAATATTTAATTTTTTTTAAATAAATTATTAATCATACCATAAATTATAACTGTATTATTACATCAATGACCAAGCTCTTTAAATGTATTGAATGATTAATGAAAGGGGAAGAAATGAGACTCCAAAACTTGGCTTAGTTAGATCGAACCACCTTGCCGGCAGTGTATATAATGATTACGCTCTACCATTTGGCTATTACATACACTTCACTTAAAAATATACATTTGCTGGTATATATTTGTTAATAAATTTATTTGGAGGTCTTTTATATAGCCCAAAAAAGTGAGGCCCAAAGCAAAGTTCTTGTTTGTCTTGCCCTTGGGCTGGGCCTGAAATTCATTGAACTCCCACCTGCTTAGTTTTATAAAAGAAGTGAGGATTTATATTCTTCATTTTAAGATACACTAGTAAAAAATACTTTAAATTTTTATTTGATATTTTTTATTCTCTTATACTCTTGTATTAAAGTGTTGTGAGATGTAATTAAATATTTGTTTTGAAGGGTGTAAATGTACTGAGGGCTATGTTAGTTGATGATATATTATGTGTTGTAACAATTTTCAAATAATATTATTCTTTGATTGTCTATTGACAACAACCGTGTTTTTTTCTCCAGATTTGGAGTTTTTACGATATGTTCTTGTGTTGTGATTGTGCTAATCTTTTTTCATTATCCTTTGTTTTTTCCCAACAACTGATATCAGAGCTTTTTGGTTCGATCTGGGGATAAATGTTCTTAGTATGCTCTGCGATTGCGATTGCAGTTTTGTCTGATCTTCCACCTCCGTTTTACAGTTTGGACTAGAGAAAATTGATGGAAGATTTTTTTTTTTTTACTTATGGAAAGTTCAAGTCAAAGATGTTTGATACAATCAAGATTACATAAAGTGTAAGATTATGTCGGTGGTTGAATAACTTCCTGCCTACAAGAAAGTTGCACTATAAGTTTTCAACTTAGTTTTTGAATTGTGAAATTCTTTGAGTGGTTTAACTTCAAGTGAAATTTATTCTTCATGATAAAGTATATGATTGTCGGTGATGACAATGTGAAGTTCTTATAGTGATTTAACTTCAAGTGAAATTTATTCTTCATGATAAAATATATGAATGTCGGCGATGACAATGTGAAATTCTTGAAGTGGTTTATTTTCAAGTGAAATATATTTTTCATAAGAGAGTATAATATTTTTTAAGACTATGATTATCGGTGAACACAATATGGAAATTCTTGGAGTGACGTAGCTTCAGGTGAATATAATTTTTATGGTAGAGTATGATTATCGATGAATAGAATGAAAGATGTATTATTTTCAATCAAGGTGGAGATTGTTGAGGTGGGTTGGAAATATAAATGTTGGTACTCTTCATGGTGGAGTATGATTGTCGGTGAAGACAATGAAAGCTTATGTAATATTTTCAATCAAGGTGGAGATTGTTGGGTTGGTTGAAATATACATGTTCAAGAAGTCTCACATCGCTTAACTTTGCGAATGAAAAGAGAGTCAAAAGTTATATATGGGATACAAGCTCTTTGAAGTTCCACATCACTTAGTTTTGTGAAGGAGTTGAGAGTTCAAACTCCAAGATGCATTAGTTAAAAGCACTTTAAGCTTGTATTTGACTTTCTCTATTCTCTTATACTCTTGTATTAGAGTGTTGTGAGATGTAATTAAATATTTGTTTTAGAGGGTGTGCGTATACTAAGGGCATGTGTTAGTTGAACGTATATTATGTGTTGTAATAATTTTCACATAGGCTTATTCTCTGGTTGTCTATTGACAACGACCGTGATTTTTTCCTCCGATTTTGGAGTTCACACGTTATGTTTGTATTGTGATTGTGTTTCTCTTTTTCTATGTTTTGTTTTTTTCTTCAATATCCATGCATTTCATCAAATATCTTTAAGACGAATCAAACTTGAAAAAATAGTATGAATAGATTTCACCAAGATAATGTCTAACTTAGCCGGTTCCTTGGAAAAATATTGACAAAATTTATTGTTCTATCGTCATAGTCATTTTGAAGCTAGATATTAGTGAAACGAACGCATTCATCTAAGTCAATTAATAGAAATAGATTCTCAATATTAATTACATTTCTTGTATTTCCTAAGTTGAGAAGATCATTCACTTGATCCAATTAATCCTTCAAATTACACAATGTAAGATCAATTGTGATCCTAAACAAATTGCATATCTCTGTTGTAGAAAACTGCAACTAAATTAGAATTCATTTTGATTAGGTATGAGTTCAATTGCTTTGTATAGTGAATAAAGATGAACAAAACACGCCACTATACAAATTCGCGTGCATTGTAAAGACCTCACAAACAACATTTTAAATATGATACTTTGAACAATTATTTAAATAATCATATAATTATAATACTTGAAGTAGTGTCTTATAAAATTGCCAATTGCTTCGTACTAAATTTTCAGGTAGCATTAAGCTCCATATACATGTAATTTGAGGTAGCAATGCCACGAGCGAATTCGTCGGTCATATAATATCACTAAAAATTGTAAGTACACCACATACGTATAGGCGATACTCTAGTATGATAAGATGGTGTAGCTACCAAGAAATACGTATAGGCGATACTCTAGTATGATAAGATGGTGTAGCTACCAAGAAAAACATAAAGACAAACCCTAAATTCAACTGTTATTCTTCTTTGCTCTCAAATCTCAAGCGACCTTTACATAATAAATTCGTATATGATTAATCAACTATAGCAACATGTAACATTTGAGCAAGTCTTCCATGACACAAAAATGTTAATATACACAAAATTAAAAGAGATAGTTTAATCACATCATTTAACCCTTGTAGCATAGTAGTTCAAACTCATGCAGCATAAGTTTGTGAAAGAATGTGAAACGATTACATTCATTTATTCAGGTACCTTAGCTGAAGTTCAAAATAGCTAAGTCTAGTCTAGGAACTCAGAACAAGTAGAGAAGAAAATCATACTACAGATGCAATGACTCAAAAATAAAAATTTAAAATACCAAATATACAATCTCAACTATTTTAGCAACACAAAAATTCAACTATGGCAACAATTTAGACCAAGCCACAGTCATTATTATCTGTATGTCACATTGGAGCTGACCTGTACCCATGAGCCTGTAGTATACAATCATGAGCACAAGTTCCTTACGGTGAGACACAGCTAGCTAATATCATTGCTCATCGGGAAAGGCGTAAATAACTTCGCAAATATCTTATCTTGACCAACAAACAAATTGAAATCAAGGGGGGCCTGGAACCCCAGGGAAGAGTTCAGATATTTTATTGAAGACATCCATGACCTGAAAAGTAAAGAGAAAGACGGAAATGTCGATTCAATAAAGACAAACATGCTTCCAAGAAAGACAAATTGAAGTCAAATGAGGATGACTATCATCATACCTCCTTATCATTTTGATATTTAGCAATACTCATTGGATTCTGTGAACACTGCAACCAAAACAAGAAGCATTCAGAGATTTGATATGAAATATTAATGAAGTGGTACTTAAACTAGAACTTACATCCATGATAGCTTCTTGAACTCTGGGATTTTGAAATGCCATCGCAACATCAGGATTGGCCATAATCCTTGAAATGACTTCTTCTGGAGAAAGCCCAATTTGATCTGATGAAAGTCATAATATAAAATGTTAGAAAATATTAAAGGAAAATGTAGAACGATTCACACTTGAAGAATTAATTAATTGATCCACCTCTCAAAAAAGACATGTCTTGTAAAACTAGAGACATAATAATAATAATAATAATAATAATAATAATAATAATAATAATAATAATAATTTAGAAAATATGAAAGGAGAATGTAGAACGATTCACACTTAAACAATTAATTAATTGATCCACCTCTCAAAAAAGACATGTCTTGTAAAATTAGAGACATAATAATAATAATAATTATTATTATTATTATTATTATTATTATTAAAAAACTTACCAAATTGTTGTTTAACATCAGGACTATTAAGGTCGAAATTCTTTAAGGTGTCCATCATTCGACTGTCCCATTCAGTGCCTCCACCCATCTTGTTTCTGAAACCAAGTAATATATAGGAGAAAGAATAAAGGTGTATGAATCTCTAGTAGCCAGAGAATACTGTTTACCAATATATCACTGGAAAATGCATTGATTTATATAACTGCAGGCACATAGAATGACACTTTAGGGAGAAATAACAAATAAGATTTGCATTTTTCTGCAACTTTAGGTCTAAAATCAATGCATAGGGAGAAATAATAAATAAGATTTACATTTTTCTGCAACTTTAGGTCTAAAATCAATGCCATGACAAGGAATCCAGACATAAGTAAGCTCAAATACCTGAGCCCTTATCATACGGCATATGAATCCTAGAGCTGAGGAATCCAAACACGAGTAAACTCAAAAGGGTTCCTTTTTGAAGGTAGAAGGGTTCGTTTTGAGCCCTTACCATAAGGCATAAGTAAACTCAAACACTTGAGCCCTTATCATAAGTCATATGTAAACGTGGGCCTTTATCATAAGGCCTTTTGACCTGAGGAGATGAGCAAACGTGGGCCTTTTGCAAACGCGAGCCACTTTTATTTACCAAACCAAAGTACCACCTTTTCACTTCATTTTGTGTTTTCAATGATTTGCATATGAAACAGTGAGAGTTCTATTGTTTTCATTGCTTCCTATAGGAATCTTTGAAAATAGAAAACAGAGGTAAGACAAGACAACATTTTTGTAATTAAGAGTGAATACAGAAAATGTTCCTTAAAAGCAAACAAACCCTTATTTTACAAATAACACCTGGATCCATGGAGCAAGAAAATATCAGTGGACGACAAAAAAAGGCTCGGAAGATGTAATATAGATAACTTACAGCATTACTTCAAGTTGTTGACGGTACTCAGGATTCTGCATCATCCCTGTCAAAAGCAGCAACAGTGCATCAACTATCCATCAGCCAAACTTATTAACATGTCATGTGGAAATTATCGTCTAGCAGTTGAAAGTGAGAAACATGACTTTTGAGTTTTGATCAACAGACTTAATTTAAACAACATAAATAGTGCTTCCATTATCATATATGGTACTAGTAATGAATGAAAAGACACACATATAAATGTGTCGTATATAAAGTATTGTATATGTGAGTATGCTCAAATGTGGTTGTGCATTAGTTATTTCAATGAAGGCACTAAACTAATGTGCACATTATAATCAATCTTATAACATTGATTGACATTGCATAGAACCAGAAGCAAGAAAACTGATAAGAGAATTACATTTGAAGGTAGAAGGGTTCCTCATTTCCTCAGGTAAAAAGCTGCAACAGTGCCCAAAAATTATGAGTCTTCTTTTGGATAAAAAGGAAAACAAATTGAATAATATAAACAAGCATGCAAATCTATAAATTTTCATCAAGGGGCCGTGACGCAAAACACATTGGAAATCTGTTTGTTCATTACGAGAATATAGGAATATGGGGGAGTGCCAACAAGCTCCACTCAACGGTAAGTAATTCAAAGAGCAGCAGCAAACCTAATACACCGTCTTTTGGAGATAAATGAAGTTAATGGGAAAGGGAAGTATTTCAACAGAAGCATCGGTTTTTGCAGAAAACTCATGAGGCAAAAATATCCAATACAAAGTGGGAAAGAAATAATAAAAGGCTCGGGTAGATCAATGTAGAGTATCATAGGTACTGTTGGTACTTGGTACTACTGTCATAAGCATTTCTAAGATTAGACAGAACAACACACTTAAACAATTTATGTAACCTTATCTGATATATTCAAAAACTAGGATTTACTTGAAGTTTAAAACTTATCCGAGTTCACTAGAAATGGAAAATAATCATTATTAAAAGATAAAAGGAGCTAATATTACGGATAAACCATCTTCTGCACTGTTGGGTCCTCCATCATTTTCTCTAAAGCATCCACTGATAAGGCAGATTTTCCTATCCAAAAATAAACAAGGTCACATTAAGAACATTTGGTTGCTTCATACAGGCACAGCAGCTAATTTATGACAACTTTGAAAGAACAAATATTACAAACACAAGGTGTTACATATTAACAAAAAAAAAGGTACAAATCAATTGCAGCCTATAATGTCAATCTGAGAAGAAAACAACGTGTCTACTAGTAATTACTCATGTGTGATTTATGACGTTTCAACCCAGGGACTGAATATGTAATCAGGGTGTTAGAAACCCAAGAATGGAGTTCCAAAGAAAGAACACTTCTTTATTAAGAAATATGATAGAGTAGGAGAGAGATTCTCTCAACTTAGATCCAACCACAGGGTCAAAAGTAAAAGATATTGACAAGAAAGGCTTTTATATAAAAGATCAAATCATTAAAAGTACAAGGACAATGGTAAATTTACGTAATCCTACGTAAACTCGATAATTACAGAAATATTAAATCAATATACACAACTATAATAACATTAAAAGTCATCTATTTAACAGGCCCGGTCTACATCCCGCCATTACATTTCCTTGAAATTAAGCTTGAATAGATGTATGATGTATCACACTACACATGGTTTTCAGCAATAAAGCAGATATGTACATATTTTAAATTTCAACCAACTCCTTACTTACGTGCAGATGGAGAACTGGTTGAATCGCCAAAACCTTGGTTAAAGGGAGTTCCATTTTGAGAAGCCTTCAATAATGTCCATTATTATAACATGTTAAGGGCAAAACAAATCACGAACATTTTTAGAAAAAACTAGAATCTTAAAAACTCACTTCAGCTGGAGCCCGGGCTTCCTTGAATGAACTTGATTCATCAACATCTTTAAATCTTTCAAAAGCATTCTTCTGCACAGTTTCTTCTGGAGACACATCTACAAAAGCTGCAATAAATAAATATTTATCAGGAAAATTTAACTTTGAGCAAATTTATATGGGCGCACTTCACAGTTTGTTATAATTCATAACAGTATGCGGCCATTACAAATGGCTAAATAAACTGGACCAGTTACCTAACATGATAGCATGCAAGCAAGGTTGAGAAAATAATAGGTTCGCACACACTCATGAATACTCCCAAATGATACAGACATAAAATGGAAGACAAATTCAACGAAAATTAAAACAGCTGATGCCTGTTTAGGGAGCACTCTCTAGTCTGTTAGAGGATACTTTCATGCAAGCAAAGCTTAAAAATAATGCAATGGCATATGCTCACTCAAGCTATTATAAGTTTATAACAAAAAAGAAAGCTGCAAGATAGTATTCATGGAAAGACTAGTAATGTGTCCAATGGTAGGCTGAACCAATCGACAACAGTCATTTGGACATCAAGATAAACAAATTACAAGACTTTCACCTGAAGCTCGGCATAACAACCAATTCAATTTAATCTTGTCTAACACGAAAAGAAATAACAACGGTACTAAATTAAATAACCAGGCATAAAAGTAAAACTAAAGAGTGAGTGGGCACAGCTTTGACCTAAATTCTTAAAGCCACATATACATCTCATAGTGGACACAAAATCACACAACTTATAAATTGCAAATGTAGTACATGTCATCCAACAAGTAGAAGAATGGGAGTCATGAGCAGAGATTGTATGTTACCAGATTTTTTTGGTTCGTTCTTTACTTCCACTTCATCTTTAACATTAATGTCTGGGGCCGGGGCTCCTGCTTCTACTTTGGTTGTAGGTATGTCTACTGTGACAGTAGATTGAGAGGCAGTTCGTGCAGGAGTTGCTTGAGATTGATTACCTGCAAAACCGGCAGGTGTAGCAGGCCCTGAAGCTGAAGGCATTGGAAAGGGGAAGGGAGATCCAGGGGAAAAGGCACCACTGCCGTATGGATTATTTTGTGTATTCATCTGGCCCATCATGGTCTTGAAAGCTTGTTGCATTGCATATTTCTGAAAGAAGATTAAAACACAAATGTTGAAATTGTATAAAAAGGGTACCGAAGAGTTACAGGGTTAGTTATTGCAGTTATACAAAGAAACCACAAAAGATAAGGTTTAACAGAACATTTGTTGACACTTCGTGTAAAATTTGAAGGTGAAAAAGACTTGGTCCTTTCACCCGGCCAATAAATCATTCGTCTGACTTGATATGCCCCCAATATCTTAAAGTAGAACTCAAATGACAGACCAGTTTACACCGAAGCCTTGCAGTAAAGCAAAACTCACCTTTAATCTTGAAGCTACCTGCCAAAAAGAAATGGCCCTTAATATATTGAACAAATAAAAAAGATGAAAAATTAACATCAATATATGTAAAACTGAGTTTTGACTATGGTTCTCACCACTGAAAATAGTGCAGAAAACCCAACACCAACGCCAATCCAAAAGAGTGGCGACCCTCTAGAAATATTGTGAACAAGTAAATCCAAATTAGAATATATAAGCAAAATTAACAAACAAAATCAAATAAATATCTATTTAAAATCATATGACATGATATAAAACATCAAGAAATTCAAAATGTGAAAGTAGGAATAGTGTGATTACACAGTCGAAGGTGGAGGCGGCGATAACTGAGGGTTAACTCCAACTGATGTTGTTTCTTGACTACTCGAAGAAGAAATGCTAGCAAAAGTATGCGCATTCACCTTCCCCTGCACTGAATTCCCAACATGTATTACTCATGCATGCCTCTTCAGAAATGAGTGTAAAACATTGAAATACATTCAATTTGTAAGGAAATTTTCATTATAACTATGTCGATTCAACTTCAATTTCAATATAATTTCATAACCTAATGACCCTATTTCTGCTAAGCAAAAATCATATTCATAACATTGAAAATAAAATACCAGATTTTAGATTTTGGTGAGATTTAGAAGCAGCCGTGGTGACATGAGAGGATGAAGAGTTAGCAGAAACGCGAAACGTCCCGTAAGTGAAAGGCTTTCTTCTTGAGAAGACGTATTTTGAGGAGGAATGTCCCAAAAGCAGAGGTTTAGGGGAAGAAACAAGGGCTAAGTTAAGATTCTCCATTTCGAAGCTATGAAAACTGAAATCGACGAAATACAGAAATTAGTGGTGGTTGTGAGATGAAGAAGCGAAAGAGATTTGAAAATTTTGAGGAAATTGAAGGAGTTGAGAGTGGTTCGTGGCGGAGTGAGAGTGGTGGAGAGTTTGGGTTTTGGGTTCGTTGTTTGCGGTAGGGATAAGTGAAAAACCGCAATTTATTATTTGGAACTAGAGAAATAAAATGCAGGTAAAAAGTTTTTAAATATGGAAAAATAAAAAAAACTGTGATTTTTTTTTTAAATATATCAAATACAAAATGGGCATTACTTTATTTACCCTAGCGAAGGTGAAAACTCAAATTTTGCACTTTGTATATTTTATAAATGTATTTTTTGGCGCAGCGGTTCTATATTTGTTAAAAACTGATTCGAATATGCATTAACAAAATTATTTTGAAAAGATTATGGAGTTGTATCTTCACATTAATCATTTAAACTATTTTGTGTTTTATAAGTGAATCATTCATCTCAAATGTTTTTAAATAATACTACCGGAAAGCATTTGGGAGATTTTGCTTTAGCAGTAGTAGTTCGGAAATACATTTCTGTAAGTTTTTAAGAGTGATTTTGTATATGCACCTTTGGAATAATCCCGGAAAGCATTTGGGAGATTTTGCTTTGGCGGTAAGTGTCCCAAATTTATATTTTATAGGTCATTTACACTAAAGGATATATTAACATTATGCAAATTATGCTAATGTATTTTAAGGATGTTATATATAAATTCAAAGAATGATACAAATCCAAACATTAATCAATTAATTGAAAACATTATCATGATATATAATTTGTTCACAAAATACAACTGTCACCAAAATACAAATATAAACAAACTATTATGTATATCTAACCGCTTGATTTCTCATATGCTGTCTGTACCCCAAGGTATTTTGTGCCTTGGCTAAAATGGCGTGTACGACAGTCGTACCAGAATTGTCTTCCTCAAATCTCATTTCTCTGTGGCATCTCTCGCAATCGTTGCAATACGATGACAGACCGACAACAGGTCTTGGGCTTTGTTGTCCCTAGCTTGTTCCTCTTCCAATATCTCCTGATGAGTTAGTCTAGGTGGTGTCTCCGCAACATCTGGTGTCATGTAAACAGGGTCGTCTCAAACAAATTAGAGGCCATATTCTAACATTTAAAATGATCCCTAATGAAAAATGGAAAAAATTTAAAACAAGCATCCTTATTTAAATTATAGGGTTAAATATACAACACCCCCTACAATGTAAATGAGTTTCGCTTTGCCCCTATAATTAGGGGTGTTCAAATCCAAACCGATCCAAATAAAAATCGTAAACCGATCTAAAAAAACCAAAAACCGCAAAAAAATGATTTTCTTTGGATGTATTTGAATGTATTTTATAAAAATCGTTCGGTTCGGATCAGATTTCGGATTGATTTTTCAAAATCAATCCAAATCAACCCACATATATATATTTTGTATACTTATTTTTTTTATTAGTATATATGATGTGTTAATTTAATATTAGATAATACTTATTTTTTTAAATATTATTTATTAGTTTGATTTAATCTACTTATTTTTATTATTTTCATCTTATAATATTAACTTTTGATATATTATATTATATATTATACCAAATTTATTATTTATTAGTACCTTTAGAATATTAATAAAAGCTATAATTTGTAATTTGGATATCCAAAAAACCGATCCAAATTAAACCGCATGAAATTGGATCGGATTGGATTGAATTTTTTTAATCAATCATCCAAAACTGAACCAAACCGCAAGTAAATTTATCTTTGGATCAGATGATATTTTACTTCAAAACCGATCCAAACCAAACCGCGAACACCCGTACCTATAATACTCTTTTTTTGGATTTCCCTGTAATATATTATTTCCCTAAGCGTACAATTTGAGCACTGAATATAGGGGGTAAATCGAAAATAAATATTACAGGAGGTCACTTGTGCGCTTAGGGGGCAAAAGACACAAACTTTTAATATTTCAAAGTGGGATCCACATTTTCTTAAAGGGATAAATCAAATTTCGCTAACATTGTAGATGGGTATCATATATTTAACCCTAAATTATATATCATTATTAACATAAAAAAATATCCGTTCTTATAAATAAAATAAAAAATAATTGTATTCTAATAATAACATTAAAATTAAAAAATAATAAACATTTAGCAAATATTCTAATTAATAATATTAAAATTAAAAAAATAATTAACAAATAACAAATTAAATCACAAATTAAAAAAATAACAATAAAGAAAAAGAAATTAACGATTAGAAAATAGATTTATATAAGCAAAATAATAAGACACTTTTGTCTAGTAGTAGCTAAAAAAATTACCTAATAATTATGATATTGATAGTAATGTACTATGTGCTTTATTTGAATTTGGTTTAGAGGTGTACGACTTATTATATTAGTATATGCTAATGAAGGTATTTGGGGTATCTAATTTATTTCCTCTTAATTTGAGTGTGAAAAAAATATGTTGTTTAAATTTTACTTTAGCTAAAATGAAGTCATTTTGAAATTATGGACTTGTGGTATAATATATCTGACATTTTTTATATTAAAATGTTTTAATTATATTTATATTAAACGAGATTGCAAAGCGAACTAAATGAATTAAATGAATTAAGATGTGTACCATAAAAAGGAATTGACACATGTATATTAGTCATTAAGTTACGTTGGATTCAATTAATTTTTAACTTGAGAACAGAAGTTGTCAAATTTTGGAGGCCCCTCTAATATAGAGGCCCTGTGTAGAAGCACATGATGCACTGCCTCATAACCGGCCATGCATGTAAATATGTGACACTCGATACAACTATTGGATGTATCTCTTGCAATAATTCGTGGATCAATAGTCGGCACACTGTGTGCATCATCTGGTACTAGATGACTATAGAAATCATCGAGTATGGCATCAGAAGACAGAATGTCGGAGGAGCAGACACGAAGGCAGGTATTGGAAAAATATGAAAAAACCTGAATTAGTGCATGACCCACTCAGGCAGATGTAGAATATCAGGTGCGAACCACAAGTCAATCATCCATAATATAAGGATATGTCGTCCAAGGGATGCATCTGATGGTGAACGTCGTATTGGCATAAGTAAATGTCATATGCTATAGTACAGTCAATAATCACACCGAACATCTTTATTGCTTGATTCCCTCTTAACAAAGCAAATACCCAAGCATTTGGCCAATCTTCAGTGATGTCCATCTCAGGTTCTCAATCGGATATGCGAGGAAAGTGATATGATTCACGCCTAAAAATGGTTCATATAAAATATTAGTAACAAGTGCAACACAAGTGTTATGAAAATATTAGTAACAGTAAAAGTTGCAAATATATTACCATAAGCAGTGTGCATCTTCTTGTATATTATCTTGTCTTCCAAAGACAATTTTCACCTAGTTTGGAGTAAATATAAATCAAACACATGGCCCCCAGTTGTACTCGTGGTGTAACACCCTATTTCTCCAATGCATAATTATAATTAAATCAAATATTTTTCACAACATTCACACATAGGATGTTACACATATCAAAACACACACCCGCTGATCATGTAACACTTAATTAAAATAAACATGCAACACCTGTCATGGCATACTCACCTTCAATTAGGGTATCATCGTAGTGGAAATACTCAATTAAAACACACCAATTTAAATCTCATAATAAATCTCATATCATAATTAAAAAGCATTAACTCGTAAGTCTTCTCCAAATGTTTATCACACCAAAACATTAAATACGAGAGCATACATTTTCTCTCATAAATCTCAATATAAAACAAAGAAATCACTCCACAATGTTACATATGTGAGCATAACCAAAGTTAAAACCAAGAAATTTAAAATAAATAGCTCCGGGAACAGGCTTCCACTCATAGCAACGACTTTACTCTTGAGTATCTGCACAATGCCCGTGCAAATGCAACATTCAAACAGAAGGGGTGAGAAATCACATTCAATAATAACAGGCATATATTGTAAGGTAGGATATCAATACATGGCATAATCTACACAATCTCAATTCACAGTATATCAATTACATTCTCACACCAACTCATCAATCACAACTCATTCACATACCAATCACGTTGTTAGAAAAATAACAAGAAACAACTTTCTACGCACGCGGAAGCATACCCACTAAAAAGAAAAAGAAGCAAAAATTCAAACAAAAACTCATAACATCATAATTCAACTTGTAAATTTTACAAGGACAAAATTACAAACTCTCTCATATATACAATTGCAATTTTTAAGGAAAAAATTGCAAACCCTCCCAATTACAGTTTTTGAACGGAAAAATTGTACACCCTCTCTCAACTACAATTTTTGGACGGAAAAATTGCAAACTCTCGCTCAACTATAATTTTTGAAAGAAAAAAATTGCAAACACTCGCTCAATTACAATTTTTGGACGGAAAAATTGCAAACTCTCTCTCAACTATAATTTTTTAACGGAAAAATAGAAAACCCTCTCAACAAATTATTTTTTAACGGAAAAATAGAAAACCTTCTTTAGACAAATAACTATCTAAATTCTCAATACACCCAAAAGACTACATTTTGTTGTTGCGTTGAAAACTAAAACTAACTATCTTTATTTATATTAATACTCAAATTCTATTTTTTTTCTAGTACCCGATGTGGAACTTAGATGAATATACTATTTGAACCAACAAATCTCCCTTCATCTAAAGTCTCACATATATTCACTTTGTCTTCAACTTCATATTCAAAACGGTCATTATAATTATAACGATATGTCATATTTGTAAAATTATTACTCTACAATCTTTTTATTTTCTTCATCCCTTAATCAAAATAATTGTTACTCTTCCTTCCTCCCTTGATCGTAACCTTAGCTTTGATACTAGTTGTTAGAAAAATTACAAACTCTTCCATAAAATTGCAATTTTTAAGGAGAAAATTGCAAACTCTCCCAATTACAATTTGTGAACGGAAAAATTATAAACCCTCTCTCAACTACAACTTTTGGACGGAAAAATTACAAACCCTCGCTCAACTACAATTTTTGAATGGAAAAATTGCAAACTCTCGCTCAATTACAATTTGTCGACGAAAACCCTCTCTCAACTACAATATTTAGATGGAAAAATTGCAAACCCTCTCAACAAACTATTTTTGAATGGAACAATAGAAAACCCTCTCAAAAAACTACTTTTGAATGGAAAAATAAAAAACTTTTTATAGACACATAACTACCCAAGTTCTTAATACACATAAAAGACTACATTTTGTTGTTGTGTTGAAAACTAAAACTAACTATCTTTATTTATATTAATACTCAAATTCTATTTTCTTCCTAGTATCCGATGTGGCACTTGGATGAATATACTATTTTACCAACACACACACACATACACACACACCCCAATTACACACAACGTCAATATCATGTGCATTTATCTCATTATGTATCTCGTACTTAAAATGCAACTCCATGTAACTCAATGCAACTCTGTGCATGTGGTACCAACTCAACAATAGTTCACTCAGGAATCAGGTCCCCTCTCTGAACCCATGAGCCCCCTCTCTGAGCTCCAAGCCCCCTCTTTAAGCTTGAGACAAGCTAATAGTCCCCTCTCTGAACTAGCAGACATGCCTCCTGACACAACTCTTATGATGCATGATCATATCATCAAATCAATGCGTTAAAACTCCTCTTTGATCCTAACATAAATGCATTAACAACTCAAGTAATCCCCTCTATGGATTACATCACACCAAAATCACAAAATACACATCATCGATCAACAATGCAACACAAGCATGTGAATAATTCATCTCAATAGAATTATATTTCAAACATACAACAATACAACAAACATAACTCAAAATAATCCACATTCACAACATTCCCATATTTCATACTTATTTTCAATGTTTAACATCTGGTCATAGCAACACAACTCGAGCACATATAATATTTCAACTCAATAAAATTATTAACTCACATACATGCAACTCACCTTTAACTCAATAATACACACCTCAACATGTATAATTTATCAACTCATACTCACGACTCATAAGTGAATTCATCATAGCATTCATTGTTAACATATCGTCCACAGTACATATAAGCTTCATCAATTAATCATATTAATACAACATATTCAGTCTCTAAATACATTATCACTTAGTAGGATATCGCGTTACCTTTCCAATGCTTCAAACAACACTCGATTTGGACTTTCGGAGCCAAAGTTACGGGCAAAACGATATCGACCGAAAAACACGAATAGCGGCTCCCGCGCTGAGCGCATCCCCCTGGACTGAGTGTTGTCGTGACTGATTGAATGCATAATTTTCTGCATTTTCATCTTTTGAGGCCTTCTGGACCTCCGATTTAGATTCCGTAAAAACTCAAACGCTAAGAAAATTAAAACCTATGCAATACCCTAATTATCTTAAGTTAATTCACAATTTTAACACAATTAAAACATCAAATCATTAATTTAAGGTTATGCCTAAAACCTTCGAAACTCTCAACAATGGCGAAATCATCGCAACACTAAAACAAAAAATACAGTCACACATAGTGCACGAAAATCATCAATAATCACGGCGCACAACATCAAGATATCATAAAAATTCAGAATTAAGCAAAATATCAAATGCCCTATTGGAGGTTAAGGACTCTTCTACCCTACCCCTCATGCATAAGCCCTTATTGAAGGTTATTTCCCCCCCTTACCTTAGATTTTTCCAGTAAAATTCTTCTAAGCTCTATCAATGGGTGTTCTTCATATGCCTTATCTTGCTTTTTCTCTTGCCTTATCCTCCTTTTCCTCTTTTCCCCCAAAAATTCTACGTATTTCTCAACTCCTTCTTCTAATTCTCTTTTTGCACTAAAAACCTAGTCTCCTCATTAGACTATTCCTACTTTACCCTTACTTTTCTCTCTAATCTCCATTTTTCTCTCAATATCTCTAAAACTTCTATTTTCTTTTATTTTATTTAAATAATAAAATCAAATCATTATTTTAATTAATAAAATAATTATAATTTATTCCCTCTTTCTCTAATTACTCTCCACGCCTTACTATAAGGTCACACACCCTTCTTCTCACCCACATTTATTTAATCATCCACATATAATAATTAAATAAACACATAAAATTAGAATAAAATAATTTTACTAAAATTAAGATGTTACATGTGGATCCTCTCTAAGTCGATGAAGTATGTCAGGTAGACTACATTGACGTAGGTTGCACTTTTGTCCACAAATATTATTGTGTCAACCAAGTACAAGAAGTATGACCTCAATGCATATTATCTATGGAACAAAACTCGTTCGTCATCACTTTCAACCTCAATTGTCACGACCAGGTGGTATTTGTATTGTTCCACCGGGTATGAAAATCGGGCATGCCTCTC
The DNA here is from genome assembly GCA_022829125.1 of Lathyrus tuberosus. Lineage (NCBI taxonomy): Eukaryota > Viridiplantae > Streptophyta > Magnoliopsida > Fabales > Fabaceae > Lathyrus > Lathyrus tuberosus. The sequence continues at coordinate 8,538,379 of JALAZF010000193.1, forward strand.
ATGGCATCAAGCTCATCTTGGGTATTGTTAGCTCCTAATTTTGACGCCTGATGTTGGGATAAGAGTCTCTCCCAAGAGAGAGAATATTTGAAGTATTTATGAGGCTTTGACAGAAGCGTGGTTATAAGAAAATCTAGTCGAAAGCCATCTTTCTGCTGAGAAGAGAAGATTTAAAAGACTTAGAAATATTTCTAAGAGTTTGGAAGAGTTTTTGACCGAAGACTAGGAAGTGTTGTTCGACGCGAAGGTTTTAAATTAAAAAATAGGAGGGAACGATTATTTCTATCCAATTCTGAAGTGGGACATGTAGCGTTCATCCAAGAGCCCAAGACATGCACGACGCCAAATGTTTCGTCCTGATTGATGACCCGTTAGTGGGTAGTTATTTTTCTACCATTATAAATAGCTAGTCTTAGGAATAATTTTGGGGGTGTTCCATTGTATACAAAATTCAGTGTGCTCAAAGTACTAGCGTAGAGAAACGAGTGTGTGAAAATGTATGTTGGAGTAACACCATTTTTATGATTTAATGCAATTTACCAAGTTCCTTTTATTAAAAGTCTCTTTTCATTTCATGCAAGTTAAATTTATGCATTTACCAGTCTTTTCGATTTAGCCCCTTTTTAAAGCCTTTTTACTTTTCAGTTACTTTAAGTTTCTTGAAGAAATCCTTTTTCACTTCTTTATCCTGTCGAAATATACAAGTTTGCGAAAGAAACCAATTTAGCACATGTCCTAGGATTTGTGTGGTCGATCCTGTAAGTTACTCAGTTCTTACGTGAAATTGATATACCAGCGGTTGTTTACCATTTTTTACCAGTAAACAAATTGGCACGCCCAGTGGGACCAGTGCTAAATAACATTTTTTGAAAAAAAAACGTAGAACCCTGTGTTTTGATTATCCTTTTTGTGTCAAGTACTTCGTTGTATATTATTAAGGAGTGGAAAGGTAGACACCACAAACGAAGAGCGACCAAAACGAAAGTATACGAGGAAAATGGCAAGTACTAACCAGTCAAATAGTTTAAATCCTTAAACTACGTCAGGCGTCAATGTAGAACCAATCCCAGGGTCTTCGACTGGAGGACCCGCCGTTCTTGCGCCTGTATCTGAAACTATGCCATTTATGGCAAGTTCGACTCCAACCCATTCTATTTCCCATACTGAACCAATTTTGACGTATGTTGGGCCAAGGGGACCCCCAGTGACTCCCCCTCCAATAGGAACGTCTACTTATCGACAATTTCCACCACCAGGCTTTTCAATGCCCTTAAATGGTCGAGAACAGCCTTACGGAATGCCAACTTCGATGATGGCAAATTTGCAAACCGCTCCCCCAGTATATTCAGAACCTGTGATGACATCACCTTTACAAGGGTCAGGATCTGGGATTAATATGGGTCAAAACAGCCAATTTTTAGGGATAGGATATTCAACCCAGATGCCAGGATTGACGAACACCACTGCAGCCTATTTAAGGCAGCAAATGGACGAGAGTAATCACCAAATGGTCCAAATGATGTCCCAAACCATGGGGGAGATTTTTCAACCTTTAATTCAAAACACTACCCAGACCAATCAGTAAATGGTTGCGCAGATGATGCACCTTGCGGATTTCTTTGGTGTGCCTTGTAACGCCCCAGTTTTGGTCCGTTTTATTTAATCGAGTTTAATTGATTATTTTATTATTATATTATTTTATTTTCGACTTTTATTTAGAAAAATGTTATTTTTCATCGTTATTATGTTTTATCGCATTTTGAGAGCGTTTGCGAGATATTTGAGTTGAGGGGTAAAATGGTCTTTTAGGGGATTAGATATTTTGAATAAATAGAAAAGTTGAGAGAAAAAGAAAGAGGAGAAAAGAAAACAGAAAAATAGAAAGAGAAGAGAAGAGAAAAGAGAAGGAAAGAAGGGAGAAGAGGAAAAGAGAGGAAAGTCGAGAAAACTCCGTCTAAAGCGCGAATAATCGGGTAAGGGTGAGAAGTTTCAATTATATCTTGCTTGTGTATGTATATGTGTTGTTTGTGGTGAATGTTTTGGTTGTTTTCAATATGTTTCCGTGTATGCCGTATTGGACGAAATCGATAGAAACCGATGTTTCTACGGTCGGAAAGTCGTATAAATACATGTGTTGGTTGGTTGTATGTATGTGAGCTGCTGTTTGCAGTTTCACGAAGTTTGGTTAGGTTTCGGTTAGTTTTCGGGATGTTTCCGTTGTTGTTTACGTTTAGGTTGAATTGTAGGAAATTGATAGAAACCGATGTTTTCACGGTTAGAATTCGAAATAAATTACGTAGTTGTATCGAGGAAGGTTAGGTCGTCGTATGTCGTGCTTTTTATTCGATTTGGTGAAGTTTAAAAATTCTGGTTTTTGAACGATAGAAATTTAATCGAAAAATCGAACGTCGTAGAAATTTCGTTTAAGTGTTCTAAATTGTTCTTATGTATTTGGTGTTTATGAGTATATGTTTGTTTCGGTGAAAATGTTCGATTTAGTCGAGTTTTCGGGGATTCGGGAAAAGGACAGCAAGGTTGTAATTTGAAAAATCTGGTTTTTTGTGAAAAACAGGGTTAGGGATCGATACATAATCCCAGGGATCGATCCCTACTGTGAAAATTGGGAAAAATGGAATTTTACTACAGCAGGGATCGATACATGCGAGTTAGGGATCGATGCCTACTGTGCTGCACCAGAAAATTCTGTTTTTCGGGGAAACTTCGGAAATTCATATCTTTTGATCCGTAACTCGGATTGGGACGTTCTTTATACCGTTGGAAAGCTAACGAAAAGCTCTTTCTATTAAAAATGGTTTGGAGGGTAAAAGATGATTTAATTAATTCGTGTTTTTGGAAAATAGTCGGGTGGACGGGTTTTTATCGCGTACAACGTGTGCGATTGATGTGTTATCGTGTTATATGCTTTTGATATGTAATGTGTAGCTGGTGTGTTGTTATATGATGTGAATATACGTGATGAGTTGTTGTGATATGGTGTCGATGTTGTGATAATATAGTTGTTGTGCGGTAAATACATTGTTTGATTTAATATCAATGTATGTTGTTATGGTGTATTGTGGGTAGCCTTTGTGGTGTGAATCCCTTGTGGAAGTAATTGTGATTGCATGATTGTTGTGGTTTGTGGTTTGTGATGAAATGCATTGTTATGTGAAATTCAATGTATGTTGTGTGGTGGCCTTTATGGTTTGAAATGCATTGTTTGAATTGTGTTGCAATGCATGAATGTGATGATGATTGGTGGCCGAAAGGCAAGAAAATGCTAAGTGTAGTATTTGATTATATATGCATGATGATTGATGTTGTGAGCATGCAATGTGAATGTCATGAGTCATTGTATGCCAAACATCATTGTGCATGGTTGAAACGTTCTGAGAGACAATTTGATTCTCGAGGGAATCTACTATAACATCGTGGGCCTCGAAAATACGAGGCGCTGCCTGAGGACTTAAAGCGATGATTATAGACGATTGTGGGCTCCTTTGGAGACTTAAAGCAATCCTTAACGTCGTGGGCCTCGAAAATACGAGGCGATGCCTGAGGACTTACAGCGACGGGTGAACATCGTAGACCCGACGGGGTGTTATTGGCTACGTCCCAGTAACGAGCGATGATTCCAAGAGTTCCTGGGGAACTAATGAATTACAAGGTTGGAAGTCGGTACCGCATGGCATGTGCATAGAGTCGTAGTGTTGATCTATGTGCATTGCATAAATCATGAGTCATTTGTGCATGAAATTGTGATTGTGATTGATGAGATGAAATATGTGCAATTGTATTGAATGGTATATGTTTGTTTGACATATGTGATTGTGAATGGATGCATGATTGGTGGAAAATCATGATTTGATGACTAAGTGTGGAAATTGTGCATTGATTTGTTATGTGTTGAGGTTGTGATGGCCTTGGTAATTGGATGTGCATATGTGATACATGCTATGACTTGGTATGCTTTATGTGCAAATGTGTAGTTATGTTTTTAAGTGTGATGTGTGAGGTGAGAATAACTGTGTATGTGATTTTATGTGTTTTTGCATATTATTATGCAATCTTGCTATAGTTGTTATTTCTCACCCTTCTGCTGGAATATGCTTTTTATGGCATAGTGCAGATTGTCAGCTTTAGAGGCTTGGAGGCTTTTGTGGAGATTAGTCCTCCGTTTCGTTGTCGTTCGTGGTGTCTGCTCTGATACGTAGCACGGGAGTCGGGGAACGTTTATTATATGTAAATAATTGTTGAATATATTTTGTATTTATATTTTGATGTTCTAAAACAGTTTATTTTGTAAAACAAGTCGGTTATGGATCTTTCCGCTTTATTCCATAATTGACCATCCTTTTGTAAGGAAAAGTTTCCCTTTGTGTTATGTATCAAAAATGTTGAGCAGGGATTGTATTTTATTTCTTTAAATGTGGCATCCCTGTTTCTGTCGGAAAAATAAATTTTTAGTTACTCTGATATTTATTATGTGTTATTTATTTCGCGATGGGAATTGGGGTGTTACATGCCTAACCCTCCTCGACACCCTCAGAGAGAGTATATCGCGGGGAACCATGAGGTGGTATTCGAAGAAGACCCCACTATTTACCAAAACAAACAAAATCCAGGAAATATTCCTCAGGTAAATTTACCAAATCAGGTAATAGTCGAACCCCCTAGGATTCAACAGCAAGTGCCTGTAGGAGAACAACCAATAGTGGTTTTGGTGAATAGAAATCAAGATGCTGACAACATCGTATAATAAGTTCGACGTAATGATGTGGCAGCGGATAACAATTTGGCAGCCATGGTCGAAAGGATAATGGTCTAAAATGGGGTAAGTTTTGGCCTACGAAGGCCAAATTACACATCTTCATTATCATAGTACATTCTCCAGACGAAGTTACCCCCTAGAACGAAAATCCCTAAGTTTACTAAGTTCTCTAGGGATACCACTGAATCCATCGTCGAACACGTGGCCAAATACGTGATAGAGTCTGGGGAAATCGCGAATAATGAGAACATTAGGATAAAATACTTTCCAAGTTCTCTGACAAAGAATGCCTTCACGTGGTTTACAACTTTGCCACCTAATTTGATTCGCAATTGGACCCAGTTAGAACGGTTGTTTCATGAGCAGTTCTATATGGGACAAACGAAGATTAGTCTGAAAGAGTTGGCTAGTATAAAATGTAAATTCATTGAGCCAATAGATGACTACTTAAATAGGTTCCGACTCCTCAAATCCAGATGCTTTACTCAAGTGCCAGAGCATGAGTTAGTCGAAATGGCCGCTGGAGGCCTCGATTATTCTATTAGAAAGAAATTAGATACGCAATATCTAAGAGATATGGCCCAATTGACCGATAGAGTTCGACAGTTAGAACACCTAAAAGAGGAAAAAGCTAGGGCAAATAAGAACAAAAGGGTGTCTTACGTCGAAGTTAATGACGACGACGAAAAATACGAAGGCGAGATCGATCTTGCTGAATTGAAGCAAGGCCCACCTTACTCTTGTAAGTTGTTGGCCCCCTCAAATGGGAAAAATCCTGTCGAAACTGAGAAAAATGACAAATTCCCCAAGAAAACTTATATTTTCGACGTTACTAAATGTGACGAAATTTTCGATTTGTTAGTTAAGGATGACCAGATGATAGTACCACCTGGCGCTAAGATGCCTCCGTTAGAACAAAGGAAAAAGAGAGGGTTTTGTAAATATCATAATTTCTTGGGCCATAAGACTTCTCAATGTTTTCTTTTCAGGGATCTTGTTCAAAACGCAATCCAAGAAGGAAGGCTGAAGTTTGGAGAGAAGTCCAAAAGTCAAATGAAGATCGATTCAGACCCCCTACCAGTAGCTGATGCTCATTATACTGAGCCAACGGAGGTCCATATGGTCAAGGTTGCTGAAGGTCTCAATAATGATGTCAATATGGTTGAGATTACTGATGATTTCAACAACAAGGCAGTCATGGTCAAGGTTACTGAAAATCTCGACCAAGAGTTCCTGAGGAGTCTTGCTACTGTCGAAGGGCTCACCAACAACACTACTGATGGTGTTGAGATCACTAAAGACGCCAACAAGGGAGTTGTTGAGGATTCCAGGTGGATGTTGGTAACAAAGGAAACTGCTGATGGTTTCATTCAGATGGATAAGGCCGCTGAGGGCCTGTAAGTGAAATTATGCAAGCTTGACATTACTAAAGATGTTAAAATGGAAGTTAATATGGTGGAAATCTCTGAGGAGGGACCAATGGAAGTCGGTGATGAACGCCGACAGGAAGAGTACAACAAGCTGGCCTTCCCGAAAGAGGAAGAAAATCTGGTCGATTTTATGCACAGATGTCAGAGGAAGGGATCTGAAGTCATGTTATGCCCCAAGTGTAGTACTGTGTTCGACAAAAAAAGCAGTGTAGAACCTTGACGGGGTGTGAAAGGCCAAGCAGAAGTGGGAGAAGACCAATCATGGCCCCAAAAGTTTCGACCCTAGGAGGTCTGCGTCGAACCAGGAATAGTAAAAGGCCAGAGACCAGGAGCAAGGCCTGCTACGTTCAAACCATTTGCTGAACTGTCTAACGGCAAATGGATAAAACCAAATGCAAATAAAGAGAAAGGCCAACAAAGATGGAAAGATTTCGACGTCAATAGAGGCTCTTCTCTTACCTATCGCAAGGAGTATCAATCTTCCAACAAATCGGCCCACATTTCTGAAAATTACAAGGGAAAAAATCCCATGTCGAGGTCGCAGTGGAGGAGAGAACAACGAAGGAGGAAAGCCCAAAGGGAGGCTGAGTCAAAAGACAAGGCTGAATCAAGCACAAATTTACCTGCCAAAAGTAACGGAAAGGGAAAGACAGAAGTTGTCGAGAAGTTGCCCATTGGGCGAAAATAATTCAAAACTGAAGTCGAAATAGCCAAAGAAAAACATGATCAGGCCATAGCAGAAGAGGAGATGATGATAGACAATTTCGACTCAGATTCTGATGCTTCGTTGGACCTCATCGTGAACGTGGTCTCAGTACTGCATAGGGAATTTAACCAGATCACAGAGGTCGAAGAGATTGATGCCTACACAGAAGCAGAAATGGCGGCACATAAACTAGTGTTCTACTACATAATGAACAATGGTTGCGTCGAAGAACATAATGCCTTGTTTGAGCAGCCAGACGAGGCTATGAAAAACCATCTAAAGCCTCTATTCATCACTAGGAAAGTTGAGAATATTCCAGTGAACAAAATCTTGGTTGATTGTGGCGCTACAGTAAATTTGATGCCGCACTTTATGCTAAGGAAGATTGGTAAATTCGACACGGACACCAAACCACACAACATGGTGCTGTCGAATTACGAAGGGAAAATTGGCACCACTCTTGGTGTGATACAGGTCGACCTGACTGTTGGCACGGTTACAAGGCCTACGGTTTTTATGGTGGTCAAAACCAAGGCGAATTATAATCTATTTTTGGGGCAAGAATGGATACATGGAATTGGGGTTGTACCATCTTCCATGCACCAAAGGATCACCATATGGGGCCATACGACATCGTCGAAAACATTGAAGCTGATCAAGGGTATTTTAAGGCCCTAATCTACCACCTTGACAGACGCCAGTTTTATAAGTACTTGGCCAACATTGCTCCATGCAATCCGGCCGACTTTGCTTTTACCCCAGATAATGAGGCATATTGCTCATTGCATCTGCACCCCGTCAATGGATTTAGATGGGACAAAGAGGTGGTAGGTGAGGATGATTTCGCATATCCTACGCATGTACCTGGAATAACCCCGACAGGTTGGGGAAGTGAGTTCAGTGATGATGTCTGAACTCGAAGTGATGAGAAATATTTCGGTTTATATAGCCGAGAACAAGTTACAAGAGGCCTTAGAGGCTGAAGTTAAAAACATGGCTGATAAGGCCATCATTGATCCAAGCAAAAGAGGTCCTGGTAAGGACTTCGACCCAGAACCACCTGATCAGGTTCGGGATGAAAAAATCGACCTGGGAGAGGGGCAAATAATATTTGAATGCTAGCACAAGATCCACTTGAAGAAATCGACCTGGGAGAGGGGCAGTGAAAAGGCCTACTTACATCAGCGCTAACATTACTCCGGAACTCAGAGTCGAAGTAATCCAACTACTGAAAGAGTTCAAAGATTGTTTTGCGTGGGATTACAACGAGATGCCTGGTCTAAGCAGAGAATTGGTCGAACTAAAGCTATCAATCAAGTCTGGAAGGAAACCGGTCAAACCAAATCCCAGACGGTTTGCACCAGCAATCCTCTCGAAGGTCAAAGAGGAAGTCGAAAGGCTTCTTCGTTGCAGATTTATTCGAACTGCCAGGTATGTCGAATGGCTTGCAAACATAGTGCCTGTTATAAAAAAGAATGGGACTTTGAGGGTTTGCATTGACTTCAGAGATTTGAATGCTGCGACCCCAAAGGATGAATACTCAGTGCTTGTGGCGAAAATGTTAGTTGATTCTGCTGCTGACCATGAATACCTTAGCATGCTCGATGGGTATTCTGGGTATAACCAAATATTTATTGCTGAAGATGATGTATCTAAAATGGCGTTTCGATGCCTTGGGGCTTTAGGCACCTACGAATGGGTAGTTATGCCTTTTGGCCTAAAGAATGATGGGGCAACATATCAAAGAGCAATGAATACAATCTTCCATGATTTCATAGAAACTTTTTTGCAGATTTACATTGATGATATTATTGTGGAGTCTGTTTCAGGGAAGAATCATATTGACCATCTTCGACAGTCATTCGAAAGGATACGAAGACATGGTCTCAAAATGAATCCTCTCAAATGCGCTTTTTGTGTGCAGGCAGGAGACTTCTTAGGCTTTGTGGTCCACAAGAAGGGGATCGAAATCAATAAAAATAAGACCAAGGCCATTATGGAAGCGAAAGCGCCATCGAAAAAAAATGAAACTGCAGTCGCTGTTGGGAAAGATTAACTTCTTGAGAAGATTTATCTCAAATCTTAGCGGGAAGACTCAAGCCTTTTCACCTCAACTCTGGTTGAACAAGGAAGGATTCGACTGGGGACAAGCTCAACAGGAGGCTTTCGACAAAATCAAAGAATATTTGAGTCATCCTCCAATCTTGGCACCACCTTGTAGAAGTAGGAGTATGAGATCGTACATATCTGCGTCGGACAAAACCTTAGGGAGCATGTTGGCTCAAGAGGATGAAAGTGGCGTCGAAAAAGCCATTTATTACCTTAGTAGGGTTTTGAAAGATGCGGAAACTAGGTATAGCATGGTTGAGAAATTATGTTTATGCTTGTATTTTTCTTGTACAAAATTAAAGCAATACATAAAGCCAGTTGATGTTTATGTTTCGTCTCATTTCGACATTATTAAGCATATGTTATCTAAACCTATTTTGCATAGTCGAATTGGTAAATGGGCCTTGGCATTAACTGAGTACTCTCTAACGTATAGACCTTTAAAGGTCGTTAAGGGACAAATGGTAGCAGACTTTATTGTCGACCACTCTATAAATGAGAACGTGTCTAATTATCTTGAGCTTAAACCTTGGAAATTATATTTTGATGGTTCAAGTCATAAAGATAGCACAGGTGTAGGAGTCTTGATTATCTCTCTTAATAAAATCCCAACAAAATTCAAATATAAAGTTGAAGGTGTATGCTCGAATAATGAGGCTGAGTATGAAGCCTTAATAGCCAGACTGGAAATTTTGTTGGAATTGGGGGTAACTCGAGTTGAAATAATGGGAGACTCAGAGTTAGTTATCAAGCAGATTACAAGGGAATACAAGTGTGTGGAAGAGAATCTCATCATGTACTTTGTTATAGTCAATATACTACTGAAATAGTTCAAGATGGTGAGCGTACAACGGATTTATTTCCCCAATAAAGAAGAAGAACTTTCCCAATTTATCCAAAACATTTGTCTAAGCTAGGCTTATGCTTTGGTTTTCACCTTTGAATACTAGACCCCAGCTCTTTATGCAGGAGTCCCCGGAGAAGTCAGCTGTTAGACGACAGAATTCTTAGTCACTAGAGTTGTTATTGGTCTTTGAATACAATAACTTTGTCATTTTCATCTGATTCTTGGAAGCGGAAAAGTTTTAAGAAAACACAAAGATGAACTAAGTTTTACTCTAGTATCAAGATGTTTCATGGAATCAAGTTGGTACCGGAAGAGTTAGTAGTACTGTATCTTTGGCTTGGATTTGCCATCTCCAGTGAAAAGAAGATTGCCCCGGTTATCCTTGATGTTTGGGTTTCAGGGTGTTGGCTTGTGTTATCCTTTCTTATTTCCTGTTTTGCGTCGTTCGCGTCGTTTCTAGCATATAGCTAAGCATATGCATCATACCTTAGCATCTTTGCATCTTTGTGCTCTGTTTTGCTTGTGGTCTGTTGTTTGTGTTTGTCTTTATTTCCCCAGTGAAGTAAAGATATTCCCGGTTTGCTTTGTGTCGTGTTTGTTCGGTCTTAACCTTTGCGCGCCAGATTTGAACCTTTAAACCTTTTGTTGTTCCCTAAGAAGTTTAACATTAAAGATTTTGTAAAACTGTTCTTGTTTGAATCGTGTCAAACTTGAACTTGAACTTTGTTTGAATTGTGTCAAGCATTGTCTTCTTGTTTTAAACTTGTTCTTGTTTGAATCGTGTCAAACCTGAACAGAGTCTTTGTTCGAATCGTGTCGGACACTGCCTCTTGTTTAAAACTGTTCTCGTTTGAATCGTGACAAACTTGAACTTGGACTTTGTTTGAATCGTGTCAAGCATTGTCTTCTTGTGGTCATGTGCTTGTGTATAGATATCTGATAAGGACTGATTTTGAATAAAACTGCTCATCCCCATTCAACAAAGTATTCAAGTACATTCAAAAGAGGTCCATCAATAAATGAAATACAAGGGAAAGATGAATCCATCAACAAGCCTGATGGTAACCATTAACAACAAATTACAAGAAAAAAAAGAACATCAGTCTGATAATTCCACGTCCTTCAGCTTATCACTTGTGTATTTGATCTCCTCAAAGAGTATGCGAGTACGCTGGTGATTCGGCTTTTCAATAATCTCTTTGATCAAAACATCCCTTTTCTCAAGAGCCTCAGTTAAGGAACCCATATGCAGCATCAAAGCTTTGTCATCGTACACTCCTTTTTGTCTCTTTATGCCAGCTTGCGTCTTGAGTATCTCCTTTTCTATCATGACTTCTTCAAGCTCTTTCTTGGTATTCTTCAGCTCTCTTCTAGCTTCTTCTAACTGTTCTTGACTTTTACCGAGGCTTTCCCGATACTTTCTCCTCTGCTCATGTGCCTTCTTAAGCTCTTCGTCTTTAATCTTCAACTGTTCCTGTAACTCAGCATTTTCAATTCTGACATCATCCCATGCTCGCTGGAATTTGGCCAATGTATCTTTGGTCTGAGCTAAGTGTTGCACCCCAAAATTTGCTCTCCTTACTTTAGTTCTAACTGGCTTATGTTTCATTTCATTTTTGCATTATCATGTGTGCATATCATGGGTTCTTAGCATGGGGTCAAGGTGCCTGAGGCAAGTTCAAGAGGAGAAGATTTTCTTCAAGCAAGAGTCCTTGTATTGTCCAAGAAAGCTTAAGTGGGTCACTCTCTCCTAACCAGTGCAGAAATTAGGGTTTTGAGATTCTTGGGTTTATTGCTCCAATGGGCAAGCTTCTTGGGTTTTTATCATCATCAAATGGCATATCCTATCTTTGTTGGAGAGGATACACATCATATTCAGAGGAATTTGGATTTGGAGACTGTGTTATTTCCTCCTAGACTGAGGGTACCTAAATTAGGGTTTGCTATAAAGTCAGTTTATTTCTGATTTCTTGGGCAAGACTTGATTCCATGGTATTCCTTAGGTCCCTAAGTATCTAGGAATGGAAGATTGTCCATCAGTTTGGCTCATGAGAAGTTCAATTGGCCAATGGATTGGGAATCAGGAGAATTGGGGAAAAGTCAACAGTGAGAGAGGAAGTCAACTGTGAAATTTTGAGGTTCTCTTCAAAGTTTTCAAGGTCTCACATCCTCATATGGTCTTCAAGGGTCAAATTTCATACCATTTATCAAAAATCAAGGGTTGGTACAAAAGTTACTAAATATGGAAATGACCTATAATTTGAAAGTTTCCTTTTTGGGCAAGTCCTTACACTACATTCAACTTGACTTTTCACCATCAAGAAAGCTTCAAATGAATTTTCCTTAAACATGAAAGTTGAATATCTTTTTCTCCCCTTTCCAACAAGTACTAGTGGGTTTCCATATCATTTGTGAAACTCAAGTTATGATCAAAAGAAGGCAAAGTGGTTTTTAGGGTTCCATTTTCACAACTTTTGCATTTTGGGACATATGGACCTATAATTGATTCCATTGCTTCATGTCATATTCTAACCTCAAAGTACAATCCCCAAGGAGAATTTTTGGCCTTTGAATCAAGTGGATCCATGGTTTATTCTTCACTTATTTTCCATTATTCAAAATTGCAAGAGACATCAAAATTCATGAATCAAAAGGTTTCAAGGCCCAATTCAATTCAGGTGTGATTAGCAATTGTTGAATAAGTGATCCACCATGAAACATTTGGATATCCATGCATGGAGGAGGGTGTATCTCACATAATGCAATTTTCTAAAATCACCCAAAACTCATTAAACAAAGAATTACCAAGGCCCAAGTGATCTTCAATGGTTTAACCTAGCCTATTTAAACTTACTCATGCTAGGGTTGGGAAACGATACACGTGAATTGGAGGAGAAAAAGAGCTTGAACCCTAAAAACTTCTCTCATTCGTATCTCTCCACCAAGAGGAGCTTTTCCAAAAATTCTTCCACAATCTTCTTTCTGGGGATCCACAGAGCACAAACCAACCATCCTTTGAAGCTAACAGTGAGAATACGTGGTGCATAGTCTCAGGTTAGTGATATTTTTGATGATCACAAAACTCTATTTTTAAATACGCATAATGTTGTGTGGCATCTATGGATCATTCTGATATATTTATTTTTGAAATTGGACGTGTGGTTTGATGGCATCGTGTGTTTAAAGTTTTGGAACCCTAGCTTGTTCTCTTCGTTTTTCATTATGCATTGGTTATTTGTGAATTTGGATTGGACATTCATGATCCTGGTGAAAATCTGGACAAAATGGTATATTCCTGTGCGTTTTCTGGGTGCCTTTAAGTTGCAAGTGGCCGGAGAAGGTGGCCGGAACCCTAGCTCCGGCGGCTGGTGAGGGTTCCGGCGAGGGAAGAGGCTGGAGGTAAGGGACGAAATCTGGGTCGTCCGTGGCTTGGATCCAAGGGCCATCATGCTGCCACGTTTTTATTTTTTTAGTTTTTATTTTAATACTTGCGTGTTTATTACCCCATGATAGTTATCATGTGACACCTAATCTGGTCCACTCATGTGTTCTACTTGTTGACTTGATGATCTAATTTGGCACGTCTGATGAATCACATGGTCCTTATTATGCCAGCCATTAAAAAAAAACATGTGCCAGTCACGTGGTGTGTGTATGGTACTCTGAATGATTGCGTGTGCGTGAACGTATATTAACTATGGTGTATTTCTTAATCATGGTTGTTGATCATTATTACTTGGACTTTGTTTGACTTAATGGGGAGCGCTAGATTGATCTGAGGGATGCTGGTGAGTCAACTGGTTGACTGGGTTTCACATGTATCTTTTATTTTATTTTTTTCGCTGATGTCTATGTTGGGCTGGGCCTTGTTAATTGCACCCCCCCACCTAAGCCCTTTATTATTTTCAACGTGTTTTATTTACTGAACACACCCCCTTGCATATTTCTTCATTTTAATTTTATTTAATTTGCATTAATTCATTTTTAATTTTTAAAAATAGTTAATTGCATTAAAAAATTCCCAAAAAATTCATGCATCATATTTATAATTTTATAAAATTTCACCAATTTTTATTTTTTATTTTTATCTTATTTTTATCATCTGAAATAAATATTTGTTTATTTTCTTTTTGAATTATTCATATCATGCATACCTTTAACTTGTTTATTTTATTTCTCTGCATCCATAAAACATTTTGAACTCATTCCTTTTTAATTATTTCACCAATACACTGAAATGCATTAAAATATTTTTCTTTCATTTTTAAAATCATCTCATATTGCATTTCAGTCCTTTTCTTTAGCACATTGAACCATATTTCTCATATGAATTTGCATAATTGTTTGAGTGACTTTTATTTTGAATTTTTGCATGAGTTTTGGACATGTTGTTTGCTTCTGGTTGAGCTACTTTGATATTTAATTTGGTGATTTTAGAAGGTGTGTTGCTAATTGTCTAATTGCTCTTTGTGTGAGATCTTCTTGTATGCACATCCTTAATCATGTCTGGTTACCTGTTTGAAAAGGCACTTGTGCCACTGTTTGGGATTGCTTCCTTGAATTCATGAATCATGCTTGGATTGTTATAGCTCACTTGGTTATCAGTATATGTCATTGCTTGGGGTTCCATTTGTCTCATTTCTTTTGCTTATGTCCGTTTGCACTAACCTTTTATGCAGGGTCTGTGGTAAGTTATTTGAGGGTGTGGATAGTTATCCATGTCCACTCTCACTCTTTTTGTCTCTCATATTTTCTTTTCTTTAGGCTTAGGTTGTCGTCAAACCTCACTAACCGTAGGTCACCCATGCATGATAACATTAGGACTCTTAGTTTCCCTTTAAAGTTTCCTTTGTGTCTTCTCTCTTCTCATCTCAAAATTTTTTGAAAACACTTAATAAGGATAAAGTGTATTACGCACGAGCCTTAAGCGTGGGGAATGAGAAATGAGGGGCTTCCTCTCATCTTTCTAGAGTGCTTAGCGAGCGTCCTGTCTTGGGACGATGCGTTAAGTATTCGCCCCTGTGCCCTAGACTTTGGTGCAATGCAAGTTATGAACTAACTCAAGTCACTTCTGTCCTAAAAGATACAAACAAACTTCAAACCTTTTTAGTCCTTCGGGATTGTCAAACTAAAGGCTATTTTCAAAAAGAGGACGTTACCTTCCGTCTGAGTCGCAAACAGGCATCGACCCTAACTGCCGGACGCGAACTTAACGTCGCTCATAAAAAACACAAAAAGAACTTGGTCCGAACTACGTTGACTCTGAATTTCCCATTGCACAAAGGGAGTACGTAGGCCTAGGACGTCGATGTCCTACCGAGTCTGTTTTTGTCTTCCCCTTCCTCGTGTCAGTACAACCATAGATGATAGGATAATTCACCCTTAGATTAGACAACAAACGTGGATCCCATCGAGTACGATGGACGCGTGGGGTGCTAGCACCTTCCCCTCGCGTAACCGACTCCCGAACCCAGGTTATGGTTGTGATGCCCATTCTTTTCCCTCTTCCTCAGGTTTATGCGGTGTTCCCTTTCCCTCTCTTAGGATAAATTTACACGGCTGGCGACTCTGTTTTTCCGCGCCACTCTCGCGTTTGTACTTGGATGAAAATCCCGGGAGTGGCAGCTGGCGACTCTGCTGGGGAAAACGGTTGACCTATGCTGGTCCATCCCCTTTAGCGAGTCAATCCTAGCATTTGCTTGTCTTTGTTCTCTTTGGGTGTTTTTGTTTTTGTTTTGCTTTATTTGTTGTATTTTATTTTTACCGCATTTTCTGCATTGCATTTCATTTTTATTACTGTCATACTGGATGTTGTTGTGTTGTGCTGGCTGTTTCTATTTTGCAGGTTGGGTTGTTCTGAGAGATAAGCCCAATACCCAGGCTTGAGTACACCCTAGGACTAGAGTGGAAAGTAATGGGACCTACGTGTCCGCTTGGTATGTTTGTGTGTTCACGAAATTCACAACCAGACGAGGCTATCTTGGGACGCATTCTAACGTGTGTGCCTTGCGCATGTTAGGATGTCGATCTAGAGAGCTGTCGACTCTGGTGACCGATCATCGAGGACCTTAGTGGAAACATCCCTCTTTAGTGGTGACAGTGGCAGACCACATCCTGTGGTAAACCCATTCGTACCCGAGGGCCCACTTTGGAACTCGCATAGGATGGCCCCTATCTTTTGAAGAGAATCGGTGGAGGCACTCCTCGATTGACGATAGTACTGTACCCCGAGGGATGAATGTATTATGGTTTCTCGACCTCAGTGCCAGAAGCTGAGGACCTTCCGTTTTAGAGAATCAGTTGAGGCCTCCTCGATTGATGATGATGCCAAACCAGAAATGGTGAACGTATCATCATTTCTCGACCTGAGAGCCCGGGATACTGAACATCCTAGTACCCACACTTGAGAGGGGATGGGTGTTTGCAGGTTTGCAGGTAACCGAGACCTTCAACCTACCCGGTTTTTCTGGACTTCTCATCAATGTTTGATTATTTGGGTTCCTGGTTATCTCAGTGGTTCGGTATTTTGGAATTCTGGTTTTCTGGGTTGTGGTTCTCGTTTAGTTAATAGTACAGCACATCCAGCAATGTTGCCTTGATCCCATGTTTGCATGAGCATATCATTTTCTTGCATTCTGATATGTTTGACATTTTTCAGGGCTTGCATCTTACTCTTGATTTCGGTTTTCTGAGGTTACCTTGGCATGGATGCCCAGAGAAAGAAGACTGTTGCCTATTCGTTCCCAGATCCGACCTTGACATTGATTCACAAGCTGATTAGTATGGCTGGTCCCGGAGTTCGTACAGAGTTCAGTGGAGGGTATGGGAGACTTATGAAGCTTGTCTATAATATCTCCAAGTATGAGAAGGATGTCATTCATACACTTCTTCAGTTTTACGATCCGTCTTTGCGTTGCTTCACTTTCCCAGACTACATCTTGGCCCCAACGTTGGAGGAGTTCTCATTTATTTTGGGAATCCCCATCAGGCATGACATAGTATTCTTTTCTGAAGAACACCCCGGGATAAAGGAAATGGCTATTGCTCTTCATATTGGTGAATCCGTTCTGAGCAGTAATATTGAGGAAAAACAAGGAGCTAAGGGTTTCTTATTGAAGTTCTTGTTTGATCAAGCTTGCATACATGTTAAAGAGAAGAATTGGACTGCTTTCCAAGCTATTCTGGCTATGTGCATCTATGGGATTGTCCTGTTTCCCAATGTTCCTGATCTGGTGGATATGCATGCTGTCAAAATCTTTATTTCAAAGAATCCTATACCTACCTTGCTAGGTGATGTGTATCACTCAGTCCACTACAAGAATGAAAATAGGCGGGGAAAAATCGTGAGTTGTTGTCCACCACTCTTATCTACTTGGTTTCTGAGCCATCTCCCCGAAACTGGCGCTTTCGTTGATACGAAAGATTCTCTGAAGTGGTCAAAGAGGTTAATGGGCTTGACTGCTAACAACATTGTCTGGTTCAACCGTGACTTGCTAGGAATAGAGATTATTTGCAAGTGCGGAGAATTCCCTAATGTACCCTTGATAGGGAGAAGAGGTGGAATTAACTATAATCCTTCCCTTGTTATCAGGCAGTTTGGTTATCCTTTGAAAGGTCCACCTGAAGAGCGAGATGTCAGAGAGTCCTTATTCTTCAATGGTACTGAGGATCAAGAGATGATAAGGAAGATTGTGAATGCTTGGAAGCAGGTGACCAAGAGGGGAAAAACTTCATTCGGAAAATGTAACAACCGGGCTTTCCCTTCCTATAAAGAGTGGATTAAGAAGAGAGTAGAAGAGGAGCTTCTTCCCTTCCCGGTAGAACCACCATCTTACCCCTTGCTGATTGAGCCTCCTACCACAGTTGAGATAGAGAAGTTTAACAAGTCGTGGGCTGAAAAGGAAAAGCTGCGAGAAGAAAACAGTGAGCTACTAAGGGAGATTTATCAGTTGAAACATGAGCGGCGTGAAGTTGTTCATGTCGCCGAGTTAAAGACGGAGCTTCTCGCTAAGGCAGAACAGGAGCTAGCTGACAAGGTCGCAGCCAGACAAAGGATGAAGCAAGCTCTAGATGGTATCAGTAAGGTTCTCGAGTCTAAGAAGGAGGAATTGGACAAGGCTTTGTTGAAAATTCACAGGTTCAATGCTCACCGAGAAACTGCAATGGCTGAGAATAAGAGAAAGGAAGACGATTACCTGGCTCAGATTGATCAATTGAAGTCGCAGCTCAAGAAGAAAGACGCTGAGATTCTATCAGGGGTATTCCAGAGACAAGCAATCGAGGGTCGACTCAATGAAGCCATAGCCTCCATAGAGGAACTGAAGGTCCAAGCTGAAGTGAAGAGATCTAGACATGAGGGACATATCATGGGTGGTGTTTCTGGAGAAGACGCTTGGGAGTTACATTGCCGATACTTGGAAGGGATCATGCATAGGAGAGACGTTCTCATTCAAGAGCTAATTCAGAGACCGAAGCATCCCGACACCAGAAAGCTGTTCAAGGAAATTCAAGACTGGAGCAAGAAGCATAATGGATGGGGGGATTGACACTTGTAGACTTTGATGACATGCCGTAGTTTTCTATTTTCTTTCATTATTCGGACCACCGCCAGACCTGTTGGTTGGGATCTATGATTATTGTGTTCAGACTTGTTATTTTGGATTTGTGATTGTCGACATTTGGTTTTCCTCTGGTTTTCTTAATATATGAGCAGAAGTTCCGTTCTATCTTGCTGTTAAACTGGAATCAAGGGGTGGATCGCCCTGCGAATTTTTTAAACATGTTCATTTTCATTTGCATATTCATAATCATTTTGCATAACAGGTGTTTATCTCTGGTATTCTTATCTTGTTATAATCTCAGGATTGCAGATCAACATATTCATCGGTATTTTACCAGACAAAATCAGAAGAGACTCATGGATCAGCTACAAAATGAGATAACTGAGATGCGGACTCGCATGAACCAATTCATGGAATTAATGCAAGGTGTCGCTCAAGGCCAAGAGCAGTTGAGGACTCTCGTTCAGCCACTGATTGCAAGGGTTGATGAGGACGGTGTCCTTCATACTGGTGTTACTGGTAATAATGTTCAGAATGGCCCTCCCGGCGGAAGTATTCTTGTTGCTGGTGTTGTGATTCCTCCGGGCGGAGGAGAAAATGTTGTGATTCCTACTACAGTGGAGGGAGGTAATGGTGCTGGCGCAATTCATGGCCGTCAGTATGATGATGTTCAAGATGATGCATTTTCTCTGCCAGGTGGGGATGTTGGCCCCCAGATTGACAATGATCAGAGGTTCCGGTTGATTGAGGAACAACTAAGGGGTGTTGTGAATCACGATGCTTTGGGTATGGATCTAGAGGATTTGGGGTTGGTTCCAGGCATTGTTATCCCGCACAAGTTTCAGACTCCCGCTTTCGAGAAGTATAATGGTATGACTTGCCCAAGGACTCACGTGAGGGCATACACAAGTAAGATGGCTGTGCATGCGAAGAATGAGAAGCTGATGATGCATTGCTTCTAGGATAGCCTATCTGGGGCATCCCTGGAGTGATACATGCAACTAGAGAGGAAGGATGTGCATAGTTGGAGAGATCTGGCAGGGGCATTTATTAGACACTATCAATATAACACTGACATGGCTCCTAACAGAACACAACTGCAAAACTTATCACAGAAGAACAATGAGAGTTTTAAGGAGTATGCCCAGAGGTGGCGTGAACTGGCAGCAAGGGTTCAACCTCCCATGTTGGAACGTGAAATGATAACTATGTTTATGGCCACCTTGCAGGGTCATTACTATGAAAAGCTGGTACCGTGTATGACTGGAAAGTTTGCTGATTTGATCCTAGTAGGAGAAATGGTGGAAAGCGGAATTAAGGCGGGAAAAATATCAGGCGGTGATGGGTCCTCATTTGGAGGAAGTAAGAAGCCTTATGCCAGTGGTTACAAGAAGAGGGAGGGAGATACAAACTCTGTGTCATCATACCGTGGTAGAGAAGGACCTCGTCAGAACTTCAATCAGCAGGTGGCTTCTGTGACCATCCCAGCAGCACCTCAGCAGCCAGCAGTGTCTCAACAACAAAATCAGGCTCCTCGCCGATCGCAGCCTCTGAATAGGCGGGATAGGCATTTTGACACTCCACCTCTTCCCTACACTCAGTTATTTCAGCACTTGTTAAAGCTACAGTTAATTCAGAAGAGAACATTGGCTCCACCTACTGGTAATCCACCTCCCGGCTATGACGCCAACTCTCACTGCGAGTTTCATTATGGGGCACCCGGACATCATATTGAGAACTGTAAAGCTTTTAAGCATAAGGTTCAAGATTTGGTGGATTCCAAAGCCATCAATTTCTCCAATGATGTTCCAAATGTGAATCAAAACCCAATACCAAATCACAGTGGGTCGGGGGTCAATGCTATTATTAAAGACTATGAAGACTTGAGTTTGATTTCAGATGTGAACGAAGTCCAAACTCCCTTAGGTGTGGTGAAGGAAAGACTATTGAGGGGAGAGGTATTTCCCGGCTGTGATGAAGGTTGTGTAGGATGTGTGTTGCAGCCAGGCGGTTGTGATTCATTGAAAGCAGGTATTCAGAAAATGATCAGCGAAGGGATATTACAGTTTGACAGAGGTTGTAAGCAGAGTAATGTTACTGACAGAGAAATTGATGTTGCCACGATAACAATTCCATTCAAGATAATAACTATACTAGCACCGGCGAGACCAGCGCCGGTCATTATCACTGTTCCTGGACCAGTCCCGTATAAGAGTACCAAGGCCATCCCATGGAACTATGGAGCCGAGGTGTTTGTTAATGGTAAGAAGCAGGAGTTGGAAGAGACATCAGCTGTGAATACAGGGGTTGAAAATCTTGTTGAAGCAGGGGCTATCACTAGGAGTGGTAGAGTCTTTATTCCGTCCGAGGATCAAGTTGGCAAATCAAGACAAGACAAAGGTAAACAGATGATGGATGGGTCTGTACAGAGGCAGGAAACTAATAATTCTATGACAAAGCAGGCTGGGGATACTTTCTCAGAAGACGTAGAAGAGTTTATGAGGTTGATCAGGAAAAGTGATTACAAGATTGTCGATCAACTTCACCAAACGCCATCGAAGATTTCCATTCTATCCTTACTGTTGTGCTCTGAGGCGCACCGAAATGCATTGTTGAAGGTTTTGAACATGGCTTATGTACCGCAGGAAATATATGTTAACCAGCCAGAAGGGGTTGTGGCTCATGTGAATGCTGGTAATGGTTTGGGTTTCACCGATTTAGATCTGACTTCGGCTGGGAGGAATCACAACAACGCTCTGCATATTTCAGTGGAATGTCGGGGTTCCTTAATGTCGCATGTGTTAGTTGACACTGGGTCATCTTTGAATGTGCTGCCGAAGAAGGCTTTGATGAAATTGGATACTCGTGGGTTGATTTGTACACCAAGTGACTTGGTGGTACGTGCTTTTGATGGCTCCAAGAGGTCAGTGTTTGGAGAGTTAGTTCTGCCAATCAAGGTGGGTCCTGAGATTTTCAACACCACCTTTTACATAATGGATATTCAGCCTGCCTATAGTTATTTGTTGGGTCGCCCTTGGATCCATGGTGCTGGGGCAGTAACATCTACGCTGCACCAGAAGTTGAAGTATATGGTGGATGGCCACGTTGTGACTATTTGCGGTGAAGAAGATATTATGGTGAGTCACTTATCGACCTTTAAGTATGTAGAGGTAGATGGTGAGATACAGGAAACTTTGTGCCAAGCCTTTGAAGCTGTGAAGATTCCCGAGGAACCCCCAAAGGCAGTCAGTCAGCCTGAGGTGGTTGCCCAACCTGAAGTTGTCAGACAGCCAGAAGTTCCAATGTCCTCTTTCAAAGAGGCACGCGCTATAGTTGAAGCCGGTGGTTCTCAGAAGTGGGGCAGTGTCATTGATGTTCAAAGAAAGCAAGATACTCACGGGCTGGGTTACAAGCCACCTAGGCGTCCTGAAGAGCCTCCCAAGTTTTATGGTCCGGTCCGTTTCACCAGTGCCGGTGTTTTCTTCGACAGAGTCAATGCTATTGAAGATGAAGGAGATAGTGACTGTGACATGGATGAGTGGATCCGTCCCTGCACCCCTGGTCAGAGTTTAGGCAACTGGTCCTCCGAGAAAGTCATCCAAGTGACGCGCCCAGAGTAATTTACTTTTGTTTTCTGTTATGTTGAATCCTGCGTTTTGCCCAAGACGCAGTGATATTTATTTGTAGGGCTTGGATGTTTTATTTGCTATTTTTATCATCAATAAAGGACGTTTTTTCATTCAAATATTTTGATCCCTGTCTTTCTGTTTTTACTTTTTGCATTAACCCACATCAAAATGGCAATGTGTTTCTTGTTTGTTGCACTCATAATAAACATAAAACATCCATCATACAGGTTTCTTCGTTCAGATTCCACCCATCATGACTTAGCTATGGCCCGATATGACTTCGACAATCCTATCTATCAAGCCGAAGAAGAGATTGATGAAGACTGTGACTTACCAGAAGAATTAGTCAGGTTACTGAAACAAGAGGAAAGGGTTATTCTACCTTATCAGGAGGAAGTTGAGACTATCAATCTGGGAACCGAGGATGTTAAACGAGAAGTAAGGATTGGGGCTGCTTTGGAAGACACTGTTAAGAGAAGATTGGTTGAGTTACTTCGAGAGTATGTGGATATCTTCGCCTGGTCTTACCAAGACATACCCGGGCTTGACACTGACATTGTTTCACACAGACTGCCGCTTAAAGAGGGTTGTACTCCAGTCAAGCAGAAACTAAGAAGGACGAAACCAGATATGGCTGTCAAGATCAAGGAAGAGGTTCAGAAACAGTTAGACGCCGGATTTCTCGCTGTGACAAATTATCCTCCGTGGGTTGTTAATATTGTACCTGTACCTAAGAAGGATGGGAAGGTCAGGATGTGTGTTGATTACCGAGATTTGAACAGGGCGAGCCCGAAGGATGATTTCCCGCTCCCCCACATTGACGTGTTAGTAGACAACATTGCTCAATACTCTGTATTTTCCTTCATGGATGGCTTCTCTGGGTATAACCAAATCAAAATGGCCCCAGAGGACATGGAAAAGACTACGTTCATAACACCGTGGGGAACATTTTGCTACAAGGTAATGTCCTTTGGATTGAAGAATGTTGGGGCAACCTATCAGCGGGCAATGGTGACTCTCTTTCATGATATGATTCACAAGGAGATTGAAGTCTATGTTGATGACATGATTGCGAAGTCACAAATAGAGGAAGAACACTTGGTAAACCTCCAGAAGCTGTTTGAAAGGTTGAGGAAGTTCAGATTGAGATTGAATCCGAACAAGTGCACTTTCGGCGTGAGGTCTGGTAAATTACTGGGATTCATTGTTAGTGAAAGAGGTATCGAGGTTGATCCTGCAAAGATAAAAGCCATACAGGAGATGCCTGAGCCAAGGACAGAGAAAGAGGTTCGTGGTTTCTTGGGGAGGTTGAATTACATTGCTAGGTTCATCTCTCATCTGACAGCCACATGTGAACCAATTTTCAACTTGTTACGAAAGGATCAAGAGGTCAGGTGGAATGAGAATTGTCGAGAGGCGTTTGAAAGGATAAAGACGTATTTGCAGGAACCTCCATTCCTTATGCCACCGGTGTCCGGGAGACCATTGATTATGTACCTTACGGTTCTTGAGAATTCGATGGGTTGTGTGCTCGGTCAACACGACAAGACAGGTAGGAAAGAGCACGCCATTTACTACCTGAGTAAGAAGTTCACTGATTGAGAATCAAGATACTCTATGTTGGAAAAGACATGTTGTGCACTCGCTTGGGCAGCCAAGCGCCTGAGGCAGTATATGTTAAACCACACAACCTTGTTGATTTCGAAGATGGATCCGATTAAGTACGTATTTGAGAAGCAAGCACTTTCTAGAAGGATAGCCCGTTGGCAGATGGTTTTGACAGAATACGATATTCAGTATGTTTCCCAGAAGGCCATTAAGGGAAGTGTTCTGTCAGAATACCTTGCTGAACAGCCGGTTGAGGATTATCAGCCAATGAAGTTTGAGTTTCCAGACGAGCATGTTATGTTTCTGAAAATGAAAGATTGTGAAGAGCCTCTGCCTGATGAAGGACCTGAGATTGGGTCTCAATGGAAGATGATTTTTGATGGGGCTGTCAACTCATATGGTAATAGAATTGGGGCGATCATTACAACTCCAAAGGGTTCTCATATACCTTTCACTGCCCGGTTAGCATTCGTGTGTACCAACAACGAGGCGGAGTATGAAGCATGCATCATGGGGTTAGAAGAAGCAATTGATTTGAGAATTAAGAACCTCGATGTCTATGGTGATTCCGCGTTGGTAGTTAATCAGATTATAGGAGAATGGGAGACTCTTCAGGCAAATCTGGTGCCTTATAACAACTATGCCCGAAGGTTGTTACCTTTCTTCGACAGGGTGGATTTTCATCATGTGCCCCGAGCTGAGAATCAGATGGCCGATGCGTTAGCGACGTTAGCATCCATGTATAAGGTGAACCGTTGGAATGAAACACCTTCGATTAGAATCATGCGTCTGGACAGACCAACTTTTGTGTTTGCAATTGAAGATGTGTCTGATGGCAAACCGTGGTATCATGATATTAAGGTCTTTCTGAAGAGACAAGAGTATCCAGAGGGTGCCTCCACCAAAGATAAGAAGACTCTGAGAAGGTTGGCGGGAAACTTCTTTCTGAACAAGGATGATGTGTTGTATAAGAGGAACTTCGATATGTTCTTGCTACGGTGTGTTGATGAACATGAGGCAGGTTTGTTGATGGAGGAAATTCACGAGGGCTCTTTTGGTACTCATTCCAGTGGACACACCATGGCTAGAAAGCTGTTGAGAGCAGGATATTACTGGATGACTATGGAGTCTGATTGTTTCAAGTACGCTCGAAAGTGCCATAAATGCCAGATTTATGCAGATAAGATGCATGTACCGCCTACGCCTCTAAATGTGTTGTCATCTCCTTGGCCTTTTGCGATGTGGGGCATAGATATGATTGGAAAGATTGAGCCTACTGCTTCCAATGGGCATTGTTTCATTTTGGTTGCCATTGACTATTTCACAAAGTGGGTGGAGGCAGCCTCGTACGCCAACGTCACCAAGCAAGTGGTAGCCCGGTTTATAAAGAAGGACATCATCTGTCGTTATGGGGTCCCGGAGAGAATCATTACTGATAATGACTCGAATTTGAACAACAAGATGATGAAGGAACTATGTCAGAGTTTTAAGATCGAGCATCATAATTCCTCTCCATATCGTCCGAAGATGAATGAGGCTGTTGAGGCAGCAAATAAGAATATCAAGAAGATTGTGCAGAAAATGGTAGTAACATATAAAGACTGGCATGAGATGTTACCTTATGCCCTACATGGTTACCGTACTTCGGTGCGTACGTCAACTGGGGCAACCCCTTTCTCATTGGTGTATGGTATGGAAGCAGTTTTACCCTTAGAGGTCGAGATTCCGTCTTTGAAAGTTCTGGCAGATGTGAAGCTTGATGAAGCTGAGTGGGTGCTTTCCACATTGGATCAGTTAAACCTTATTGAAGAAAAGAGATTGGCAGCCATCGCATATGGTCGGTTGTATCAGAGCAGGATAAAGCACGCCTTTGACCAGAAAATGCGTCCTCGGAGTTTTCAGACAGGTGAATTGGTTTTGAAAAGGATCCTTCCTCCTCAGACAGATCACAGGGGCAAATGGACTCCAAACTACGAAGGGCCGTATGTAGTAAGAAAGGTTTTCTCTGGTGGAGCCTTACTACTTTCAACTATGGATGGCGAATATTTTACATCCCCTGTGAACGCAGACGTAGTCAAAAAATACTTCGCATAAAAGAGACCTGCTGGACATAAAAAGAAAGTCCAGGTAAAAAATGGGCATCTCGGCGAACCATAAAAAGGAAAAGGTTCGAGCAAAAGTTAGGGATAAAATGTAAAAAGAAACGTGTAAACCCGCAAAGTTGAAAACCCGAAAAGGCGACTTTGGCAAAAATGGGTATCCCGATGGATTGAAAACCCGAAAAGGGCGATCCAGGCAAAAGTTAGGGATTTATAAGCGAAAGGCTACGGTCTGCATTCGATCTGTGAGCACTTTCAATACCTGGAAGTTCTGAAAGAAAGGAATCAGTACAGTTAGTCTCTTCAAAGGTCAAGACATTTGTGGATAAGCAAGACATATGGGTCATAGCTGAGTCGAATCATGGTGGATATCTGTTCCCACATTGCCGACATGTGCATTTTCTTTTTGCTTTTGCGCAATTACCTCTTCTTAGGAATTGCTTCCTATTGTAAACGCCTATTTACAGGCCACTTTTCTCAATAAAATATTCATTTCACTCAAAGAGCTTTCCGTTGTTTGTTTTACTTTTACTGTTTTGTTTGCAAAAAACGTCCGATATTTTTGATAAACATTGCATATAAAACTTCGAGCTTTGCGGAGCATAACGAAAAGCAGTAGGAATTACTTAGGCATTAACGGTGATAGTCAGGTTGTGGCATATTCTTTTGTTGTTATTTGACTTGCAGGGCAATAGGATTGTATTTCCCCAGCAGTTTGCTCTCCCCAGCATTGAGATTGCACCTTTCCTCAGCAGAGCAGACTTTCACCAGCAGGAGACTTGGGAAGTATTTTCTCCGGGTCAAGACATTGTCTCCCCACAGAATCAGGGTGTTCACCTTCCCCGTCCAGTCAGGAAGCGTGCTTTCACCGACAATATCATATTCTAGTCCCCAGCAAGATGGGAGTAAAGTCTTTCTCCCCACCAGCAGGCTAAGTTCAGCAGTATCCCCAAGCAGGATGGTATTATGGACTGTTTTCCCCAAGCAGGATGGTATTATGGACTGTTTTCATTATGAGCTGGCATCCCCCAGCAGGTCCTGAGCCCAATTGGATATTAGCAATCTTCAGTAACAGACTTCCGGTTCCGTTATTGGCGTTCATTCTCAATTCCCCCAGCAGAGGAGAAATCTCAGGTTCTGGATGTTACCTTCAGTGAAAGACAGGTGTGGCCCCGGTAGTTCTTTCGGGATTTCATCCCCAGCAGAGGTTGTTGATCCGAAGAGTCGATCAGTATGACCCTTCTCAGCAGAGATCCTGGATTCAGAGGACAATTTATTTTTGTCATCCCCAGCTGAGTTAATCTTTTCTCTCCAGCATTTATTTTGCCGGAGGGACCCCTTTTGCATAGCATAAGCATTTGCATTACATCCTCAAATGCGTAGTATTTCCACTTCGTGTGGAGCATTACGGCAAAATTCAAACATTTGCATTCGAAGCATAAGCCAGGTTTGGTACTTTCTTTGCCAGTTCTCTTTCCCAGCAGAGATGGCATAACTCAGGAGATTTTGGAGGGATGCGTTCCTCATACTTGTGCTCCCTGGCAGAATCTTTTTTAGACTTCTCCTTTCCCCGGCGGAGTCATCTTATCTGTGGATCGTGAGTCCGTTAGAGGTTTGCCTTGTTTGGCCTTTCCTCTTTTGTGAAATCCAGTTCTCGCCTGGTAGTCAGTTCTCGCCTTACATATTTTGTTTGCCAATTTCCCTTTCTCAGTAGGCTGGTCTAAGTCAGAAGTTTTGTTTCACGGCGAAGTCCACTTTATGTTGGATACAATTGAGGTTATATTCGTTTTGTGGGTACGATTGAGGTCGTATTCGTATTTTCTTTGTGGGTAGAGTGATTGAGGTCAGTCTTCCTTTGCGGGTGCAATCGAGGTTGTATTCGTTTTGTGGGTACGATTGAGGTCGTATTCGTATATTCTTTGTGGGTAGAGTGATTGAGGTCAGTCTTCCTTTGAGGGTACAATTGAGGTTGTATTCGTTTTGTGGGTGCGATTGAGGTCGCATTCGTATTTTCTTTGTGGGTAGAGTGATTGAGGCCAGTCTTCCTTTTAGGGTACAATTGAGATTGTATTCGTTTCGTGGGTGCAATCGAGGTCGTATTCATGTTTTCTTTGTGGGTGCGATTGAGGTCGTATTCGTCTTATTTTTGTGGATATGGTTGAGGTCATACTCCTTATTTTTTAGCACGCTCCAGTTTGTTATTCTCACCATTAGCAAATTCTGGGGCTCTTTTGGTATTCAATCCCCGTGTATCCTGGAATGTCTGAGAGTCGTCGCTATCATACCTTCAGGACCAAGTTGATTGAATAGGGGCAGCTGTTGCACCCCAAAATTTGCTCTCCTTACTTTAGTTCTAACTGGCTTATGTTTCATTTCATTTTTGCATTATCATGTGTGCATATCATAGGTTCTTAGCATGGGGTCAAGGTGCCTGAGGCAAGTTCAAGAGGAGAAAATGTTCTTCAAGCAAGAGTCCTTGTATTGTCCAAGAAAGCTTAAGTGGGTCACTCTCTCCTAACCAGTGCAGAAATTAGGGTTTTGAGATTCTTGGGTTTATTGCTCCAATGGGCAAGCTTCTTGGGTTTTTATCATCATCAAATGGCATATCCTATCTTTGTTGGAGAGGATACACATCATATTCAGAGGAATTTGGATTTAGAGACTGTGTTATTTCCTCATAGACTGAGGGTACCTAAATTAGGGTTTGCTATAAAGTCAGTTTATTTCTGATTTCTTGGGCAAGACTTGATTCTATGGTATTCCTTAGGTCCCTAAGTATCTAGGAATGGAAGATTGTCCATCAGTTTGGTTCATGAGAAGTTCAATTGGCCAATGGATTGGGAATCAGGAGAATTGGGGAAAAGTCAACAGTGAGAAAGGAAGTCAACTGTGAAATTTTGAGGTTCTCTTCAAAGTTTTCAAGGTCTCACATCCTCATATGGTCTTCAAGGGTCAAATTTCATACCATTTATCAAAAATCAAGGGTTGGTACAAAAGTTACTAAATATGGAATTGACCTATAATTTGAAAGTTTCCTTTTTGGGCAAGTCCTTACACTACATTCAACTTGACTTTTCACCATCAAGAAAGCTTCAAATGAATTTTCCTCAAACATGAAAGTTGAAGATATTTTTCTCCCCTTTCCAACAAGTACTAGTGGGTCTCCATATCATTTGTGAAACTCAAGTTATGATCAAAAGAAGGCAAAGTGGTTTTTAGGGTTCCATTTTCACAACTTTTGTATTTTGGGACATATGGACCTATAATTGATTCCATTGCTTCATGTCATATTCTAACCTCAAAGTACAATCCCCAAGGAGAATTTTTGGCCTTTGAATCAAGTGGATCCATGGTTTATTCTTCACTTATTTTCCATTATTCAAAATTCCAAGAGGCATCAAAATTCATGAATCAAAAGGTTTCAAGGCCCAATTTCAATTCAGGTGTGATTAACAATTGTTGAATAAGTGATCCACCATGAAACATTTGGATATCCATGCATGGAGGAGGGTGTATCTCACATAATGCAATTTTCTAAAATCACCCAAAACTCATTAAACAAAGAATTACCAAGGCCCAAGTGATCTTCAGTGGTTTAACCTAGCCTATTTAAACTTACTCATGCTAGGGTTGGGAAAGGATACACGTGAATTGGAGGAGAAAAAGAGCTTGAACCCTAAGAACTTCTCTCATTCGTATCTCTCAACCAAGAGGAGCTTTTCCAAAAATTCTTCCACAATCTTCTTTCTGGGGATCCACAGAGCACAAACCAACCATCCTTTGAAGCTAACAGTGAGAATACATGGTGCATAGTCTCAGGTTAGTGATATTTTTGATGATCACAAAATTCTCTTTTTAAGTGCGCATAATGTTGTGTGGCATCCATGGATCATTCTGATATATTTATTTTTGAAATTGGACGTGTGGTTTGATGGCATCGTGTGTTTAAAGTTTTGGAACCCTAGCTTGTTCTCTTCGTTTTTCATTATGCATTGGTTATTTGTGAATTTGGATTGGATATTCATGATCCTGGTGAAAATCTGGACAAAATGGTATATTCGTGTGCGTTTTCTGGGTGCTTTTAAGTTGCAGGTGGCTGGAGAAGGTGGCCGGAACCCTAGCTCCGGCGGCTGGTGAGGGTTCCGGCGAGGGAAGAGGCTGAAGGTAAGGGACGAAATCTGGGTCGTCCGTGGCTTGGATCCAAGGGCCATCATGCTGCCACGTTTTTATTTTTTTAGTTTTTATTTTAATACTTGCGTGTTTATTACCCCATGATAGTTATCATGTGACACCTAATCTGGTCCACTCATGTGTTCTACCTGTTGACTTGATGATCTAATTTGGCATGTCTGATGAATCACATGGTCCTTATTATGCCAGCCATTAAAAAAAAACATGTGCCAGTCACGTGGTGTGTGTATGGTACTCTGAATGATTGTGTGTGCGTGAACGTATATTAACTATGGTGTATTTCTTAATCATGGCTGTTGATCATTATTACTTGGACTTTGTTTGACTTAATGGGGAGCGCTAGATTTATCTGAGGGATGCTGGTGAGTCAACTGGTTGATTGGGTTTCACATGTACCTTTTATTTTATTTTTTTCGCTGATGTCTATGTTGGGCTGGGCCTTGTTAATTGCACCCCCCACCTAAGCCCTTTATTATTTTCAACGTGTTTTATTTACCGAACACACCCCCTTGCATATTTCTTCATTTTAATTTTATTTAATTTGCATTAATTCATTTTTAATTTTTAAAAATAGTTAATTGCATTAAAAAATTCCCAAAAAATTCATGCATCATATTTATAATTTTATAAAATTTCACAAAATTTTATTTTTTATTTTTATTTTATTTTTATCATCTGAAATAAATATTTGTTTATTTTCTTTTTGAATTATTCATATCATGCATACCTTTAACTTGTTTATTTTATTTCTCTGCATCCATAAAACATTTTAAACTCATTCCTTTTGTATTATTTCACCAATACACTGAAATGCATTAAAATATTTTTCTTTCATTTTTAAAATCATCTCATATTGCATTTCAGTCCTTTTCTTTATCACATTGAACCATATTTCTCATCTGAATTTGTATAATTGTTTGAGTGACTTTTATTTTGAATTTTTGCATGAGTTTTGGACATGTTGTTTGCTTCTGGTTGAGCTACTTTGATATTTAATTTGGTGATTTTAGAAGGTGTGTTGCTAATTGTCTAATTGCTCTTTCTGTGAGATCTTCTTGTATGCACATCCTTAATCATGTTTGGTTACCTGTTTGAAAAAGCACTTGTGCCACTGTTTGGGATTGCTTCCTTGAATTCATGAATCATGATTGGATTGTTATAGCTCACTTGGTTATCAGTATATGTCATTGCTTGGGGTTCCATTTGTCTCATTTCTTTTGCTTATGTCCGTTTGCACTAACCTTTTATGCAGGGTATGAGGTAAGTTATTTGAGGGTGTGGATAGTTATCCATGTCCACTCTCACTCTTTCTGTCTCTCATCTTTTCTTTTCTTTAGGCTTAGGTTGTCGTCAAACCTCACTAATCGTAGGTCACCCATGCATGATAACATTAGGACTCTTAGTTTCCCTTTAGAGTTTCCTTTGTGTCTTCTCTCTTCTCATCTCAAAACTTCTTGAAAACACTTAATAAGGATAAAGTGTATTGCGCACAAGCCTTAAGCGAGGGGAATGAGAAATGAGGGACTTCCTCTCATCTTTCTAGAGTGCTTAGCGAGCGTCCTGTCTTGGGACGATGCGTTAAGTATTCGCCCCTGTGCCCTAGACTTTGGTGCAATGCAAGTTATGAACTAACTCAAGTCACTTCTGTCCTAAAAGATACAAACAAACTTCAAACCTTTTTAGTCCTTCTGGATTGTCAAACTAAAGGCTATTTTCAAAAAGGGGACGTTACCTTCCGTCTGAGTCGCAAACAGGCATCGACCCTAACTGCCGGACGCGAACTTAACGTCGCTCATAAAAAACACAAAAAGAACTTGGTCCGAACTACGTTGACTCTGAATTTCCCATTGCACAAAGGGAGTACGTAGGCCTAGGACGTCGACGTCCTACCGAGTCTGTTTTTGTCTTCCCCTTCCTCGTGTCAGTACAACCATAGATGATAGGATAACTCACCCTTAGATTAGACAACAAGCGTGGATCCCATCGAGTACGATGGACGCGTGGGGTGCTAGCACCTTCCCCTCGCGTAACCGACTCCCGAACCCAGGTTATGGTTGCGATGACCATTCCTTTCCCTCTTCCTCAGGTTTATGCGGTGTTACCTTTCCCTCTCTTGGGATAAATTTACACGGCTGACAACTTTGTTTTTCCGCCCCATCTCGCGTTTGTACCTGGATGAAAATCCCAGGAGCGACACTAAGTCCTGTTTAGTTGTCTTGTGAGCCTGAGTGGCGGCATCGGCACCTTTGCTAATCTTCTGGAAGTGTTGTGCTCTTTCATAAAAATCTTTCTCTTTGGATGCTAAGATCTTTTCTGCCTTCTGAGCTCTTCTTTCTAGATCTTTATTGTCATGCAGGGCTTTTTGGAGACAGCTACATACACCAGCATTCTCTGCTTGAAGCTCTTTTACTATCTTCTGCCACTTTTCACACTCTTCAATAGCCACCATTGTTGGCTGTTCTGGCTTTCCTGAACATAAAAAAGGTTCCCTTGAAAAGGGTAAAAGCAGTTCTTTTACTTTCATCTCGATCCATCTGTCATATTTAGGATAAGACCTACAATCTCCTTTCCCAAAAACCGTTTTTCCATCTTTATGCTTATATTTCCAAGCATTCATTACTTCTGTCAGCTTCTCATCTTTAGTTCCTGTAAAGAACAAAGATTCTTCAACGTCTTGCTCTGTAGGAGGATTCTTGGAAGCATACCCGAACTGTCGGATGGCCAAAACTGGATTATAATTGATCCCTCCTTTTCTGCCAATCAGAGGTACATTTGGAAAATTTCCACATCTTGTGATAAGCTCTATTCTCAATAACCGATGATCAAACCAGATAATATTATCAGCAGTTAAACCTATCATTCGCTTGGACCATTTCGCAATATCTATGGTTTCCACAAAGGCACCTGTTTGAGGCAAATGCTTGAAAAGCCAATGGCACAGCAGTGGAGTACAACAACTAATAGGTCCTCCCCTTCTTTTCTCGTTCTTGTAATGCACAGAATGATAAAAATCTCCTAACAAAGTAGGGACTGGAATTTTAAGAATGAAAACTCTCGTCGCCTGCATATCCACAATGTCTTGCTAATTGGGAAAAAGAACTAGGCCATATATGCAGAGAGCCAGAATGGAATTGTAAATCGTCCAGTTTTTAGCATTAGCATCCTCTTGAGCTTGATCAGAGAGGAATTCTAGATGAAATCCATCAACTCCGTTTTTGCTACTCACACCACTCTTTATCACTGACTGATCTATTTGCATTGCAGCAGTAATTTCTTTTGTACTAGGAGAACTACCAGAAAAGAACGGTATTGCCGACGTGATCGGAATCCCCAAAATAAATGAGAATTCTTCCAGTGTTGGCATCAAAATGTAATCTGGAAAGAGGAAACATCTCAACGAAGGCTCGTAGAATTGCAGCAGAGTGTGCAGAGCATCATGTTCATACTTTGTTATAGTACGAACCATCTTGACCAAATTCCCGTACTTCTTTTGAAACCTATCAAGAACACCTGGACCAGCCATATATATAACTTTGAGCAGTAAATCAAAGGTAGGGTCTGGAAACTTGTAAGAAACATTGTTCTTCCTCTTCTCGTCATTCTCTGTTGAACCCATGGATTGGAATCAGGAGTGTATTATGCACCTGTAAATGACAAGCACAGCCATTATGATATGATAATGCAATGCAAAAGGGCATGTGATCAGGTAATCAGGTGTCTGTGCTGGACTGTGTGCATTGTGTCTGTATAGATATGATAACATTTCTGTAGGCGAGTGTCAAACCACGGTAATAGGATACACCATCTGTATATAATAGTACCAACAGAATAGGGTATGTAGGAAGCTTGGTTACCTGCAAACCTGTAAACATCCCGCCCACACTCACATGTGGATACTTAGAAAATGAGGATCCTCAGTTTCGGAGGTTTGAGAAGCAATAGCATATTCAGCCCGAAGGATACAATGCTATGCCAATCAAAGAGGTCGTCCACTGATTCACCTAAAAAATAATGGCCATCCTATGCAAGTTCCAAAGTGGGCCCTCGGGTGCGAATGGGTTTGCCACAGAATGTGGTCTGCCACTGTCACCACTAAAGAGGGATGTTTCCACTAAGGTCCTCAATGATCGGTCACCAGAGTCGACAGCTCTCTAGATCGACATCCTGAAATGCGCAAGATACGCACGTCAGAACATGTCCCAAGATAGCCTCGTCTGGTTGTGAATTTCGTGAATACCCAACGCACTCCAGAAGGCACGTAGGTCCCACTACTCTCCACTCTATATCTAAGTGTATACTCAAGCCTGTGTAATGGGCTTATCTCTCAGAAATCCCATCCCGCCAAATAGAAAACCAGTCCAGCACAACAGTAATAATATGATATGTAATGCTAAAATGCAGTAAATATAGTAAATACAGTAAAGTAAATAAATAGCAAAATAAAGCACGACAGTAAACACCCAATGAAAGAAAGAAAAAAACAAACAAGCGTTAGGATTGACTCGCTTAGGGATGGACCATCAAGAGGTCAATCTGTCCCCAGCAGAGTCGCCAGCTGTCGCTCCCGGGATTTTCATCCAAGTACAAACACGAAAGTGGCACCGAAACAGAGTCGCCAGCAATGTGTATTTTTCCCAAGAGAGGGAAAGGAAACACTGCATAAACCTGAGGGAAGGAAAGAGCATGGTCTTGCGACCAAGAGAACTGGGTTCGGGAGTCGGTTACGCATGAGGAAGGTGTTAGCACCCCCACGCGTCCATCGTACCCAATGGGATCCACGCTTGTTTGTCTCGATCAAAGGGTGTAAGGAAAGGATACTGGAAAAAGAACTGCTAGCTGGAGAACTGGAAAAGGAAAGGAGAGAGAAAGAGAAACAAACGTAGGGAAAATAAAAGAAGTGCTCGAATGGGCCCTACCCCACTGCCTACGTATCTCATCGGGAACATGAGAATCAGAGCGACGTAGTTCCCCTCAACGAGGGTCACTTTGCTTGTGTTTTTTAGTGGAAACGTCAGAATGCGCGTTCCAGCAGTTAGGTGTTGCAGCTCGCTGTAGGGAGACTTAGGCGTTACCTGTTTGCGGTTGAACGGACTTGACGAGTCCTTAGGGAATGAGTGAATGAGATGAGAAAAGAATTATTTATTTGTTTGAAGTTTTTTAGAAAGAAGTGTTTTTGAAGTTGTTTGTAACTCGTATTGTATTTAAGTCCTTCATATAGGATCGAATGCCTCGCATATCGACCCAAGACGGGACGTACGCTAAACATTCCAAGAAAGTGAGAGAAGACCTCACACCTCCTTGTTCCCACATGAAAAGCCTAAATACAATAGGTGTTATGCCTTTATTAAGTGTTTTTTACCTTTATTATAAGATGAGATAAGAGACTCAAATGGAGAAGAAAGGTAAAATCTAATAGGAGACTAAGACTCACCCTAATGTTAGCATGCTTGGAGATCTTATGGTTAATGTGGTTTAACAAACCTACTTCTAAAAGAAAGAAGAAGAAGAGCAAAAAAAGCAACTTACTTCCATAATGGAAGTTAAGTTGATCTTAAAGAGGGATGAAAGAAAAGTTATTCAATGAAAGCATGTAAATGCTTAACAAACACAAGTAGCAAGTTTAAAAAAAATAAGAGAATATAAGAGAGAAATGTATGTGGAACTAAGTCCACACACTTACTTACCTTTAGCACCTACATGGAAATGTTAGTTTAAAATAATTTACAAGTAGTGCAATAAGAAAAAGCATAACAATTGGTGAACAAACAAGTTAAGAGTTAAAGGATAAAGCTCCTAAGAGATGAACCTCAATCAAGATTAGAATCTATGCTCTAAGGGTGTTCTCTAATGTTAATTGATCAAACAAGAACAAACTATACACAACTAAAGATCTTAAACACCAAAGAAGTGAATTATGGAAAAAATAGATGAAGAATGAGTGGATATGCAAGGTAATCATGCAATAATGCTTCAAGTAATGTCAAAGTCAGAATGTGGATAACCTAAAAATGTGCCTAAACATGATATACAAATGTCAAATGAGGCATACAATGAAGCATTCAAACATTAAGAGTGCTTAGGAGAAGAAGTGAGAATATATGAACATGAATTAAACATGAAAAGAAAACATTCATGGCATAAGTCAAACCTACAAAAGTTTAAGATGAAACTTAAGTATCACAAGTCAGAGGTGGTATGACATGTTAATATGAACATAAGATGCACAATACAATCACATTCAAGCAATTACAAGTCATTTAGAAGCTAGAAGAAAAAGAAACATGCATTTGGATGAAACATGTTCAAGTATGCAAAGTAAGACATAAATGGCATATGGAATGAATGCAATACTTCAAAGTCAGAGGCATACATCATATGAAATGAAAATGAATAGTATGACATGGCATAAACAAACCAAATACAAATCAAGTTGGAATTTAGATGAAAAAGAGTGAGGAATTAGGTCAAAAAGAGACATGTGAAACAAGTATTGAACATGTACACAAAGAAAGCATCAACTTCAAACCAATGACCTATAATTTTAATCAACAGACCTATAATGATCTAATCATGGCTCAAGAAGTCAAGAAAAATGATATCATGCAATGGCACAAGTGCCTTCTCAAGCAAGTAAACAAACATGATCAAAGAAGTTCACAAAAAGGGACCTCAAACAAGAGTCATCAAGCAAATACCAAACATGATTGAAAAAATCACCAAATTAGGTCTCAAGAGACCTCAACCAGAGTAAAACATCATACCAAAATCCTATACAAAAATTCAGAAAGGAAGGACCTTAAACAATCAAGCAATAGTCACTTATGAATCATGAACCAAAGTGCAAAGATGGAAGACCTAAATGCAATAAAAGAAAGTTCAAAAAATGAAACAAAAATATTTTTATTAAGTTTTGGATGTTACTGAATAGATATAAAAATATTGATGAAAAAATGTTTAAGAATCTATGAGAAATAAATTTTTGAAATGAAGATATGAAAATAGAAACAAGTTTCAAAGGAAATAAAAGAAAAATATGGAATGATATGTAAATATTCACAAAATCAAAAATAAAAATTATAGAAAATTATTTTAACATGTTAAGATATCACATGAATTTTTGTAGAATTTTTCATGATGTTTTGGCATTTTTAAAAATCAATTATGAAACAAGTATAAGAAAAGAAATTAAAAGGAAGTAAAAAGAAAGCAGGGGTGCAGAGAAGTAAAATATCACGTTCAGACAATGCACTGGGCTTAGAGGAGAGGGTACAAAAAACAATAGTCCAACCCAATTACACTGGTGATTGTGTGTGATAATGTGCGTGAGAAATCAAACACGTGGATACCATCCAAGCCACACGATCTGGTCAATGCAATCAATCAAATTAAACATGCGCATCCAACCATCCATGACACAAGCATATGATACTAATGATGCACACACACGCACATAATCAGTCAGAGAGGAAAAAAAGAACACGTGAGGAACATGTGAATTTTAATGCGCTGGCACATTGTGGATCATTGGATCAATCAGTCAGTCAAATATCAACAAAGTCAAAGCAATCTGGTGGACACCATTGCAAGCACACGTTAATTATCATACACTCACGCACACTTAACAATTTCATTAATGCGTTGGCAGGATTTAAACCATACGATGCACTCAATCCAACGACCACGATTCAAATTTGCTAAACCCTAGAATTAAAACTCACCGACCGGAGAAGGACCTCCGGTCATCTTCTCCGGCGAGCAACCACCACCTGCAAACTTCAATTTTCACAGAAATGCACAATCCGCATACCAAAATGAAGAGGAAGTTACGGAGATCAAGAATACACAATTATTTCTCATAGATCATGCACATACAACACAAACCGAGCCAAAACAATTTGCCCTAAAATCACACCTAAGTTCCTAGAGAGCCTATCAACTAGCCAGGACTCACGCATGGCTTCTAGTAAGCTCTAAACAACATGAAACAAGCTGAATTTAGTAGAAAAAAGTTAATAAATGGAACCTGAAATGTGATGAAACTTTGGATCTTACAAGAATACCAGAGAGTATGCTTCTTCCTTTAGCTTTAACTGGCCAAATAAAGGCTTTGGAGCTTGAAATCGTGAAGAGAATCCAACTGAAAATTCAATTGTATGGAAGCTGAACTTGATGATTTGAATCTATCTACTCTTGTTCTTGATCCAAAATGGAACGATGATGATGATGGAGATGAAAAGGTGATAGAAAATTTCGTGTGAAATCTGAGAGAGAATGGAAAACTCAGAGAGAAATTCTTGAGAAAAAACTTGAAGTGTTTGAGAGGGAGAGTGAGAAATGAGAGTTGAAAAATGAATTTGTGAGTGAAACTTTGATTTATATATGTGGTTTAGAAGTTAACTCCACTGGTCAACTGAGTGAGTTTAATGAGTTGCTTGGGTTAAGGTGAGTGCACCCTAACTAACTGAGTCAAGTTAGTTAGGGGCGAGTCATTGAGGGTTGGGATGTAGTGAAGCTGAGGTTTATAGAGTTTATGGTGAGGTTGGTGAAAAGAAAGGTGCTGATGAATTCGTGCGAGATCAGTGGTGCAGCAGAAAAATTTGTTCCACAAGCTTGGTTATTTTCCATTTCCATGTATGTCAAGGCAAGTATGTATGTATGTAAGGGAATGGTTTGACTAAATGAAGAAACAAAAGTACACAAGTGTTTGTTGTAAGCTTAAACCAAAATCGTGCACCAAGCTGTTAATGCATCAGTGTCAAGCATGGTGATTTGCAAGTGGAAATCTCTCAATTTAGTGAATGGTTTGATGAGGTTTTGGGATCATTGGAAAGAAGAAGTGTAATACTACAAGCTTGGTGTGAGACAAGATGATAAATGAAGCCTCTATCTTGCTCAAAAATGACCTGAAATGTTGGAAATCATGACTGGTGCATGGCATATTACTTGGTCTGCAGGCAAGGCATGATGACTTAGGGAATTTTCAGTGTGAAACAACCAACTTTGGACCAATATATCTCCATTATAACTTGATCAAACCAAAATTTGTCCAACATCAACATTGAAGAGGGCATGGCAAGGAACAACTTTGATGTTGAAAAGATTTTCATTTGGAGCTTTTATCTTGAAGAAATTCAGCTTGACATTTGGCACACCAGGTGTTTGTCAAAATTATGGCGCGTGGGCCTGGGCATGCTTGGTCATGACTTGATTTTGGACCTAGTTTTCTCAAACTTTGATCAACCATAACTCACTCAATTTTTATCCAATGGAGGAGTTATTTATATGGATTTGAAGCTTAGAACATGAACTTTGATTGGCTCAACTTAGGCCTGAGGTTTGGAAATTTTATCTTGGAGAAAGAGAGCCTCAAAGTAGGGTGCAAAATGGTCCAAAGTTACTATTTTTGGCAACCCTAAAGTTTTTATTTTTGGCAGTTTTGTGATTTCTTGATTTTTCATTATTCCTCCATCATTTCTTGATCAAATCTTGTCCAATGAACCTATATAACATGAATTTCATGAATTTGACCTTAGAAAGTAAAGAGTTGACTTTTTTCACTGCACAGTTGACTTTTTCCCCAATTTCTTGATTATCAAGCAACTGATCAATTGAGACCCTTCTGAAACCAATTGATGAGCAATTTTCCATCCATATACACTTAAGAACATAAGGAATACCATGAGATCAACTCTTGCCCAAAAAATCAGAGATAAACTTATTTTAAGTCAAACCCTAATTTTGGCCCCCTTTGGTTAGGAGGAAATAACACATCCTCCAAATCCAAATTCCTCTTAATATGATGTATATCCCATCTAACAAATATGACATATGGCCTTTGGAAGTGATGAAGACTCAAAGAGCTTGCCCATTTGAGGATCAGATCCCAATTTTTGACTGCTTTGTGTAGGAGATGGTGCACTGTCCAATCTTCTTGATGAATTATCCTCTTCCCATGCCTTGTGGGATCAATTGAGATGATATATGACATAAGAGACCCTTGAGGATTGTTTGAAGACCCTTGGTTCTTATTCTCTTGCTTTGGATAATCCCCACCTCTGAAGAACTACTGATCACATGCCCTTATGCAAGATGCAATGCAATGCTTGATGTTTTGTTTTTCTATGCTTGAATGCAATGTAATGAAATGAAAGCTCATGCTAAATGATATGAAGAAATGAGAGGGAAAATTTTGGGGTATTACACTGGGGCACATGGGCATGCAACTGAAGACTGTAAGGTACTCAGAAACAAGGTTTAGACTCTGCTTGACTCCAATATGTTCTCGTTCATGCCTTAAGGCATTCAAATCAACAATTCTTCACCTAATCAAGCGGATTCATCAAACTTTGAAATGGAAGAAATTGCCGAGAGTGGATGTGAAGATGAGTCAACTCTGAAGATGTTTATCTCAGCGGCAAATCAAGGAAGGAAAGCCCAGTTCCCAGTGGCTGGCAATCTTTTGGCTGTTTCAGCATTTTTGTGTATTTTCCTTACATGTTTGAATTTGTATTTGCTTATAAGCTGTTGTACTTTTAAATTGGCAGTATTATTGAAATGTTTATACATCTTTTGATTAAGTTCATTCGTATTCACTCATTTTCTTGTAGTGACACAAAAAAGCAAAAAAAAAAAAATTCCATCCACTTATCCACATCAAAATGTTTGTTTAAAACAAAGATTGGGGAGGATGATGAAAACATCATATTCATAATTGTTGTGGTATACTGCCAATTAAACCTTGTCAATGATGTAAGGCATTGTTTTAATTCCTAAACACTGGAGAAATAAGGAAGATAATCCCTCGTTAACCCCTTCGAGCCTAGAAGTAGGAGTTTTCTTTCCTTACACAAAAAACTCGTAAATCTCAACCTTGGGGCAGGGTAGTTCTCAGTTTAACTTAGTTATGCATTCTAATGCAAGCGCTTCATGCAAGACACCAGTCAGCTCTCTCAAATCAAGTGACAATAAAAAAGAAGAGGTCTCATAACCTCAACAAGGAAAAAGAAGAGGTATCATAACCTCAACTAAGACAAGAAGAGGTCTCATAACCTCAGCAAAGACAAGAAGAGGTCTCATAACCTCAACAAAGACAAAAGAGGTCTCATAACCTCAGCGAAGATAAGAAGAGGTCTCAAAACCTCAACAATAAAGCATAACCAAATGTTGTAAGGAAGTAATGATTACCCTAGGTGTCTGAATCATCACCAACTATCATCAAGGAATCTGAATGTATAGCTTAAGTTAACTGAGCATAGGATTGAAGTTCATCACGAAGATTGGGTGGGGACAAATAAACTTTGAACCTTTATCCTTTGTTTCATGAACCGTGAACCAAGCCACGTTACAACCCTTAAAAGACCTAATTGAGGTAAGGTTGTTTTGAAAGCATACTACAGTAAGGTTGATTAACCTGACTCCTAATGATCTTTGCTAATTACGTGTGTTGATCACTTCATCTGTCATTCTGTAAATGACTAGATCCACCTTTGTTTTTTATTTAATCATTCCACCGTGTGTGTTTCATCAATAAAACTTGGATTTCAAAAGCTTGCATGAATGTTACATTGAAATTGCCAATTTTTAATGAACAATACTTGTTTGTAAAACAATTCAATATCAAAGGAATCCCAACAAAGTGCAGCCAGCTAGGGAATTTGACTTAATAAAGGGCTCAGTCTGGGCATCTCCTTCATAGATCAAGCATCCCAATAGCTACTAAATCAGGGGCAGAAACTCTTCAAATTCAGGATATTGGGGCAAGCCTTCTTGAGGTCATCTTATAACAAGTTTAGACTCCAATGACCCACCAACAGGGGTAAGTTTGTTCCCCAGTTATTCCTACCACAATCTAAAAGACTTTGTATTGCGGATACAGTTGAACTGGGGCAGATATGTCAAGATCCATGAATCTCTTCAAGAGTTTAAAGATATTGAAAGCATATTGTATACCAATTCTTCTGTAAAATCCTTTTGATGACTTATCCTCACAGACCAGTTAATCAGAAGCAGTTAGGTCCAGATTCGATAAATCTCTCAAAGATTAACCAGTCTGAAGAACAAGTTAAAGGGCTTTGTCATGCAAATGCTGCTAATCTGGGGTAGTTATGCCAATATTCATGAATCTCTCCAAGAGTTTGAAGATATTGAAGCATCTATGCTAATTCTTCGGTAAAATCCTCTTGGTATTTTCTAACAGACCATGTAATCTGAGCAGAGAATATTTGAAGATTACCTGTTGCAAGAGCCGTTGTTCATTATGGTGATCATCATGCAAGTCAGGATGCAGAATTACTCTGTTCTTGTGATATCCTTTGCCAGTTTCCCAGTAAATTGTTACTTCGGTCGAGCTTGGCCAATCTCCATGGATCTTCCTCCTCCAGTAAGGAAATCAAGCTCATGATGGTAATCCTAGTGAAGTCATGATGCTATACCTCAGGTGGAATACTCTTTTTCCTAGTGAAGTTGTTGATCCTACTTATTCATCCCCAGTAGTGGGCTAATCTGATGAGGTCGACTGGGTATCCTTGTCGAGATGTTTATTTCATCTCCAGTCTCACTTCCTTTTGTCTGTTTTGTTAGCATAATCATAAGCATGGCATAAGGATTCATATGCATATCATCTTAGCATTTTGTTATCCCTTTCTGGTGTTTACCTGTTTTGTTCACTTTGGCGTTTATCTCCCCAAGTGACTGGGTTTGTCTATTCTCTCCAATAGAGTTGTCAGCCCTAGGCATAAAATGCCCATCTTTTTTGAACTCCCCACAGTGATCGATCCTCGTGGATGATGGTTGGTTCAGTTATCTTTTCCACAATGGGATAAGATAAATCCCCATTTGAGCTCATTCCTCAATGGTTGAAGTCTTGTTTGACCGTTTCTTTCTAGCTTGTCCCTAAATCGAACTTTGGTCCCTGGCAAGTGTGGTTTCCGAGCCTATCTTGAACATGCATTTATTTTACACCGTGTCTCGCAGGAAGAATCTTTTACAGATCCTCATTGAAGACAAAATTATTTCTCCAGCAGTGTTGTAATATCAACATCTCTTTGGAATTTATACCCAAACAACAAGTGGCAATCTCCTTGAGAAGCTTGTTTTGCTATAACGGCGACAAGTGGCAATCTCCTTGAGAAGTTTGTTTTGCTATAGCGATAAGTGGCAATCTCTCCCGAGAAGCTTATTTGTCCTTGGTTTTATTCATACTTTTATAGTTACCAATGGTGTTACCTTCAATCAGTCACTTTCCATCAACACATTTGACGTGATCCCTATTTGAGGTGTTTTTGCCGTCAAAATTTTTGACGATGTGTTCCGAGTTCAGGTTGTGTACCTTCGGATATGTTTGATTACTTCCCGTGACGATGTGTTCGAGCTCAGGTTTCGTACCTTCGAATATGTTTTGTTCCTTCCCATCAACCTTTTTGACGATGTGTTCCGAGCTCAGGTTTCATACCTTCGGATATGTTTTGTTCCTTGCCGTCAACCTTTTTGACGATGTGTTATGAGCTCAGGTTGTGTACCTTCGGATATGTTTTGTTTCCTTGCTGTCAAACTTTTTGACGATGTGTTCTGAGCTCAGTTCCGTACCTTCGAATATGTTTTGTTCCTTGCCGTCAACCTTTTTTGAAGATGTGTTCCGAGCTCAGGTTGTGTACCTTCGGATATGTTTTGGTTTCTTCCCGTCAAACTTTTTGACGATGTGTTCCGAGCTCAGGTTGTGTACCTTTGGATATGTTTTGGTTTCTTCTCGTCAAACTTTTTGACGATGTGTTCCGAGCTCAGGTTGTGTACCTTCGGATATGTTTTATTTCTTCCCGTCA
Organism: Lathyrus tuberosus; assembly: GCA_022829125.1. Taxonomy (NCBI): domain Eukaryota; kingdom Viridiplantae; phylum Streptophyta; class Magnoliopsida; order Fabales; family Fabaceae; genus Lathyrus; species Lathyrus tuberosus. The sequence goes on from JALAZF010000193.1 coordinate 8,582,147, forward strand.
AACTTTTTGACGATGTGTACCGAGCTCAGGTTGTGTACCTTCGGATATGTTTTGTTTCCTTGCCGTCAAACTTTTTGACGATGCGTTCCAAGCTCAGGTTGTGTACCTTCGGATATGTTTTGTTTCCTTGCCATCAACCTTTTTGACGATGTGTTCCGAGCTCAGGTTGTGTACCTTCGGTATGTTTTGTTCCTTGCCATCAACCTTTTTGACGATGTGTTTCGAGCTCAGGTTTCGTACCTACGGATTTGTTTATGTGTTCCGAGCTCAGGTTGTGTACCTTAGGATATGTTTTGTTTCCTTGTCGTCAACCTTTTTGACGATGTGTTCCGAGCTCAGGTTGTGTACCATCGAATATGTTTTGTTCCTTGCCGTCAACCTTTTTTACGATGTGTTCCGAGCTCAGGTTTCGTACCTTCAGATATGTTTTGTTCCTTGTCGTCAACCTTTTTGACGATGTGTTCCGAGCTCATGTTTCGTACCTTCGGATTTGTTTATGTGTTCCGAGCTCAGGTTGTGTACCTTCGGATATGTTTTGTTCCTTGCCGTCAACCTTTTTGACGATGTGTTCCGAGCTCATGTTGTGTACCTTCGTATATGTTTTGTTCCTTGCCGTCAACCTTTTTGACGATGTGAACTTTGGTCAGCTATGAACCTAAACATCAGATCAACTGTGAACCTCAATCCAGGCCCAACTCATATTGGTGTCCAAAGTCCAGTCTTTGCTGGCAAACCAACTCATATTGGTATTATCTTATCCAACTCATATTGGTATTCAAAATTCAGCTCATACTGGTATTCAAAATCCAGGTCATACTGGTGTTCAAAATCCAGCTCATACTGGTGCTCAAAATTCAGCTCATACTGGTATTCAAGATCCAGCTCATACTGGTACTCAAAATACAGCTCATACTGGTATTCAAAACCTAGCTCATACTGGTATTCAAAGATCCAGCTCATACTGGTACTCAAAATCCAGCTCATACTGGTGTTCAAAATCCAGCTCATACTGGTGCTCAAAATCCAGCTCATACTGGTATTCAAGATCCAGCTCATACTGGTACTCAAATCGAGCTCATACTGGTATTCAAAATCCAGCTCATACTGGTGTTCAAAATCCAGCTCATACTGGTATTCAAAATCCAACTCACATTGGTGCTCAAAATCCAGGTCATACTAGTATTCAAAATCCAACTCATATTGTTACCTCAACCAACTCATATTGGTGCCCAAGTCCGATCGTTAATGGCTCCTTAATCTTATTCCTAGCAGAGGTTCAGTCATTATCAATATATTTCATCATTTGGCGCATGCAAAAGTTTGTCTTTGTCTTTTCTGGCTTTTCTTGAAGATCCCGTTTGAACTCTTCAGTATAAGAAATCCCCATAAAATCTTTCGTTGATATCTATCCTTTTATTTAAAATTGATCCCCAGCGGAGATCATGTCTTCTTTCTGGTTTCATGCCCAGTAAGAGTGTGTCTTATTTCCCCAGTATCGTCCGGTCACATATGAACCTGTCGTCTATCTCCCTGGATTTTTCCCCAGCGGGGGGTACCTCTCTGGCTCCTATCTCCAGTAAGGATCTGAGAGGTTTTCCCCTCAGTTTTAATCTTCTACCCCCAATATTTCCCTGGAGTCTCCCCAATTGAGTCTCTTTTGTTGGTTAGTCTGCATCCCAGTGAGTCTTCCTTGTGGATGCTAACCTTCGTCTATCCCAAGTAAAGCTCACCTGTGTTTGGTTGCTCTTTATCTTTTGATGTCTGGTCTATCTGCATCTTTGCACTATCATGGCATCATATCATCATACTAGAAGATCATGGCATGTCAGCATATGCATGTCTGTGGCATGTCCTTAGCATCTGCATTCCATCTAAGGGCAAAATTTTTGGTTTGCTATATTTAAATACCTTTCACCTTGATGTCCCAAGGATTTTCATTCCTCGTGCCATCCGGTAAAGCTATTTGTTATACCCCAAATTTTACCCTTAGATCCTCTGATCATTGTCATATCATTTTAGCATTTGCAACCATTTGGTCCATTAATCATAGTCACGCATTTTCATTCATTTGTTTCATGAGATTTAGAATTTTTCTCTTTTAATTTAGAATTTTGTTTTTTATTATTATTATTTACTTTTAAATCACATATCCAATTTAAAACTTATTTTCCATTTTTCTTAATATGTTATATTTCAATTTATTTGTTTATTTTTATTTATTACTATTATTTTCATTTATTTATCATTGTCATTTTATTACTTTTATTATTATTATTATTATTATTATTATTATTATTATTATTATTATTATTATTATTATTATTATTATTATTATTATTATTATTATTATTATCATTTTATCATATTTATCATTATTACTATTTTTATTTTTGATATTTATCATTTTTATTATTATCTTTATTTTCGATATTCATCATTTTTATTTATTAATATTTTTATTTCTGATATTTATCACTTTTAGTATTATTATTGTCATTTTTATGATTATTATTATTATTATTATTATTATTGTTTTTCAATGATTATTGTTATTAGTTTCTTTTTTTTTATGTCATTTATTTTACTTTATTAAGTCGAAAACAACAAGTCCCTCTTACACGCTGCAAACACACAGACTTCCCAAAGCCAAGGTCACTTCACAGACCTCCCTGCACAAGCCTTTACACACCCTTTTCACACCAATTTTCCTGCTGCGGACGTCCCAATCGGCCACCCTACGTGAAAGTTTCCAGTCACACTACATACCACATACAGCCTGCTCAAAAACACTCAAGACCTGCAGTGAAATGACAATTCAATAAACAATAAAATTCAAAAAAAGAAATTGAAGAAACGGGTTATGTTTTCTTTAAGAGTTAAATAGCAGAAGAAGGTTGGGAATGAAAAGGACAAAAAATCACAATAAAAAATCCCACTCTTTTCTCTAACTCAAAATAACAACCAAACTTCAGACAGGGCCAAGCCTTCAGAATGCCACAATAACACAACAACATCCATTCTCCTCAACAAAATCTTACTTTCTTTCAATATGAATCTGATAACAATAACCATAAACCTTCAAATACACTCATTGCAGAACAAAAGCTTATCACTAAATACCACCATAAAAAACAAACCTTCATTGTCAAAACAACACCCTCACCTCAAAACCGTTTCCTTCCTCTCTCGGATTTTTTCTGCAAGACAATCACCAACCATCGATCACCAAACAACCTCTCCATCATAACCACGGCTTCTTCATCAATCTCTCAGCCCAACCTTCATCTCGCAAAACCAGCATAACACCCTTAATCACTGTGCTTCGCTTCGAGCTTCCACCACCGATACAGACGGAAACTCACAAACAACTCTTAACTTCAAACATCAACAACAACTCCACGCCTATCTTCCATCAACAACCCAAAAACCATAAACAAAAAAAAACCTCTCCAATCATAACAACAATAAAACAGACCACCACTCTCCATCAAAAACCCATAAATCCTACAACACGCTATATACGTATCATCATCATAAACACTTTCAAACCTATCTTCATCATTCCTTCAACAAACCTTCAAATAACCGAAAACCACCCTTCATCTTAACTTCCGCCACCCCTATTCGTCATCAACCCGGCGTAAAAGAAAACAAATCGATCCACAGAAACTGAATAGAAGAAAAGAGAGTAAGCAAGTTGAACCGGGCCAAGAAGAAAGAAGAGAGAACCTGGGTCAGAAAGTGGAACAAGGCGTGAGGAAGATCGATACCCTCGCAGCATTTTTTGACCTGATTAAGCTTGTTTTTCTTTCAAAAGTTGAATTTGGAGACGTTGCTGGTCTTGACCTACATAGCACTGATGTTGTTATTTTTTATTTTTTGTTTTGGTTTATTTATTTATTTTTGAAATCATGTTCTGATATTGTCCTTTATGGACCGTGTTTGTTGGCCATTTATTTGCCTTGGATAAGTTCATTTTCTTTTTCTTTTTTATCGTTGTTGGCTGATGGTGATGATGGGCTCAAAGCCCATGTGATTCGTACGCGTATCCTATATCATACCCACCCGTTCTACTCCCAGCCAGACTTCAGCGCCTCCCCTTCCCTTTTTTTTTATATTTTATTTTAAAAAAATGTTGTTTGATTATGTTTATCAATATGGTTAATGTTTTGTTAGTGATTTAGTTAACATTTCGTAAAACCTTTTTATAAGATATTTTGATAATTATTTTTAGTAATTTTGCTAAATATTATTTAATTTTGGTTATCACTATTTTTAGATCTATTTCTTTATCTACTTTTCATTTTCATCTTCGGTTTTGCCTTCGATTTTATTTCATTTCCGATTTCACTTCTGGGCCGATGATATATAAAAATCATGATTTGGTAGATTTATTCAAAATCACTAAAAATCTTGATTAGTTTGAGGCCCATTTTTTATTTTTGTTGGTCAATGAAAGTCAAATATTCAGGATTATCGATTTTATCGATATAAATCTTGATTTAGACGAGACCAGCTTTATTTTCATTTCGATTCCATTCTCTTTATTTTGGTCTATAATATAACAAACTTCATGGTTTGGTTGATCTCGTTAAAGCGACAAAACTTTGATCAATATGAGACCACTTTCTTTTTTCAATTTCATTCACTTTTGGTCGATGAAAATCAAGAATCATGATTGTCAATCTTATTGATAAATTATGATCAAGACTAGACTATTTTCAATTCTATTTCATTTCAATTTTAATTTCTTTGAATACTAATTTTTCATTTCTCTCCTCTATGAGATTTGTAAATATCTTCTGACAAAATCTTGTGGATGCCCCTCCCGGTTCTGTTATAATTGTGGTTGCCTGTTTTATTTGATACTTCTTCAATACCCTTCCAAAGGAAAATCTCTCTATTGACCTCAAAGTCATAGACAACTCAATACCAGCTTTGACCTCATAGTCATAGCCACTCCCCTTCTTGACCTCATAGTCATAGGATATCAGCCTTGACCTCATAGTCATGGCCACCTTCTCTTTGACCTCATAGTCATAGGATGCTTTCCTTTTGGCCTCATAGCCATTCAATCTTACAACTTAGAATTAAGTTAGAGTTCTAGGAGTCTATGTGAGACTCATCACCTTGAGTATTCGCTTCCCCTTATAACTTAGACTTAGAGAGTTTCTTAAACTCTATATGAGCTCATACTCATTCCCCTTGGAACTTTGGCCATAGTCAATGGTTCCTCCTTCACCCTTAGTTAGGTGAACTACGGTTGCTCTGATTCTTTAGTTAGATACGTAGGCACAAGATGTGATGTCTTGGCGAGCAAACTTAGTGTATATACCCTTAGGTCTTTACTGTTAGCCTTAGCAGATTTCTTAGCAAGCAAACATAACATAACACAAACTAAACAAGAGTTTCCTGTAGAGTACTACAGATATTAAGGGTGCTAATACCTTCCCTTAGTATAACCAACCCCCGAACCTTAGATCTCCCCCCTTTAGGTTTTCTCGATCTTGAACCTTTCCTTTGGATAAATCAAAGTCGGTGGTGAATTCAAAGTTTTGTGATGCAAGTTAATTAATAGCTTGTTATCCGATTCTCACCGCAACAGAAATTCCGACTCACTGGGTATAATAATAATTTTGAGGGTTAAGCACACCTCGTTATGTTTGTGTTATTGTATGTTTTGCTTGCTTATTTGTACACACATTTGTATATATCTGTATACTTGCTTGAGTTCTTCTGTATGCAGGGTTGCTACTATTGAGTGGTGAGATAAGTCTTAACTCGGACTCGAGAGCACATATATGATAGGATCGTGGTGTAATCAATAGTCGGTTGTTGGGAGTAGTCCTAACAATTTATGGCATATGATGACCACACTCAGATGAGGCCCTTTGGGATTATTGATGTCTGATGTGAGCAGTTGCATTGATATCACTCTTCCCAATTAAGAGCCAGGGATTCTGAGGACCGTAGTTACCTTCACCCCACTTGGGCTTTTAGGATGTAGTGCGGTGGCTATGAGGGAGTAGTCCCAAATAGTTGTTACGCGATACTACACTCAGACGAGTTTATCTTGAGAATATTATTAACCCGCGTGAGTGATAATATCCAAAGGATTTATGTAGACTCTGAGAACTTTTAGAACCCTGTTCTACAGTTGATGAACCTATAGTCCATACTTATTGGGATGGGTAGACCATGGCTCAAATCATGAGACCCCTAAACCTAGGACTTGTATGCTTTGTACATACGTTCATGTGTGCATGTGTGTTTTGTGCATTGCATACATCTCATTGCATCCATTGTTGGTTTCAAGGAATTCAGATATTCATTTCCTTTTCAAAAGATCAACAGAGCTTGGATCTTAAAAATAAAAACTTCTTCAGTTTTTCCAAAAAAAAATTCACAACTTGCCTTTGAGTTCCTTGAAACCACTTGGCTTACATTTGCATTTCATGCACATTCGCATTTCTCAGTCTTGCGTCTCTTCCTCTGTGTCTGAAGGATACCTAGCACCTATTCAAGACAAATGGCAATAATGAATGAAATTCTGAAGAACCAAGAAGACTTGAAAGAGAAGTTCAGAATCCTCAAATGCCAGAAGAATTGGGTTCTAGAAACTTTGCAAGCTCTAATGAAGAAAGAGGAGTATGCTCACCCTGTTACTCCTAGAGAGGTTGTCAATCCATCATCTCATGTGGTTTTCCCATACCAAGGATCTGCCTTTAGAGAGACTTCATACCAACCATCATTTGATCAGGTGTCTACCAAAAGGGAGTTCCAGCCTCCAACAGTTGTTTCTCCCCGAGATTCCCGAAATAAAAACAAGAAGAAGTACCCTGTCGAAAGGGGCAAGGTGTACCAACCCATTTCGGTGCCATTGAGCAAACTTTTCTCACTGTTGGTGCAAAACAAGTTGGTAACTCCTCGACTTCTCAACCCTGTGCCAGGACCTTGGCACAATCCAAATCTGACTTGTGAATTCAATAAGAGAGCCGAAGGGCATGACTTGGATGGTTGCCGAGCCTTAGAATCTACTGTGCAAAGGCTGATCCATGACAAAGACTTGATCTTCGAAGAAGATCACCCAGAGACTGAATGCAAATTCTGCACTGGGACAATGGGGCATCCCATTGAAGAGTGCAAAGAGTTCGAAGCAAGGCTGCTAAGTTTGCTAAAGACACTACAACCTCAGGAAGGTACGTCAGTTGTCAATGTCTTAACTCCTGAAGCAAAAGGCAAAAAGCTAGCTAGGCCTCTCAAGGTTCTGTATCACAAGGAACCAGTGATTTGTGGCGAGGGTGTTCCCCCGCTTGGGCCCGGAAACTAAAATCTTTTGAAATCAATTCGCCAAGGCTGGCTGTATTTTGTTCATTTCAGTATTTTCAATTGTATTTTCTTTGCACTCTGAATCTGTATTTGCTTATAAGCTTTGTTGTACTTTCAAATTGGCAATGTTAATGAAATGTTTTTGCACCTTTTGATTAAGTCCATTCGTTTCACTCATTTACTTTTATGTTCACAAAAACAAAAGTAAATGTCTTTATCTTGTTTTACTCCACTTATCTCTATCAAATTGTTGTTTAAGCAAAGATTAGGGAGGATGATGAAAACATTATATCCATAATTGCTGTGGTATGCTTTCGATTAAACCTTGTCGAGGATGTAAGGCATTGTTTTAATTCCCAAACACTGGAGAAATAAGGAAGATAATCCGTCATTAACCCTTCGAGCCTAGAAGTAGGAGTTTTCTTTCCTTACACAAAAAACCCTTAAATCTCAACCTTGGGCAGAGTAGTTCTCAGTTTAACTTGGTTACGCATTCGAATGCAAGCGCTTCATGCAAGACACCAGTCAGCTCTCTTAAATCAAATGAGTAAATGTTGTACAAGTTGTTCCCAAAGCGATAAATAAGGAAGGATCGTTGAGAAATCCTTAATCAAGAAAATGGGAAGCACAAAACTTTGCCTTATACAAAAATGCTTGTACAACATCCAAAAAGAGGAGGTTTCATAACCTCGCCAAAAAAAAAGAGGTCTCATAACCTCACCAAAGAAAATAAGAGGTCTCATAACCTCAGTAAAGACAATAAGAGGTCTCATAACCTTGGCAAGAAGAAGAGGTCTCAAAACCTCAGCATTAAAGGATAACCAAATGTTGTAAAGGAGCAATGACTACCAAGGTGTCTGAATCATCATCAACTATCATCAATTCAATTCCTAGCCTATGGGAATCTGAATGCATAGCTTGAGTTAACTGAGTTTAGGATTGGAGTTCATCACGGAGATGGGGTAGGGACAAATAAACTTTGAGCCTTTATCCTTTGTTTCATAAAACCGTGAACTAGGCCACGTTACAACCCTTTAAAGACCTAATTGAGGTAAGGTTGTTTTAAAAGCATACTACAACAAGGTTGATTAACCTGACTCCTAATGACCTTTGCTAATTGCGTGTATTGATCACTTCATCTGTCATTCTGTAAATGGCTAGATCCACTTTAGATTTTAATCATTCCACCGTGTGTGTTTCATCAATAAACTTTGTTTTCAAAAAGCTTGCATGAATGTTGCATTGAAATTGCCAATTTTTAAATGAACAATACTCGTTTGCAAAGACAATTCAATGTTAAAGAAATCCCGACAAATGCAGCCAGCTAGGGAATTTGATTTGATAAACGAAGCTCAGTCAGGGGTAACTAAGCGGAGGGATCTGCCAATCCACCGTTCCAGGTGCTATTGAATCAGGGGCAGAACTCTTCAAAGTTCAGAATAATTGGGGCAAGTCTTCTTGAGATCATCTTATGACAAGTTTGGACTCCAGTGACCCACCAACTGGGGCAAGTTTAATCCCCAGTTATTTCTACCACAGTCTAAAGGACTTTTTATTGCGAATACAGTTGAACTGGGATAATTATGTCGAGACTCATGAATCTTTTCAAAAGTTTGAAGATATTGAAGCATCTGGTATGCCTATTCTTCTGTAAAATCCTTTTGATGACTTATCCTCACAGACCAATTAATCAGAAGCAGTCAGGTCGAGATTCGACAAATCTCTCAAACGTCAGTTAGTCTGGGGCATTTCCTTCACAGACCAACCAAGCTGACAGGGGCAAGTTTGTTTCCCAGTTGTCAACAACCATTCTGAAGAATAAGTCCAAGGACTTTGTGGTGCAAACACAACTAATCTGGGACAGTCATGCCGAAATTCATGAATTTCTCTTCAAAAGTCTGAAGGTATTGATGCATCCGGTATGCCAATTCTTCTGTAAAATCCTTTTGATGACTTATTCTCACAGATCCATTAATCAGAAGCAGTTAAGCCGAGATTCGGTAAATCTCTAAAGGGCCAATCAGTCTGGGGCATCTCTTTCGCAAATCAGTCAGTCTGAAGAACAAGTTTGAAGACTTTGTTGCACCAATGCAGTTAATTTGGGGCAGTTATGCCGAGATTCACGAATCCTTCTAAGAGTTTGAAGATATTGAAACACCTTGTATGTAAATTCTTCTGTAAAATCCTCTTGATATTTTGGCAGATCAGTTATGCATAACTACTCAACTTTTGTGACATCTTTTGCTAGCTCCCCAGTAAGCTGTTACTTCAGCTAATCTTGGCAATTCTCCATGGATTTCCCTCCAGCAGAGAAATCAAGCTCATGATGGAAATCCTAGTGAAATCATGATGTTATACCCCGAGTGGATCACTCTTTTCCTCAGAGAAGTGGTAATCTTGAAGTAGAACTACTGATTCTACAAGTTCACCTCCAGTGATGGTCCAATCTGATGAGTTTGGCTGGGTATCCTTATCGAGATGTTTATTTCATCTTTAATTTTGCTTCTTGTCTATTTTGTCAGCATAAGCATAAACATGGCATAAGCACTCATATGCATAGCAATTTAGCATTTCTGCTTCCTTTATGGTGTTTACCTGTTTTGTTTCACTTTGGCGTTTCTCCCCAAGTGACTGGGTTTGTCATTCTCTCCAATAGAGTTGTCAGCCCTAGGCATAAAATTCCCATCCTTCTGAATTCCCCACAGAGTTTGATTCTCGTGGATGATGGTTGGTTCAGTTATCTTTTCTACATTTGGATTAGATAAACCCCTATTCGAGCTCATTCCTCGATGGTTGGAGTCTTGTTTGACCGTTTCTTTCTAGTTTGTTCCTAGATTGAACTTTGGTCCCTGACAGGTGTGGTTTCCAAACCCATTTTGAGCGTGCATTTATTTTGCACTGTGTCTCGCAGGAAGAGTCTTTTACAGATCCTCATTGAAGACAAAATTATTTCTCCTTCAGTGTTGTAATATCAACATCTCTTTGGAATTTACTCCCAATGATAACTGGTAATCTCCTTGAGAAGCTTGTTTTGCTATCATCACCTTTACAACGATAAGTGGAAATCTCTCTCACGAGAAGCTTATCCGTCCTTGGTTTTGTTCATACTTCTACAGTTACCAATGGTGTTACCTTCAGTCAACCAATTTCTATTAACCCGTTTGATGTGATCCCTATTTGAGGTGTTCTTCCTGTTAACCCTTTTTTGACGAAGTTAATTTCTTCATTCCGTCAATCCTTTGATGTGGATGATGTTTGGTGATCCATTTCTTTCCGTCAATTCTCTGACGAGGTGTCTCTTCGATGAAGTTAATTTCTTCATTCCGTCAATCCGTTGATGTGGATGATGTGATCCCTGCTTTATTCCTTGCCGGCAAACCTTTTGATGATGTGAATCTCCAGATATGCTTTATTCCTTGCCGTCAAACCTTTTGATGAGGTGAATCTTCAGATATGCTTTATTCCTTGCCGTCAAACCTTTTGATGATGTGAATCTCCAGATATGCTATTATTCCTTGCCGTCAAACCTTTTGATGAGGTGAATCTTCAAATATGCGTTATTCCTTGCCGTCAAACCTTTTGATGAGGTGAATCTCCAGATATGCTATTATTCCTTGCCGTCAAACCTTTTGATGAGGTGAATATCCAGATATGTTTTATTCCTTGTCGTCGAACCTTTTGATGAGGTGAATATCCAGATATGCTTTATTCCTTACCGTCAAACCTTTTGATAATGTGAATCTCCAGATATGCTTTATTCCTTGCCGTCAAACCTTTTGATGAGGTGAATCTCCAGATATGCTTTATTCCTTGCCGTCAAACCTTTTGATGAGGTGAATCTCCATATATGATTTATTCTTTGCCGTCAAACCTTTTGATGGTGTGAATCTCCAGATATGCTTTATTCCTTGCCGTTAAACCTTTTGATGATGTGAACCTTTAGATATGCTTTATAACCTTTTGATGATGTGAACCTCCAGATATGCTTTATTCCTTACCGTCAAACCTTTTGATGATGTGAACCTTCAGATATGCTTTATTCCTTGCCGTCAAACCTTTTGATGATGTGAACCTCCAGATATGCTTTATTCCTTGCCGTTAAACCTTTTGATGATGTGAATCTCCGGATATGATTTATTCCTTTCCGTCAAACCTTTTGATGATGTGAATCTCCAGATATGCTTTATTCCTTGTCGTCAACCCTTTTGATGATGTGAATCTCCAGATATGCTTTATTCCTTGCCGTCAAACCTTTTGATGATGTGAATGTCCAGATATGCTTTATTCCTTGTCGTCAAACCTTTTGATGATGTGAATCTCCAGATATGATTTATTCCTTGCCGTCAAACCTTTTGATGATGTGAATCTCTAGATATGATTTATTCCTTGCCATCAAACCTTTTGATGATGTGAATCTCCAGATGTGCTTTATTACTTGCCGTTAAACCTTTTGATGATGTGAATCTCCAGATATGCTTTATTCCTTGCCGTCAAACCTTTTGATGATGTGAATCTCCAGATATGCTTTATTCCTTACCGTCAAACCTTTTGATAATGTGAATCTCCAGATATGCTATTATTACTTGCCGTTAAACCTTTTGATGATGTGAATCTCCAGATATGCTTTATTCCTTGCCGTCAAACCTTTTGATGATGTGAATCTCCAGATATGCTATTATTCCTTGCCGTCAAACCTTTTGATGATGTGAATCTTCAGATATGCTATTATTCCTTGCCGTCAAACCTTTTGATGATGTGAATCTCCAAATATGCTGTTATTCCTTGCCGTCAAACCTTTTGATGATGTGAACCTTCAGATATGTTATTGTTCCTTGCCGTCAGCCCTTTTTGATGATGTGACCTTTGGTCAGTTGTGAACCTCAATCCAGGTCCAGCTCATACTGGTATCCAAAATCCAGCTCATACTGGTATTCAAAGTCCAGCTCATACTGGCATTGCAAAATCCAACTCATACTAGTACCCAAACCAACTAAAATTGGTATCTTATCCAACTCAAATTGGTGTATACTGACATGTCACTTCTGAGTCCAATCATTGTTGGCACTTTAATCTAGCTCCCGACAGAGGTTCAGTCATTATCAATAACTCTTTGAAAGTCCTTGTGATTGATCATCATTTGGCACACGCAGAGTTTGTCTCTGTCTTTTCTGGCTTTTCTTGAAGATCCTGTTTGAACTCTTTAGTATAAGAAATCCCCAGAAAATCTTTGTAGGATGTCTATCCTTTTATTTCAAGTTGATCTCCAGTGGAGATCATATTTTCTTTCTGGTTTCATGCCCAGTAATGTGTTTTTTCCCTAGTGTCGTCTGGTCACATATGAACCTGTCGTCCATCTCTCGAGATCTTTTCCCAGTAGAGAATACCTCTCTAGCTCCTATCGCCAGTGAGGATCTGTAAGGTCTCCCCCTCAGTTTTACTTTTCCATCCCCAGTCTTTCCTCGAAATCTCCCCAGTGAGTTTGTCTCATGGATAGTAACCTTCATCCTTCCCCGGTGTCACTCTCCTGTGGTTGTTTGCTCTCTATCCCTAGTGTCTGGTCTGTCTGCACCTTTGCATTATCATGGCATCATATCATCATACTAGAAGTTCATGGCATGTCAGCATTTGCATGTTCGTCGCTTGTCCTTGGCATCTGCATTCCATCTAAAGGCAAAATTTTCGGTTTACTATATTTAAATACCTTTCACCTTGATGTCCCGAGGATTTCCATTCCTCGTGCCATCTGGTAAAGCTATTCAAATAGGGGCAACTGTTATACCCCAAATTTTACCCTTAGATCCTCTGATCATTGTCATATCATCTTAGCATTTGCAGTCATTTGGTCCATTAATCATTGTCACGCATTTTTATTCATTTGTTTCATGAGATTTAGAATTTTTCTCTTTTAATTTAGAATTTTGTTTTTTATTATTATTATTTACTTTTAAATCACATATCCAATTTAAAACTTATTTTCCATTTTTCTTAATATGTTATGTTTCAATTTATTTGTTTATTTTTATTTATTACTATTATTTCATTTATTTATCATTGTCATTTTATTATTATTATTATTATTATTATCATATTTATCATTATTACTATTTTTATTTTTGATATTTATCATTTTTATTATTATTTTTATTTTCGATATTCATCATTTTTATTTATTAATATTTTTATTTCTGATATTTATCACTTTTAGTATTATTATTGTCATTTTTATTATTATTATTATTATTATTATTATTATTATTATTATTATTATTATTATTGTTTTTCAATGATTATTGTTATTAGTTTCTTTTTTTTATGTCATTTATTTTACTTTATTAAGTCCAAAACAACAAGTCCCTCTTACACGCTGCAAACACACAGACTTCCCAAAGCCAAGGTCACTTCACAGACCTCCCCGCACAAGCCTTTACACACCCTTTTCACACCAATTTTCCTGCTGCGGACGTCCCAATCCGCCACCCTACGTGAAAGTTTCCAGCCACACTACATACCACCTACAGCCTGCTCAAAAACACTCAAAACCTGCAGTGAAATGACAATTCAATAAACAATAAAATTCAAAAAAAAGAAATTGAAGAAACAGGTTCTGTTTTCTTTAAGAGTTAAATAGCAGAAGAATGTTGGCAACGAAAAGACCAAAAATCACAATAAAAAATCCTACTCTTTTCTCCAACTCAAAATAACAACCAAACTTCAGACAGGACCAAGCCTTCACAATGCCACAATAACACAACAACATCCATTCTCCTCAACAAAATCTTACTTTCTTTCAATCTGAAACTGATAACAATAACCATAAACCTTCAAATACACTCATTGCAGAACAAAAGCTTATCACAAAATACCACCATAAAAAACAAACCTTCATTGTCAAAGCAACATCCTCACCTCAAAACTGTTTCCTTACTCTCTCGGATTTTTTCTGCAAGACAATCACCAACCATCGATCACCAAACAACCTCTCCATCATAACCACGGCTTCTTCATCAATCTCTCAGCCCAACCTTCATCTCGCAAAACCAGCATAACACCCTTAATCACTGTGCTTCGCTTCGAGCTTCCACCACCGATACAGACAGAAACTCACAAACAACTCTTAACTTCAAACATCAACAACAACTCCACGCCTATCTTCCATCAACAATCCAAAAACCAGAAACAAAAAAAACCTCTCAATTCACAACAACAACAAAACAGACCACCACTTTCCATAAAAAACCCATAAATCCTACAACCGCTATATACGCATCATCATCATAAACACTTTCAAACCCATCTTCATCATTCCTTCAACAAACCTTCAAATAACCGAAAACCACCCTTCATCCCAACTTCCGCCACCCCTATTCGTCATCAACCCGGCGTAAAAGAAAACAAATCGATCCACAAAAACAGAATAGAAGAAAAGAGAGTAAGCAAGTTGAACCGGGCCAAGAAGAAAGAAGAGAGAATCTGGGTCAGAAAGTGGAACAAGGCGTGAGGAAGATCGATACCCTCGCAACATTTTTTGACCTGATTAAGTTTGTTTTTCTTTCAAAAGTTGAATTTGGAGACGTTGCTGGTCTTGACCTGCATAGCACTGATGTTGTTATTTTTTGTTTTTTGTTTTGGTTTATTTATTTATTTTTGAAATCATGTTCTGATATTGTCCTTTGTGGACCGTGTTTGTTGGCCATTTATTTGCCTTGGATAAGTTCATTTTCTTTTTCTTTTTTTATCGTTGTTGGCTGATGGTGATGATGGGCTCAAAGCCCATGTGATTCGTACCCCTCTCCTATATCATACCCACCTGTTCTACTCCCAACCAGACTTCAGCGCCTCCCCTTCCTTTTTTTTTTTATATTTTATTTTAAAAAAATGTTGTTTGATTATGTTTATTAATATGGTTAATGTTTTGTTAGTGATTTAGTTAAAATTTTGTAAAACCTTTTTATAAGATATTTTGATAATTATTTTTAGTAATTTTTCTAAATATTATTTAATTTTGGTTATCACTATTTTTAGATCTATTTCTTGATTTACTTTTCATTTTCATCTTCGGTTTTGCCTTCGATTTTATTTCATTTCCGATTTCACTTCTGGGCCGATGATATATAAAAATCATGATTTGGTAGATTTATTCAAAATCACTAAAAATCTTGATTAGTATGAGGCCCATTTTTTATTTTTGTTGGTCAATGAAAGTCAAATATTAAGGATTATCGATTTTATCGATTTAAATCTTGATTTAGACGAGACCAGCTTTATTTTCATTTCGATTCCATTCTCTTTATTTTGGTCGATGATATAACAAACTTCATGGTTTGGTTGATCTCATTAAAGCGACAAAACTTTTATCAATATGAGACCACTTTCTTTTTTCAATTTCATTCACTTTTGGTCGATGAAAGTCAAGAATCATGATTGTTAATCTTATTGATAAATTATGATCAAGACTAGACTATTTTCGATTCTATTTCATTTCAATTTTAATTT
Source organism: Lathyrus tuberosus (assembly GCA_022829125.1). Classification (NCBI taxonomy): domain Eukaryota; kingdom Viridiplantae; phylum Streptophyta; class Magnoliopsida; order Fabales; family Fabaceae; genus Lathyrus; species Lathyrus tuberosus. The sequence goes on from JALAZF010000193.1 coordinate 8,597,969, forward strand.
CTTTGAATACTAACTTTTCATTTCTCTCCTCGGTGAGATTTGTAAATATCTTCTGACAAAATCTTGTGGATGCCCCTCCCGGTTCTGTTATGATTGTGGTTGCCTGTTTCATTTGAACTTCTTCAATACACTTCCAAAGGAAAATCTCTCTATTGACCTCAAAGTCATAGATAACCCAATACCAGCTTTGACCTCATAGTCATTTCCACTCCCCTCCTTGACCTCATAGTCATAGGATATCAGCCTTGACCTCATAGTCATCGCCACATTCTCTTTGACCTCATAGTCATAGGATGCTTTCCTTTTGGCCTCATAGCCATTCAATCTTACAACTTAGAATTAAGTTAGAGTTCTAGGACTCTATGTGAGACTCATCACCTTGAGTATTCGCTTCCCCTTATAACTTAGACTTAGAGAGTTTCTTAAACTCTATATGAGCTCATACTCATTCCCCTTGGAACTTTGGCCATAGTCAATGGTTCCTCCTTCACCCTTAGTTAGGTGAACTACGGTTGCTCTAATTCTTTAGTTATATACGTAGGCACAAGATGCGATGTCTTGGTGAGCAAACTTAGTGTATATACCCTTAGGTCTTTACCTTTAGCCTTAGCAGATTCCTTAGCAAGCAAGCATAACATAACACAAACTAAACAAGAGGTTCCTGTAGAGTACTACAGATATTATGGGTGTTAATACCTTCCCTTAGTATAACCAACCCCCGAACCTTAGATCTCCCCCTTTAGGTTTTCTCGATCTTGAACCTTTCCTTTGGATAAATCAAAGTCGGTGGTGAATTCAAAGTTTTGTGATGCAAGTTAATTAATAGCTTGTTATCCAATCCTCACCGCAACACTATTCAAATAGGGGCAACGTTTGTACCCCAAATTTTACCCCTTAAATGTCATAACATCTTGCACTTGCATTTAGGTCTCAATCATCTATGCATTTGTTAACTAACCACTTCATCTTGCAAGTTATTTCTTTTGTGTGAAAGCCAGGATTCGCATAAGAAATAGAGCAAAGTTAATAAGCCAGTATCTCACATGACTCAATGTCTCCTAAGACACTTTTGGATTCCACACAATCATCCACAAAAGGTTCATCAGTTGACTGAGAAATGGTATATGAAGTCATCCATCCAAGAAGCCTTTTTCAACAAGAAATCAAGTGTTTTGTCAAGGCAAGTCAACCATTGCCTTTGATGTTAGGCAAGGTGTGATCCCAAGTCTTGAGACACCATTTCATGCGTTAAATGAACATCCTTGGAGGCCACCTATAAGCCTTAAAAAAATTTCTCTTGAGTGCTAGAATTCTTTATTTGGATAAATATTCACCAAAGTGCAATATCCCAAAGTTAGTGTCATGGAAAGATTAAATTTTGTAACTTAGAATTTTCTAAGTTTGTTTCTTTGGCATATTCACTTTTTTTCATGGACATGTGTTTTATTTCAAAATTCCATTGGATCCCAAATTTTGTCATTTGAATCAAAGGTCATGAAATTATGTGGGTTTAAAGTGGTGTCCACGTATGGGTTAGCAACAAGGCATTATGCACATAATTCACTTCATTTGTTATGCCCGGTGTTTATTTTTGAAAAAAATCTGAGATACCTTACGTGTAATGCATCCTTTTTGTGAGTCTCTAAACATCACCTCTTTAAGCTCATTTTCTCATGACCTAGCCAAAAGAGCTTTTGGACACCACATTGGATTAGTGAAATAAATGACCCCATGATGCGGGGATCCGTGATCCTCAATTCCAACTATTACCTCTTTTTACTTTCTCTCTCATGACACAACAAAAAGAGTTTTTGGAACAAATACTGAAGGATGAAAACAACAGACCTGCACCATATCCTCCGCTGCTTTTGTTCAGCAAATGAAGCATTGTGATCTCCAAGGTTGACTGGAATCAAAGACTGAAGGAAGTGCTACAAAACCCTAATTTTTTCTCCTATGGACAAAGCAAGTGTCCACTGTACCTCCAAGACCCGGACCAAATTACTCTGCATATAAAAGGAGAGAACTTCTCCTTTGTTCATCACCATAAAATCTCTCAAAAATCTCTCTACTTCTCCATCCTATAATCTTGCAAGTAACCTTCAAAAATACTTGCAAGAAACTTTCCTTGTTTCATTTCCCGTCAAACACTTGTTCACCAACAAAAACACAACATTAGAATATTTACACACTTAACATCCAAAATCACCAGCAACTTGTGATTTTCCTGGGTAACTAAAAGAGAGAAAGAGTTAGCTCTGTTGCAGCTGACACTTTGAGGGAGAAGAAGCTCGTCCATTTTCTTTCCAGAACTTGTACCAGTAAAGAGGCAGTGGACATTCTCCACTAGGTAACACACACTCTGTTTTACTTCGTTTCCAAAATATCATGATCATTTGCTTCATATTGTTATCATATTTGTTATCTTGTTAATGTCTGATTCTTGAATAAATGTTACAAATCATAAATGTGTGAATTTGTTTGATGTATCGTGAACTGGGTTCGTGATTGTTATTTGAAAACTGAATAAGGAAAAGAAGATCATGGTGCCCGCCATGCTTTAAGATGTCACTGGCCACACTTTGGTGGCACTGGCCATGATCATATGGTGCCTGCCATGCATTTTGGTGGCACTGGCCACACTTTATGTGGCACTTGCCATGAAACATGGCGCCTGCCATGAGTGTATGTGGCGCCTGCCATGACTTTCATGGCACTTGCTTTACTTTAGGTGGCGACTGCCATACTGTAACATTTAACTTAGTTTTTTTTCATAGTCATTTTATTTTCTTGTTTTCTTTCTAAAAATTTCAAACAAAAATATGCATAACTTTATATTTAATTCTTGGACTTCTTTTTTGTGAAAAAATCAACTTTTTCTTAAAGACTTTTGAGAATTTTCTTTTGAGTATTCTGTGGCATGTGAGATTTTTTCTGAGAGTTGTTTCTTGACCTTGGATAAGATCGCTTTATTAGAGTGTTGTCTGTATGTCTTGGCCTTTGTTGCTAAGTCTCATGGCTTTGACATGTCTCTGATTTCAAACTGTGGGGATGTTATCTTTGCCTTACTCATGTGCTCACTTATCCATGTTTGCCATGTTCATACTTGGAATATTATTTTCACTTGGTTAATGTTGTCCCCCTTGAGTCCTTGACCTCATAATTGTTCACTTTAATTTCAATCCCACTTTAACTCTTGTTCACAAGATGTTATCTTTCACTCCTTCTAATGGAAAGTCTCTCTATTGACCTCAAAGTCATAGATAAGTCATTATTATCCCTTGACCTCATAGTCATAGGATTCCCTCTTGACCTCATAGTCATAGAGCCACCTCTTTCCCTTGACCTCATAGTCATAGGATATCAGCTTTGACCTCATAGTCATGACCACCTTCTCTTTGACCTCATAGTCATATGATACTTTCCTTTTGGCCTCATAGCCATTCAACCTTATAACATAGAATTAAGTTAGAGTTCTTGGACTCTATGTGGGACTCATCACCTTGAGTATCTACCTTACCCCATCACAACTTAGACTTAGAGAGTTTCTTAAACTCTACATGAGCTCATTCATTCCCCTTGGAACTTTGGCCATAGTCAATGGTTCCTCACCTTTAGTTAGGTGAACTATGGTTGCTTTGATTCTTTAGTCAGATACGTAGGCACAAGATGCGACGTCTTGGCGAGCAAACTTAGTGTACATACCCTTAGGTCTTTACCTTTACCCTTAGTAGATTCCTTTAGCAAGCAAACATAATATAACATAAACTAACAAGAGGTTCCTGTAGAGTACTACAGATACTTAGGATGCTAATACATTCCCTTAGTATAACCAACCCCAGATCCCCAATCTCTTAACTTTGTCTTCATTTAGCGCAATTAGGGTTTTCTTCGATCTTTACCCTTTCCTTTGGATAAATCAAAGTTCGGTGGTGAATTCAAAGATGTGTGATTCAAGTTAATTAATAGCTTGACATCCGATTCTCACCGCAACAGCTGCTCTCAGAGGAACTCCCTCATTTGCTAAGAACAATTTTCAGATATTCACGATGGTTGGTGGCCTTAAGGCGATTAAGTTCTTCTTCAGAGTAAGCAAAAATTGTCTCAGTCGAAGGTTTAGTACTCTCAGTAGTGACATCAACCTTAGGAGCAGCAGTGTTTTCTTCTTGGACTTGCTCTTTGACAGATTTACCTTCAGCTTTATCTTCATCATCCTTATCCTCTTCATAAGTATCATCTTCTCCATCATCATCATTATCATCATCATTTCCACCAGTTTCAGGATGAAACATTGAATGGTCTTCTTCTTCTTCTTCCATTCCGTCGTCTTGGACAGCAGCATCTGGATCAGCATTATCTAGGTCTTTGTTGCCTGAGAGTTCGACCACTGGGGAGTCAGTTTCAAAATATTTCTCACCCAGGGTATTGCCTTCATCCATAGTCGTTGTCTTTGTATTCACTTCTTCAGGAATGCCTTGGTCCTGGTCCTCCCGTTCAGAACCATTGGTCTGAGATTGTTGTGCTGACGAAGTTGGAACTTCTTTCACAATAGGTTTATTGATTGGGGCAGAGAGAGTAGTTGGAGGAGGAGAGTTGGTTGTTGGTTGGGTCGAGGCACCTGTACCATCCTAAAATGACAAATAAATAAGGTTAGGATTGAAACAAAAAGAAAGCCAGTAAAGTAAATAGTTTAAGGGAAATTACAATTACTTTAAGTTCTTCGACTCCAGGACTGGAGTTATCACTTTCAAGTTGAGCTAAGGCTACCTTCGATGTGCCTTGAGGAGAAGACTCCAAGTTCATTTGAGCAGTAGATGCTTGAGAGACCTTTGCTACTTTTACCTTAGGTTGTCCCGAAGTCTCAGCGATCCTAAGTTATTTCTTCCTCTTCTTAGGTTGTTGATCATCAAGCGGAGATTGATCCTCGTCATCCAATTCGAGCACAATTTAGGAAGTAGCCCTTTTGGATTTCTTCTTTTGGGGAGTAGGAGGTGGTCTTCGAGAACTCTGAGAAAAATCAAGATATTAGAAGCCATGACAATACATAGCACAAGAAAAGTTAGGGAGTAAAAGTTACTCTTGTGGATGGTTCAGTATTTTCTTCGACTGGTCTTTTTGCTGCAGGTTTCTTTGGTTTGACAGCTGCACATAAACAAATAGTCACAAGTCAGTAAGAACAGTCAAGTAAGGGAAATATAAAATTTGACAATCTTCATTCCACACCTTCATGGGTTTCGGATTCGATACGAACATCTTCGATACCGATATGAAGGGGTCCTTTGAAACTATCTAAGGTGTACTTAGTCAGAACCACCCGCTAAGCCTTCGGTTTCGACTACTGACAAAGGATCTTTATAGAATCCCCACAAATGAACCAGTCTGGAAATGGAGGGGTAAGGGCCACTCCAAAATCAACAGATGGCAGTCGAGGGAATTTGGGAGGAAACATATCGAAAGTCGTTTCGTAACGTTTCTCAAGAGGAACGTACGAAGGGATCTTTAAGTTCTCCATTTTATTTAAAAAAAATTCCTTCAGAGTAACAGCGGCCTCGCAGACGGTTCGACTAAGATCATCTGGGCGATAAATAGTTTCGACAAACTTTTGGAATGATTGGATTTCCTTGATGTGTGTAGAATTACCTTTCTTGGTTTTCTCCTGCACAGAGAGAAAAGCTTCATCAATCAGCTGTGTGAAGGAAGCAACATCAAAAAACTTCTCAGTGTAGTACTTTGACTACCACTGATAAAATTCTGAAGTGCAGAGGTAATTAGGCTCAAAATCGACTGGAGAAAGGAATGCTTTGTATGCGTAGCGAGCCATCTGTATCGCGGCCATCGTTTCAGTGTAGCTGGTGTGATGGAGAAGGAGATGTCATTTCTTCTCATACAAGCATTTTGGAAGGGTTTGAACTAAGCCAAACTGGTGAGCAACCAAATTGGGCTGGTAGGCAATCAAAGAGACTTGACCTCTTCCCAGATTAAGTAGAAGGGTCAGAAGTCGAGGAATCAGAAAATCCTCTCATATCAGCTTTGATTCTTCTTCTCGGGCTTTGTCAGAGGTGGGGAAAGGCCTAGTGAACCACTCAGGGCCATATTTCCTTTTAGCAAAAGGGGCCATGTTTTAGGTAAACTCATGGCGCTTGGCGAACATCTTGATAAAGCTAAGAAATGTTTGCCTGAGTAATTGACCCTTTTGGATAGGGGTTAGATGTACTAAGCGGGTCCCTTCGACTCGCCGCTCTTTGATTTCTTTGGCACCTTCTTCGACGGATCCTTTGTTTGGGAGACTGGCTTCGAAAGAAGCATTCAGCCAAAGTTGAAGGAGCCAGAAGGGCCCTGATAATAACAGCTTTCCTCCTGCAGCTAGCCCTTTGAGTTGAGCGACACCTTCACTCAGGGACTCATAGAGGTGTCCCTGAATTATTTCGCTTAGGCAAACATCTCGACCATAGCGAAGTTGGGTGGCGAGTGTAAGGAATTTTTTGGCTACTTGCAAGGATTTTGAGCAAAACACGCAGTGTGACAACCAAACAGTCAAAAAAGCTATGTGCTCTTGGTCGGTGACATTAGCGGTTTTGGGGTCATAATAGTGCTTGATAAAGTTTATGTAAGTAGGCTTGGCAGATGCAAAACCTATCTGGTCCTCATAGTCCAATTCTGGGTCATAAGGCTTCTCGGTTGGTTTCAGCCCTGTGATGACAACTACATCAAACAATGTCGGGGTCATCATCCCACAAGGGAGATGAAAGGTATAATGGGCGCTGTCCCAGAAGTAAAGGGATGAAACTAGCATTGTCGAACAGTATGCGGGTCCTGTTTTCGACAGCATGATAAGGTCATAGATTCCTAAGTCTTTCCAGGCTTGGGCCTTAACCTTTTCTATTTTGGTTAGACAATTCAAATAAAGATTAGAATCTTTGAACGATGGAGTGGCCCTAAAGATCCTAGATCCATCTTTCATGTACCGTAAGTCTATGTTGTTGAGAGCTACAGCATCAGGAGCATTGGTTTCTACCTTAGACTTGTTAGCTTGCCCAATGGGTTTTGTTTTATGGTAGAAGGGGAAATACTCGCTAAGCTTCTCAAAATCGGTATCTAGAGCAGATAAAGGGCCAGATAACGCATGTGGTTTACCAGAAACGAGAACAGGGATCAATACCTGAGATTCGTAGATGCACCTTTTCTCCTTCTCAAGCGATTCCGGGATGCATTGCAGGTTCTTCACTATCTTGGGCCCAGTAAGCGTAGCAAAAGGAGGAAGCTGAGATTGGGTCTTTGGTTCCTTTGGTTTTTGGATTTTCCTGTAGTCTTTGATGTTGGAAGTTGAAGATGTCACGGCTGAGGAACAAGAAATTTGGGTTTTGTTTTTCTGAGAAGTTGAGAAAGAAAGAAAAGAGTTTGGAAACGTAAAAAGAAGAAAGGATTTAGGGAGAAACTATTTAAAGGATATGGAAGATCAATAGACCTCAAATCAGCATTAAATGGCTAGTGCTGTAGTGGGACATGTGTCTTGCTAGGGGTGATAGATGGGACGGTGGAAGTTATTGCCTATACCTCACTATCTCCTAGGTTTTAGGAGGTATGATGATGGCTAGTGATTTGATGCACCTTGAAGAGATATTTTTCAGAGATTGTCATGAGTCATGGAGTGATTCAGAAGAAACTGAATAGTTGGAACATGGGAGTTCTAATTGTATCAACGTCCATGTAAGTTAGGAATAAGGCGTCGAATGCTATTATAAAAAAATGACCTTTTCTTCAGCAATGTCGAAAAAGACATTTTTGTGGGGAAATTTGTTAGCTCCTAATTTCGATGCCTGATGTTGGGATAAGAGTCTCTCCCAAGAGAGAGAATATTTGAAGTATTTATGAGGCTTCGACAGAAGCGCGGTTATAAGAAAATCTAGTCGAAAGCCATCTTTCTGCTGAGAAGAGAAGACTTAAAAGACTTAGAAATATTTCTAAGAGTTTGGAAGAGTTTTCGACCGTTCGACGCGAAAGTTTTAAATTCAAAAATAGGAGGGAATAGTTATTTCTATCCGATTCTGAAATGGGTCATGTGGCGTTCATCCAAGAGCCCAAGACATGCACAACGCCAAATGTTTTGTCCTGATTGATGACCCGTTAGTGGGTAGTTATTTTTCTACCATTATAAATAGCTAGTCTTAGGAATAATTTTGGGGGTGTTCCATTGTATACAAAATTTAGTGTGCTCAAAGTACCAGCGTAGAGAAACGAGCGTGTGAAAATGTATGTTGGAGTAACACCATTTTTATGATTTAGTGCAATTTACCAAGTTCCTTTTATTAAAAGTCTCTTTTCATTTCATGCAGGTTAAATTTCTGCATTTACCAGTCTTTTCGATTTAGCTCCTTTTTAAAGCCTTTTTACTTTTCAGTTACTTTAAGTTTCTTGAAGAAATCCCTTTTCACTTCTTTATCCTGTCGAAATATACAAGTTTGCGAAAGAAACCAATTTAGCACATGTCCTAGGATTTGTGTGGTCGATCCTGTAAGTTACTTAGTTTTTACGTGAAATTGATAGACCAGCGGTTGTTTACCATTTTTTTACCAGTAAACAGGTATCACCTAGGTCAACTCCCAAATAGTTCATCATCATTTCAAGTGCCTCTGATATGTTGATCCAAAAATGGTTTAGTAATCTTCCCCTAATCGGAAGATTTAGAAGGCATAGGACATCATCAAGGGTGATGGACATCCCACCATGAGGGACATGGAAAGATTACATCTCTTTTTTCCATCTCTCAACAAAATTCACCAATATGCCATGGTTGATGGCCTTGTATCTAGTGACGTATAAACCTACCAGCCTAGAGTAATAAACTACATCTTGAAATCACGTGTCTACATTCTATTCTAGGTTCAAAATCTTCCTGACATGGTTTATAGATTTTATCGTTTCACTCTCTTATAAAAATAAATATATCAACATCAGTCGATGTTAGACTAGGGAAACGATCTAAAGTGGTGATGAATAAATCGCAAATAAATTTTATTTGATTAAAAAAATCTATTTTTAAAGTATTTTCTATGGCAAGCGAAAGCTGTTTTGGATCAACACTCATCTATCCCAAACCATAAAGCTGTTCTGAAAGAACAATGGTTTATTTGATGTGTTTTACATGTGTTCAGGTTCTTATACTTGTAAATATTATTATCAGAATTTGTTCTACATTAAGCACACTTTGAGAGTTGCTGCATTGCTAGCTTCTGGTGGCAGAATCTAAAGAACACTTGCTAAGTGATGTCTGGAGAAAACTCTGAAGCTGAAGGCCTCAATATCAGAAGAAACAACATTATTGTCTCTACACTTAGTGAATGCAAATTGGCTTCTGATACCATTCAGAGTTGGTGATAAAGCTGAAGTTGTCTGTACTACAGAAAGCAAGTTGTATTGTCAAAGCAGTTTGTCAGCTAGAGTCTACAAATTGCAAGGCTCAAGAAAGGTGAGATTTTTTGTGGATATCTACTCTCAACGACTCAAATAGTATAGAATCTATTGAAGACTCAAAGGTTAAACATGTTAAACATTGGATTAAGATCTTCTGGTGTATATATCTTCAGTGACTCTTGTACTATGGAGTAACATCAAATACTCTTGATCAGGTTACCTCGTCAACGATTAGTTTCTGAAAAGGCTATAAATATGGCTGAAGGTTCAAACTGAATCTTTAACAAGGATCAACCAGAAGAATGAGTAATAAGATCACCAATTATCAACTCAATGTATATGCAGATTTTTCTAATGTAGGTTGTAATTGTAAAAGCCTTAAGATTTCTTACACATTGTATATATATTAGAAATATTAAGAGCTTTAGGTCTTTGTTATGGTGATTTCTTGTACCTCTGATACTTGTATTATGTACACCTTGTTCTCTATTGTGCTGAGCTTGTTTAACAGTTTAGATAAAAGTCTTGTGTCATTGGGATACAAGCAAGGAAGTCTCGAGCCAAGATGCTTGAGCCACGTAAGTCTCTTGCTATGTGCTTGAGCTGTGAAAGTCTTAATCAAGTTGATTGATTAAGCAGAAGTCTTGTAACATTGGGATACAAGCAAGGAAGTATCGAGCCAAAATGCTTGAGCCACGTAAGTCACTTTCTATGTGCCTGGGCAATGAAAGTCTTAATCAAGTAGATTGATTGAGCAGGAAAGTCTTGAGCCAGTGTGGCTTGAGAAGGATAGCTCATTTCATGGAAGCGTAGCAGTAAGTCTTGACCAGGGGTGGTGCAAGCGGAGGCTCGTTTCATGGAACCTTGGAGTGGAAGTGTTGGGCCTGAGGGGCTTGAGCAGAAATGCTCAATACATAAAAGTGTAGCAGTAAGTCTTGGCCAGGGGTGATGCAAGCGGAGGCTCGTTTCATGGGACTTGGAGCAGAAGTCTTGGGTCTGAGGGCCTAAACAAGGAAGTCTTGGGTTCGTGGAACTTGAGCAGGAAGTCTCTAGTGAGGAGCTTGAGCAGAAGTCTTGGACCTTGGGTTTGAGCAATTGTAAATACTTATGCAGAATGTATAAGCGATTGTAATTATGATTTGATTATAGTTAAAATATCTTGTGAAACAAGAGGACTAGACTACTCTCAGTTAGGGGAGGAACCAATATAAATCTTTGTGTCTTCTGCTATTATTTATTTGCTTCTGTTAACATTCTGCTGCTAAGAATTAACAAGAATCTGAACACCAGTTTAGATTATGAACTCTGATCAGATGCAAACTAAGAAAACTGAAAACTCAATTCAACCCCCATTCTTGTGTACATTTCTCACCTTCAGATAACACAGCTTCCAGAGCATTGAATGTCGGTCTCCCGATGATGATGTTGTAGGATGATGATTCATTCACTATTAGGTATCTTATCCTAATGCCTTTTGCATTGTCTCCACTTCCAAAGATGGTCATAATAGGTAAGTGTCCAAATACCTGAACTTGTTCCCCGGAGAAATTGACTAAGGTGCTTTTAAAAGGTAACAACACGGAGATATCCATGTTCATACCTTTGAAAGCATCCTAGTATAATATGTCAACTGAGCTACTCGGGTCGATCAACACCTTCTTCACGCTCCAATCATGAATCTGCACCTTTATGACCATCAGATCGTTCTTGTGCGCCAGAACCCCTTCTGAATCTTGTCTCGAAAAACCAATGACAACAGGTTTTCCTTCCATTTTGGATAGCGGGTTCTGTGATACATGCATTACTTGAAGAATCAAGCTTCTCAAATGTGTTTTGATGAAGACAACATTCTACAACCAATTGAAGTTCTAAAAAAGGAATGGCTCAAGACAAGTAGCATATTTCAAGTTTCAAAGTCTATCAAATGTCTTGAAGTTTTTAAGAGATTGATCATGAATTAAGGTATATGAACTCAGCTTGTATTTGCATATACAAGTATTCAAAACATCAATCTTATTTTCCATGATCATTAAAACATTTGCTTTATAAAACCATTGCATTCCACATCATTTACAAAAGTTTTTTTTTCCTGTTTTTAACACTGGTTAATCGATTAAACATTTGCCTGTACAATTCTATTAATCGATTAACCATTGAAAACTTTGAATTTTTTGTACGTTTTAAGGGGTTAATCGATTAACCATTTGCCAGTACAAATGTGTTAATCGATTAACACTGAACCAGTATGTAAAAATACTTTGTTTTTTCAGCAGACTGATTTTCAAACTTGGTTTTTGAAGCATGGCATCATTTCATTGATTGCACTTATCTGAATAGGTGTCTTGTGCCTATATAAACACATTAATTTTCAGAATTAAACTCACCTCCTTTTACAAATTTCATACATTCAAAATTTCTATTCATCTTTCAAGAAACTCTCTAAGTGTTCAAAACCATAATTTTTAAAGTGAAACTTTCTGCACTTAACCTTCATTGAAAAAGCATTCTAAGTTTCATTCCATATAACATTGAACACTTGTGTATCATTGATAATTTGCTTGTTTAAAGGAGAAGATCAATCTTAGATTGATAAGTGTATTCTACATATCACATTCTTGTAAAAATTCAATGACTCTTGTTGTATCACATCTTATTTTTTCAGGATTGTTGGATATTAGATTGTGTAGTTGTTATCCTTGTTATCCAGGATTGTTGGAAGCAAGAGGTTCATTTGGAGATGATTGTTCTCATTTGAACTTACTGAAAAATTCCAAGAGGAATGTTCTTGATTTATTAGTGATAGGAAGACTAGGATTAGTCTTGTATAGGTCACAACAATATTAAAAATCTCTTTCATGTTGAAAAGGGACAGAAGTACTCTCGGACTGTGAAGGGAACCCGGATATATCCTTGTGTCGTTTACTTTCCGCAATTTATTGCTTTCATAACTTAGAAAATATTTAGGAATAAAACTCAACAAAAGATAAAAACCGGAAAAATTTTAAAGTACCTAATTCACCCCCTCTTAGGTGCAAACTATATTCACATTACTGGTCGGGTATATCTTTTCCTGGCCGAGATTATTTCTCCTCCACTAGCAAAGCCTCCCGAGATGGTATTGTGTATGTGTCGAGCCATCCGAGTCTCACGTACTTCCTCAGTGTTCTTTCCATTTTAAAAGTATTTTCCGAATTTTAATCTCTTTTAGACGGGCTCCTCTTTCCTGGTGTACCTTCTGCCTCTTTTACATACGGTAATAACCGACCCCTTTAGATTAGAGTCTCGATTTTTCTTTTTAAGTGGTGACAATAATCAGTATGATGGCCCTTCATACAGTGATAGGTACACCATGCTCCTGCATTATTTCCTAGCACAACATTGACCCTCTTGGGACGAAGTGGCTCGGGTATCAATTTGAGATGATATACTTCCCTCAAGATGCCGACATGCTTTGCATTGAGAGGTGTGAAAATTCTTGGAAAATTGATCACATGGCCTCCGAAAAGGTCTCATCCTTGACCTATCTCTTGGCCTGTGTTTGTGGCGCTCTCTTCTGGACCCAGATCCTTCATGTTTAGATTGTGTTGTTTCTTTAGCATCCCAAAACCTTTTCTCCATGTTGCTTTCCTCTCTTTTAACATAACATTCCACTCTGCTCATGACTTCCTCCATGCCGGTGGTCGACTTCTACGTCAACGACTTGTTGAACTAACCTGCTTTCAGTTCATTTTGAAAAGCTCCCACGAGCATCTCCTAATTTGGATGGGATACTTTTATGGTTTCATCATTTAATCTCGTCATATATTCTCTGAGGGATTCGGAGGGCCCCTGTCGGACATTGAACAAACTGGCGGTAGTCACCTTTCTATGTTTGCTGGCGGAGAAATGTTGTACCATTTTTTTAGTCAGGTATTAGTAGTTGGTAACTGATATTATAGGAAGACTCATGTACCAACGTAGCACCACATATTTGAATGTTCCCGCCATGAGTTTTCATTTCAAGGAGTCAGAAGCCTCGAAAATTGACATCTAATTGTTGATTGATATTATGGGTTCTTGAGGATTACTTTTGCCATCGAAGGATGGCAAAAGTGGTGGTTTGAAATTCTCTGGGACTTTATCACCCCATATCATTTCTGATAGAGTTTGAGGATCATTGATTTCGTTATATTCTTCCCCCTCCTTAGTACTTTGTGACTGTTGAATGTATGGACACTTTCTTGTAGAGACTCGTTCTACTGTTGAAGGTTCTCTTGAATTGCTAGGTGTCCTACCTCGAAAAATACGACCCTTCGCGAATGGTCGCGGAAAAAATGTTCAAACATAATTGTCACCAAACTTTATTCATTCCAATGAAGGAATAGGAAAATATCGATAAAACCTTTGAAAGATAAGAACATGGTCATCGCAACCAAGTTTTAGGTTCGAGAGTCAATTACGCGAGAGGAAAGTGCCTAGAGTCCCAGATCCTTCTCAAGGATATCATTGCCATGATGAAGGCTCATCAGACAATAACATCCTTGAAATGATCTCTTCTAGGTGAGATTTTTGTATCGTCTCAACGAGGAAGGCTCCTTGTGAGTCTCTACTACACAACCATCGAGTCCAAGGTTTCTAAAAAGGTATCTCAGAGTCATAAATCGAGTTTGAAAATATCATTTTCAAAATAACGATACGTTCAAGGGATCTCATATGATTGGGGCTTTCTTATCAACCCAACAAGAAGTGCTCCTCATGAGTTAACACTACACAACCACCATGGAAAGGGTTAAAAGGTCCTTAGAGTTATCAATTCGACTTAAAAACATTATTGCCTTGATGAAGGCTCGTTAGACAATAACATCCTCAAGAGAATCTACTCTAAGCAGGGTTTTCCTATCGTCCCAACGAGGAAGGCTCCTCGTGGGCCTCTACTACACAACCACCATCCTAATCCTATATTTTTTCTCAGACTCGGGTAGGGAGCCTATCTTACAAAGCCAATAATCAGAGAACCCCAAAAGTGTCATAAGAAATAACAATAGGATACAATAAAGATAAGCAAGCAAATAGATAATAAACAATCAAACAAGCAAGCAAACAATAAGAAAAAACAAGCAAGAAGAAGACAAACAAGCGAAGCTAACACTCACGAATCGAATAAAGTTAGGCTTGAGTCTCTCTTGCATAGGGCAATGCAAATCCCCAGTAGAGTCACCAACTTTCGTACCTCAAAAGATACGATCCTTTGTGAATGGTCGCGGAAACAATGTTCAAACAGAGTCGCCACCAAACTTTATTCATTCCAATGAAGGAATAGGAAAATATTGATAAAACCTTTGAAAGATAAGAACATGGTCATCGCAACCAAGTTCTAGGTTCGGGAGTCGATTACGCAATGGAAAGGTATTAGCACCCTCACGTCCGTTGCACTCAACGGTAACCTCTTAATTCGATTCATAATTATCGTTAGCTAAGGTTATTTGTTTTCTTCTAAGAGAATAATGCAAAAAGGTAAATGAAATGAGTTTTGTTTTCTAAGGGGAAATGGGTGGTTTTTTTATTAGGGTGCTCACCAAGGATTTGGGCCCTTGTGCCTACGTATCTTCATTTAGAAAAATGAAGAATCAAAGCGTTCGTAGTTAGTGGGACTACGAGTTGTTGGTTCGTTTTATCAAACAAATGTTTAGGTCGCATTCTAAGGGCAAAACGTTAGCTTTTTTACTCTCAGTGGAGGCTTAAGCATTTGGTTTACAGGCGCATTATAAGGGACTAAACATCATTCTTTTGAGAAAAAGATTTTTGATCGCATGACGACGAGAAGTTAAGTTAAATATGTTGGATGTTTCATTTGGATGGCGATTATTTAGACACCAAGGAAGGCTCCTCGTATCCAAACAATCTGGAGAGTGAATCGAAGGCTCAACTCTCTCTCTTTTCAACCTTAATTGTGAAAGAATTTGATATAGTTAAAGTGTTTTGAATGGATGACGAGCACTCAGATGCCAAAGAAGGCTCATCATATCCAAGTATTCGGGAGAGCAAATTGAAGGCTCGACTCTCTCTCTCTCTCTCTCTATATATATATATATATATATATATATATATATATATATTTCATCTAAGTGATTGAGAAAAGTAAGTTTGATTTGATTGGTTATGAAAATAGTTTGATGTGAAATGGATTAGGAATCTTTTAGAGAAGACAATTGTTCGAGTAATAAGGAAGGCTCCTCGTACCTAAACAACCGAGAAGAGGAATCGAAGGCTCCATTCCAACTTCCATTTAATCTTCTAATAAAACAAGGTCAAGGTATGATTAATTTGATTAAGAGAAGATACTCGGTGTTGATCGAGGTTTGAGTTTGCGTTCGAAACGGTGTAAGGGTTTGAACTAAATGGAAATGAGATTCTAATGGTGTTGGGTAAGATTGATGGCGATGTAAAAAGCAATCGACTTATAAGAGGGGATAAGGCTTGATATATGGATCAAGTATGATTTAGGGTTTCGAATTCATTCACCATCATGCAAGACAAAATATAAACAAGCAAGTAAAAATAAAGGAAGGCGATAAAGCAATTGAATCGATTTTAAATTACGTGTGTACTAGCAAAGTGGCCTAGTTTTTTAGATGACCAACTAGAAGTAATTGATCGAATAAGTCTCACTGTAAAAAAGCCTAAAAGTAAGCTACGAATGTTGTGTATGGTGCCCATGAGGTTGATGATGATGCTTAAAAAACGACCGACTTACAAGGGTGAAAAATGGCTCGACGTTGGATCAAGAATCATTTCGAAAATGGTTTGAATAATGCTTGAAGCGATTAACATTTGAATAAAGCATTAAAATATAATAAAGATGAAAGTGATAAAGTTATTACACTTCATGGGAATGAGGGTACATTTTGTCGAATGGGGATAGGAGATAATGAAATAATTAAATCGAACTAAATCAACAAACATAAACAAATGAGTGTTCGTTGTAAGAAGGCCCAAGAGAAAGTTGTGATGTGCTCAAAGCCGGTTTATACATATCAACAACAAATGAAATGTCGTGTGCCAAGGGTCATAACACGGCGAAATATACTTGATATATGGAAAGAAATACGGTAACACAACGACATACAACATATTATCAAGCATTGAATCTGTGGTTGAATGTCACAAACAAAATAAAAGCAACGAAAAGAAAGTGTATTGCATCAATACGAATTTATCAAATCCACAGATCAAAATCGATTACGTGATGCAAAAAGTGAATTCCAATGCACAAAAGCGTAACATCAAGTGACTTAAAGTTAGAGAATTTCTTATTACACCACCCATGTTTCTTAGGCACCACGCGAATTTCCATTTTTGCCCCCAGTTTTCGGATATGCACATCCGGACGCACCATTTTTTTAAAAAACGTTGATTTGTTCCGGATGTGCATATCAGGAATAATTTCTGATGTGCAAATCCGGAACCATTTCTTATTACTTCACGCCAAAGCTTCTCCCTCCCCTCATTCTTTACATTTTCATATTCCAAACTACCAAACTCTCTCAAACTCTCAATTTCTCAATCCCACAAATCCCGACTTTTTTCACTCGAGTTCGACGCAGAGCAACTTCTACAACGATCAAGACATTCCAAATCCTCTGTATCTCAATTTAATCGGTAAGTTTTTGAATTTTAGAGTTTCAGAGTTATTTTCGAGTAATTGATTTAGAGTTGAAATTTAGGTGTAGAAATTGTTAGGTAGTATGAATAACATAGGTTAGAGACAATGTAGGTATTGTTTGCTGCTTCAAACGGACGATCAGGGCATTAAAATTCCCTTTTATATGGTACAGTAGCCATGGCTGCGTTCTTTAGAACTTGAAATACGTACTGGATGTGCAGATCCAGAAATTTTTTAAAGTTGATTGCTTTCCTGATGTGCACATCCGGAAAAACCCAACGTTAAATATTCTGAGTACTTCTGGATGTGCATCCACAGAAGTTTTCCTGATGTGCAAATCCGGAAGAAACTTAGTTTTTATTTTTATTTTTTTTGTTCTTTTTTTTTTATTATTTTAAAAAAATTCTAATTTATTTATTATGCTTTGCAGATTACATGGCTGGCAGAGACGATCATATCATACATGGACGGACAACTCAACATGCATCTGTCCGACGTGAGCGGACACAGTCTACAGCAGAGGGTTCCGGCGCAAAGGGAGTTGGGGTAGTCCCTACAGCTGAGGGACATCCTACACCACAGCCTTCCACATCACAGGTTCAGGCCACTCCCCCGTCAACCGCCGTTTCTACATCTGGGAGGCGTCGGGTTCCTCCTGCTGGTTCATCAGGGTCCCCGCCCGCACGCAAGCGTCGTCGGGAGACTCCAGTTCCATCACCTGCTCCTATTCGATCCCCTGTTCCTGTTCTTGAGGGTGATCACCCAGTACATGAGGGTGGTAACTGCGATGACAATTTCGATGAGCTGGAGGGTTACCCCGGGGGACCGTATGATATGTCCCTACTCCTAGGGTACTCTGAGCATACTGCCAGATATGTCTGGCTAGGACAGGTAACCTTTCTCGGTTTATTTATAGAATTGTTTTCGTTGAAAATAATTTCATTTTTAACATTGTTTTATTTGGAAGTTTTCAGGAGAAAGATTCCCAGAAGTTTTATAACCATGGGGACAAGGTTATAGACATGATTGCGGAGCTTCCAGGGGATGAGTGGTTCCAGTCTGCACTTTCTCCCTCTGGTCTCGGAGGTGTTTCTAGGATTGGGTATCCCCAGATCATGTACGGTATATTGATGGCCTTTGTTGAGAGATGGCACCCTGAGACATCCTCATTCCATCTACCGTATGACAAACTCACGATCACACTCGACGACATCTCGTGCCTTTTACACCTACCGATCACGGGTACCCTTCTCCGTCATGGTAAGATGTCGAAGGTGGAGGCGATAGAGATACTGACTGGGGAGCTTGGGGCTACCCCAGATGAGGCACTTACGGAGGTGACCCAGCTGAGAGGCGCACACGTCCGGTTCTCCTTTCTAACACACAGATTTCGTGAGGAGCTTGCAGAGGCAGGACGGGCGGCAGTTGATCCAGCTGAGATGGCGATCCACAAGCAGCGTGCCCTGAGATGCTACTATCTGTTTTTTCTCGGCACGCAGCTATTTGTGGGCACCAGCGCCACTTTCGTTGATATCGTTTACCGCAGGTACCTTTTGGATCCCACAGAGATCCATGGGTACAACTAGGGGGCGGCTACGCTGGCATACACCTATGCTAGGCTCTGAGATGGTTGCCTCTAGGAAGCCAAGACTATGGCAGGCAGCTGTACACTATATGTGGTAACAATCTTATATTCTAAGTCTTTTTTTATTTCTTTTCTTTCTATATTCATTATAATGTTTGACACCGATGTTATGTTTTCCATTCCAGGCGTGGATATTACAGAACTTTCCCAAGATTACTGGTTGGGGGAGTGTCCAGGGGTACACTGAGGATATGCCGCGTGCTGCTACATTTCTCGTGCTCAGAGGGAACCAGGCGCCCGACCCCTACAGAGTTTATCTTGATCGGATGGCTGCTGAGGACATTTTTTATCACGCCTATGTCGATCACCGTGAGACGCGTCCGTTCGCCGAGGTTTCGCTGTTCTCAGGATGGTTGGCATGTAGTTCGACCATTACTGCTCGATACCTGCCAGAGCGCGTCTTGCGTCAGTTCGGTTACACGCAGACGATCCCCAGGATGCCTTATGAGTCTGCTCCTCTAGGCTTGACCCGCACGCAGATAAATGAGATATATGCTGACTTCCAGTCCCACTTGGTACCGAAAGATGCTCGGGCGACCAGAGCGCCGAGAGATTTGAGCGTTGCTGCCGGGTACATCATGTGGTTCTATACCGTCTCACACCCATGCATGGTGCCCACTGCTGAGGGATCGCCACCCAGACCTGCTCATCAGGAGATATTAGAGGAGCGGCAGTCTCAGCTGGACCATACTCAGGATGTCCTACCTCGCTGTCGTGAGATAGAGGAGATAGCGCGGGCGGCCATTGCGGACGTCACCTCCCTGAGGGCTCTGGTGGCAGACTTGCCATGGATAGGATTATTGAGATTGCTCGGGGGCACTTCAGTACCGCAGACATCGAGCCAGGACGGCGGGTAGGGGCAGAGGAGCAGGGGAGCCAGGAGAGATCCTTCGACATACACAGTAGTTTTTTGTTTGATGTATTCTATTTTTATTATATTGATATACTGTATTTTGACATGAGTATTATTATGTATATATATCATTTTGTTTTATATATGGATATTTTCGAATGTATATTAAGTTGCGACGATATATTAACATCTGCGACCAACCAACAAAACTGATTTAAAAAAAAAAATAAAGTTCTGCTATTTTTCCGGATCTGCAGATCAGGAATTCTTCCTGATATGCACATCCGGAACAAATCAATATTTTTTTTAAAAATGGTGCGTCCGGATGTGCACATCCGAAATCAGGGGGCAAAAATGGAAATTCGCGTGGTACCTAAGAAACATAGAAGGTGTATTAATAAATTCTCTAAAGTTAATGCATACAAATTCTACGTAACATAACCAATTGTTTAAAACATAATGTCGAAACGTAAGAAAAAAACCACACATGAACGACACAACATGTCCTCAAAATATAGAAAGAAAATTTGGCAGAGTAATGGCATATGAACGATGTCGAATCCGCAAATTTGGTCTGACTTAAAATAACAAAATAAGCAAATAGCAGCATATAACAACGCATTTTATGCAAAACAGTAGTGTATAACAATAGCAGAATTGTAGTGTATTTTATGCAGCAGAACAGTGTATAACAACGCCTTATATGTAGAACAACAATGTATAAC
This sequence comes from Lathyrus tuberosus, assembly GCA_022829125.1. NCBI lineage: Eukaryota > Viridiplantae > Streptophyta > Magnoliopsida > Fabales > Fabaceae > Lathyrus > Lathyrus tuberosus. The sequence continues at coordinate 8,618,245 of JALAZF010000193.1, forward strand.
CGTAGCAAAGTTATAACATATTTTATGCAGCAGAACAATGGTGTATGTCTGTATGATAGCGCCGTTTTTGCATAACAGCAGTGTATGTAGTAGCAGAATTTTATCATGTTAGCAAGGCATGTCATGCAGTAGCAGAATTACAGTGCATCACTTAAATTAATAATCATAAGCTGCTACACAATTAAATCGTAACCGGAACAGCATAACCAAAACTCACACAACCGAAAATATCCAGCATTGTTTCCAAATCGAATAAAACTAAAACTGAATCAAAGCAAGTTAGCACCTGAAATAAGTAACGCAAATGACGATCGTAAACCGAAATGCAAGGATGCGAATGAAACTCACATAACGTAAAGTCATGATTTCAAATACGTCTACCAAGATTTAGATCTAATTGCGTATGACGAAATTGAAATAAAAAGTTACACCAATCAAGAATAAAAACACTAATTGCTAGCACTTGAAGCAATCATGGCAATCAAAAACGTCACACGAAACATAAACTTGATGAACATGAAGCAATGTCGAATCATAACATTTCAAAAAGAAAGATTGAAAATACCATATTGTGACGATAAAACCAAACAACCTTAAAGCGAGTAAATGCGACACAAGGTCCTTGACATAATCAAATGGTACGCGACCACAATGAAACGAAATGTCACATATAAGTACAAAGAAAACTAGCACGATGCTAACGTACAAAAGGCGGTCACTGCCATCGAATTAGAAAACATAACCAAGTGCGAATGTATATGATTCTTTTTGAATTGAAATTGGCATAAAGCAAGTAAACCAAAAGCAACACCACACAGTTATTTGTAAATTACATAAGCCATAACAGAACTAAAAAAATTGCAAAAACTTCACAATGGGTGTATCGTATCGAATCATGGCGCAACTGTCATAATGCATGTGTCTACTACGTGTTCAGAAGAGAAACGAAGTTCCACTTCCAAAATCAAAACATAGTGATAGAAGAAAAATTCAGCAACAATTACTTACAATCAAATAGTACCGACATTGATCATGTATAACAAAATCGGCGGCATAACAATATGTAATGTGTCAAAAGCCACGATCAAAACCGACTTGCTTAACACAAAACAAAGCAGGACACTAATAGAAGTAACTTAAAAAAACCAATAACAGTATGGATATGCATGAATCAGTCTATGAATTCAAGAACAAACTTGCTCAATATTTTTTCAGAAAAACTAATGATGTAAAAACCGAAACAAAGTCTCAAAATACACACTGCAAAAGCAACAAACAGCGGATAAACTGAACATGAAAACTCAGAACATAATGTAATGGAAAAGTGAAGCCATCGGATCGAAAATGTTACCGAACCGAAATGCAATTGCTGTCGGAATTTGTAGCGCTAAATGATGCTGAAATCGAGTTGTTGTTGCTGAGTTGCTACAAATGAGGTGATGCGTTAATGTTCCAGAGTTGTTATGCATGCTCATGATGTTGTTGTGGTGAATATGAATGTTTGTTGAATCACGACGAGCAATGGCGGATCTCAGGTGGTTGTTCAAGGCTAGTGCAGAGGCGAGTATACTATGGCATGGGGTGTTGAGTTTTTTAGACGGAGATGGTGCGACTTGTGGTATGAGTGTGAACTACAACAGTGAGGTTAGTTTGCAGGAGATTAATGGATGAAAGGAGGTTTGAGTAGAGAGTTTATATGAGATCTACAAAAAAGGTGAAATGTGATTGTGAGAGATCCGAGAGTTATGGTGATTATAATAGTGGTGTGGCTGTGAGATTCGTTGTTGTTGTCGGACGTGGTGGATGCGTGGCTATGGAGGTCATGTCTGTTATAATTTCCGATGAGTTTCACAGTGGTAATAGCAGGGATGAAGGTTGGAAATTTTACATGGTGTTTTGTTTGAGTGGTTTTGAGGGTCGAGTGAGGTTTCCATCGCGGACAGCGGTTATGTGAAGGAAAGAAGTAATTTCTGAGATTTTGTTTTTTTAGAAGAAGAGGAAGATGCTCCTCTAATTTTTAATTTTTTATTTTCCTCCTCAAAAACTTATTTCAGAGAGAGAATGTTTCCTTGGGGAATGGATATTCTGAGTGTGTTGAAGAAAATGAACAGTGGCTTTTAAAGATACTTGTCCCGAGTTTTCCTCTCTTCTAATACTCCTTCCGTCTCATAAAAAATGTCTTATTTGAGCAATACGCAGTTCTTAAGAAAATGATTAGATGTGTTGGTTGTAGTGAAAAAGTTAATGTCATTTACTAAAATACCCCTATTAAATGTAGTTGATAAAGTAGTTGAATAAAGTGAAATTTAATAAATAGGGGTATAGTAGTGGAAAAATAATAATAATTACAACATTGGTAATGTAAATAGACAATTATTTTGAGACAAAGAAAAAGTGCAAATAAGACACTTTTTATGAGACGGAGGGAGTATCTAATATCTAACTATTAAAAGTAATCCCCACTAACTCTCTATTATACCCTTTTGATTAAACTCTCATTTAAACTAAATTAAAAGGGCAATATTGACTAATTACTTATTTACTACATTATTAGAGACTTGGCATTAAATGCTGCTGATGTGTAAATTCTACATTATTTTTCAACGTAAAATCAAGTTATTTGAAAAATTTGGGATATCTGAAGAGTCTTCTAAGAAGCTGTGCATATCACCTTGAGGATTGCAAAAGGTTTTGGGAGTATGTCAACCACATTAAAGCATGACTATATATTTTTATAGTGTCAATCGATTAACAATCTCTCATATGAATGTTTTTCATATCATTTTTCCATTCTTACACAAACTCTCTGTGCGTGAATCTTCCATCTTCCATCTTCTTCTACACTGTATGTTTTTCATCTATGTTTGTCTTACTCATACCTATCGCTGAGTTCCATTGACGTGAACTTTGTGTTACTGATACGTTCTTATTTTTCGTCTTCCATTTACGTTTTTCTCATCTTCACTTGCTTTGAATATATTATGCTTATTTGTTTGATATTGTTGAATCTGTATCTAAACCCTAAACCCTAACAGATTTGGTACACACGACTGAACGCGGAGGAGAACGGTGGACATTGTGTGTTTGAGGTTGAAGATCGTTGCTGCATTTCAAAGAACAGAAAGAGCGATTAAAGAAGAAAATTTTACGGTAAGCTTCAGCTTCGATTTGTTCCGAGTTTTTTCGATTTTGATTAGTTTGTGATTTCATTTCAGTTGTTTCACGTGTTATGGATTGTTGTTGTTGATTTTATGCTCAAGTTACAGCTTGTGAAATGGTGGAAAGATTGTCGTTTTACCGTCGCACACCAAGTGTTCGATGAAATGCCCCAGCTAAATTTCTTATTCTTCTTTCTTTTTCACTTTGCTTTCTCTTTGCTGCTAATTTTCCATTACTATTTGTTGTTGTTGTTTCTTGAATTTTACATTTTTGATGATTGAAAGTTGATAGAAGTAATACTTTGTTTGACAGTTTTTCTGTCTCTCTATTCTGAAAATATATGTTACATAAGGTAATGTTCCTCAATAAGCGGAACAATTTTTGTGTATAATATAATTCAATCCAGTTTTTTGCATCAATAGTAATTACGGGAGTTGATAATTACGGGAAATATAAGTTCATCGTTTACTGGTGATGTGGAAGCTGTAAATCCGGTAAGTTATACAAAACTTGAGGAATTTCAAAATCTTTAGTTTTTCATATCTTTGTTTTTTCTTTGAGATGAAACTTTAATAATATCTGTAAATTAGGAAACAAAGTTGCACTTCAGATGAGCAAGAGTTTTTAATGCTGTCATGGAGGATTTGCTAGAAAAAGGAATGAAAAATGCTCAAAATGTAAAAAAATATTAATGAAATGCCACTTTTTTCTTCTTTATCATTTTGCTAAATCACTCACCAAAACTTGCAACTGCAGGCTATTATCTCAATATGTTCAGCTGATGGTGTAACTTCAATACTTCACTATGACCGCTTTCAATCTCTTTTCCCGCTAGGAGCTAAAGTGAAATGCCTCTCAGATGGCAGTTCCACTTAAGAAGCCTATCAACCAAAGGAAATGGACCAAATGGGAAAATAGTGAATGGATTTTTATACAAATGTTCAAAATCTGATGAAGTTATCATTGTTTCTGTCTGTCATGGAATCACATTCATGCTAGAGGCATTGACATTTCACACCCTCTAAGACACATTATAGTTAATTCTTCTGCTTTTCATGATGTTGCTCTTTTCTGTCTTTTAATTAATTATCGGTTGTTTCTCAATTAAGTGTTAGTAATGCACTCATGTGAAGAACTTTAGGCAGAGGGTATATAGTTTTGTAGCTTGAGCTTTTTTCTTTCAACTATTCTAACTGAATTATTGACAATTGTTCTAACTTAGATTATTTTCTTGTGTTAAACTACTCTGTTATTGACAATTATTTTGTGTGCTATTTCATTCTGGAACTTACTATACTACCGTTATTTTACTAATCTCTTGGTATCCTTTGAAGGAGAAACGATATAAAACCTTTGAAGGAGAAACGATAGAAAGCGGAGTGATCGGCGCTGGAACAGAGAACCACTGCTTGGAGTTTTTGTGGTCCGGTTATGTTCTCGAAGGTCGTATGTTTTGCAGTTAGACTGCGGTTTGCAGTTGAACAGACAACTGAGGTTAATTTTGTTTTGGATGATAGAACTGGGCGGATCAAATGCCGAAGATATTACTTGCTACATGCTAAATGATGCTATGTTTGTTTTCTTAAGAGTTATTTAGGATATCTATTTACACCTGTTATGTATAATACATTTAATTTTGATTTTGGTTGTTCAATTAGGATTAACGAGACTTTTGACACAAAGGAAATTGAGGAAGAATCTTAAGTTCTTAACTATGGATGCGAATGATATTTTTCACCTTCTCTGATTATTCAATGGCATGTATGTAGTGCTTATGGGAACTTGAAGAGCTTTCAAGGTGTAAAGCAGCTTGGTGCCTTCTCTGTCAGAACCCTGATTATAGCTTTTGTTTATCCTCAAAAGATTCGAGATTCTGGTGTGGTTACTAATGCACCATTCATTTTAAACCTTGATTGTGATCACTATATCAACAATAGCAAGGCTCTTGGAAAAAACTCTGCTATATCCAATTTCCTCAAAGATTTGGTTGTAATGTTGATATGTTGATAGAAATGAAAACTCTGCTATGTCAAATTTATAAGTCCATGAGTGTATTTACTTATTTATTTATATATATATATATATTATTTTGTTATTGTTTATTATTTATTTGAAATATGTTCAAATTATTTAATTTTATTTGGTAAAAAGTTAAGCATGGACATTCGTATCAAAACTCATAATGTTTGAACTTAAATGTGATGAGTAAAATAATATTCTCAATTATAAATATTACTCAAATTTTTTAATTTATGTCTCTTAATATGTATTTATTTAATTTAATGATCTTTAAACTATATAAATGTTATATTAATAGTATGAAGTTGAGTTTGATATGTATGAAAAAAAATGTTGTCGTTCCAAAAAAATAAAAGGAGAAAAGATACTTTAATGGATTTGGTTGTAATGTTGATATGTTGATAGAAATGAAAATAAGAAAGAAAGGGATAACATCATAAAACCAAAACCATTATTTAGATTAGTGTGACAGTACAATATGATTTAATAATAATAATTTTTTTTAGATATTTCATCCTCAATGGTTTCTTTCTATTATCAATGTTTTCTTTTTATTATTTATGGTGTTTTTTTGTTTTGAATATTTTGGACATTGTTTCTATATAGTATAATAATAATAATTCATAGTAAAAAAAATAGTAATTCTTTTTTTTATAATATTATTTTTAATAATATAAAATGATTTATTATTTTATTTATAGGTTTTTAAATAAATAAATAAATTAAATGGGAAAAATGTATTGTTAATGCAAATTTTTGCATAAATGGAATAAATCAATTGTATTTAATTTTTAATTTATGCTAAGATATTACTCTACTTTTTATAAACTGAATAAATCAATTGTACTATAAATATCCTTGATCACCTATTTTTAATAATATAGCATTATGATTTGTTTGAATAAATAAGAAAATTATTTCACAAATATTTTATTCCATTCTATTCTATAAATATGTTTTAGAAAATTATTTCACAAATAAGAAAATTATTATTTTTTTTATAATAATTAAATATATTGATTTATAGAAATATATAATTTCAAATTTATGATATCTTATTTTTATAAATAAAACTACTCTATCAATATAATAACATATTTTCACAATTTTCCTATTTTTATGTTCGCAATCAATATCATATTTTTATGTTTGAAATTAATATCATTTTTATATCATATTTTCACATTTATAGGAGAAAAGTTTATAACGATAAAAATAAATAAATAAATAAAATATTAATGAGTCAGAGATGTATAGATGATGGTCAACTATGTGTGAACCACGTCAGAGATGCATATATGATGGTCAACCATATGTGAATTATGTCAGAGATGCATATATGCTGGTAAACTATGTGTGACCCATGTCAGAGATTCATAGATGATGGTCAACTATGTGTGAACCACATCAGAGATGCATATATGATGGTCAACCATATGTGAACCATGTCAGAATGCATAGATGATGGTCAACCATATGTGAACCATGTCAGAGATGCATATATGATGGTCAAATATGTGTGAACCATGTCAGAGATTCATAGATGATGGTCAACTATGTGTGAACCACGTCAGAGATGCATATATGATGGTCAACTATGTGTGAACCATGTCAAAGATGTATATATGATGGTCGACTATGTGTGAACCATGTCAGAGATTTATAGATGATGGCCAACTATATGTGAACCATGTCAGAGATGCATATATGATGGTCAACTATGTGTGAACCATGTCAGAGATGCATATATTATGGTCAACCATATGTGAACCACGTCAGAGATTCATAGATGATGGTCAACCATATGTGAACTATGTCAGAGATGCATAAATGATGGTCAACCATATGTGAACCATGTCAGAGATGCATATATGATGGTCAACTATATGTGAACCATGTCAGAGATTCATAGATGATGGTCAATTATATGTGAACCATGTCAGAGATGCATATATGATGGTCAACTATGTGTGAACCATGTCAGAGATGCATATATGATGGTCAACCATTTGTGAACCATGTCAGAGATTCATAGATGATGGTCAACCATATGTGAAACATGTCAGAGATGCAAAGATGATGGTCAACGATTTGTGAACCATGTCAGAGATGCATAGATGATGGTCAACCATATGTGAACCATGATAGAGATACATATATGATGGTGAACTATGTGTGAACCATGTCAGAGATGCATAGATGATGGTCAACCATATGTGAACCATGTCATAGATGCATATAAGATGGTCAACCATATGTGAACCATGTCAGAGATACATAGATGATGGTCGAACATGTGTGAACCATGTCAGAGATGCATATATGATGGTTAACTATGTGTGAACCACGTCAGAGATGCATATATGACGGTCAACTATGTGTTAACCATGTCAGAGATGTCTATATGATGGTCGACTATGTGTGAACCATGTCAGAGATTCATAGATGGTGGTCAACTATATGTGAACCATGTCAGAGATTCATATATGATGGTCAACTATGTGTGACCCATGTCAGAGATGCACAGATAATGGCCAACCATATATGAACCATGTCAGAGATGCATATATGATGGTCAACTATGAGTGAACCATGCCAGAGATACATAAATGATGGTCAACCATATGTGAACCATGTCAGAGATACATATATGATAGTCGACTATGTGTGAACCATGTCAGAGATTCATGGATGATGGTCAACTATGTGTGAACCACGTCAGTGATGCATATATGATGGTCAACCATATGTTAACCATGTCAGAGATGCATATATGATGGTCAACTATGTCTGACCCATGTCAGAGATTCATAGATGATGGTCAACTATGTGTGAACCACGTCAGAGATGCATATATGATGGTCAACTATGTGTGAACAATGTCAAAGAAGTATAGATGATGGTCGACTATGTGTGAACCATGTCAGAGATTCATATATGATGGTCAACTATATGTGAACCATGTCAGAGATGCATATATGATGGTCAACTATGTGTGACCAATGTATGAGATTCATAGATGATGGTAAACTATGTGTGAACCTCGTCAGAGATGCATATATGATGGTCAACTATGTGTTAACCATTTCAGAGATGTATATATGATGATCGACTATGTGTGAACCATGTCAGAGATTCATATATGATGGTCAACTATGTGTGACCCATGTCAGAGATGCACAGATAATGGTCAACCATATATGATCCATGTCAGAGATGCATATATGATGGTCAACTATGTGTGAACCATGTCAGAGATGCATAGATGATGGTCAACCATATGTGAACCATGTCATAGATGCATATAAGATGGTCAACCATATGTGAACCATGTCAGAGATGCATAGATGATGGTCGAACATGTGTGAACCATGTCAGAGATGCACATATGATGGTCAACTATGTGTTAAACACGTCAGAGATGCATATATGACGGTCAACTATGTGTTAAACATGTCAGAGATGTATATATGATGGTCGACTATGTGTGACCCATGTCAGAGATTCATATATGATGGTCAACAATGTGTGATCCATGTCAGAGATGCACAAATAATGGTCAACCATTTATGAACCATGTCAGAGATGCATATATGATGGTCAACTACGTGTGAACCATGTCAGAGATACATAGATGATGGTCAACCATTTGTGAACCATGTCAGAGATGCATATATGATGGTCAACTATGTGTGAACCACGTTAGAGATGTATATATGATGGTCAACTATGTGTTAACCATGTCAGCGATGTATATATGATGGTCGACTATGTGTGAACCATGTCAGAGATTCATAGATGATGGTCAACTATATGTGAACCATGTCAGAGATTCACATATGATGGTAAACTATGTGTGACCCATGTCAGAGATTCATATATGATGGTAAACAATGTGTGACCCATGTCAGAGATGCATATATGATGGTCAACTATGTGTGAACCATGTCAGAGATACATAGATGTGGTTAACCATATGTGAACCATGTCAGAGATGCATATATGATGGTCGACTATGTGTGAACCATGTCAGAGATTCATAGATGATGGTCAACTATGTGTGAACCACGTCAGAGATGCATATATGATGGTCAACCATATGTGAACCATGTCAGAATGCATAGATGATGGTCAACCATATGTGAACCGTGTCAGAGATGCATATATGATGGTCAACTATGTGTGACCCATGTCAGAGATTCATAGATGATGTTCAACTATGTGTGAACCACGTCAGAGATGCATATATGATAGTCAACCATATGTGAACCATGTCAGAATGTATAGATGATGGTCAACCATATGTGAACCGTGTCAGAGATGCATATATGATGGTCAACTATGTGTGACCCATGTCTGAGATTCATAGATGATGGTCAACTATGTGTGAACCACGTCAGAGATGTATATATGATGGTGAACTATGTGTGACCCATGTCAGAGATTTATAGAAGATGGTCAACCATATGTGAACCATGTTAGAGATGCATATAAGATAGTCAACTATATGTGACCCATGTCAGAGATTCATAGATGATGGTTAACTACGTGTGAACCACATCAGAGATCCATATATGATGGTCAACTATGTGTTAATCATGTCAGAGATGTATATATGATGGTCGACTATGTGTGAACCATGTCAGAGATTCATAGATGATGGTCAACTATATGTGAACCATGTCAGAGATTCATATATGATGGTCAACTATGTGTGACTCATGTCAGAGATGCACAGATAATGGCCAACCATATATGAACCATGTCAAAGATGCATATATGAGGGTCAACTATGTGTGAACCATGTCAGAGATACATAAATGATGGCCAACCATATGTGAATCATGTCAGAGATGCATTTTTGATGGTCGACTATGGGTGAACCATGTCAGAGATTCATGGATGATGGTCAACTATGTGTGAACCACGTCAGTGATGCATATATGATGGTCAACCATATGAGAACCATGTCAGAGATGCATATATGATGGTCAACTATGTGTGACCCATATCAGAGATTCATAGATGATGGTCAACTATGTGTGAACCACGTCAGGGATGCATATATGATGGTCAACTATGTGTGAACCATGTCAAAGATGTATGGATGATGGTCGACTATGTGTGAACCATGTCCGAGATTTATATATGATGGTCAACTATATGTGAACCACGTCAAAGATGCATATATGATGGTCAATTATGTGTGACCCATGTCAGAGATTCATAGATGATGGTAAACTATATGTGAACCACGTCAGAGATGCATATATGATGGTCAACTATGTGTTAACCATGTCAGAGATGTATATATGATGATCGACTATGTGTGAACCATGCCAGAGATTTATAGATGATGGTCAACTATATGTGAACCATGTCAGAGATTCATATATGATGGTCAACTATGTGTGACCCATGTAGGAGATGCACAGATAATGGTCAACCATATATGAACCATGTCAGAGATGCATATATGATGGTCAACTATGTGTGAACCATGTCAGAGATACATAAATGATGGTCAACCATATGTGAACCATGTCAGAGATGCATATATGATGGTCGACTATGTGTGAACCATGTCAGAGATTCATAGATGATGGTCAACTATGTGTGAACCACGTCAGAGATGCATATATGATGGTCAACCATATGTGAACCATGTCAGAATGCATAGATGATGGTCAACCATATGTGAACCATATCAGAGATGCATATATGATGGTCAACTATGTGTGACCCATGTCAGAGATTCATAGATGATCGTCAACTATGTGTGAACCACGTCAGAGATCATATATGATGGTCAACTATGTGTGAACCATGTCAAAGATGTATAGATGATGGTCGACTATGTGTGAACCATGTCAGAGATTCATATATGATGGTCAACTATATGTGAACCATGTCAGAGATGCATATGTGATGGTCAACTATGAGTGAACCATTTCAGAGATGCATATATGATGGTCAACCATATGTGAACCATGTCAGAGATTCATAGATGATGGTCAACCATATGTGAACCATGTCAGAGATGCATAAATGATGGTCAACCATATATGAACCATGTCAGAGATGCATATATGATGGTCAACTATATGTGAACCATGTCAGAGATTCATAGATGAAGGTCAACTATATGTGAACCATGTCAGAGATACATATATGATGGTTAACTATGTTTGAACCATGTCAGAGATGTATATATGATGGTCAACCAATTGTGAACCATGTTAGAGATTCATAGATGATGGTCAACCATATGTGAACTATGTTAAAGATGCATAGATGAAGGTCAACCATTTGTGAACCATGCCAGAGATGTATAGATGATGGTCAACCATATGTGAACCATATCAGAGATGCATAGATGATGGTCAACCATATGTGAACCATGTCAGAGATGAATAGATGATGGTCGACCATGTGTGAACCATGTCAGAGATGCATATATGATGGTTAACTACGTGTGAACCACGTCAGAGATGCATATATGATGGTCAACTATATGTGAATCATGTCAGAGATGTATAGATGATGGTAAACTATGTGTTAACCATGTCAGAGATGCATAAATGATGGTCAACTACGTGTGAACCATGTCAGAGTTGCATATATGATGGTAAACTATGTGTGAACCATGTCAGAGATGCATATATGATGGTCGACTTTGTGTGAACCATGTCAGAGATTCATAGATGATGGTCAACTATATGTGAACCATGTCTGAGATGCATATATGATGGTCAACCATATGTGAACCATTTTAGAGATGCATAGATGATGGTTAACCATATGTGAACCATGTCAGAGATGCTTATATGATGGTTAACTATGTGTGACCCATTCAGAGATTCATAGATGATGGTCAACTATGTGTGAACCACGTCAGAGATGCATATATGATGGTCAACCATATGTGAACCATGTCAGAGATGCATATATGATGGTCAACTATGTGTGAACCATGTCAGAGATGCATAGATGATGGTCAACCATATGTGAACCATGTCATAGATGCATATAAGATGGTCAACCATATGTGAACCATGTCAGAGATGCATAGATGATGGCCAACCATATGTGAACCATGTCAGAGAGGCATATATGATGGTCACCTATGTGTGACCCATGTAAGAGATTCATAGATGATGGTCAACTATGTGTGAACCACATCAGAGATGTATATATGATGGTCAACCATATGTGAACCATGTCAGAGATGCATAGATGATGGTCAACCCTTTGTGAACCATGTCAGAGATGCATATTTGATGGTCAACTATGTGTGACCCATGTCAGAGATTCATAGATGATGGTTAACTATGTGCGAACCACGTCATAGATACATATATGATGGTCAACCATATGTGAACCATGTCAGAATGCATAGATGATGGTCAAACATATGTGAACCATATCAGAGATGCATATATGATGGTCAACTATATGTGACCCATGTCAGAGATTCATAGATGATGGCCAACTATGTTTGAACCACGTCAGAGATGCATATATGATGGTCAACTATGTGTGAACCATGTCAAAGATGTATTGATGATGGTCGACTATGTGTGAACCATGTCAGAGATTCATATATGATGGTCAACTATATGTGAACCATGTCAGAGATGCATATGTGATGGTAACCTATGTGTGAACTATTTCAGAGATGCATATATAATGGTCAGCCATATGTGAACCATGTAAGAGATTCATAGATGATGGTCAACCATATGTGAACCATGTCAGAGATGCATAAATGATGGTCAAACATATGTGAACGATATCAGAGATGCATATATGATGGTCAACTATATGTGAACCATGTCAGAGATTCATAGATAAAGGTCAACTATATTTGAACCTTGTCAGAGATACATATATGATGGTCAACTATGTTTGAACCATGTCAGAGATGCATATATGATTGTCAACCTATTGTGAACCATGTTAGAGATTTATAGATGATGGTCAACCATATGTGAACCATGTTAGAGATGCATAGATGATGGTCAACCATTTGTGAATCATGTCAGAGATGCATAAATGATGGTTTACCATATGTGAACCATGTCATAGATGCATAGATGATGGTCAACTTTATGTGTGAACCACGTCAGAGATGCATATATGATGGTCAACTTTATGTGAACCATGTCAGAGATGCTTAGATGATGGTAAACTATGTGTGAACCATGTCAGAGATGCATAGATGATGGTCAACTACGTGTGAACCATGTCAGAGATGCATATATGATGGTAAACTATATGTGAACCATGTCAGAGATGCATATATGATGGTCGACTATGTGTGAACCATGTCAGAGATTCATAGATGATGGTCAACTATATGTGAACCATGTCTGAGATGCATATATGATGGTCAACCATATGTGAACCATTTTAGAGATGCATAGATGATGGTCAACCATATGTGAACCATGTCATAGATTCATAGATGATGGTCAACTATGTGTGAACCACGTCAAAGATACATATATGATGGTCAACTATGTGTTAACCATGTTAGAGATGTATATATGATGGTTGACTATGTGTGAACCATGTCAGAGATTCATAGATGATGGTCAACTATATGTGAACCATGTCAGAGATTCATATATGATGGTCAACCATATGTGAACCATGTCAGAGATTCATAGACGATGATCAACCATATGTGAACCATGTCAGAGATGCATATATGATGGTCAACTATGTGTGACCCATGTCAGAGATGCATATATAATGGTCAACCATATGTGAACCATGTCAGAGATGCATATATGATGGTCAACTATGTGTGAACCATGTCAAAGATGCATAGATGATGTTCAACCATATGTGAACCATGTTAAAGATGCATATATGATGGTCGACTATGTGTGAAACATGTCAGTGATTCATAGACGATGGTCAACTTGTGAACCACGTCAGAGATGCATATATGATGGTCAACCATATGTGAACCGTGTTAGAGATGCATAGATGATGGTAAACTATGTGTGAACCATGTCAGAGATACATAGATGATGGTCAACCATATGTGAACCATGTCAGAGATGCATATATGATGGTCAACTATGTGTGAACCATGTCAGAGATGCATAGATGATGGTCAACCATATGTGAACCATGTCAGAGATGCATATATGATGGTGAACTATGTGTGAACCATGTCAGAGATGCATAAATGATGGTCAACCATATGTGAACCATGTCAGTGATGCATAGATGATGGTCAACCATATGTGAACCATGTCAGAGATTCATAGATGATGGTCGACCATGTGTGAACCATGTCAGAGATGCATATATGATGGTTAACTATGTGTGAACCACGTCAGAGATGCATATATGATGGTCAACTATATGTGAACCATGTTAGAGATGCATAGATGATGGTAAACTATGTGTGAACCATGTCAGAGATGCATAGATGATGGTCAACTATGTGTGAACCATGTCAGAGATGCATATATGATGGTCAACTCTGTGTGAACCATGTCGAAGATGCATATATGATGGTCGACTATGTGTGACCCATGTCAGAGATTCATAGATGATGGTCAACTATATGTTAACCATGTCAGAGATGCATATATGATCGTCAACTATATGTGAACCATTTTAGAGATGCATAGATGATGGTCAACCATATGCGAACCATGTCATAGATGCATATATGATGGTCAACTATGTGTGACCCATGTCAGAGATTCATAGACGATGGTTAACTATGTGTGAACCACGTCAGAGATGCATATATGATGGTCAACCATATGTGAACCGTGTTAGAGATGCATAGATGATGGTCAACTATGTGTGAACCATGTCAGAGATACATAGATGATGGTCAACCATATGTGAACCATGTCAGAGATGCATATATGATGGTCAACTATGTGTGAACCATGTCAGAGATGCATAGATGATGGTCAACCATATGTGAACCATGTCAGAGATACATAGATGATGGTCAACTATGTGTGACCCATGTCAGAGATTCATAGATGATGGTCAACTATGTGTGAACCACGTCAAAGATGCATATAGATGGTTAACTATATGTGAACCATGTCAGAGATGTATAGATAATGGTCAACCATATATGAACTATGTCAGAGATGCATATATGATGGTCAACTATGTGTGACCCATGTCAGAGATTCATAGATGATGGCAACTATCTGTGAACCACGTCAGGGATGCATATATGATGGTCAAATATGTGTGAACCATGTCAGAGATGTATATATGATGGTCGACTATGTGTGAACCATGTCAGAGATTCATAGATGATGGTCAACTATATGTGAACCATGTCAGAGATGCATATATGATGGTCAACCATATTTGAACCATGTCAGAGATGTATATATGATGGTCAACCATATGTGAACCATGTCAGAGATGCATATATGATGGTCAACCATATGTGAACCATGTCATAGATGCATAGATGATGGTCAGCCATATGTGAACCATGTCAGAGATGCATATATGATGGTCAACTAAGTGTGACCCATGTCAGAGATGTATATATGATGGTCAACTATGTGTGAACCATGTCAGAGATGCATATATGATGGTCAACTATATGTGAACCATGTCAGAGATGCATAGATGATGGTCAACTCTGTGTGAACCACCTCAGAGATGCATATATGATGGTCAACCATATGTGAACCACGTCAGAGATGCATAGATGATGGTTAACTATGTGTGACCCATGTCAGAGATTCATAGATAATGTCAACTATGTGTGAACCACGTCAGAGATACATATATGATGGTCAACTATATGTGAACCATGTCAGAGATGCATAGATGATGGTCAACCATATGTGAACCATGTCAGAGATGCATATATGATGGTCAACTATGTGTGACCCATGTCAGAGATTCATAGATGATGGTCAACTATGTGTTAACCACATCAGAGATGTATATATGATGGTCAACTATGTGTGAACCATGTCAGAGATGCATATATGATGGTCGACTATGTGTGAACCATGTCTGAGATTCATAGATGATGGTAAACTATATATGAACTATGTCAGAGATGCATATATGATGGTCAACCATATGTGAACCATGTCAGAGATGCGTAGATGATGGTCAACCATATGTGAACCATGTCAGAGATGCATATATGATGGTCAACTATGTGTGACCCATGTCAGAGATTTATAGATGATGGTCAATGTTGTGGTGAGAATCGGATATCAAGCTATTAATTAACTTGAATCACACATCTTGGAAATTCACCACCGAGCTTTGATTTATTCAAAGGAAAGGGTAAAGATTGAAAAATCCTAAGTGCGCTATGTATGAACACAGCTAGAGATCTAAGGTTCGGGGGTTGGTTATACCTAGGGAAGGTGTTAGCATCCTAAGTATGTGTAGTACTCTACAGGAGCCTCTTGCTAGTATTTGTGTTATGTTATTGTTTGCTTGCTAAAGGAAATGTGCTAAGGTAAAAGTAAAGACCTAGGGGTATATACACTAAGTATGCTCACCAAGACATCACATCTCGTGCCTACGTATCCTAACGGGAATGGAATCAGAGCATTCGTAGTTCCCCTCAACGGGGGTAAAAGGGTGTAAAAGAAAAGGTGGAATCCAAGAAGGCATTGGATGTAAAGGAAAAGGTGGAAAAAGAAAAAGGTAGAATCCAAGAAGGCATTGGATGTAAAGGAAAAAGGTGGAATCCAAGAAGGCATTGGATGTAAAGGAAAAAGGTGGAATCCAAGAAGGCATTGGATGTAAAGGAAAAAGGTGGAATCCAAGAAGGCATCAGATGTAATGGAAAAAGGTAGAAAAGAAAAAGGTGGCTCGCTAGGATCACAATCCTATGCCTACGTATTCTCAAAGGGTACTTTGAGAAATCAGAGCGTCCGTAGTTCCCCTCACTACAGGGGTAAGGAACTCTTGATTGTGGTCAAGGTTCCAAGGGAAAGTAGGGTCTGACGGCAAGACACCTACATGGAGTGCGGCGACTCCAAATCTGTGGCTAGGTAAAACTGGGAAGAAGTATCCACGAGAAAGTAGGGTATGACAGCAAGATGCCTACGTGGAGTGCGGCGACTCCAAACCTATGGCAAGGAGGTCAAGGGAAAATGATGGCCACCTATGACTATGAGGTCAAGGGTTGAAGATGGTTATGGGGCCAAGAGAGGGTAATGAGCTATCTATGACTTGGAGGTCAATAGAGAGACTTTCCTTTGGAAGGAGGGGGAGGTAACATCTTATGAACAAGAGTGAAAATGGGATTGAAATTAAAGTGAACCAGTATGAGTTCAAGGACTCAAGGGGGTGAACAATTAGTCAAGATAGAATAACATTAAACAAGTATGAAGTGAATATACATGTAAGGGCAATGGCAAAAGATAATGAGATAATTCATAACATGAGCACACTAAAAAACAACTTTTCAAAAATGTCCTAAAACATCTTAGAAAATTATCAAAAAGTCTGAAGAAATTAAGTTCACTAAATTAAAATAACTTTTAAAATAAAGTGAAGATAACATAAAAGTGAAAATAATAATTAGAAAATTAAATTAAATATTAAAATGTGTCAATGAATTTTTTTGGAGTTTTTTAAGTAATAGAAAATATTTTAATTGGAATCAAAATGAAAAGAGGAAAAGAAAATAAAATGTTGTTTTAAAAACAAAGGAGGGTGTATTAGAAATTGTTGTCATGAGCTGAATATAATGTAAGGCGCATGGGCCTGGTCTTGGGGAGGTGTAAAGAGTGATGGCCCAATTCAGAAAGCCAAAGGAAATGAAAAAACAAATAAAAGGGTGTCTGGGGCGAGGGAGATTCGAACCCCATACCCATTGGTTACAGCGCTACACACATACCAATGGGGTGGCTATACATCCAGTGTATAAGACAGCCTAACAACACTTAAACCATCCAGGTGAAATAAAAAAGTTTTTTCAAACCCACATAAAACGTTACGCAGACAGCTAGGGACATAACATCAATTGGTCACCCACACTTTAAGTGACTAAGTGACAAAATCTAACCACTCACGTGACGCCACGCACCTTCCTCATGCAAACTAAACCATGCAGAAAAAATCCAACTCGTGCACACCAGAATGCAGCCGTGGTTTTTCTCATCTTGTTCAATCAAACACCACCCCAAATCTTAACCAAAACTCGTGAAATAAAATACCCTCCTGTAGTGCTCACTCAATAGAACAAAACTAAACCATAAATAACTTAAAACAGCAACCTAAGCGAGGAGAAAATCAACACAAAAGTGGGGCATACAAATTGAAACAAAACTCTTAGAATGCCAATGCATCAACACAAATTCAAATAGACATCCATATTGTCAATCCAAACCAACACAGATGCAATATATAAGCATGAAGACAACATCTAAGATCATTTAAAATGAGAACATGGGATCATGTGTAAGAAGAATGAGGCTTACCAAGTGGAGTCAAGTCCACTGCTTGTTCTCTTGGGAGCTTTGGAACTCAACTAGCTCAAACTTTTTCTTGGCAGATGATGATGTGTAAGGGTCTCAGTGGAGTACACAACTTCTGGCTCTTTCTTTGTTGCTCACAAGCTCCTCCCTTTTAGGATAGTGTTTTACAATGAAGTGCTTAATGTGTTACTTGTTGTTGTGTTGATGATCTGATCTTGGTGGCAAGAAGAAGAGCTCACGAGTTCTTAAGGTTTTGGTGATATCTTCTGGAGTGTAGTGTTGTGATATGTGTGTTTGTTTGAGGGTTGTACAAAGAGGAGACCTTGGAGCAGTGGTTTGCAAAGAGATGTAATGAAAGGGTACTGGGGTTTTCTTCTTGTTCTGAGGTGTGTTTTTTTGTGTGTTGATTGTTGGTTCTGATTGTTGGTGAGAAATGAATGAGAAGCCTCCTCTTTTTATAGTGGCACCAGCTGGTCCATAGCATGGAGAACACAAAGGATATAGTTTTTGTTCAAAGGAGGAAAATCAAAAAAAGATTATGCGCATGGCTTTCTGAATTTCTCTTGAGCCAAGTGAAGTTGGAGGTTGCTTGAACTAGGGTTTGGTCAGAAAAACAATGGCAAGGACCCGTGGATCAAAGTGTATGCTCAAAGTACATGATAGTTATTGGTTAAACACCCTGGTACATTTCTCTCTGCCAACCAGCATAGTATAAAATGTTGTACTTTTTAGAAGCTCCCTTGCACGTTTTAGTGGTCTTTGTGTAGGTAGTTGTTACGAAAGGAACTCATTACTTGTACTTATCCCACTCTTTGGCTCAGATAGGTTCAAAGTGCTAGAAAAGTTCGCAAGGAAATGGAAACAACATTGTGTTTTTTTTTACCACACGAGTACATTGACAACCATGTGCCAAACAACGTGTATTTTTGAATTCTTTGGACAATTGGCATAGGATAGGCTGACTTATTTGTTTGGAGAAGTTGGAAATTTGATCTTAAGAATACATGGCAACTTGTGGCACTAAACCAGAATTTCCAAGAGTGCAATAACTTTGTGACATGCCCATTTTAGTACAAAATTTCTTGATGATCAATGCTCCAATTTGTGAGTTCTTTGGCCTATTGACTTTTGTTCTCTTTCATATGCAAACCCTGGCTTTCACAAACTAGCAAGATATGGGGGTTAGATAACAATGAATAGATGATTAAAACCTAAATGCAAATGCAAAATGTTATGAAATCTAAGGGGTAAAAATTTGGGGTACAACAGTCAACTATGTGTGAACCACGTCAGAGATGCATATATGATGGTCAACCATATGTGAACCATGTCAGAGATACATAGATGATGGTCAACCATATGTGAACCATGTCAGAGATGCATAGATGATGGTCAACCATATGTGAACCATGTCAGAGATGCATATATGATGGTCAACTATGTGTGACCCATGTCAGAGATTCATAGATGATGGTCAACTATGTGTGAACCATGTTAGAGATGCATAGATGATGGTCAACCATATGTGAACCATGAAAGAGATGCGTATATGATGGCCAACTATGTGTGACCCATGTTAGAGATTCATAGATGATGGTCAACTATGTGTGAACCATGTCAGAGATGCATAGATGATGGTCAACCATATGTGAACCATGTCAGAGATGCATATATGATGGTCGACCATATGTGAACTATGTCAGAGATTCATAGATGATGGTTAACCATATGTGAACCATGTCAGAGATGCATATATGATGGTCAACCATATGTGAACCATGTCAGAGATGCATAGATGATGGTCAACCATATGTGAACCACATCAGAGATGCATAGATGATGGTCAACCATATGTGAACCATGTCAGAGATGCATATATGATGGTCAACCATATATGAACCATGTCAGAGATTCATAGATGATGGTAAACTATATGTGAACCATGTAAGAGATGCATATATGATGGTCAACGATGTGTGAACCATGTTAGAGATGCATATATGATGGTCAACCATATGTGAACCATGTCAGAGATTCATAGATGATGGTCAACCATATGTGAACCATGTCAGAGATGCATAGATGATGGTCAACCATATGTGAACCATGTCAGAGATGCATATATGATGGTCAACTATATGTGAACCATGTCAGAGATTCATAGATGATGGTCAACTATATGTGAACCATGTCAGAGATGCATATATGATGGTCAACTATGTGTGAACCATGTCAGAGATGCATATATGATGGTCAACCATATGTGAACCATGTCAGAGATTCATAGATGATGTTCAACCATATGTGAACCATGTCAGAGATGCATAGATGATGGTCAACCATATGTGAACCATGTCAGAGATGCATAGATGATGGTCAACCATATGTGAACCATGTCAGAGATGCATATATGATGGTCAACTATGTGTGAACTGTAACACCCCATTTTAATTTATTTAATCGTCATGGGTTATTTTAATTGTTTGGCCTGTTTAGGGTGTGTGTAGTTGGGCGCAGAGGTGTAGTGTCCTTAACGAATTAGGATCAATAGAGTAACTAGAGAACTCTGAAGAGATCTATTATTAAGTGAAAGAGACAGATCAATAATTATTAGTCCAAGAGAGTATTTTAAGGTAACACTAATAATTGATCAATTGGGTTAAAATGACAAAATATTAATTGGAGATATTTTACCCTGTTGGATTATATTATATAATAAGTATTATATATATATTTGTTAGAAAAGAAAGAAAAGAAGGGATAGAAGAAGAGGAAGGAAAAGAGGAGAAGGAAAAGGGAGAAGAGGAGGAAGAGGAGAATTGAAGAAATCTCCATTTCAATCGCGATTAATCAGGTAAGGGTGAGAAGTTCCAATTATAACTTGATTGTATATGTATATGCATGTGTTGGATTGGATTGAATTCAGTTGAAATGTTATAGTTTTAATGTTTGTTAGAATTGGTAAATTGAGTAGAAATCATGATTTAAGGTGCCTAAGTGTTGATATCTGATAGATATAGGTTGATGTACATTTAATTGGTAGTATACTGATGTTTAGATGAGATTTGGAGAGGAATTGAGTGAAACCCGTAGCAGCAATTATGCAGGAAAATTATGGGTTTTCGCTGCCCATACGCGTATTGGGTAGGGCAATACGCGTATGGCAAGGGCGAAATGAGGACATTACGCGTATGGATCCCATTTGACACGGCCTTCTGTTGAAACACGTAATGGTACGCGTAAGGGGTAAGGCATTACGCGTAAGGATGTAGGCATTACGCGTAATGGATTTAATGTGGAATCAAGATGGCATTTTTGAGAGAAATCAGTCTCTGCTCATACGCGTATCACTTTGGGCAATACGCATATGGTGGGCGAGCGAGCTAGGCAATACGCATATGGGTGAGGGCAATACGCGTATGGCCAGCGTGAGTGCATAATTTTGCCGTTTCGTGAATTCTTTCCTGACTTCGCGTCCGATGCGGTTCCTTTTGGTCTGAGAGGTTGAGGTAGGGTCAGAACTTGTTGAACCTTGGATTGGTGGTGGAAATAATAAAAAATTGAATTTAGATGGATTAATTAGATAATTAACTAATTAAGGCCTCGTGAGGTATTTTCCTTACTTTTGTGTATTGGGGTGAATTAACTTGACAGTGGTAGTAATACTAGTGTGATCGGGAGGATCGTGTATATGTATAACTGATTGATATATATGTGTTTGGTGCATAATTCTTGTTATTTTGTGTTATGTTGAATCGATTAGACAGTTGTGGTAATACTAATGTGTATTACGGTGAGTGTGTATCTCACGTGTGATCAGGAGGATCGTGTATATGTATAATTGTTATTATACATGTGTTTTGTGTGTAATTTGTGTTGTGGTGAATGATTATTTTATGTGTTATCAGGAGGATCGTGAGAATGTATAATTTTAGTATACATGTGTGTTGTGTGCATCATTGTGTCGTGCATTTCATGACGTGTCAGGTGGTGATGAATCATTGCTCAGGAGGAGTGTATGTGATTCATCCGAACTCCATTGTGGAGTGTGGTGGGGATAAATCATTGCTCAGGAGGAGTGTATGTGATTTATTCTGGACTCCAATGTGAGGTTGTATTGGTGATAGACCATTGCCAAGTAGAGGTGTATGTGGTCTATCCGGATTCAATTATGAATCGGGTTCGATTGAATGAACCATGTTGTGTGGTACCACTTGCATTGAGTTGCATTGCATTATTATGTTTGGTTGTGTAGGATCATCGTGAGCCCAGTGGGGAGAATAACGATGTATCCGTGTTTCCTTCGGGAATTGGTGGGTTATTGAAGAACCATTTTTTATATGTTATTTTTATGTCATATCTGTGGATATGGATGTATGTTGTGGTTTGATGTGAGACATATATGTCATATCTGTCTATATGAATATATGTGATGTGTCGGTGTGTTTATATATATATATATATATATATATATATATATATATATATATATATATCTGTCATAACTTGTGTATATGAATATATGATACCGTTGTATGCTATATGTGTTAGCAGGTGGGGTGTGGGTGAGTTGAAAATATATGTGAATTATCTGATTACATATTATTATGCAATCTTGATTATGTTGTTATTTCTCACCCTTCTGCTGGAATATGCTTTTATGGCATAGTGCAGATTAGCCGCTGTAGACGCGTGGAGGCTAGTGGGAGAGGTAGATCTTCTCTTTGCTTAGCTCATTGATGTGTGCTCTGATACGTAACACGAGAGTCGGGGGGGAAACGTCTTGTTATTGATGTTTATATATGTGAATAGATATATGTATATATATTTTGGATAACTTGTACGTGGATTTTGATGTTATGAAACAACTTATTTTGTAAAACGAGTCAATTATGGATCCTTCCACTTTAGTCCATAATTGAACTTCCCTTTTGTTGGAAAAAGTTTCTTATTATTGTGTATTCCATTATGTGTTATGTATCAAAGTTTTGAGCAGGTGGATTATGTTTTCTCAAATGTGGCATCCTTATTTCCGTCGATTTTTTTTTTATTCACTCTGATTTAATTATGTATTAATTATACGCTAGATGGAAATTGGGGTGTTATAATTGGTATCAGAGCAGGTCGGTCCGTCTAACCAAGTTGTTGAGTCGGTGTGGCATGACAGTTGAATACTGTCGATGTTGTTTGTTCCTTAGTACGTGATATGTGTGTGAAACACTGTCAGTGCTTTTTGGGTTTCTAATCCTTTATTTGCAGGTTGGGAATGAGATAAGTGGGGGAGAAGCTGGTGCTTCTCTAAGTTACTTCAGTTGTGGAGCGTTGGCTTAAGTGTGTCGTTGTTTGCAAGATTATAAGGGTCGTTTGGACAGTGTTGTTTCTGATTCCAGAGGGAATGCAGAGGCGAGGATTGTGTTGACTAAGGATCTGTGCCTTAGGTAGTTTATGTGCACAAGGTGCAAGAAATGCTATTACAGTTTGGTAAAGACGGTCTTGGCCCCATCATGATTGTTGGTTGTCTATTGACAAATTGAGGAACTGATCACCCTTAATCTCTTGTTGATAGTAGACGGAATTATGTTGGATGGATTAGGCGTGTCTTTCTGACTTAGATAGTGTGTGTAATGAATTTTTGGGAGTTAAGAAAATAATTATGGATTGTTTTGATGAGTTGATGAAGATTCTTATATCGGAAGATGAAGCGGATAAGAGGCTTTGGTATGTTGGTCAAGTCAGGATGTCTCTGAGGGAGAACAAGCGGGTGTTTTGATGGTTGCTCCTCAGAGAGTAGAGAGTGAACTTAAATTGGATGAGGTGAATAGTTAAGGTTTATATCTGCTAAGTAAGTAGAAAACTCTTAGAAGATGAGACTAAGATGTTTGTGATATTAGTGTTTTGAAATTAATAGGGAGCCACAGTGAAAGGCTACCAGTGGTGTGTGATTTCCGAATGTGTTTCCGGATGGAATAACAAGCAAGATGTGTATAATGGTAATAAGTCTATGGAAAGCAAAACTTAGAGTTTTGATGAGTTTTGAGAGTTCTTTTTGGTTGATTGTTGATACATGTTGGAATTTATGGAATTTGGATTGTCCCTAGAATGAAACTTTGTATGGATTACTGATAGTTGAATAAGGTAACGATTGGGAATAAGTGTCCACTTTTGAGAATAGATGATTGGAATCACAATTGTTTGGAACGTTTGATAAGAGTGGTGAATTTGTGTGAGTTGAGGCTTGGATCGATTCATGTGACTGGTTATGTTTGTTATCATTGGAATAAGTTGTTATTTACTCGATTAAGCTTGTATGTGAGTATGGACAAGTTTGGATGAGGGTTGGTTTGGTTGGGCATTACAATGTTCAGTGGTGTGGTTCGGTGCTCGTAATGCGTCGGGAATGATTGTGGAGTATATGAATCGTATCTTCCATATTAAATGGGATAAGTTCGGAGTGATGTTCATTTGAGGATATGTTGATCTATTACAAAATCAGAAGGAGATCATGTAGGGTGTTGGAGATCGAGTTGCAAGTGTTGAAAAGAAAGGAATTTTTATGCTAAAATATGCAAGTGAGAATTTTGGTTGAAAAAGGTTAGTTTTCCCGGATATATTATTTCTGAGGATGGTATTGTTATGGATCCATCGGAAGTAGATGTAGTTCTACAATGAGAGGCTCCGAAGTTGGTTAAGGTGATTAGAAGCTTTTTGGGCTTTAGTTGGTTATTACCGGAGGTTATGGAAGGCTTTTCCAAGTTACCAATTTTGTTATTTCAGTTGACTTGCAAAGGGTAAGTCGGTTGCTTTGGATGTTCATTGTGAGGAAAGTTTGAGAGGGCTAAAGTAGAATTTGCCTCGGCTTCAATTTTAGTTCTGCGTGATCCTAATAAACCATTTGTGAGGTATTGGGATGCGTCTTTGACGAGTTCGGTCAGTGTGTTAATGTAAGATGGTAAATTCGTGGCTTATGCTTTACGACAATTGAGGATTCATAATTTCAAGATGGTTGCGGTTACTTTTGTGTTGAGAATCTGGAGATATTATTTTTATGGTTTTGAGTTTGAGGCGTTTAGTAAATCAAAAGAATATTGAGTACCTGTTAGGTCGGGAATAAGAGAGTATGAGACAACGAGGATGGTTGGAATTCCTGATGAGTTAATTCGAAAGTTTTTCTGCATGTCTATGTTGATGGTCAGAGGATTAGAATTAATTGGGCGATTCAAAGACTTGTGTCTGGGGTGTGAGATAACACTGTAGAGTGGTAGGTTGGGTATGTTAGAAAAGAACTATGATTTTGCTGGTGAATACTAGAGAGAGTCAGAAGTTAGATATGAAGTTAGTAGATTTGATTGTTGCGAGTAATCAGAGTGCGCAGCGGAAGCGTGATGTGGCACATTTCGTATATGCGTGTGTGACTTGTAAGAGTTCATAGGTTGAACATGGGAAACATGTAGGAATGATGAGACCATTGGACGTTTCAGAATGGAAGTGTTAGGTGAAAGGTTTAAATATTATTCTTGGGCTACTAGGTAGATGAATGTTTTGGTTGTATGTTCGATTGGTGAATCGTAGCATTGTTGTAATATTGTTGGGTGATAAGGATGTTGGTATTATGGTTATGTAGAGGTTGTTGAAGCGATGTGGTGTCGTGGAACTTTATGTTCTTGTTTTTGTTGTTGCCTCGTTTCCATCGTGATGGTTCGAGTGCGAGTGGCTAATTCCTATGTGGGGAATTAGGGGAGTGTTACCTATGGTAAGGGTAACGATCTTGTTGTATTCTGGTTCTAGAGTGAACCTATGTGTACGTAACTTGGGTATTCTTTGAGTCGTGAGTTAATCGTCAAATGCAGTGTATGAGCATTGCATCTTGTCATTGTTATTGTTGCTGTTAGCAAGGTGGCTTGTCAGTTTGTGTTATTTGTTGTGTGCCTAGTGTTGGCATGATAGTTGGTTAGTCGGATGCGAGAGTCGTATCCGGAGTTGTTCGTCTCAACTACATTTTCGAGGACGAAAATATTTTAAGTGGGGGAGAGTTGTAACACCCCATTTTAATTTATTTAATCGTCGTGGGTTATTTTAATTATTTGGCCTGTTTAGGGTGTGTGTAGTTGGGCGCGGAGGTGTAGTGTCCTTAATGGATTAGGATCAATAGAGTAACTGGAGAACTCTGAAGAGATCTATTATTAAATGAAAGAGACAGATCAATAATTATTAGTCCAAGAGAGTATTTTAAGGTAACACTAATAATTGATCAATTGGGTTAAAATGACAAAATATTAATTGGAGATATTTTACCCTGTTGGATTATATTATATAATAAGTATTACATATATATTTGTTAGAAAAGAAAGAAAATAAGGGATAGAAGAAGATGAAGGAAAAGAGGAGAAGGAAAAGGGAGAAGAGGAGGAAGAGGAGAATTGAAGAAATCTCCGTTTCAATCGCGATTAATCAGGTAAGGGTGAGAAGTTCCAATTATAACTTGATTATATATGTATATGCATGTGTTGGTTTGGATTGATTTCAGTTGAAATGTTAAAGTTTTAACGTTTGTTAGAATTGGTAAATTGAGTAGAAATCATGATTTAAGGTGCCTAAGTGTTGATACCTGATAGATATAGGTTGTTGTGTATTTAATTGGTAGTATACTGATGTTTAGATGAGATTTAGAGAGGAATTGAGTGAAACCCGTAGCAGCAATTATGCAGGAAAATTCTGGGTTTTCGCTGCCCATACGCGTAATGGGCAAGGCAATACGCGTATTGGGTAGGGCAATACGCGTATGACAAGGGCGAAATGAGGGCATTACGCGTATGGATCCCATTTGACACGGCCTTCTGTTGAAACATGTAATGGTACGCGTATGGGGAAAGGCATTACACGTAAGGATGTAGGCAATACACGTAATGGATTTAATGTGGAATCAAGATGGAATTTTTGAGAGAAATCAGTCTCTGCTCATACGCGCATAACTTTAGGCAATACGCGTATGGTGGGCGAGCGAGCTGGGCAATACGCATATGGGTGAGAGCAATACGCGTATGGCCAGCGTGAGTGCAGAATTTTGCCGTTTCGCGAATTATTTCCCGACTTCGCGTCCGATGTGGTTCCTTTTGGTCTGAGAGGTTGAGGTAGGGTCAGAACTTGTTGAACCTTGGATTGGTGGTGGAAATAATCAAAAATTGAATTTAGGTGGATTAATTAGATAATTAACTAATTAAGGCCTCGTGAGGTATTTTCCTTACTTTTGTGTATTGCGGTGAATTAACTTGACAGTGGTAGTAATACTAGTGTGATCGGGAGGATCGTGTATATGTATAACTGATTGATATATATGTGTTTGGTGCATAATTCTTGTTATTTTGTGCTATGTTGAATCGATTAGACTGTTGTGGTAATACTAATGTGTGTTATGGTGAGTGTGTATCTCACGTATGATCAGGAGGATCGTGTATATGTATAATTGTTATTATACATGTGTTTTGTGTGTAGTTTGTGCTGTGGCGAATGATTATTTTATGTGTGATCAGGAGGATCGTGAGAATGTATAATTTTATTATACATGTGTGTTGTATGCATCATTTGTGTCGTGCATTTCATGACGTGTCAGGTGGTGATGAATCATTGCTCATGAGGAGTGTATGTGATTCATCCGAACTCCATTGTGGAGTGTGGTGGGGATAAATCATTGCTCAGGAGGAGTGTATGTGATTTATTCTGGACTCCAATGTGGAGTTGTTTTGGTGATAGACCATTGCCAAGTAGAGGTGTATGTGGTCTATCCGGATTCAATTATGAATCGGGTTTGATTGAATGAACCATGTTGTGTGGTACCACTTGCATTGAGTTGCATTGCAATATTATGTTTGGTTGTGTAGGATCATCGTGAGCCCAGTGGGGAGAATAACGATGTATCCGTGTTTCCTTCGGGAATTGATGGGTTATTGAAGAACCATTTTTTATATGTTATTTTTATGTCATATCTGTGGATATGGATTTATGTTGTGGTTTGATGTGAGATATATATGTCATATTTGTGAATATGAATATATGTGATGTGTTGGTGTGTTTATATATATATATATATATATATATATATATATATATATATATATATCCGTCATAACTTGTGTATATGAATATATGATACCGTTGTATGCTATATGTGTTAGTAGGTGGGGTGTGGGTGAGTTGAAAATATATGTGAATTATCTGATTACATATTATTATGCAATCTTGATTATGTTGTTATTTCTCACCCTTCTGCTGGAATATGCTTTTATGGCATAGTGCAGATTATCCGCTGTAGAGGCGTGGAGGCTAGTGGGAGAGGTAGATCTTCTCTTTGCTTAGCTCGTTGGTGTCTGCTCTGATACGTAACACGGAGTCGGGGGGGAAACGTCTTGTTATTGATTTTTATATATGTGAATAGATATATGTATATAAATTTTGGATAACTTGTACGTGGATTTTGATGTTATGAAACAACTTAATTTGTAAAACGAGTCAATTATGGATCGTTCCGCTTTAGTTCATAATTGAACTTCCCTTTTGTTGGAAAAAGTTTCTTATTATTGTGTATTCCATTATGTGTTATGTATCAAAGTTTTGAGCAGGTGGATTATGTTTTCTCAAATGTGGCATCCTTATTTCCGTCGAAATTTTTTTTATTCACTCTGATTTAATTATGTATTAATTATACGCTAGATGGAAATTAGGGTGTTATATGAACCATGTCAGAGATGCATAGATGATGGTCAACCATATGTGAACCATGTCAGAGATGCATAGATGATGGTCAACCATATGTGAAACATGTCAGAGATGCATAGATGATGGTCGACCATGTGTGAACCATGTCAGAGATGCATATATGATGGTCAACTATGTGTGAACTACGTCAGAGATGCATATATGATGGTCAACTATGTGTGAACCATGTCAGAGATGCATATATGATGGTAAACTATATGTGAACCATGTCAGAGATGCATAGATGATGGTCAACTATGTGTGAACCACATCAGAGATGCATATATGATGGTCAACCATATGTTAACCATGTCAGAGATTAATAGATGATGGTTAACTATGTGTGACCCATGTCAGAGATTCATAGATGATGGTCAACTATGTGTGAACGACGTCAGAGATGCATATATGATTGTCAACCATATGTGAACCATGTCAGAGATGCATAGATGATGGTAAACCATTTGTGAACCATGTCAGAGATACATATATGATGGTCAACTATGTGTGACCCATGTCAGAGATTCATAGATGATGGTTAACTATGTGTGAACCACGTCAGAGATGCATATATGATGGTCAACTATATATGAACCATGTCAAAGATGCATATATGATGGTCAACTATGTGTGACCCATGTCAGAGATTCATAGATAATGGTCAACTATGTATGAACCATGTCAGAGATGCATAGATGATGGTCAACCAAATGTGAACCATGCCAGAGATGCATATATGATGGTCGACCATATGTGAACCATGTCAGAGATTTATAGATGATGGTCAACCATATGTGAACCATGTCAGAGATGTATATATGATGGTAAACTATGTGTGAACCATGTTAGAGATGCATATAGGATGGTCGACCTTATGTGAACCATGTCAGAGATTTATAGATGATGGTCAACCATATGTGAACCATGTCAGAGATGCATAGATGATGGTCGAACATGTGTGAACCATGTCAGAGATTTATAGATGATGGTCAACCATATGTGAACCATGTTAGAGATGCATAGATGATGGTCGACCAGGTGTGAATCATGTCTGAGATTCATAGATGATGGTTAACCATATGTGAACCATGTCAGAGATGCATATATGATGCTAAACCATATGTGAACCATGTTAAGAATGCATAGATGAGGGTCAGCCATATGTGAACGATGTCAGAGATGCATATATGATGGTCAACTATGTGTGAACCAAGTTAGAGATGCATAGATGATGGTCAACCATAAGTTAACCATGTCAGAGATGCATAGATGATAATCAACAATATGTGAACCATGTCAGAGATGCATATATAATGGTCAACTATGTGTGAACTATGTCAGAGATGCATAGATGATGGTCAACCATATGTGAACCATGTCTGAGATGCATAGATGATGGTCGACCATGTGTGAACCATGTTAGAGATTCATAGATGATGATCAACCATATGTGAACCATTTCAGAGATGCATAGATGATGGTCAACCATATGTGAAACATGTCAGAGATGCATAAATGATGGTCAACTATGTGTGAACCATGTCAGTGATGCATAGATTATGGTCAACCATTTGTGAACCATGTCAGAGATGCATAGATGATGGTCAACCATATGTGAACCATGTCAGAGATGCATAAATGATGGTCGCCCATGTGTGAACTATGTCAGAGATGCATATATGATGGCCAACTATGTGTGACCCATGTCAGAGATTCATAGATGATTGTTAACTATGTGTGAAGCACGTCAGAGATGCATATATGATGGTCAACCATATGTGAACCATGTCAGAGATGCATATATGATGGTCGACCATATGTGAACCATGTCAGAGATGCATAGATGATGGTCAACCATATGTGAACCATGTCAGAGATGCATAAATGATGGTCGCCCATGTGTGAACTATGTCAGAGATGCATATATGATGGCCAACTATGTGTGACCCATGTCAGAGATTCATAGATGATTGTTAACTATGTGTGAAGCACGTCAGAGATGCATATATGATGGTCGACCATATGTGAACCATGTCAGAGATTCATAGATGATGGTCAACCATATGTGAACCATGTCAGAGATGCATATATGATGGTCAACCATATGTGAACCATGTCAGAGATGCATATATGATGGTCAACTATGTGTGAACCATGTCAGAGATGCATCTATGATGGTCAACTATGTGTGAACTATGTCAGAGACTCATAGATGATGGTCAACCATATGTGAACCATGTCAGAGATGCATAGATGATGGTTAACCATATGTGAACCATGTCAGAGATGAATAGATGATGGTCAACCGTATGTGAACCATGTCAGAGATGCATATATGATGGTCAACTATATGTGAACCATGTCAGAGATTCATTGATGATGGTCAACTATTTGACAACCATGTCATAGATGCATATATGATGGTCAACCATATGTGATCCAAGTCAGAGATTCCTAGATGATGGTCAACCATATGTGAACCATGTCAAAGATGTATAAATGATGGTCAACCATATATGAACCATGTCAAAGATGCATAGATGATGGTCAACCATATGTCAACCATGTCAGAGATGCATAAATGATGGTCGCCCATGTGTGAACTATGTCAGAGATGCATATATGATGGCCAACTATGTGTGACCCATGTCAGAGATTCATAGATGATTGTTAACTATGTGTGAAGCACGTCAGAGATGCATATATGATGGTCAACCATATGTGAACCATGTCAGAGATGCATATATGATGGTCGACCATATGTGAACCATGTCAGAGATGCATAGATGATGGTCAACCATATGTGAACCATGTCAGAGATGCATAAATGATGGTCGCCCATGTGTGAACTATGTCAGAGATGCATATATGATGGCCAACTATGTGTGACCCATGTCAGAGATTCATAGATGATTGTTAACTATGTGTGAAGCACGTC
Source organism: Lathyrus tuberosus (assembly GCA_022829125.1). NCBI lineage: Eukaryota > Viridiplantae > Streptophyta > Magnoliopsida > Fabales > Fabaceae > Lathyrus > Lathyrus tuberosus. Next base: position 8,650,573 of record JALAZF010000193.1, read on the forward strand.
AGAGATGCATATATGATGGTCGACCATATGTGAACCATGTCAGAGATTCATAGATGATGGTCAACCATATGTGAACCATGTCAGAGATGCATATATGATGGTCAACCATATGTGAACCATGTCAGAGATGCATATATGATGGTCAACTATGTGTGAACCATGTCAGAGATGCATCTATGATGGTCAACTATGTGTGAACTATGTCAGAGACTCATAGATGATGGTCAACCATATGTGAACCATGTCAGAGATGCATAGATGATGGTTAACCATATGTGAACCATGTCAGAGATGAATAGATGATGGTTAACCGTATGTGAACCATGTCAGAGATGCATATATGATGGTCAACTATATGTGAACCATGTCAGAGATTCATTGATGATGGTCAACTATTTGACAACCATGTCATAGATGCATATATGATGGTCAACCATATGTGATCCAAGTCAGAGATTCCTAGATGATGGTCAACCATATGTGAACCATGTCAGAGATGTATAAATGATGGTCAACCATATATGAACCATGTCAAAGATGCATAGATGATGGTCAACCATATGTCAACCATGTCAGAGATGCATATATGATGGTCGACCATATGTTAACCATGTGAGAGATTAATAGATAATGGTCAACCATACGTGAACCATGTCAGAGATGCATATATCATGGTCAACTATGTGTGAACCATGTCAGAGATGCATATATGATGGTCGACCTTATGTGAACCATGTCAGAGATTAATAGATGATGGTCAACCATATGTGAACCATGTCAGAGATGCATAGATTATGGTCGACCATGTGTGAACCATGTTAGAGATTCATCGATGATGGTCAACCATATGTAAACCATGTCAGAGATGCATATATGATGGTCAACCATATGTGAACCATGTGAGAGATGCATAGATGATGGTCAACCTTATGTGAACCATGTCAGAGATGCATATATGATGGTAAACTATGTGTGAACCATGTCAGAGATGCATAGATGATGGTCAACCATATGTGAACCATGTCAGAGATGCATAGATGATGGTCAACCATATGTGAACCATGTAAGAGATGTAAAGATGATGGTCGTCCATGTGTGAACTATGTCAGATATGCATATATGATGGTCAACTATGTGTGACCCACGTCAGAGATTCATAGATGATGGTCAACTATGTGTGAACCAAGTCAGAGATGCATATATGATGGTTAATTATATGTGAACCATGTCAGAGATTCATATATGATGGTCGACCATATGTGAACCATGTCAGAGATTCATAGATGATGGTCAACCATATGTGAACCATGTTTGAGATGTGTATATGATGGTCAACCATATGTGAACCATGTCAGAGAGGAATATATGATGGTAACTACGTGTGAACCCTGTCAGAGATGCCTATATGATGGTCAACTATGTGTGAACCATGTTGGAGATTCATAGATGATGGTCAACCATGTGTGAACCATGTTAGAAATGCATAGATGATGGTCAACCATATGTGAACCACGTCAGAGATGTATATATAATGGTTAACTATTTGTGAACCATGTCAGAGATTCATAGATGATGGTCAACCATATGTGAACCATGTCAAAGATGCATATATGATGGTTAAGCATATGTGAACCATGTCAGAGATGCAAATATGATGGTCAACCATATGTGAACCATGTCAGAGATGCATATATGATGGTCAACTATATGTGAACTATGTCAGAAATTCATAGATGATGATCAACTATATGTGAATCATGTCAGAGATGCATATATGATGGTTAACTATGTGTGAACCATGTCAGAGATGCATATATGATGGTCAACCATATGTGAACCATGTCAGAGATTCATAGATGACGGATAACCATATGCGAACCATGACAGAGATGCATATATGATGGTCAACTATGTGTGAACCATGTTAGAGATGCATATAGGATGGTCGACCTTATGTAAACCATGTCAGAGATTCATAGATGATGGTTAACCATATGTGAACCATGTCAGAGATGCATAGATGATGGTCGACCATGTGTGAACCATGTCAGAGATTCATAGATAATGGTTGTCACGGTGAGAATCGGATACCATAGCTATTATGTTAACTAGGATCACAAATCTTAATGTTCACCACCGGTCTTTATTTTATCCAAAGGAAAGGGTTAAAGATCGAAAAATCCTAAGTTAAGAGAATCTAAGTTCGGGGGTTGGGTACGATTAGGAAAGGTGTTAGCATCCTAAACGTCTGTAGTACTCTACAGGAACCTCTTGTTTTATTTATGTTATCTATTGTTTGCTTGCTAAAGGATATATGTTAAAGGAAAGCTTGGGTTGATTGTTCAATTGGTGTTGACCAATATTTTTGAAAATCGAACTTGGTGTTGACCAAATTCTTTAAATTTTTTTTTATGAAAGATTGATTTTATTTTATTTTTTGTTTTTTTATTAATTTTTTAATTATCTATCTAAAGAAAAAGAGACGGTAAAAAGAAATAATAATTACACATGGGGGTGAGGGATACATTTTATCGATGGGAAGTAAGAAGATGATTGAAATACTATATAACCAAACAAGTAAATATGGGTCCCAAACCAACCGAAATCGAATGGCAACTGAATTTTGCTTTGAGGCTAACTAAGAGCGGATTCATGTAGGAATCATCTATGAGAAGCCGAGCAAATGACTATATGCACTCAAACGATTCTCGAAAGTTAAATTAGATTTTAACTCCGAAATCGAAATGCAACGACAAACAAATATAGATCGGCATAAAAACCGATGAAAATCGAATTACCTTGCTACACTTAACGTGATCATCGCAATAGGGATTAACAATGTGCGGATCTAAAAATTATAAAATAAAAATGCATAGAAAAATAAATTTTAAAAAGTTTTAAAACAATAATGTTGCTAACGCAAGAATTGCGATCATCGCAACCGGACCAAATTAAACATGAATGTCACGTATCACGTGCATAAATATACATACTGCGTATCGACACAATTCGATACGAAAAATCTAATAAAAAAAGAATTAACAAACAAAAAGGCAAATTGCTACCGCATAAGCGGTCATCGCAATCGGATCCAAATCGTATAAATCTAAATATAACAAAAAGCAACTCAAAGAAAGAAAAAAAATTAAAATTTGATAAAGACCTCAACAATATTGCTATCACGAAAATGCGGTCATCGCAACCGGATCAAACCGACACAAATGTCACGCATCAAGCACACAAATATGCGAACCGCGTATCGACATAATTCGATCCGAAAAAATCAAATAATAAATAGATAAATAAAATAAAATAAATAAAAAAACATTATTATATTTTGAATATATATATATATATATATATATATATATATATATATATATATATATATATATATATATATATATATATATATATATATATATATATATATATATATATATAAACAAACTTTGAGATAATTTAAACTATATATATATCAAACGTACACTAGCCATATGTAAAAAAAAATTTATATTATATTTAAAACAGAAACTATGCACCAACAGTAAAAATTGTTTATGAATCTCTGTAACAATTATAAGGTACCATTAGCCTACCTTATTGTGACGGTACGACGGCGGTGTAACAAAAGCTCTATGCATATGCATTTAACAAATTAGACAATCTAAGTAATCATAGTATTATAGTAACTTACGGCAGTGTAAGACAATCAGTGAGGATTTGAAACAAAAGAAAAAATTGTGACTTTAGTATTTGGGAACGTTCACGTACAGCCTATCAATTCCCCTTTTCTCCTCCGCAACACACATATATATAATGAGACAAATTAGGGTTAACTATTTTTCAAATTGACACAAATATTCTTATTGTCCATTTTAAGGCCCAAATGAATATTATTAAAATTAAATAAAATTTAAACAACTTAATTAGTTAAAATAAATCTAAAATAGAAATAAAATCCCATTTATTTTTCTAAATATTAGTTAAATCTAAAATAAAATTAAATAAAAATAAGTTTTTTTAAAATCAAAATAAAATACTAAATTATCCTATTTGTTTATTCTAAATAATATTAAAATTAGAAATAATAATAAAAATGAAAATAAATATTTAAAAATAAAATTAAAATAAAATGCTAATTACTATAATTATTAATTCTAAATAATATTAGTAAAAAAATTTAAAATAAACGGACCCCAAATAAATAAAATCAGACGCGCAAGTGATCGAAAAAATAAATCGAGTACACTAAAATAGATCAGTACGAAATATACGACATGGAAAAGTACCAAATTTTAGGGTAAAAAATTAGGGTGTGACAGATGCCTCTATTTAAGTTTCTTCTATCCGGAGATATGGAGATTGAAATCTTCATCTCGATGAGATAGGAGAGACTTAAATACAAACATGCGCAATTTTTGGCCCTAAGATGCCACAAAATGCTTATGATATGATATGAAATGAAAGACAGAGATCTTGAAGATACACCCGAAACATTTAGAAAATCATTCAATGTACGGGTAAAGATTTGAAGACATATCTGGGAGAACGTCAGATAAGGAACATCATATTTGGAAAAAACATCAGATAAACAAGGTCATATATGGAAGAACATCAGATAGACACAAAAGGGGTTTTGGAAAAGCATCAGAATAAAGTCGCATATCTAGAAGAACATCGGATAAACAAGGTCATATCTGGAAGAGCATCAGATAGACATAAAAGGGCTCTGGAAAAACATCAGGAGCAGACACATCTGGGAAAACATCAGACGGTAAAAGCAAGGTCATTCCGGAAAAGCATCAGAATAAAGTCACATATCCGGAAGAACATCAGATAAACAAGGTGATATATCTAGAAGAACATCAGATAACAAAGACTTAATCTGGAAAAACATCAGAAATAGAGACATATCCGAAAAAACATCGGATAGATTCCGGAAAAGCATCAGAATCAATATGAATGTCTGGAAAAACGTCAGACTGGTTCTGGAAGAACATCAGAATAAAAGTACATATCCGGAAGAACATCGGAGCGATTCTGGAAAAGTATCAGAATCAAAGGTAATATCTGGAAGAACATCAGATAAGTTCTGGAAGAACATCAGAATAAAGGACACATCTGGAAAAACGTCAGACACAATGTCATATCTGGAAGAACGTCAGATAGACACAAAGAATGTTCTGGGAGAAACATCAGAACAAAAGTACATATCCGGAAGAACGTCGGATAGAGGGGCCCATCCGGAAAAACATCAGATGGAAAGGAAACCAGACATCCAATAATGGCCTTGAATGAAAGGTACAATCACAATATCTAATAATGGTTTTAGATGAATGTGAACAAAGATATACCCAAGAAAGGATTGGACGAATATGAACAAGGAGGTACCCGAGAAAGCATTGGATAGACGCGAAAATATCTGTTTGGTAGGTGCCAAGTAAGTTGGACTTTGACCACGAGATAAGATGTGGATAACATCACGACCCATGGAGAATGCAAATGAGTGCAAATGAGAATGACACTCTTTCTATGCATATGTATATGAATATGATCAAATGCAAATGTAGATGTAATGCAGACGTCGAAGACACGACTTGACTCTTTTGTGGAGAAGACAAGACTGGAAGACTGATTCCTCAACACGGAGATCACTGTCATTCTGTTTAAGTACTAGAGATGTTACTACCGAGCATAATTCTTCCATACTGGTAAACTGTATCAAACTGGTGATCCTTATAGGAGGGATGGAAAGCTGCATGGGGATTCTTCAAGTAAACTGCCCCTGATTAGCTGTTTGTTGTAGATAAATTGATAATTGCTTTAGCTGGATTGATTCTGTAAATGACTGCTTAACTGTGCACTTGGAAAGCTTGCCCCCAGTCTGAGTCTCGGAAGATATTATGAATAAACCAATTCTGAGAAAGACTTGCACTGTAACAAATCTTGAAATGATTTTCAACCTGATCTGGAAAGAACTTGCCCCTGATTGGATCACCGACCAAGTTTCTCAAATGTTTGAAAATTCCTTAAGAGGAAGCCAGATTGCAAACAAAAGTGTTCATACAAACATAGTAAATGCAAAGTTCGTGTAACTTTTGAAATCAAAATCATTTTTGGAAAGAGGTAAAACAATAGGGTCACTGGTTAGAACACGGTGGTTCAAGACGTTTAAAAGTGAAAGATAAAGCAAAAAGGGCGTGATGCCAAAAAAAAATGATTTGCAAAGATCTTTAGGAGTCAGTTTACGCAACCTCGTTGTAGTATGCTTTCAAAATAACCTTGCTTCAATTAGGTCTTTTGAGGGTTATAACGTGGCCTGGTTCACGGTTTAAGAAACAAAGGATAAAGGCTCAAAGTTTATTTGTACCCGCCCAATCTTCGTGATGATCTCCAGTCCTACACTCAGTTAACTCAGACTTTGCACTCAGGTTCCCATAGGTTAGGGATTGCATTGATGATAGTGATGATGGTTCAGAAGTTAAGGGACTTTTGAGGTGACAGTCACTACTTCCTTATAACTCTTGGTTATTTTTTTCATTGAGGATTTCATGGTAAGGATTTAAAGATTTCTCCTTTTTATTATCCCTAACTTTTGCCTGAACTGTTTCTCGTGAATCTTACAGTCACCGGGATGCCCCAATTTTTGCCTAAGTCTCCTTCATAGGTTTCGACTTAGCGGGCTTTTTCCTTTTTTAATTTTTATCTTTTTTGAAAGAAAGTGACTGCTTGGCTTAATGATTACGGCGAACCATCATCAACTTTTGACTTGAAGGACATCTTAGCACTTGCTTGTTGCGTGCAAAGGAAAATTTGAGAATGCCACATTTATGTAAGAGGTGTCTTGCACAAAACTCTTGTATTTGAATGCACAATCAAGTTAACTGAGAATTACCCTGCCCCAAGTTAAGATTGCGGGTTTTTATTTGTAAAGAAAAGAAACTCCTACTTCAAGGCTCAAAGGGGTTGACGAGGGTTTATCTTCCTTATTTCTCCAGTGTTTGGGAATCGAAACAATGCCTTACATCGTCAGCAAAGTTTTAATTTGAAAGCAATACCAACAACAATTATGAGTATAACATTTTTATCATCCTCCCTCCAATCTTAGCATAATCAGAAGGAAAGTGGAAAAGAGATAATTTTTTGTTTTTGTTTTTGTTTTTTTTTTGAAATATAAAGCGTAAAATAGCAAACACAAATGAATTGAATTAAAAGTTGCAATGCTCATTTTATTAATTATGAAAGTACAAACATAATTGAAAGCAAACAACCAATACAAATAAGGAAAATGCAAACGATAAGAAACATGGTCTAGTGACTAATCAGAAACAAAGATGAGCTATTCTGTCTGAAACATTGGCTTTTCGGAAAATAGTCTGCTGAAATCGACTGAAACTTCACTTGTTGTGATCTGGCATCATTGTGCTCATAGAGAGAATTCTCAAATAGAGGTTGAGTAGTTTGGGCAACAGCATGAACCACAGGTCTAGGCTTGGAGAAAACTGGAGCTTGAAACACCGGTCTTGAAGTCTGACCAATCATAGCAGCAGATACAAGAGGTGGAGAGTAGTTGGGAGGCAAACCAAACTCTGGCCAAGTTGAAGGTGGCACCTGAATAGGTTGAGGATCAGCAGTTGAAACTTCTTGGATGACAGTCCTTTGGGGTTGCTATCCTCTAGTAATCAAGACTTGGAGCATTTCAGTGAGCTTAGTCATGCTTGACTTGAGATCATCGATCTCCATTCAGATCTCAACACTGTGTGTTTCTTGCTCTGACATTATGCGTCTGTAGTTAGCCCTAGTCCGGTATCGGTGTCGAGGAATCAGCTTGACGACTCACAGGTGACACTGAAAGATAGAGACAGCTGGAAATGAGTTGCTGGACAAACGGACACATGCAAAGATGCAAATGATATGCCATGCGATGCAATGGTTTCAAGGAACTCAAGAGCAGGTTTCAAACATTTTGGGAGACTGAAAAAAGTTTCATTTTATAATCCATGATTTTTATTGATTTTGCAAATGACAGAACAATTGAGTTTCTTGAAACCGAATGGTTATGCATGAATGCATGAATGGATGCATAAGCATAGGTATACACATATACACATATACAGGCAAACAAGCCAAGGCTTAGGTTTGAAGATCACAAGCATGGAGCCATGGTCTACCCTTCCCAATAGGTGTGTACTATGGTTTCAAATGTACCTGCCGAACGTGTTCTACAAAGTTCCCAGAGTCTACAATCCATCTTTCGGATATTATCGATTTTCCAAATCACTTGGTAGTCAATAATATTCTCAAGAGAATCTCGTCTGAGTGTAGTATCGCGTAGCGACTATTGCAGAAATAGACTCCCGCATAGTCCCCGCACTACGCCCTAATAGGCCAAGTTGGTTTAAAGGTAACTACGGTCCCCAGTCCCGACGGCCTTTAGATCGAAACCATATCATCTTCACGAATGAACTCGTTGGACAAATATTTTATTCGAGAGGGCCTAGACTGAGTGGTGAAGTCTCAATTCACTTTTTCAGGAATCGACTCCCTCAAAGTATCCTTGAATTCTCACCGTTTTCCTATCTTAATTTCACTATAGTCCGGGTGTAGGACTTTGTCTCACCACACTAAGTGCCAAACCTGCACAAAAAAGAAAACCAAGCAAGCAAATAATATATATAATAACATAAATAAACAAGTTAGGGGAAACCCTCAATAAAAATAAAATGTCCCCAATGAAGTCGCCATTTCTGTCATGGTGAGAATCAGATACCATAGCTATTATGTTAACTAGGATCACAAATCTTAATGTTCACCACCGGTCTTTATTTTATCCAAAGGAAAGGGTTAAAGATCGAAAAATCCTAAGTTAAGAGAATCTAAGTTCGGGGGTTGGTTACGATTAGGGAAGGTGTTAGCATCCTAAACGTCTGTAGTACTCTACAGGAACCTCTTGTTTTATTTATGTTATCTATTGTTTGCTTGCTAAAGGATATGTGCTAAAGGAAAGCTTGGGTTGATTGTTCAATTGGTGTTGACCAATATTTTTGAAAATGGAACTTGGTGTTGACCAAATTCTTTAAATTTTTTTTATGAAATATTGATTTTATTTTATTTTTTGTTTTTTATTAATTTATTAATTATCTATCTAAAGAAAAAGAGACGGTAAAAACAAATAATAATTACACATGGGGGTGAGGGATACATTTTATCGATGGGAAGTAAGAAGATGATTGAAATACTATACAACCAAACAAGTAAATATGGGTCCGAAACCAACCGAAATCGAATGACAACTGAATTTTGCTTTGAAGCTAACTAAGAGGGGATTCATGTAGGAATCACTCTATGAGAAGCCGAGCAAATGACTATATGCACTCAAACGGTTCTCGAAAGTTAAATTAGATTTTAACTCCGAAATCGAAATGCAACGACAAACAAATATAGATCCGCATAAAAACCGATGAAAATCGAATTACCTTGCTACACTTAACGTGATCATCGCAATAGGGATTAAGAATGTGCGGATCTAAAAATTATAAAATAAAAATGCATAGAAAAATAAATTTTAAAAAGTTTTAAAACAATAATGTTGCTAACGCAAGAATTGCGATCATCGCAACTAGACCAAATTAAACATGAATGTCACGCATCACGTGCATAAATATACATACTGCGTATCGACACAATTCGATCCGAAAAATCTAATAAAAAAAGAATTAACAAACAAAAAAGCAAATTGCTACCGCATAAGCGGTCATCGCAATTGGATCCAAATCGTATAAATCTAAATATAACAAAAAGCAACTCAAAGAAAGAAAAAAAATTAAAATTTGATAAAGACCTCAACAATATTGCTATCACGAAAATGCGGTCATCGCAACCGGATCAAACCGACACAAATGTCACGCATCAAGCACACAAATATGCGAACCGCGTATCGACATAATTCGATCCAAAAAAATCAAATAATAAATAGATAAATTAAATAAAATAAATAAAAAACATTATTATATTTCGAATATATATATATATATATATATATATATATATATATAAAAACAAACTTTGAGATAATTTAAACTATATATATATATATATATATATATATATATATATATATATATATATATATATATATATATATATATATATAGTTTAAATTATCTCAAAGTTTGTTTATATATATATATATATATATATATATATATATATATATATATATATATATATATATATATATATATATATATATATATATATATCAAACGTACACTAGCCATATGTAAAAAAAAATTTATATTATATTTAAAACAGAAACTATGCACCAACAGTAAAAATTGTTTATGAATCTCTGTAACAATTATAAGGTACCATTAGCCTACCTTATTGTGACGGTACGGCGACGGTGTAACAAAAGCTCTATGCATATGCATTTAACAAATTAGACAATCTAAGTTATCATAGTATTATAGTAACTTACGGCAGTGTAAGACAATCAGTGAGGATTTGAAACAAAAGAAAAAATTGTGACTTTAGTATTTGGGAACGTTTACGTACAGCCTATCAATTCCCCTTTTCTCCTCCGCAACACACATATATATAATGAGACAAATTAGGGTTAACTATTTTTCAAATTGACACAAATATTCTTATTGTCCATTTTAAGGCCCAAATGAATATTATTAAAATTAAATAAAATTTAAACAACTTAATTAGTTAAAATAAATCTAAAATAGAAATAAAATCCCATTTATTTTTCTAAATATTAGTTAAATCTAAAATAAAATAAAATAAAAATAAGTTTTTTTAAAATCAAAATAAAATACTAAATTATCCTATTTGTTTATTCTAAATAATATTAAAATTAGAAATAATAATAAAAATGAAAATAAATATTTAAAAATAAAATTAAAATAAAATGCTAATTACTATAATTATTAATTTTAAATAATATTAGTAAAAAAATTTAAAATAAACGAACCCCAAATAAATAAAATCAGACGCGCAAGTGATCGAAAAAATAAATCGAGTACACTAAAATAGATCAGTACGAAATATACGACATGGAAAAGTACCAAATTTTAGGGTCAAAAATTAGGGTGTGACAATGGTCAACCATATGTGAACCATGTCAGAGATGCATATATGATGCTCAACCATATGTGAACCATGTCAGAGATGCATAGATGACGGTCAACCATATATGAACCATGTCAGAGATGCATATATGATTGTCAACTATGTGTGAACCAAGTCAGAGATGCATAGATGATGGTCAACCATATGTGAACCATGTCAGAGATACATAGATGATGATCAACAATATGTGAACCATGTCAGAGATGCATATATGATGGTCAACTATGTGTGAACCATGTCAGAGATGCATAGATGATGGTCGACCATATGTGAACCATGTCAGAGATGCATAGATGATGGTAAACCATATGTGAACCATGTCAGAGATGCATAGATGACGGTCAACCATATGTGAACCATGTCATAGATTCATAGATGATGGTCAATCATATGTGAACCATGTCAGAGATGCATAGATGATGGTCAACCATATGTGAACCATGTCAGAGATGCATAAATAATGGTCAACCATATGTCAACCATGTCAGAGATGCATATATGATGGTCAACGATATGTGAACCATGTCAGAGATTCATAGATGATGGTCAACAATATGTGAACCATGTCAAAGATGCATATATGATGGTCAACTATGTGTGAACCATGTCAGAGATGCATATAGGATGGTCGACCTTATGTGAACCATGTCAGAGATTCATAGATGATGGTTAACCATATGTGAACCATGTCAGAGATGCATAAAAGATGGTCGACCATGTGTGAACCATGTCTGAGATTCATAGATGATGGTCAACCATATGTGAACCATGTCAGAGATGCATATATGATGCTCAACCATATGTGAACCATGTCAGAGATGCATAGATGACGGTCAACCATATGTGAACCATGTCAGAGATGCATATATGATGGTCAACTATGTGTGAACTAAGTCAGAGATGCATAGATGATGGTCAACCATATGTGAACCATGTCAGAGATGCATAGATGATGATCAACAATATGTGAACCATGTCAGAGATGCATATATGATGGTCAACTATGTGTGAACTAATTCAGAGATGCATAGATGATGGTCAACCATATGTGAACTGTAACACCCCATTTTAATTTATTTAATCATCGTGTTTTATTTCTGTTGTTTGGCCTTGTTTAGGGCGTGTGTAGTTGAGCTTGTAAGCGTAGAGTCCGTACGAAACGGGGAATTAGGGATGTCGGAATTATAATATAGTACTAATGAATAATGTGGGGACATATTTAGTAATAGTAGAAAGAGGAGTATTATTATTTTTATGTTCAATATTATTATTATTATTATTATTATTATTATTATTACTACTATGGTTATTATTCTTACTATTAATATTGTTATTATTAACTAAAATTAAATTTTTTTTAGTAATAATAGAGTTAGTGTTAGTAAAATAAGAAAAAGAAGAGGATTGGGAAAAATTAGAACATAACCACACTTCCACCAAGAGAGAAAGTTAGAGAGGAAGAAACTAAGCTTGACATCATCAATTTTCATCAGAATTTAATCAATTCGAGGTAAGGGGGAGAATGGATTTCAATATAGGTGTTGATAACATTAGAGGGTAGTAAGGATTCTTTCTCCTCATAGGAATTGTATGTATAATTATGTTGTTGTGGATTTGTTGTTGAATGATTGAAATTGTGATGGAAAGTGTGTAAATCGATCCATTCTGTCATAATATGAGTAAAACACTATGTTGCTGCTGCTATATGATTCTGGTATTGCAGATTTGGGTGCTAAAATTGAGCAGAAATTGGACTGATGTGAAACCAGAAAATTTTGGGTATTTGCTGCCCATACGCGTAATGGGCAAGGCAATACGCGTATTGGGTAGGGCAATACGCGTATGGCAAGAGCAAAATGTGGGCGTTACGCGTATGGAACTCATTTGGCATGACCCTCTGCTAAAATGCGTAAGGGTACGCGTAGGGGGAAAGGCATTACGCGTAAGGGAGGTGGTATTACGCGTAATGGGAATAAAATATAATCAAACTGGAATTTTTGAGAGAAATCAGTCTCTGCCCGTACGTGTTACCCTCAGGGCAATACGCGTATGGCTGGCGGAAGAAACTGGGCATTACGCGTATGGCTTGGGGCAATACGCGTATGACCAGCGAGAGTGCAGAATTTTGCCGTTTCGCAATTTCTTTCCCGATTTTGCGTCCTATGTGGTTCCTTTTTGGTCTGAGAGGTTGGGATAGGTGTCAGAACTTGTTGGATTTAGGAACGGTAGTAAAAATGATTTAAAATGGAATTTGGATGGATTAATTAGGTAATTAACTAATTAAGGCCACGTGAGGTATTTTCCTTAATTGTGTGTATTATGATGAATTGAATTGACAGTTGTGGTAATACTAGTGTGTATTACGGTGAGTATGTATCTCACATGTGATCAAGGGGATCGTGAAGAGGTATAGTTGTTATTATACCTATGTTTTTGTGCATCATTTGTGTCGTGCATTTCATGATGTGTCTGGTGGAGACAGCTAGGTGGGAATCCATGATGGGTGCCTAGTATTGTCCGGACTCCAATGTGGAGTTGTATGGAGGCAAATCATTGCTCAGTGGGAGTGTATATAATTTGTCCGGACTCCAATGTGGAGTTGTATGGAGATAAATCATTGCTCAGTGGGAGTGTATGTGATTTATCCGGATTCTTTTATGAATCGGGTTCAATTGAATGAACCATGTTGTGTGGTACCACTTGCATCGCATTGTGTCATTGAGTCACATTGCATTATTATGTCTTTGTTGGATTATAATCATAAAGTGACAAGTGTGTCGTGAATGTGTGCATATTATGTGTGATTGCTTGATTACTACTCCTTAACATGTATTTTACACCATTAACTATTGAATGTAGTTCTCACCCCTTTGTTGTTTCTTTTGTCTGTGCTTCTTGGGAAGTACAGATAATCCAGGTACTTGAGTAGTGCATGGAGTGCATGTTGCCTGATCGAATCTTAGGAGTCGCTCTGATACGTAACACGGGATAATGGGAATTTCATCTTTTGTTGTATATATTATTTATGGTGTTATGTATCACTACTCACTCTAAAACATGGTGAACCACGAGTCTATGTGGACCATGATTTTGTTGGCCCATGGCCTTGTTATTTTGGGGTTCGATATTTCATTCTGCTGTTTTAACTTATTTTTGAGAAACAAGAAGTGAATGAAGTAAATAGAGAAATTCAGGTTATGTTTTTATGGTGTGACATCCCACTATTTAGGGGAACTCTGATTATATTTGTAAAATTTGTATATTTTTGTTAAATTGGGACAGTGGGGTGTTACAATTGGTATCAGAGCAGGTCGGTCCGTCCGGCCAAATGTTGTAGTAGAGTCTGTCCTTAGAATAAGAGTAGACTTAGATGTTCTTCTCACCGTGTTGTGATTGTTGAACAGTATGGTAGGGAGGAATGATGTTGCTCTTGCTGCGGCGCTGCAAGCTATGGCGTAGGCAGTGTAGAACAACAATCAGATTGCTGGGGAGGCGCAGTTCTATAACTTAGAGAAGTTTCAGAGCAAAAAGCCGCCTACATTTGAGGGTGGTATTCTTGATCCTGAAGCGGCACAGAAGTGGCTGAAGGCTATTGAGAAGATCTTCAGGACCATGGGATGTAATGAAGCTCAGAAAGTGCAGTTTGGCACTCATATGCTGGAAGGCAAAGCTGAAGCCTGGTGGGATAATAGTCGTCAAAGGTTGGAAGCTGCAGGTACTCTTGTTACATGGGCAGTGTTTCAAGGTGAGTTTCTGGAAAAGTATTTCCCAAAAGATATTCGCAATGCAAGGGAGATTGCGTTCCTGGAATTGAAATAGGGTACCATGACTGTGGTTGAGTATGCTGCTCGGTTCGAGGAGTTGGTGCAATATTGTGCTCACTACAATACCGAGGAGGCTATGACTTCAAAATGCTTGAAGTTTGAGAATGGCCTGCGTCCCGAGATCAAACAGGGCATTGCTTGTCAGAAGATACGGAGTTATCCGGAACTGGTAACCAGAAGCCGGATTTATGATAATGACAACAGGGCCCGAATTGCTCATTACAAAGCCTTGAATGACCGGAAGGGTAAGCAAAGGTATGGGGGTACGCCTTATAGTGCTCCAGCTGACAAAGGAAAATAGAAAGCCGTTGTGGGAAAGAAACTAAGTAGGGGAGAGAAGGCTCCCAATCCTACCAAGTGTTTCAAATGTGGTGGCACGGGTCATCGTGCTAATGATTGTCAGAATGAGGAGAAGAAGTGCTTCAAGTGTGGATGACCAGGTCACGTTGTGGCAAATTGTAGGGTTACCATACCTACCTGTTATAATTGTGGAGAATAGGGTCATATCAGCACTCACTGTCAGAAGCCTAAGAAATCTCAGACAAGTGGAAGGGTGTTCGCATTGGCCGGAGCCCAGCCTACCGGTGGTGATCGTTCCATCAAAGGTACTTGTTTTATTAATGACATTCCTTTGATTGCTATCATTGACACGGGTGCAACCCACTCGTTCATTTCTGTTGATTGTGTGGGGAGATTAGGAATTGTACCGTCTACTTTGGATTGGAGGATGACTATTGAAACTCCATCTATTGGTTCTGTGGTTACTTCTTTAGCATGCTTGAATTGTCCGTTGACTATTTTTGGTAGAGAATTTGGCGTGGACTTGATTTGTTTGCCACTCAGTAATCTGGATATCATTTTGGGAATGAATTGGTTAGAATTCAACTGAGTTTATATTGATTACTTTAGGAAGATGCTGTTGTTCCTTACTCCTGAAGAGGAAGTGTTGGCTAATTATTTGTCTACTAAGGAATTGAGAACCTTGTTAGAAGACGGAGCTAAGATGTTTGCAGTGGTTGCCTGGTTATCAGTAGAAAGCAATACATCAGTTAATGAGTTACCGATGGTAAGGGAATTTCCTGAAGTGTTTCCGGATGATATTACCGAATTGCCTCCGACGAGAGAAATTGAATTTACCATTGATCTTATTCCTGGTACCAGACCTATATCTATGGCACCATACAGGATGTTGGCATGAGAATTGGCAGAGTTGAAAATTCAAATTGGAGAATTGCTTGATAAAAAGTTTATTAGGCCAAGTGTGTCGCCGTGGGGAGCTCCAGTGTTATTGGTGAAAAAGAAGGATGGTAGTATGCGTCTGTGCATTGATTACCGTCAGTTGAATAAGGTGACCATTAAGAATAAGTATCCACTTCCAAGGATTGATGACTTAATGGATCAGCTAGTGGGGGCTCGTGTTTTCAGTAAAATTGATTTGAGGTCAGGTTACCATCAGATTAGAGTGAAGGAAGGGGATATTTAGAAGATTGCGTTTAGAACTTGCTATGGATATTACGAATATGCAGTGATGCCTTTCGGAGTGTCTAATGCGCCGAGTGTGTTTATGGAATATATGAACTGTATCTTTCATTCTTATCTGGATCAGTTTATTGTGGTATTCATTGATGATATATTGATTTACTCCAAGTCTGAAGAGGATCATACATAACACTTGAGGATTGCATTGCAGGTGTTGAAGGATAATAAATTATTTGCAAAGTTCTCAAAATGTGAATTTTGGTTGAAGACTGTAAGTTTCTTGGGGCATGTTATTTCGGGTGATGGCATAGCAGTGGATCCATCTAAAGTAAGTGCAGTGCTTCAGTGGGAACCTCCGAAGACTGTGACGGAAATTAGAAGCTTCTTGGGTTTGGCAGGTTATTACCGAAGATTTATCGAAGGATTTTCTAATTTGGCGTTACCGTTGACTCAGTTAACTAGAAAGAGTCAAGCTTTTGTTTGGGATACGGCGTGTGAAGAAAGTTTCGAAGAATTGAAAAAGAAATTGACTACAACACCAGTATTAATTCTACCAAAACCAAATGAACCTTTTGTAGTGTATTGTGATGCGTCTAAGATGGGATTAGGCGGGGTGTTAATGCAAGATGGCAAGGTAGTGGCATATGCTTCACGGCAATTGAGAGTACATGAGAGGAATTATCCTACTCATGATCTTGAATTAGCTGCGGTGGTTTTTGTATTGAAAATTTGGAGACATTATTTGTATGGATCGAGATTCGAAGTATTCAGTGACCATAAGAGTCTGAAGTATTTGTTTGATCAGAAGGAATTAAATATGAGGCAGAGAAGATGGTTAGAGTTCTTGAAGGACTATGAGTTTAATTTGAGTTACCATCCAGGGAAAGCTAATGTTGTAGCGGATGCCCTAAGTCGTAAAACAATTCATATGTCGGCATTAATGATAAAAGAAATGGAATTAATTGAACAGTTCAGAGACTTAAGTATGGTTGTGAAACTACACCGGAAAGTGTTAGATTGGGTATGCTTAAAGTGAATAATGACTTTTTAGATGAAATTAAGGAAAATCAGAGGCTTGATGTGAAGCTTGTGGACATGATGCCTACAGGAGGAAATGATCCTGATAGTGATTTTAAGGTGGATAAGGGTGGTGTGCTGAGATTCCGGGGCAGGATTTGTGTGTGGAATTGAGAAAAGCGATCTTAGAGGAAAGTCACCGGAGTAGCTTGAGTATTCATCTGGGAGCCACGAAAATGTATCAAGACTTGAAGAAATTATTTTGGTGGTCCGGTATGAAGAGAGATATAGCTCAGTTCGTTTATACTTGTTTGACATGTCAAAAGTCAAAAGTGGAGCATCAGAAACCTTCGAGGTTGATGCAACCGTTGGAGATTCCAGAATGGAAGTGGGATAGTATTGCTATGGATTTTGTTACTGGTTTGCCAAATACGGCGAAAGGCTTTGATGCTATTTGGGTATTGGTGGATCGACTTACGAAATCCGCACATTTTATACCAATTAATATCAGTTTCCCATTGTCAAAGCTGGTAGAGATTTATATCAGAATAATTGTGAAACTGCATGGTGTTCCATCGAGTATAGTGTCTGATAGAGATCCGAGGTTTACTTCAGAATTTTGGAAGAGTTTGCAGGAAGCTTTAGGTTCTAAACTGAAGTTGAGTTCGGCTTATCATCCACAGACCGATGGTCAGTCAGAGAGGACTATTCAGTCGTTAGAGGATTTGTTGAGAACCTGTGTGATGGAGAAAGGTGGCGCGTGGGATACTCATTTGCCATTGATTGAGTTCACGTATAACAATAGTCACCATTCTAGTATTGGTATGGCACCTTTCGAAGCTTTGTATGGTAGGAGGTGTAGAACGCCTCTGTGTTGGTATGAAACTGGTGAGAATATTGTGCTTGGGCCTGAAATTGTGCAACAAACTACTGAGACAATTAAGATGATCCGTGAAAAGATGAAAACGTCTCAGAGTAAACAGAAAAGTTATCACGATAATCGGAAGAAAGACTTGGAATTTAGCGAAGGTGATAATGTATTTCTGAGAGTCAATCCTGTGACAGGTGTTAGACGTGCATTAAAATCGAAGAAATTGGATTCTAAATTCATTAGACCGTATCAGATCTTGCAAAGAGTGGGTACAGTTGCTTACAGGGTGGCGTTGCCTCCGGAGCTTTCGAACTTGCACGACGTATTTCATGTATCACAACTTCGGAAGTATGTGTCGGATCCATCTCACGTTATCCAGAGGGATGAAGTGCATATTCGAGATAATCTTACTGTGGAAGCGATGCCGATAAGGATCGAGGATCGCAAGATGAAGCAACTTAGAAGGAAAGAGATTCCTCTAGTGAGAGTAGCTTGGGGAGGAGCTGCAGAAGGAAGTGTGACCTGGGAATTGGAAAGCAAGATGCGAGAGTCGTATCCAGAATTGTTTCCATCAGGTACATTTTCGAGGACGAAAATATTTTAAGTGGGGGAGAGTTGTAACACCCTATTTTAATTTATTTAATCATCGTGTGTTATTTTTGTTGTTTGACCTTGTTTAGGCCGTGCGTAGTTGAGCTTGTAAGCGTATAGTCCATAGCGGAATGGGGAATTAGGGATGTTGGAATTATAATATAGTACTAATGAATAATGTGAGGACATATTTAGCAATAGTATAAAGAGGAGTATTATTATTTTTATGTCCAATATTATTATTAGTATTATTATTATTATTATTATTATTACTATGGTTATTATTATTACTATTAATATTGTTATTATTAACTAAAATCAGAATTTTTTTAGTAATAATAGAATTAGTGTTAGTAAAATAAGAAAAAGAAGAGGATTGGGAAAAATTAGAACATAACCACACTTCCACCAAGAGAGAAAGTTGGAGAGGAAGAAACTAAGCTTGGCATCATCAATTTTCATCAGAATTTAATCGAGAATTCGAGGTAAGGGGGAGAATGGATTTCAATATAGGTGTTGATAACATTATAGGGTAGTGAGGATTCTTTCTCCTCATAGGAATTGTATGTATAATTATGTTGTTGTAGATTTGTTGTTGAATGATTGAAATTGTGATGGAAAGTGTGTAAATCGATCCATTCTGTCATAATATGTGTAAAACACTATGTTGCTGCTGCTATATGATCCTGGTATTGAAGATTTGGGTGCTAAAATTGAGCAGAAATTGGACTGATGTAAAACCAGAAAATTCTGGGTATTCGCTGCCCATACGCGTAATGGACAAGGCAATACACGTATTGGGTAGGGCAATACGCGTATGGCAAGAGCGAAATGTGGGCGTTACGCGTATGGAACCCATTTGGCACGGCCCTCTGCTGAAATGCGTAAGGGTACGCGTAGTGGGCAAGGCATTACGCGTAAGGGAGGTGGTATTACGCGTAATGGGATTAAAATATAATCAAACCGAAATTTTTGAGAGAAATCAGTCTCTGCCCGTACGCATAACCCTCAGGGCAATACGCGTAGGCTGGCGGAAGAAACTGGGCATTACGCGTATGGCTGGGGGCAATACGCGTATGACCAGCGAGAGTGCAGAATTTTGCCGTTTCGCGATTTCTTTCCCGATTTCGCGTCCGATACGGTTCTTTTTGGTCTGAGAGGTTGGGATAGGTGTCAGAACTTGTTGGATTTAGGAACGGTAGTAAAAATGATTTAAAATGGAATTTGGATGGATTAATTAGGTAATTAACTAATTAAGGCCACATGAGGTATTTTCCTTAATTGTGTGTATTATGATGAATTGAATTGACAGTTGTAGTAATACTAGTGTGTATTACGGTGAGTATGCATCTCACTTGTGATCAAGGGGATCGTGAAGAGGTATATTTTTATTATACCTATGTTTTTGTGCATCATTTGTGTCGTGCATTTCATGATGTGTCTGGTGGAGACAGCTAGGTGGGAATCCATGATGGGTGCCTAGTATTGTCCAGAATCCAATGTGGAGTTGTATGGAGACAAATCATTGCTCAGTGGGAGTGTATGTGATTTGTCCGGACTCCAATGTGGAGTTGTATGGAGATAAATCATTACTCAGTGGGAGTGTATATGATTTGTTCGGATTCTTTTATGAATCGGGTTCAATTGAATGAACCATGCTGTGAGGTACCACTTGCATTGCATTGTGTCATTGAGTCACATTGCATTATTATGTCTTTGTTGGATTATAATCAAAAAGTGACAAGTGTGTCCTGAATGTGTGCATATTATGTGTGATTGCTTGATAACTACTCCTTAACATGTATTTTACACCGTTAACTATTGAATGTAGTTCTCACCCCTTTGTTGTTTCTTTTGTCTGTGCTTCTTGGGAAGTACAGATAATCCAGGTACTTGAGTAGTGCATAGAGTGCGTGTTGCCTGATCGAGTCTTACGAGTCGCTCTGATAGGTAACACGGGATAATGGGAAATTCATTTTTTGTTGTATGTATTGTTTATGGTGTTATGTATCACTACTCACTTTAAAACATGATGAACCACGAGTCTATGTGGACCATGATTTTGTTGGCCCATGGCCTTGTTATTTTGGGGTTCGATATTTCATTCCGCTGTTTTAACTTATTTTTGAGAAACAAGAAGTGAATGAAGTAAATAGAGAAATTCAGGAGTGTGGCATCCCACTATTTAGGGGAACTCTGATTATATTTGTAAAATTTGTATATTTTTGTTAAATTGGGACAGTGGGGTGTTACATGAACCATGTCAGAGATGCATAGATGATGGTCAACCATATGTGAACCATGTCCGAGATACATGGATGATGGTCGACCATGTGTGAACCATGTCAGAGATTTATAGATGATGGTCAACCATATGTGAACCATTTTAGAGATGCATAGATGATGGTCAACCATATGTGAACCATGTCAGAGATGCATAGATGATGGTCAACCATATGTGAACCATGTCAGAGATGCATATATGATGGTCAACTATGTGTGAACCATGTCAGAGATGCATATATGATGGTCAACCATATGTGAACCATGTCAGAGATTCATAGATAACGGTCAACCATATGTGAACCATGTAAGAGATGCATAGATGATGGTCGACCATGTGTGAACCATGTCAGAGATGCATATATGATGGTCAACTATGTGTGACCCATGTCAGAGATTCATAGATGATGGTCAACTATGTGTGAACCACGGTATAGATGCATATATGATGGTCAACCATATGTGAACCATGTCAGAGATGCATATATGATGGTCGACCATATGTGAACCATGTTAGAGATTTATAGATGATGATAAACCATATGAGAACCATGTCAGAGATGCATATATGATGGTCTACCATATGTGAACCATGTCAGAGATGCATATATGATGGCCATCTATGTGTTAACCATGTCAGAGATGCATATATGATGGTCAACTATGTGTAAACCGTGTCAGAGATTCATAGATGATGGTCAACCATAGGTGAACCATGTCAGAGATGCATAGATGATGGTCAACCATATGTGAATTTGTCAGAGATGCATAGATGATGGTCAACCATATGTGAACCATGTCAGAGATGCATATATGATTGTAAACTATATGTGAACCGTGTCAGAGATTCATAAATGATGGTCAACTATGTGTGAACCATGTCATATATGCATATATGATGGTTAACCATATGTGAACCATGTCAGAGATTCATATATGATGGTCAACCATATGTGAACCATTTCAGAGATGCATAGATGATGGTCAACCATATGTCAACCATGTCAGAGATCCATAGATGATGGTCAGCCATATGTGAACCATGTCAGAGATGCATATATGATGGTAGACCATATGTGAACCATGTTAGAGATTCATAGATGATGGTAAACCATATGTGAACCACGTTAGAGATGCATAGATGATGGTCGACCATGTGTGAACCATGTCAGAGATTCATAGATGATGGTCAACCATATGTGAACCATGTCAGAGATGCATATATGATGGTCAACCATATATGAATCATGTCAGAGATGCATAGATGATGGTCACCCATATGTGAACCATGTCAGAGATGCATATATGATGGTAACCTATGTGTGTGCCTTGTCAGAGATGCATAGATGATGGTCAACCATATGTGAACCATGTCAGAGATGCATAGGTGATGGCCAACCATATGTGAACCATGTCTGAGATGCATAGATGATGGTCGACCATGTGTGAACTATGTCAGAGATTTATATATGATGGTCAACTATGTGTGACCCATGTCAGAGATTCATAGATGATGGTCAACTACGTGTGAACCACGGTATAGATGCGTATATGATGGTCAACCCTATGTGAACCATGTCAGAGATGCATATATGATGGTCGACCATATGTGAACCATGTCAGAGATTCATAGATGATGGTCAACCATATGTGAACCATGTCAGAGATGCATATATGATGGTCAACCATAGGTGAACCATGTCAGAGAGGCATATATGACGGTCAACTATGTGTTAACCCTGTCAGAGATGCATATATGATGGTCAACTATGTGTGAACCATGTCAGAGATGCATATATGATGGTCAACCAAATGTGAACCATGTCAGAGATTCATAGATGATGGTCGACCATATGTGAACCATGTCAGAGATGCATAGATGATGGTCAACCATATGTGAACCATGTCAGAGATGCATAGATGATGGTCAACCATATGTGAACCATGTCAGAGATGCATATATGATGGTCGACCATATGTGAACCATGTCAGAGATTCATAGATGATGGTTAACCATATGTGAACCATGTCAGAGATGCATATATGATGGCAAATATGTGTGAACTATGTGAGAGATGCATATATAATGGTCGCCCTATATGAACCATGTCAGAGATTCATCGATGATGGTCAACCATATGTGAACCATTTCAGAGATGCATATATGATGGTCAACCATATGTGAACCATGTCAGAGATGCATATATGATGGTCAACTATATATGAATCATGTTAGAGATGCATAGATGATGGTTAACCATATGTGAACCATGTCAGAGATGCATATATGATGGTCAACCATATGTGAACCATGTCAGAGATGCATAGATGATGGTCAACCATATGTGACCATGTCAGAGATGCATATATTATGGTCAACCATATGTAAACCATGTCAGAGATGCATATATGACGGTGAACCATGTCAGAGATGCATAGATGATGGTCGACCATGTATGAACCATGTCAGAGATGCATATATAATGGTCAACTATCTGTGACCCATGTCAGAGATTCATAGACGATGGTCATCTATGTGTGAACCACGTCAGAGATACATATACAATGGTCAACTATCTGTGACCCATGTCAGAGATGCATAGATGATGATTAACCATATGTGAACCATGTCAGAGATGCATAGATGATTGTCAACCATATGTGAACCATGTCAGAGATGCATAGATGATGGCCGACCATGTGTGAACCATGTCAGAGATGCATATATAATGGTCAACTATGTGTGACCCATATCAGAGATTCATAGATGATGGTCAACTATGTGTGAACCACGTCAGAGATGCATATATGATGGTGAACCATGTCAGTGATGCATATAAGATGGTCGACCATATGTGAATCATGTCAGAGATTCATAGATGGTGGTCAACCATATGTGAACCATGTTAGAGATGCATATCTGATGGTAAACCATATGTGAACCATGTCAGAGATGCATATATGATGGTCAACTATGTGTGAACCTTGTCAGAGTTTCATAGATGATGGTCAACCATATGTGAACTATGTAAGAGATGCATATATGATGGTCAACCATATATGAACCATGTCAGAGATGCATATATGATGGTCAACTATATGTGAACCATGTCAGAGATTCACAGATGATGGTGAACTATATGTGAACCATGTCAGAGATGCATATATGACGGTCAACCATATATGAACCATCTCAGAGTTTCATAGATGATGGTCAGCCATATGTGAACCATGTCAAAGATGCATAGATGATGGTCAACCATATGTGAACCATGTAAGAGATGCATAGATGATGGTCAACCATACGTGAACCATGTTAGAGATGCATATATGATGGTCGACCATATGTGAACCATGTCAGAGATTCATAGATGATGGTCAACCATATGTGAACAATGTCAGAGATGCATATATGAAGGTCAACTATGTGTGATCCATGTCAGAGATGCATATATGATGGTCGACCTTATGTGAACAATGTCAGAGATTCAGAGATGATGGTCAACCATATGTGAACCATGTCAGAGATGCATATATGATGGTCTACCATACGTGAACCTTGTCAGAGATGCATATATGATTGTCAATTATATGTGAACCTGATCAGAGATGTATAGATGATGGTCAACCATATGTGAACCATGTCAGAGATATATAGATGATGGTCAACCATATGTGAACCATGTCAGAGATATATAGATGATGGTCAACCATATGTGAACCATGTCAGAGATGCATATATGATGGTCAACTATGAGTGAACCATGTCAGAGTTGCATATATGATGGTCAACTATGTGTGAACCATGTCAGTGATGCATATATGATGGTAAACCTTATGTGA
Source organism: Lathyrus tuberosus (assembly GCA_022829125.1). Lineage (NCBI taxonomy): Eukaryota > Viridiplantae > Streptophyta > Magnoliopsida > Fabales > Fabaceae > Lathyrus > Lathyrus tuberosus. Next base: position 8,675,623 of record JALAZF010000193.1, read on the forward strand.
ACTATGTTAGAGATGCATAGATGATGGTCGACCATATGTGAACCATGTCAGAGATGCATATATGATGGCCAACTATGTGTGAACCTTGTCAGAGATGCATATATGATGGTCAACCATATGTGAACCATGTCAGAGATGCATATATGATGGTCAACTATGTGTGAACCATGTCAGAGATGCATAGATGATGATCAACCATACGTGAACCATGTCAGAGATGCATAGATGATTGTCAACCATGTGTTGACCATGTCAGAGATGCATAGATGATGGCCGCCCATGTGTGAACCATGTCAGAGATGCATATATAATGGTCAACTATGTGTGACCCATGTCAGAGATTCATAGATGATGGTCAACTATGTGTGAACCACGTCAGAGATGCATATATGATGGTGAACCATGTCAGAGATGCATATATGATGGTCGACCATATATGAACCATGTCAGAGATTCATAGATGGTGGTCAACCATATGTGAACCATGTCAGAGATGCATATATGATGGTCAACCATATGTGAACCATGTCAGAGATGCATATATGATGGTCAACCATGTGTAAACCATGTCAGAGATGCATATATGATGGTCAACTATGTGTGAACCATGTCATAGATTCATAGATGATGGTCAACCATATGTGAACCATGTAAGAGATGCATATATGATGGTCAACCATATATGAACCATGTCAAGATGCATATATGATGGTCAACTATATGTGAACCATGTCAGAGATTCATAGATGATGGTGAACTATATGTGAACCATGTCAGAGATGCATATATGATGGTCAACCATATATGAACCATCTCAGAGATTCATGGATGATGGCCAGCCATATGTGAACCATGTCAGAGATGCATAGATGATGGCCAACCATATGTGAATCATGTAAGAGATGCATAGATGATGGTCAACCATACGTGAACCTTGTCAGAGATGCATATATGATGGTCGACCATATGTGAACCATGTCAGAGATTCATAGATGATGGTCAACCATATGTGAACCATGTTAGAGATCCATATATGATGGTCAACTATGTGTGATCCATGTCAAAGATGCATATATGATGGTCGACCGTAGGTGAACAATGTCAGATATTCAGAGATGATGGTCAACCATATATGAACCATGTCAAAGAAGCATATATGATGGTCACCCATACGTGAACCATGTCAGAGATACATATATGATGGTCAACTATATGTGAACGATGTTAGAGATGCATAGATGATGGTCAACCATATGTGAACCATGTCAGAGATACACAGATGATGGTCAACCATATGTGAACCCTGTCAGAGATACATAGATGATGGTCAACCATATGTGAACCATGTCAGAGATGCATATATGATGGTTAACTATGTGTGAACCATGTTAGAGATGCATAGATGATGGTCAATTATGTGTGAACCATGTCAGAGATGCATATATGATGGTCAACCATATGTGAACTATGTCAGAGATGCATAGATGATGGTCGACCATATGTGAACCAAGTCAGAGATGCATATATGATGGTCAACTACGTGTGAACCATCTCAGAGATGCAAAGATGATGGTCAACCATGTGTGAACCATGTCAGAGATGCATAGATGATGATTAAGTATATGTGAGCCATGTCAAAGATGCATAGATGATGGTCGACCATGTGTGAACCATGTTAGAGATGCATATATAATGGTCAACTATGTTTGACATATGTCAGAGATTCATAGATGATGGTCGACCTTATGTGAACCATGTCAGAGATTCATAGATGAAGGTCAACCATATGTGAACCATGTCAGAGATGCATATATGATGGTCAACCATATGTGAACCATGTCAGAGATGTATATATGATGGTCAACTATATGTGAACCATGTCAGAGATGCATAGATGATGGTCAACCATATATGAACCATGTCAGAGATGCATATATGATGGGTAACCATGTGTGAACCTTGTCAGAGATGCATAGATGATGGTAAACTATGTGTGAACCATGTCAGAGATACATATATAATGGTCAACCATATGTGAACCATGTCAGAGATGCATAGGTGATGGTCTACCATGTGTGAACCATGTCAGATATGCATATATGATGGTTAACTATATTCGACCCCTGTCAGAGATTCATAGATGATGGTCAACTATGTGTGAACCACGTCGAAGATACATATATGATTGTCAACCATATGTGAACCATGATAGAGATGCATATATGATGGTCGACCATATGTGAACCATGTCAGAGATTCATAGATGATGGTCAACCATATGTGAACTATGTCAGAGATGCATATATGATGGTCAACTATGTGTGAACCATGTCAGAGATGCATATATGATGGTCGACCTTATGTGAACCATGTCAGAGATTCATAAATGATTGTCAAACATATGTGAAACATGTCAGAGATGCATATATGATGGTCAACCATGTGTGAACCATGTCAGAGATGCATATATGATGGTCAACTATGTGTGAACCATGTCAGAGATGCATAGATGATGGTCAACTATGTGTGAACCATGTTATAGATGTATATATGATGGTCAACCATATGTGAACTATGTCAGAGATGCATGGATGATGGTCGACCATATGTGAACCATGTCAGAGATGCATATATGATGGTCAACTATGTGTGAACCATGTCAGAGATGCATAGATGATGGTCAACCATGTGTGAACCATGTCAGAGATGCATAGATGATGGTCAACCATATGTGAGCCATGTCAGAGATGCATAGATGATGGTCGACCAGGTGTGAACCATGTTAGAGATGCATATATAATGGTTAACTATGTGTGACCCATGTCAGAGATTCATAGATGATGGTCAACCATATGTGAACCACGTAAGAGATGCATATATGATGGTCAACCATATGTGAACCATGTCAGAGATGCATATATGATGGTCAACTATATGTGAACCATGTCAGAGATTCATAGATGATGGTGAACTATATGTGAACCATGTCAGAGATGCATATATGATGGTCAACTATGTGTGAACCATGTCAGACACGCATAGATGATGGTCAACTATGTGTTAACCATGTCAGAGATGCATATATGATGGTCAACCATATGTGAACTATGTCAGAGATGCATAGATGATGGTCGACCATATGTGAACCAAGTCAGAGATGCATATATGATGGTCAACTATATGTGAACCATGTCAGAGATGCATAAATGATGGTCAACCATGTGTGAACCATGTCAGAGACGCATAGATGATGGTCAACCATGTGTGAACCATGTTAGAGATGCATATATAATGGTAAACTATGTGTGACCTATGTCAGAGATTCATAGATGACGGTCGACCTTATGTGAACCATGTCAGAGATTCATAGATGATGGTCAACCATATGTGACCCATATCAGAGATGCATATATGATGGTCAACTATGTGTGAACCATGTCAGAGATGCATAGATAATGGTCAACTATGTGTGAACCATGTCAGAGATGCATATATGCTGGTCAACCATATGTGAACTATGTCAGAGATGCATAGATGATGGTCAACCATACGTGAACCATGTCAGAGATACATATATGATGGTCAACTATATGTGAACGATGTCAGAGATGCATAGATGATGGTCAACCATATGTGAACCATGTCAGAGATACATAGATGATGGTCAACCATATGTGAACCCTGTCAGAGATACATAAATGATGGTCAACCATATGTGAACCATGTCAGAGATGCATATATGATGGTTAACTATGTGTGAACCATGTTAGGGATGCATAGATGATGGTCAACTATGTGTGAACCATGTCAGAGATGCATATATGATGGTCAACCATATGTGAACTATGTCAGAGATGCATAGATGATGGTCGACCATATATGAACCAAGTCAGAGATGCATATATGATGGTCAACTATGTGTGAACCATCTCAGAGATGCATAGATGATGGTCAACCATGTGTGAACCATGTCAGAGATGCATAGATGATGGTTAAGCATATGTGAGCCATGTCAAAGATGCATAGATGATGGTCGACCATGTGTGAACCATGTTAGAGATGCATATATAACGGTCAACTATGTTTGACATATGTCAGAGATTCATAGATGATGGTTGACCTTATGTGAACCATGTCAGAGATTCATAGATGAAGGTCAACCATATGCGAACCATGTCAGAGATGCATATATGATGGTCAACCATATGTGAACCATGTCAGAGATGTATATATGATGGTCAACTATATGTGAACCATGTCAGAGATGCATAGATGATGGTCAACCATATGTGAACCATGTCAGAGATGCATATATGATGGGTAACCATGTGTGAACCTTGTCAGAGATGCATAGATGATGGTAAACTATGTGTGAACCATGTCAGAGATACATATATAATGGTCAACCATATGTGAACCATGTCAGAGATGCATAGTTGATGGTCTACCATGTGTGAACCATGTCAGATATGCATATATGATGGTTAACTATATGTGACCCCTGTGAGAGATTCATAGATGATGGTCAACTATGTGTGAACCACGTCGAAGATACATATATGATTGTCAACCATATGTGAACCATGATAGAGATGCATATATGATGGTCGACCATATGTGAACCATGTCAGAGATTCATAGATGATGGTCAACCATATGTGAACTATGTCAGAGATTCATATATGATGGTCAACTATGTGTGAACCATGTCAGAGATGCATATATGATGGTCGACCTTATGTGAACCATGTCAGAGATTCATAAATGATTGTCAAACATATGTGAAACATGTCAGAGATGCATATATGATGGTCAACCATGTGTGAACCATGTCAGAGATGCATATATGATGGTCAACTATGTGTGAACCATGTCAGAGATGCATAGATGATGGTCAACTATGTGTGAACCATGTCATAGATGCATATATAATGGTCAACCATATGTGAACTATGTCAGAGATGCATGGATGATGGTCGACCATATGTGAACCATGTCAGAGATGCAAATATGATGGTCAACTATGTGTGAACCATGTCAGAGATGCATAGATGATGGTCAACCATGTGTGAACCATGTCAGAGATGCATAGATGATGGTCAACCATATGTGAGCCATGTCAGAGATGCATAGATGATGGTCGAGCATGTGTGAACCATGTTAGAGATGCATATATAATGGTCAACTATGTTTGACATATGTCAGAGATTCATAGATGATGGTCGACCTTATGTGAACCATGTCAGAGATTAATAGATGAAGGTCAACCATATGTGAACTATGTCAGAGATGCATATATGATGGTCAACCATATGTGAACCATGTCAGAGATGTATATATGATGGTCAACTATATGTGAACGATGTTAGAGATGCATAGATGATGGTCAACCATATGTGAACCATGTCAGAGATGCATATATGATGGGTAACCATGTGTGAACCTTGTCAGAGATGCATAGATGACGGTAAACTATGTGTGAACCATGTCAGAGATACATATATAATGGTCAACCATATGTGAACCATGTCAGAGATGCATAGGTGATGGTCTACCATGTGTGAACCATGTCAGATATGCATATATGATGGTTAAATATATGTGACCCCTGTCAGAGATTCATAGATGATGGTCAACTATGTGTGAACCACGTCGAAGATACATATATGATTGTCAACCATATGTGAACCATGATAGAGATGCATATATGATGGTCGACCATATGTGAACCATGTCAGAGATTCATAGATGATGGTCAACCATATGTGAACTATGTCAGAGATGCATATATGATGGTCAACTATGTGTGAACCATGTCAGAGATGCATATATGATGGTCGACCTTATGTGAACCATGTCAGAGATTCATAAATGATTGTCAAACATATGTGAAACATGTCAGAGATGCATATATGATGGTCAACCATGTGTGAACCATGTCAGAGATGCATATATGATGGTCAACTATGTGTGAACCATGTCAGAGATGCATAGATGATGGTCAACTATGTGTGAACCATGTCATAGATGTATATATGATGGTCAACCATATGTGAACTATGTCAGAGATGGATGGATGATGGTCGACCATATGTGAACCATGTCAGAGATGCATATATGATGGTCAACTATGTGTGAACCATGTCAGAGATGCATAGATGATGGTCAACCATGTGTGAACCATGTCAGAGATGCATAGATGATGGTCAACCATATGTGAGCCATGTCAGAGATGCATGGATGATGGTCGACCATGTGTGAACCATGTTAGAGATGCATATATAATGGTCAACTATGTGTGACCCATGTCAGAGATTCATAGATGATGGTCAACCATATGTGAACCACGTAAGAGATGCATATATGATGGTCAACCATATGTGAACCATGTCAGAGATGCATATATGATGGTCAACTATATGTGAACCATGTCAGAGATTCATAGATGATGGTGAACTATATGTGAACCATGTCAGAGATGCATATATGATGGTCAACTATGTGTGAACCATGTCAGAGACGCATAGATGATGGTCAACTATGTGTTAACCATGTCAGAGATGCATATATGATGGTCAACCATATGTGAACTATGTCAGAGATGCATAGATGATGGTCGACCATATGTGAACCATGTCAGAGATGCATATATGATGGTCAACTATGTGTGAACCATGTCAGAGATGCATAAATGATGGTCAACCATGCGTGAACCATGTCAGAGACGCATAGATGATGGTCAACCATGTGTGAACCATGTTAGAGATGCATATATAATGGTAAACTATGTGTGACCTATGTCAGAGATTCATAGATGACGATCGACCTTATGTGAACCATGTCAGAGATTCATAGATGATGGTCAACCATATGTGACCCATATCAGAGATGCATATATGATGGTCAACTATGTGTGAACCATGTCAGAGATGCATAGATAATGGTCAACTATGTGTGAACCATGTCAGAGATGCATATATGCTGGTCAACCATATGTGAACTATGTCAGAGATGCATAGATGATGGTCGACCATATGTGAACGATGTCAAAGATGCATATATGATGGTCAACTATGTGTGAACCATTTCAGAGATGCATAGATAATGGTCAACCATGTGTGAACCATGTCAGAGATGCATAGATGATGGTCAACCATATGTGAGCCATGTCAGATATGCATGGATGATGGTCGACCATGTGTGAACCATGTTAGAGATGCATATATAATGGTCAACTATGTGTGACCCATGTCAGAGATTCATAGATGATGGACGACCCTATGTGAACCATGTCAGAGATTCAAAGATGAAGGTCAACCATATGTGAACTATGTCATAGATGCATATATTATGGTAAACCATATGTAAACCATGTCAGAGATGCATATATGATGGTGAACCATGTCAGAGATGCATAGATGATGGCCGACCATGTATGAACCATGTCAGAGATGCATATATAATGGTCAACTATCTGTGACCCATGTCAGATATTCATAGATGATGGTCATCTATGTGTGAACCACGTCAGAGATACATATATGATGGTGAACCATGTCAGAGATGCATATATGATGGTCGACCATATGTGAACCATGTCAGAGATTCATTGATGGTGGTCAACCATATGTGAACCATGTCAGAGATGCATATATGATGGTCAACCATATATGAACCATGTCAGAGATGCATATATGATGGTCAACTATGTGTGAACCATGTTAGAGATACATATACGATGGTCAACTATGTGTGAACCATGTCAGAGATTCATAGATGATGGTCAACCATATGTGAACCACGTAAGAGATGCATATATGATGGTCAACCATATGTGAACCATATCAGAGATGCATATATGATGGTCAACTATATGTGAACCATGTCAGAGATTCATAGATGATGGTGAACTATATGTGAACCATGTCAGAGATGCATATATGATGGTCAACTATGTGTGAACCATGTCAGAGACGCATAGATGATGGTCAACTATGTGTTAACCATGTCAGAGATGCATATATGATGGTCAACCATATGTGAACTATGTCAGAGATGCATAGATGATGGTCGACCATATGTGAACCAAGTCAGAGATGCATATATGATGGTCAACTATGTGTGAACCATGTCAGAGATGCATAAATGATGGTCAACCATGTGTGAATCATGTCAGAGACGCATAGATGATGGTCAACCATATGTGAGCCATGTCAAAGATGCATAGATGATGGTCGACCATGTGTGAACCATGTTAGAGATGCATATATAATGGTAAACTATGTGTGACCTATGTCAGAGATTCATAGATGACGGTCGACCTTATGTGAACCATGTCAGAGATTCATAGATGATGGTCAACCATGTGTGAACCATATCAGAGATGCATATATGATGGTCAACTATGTGTGAACCATGTCAGAGATGCATAGATGATGGTCAACTATGTGTGAACCATGTCAGAGATGCATATATGATGGTCAACCATATGTGACCTATGCCTGAGATGCATAGATGATGGTCGACCATATGTGAACCATGTCAAAGATGCATATATGATGGTCAACTATGTGTGAACCATGTCAGAGATGCATAGATGATGGTCAACCATGTGTGAACCATGTCACAGATGCATAGATGATGGTCAACCATATGTGAGCCATGTCAGAGATGCATAGATGATGGTCGACCATGTGTGAACAATGTTAGAGATGCATATATAATGGTCAACTATGTGTGACCCATGTCAGAGATTCATAGATGATGGTCGACCTTATGTGAACCATGTCAGAGATTCATAGATGAAGGTCAACCATATGTGAACTATGTCAGAGATGCATATATTATGGTCAACCATATGTAAACCATGTCAGAGATGCATATATGATGGTGAACCATGTCAGAGATGCATAGATGATGGCCGACCATGTATGAACCATGTCAGAGATGCATATATAATGGTCAACTATCTGTGACCCATGTCAGAGATTCATAGACGATGGTTATCTATGTGTGAACCACGTCAGAGATACATATATGATGGTGAACCATGTCAGAGATGCATATATGATGGTCGACCATATGTGAACCATGTCAGAGATTCATAGATGGTGGTAAACCATATGTGAACCATGTCAGAGATGCATATATGATGGTCAACCATATATGAACCATGTCAGAGATGCATATATGATGTCAACTATGTGTGAACCATGTTAGAGATGCATATACGATGGTCAACTATGTGTGAACCATGTCAGAGATTCATAGATGATGGTTAACCATATGTGAACCACGTAAGAGATGCATATATGATGGTCAACCATATGTGAACCATGTCAGAGATGCATATACGATGGTCAACTATATGTGAACCATGTCAGAGATTCATAGATGATGGTGAACTATATGTGAACCATGTCAGAGATGCATATATGATGTTCAACTATGTGTGAACCATGTCAGAGATGCATAGATGATGGTCAACTATGTGTGGACCATGCCAGAGATGCGTATATAATGGTCAACCATATGTGAACTATGTCAGAGATGCATAGATGATGGTCGACCATATGTGAACCAAGTCAGAGCTGCATATATGATGGTCAACTATGTGTGAACCATGTCAGAGATGCATAGATGATGGTCAACCATGTGTGAACCATGTCAGAGATGCATAGATGATGGTCAACCATATGTGAGCCATGTCAAAGATGCATAGATGATGGTCGACCATGTGTGAACCATATTAGAGATGCATATATAATGGTCAATTATGTGTGACCTGTGTCAGAGATTCATGATGGTCGACCTTATGTGAACCATGTCTGAGATTCATAGATGAAGGTCAACCATATGTGAACCATATCAGAGATGCATATATGATGGTCAACCATATGTGAACCATGTCAGAGATGCATAGATAATGGTCAACTATGTGTGAACCATGTCAGAGATGCATATATGATTGTCAACCATATGTGAACTATGTTAGAGATGCATAGATGATGGTCGATCATATGTGAACCATGTCAAAGATGCATATATGATGGTCAACTATGTGTGAACCATGTCAGAGATGCATTGATGATGGTCAACCATGTGTGAACCATGTCAGAGATGCATAGATGATGGTCAACTATGTGTGAACCATGTCAGAGATGCATAAATGATGGTCAACCATGTGTGAACCATGTCAGAGACGCATAGATGATGGTCAACCATATGTGAGCCATGTCAAAGATGCATAGATGATGGTCGACCATGTGTGAACCATGTTAGAGATGCATATATAATGGTAAACTATGTGTGACCTATGTCAGAGATTCATAGATGACGGTCGACCTTATGTGAACCATGTCAGAGATTCATAGATGATGGTCAACCATATGTGAACCATATCAGAGATGCATATATGATGGTCAACTATGTGTGAACCATGTCAGACATGCATAGATGATGGTCAACTATGTGTGAACCATGTCAGAGATGCACATATGATGGTCAACCATATGTGAACTATGCCTGAGATGCATAGATGATGGTCGACCATATGTGAACCATGTCAAAGATGCATATATGATGGTCAACTATGTGTGAACCATGTCAGAGATGCATAGATGATGGTCAACCATGTGTGAACCATGTCACAGATGCATAGATGATGGTCAACCATATGTGAGCCATGTCAGAGATGCATAGATGATGGTCGACCATGTGTGAACCATGTTAGAGATGCATATATAATGGTCAACTATGTGTGACCCATGTCAGAGATTCATAGATGATGGTCGACCTTATGTGAACCATGTCAGAGATTCATAGATGAAGGTCAACCATATGTGAACTATGTCAGAGATGCATATATTATGGTCAACCATATGTAAACCATGTCAGAGATGCATATATGACGGTGAACCATGTCAGAGATGCATAGATGATGGTCGACCATGTATGAACCATGTCAGAGATGCATATATAATGGTCAACTATCTGTGACCCATGTCAGAGATTCATAGACGATGGTCATCTATGTGTGAACCACGTCAGAGATACATATATGATGGTGAACCATGTCAGAGATGCATATATGATGGTCGACCATATGTGAACCATGTCAGAGATTCATAGATGGTGGTCAACCATATGTGAACCATGTCAGAGATGCATATATGATGGTCAACCATATGTGAACCATGTCAGAGATGTATATATGATGGTCAACTATGTGTGAACCATGTTAGAGATGCATATACGATGGTCAACTATGTGTGAACCATGTCAGAGATTCATAGATGATGGTTAACCATATGTGAACCACGTAAGAGATGCATATATGATGGTCAACCATATGCGAACCATGTCAGAGATGCATATATGATGGTCAACTATATGTGAACCATGTCAGAGATTCATAGACGATGGTGAACTCTATGTGAACCATGTCAGAGATGCATATATGATGTTCAACTATGTGTGAACCATGTCAGAGATGCATAGATGATGGTCAACTATGTGTGGACCATGCCAGAGATGCGTATATAATGGTCAACCATATGTGAACTATGTCAGAGATGCATAGATGATGGTCGACCATATGTGAACCAAGTCAGAGATGCATATATGATGGTCAACTATGTGTGAACCATGTCAGAGATGCATAGATGATGGTCAACCATGTGTGAACCATGTCAGAGATGCATAGATGATGGTCAACCATATGTGAGCCATGTCAAATATGCATAGATGATGGTCGACCATGTGTGAACCATATTAGAGATGCATATATAATGGTCAATTATGTGTGACCTGTGTCAGAGATTCATGATGGTCGACCTTATGTGAACCATGTCTGAGATTCATAGATGAAGGTCAACCATATGTGAACCATATCAGAGATGCATATATGATGGTCAACCATATGTGAACCATGTCAGAGATGCATAGATGATGGTCAACTATGTGTGAACCATGTCAGAGATGCATATATGATGGTCAACCATATGTGAACTATGTTAGAGATGCATAGATGATGGTCGATCATATGTGAACCATGTCAGAGATGCATATATGATGGTCAACTATGTGTGAACCATGTCAGAGATGCATAGATGATGGTCAACCATGTGTGAACCATGTCAGAGATGCATAGATGATGGTCAACTATGTGTGAACCATGTCAGAGATGCATAAATGATGGTCAACCATGTGTAAACCATGTCAGAGATGCATAGATGATGATCAACCATATGTGAGCCATATCAAAGATGCATAGATGATGGTCGACCATGTGTGAACCTTGTTAGAGATGCATATATAATGGTAAACTATGTGTGACCTATGTCAGAGATTCATAGATGATGGTCGACCTTATGTGAACCATATTAGAGATTCATAGATGATGGTCAACCATATGTGAACTATGTCAGAGATGCATAGATGATGGTCGACCACATGTGAACCATGTCAAAGATGCATATATGATGGTCAACTATGTGTGAACCATGTCAGAGATGCATAGATGATGGTCAACCATGTGTGAACCATGTCAGAGATGCATAGATGATGGTCAACCATATGTGAGCCATGTCAGAGATGCATAGACGATGGTCGACCATGTGTGAACCATGTTAGAGATGCATATATAATGGTCAACTATGTGTGACCCATGTCAGAGATTCATAGATGATGGCCGACCTTATGTGAACCATGTCAGAGATTCATAGATGAAGGTCAACCATATGTGAACTATGTCAGAGATGCATATATTATGGTCAACCATATGTAAACCATGTCAGAGATGCATATATGATGGTGAACCATGTCAGAGATGCATAGATGATGGCCGACCATGTATGAACCATGTCAGAGATGCATATATAATGGTCAAATATCTGTGACCCATGTCAGAGATTCATAGACGATGGTCATCTATGTGTGAACCACGTCAGAGATACATATATGATGGTGAACCATGTCAGAGATGCATATATGATGGTCGACCATATGTCAACCATGTCAGAGATTCATAGATGGTGGTCAACCATATGTGAACCATGTCAGAGATGCATAGATGGTGGTCAACCATATGTGAACCATGTCAGAGATGCATATATGATGGTCAACCATATGTGAACCATGTCAGAGATGCATATATGATGGTCAACTATGTGTGAACCATGTTAGAGATGCATATACGATGGTCAACTATGTGTGAACCATGTCAGAGATTCATAGATGATGGTCAACCATATGTGAACCACGTAAGAGATGCATATATGATGGTCAACCATATGTGAACCATGTCAGAGATGCATATATGATGGTCAACTATATGTGAACCATGTCAGAGATTCATAGATGATGGTGAACTATATGTGAACCATGTCAGAGATGCATATATGATGTTCAACTATGTGTGAACCATGTCAGAGATGCATAGATGATGGTCAACTATTTGTGGACCATGTCAGAGATGCGTATATAATGGTCAACCATATGTGAACTATGTCAGAGATGCATAGATGATGGTCGACCATATGTGAACCAAATCAGAGATGCATATATGATGGTCAACTATGTGTGAACCATGTCAGAGATGCATAGATGATGGTCAACCATGAACCATGTCAGAGATGCATAGATGATGGTCAACCATATGTGAGCCATGTCAAAGATGCATAGATGATGGTCGACCATGTGTGAACCATATTAGAGATGCATATATAATGATCAATTATGTGTGACCTATGTCAGAGATTCATAGATGATGGTCGACCTTATGTGAACCATGTCAGAGATTCATAGATGAAGGTCAACTATATGTGAACCATATCAGAGATGCATATATGATGGTCAACTATATGTGAACCATGTCAGAGATGCATAGATGATGGTCAACTATGTGTGAACCATATCAGAGATGCATATATGATGGTCAACCATATATGAACTATGTCAGAGATGCATAGATGATGGTCGACCATATGTGAACCATGTCTGAGATGCATATATGATGGTCAACTATGTGTTAACCATGTCAGAGATCCATAGATGATGGTCAACCATGTGTGAACCATGTCAGAGATGCATAGATGATGGTCAACCATATGTGAGCCACGTCAGAGATGCATAGATGATGGTCGACCATGTGTGAACCATGTTAGAGATGCATATATAATGTTCAACTATGTGTGACCCATGTCAGAGATTCATAGATGAAGGTCAACCATATCTGAACTATGTCAGAGATGCAAATATTATGGTCAACCATATGTGAACCACGTCAGAGATGCATAAATGATGGTGAACCATGTCAGAGATGCATAGATGATGGCCGACCATGTATGAACCATTTCAAAGATGCATATATGATGGTCAACTATCAGTGACCCATGTCAGAGATTCATAGATGATGGTCAACTATGTGTGAACCACGTCAGAGATACATATATGATGGTGAACCATGTCAGAGATGCATATGTGATGGTCGATCATATGTGAACCATATCAGAGATTCATAGATGGTGGTCAACCATATGTGAACCATGTCAGAGATACATATATGATGGTCAACCATATGTGAACCATGTCAGAGATGCATATACGATGGTCAACTATGTGTGAACCATGTTAGAGATGCATATACGATGGTCAACTATGTGTGAACCATGTCAAAGATTCATAGATGATGGTCAACCATATGTGAACCACGTATGAGATGCATATAAGATGGTCAACCATATGTGTACCATGTCAGAGATGCATATATGATGGTCAACTATATGTGAACCATGTCAGAGATTCATAGATGATGGTGAACTATATGTGAACCATGCATATATGATGGTCAACTATGTGTGAACCATGTCAGAGATGCATAAATGATGGTCAACTATGTGTGAACCATGTCAGAGATGTATATATGATGGTCAACCATATGTGAACTATGTCAGAGATGCATAGATGATGGTCGACCATATGTGAACCAAGTCAGAGATGCATATATGATGGTCAACTATGTGTGAACCATGTCAGAGATGCATAAATGATGGTCAACCATGTGTGAACCATGTTAGAGATGCATATATAATGGTCAACTTTCAGTGACCTATGTCAGAGATTCATAGATGATCGTCGACCTTATGTGAACCATGTCAGAGATTCATAGATGAAGGTCAACCATATGTGAACCATGTCAGAGATGTATATATGATGGTCAACCATATGTGAACCATGTCAGAGATGTATATATGAAGGTCAACTATATGTGAACCATGTCAGAGATGCATAGATGATGGTCAAGCATATGTGAACCATGTCAGAGATGCATATATGGTGGTCAACTATGTGTGAACCTTGTCAGAGATGCATAGATGATGGTAAACTATGTGTGAACCATGTCAGAGATACATATATAATGGTCAACCATATGTGAACCATGTCAGAGATGCATAGGTGATGGTCTACCATGTGTGAACCATGTCAGATATGCATATATGATGGTTAACTATGTGTGACCCATGTCAGAGATTCATAGATGATGGTCAACTATGTGTGAACCACGTCAAAGATACATATATGATTGTCAACCATATGTGAACCATGTTAGAGATGCATATATGATGGTCGACCATATGTGAACCATGTCAGAGATTTATATTTGATGGTCAACCATATGTGAACTATGTCAGAGATACATATATGATGGTCAACTATGTGTGAACCATGTCAGAGATGCATATATGATGGTTGACCTTATGTGAACCATGTCAGAGATTCTTAAATGATTGTCAAACATATGTGAAACATGTCAGAGATGCATATACGATGGTCAACCACATGTGAACCATGTCAGAGTTGCATATATGATGGTCAACTATGTGTGAACCATGTCAGAGACGCATATATTATGGTGAACCATGTCAGAGATGCATAGATGATGGCCGGCCATGTATAAACCATGTCAGAGATGCATATATAATGGTCAATTATGTGTGACCCATGGCAGAGATTCATAGATGATGGTCAACTATGTGTGAACCACGTCATAGATACATATATGATGGTGAACCATGTCAGAGATGCATATATGATGGTCGACCATATGTGAACCATGTCAGAGATTCATAGATGGTGGTCAACCATAGGTGAACCATGTCAGAG
Organism: Lathyrus tuberosus; assembly: GCA_022829125.1. NCBI lineage: Eukaryota > Viridiplantae > Streptophyta > Magnoliopsida > Fabales > Fabaceae > Lathyrus > Lathyrus tuberosus. The sequence goes on from JALAZF010000193.1 coordinate 8,691,787, forward strand.
ATGCATATATGATGGTCAACCATATGTGAACCATGTCAGAGATGCATATTTGATGGTCAACTATGTGTGAACCATGTTAGAGGTGCATATACGATGGTCAACTATGTGTGAACCATGTCATAGATTCATAGATGATGGTCAACCATATGTGAACCACGTAAGAGATGCATATATGATGGTCAACCATATGTGAACCATGTCAGAGATGCATATATGATGGTCAACTATATGTGAACCATGTCAGAGATTCATAGATGATGGTCAACTATGTGTGAACCACGTCAAAGATACATATATGATTGTGAACCATATGTGAACCATGTTAGAGATGCATATATGATGGTCGACCATATGTGAACCATGTCAGAGATTTATATTTGATGGTCAACCATATGTGAACTATGTCAGAGATACATATATGATGGTCAACTATGTGTGAACCATGTCAGAGATGCATATATGATGGTTGACCTTATGTGAACCATGTCAGAGATTCTTAAATGATTGTCAAACGTATGTGAAACATGTCAGAGATTCATATATGATGGTCAACCACATGTGAACCATGTCAGAGTTGCATATATGATGGTCAACTATGTGTGAACCATGTCATAGATGCATAGATGATGGTCAACTATGTGTGAACCATGTCAGAGATGCATATATGATGGTCAACCGTATGTGAACTATGTCTGAGATGCATAGATGATGGTCGACCATATGTGAACCATGTTAGAGATGCATATATGATGGTCAACTATGTGTGAACCATGTCAGAGATGCATAGATGATGGTCAACTATGTGTGAGCCATGTCAGAGATGTATAGATGATGGTCGACCATGTGTGAACCATTTTAGAGATGCATATATAATGGATAACTATGCGTGACCCATGCCAGAGATTCATAGATGATGGTCGACCTTATGTGAACCATGTCAGAGATTAATAGATGAAGGTCAACCATATGTAAACTATGTCAGAGATGCATATATTATGGTCAACCATATGTGAACCATGTCAGAGACGCATATATTGTGGTGAACCATGTCAGAGATGCATAGATGATGGCCGGCCATGTATAAACCATGTCAGAGATGCATATATAATGGTCAATTATGTGTGACCCATGTCAGAGATTCATAGATGATGGTCAACTATGTGTGAACCACGTCAGAGATACATATATGATGGTGAACCATGTCAGAGATGCATATATGATGGTCGACCATATGTGAACCATGTCAGAGATTCATAGATGGTGGTCAACCATAGGTGAACCATGTCAGAGATGCATATATGATGGTCAACCATATGTGAACCATGTCAGAGATGCATATTTGATGGTCAACTATGTGTGAACCATGTTAGAGGTGCATATACGATGGTCAACTATGTGTGAACCATGTCAGAGATTCATAGATGATGGTCAACCATATGTGAACCACGTAAGAGATGCATATATGATGGTCAACCATATGTGAACCATGTCAGAGATGCATATATGATGGTAAACTATATGTGAACCATGTCAGAGATTCATAGATGATGGTGAACTATATGTGAACCATGTCAGAGATGCATATATGATGGTCAACTATGTGTGAACCATGTCAGAGATGCATAGATGATGGTCAACTATGTGTGAACCATGTCAGAGATGTATAGATGATGGTCGACCATGTGTGAACCATTTTAGAGATGCATATATAATGGATAACTATGTGTGACCCATGTCAGAGATTCATAGATGATGGTCGACCTTATGTGAACCATGTCAGAGATTAATAGATGAAGGTCAACCATATGTAAACTATGTCAGAGATGCATATATTATGGTCAACCATATGTGAACCATGTCAGAGACGCATATATTGTGGTGAACCATGTCAGAGATGCATAGATGATGGCCGGCCATGTATAAACCATGTCAGAGATGCATATATAATGGTCAATTATGTGTGACCCATGTCAGAGATTCATAGATGATGGTCAACTATGTGTGAACCACGTCAGAGATACATATATGATGGTGAACCATGTCAGAGATGCATATATGATGGTCGACCATATGTGAACCATGTCAGAGATTCATAGATGGTGGTCAACCATAGGTGAACCATGTCAGAGATGCATATATGATGGTCAACCATATGTGAACCATGTCAGAGATGCATATTTGATGGTCAACTATGTGTGAACCATGTTAGAGGTGCATATACGATGGTCAACTATGTGTGAACCATGTCAGAGATTCATAGATGATGGTCAACCATATGTGAACCACGTAAGAGATGCATATATGATGGTCAACCATATGTGAACCATGTCAGAGATGCATATATGATGGTAAACTATATGTGAACCATGTCAGAGATTCATAGATGATGGTGAACTATATGTGAACCATGTCAGAGATGCATATATGATGGTCAACTATGTGTGAACCATGTCAGAGATGCATAGATGATGGTCAACTATGTGTGAACCATGTCAGAGATGTATAGATGATGGTCGACCATGTGTGAACCATTTTAGAGATGCATATATAATGGATAACTATGTGTGACCCATGTCAGAGATTCATAGATGATGGTCGACCTTATGTGAACCATGTCAGAGATTAATAGATGAAGGTCAACCATATGTGAACTATGTCAGAGATGCATATATTATGGTCAACCATATGTGAACCATGTCAGAGACGCATATATTGTGGTGAACCATGTCAGAGATGCATAGATGATGGCCGGCCATGTATAAACCATGTCAGAGATGCATATATAATGGTCAATTATGTGTGACCCATGTCAGAGATTCATAGATGATGGTCAACTATGTGTGAACCACGTCAGAGATACATATATGATGGTGAACCATGTCAGAGATGCATATATGATGGTCGACCATATGTGAACCATGTCAGAGATTCATAGATGGTGGTCAACCATAGGTGAACCATGTCAGAGATGCATATATGATGGTCAACCATATGTGAACCATGTCAGAGATGCATATTTGATGGTCAACTATGTGTGAACCATGTTAGAGGTGCATATATGATGGTCAACTATGTGTGAACCATGTCAGAGATTCATAGATGATGGTCAACGATATGTGAACCACGTAAGAGATGCATATATGATGGTCAACCATATGTGAACCATGTCAGAGATGCATATATGATGGTCAACTATATATGAACCATGTCAGAGATTCATAGATGATGGTCAACTATGTGTGAACCACGTCAAAGATACATATATGATTGTCAACCATATGTGAACCATGTTAGAGATGCATATATGATGGTCGACCATATGTGAACCATGTCCGAGATTTATATTTGATGGTCAACCATATGTGAACTATGTCAGAGATACATATATGATGGTCAACTATGTGTGAACCATGTCAGAGATGCATATATGATGGTTGACCTTATGTGAACCAAGTCAGAGATTCTTAAATGATTGTCAAACATATGTGAAACATGTCAGAGATGCATATACGATGGTCAACCACATGTGAACCATGTCAGAGTTGCATATATGATGGTCAACTATGTGTGAACCATGTCATAAATGCATAGATGATGGTTAACTATGTGTGAACCATGTCAGAGATGCATATATGATGGTCAACCGTATGTGAACTATGTCAGAGCTGCATAGATGATGGTCGACCATATGTGAACCATGTTAGAGATGCATATATGATGGTCAACTATGTGTGAACCATGTCAGAGATGCATAGATGATGGTCAACTATGTGTGAGCCATGTCAGAGATGTATAGATGATGGTCGACCATGTGTGAACCATTTTAGAGATGCATATATAATGGATAACTATGTGTGACCCATGTCAGAGATTCATAGATGATGGTCGACCTTATGTGAACCATGTCAGAGATTAATAGATGAAGGTCAACCATATGTGAACTATGTCAGAGATGCATATATTATGGTCAACCATATGTGAACCATGTCAGAGACGCATATATTATGGTGAACCATGTCAGAGATGCATTGAGGATGGCCGGCCATGTATAAACCATGTCAGAGATGCATATATAATGGTCAATTATGTGTGACCCATGTCAGAGATTCATAGATGATGGTCAACTATGTGTGAACCACGTCTGAGATACATATATGATGGTGAACCATGTCAGAGATGCATATATGATGGTCTACCATATGTGAACCATGTCAGAGATTCATAGATGGTGGTCAACCATAGGTGAACCATTTCAGAGATGCATATATGATGGTCAACCATATGTGAACCATGTCAGAGATGCATATTTGATGGTCAACTATGTGTGAACCATGTTAGAGGTGCATATACGATGGTCAACTATGTGTGAACCATGTCAGAGATTCATAGATGATGGTCAACCATATGTGAACCACGTAAGAGATGCATATATGATGGTCAACCATATGTGAACCATGTCAGAGATGCATATATGATGGTAAACTATATGTGAACCATGTCAGAGATTCATAGATGATGGTGAACTATATGTGAACCATGTCAGAGATGCATATATGATGGTCAACCATATATGAACCATCTCAGAGATTCATAGATGATGGTAAGCCATATGTGAACCATGTTAGAGATGCATAGATTATGGTCAACCATATGTGAACCATGTCAGAGATGCATAGATGATGGTCAACCATATGTGAACCATGTCAGAGATGCATATATGATGGTCGACCATATGTGAACTATGTCAGAGATTCATAGATGATGGTCAACCATATGTGATTCATGTCAGAGATGCATATATGATGGTCAACTATGTGTGAACCATGTCAGAGATGCATATATGATGGTCGACCTATGTGAACAATGTCAGAGATTCAGAGATAATGGTCAACCATATGTGAACCATGTCAGAGATGCATATATGATGGTCAACCATACGTGAACCATGTCAGAGATGCATATATGATGGTCAACTATATGTGAACCATGTCAGAGATGCATAGATGATGGTCAACCATATATGAACCTTGTCAGAGATACATAGAAGATGGTCAACCATATGTGAACCATGTCAGAGATACATAGATGATGGTCAACCATATGTGAACCATGTCAGAGATGCATATATGATGGTTAACTATGTGTGAACCATGTCAGAGATGCATAGATGATGGTCAACTATGTGTGAACCATGTCAGAGATGCATATATAATGGTCAACCATATGTGAACTATGTCAGAGATGCATAGATGATGGTCGACCATATGTGAACCATGTCAGAGATGCATATATGATGGTCAACTATGTGTGAACCATGTCAGAGATGCATAGATGATGGTCAACCATGTGTGAACCATGTCAGAGATGCATAGATGATGGTCAACTATATGTGAGCCATGTCAGAGATGCATAGATGATGGTTGACCATGTGTGAACCATGTTAGAGATGCACATATAATGGTCAACTATGTGTGACCCATGTCAGAGATTCATAGATGATGGTCGACCTTATGTGAACCATGTCAGAGATTCATAGATTAAGGTCAACCATATGTGAACCATGTCAGAGATGCATATATGATGGTCAACCATATGTGAACCATGTCAGAGATGTATATATGATGGTCAACTATATGTGAACCATGTCAGAGATGCATAGATGATGGTCAACCATGTGTGAACCATGTCAGAGATGCTTATATGATAGTCAACTATGTGTGAACCTTGTCAGAGATGCATAGATGATGGTAAACTATGTGTGAACCATGTCAGAGATGCATATATGATGGTCAACCATATGTGAACCATGTCAGAGATGCATAGGTGATGGTCTACCATGTGTGAACCATGTCAGAGATGCATATATGATATTTAACTATGTGTGACCCATGTCAGAGATTCATAGATGATGGTCAACTATGTGTGAACCACGTCAGAGATGCATATATGATGGTCAACCATATGTGAACCATGTTAGAGATGCATATATGATGGTTGACCATATGTGAGCCATGTCAGAGATTCATAGATGATGGTCAACCATATGTGAACCATGTCAGAGATGCATATATGATGGTCAACTATGTGTGAACCATGTTAGAGATGCATATATGATGGTCGACCTTATGTGAACCATGTCAGAGATTCATAAATGATGGTCAAACATATGTGAAACATATCAGAGATTCATATATGATGGTCAACCATATGTGAACCATGTCAGAGATGCATATATGATGGTCAACTATATGTGAACCATGTCAGAGATGCATAGATGATGGTCAACCATATGTGAACCATGGCAGAGATGCATAGATGACGGCCAACCATATGTGAACCATGTCAGAGATGCATAGATGATGGTCAACTATGTGTGAACCATGTCAGAGATGCATATATGATGGTAAATATGTGTGAACCATGTCAGAGATGTATATATGATGGTCGACCATATGTGAACCATGTTAGAGATGCATAGATGATGGTCAACTATGTGTGAACCATGTCAGAGATGCATATATGATGGTCAATTATGTGTGAACCATGTCAGAGATGCATATATGATGGTCAACCATATGTGAACCATGTCAGAGATGTATATATGATGGTCAACCATATGTGAACCATGTCAGAGATGCATATATGATGGTTCACACATGGTCGACCATCATCAATGCATCTATGACATGGTTCACACATGGTCGATCATCATCAATGCATCTATGACATGGTTCACTTATTTTTAATTTTTTTTCAATTTTTTTATATAATTCTCTATCTTTTCCAATTTTATCCTCAAATTAATATTACTTGTCATTCCCAATACATGATAAGGTTATTTTAGTAAAAATATCATTCTCTTTCATTACTACTAATTCATTTGTCTTGTAATTTTAATAAAAGATACTCAATCTTATTTCATTCTAAAAAAAACAACTACAAAAATCTCTTCCTCAAATGTCAGTGGGAACTCCATAACAGGTCCAAGCAAACTTCAGTACATGAAATTACGATGTTTTTGTAAAAGGGTTGCAGATCTCAAGATTTCAGGAACTGAGAAAAATCCTCACAAACTTTACTACATTTGTAGGGACAATTTATGCGACTTTTGGGTATGGGCTCATCTAACAAATTTGTCCACCTTTGTTTCAAACATTGCTGAAAGGTCTGACCACAGTGTTCAACAAACCACCTTTCAACCTATCAAAAGAGATCTCCAAAGTTGCACTAAAGAAGTCATTGCGGTAAAAAACCTTCTTAGGTTTATCAAGTTCATTTCAGTTGTCATTGTTGTTATTCTTTTTTTAATATTTTTTATTTTGGTTGTTTAAGAATCCGGTGCTTTTAACTTAGTACAATCCTGGGTTATCCCTAAAGATTACTCCGTATTATGAACCTTGTTGTGAACAACTATCATGCAAGAATGAATATAGTTTTTATATTTTCATTACTTTATAATTATATTAGTTTTCATTTTTGCATCCATTAAACCACCACCATTATGGCATTATGACGATTATGGGCTTGATGGAGATTGATCACGTTCGACAGAACCTGTCTACTCGCGGCTGTCACTTTCATCATGACTTTGAAAAAAAATACTATTTTATTTGTTGTCCCTCAAGTCGAAAGTCGAATATGATGATGATGGGACAATAGGCTGGTCTATAAGCTATCCCTCATTTAGCTTTTGGAAAATGAAAAAACCAATTGTAAAAAAAACTCCCAGGAATAAAAAGTTCCAAGACATAACTTATACTTGAAACAAACATGGGAATGTAAAAAATTCAAATCATATTCCTGGGAATAAATTTAGAATTCATGAAACAAACACCCCCTTAGAGTATATTTTATTCCCATAGGAATGTTGGATTCCCACTCTTTATACATGGGAATAATTATGAAAAAATCTATGTGTGAAAATATTCCTTGGAATATATAACAAGGTACAATCAATTGATTTTTTTATTCTGGATCAATCAAATTTTTGGTACAAGCACTTTAATATTAGCATTTATCATTCAAATAACCGTTTAATTACAACTAAACTGCTAAAAAAATGCCTCAACTTCCTTGTTAAATGGTCGAATTTTTAGTTTTAAATATAAAAACTAGGCTTAAATAATGTTTTCGTCCCTGTAAGTTGGAGAGTTTTGGTTTTCGTCCCTGAATCTTTTTTTTTTGGGTTTTAGTCCCTATATCTTACTTTTTGTTGGTGTTTAGTCCCTATAGAGGTTTCCTGTGGATTTTCCTGCGGATTTTGTTTTTAAGGAAAATCTGCAGGAAAATCCGCAGGAAACCTTCAGATTTTCCTGCGGATTTTGTCTTTAGGGACTAAACACCAACAAAAAGTAAGATATGAGAACTAAAACCGAAAAAAAAAATTCAGGGACGAAAACCAAAAACTCGCCAACTTACAGGGACAAAAACATTATTTAAGCCTAAAAACTAAATACCATAACCAACCAAGGCCAACCAAACGGAAGCAATTCAAAGGATTGCCCACGTCCTTCCAAATTCTAACACGTTAAAAAAAAACTGTATACTCTTCATCTTCCTTGTCCAATTAAAATTAAATTGAGATCATTTAAGACACCAATATAAAAGGTCATCCATCCTCATTTCTGATTCATCTTCCCTATCAAATACTCCTACAACATTTTTCATTCATCTTCATCAAACAACAAGAATGTCGTGGATGATAGAGATAATCAACCAACGCACTATTGCAACTTGGGTTCATACGCATGCAAGAAGAAGGGTGATTTTTTCTCCATTTAAAAACTTTTGTTTTTTCGTATTAGTACTGTATTTTAATGTTGATGTGTTGCCTTTGGTGTTTGACTTTGAAGACTAAAGTTCCAGTCACTCTCTCCTTCTTCCACCATTATTATGATTATCTGTCAAAATCCAAATATTGGCACGTGTATGATGGCTGCGGAAACTATTTTTGTTTGGTATGTGATCTACACATCACAGAGCTATATTTAAAAAAAAAGGGCTGGAGACAGATTGTGGACCACATGGGACTTGAGATTCAAGACAAAGTTTTTTTTGAGTATAAAGGAAATACAGACTTTTATATCCGATGTGAAAAGCTTAACGCTTTGGGTTCCTTTTCAACCGTAATAATGAACCAGGTACTATTGTACATTGTCAAATCATATCAAAAGTTTAAAAATAATGAGTAGTGCGATTTTAATATGTTTTGATAACTTTTGATACTATATTTAATTTATTTCAGGTTGAATGTGAAATTGATCCAATGTTTGTGAATGCTTTCATAGACATTTTACCGGCTAGGTGGAAGGTTTATGATAGGGACGGTAATATCCATCTGATGCACTTTAATGGAAATCAGGCAGCTCCAAGATTGTTTAATGGGTTGGAAAATTTGAGGGATTTCTACTTCATAACCGAAGATGTTGGAGTTGAGATAACTTACTTTGGTTGCTTTGTTTTTAGATTATCATTTTCAGAAGTGTAAGACAACGAATATAGTTGTTTTTTTTTGTCTTTTGTTGGTTGAATGAGCTTGTTTTGTTTGAAGAAATTGATAGTTTGCTATTAACAATGAATACTCTAAACAATACAATTATTTTGTGAATCATATTTCGTGTCAAATCTCTTATTACTAAACTAGTATTTATTATTAATATATAATTAATATTAAGATAAAAAATACTATAGTTAACAAACATTCTTAGATCTTATATTAAAAAATAGTGACTAAATTATATTTATATTTATAGATAATCGAAATATGCTTAATTATTAATAAAAAAAATTATATATATATTTAGTTTGTAATATTTAATATTATAAAATATATTTTAAAAATTATAGATGATACTGAAAAAGTATAGATTTTATTCATAATATTTAATACTATCTCAAAAGTGTTTCAAACACACATAATTGTCATTCATAAATTGTTCAAGTACTTCAAGCATAAAAACACCAAAAACATAGGCAACATAAAATAAATACATGTCCATAAACGATTCGTATGCATCCGTCTAAAAAAAGCACCCAAAAATAAAAAAACCCACCATGTCGAAAACTACTTCATATAATAAACACCAAACCAATCAAGCCCTCTTCAATGTCACATACAAGTAAGGTGAAAAATGTCCAACTTTTAAAACCAACGTATCTCCATCGCAGAAATTCTTCCAGGCAACATATTCATACCATCCTTGCGCCATGTACTTCTCATGTATGCTGATCTTATTCATACGTGTGGCCGTGTGAATAGCATACTTGAAGGTCTTACCAGCTTCAACATCAACTAATTTTATCTCTTTCTGATTGTCGAAGGCATTTTTTAGCACAACTCCACATAACCCAATTTCACTAAAATATCAATAAAATATCAATTTTATCAAGAATAAATAATCTATAAATATACGCATACCATTACGTTTCTTGCTGTGATTTTTGCATTGCTTAGGATGATCTCCCAGACAAAGACATTGTTCCCCATAAAGCTCTCATGACGGACTCTATTTGGAATTGGAACAACATTATTAGAAACAGATTGTCTCCTCTTTTTGGTACCCAATAGATTACCTCCAACCGGTCTCTTACGTGCAACACGTGCATTCTTTGTAACATCGATGTCATCTTCTACCTTAATATGATTCATAATAGCCTTTCCTTTCTCCCCATTTGAAGCTGCAATCTCCACAATTTTGGCAGCCACTACTGTTTTGGCAATGGGTTTCATAACATCCTTTCCTTTTTCCACATTTTTCGCAGCCACTACGGTTTTGGCAATCAGTTTCATAGAAGCCTTTCCTTTTTCCACATTTGTATGCCTTGCATTAACACTTCTGTTTTTCTTAGTAGATTTTTTCTTTACTGAAGGTTCGGCAACTTCCATCACCATGCGATTAACAATTTTCATAGCTGAAAAATCGATATCAGCATTGCAGAAATATTCCAGTTGTACATGTATACACATAATACTATTTTACAAAATACTAAAAATCAAAACTTCCAAACAGGGAAATCGTTGCAGTCTAAATACAGTCTTAAAATATACTAAACCCTAACACATTTTAAGCAGAAAAAGTTAGAAATTTGTACCTCATGTCAGACAAACGACCATCATCAATGTATCCATGGATTGGCTTGCTCGGACCAGACATGTTTCCCATCATCTGTTTCCTTCAACCAGTAAGCAGTGAATCAGCGGGGTGTTTGCGCGTGCTTGGAGTAGAAAACCCTTGTTTCAAAACAATAGGCTGACTGTTACAAATTCTGAACATTTGGGCCATGTATACATATTAAGTCACCCAATGGATCATTCCATATTGGACAATAATTCTACACCTCCCATTTGGGCCATGTATACATATTAAGTCACCGAATCAATTACAAGTAATTAATTTATTGAATAATTCAATTATATCACAACGATACTATTTTAATTTGAGATTCTAAAATTATGTAAATGTATGTTATATTAACATCAATCTTAATTATGTAAATGTACGTTATATTAACATCAATCTTAATTATGTAAATGTACGTTATATTAACATCAATCTTCATTTTTAACATTATTTTTTAATTAAGATTTCTTAACCACAATTATATATATTTTTATTTATATTTATTTCATATTGACATTCATGGGCCCGATTGGATCTATTTTATATACTACAACCCACTATAAATTCTCTTGCAATAACATAATAAGAATGATAATTATTGGATTATACATACATATTAAAATGAACACTGGTGCAGCACACCACACAATTCAACTCTAACCCTATAAAAATCACATTACATCCCTACAATCTAAGGTGCAGCACACCACACATGTCAAGTTTAACCATATAAAAATCGCATTACAGACCACAACAATCTAAGGCGCAACAGGACCACCAAAATTCATCATTTGTTGCATCAGACCGAAGCACGAAGAATTTTCCCCAATCGGCATTCCATACATTGGGTACATGGGTTGTACCACAGGCATTTGATAAATTACAGGTTGTACCACAGGCATCATAGGTTGAAGTCCAAACATTGGACTCACTTGTCTACTTGTAACATCTATATGTGGCTTAGGTGTAACATCACCACATTGACTTTGTGGTGTCTTTGAACATTTTTTCGGCCTGCTACTACTACCAACATTGCAGCTGGCTTTCCTTTTGTTTTTTTGTATATATCAAATCAATAAATATATCAAAACAAATGTAAATATAATAGCAATTAATAAAACTGAATATACCAACTATAGTAATTTCTTACCTTTTGTATTTTGCTTAGAGAATCATTTAACGACATTGACTCGAACACGTTATCTGGTTCAGATGTCCCGGCTTGCGTTTCCTGGAAAAAATACCAAAATAAATAGAATGATCCTAACTCATTGCAAAATGTATACTAAGAATAAGACTACAATCACAAAGAAGGTATGTATATTACCAAACAATTCCTCGCATCATGACTTGTACTATTACAGTTTTTACAGTGTCTGGTTGTTTTGGGTTCATTCTTTTTTTCTTTGGAGCACCTTTGCTCGTCACTGTTATTGGATCACCGACATATGACTTTTGGGTCCCAATATGTTCGTCGGAATTACAATACTTTCTCTGTAGATTCATGATGTCATCTATTATATCCCTATAAACACCATCCTTTTTTGAGGCTTCTCTGCAAAAAGTTGTAAAAATAGAACAATAAGCACCAAAACGAGCAAGTTCAACCATATTTGAATCTACTTTCCCATTAGTATTCATGTTTAGAAACCCAATTTTGGCATCCTTCGTCCAACGCGACAACACCAAACTCCTAGGAATGTCTTCCATATGCTCTTCTTTCATGACATAAAAAATGTGTGAATATGGAAGTCCGTGAGAATAAAATAATCTACACGAACACCATAATGTTTGACCTAACGCATCATATACCACTTCTCTTTCAAAACTGGCCTCACAGTATTTTGTCAATGTAAAAACTGTCGTTTCCCCTTTTGATAATCGCTGCTTCACAATTAATGCACTAGCCTTCATAATTTCTTGTTTTACTTCTTTAAAAATATCTGATGTATAAATTTTAGCAGCATCGCTCTCAATCCGACGCAGTTGAGTTGTCAACACAGGATCTGTAAACTTTGATTTAAAATCAGCAACAAGTTCGTTATTTCTGTAGTCTCTCAAAGCCTGTTCAAAATTATGCATAAATTCAAAAATGCACCCTTTCTTCCTTACATAACTCTTGATTATTGCATTGATAGCTTCACATTGAGACATAGTTCTTATACGACCGAAAAACTTATCGCGTAGATATGCAGTTGCCCAAAGTAACTTGTTCTCATATGTTTTGGCAACCTAGGCATTATCTTCAAGTTCATTCTCCTTAACTAACTCTGACCAAAATTCCTCAAATTGCTTAGGTGTAAAATTTGAGTACATTGCTTTTTTAAAACCATCCAAAAACTGCAACTTCTTTACATTTTCACCTGCATTCTTGTTCAAATGCTAAGCACACAACCGATGGGTCGCATCAGGAAAAGTTTGTTTTATAGACTCCCTCATAGCCCCATCTCCATCCGTTACCACTGCTTTTGGATGATTATTTTCCATGCACTCTAAGAAACAGCTCAACAGCCACTTATACGTCTATGTTGTTTCATCAGACACCAATGCAGCGTCGAATATAACAGTTTGTGAGTGGTGGTTGCACCCAGAAAATATAACCAACAGATAATTGTACTTGTTCTTCTTGTAGGTGGTGTCAAATGCAACAACATCGCCAAAATAGAAATAGTTTGATCTATAGGGCCGTCTGCCCAAAAAAGTGATTTCAATCTTCCATCACTATTAACATAGTATTCTGCATACAGCATAGGATCCGTTGATGATTTCACGTTGAGAAAGTTTAAAGCAGCCGCAACATCACCATCTTTAATTGCAACACACATTTTCTTATCAGAATAATTGTACAAATCTTTCTTTATAAAACCAACATCTTTATATCCACCATTTTTAGCAACCATGTATCCCATTATGTGACACGTTCTGATTCCACGTGAATGTAGACCATCAATTTGAGCTCTGTCTGCTTCAGATATTCGACGATAAATGGGGTGTAAATGCACATACTTTGAAGGGGTTAATTCATGGTTATGAGTCTCTTCAAAAATTGTCACTACATATTTACCTTTTTTGGGTTTGTAATGCACATGGAGCCTAGCTGCACATCTAGTACGCGTCATACGTCGACGATCTCTTTTCCTATCTACCCTAGCTATGTGCTTATCGTTTCTTAATCCATGTTTGTTGCATACAAATTGTCTCATTACTACTATTTCACTACCTTCGGGCCCTCTTCGCCTAACATCGCTTTTCCTGACTGCAAAACCTTTACATTTTCCATATCTATAATAAAAATCATAAGCTTCACTCACAGTTCCAAACTCCATAGCACGAATTTCATCTGAAGTGATGGAATCAAGACTAACCAGTCCATCACCTACTTGTGCTTGGCTATTTGAGCACTCATCATCCTCATTATCAGAATCATATTCATCATTGGAAGTTTGATGTCCACTAGATAAAATGTCAGCATTATCTTCGTCACAACTATAAACAGAATCAGATGAATCAGTGTAATGAACATTACGAACATTGTTCAAATCAACCCCATAAGTATCACAGAAGTTGTCCGTCTGAAATCAGCCAATATATAGCACAACATAAGTCAACAGCAATCATAAAAACTAATTCCCAAATTTAAATGAAATCTTAACCAACATATTGAGTAACTAACAAATCCAAATAAAGGCAATTACAACATTCATAAAACCTAATTTCCAAATTGAAATAAATTTTATCCTAAGTAATGAACATCTAACAAATTGAAAATCGAATCGGAGTCTTCCTTAAATTTGAAATCCAATTACTGATTACAATATTCCCAAATTGAAATCATATATGAAATTGAAATGATTAAAAATTAAACACAAATGCCTTATCAAATCTGTAGGTAGTTCTACAGGTTGGGGTAAAGAAGATGATGTTGTTGTTGGTTGTTTAAAGAAGATGAAGTTGACGAAGATGAAGTTGACGAAGATTCTATAGGTTGGGGTAAGGAAGATGAACTTGTTGTTGGTTGTTTAAAGAAGATGAAGTTGATGAAGATTGAGTTGACGAAGATGAAGTTGACGATGATTCTATAGGTTGGGGTAAAGAAGATGAAGTTGTTGTTGGTTGTTTAAAGAAGATGAACTTGAAGAAGATGAAGTTGACGAAGATAAAATAAATGAAGTATCAAAAAATATTTATTAATTTTGATTTTCAAAAAAATAAAAATGTTAGGGACTTGTTTACAATATTTTAAAAATCAGGTTACATGTAATCCTACATGGCAAATGAAAGTGTGAAATCCTACATGGCAAATGAAAAGTTAGGGTTTAATGCTGATTGGTCAGAATAATGACTTCACCAAAAAAGTCATTTTGATGACTTTACCATTGAATTGGCCATGAAATATTGTGAGACTTTTTGTCCTTTTCAAATGCATGTGGGAGACGTGTATACGTTGGAGTGGAGTATTGGATAAAGATCATTTTTCCTTGTATTTCTCACATGCGCTGAAAGAGTGAGAGGATTGGCGCTAGCTGGCAATAATTGTGTAGAGAAAGGAATCCAAAGCTTTTCCTCAAATATCTTCCTCTTTTGGTTATTTGAATATTTGTAGAAACATATTTTAATAATTAAAATAAAAACAAATCACTTAAAATAAAATTAAACTAAATATCCACATATTCCTAATTAAATCAAAAGGTTATTTTGAATAAAAAGTATAATAAAAGAATAAGAAACAAATAAAAATCGGGCGCTAAAGTGTCCGAAAAAAAACTGACTGCACGAAAATGATCAACGCGAAATAAACGTATTGGAAAAATACAGCGTTTGGTCAGATTTTGAAATAAATTCGAACCGAAAAGACTCAGACTGGTCAAAATGTGTCTGAAAAAATTGTCGAAAAATAAAACGAGCATGCTAGGCTAAACTACGCGAAACGTAGATTACGAATACTGACATTTGCAAGCTTAATCTTGAAATTTTCTGTCCACTGATTTCAGGTACAGTTAAAAATCAGTTTGACTGATCTTTCTGTAAATCCAAGATATTTATCTGGTTGACATTTTAGGCATTGAAAAGCATGTTATGTTATGCAGATGATGTTAATGTTATGATAACTGCTATTATTCGGCGATTCAGGGTCAAATTTGGGGTGTGAGACTAGGAGTTGTGCCATGTCTGGAGGAGTTCGAGGTTCACTCCTGATAGGAGATGATCCTGACATTTCTTTTTTGTGAGAAGATGTGTGGTTTTTTTATGAGGCCTAGGAAAGTTTTACAGAGGCCTCACGGTGGGCGCCAAACATTCTTACTAAACACTATTTAGAGAAATCTCCCTAAAGCTATCTAGGAGAGATCACAATCGTCCTATTTAGTTAGGAGGTATTAGTTGTCCTCCTTTTCCTCATTTTTGAAAATTTCTTTTATACTCACTCAATCATCAATGATCCATTTAAGGATGCCTCTTCATTTCCTATGTTAAAGCTACCCTCAATAACGTCTGATATCCCCCATAATTATCAAGTAAAGTTTCTCCTATTAATTTATGTAACCTCTATGCAATCATGGAGATGTTTAGTAACCGTTCTATGTGAGAATTCATGTTCCTCGACCGCAGTTACTTAGAGACCCGATCCGATCTTCTATGGTCTGGTAGTGCTATCTTACCCTGACCGATTCCAATTTGCCTAAGATCATGTTTATCCGACTTGCCTAGGATCATGCTTATCCGACTTGCTTGCTCTGGTACTCGACTTGCAAAAGCTCTAACCTAGGGAATTCTAGGATGTATAGTAACCATTACTTCCATTATCCCCATGGGCGAGTCATAGTGTCGTTGAAGGATTGTAAATCTAACCCTTCATAAGGAAACAAATTCTCTTTCTTTAGTCCCACTTTTCAAAGAGGCTGTCGTACATAATATTGCAAGGACTACCCCCGTCGATCAAAACTCAGGACACATTAAATTTGGATATTTTCATTTTTATTACCAAAGGGAATATCTCTTTTGAATTCCCTCTCACTATCTCATTGTCCCAAAATCTGAGGATCGAACTTTTGGGGTTGATAGATGAAGTGTTTCTTTCTATTTTGCTAACAACAATTAACTCAGTAATCTTCCTGAAAGCTCTGGTGTTTTGGAGAAATTTTGGTAAAGCATAAATGTTAACTCAACATGGAAATCAAGCTAAATTATTCTGCTGAAGACATGATGTCGAACGAGATGTCCTAGCATGCATCTTGACATCCTGGACTGAGTGGTTTAAATCTGTTTTAAATTTGTTGCAATTCTCAAGGAGAAATTGCGTATGGATCAAGGACAGAAGATTGAAGCCCAAGGAAGCAGAAGCCTATAAATATAAGACTTAGACCTAGGTTTTGTAACGCCTTTAGTACACCTTTTGTAACCTTGCTTTCTTGCGTAAGAAACAAGGGTTTAGGGTTTTGAGAGTCGTTGGCTCTCTAGGTTGTAAGTCTCCCTTTGTATCAGTTGATGCATTGTGGCAGATATATGTGTCACATAAATCCATAAGCCTTGAGGTATTGGATTGTGTATTGTTCTTGGATGAAGCTTTTAAGCAAATCCGAGTTAGCTTGTTTGTCAAGAAAGCTTGACAGATTTATGTATTGACAGGGATGATGTAGAAATCACAGTTGGTGATTAAAGAAAGTGAGTGGGGTATCTCATATCAGAGTTCTAAACGTTTGAGTTTAACTTTGGTAAAGATGTTCATCAGGTATATGTTAGGTATAAAGTTGTAAACGAGGGAGTTTGGCTTTGTAACAGTTCTACAGATAGTGAAGTATTCTTCCTGGATTGATATCCCCCAGATGTAGGTGAGTTGCACTGAACTAGGTTAACAATTGCCGTGTTCTTTATCATTCTGCAGATATACGTTTTCTATTAGGGTTCATGATAAACATGTTGGATCAGATGTCGTGACATCTATGAGTGTGCAGTTCTGATATTCAAGGTATCAGTCTACTGTTGCGTCTCTAAGTTTAAATGATTATGTAGCACAATGCCTTGACATGTGTTAGGACATCTGCTGTCTGCATAGGCCAGAATTTCAATTGGTATCAGAGCAGGCATCCTGTCTAGTTCTGGATGAGATCTTTGGGAGATACTTTCTGGCGATTAAACAAGGAGGAGTTTGAAGATCAGATCAATCAACTCAGACATAACCAAGGGTATTAATGTATGATATGGATGTTCTGGATCGAAGGGAGCAGCCCGGAGGTTGTTCATGTTGCTGAGGAGGTTCTACAACAACTACAGGAGAAGTGGCTAGTTCTCTTGTTGGGGTGTCTTATAAGATGTTCTGACATCTTATTAGGGAAATCAGGATTTGTTCCTTGGTGTTTCCGCTGCATGTGTTTCTGATGGAAGAGCTCTAGAATTATGGGATTCTGGAGTTGTTACTGAAGACAATTGGTGGAAGATCTCAATCGTCGGCCTCCATATTGTGAAGGTATCTGCATTCTTTTATTCCAAAGTCGGGAGCGATGGAATGAAGGGAGTTGTTGGTAGATATATGGTATGGTGACTTGGTACTTGGAAGCTTGGTTTTTTAGTATAGTTGAAGTCAGTTGAAGAGGAGAGGACTTGAGTTTAAGTTTATCAAGTTCTTGCTCTGGGAGTTTGATAAATTATTGATCGGCTAGATTGTCAAAGATACTTGAGAATTCTCTCAAGTCCACTCATAAAGGCGTCTCAGTCGTGCATCTGGAGTCTTCTAGTTATTCTTCTGACTAGAAGGCATTTCTTTGAAACACAATCTAAAGAAAGTAGAGGTGATTTATTTTCACCATCCAAAAACAACAAGGAATGATCCATCTCTCTTGACCCTAAGAGTAGACCTAATCTGATTGGAGCATTCAGAAATGTTGAGGTAAATAAGATTTGTTCAGAGGAAGTTTTAGTTACTTGAGTCAAGGGTGGCAGCCTTCGTATCTCAACACTGTTTATCAAAGAAGATACTTGCAAAAGATTGAATACTTGATAAGTGTTCATGAAGTGATCTGATGGAGCTTAGCTACAACAGTGAAGAAGGGTTACTGTACAAGGATTTAAGATCAATTGCTATTTGTGGACTCCACAAGTATTTAACTGGTTATCCTTGAAAGTTAAGATTGCTGATGTTCAACAAGATGTTAGAACATCTCATCATCAGAGTTTGTGCAGAATCATGGGAGGGGTACTGTATACGCCTTAGCATCTATTTTAGTCTTAGGTGGTGACCTAAGAATGGGCTTCAGTTGGGTGTGACATAAGCATATGTTATCTGGAGAGTTTCCTGGCAAGAAACTAGTCTGGACTTTGATGATGTTGAACATGAAGATGAAGACATCATAATCTTGATGGTTACAGCTTGGATCAGTTTATTTCTGATCTAGGTGATTTGGAGCATGGATCTTGCTCTTCTTGGAAGTCAAATTTAAGTGGCAGTTATCTCTGACTTTCTACAATCTGCTTTACTAAGGAAAGTGGCATTCTTTGGTTTGGCTATGGTGTAGTCTTGGACTACTTATTTTCTGAAGACTCAGACATAACAGCTGTGATGTCTTTAGAGTTTTAAAGTAGGATGGAGGTTGCCTACTCAAACTCGGTGTTGAATCAAGTATGAAACTCTTGTTCTATAAAGGGAGGAAGTTTTTCTAAGTGGCAGAAGAAGGAGCTGAATTCAGCAGTTGGATGTCGTATCAGAATGTTCTGACATCTAGCTTAACATCAGAAGTCTCAGCTGGTGATGTGGCACATCAGCTTAAGATAAGGTGATCTACAGGAGAATGGAAGTTATAGATGTTACAAAAAGGTCTATCTCATGCAGTTTGCGGGAGCTGTGGATGGGAAGATGTTACATGTCTAAGAGGCTTGGTGAATCCAAGATGTCTTGCTATGGTGCAAGTAGTTCATGTGACTTGAAGATCTGTTTTCATTAGTGGATCAGTGTCTCTTGTGGGAATTCTGAAGAAGAGTGAGATCAATCAAAAGGTGGCATTTGGTTGGTTTCATAGTGTGCATTCAAGCAGGATGCTTGAAACTGATTGCTCTTGTGCAGAAGAGTAGTTAGTTGAAAATGTAATGAGGTTCTGGTTCTCTTGAAGCTTATGGCAGAAGTTCTGGGTTGAGGATGGAAGTATACCTTCTTTTGGTGGATGAGAGTTTATTTCTCTCTGGGTTTCTGAAGTTCTCTTTGTTCAAGCTGGTGGCGCGGTGTTGTGTGAAGATCTTCAGTTTGGATTACTATGCTGATAGTAAGTCCAGTGGTGGAGCATATCAAGAACCATGGTGTGTGGTGTCTATGATGTGTGGAAGATGTCCTAACTGATGTTAGAACATTTTTGGGTTGGTTATCCTTGGTGGAGGATACTTAAGTTCTGGTCTAGGAACTTATTGGCTACATCATGTCTAAGGAGTATCTATCTTATCATACGGGAGAATGATGAAGTAGAAAAACTGCCTTGGGAGGATGGTGTGGAGAAGACTGGAGTGGATCACGGGTTGATTGCATGAAGGTCTGGTTTCTGATGCTTTCAGAAGTAGATATTCACCAGAAAATCAGGAGTATTCCAAGTTATCATACGAGAGAATGATAAGGAATATCTGTCTTGGATTATGGGGTGTCTATCTCTGTTGCTGGCTTTGGTAAGGTCAGTGGAAAATCTTACGAAGGGGATACTGCCCCTGGCTACAAGTCATGCTAGTAATGGATCAGTTTGGCAGCTATGAAGGTCTGGAGCATGCATACGATATCTGACATCATTATAACAAACTAAGGGGCCTTGTGCGTCTCTTTGAGGAATGTGAAGCATTCTGATTCAACTGGTTTGTGCCTCAAGCAGTTGGAGGTCTATACATGAGAATTCAAGAGGAGTTCATGTGGTGTGTATATGGTTGTAGGAAGAGGGGGATCAATGGGACTTTGATCTTAAGCCAAGAGTTTGTTATGGTAGGATGGTTATCCTGTTATTTCCTCACGGGTAGCATGATGGTGATCATGTGTGAGTGATTATTGGTTCTTATAAGAAGAAGCAATAAGAGAGTTGATGATTGTGTTCAACAGGTGGCTTAAATTGAGGGTGCGCTCTTGAAGACATGAAGATGCATCTTGTGTTTTCCATTCATCAGCTAGGTGTTCTGTGGAGGAGCACTGGTTGCCTTAGATAGGGGGAGTTGCTCCTTAATCTAAGATGTTTTACTGCGGGGATGCAGTGGAGTTCCAGTTTGTATTGTGCGTCAAGCAAGCTATGATTATGTGTTCATCCTGGGAGGATGAGATGTCAAGAAGAATGTCTTGACATTTTGTATTGTTGCAAGTTGGGGGAGACTTTGCAGTGCAAGTTACGTGGTTCTTATTGGATGCTTAAGAATCATTAGTTGAGTCTAGGGGAATTTATTTTTCTCTGCAGACTGTGATCACAAAACTGTGAAGATTTTGTTCAATACAGATATTTTCTTTAACCTTGTTGGGTATGACATGATCGAGGACGTCATGATAGTAAAGAGTTTCTGGAGAATCTCGGATAGTCTGATGATAGAGGTATTGATTCTGTCTTGGGAAAATGTGTGGGGCGTGTACTTGTCAGAAGGATGTGTAGAATCTTGTCCTTGAATATGCATTCACATGTGTTGGAACTTGTACTTCAAGAAGAATCAGTCCAAAAATGAATAAAGACATAAAGACCGGGTATTGGTTGATACAATTCAAATAAGAGGATCTCAAAGTTCATCTTACGCATTGCTGTATCACTCTTACTGTTGTCTTTATGGCTTATATAAGGTTCTGGGTGAGCACTCTTTGGATCTGGATATACTTTGGTAATATTTGTCAAATCGTGTCTAAAAAGGGGGAGAAATGCTCTGATCTTCTCATGAGAATCTCACGTCTGATAAAGCAGCTTGGCAAAGATGCTCAACAGGATGTTACAATATTCTGGGTCTCAGTTCTCAAATGGACTTTTGTGTCTTGTGATTTGAGTTATGAACACAGTCATGTCCTGGGTTCTGAGTTACCCAAGGAAGTACTTTGCTGCTAAGGGTATTGCTACTACTTTTTCCTAATGATTTTCTTATGTCTCTTAAGAGGAAGATTTATCCCTTCGTGACAAGTATTGGTTCATGGGTTGAGGGGTAGCGTTTTGCATCTTCTTTCTCATGTACTCCATCATGGGTAAGGTATAGGCCTTGAAAGTATTTGGAGTCCTCACTGCGTGCACCATCGATCTGGAGTTTTACCGTGCATACGTGTTTTAGCCAAAGTTTACCAAAAAGGTGGAGATTGAAAGCTCTGGTGTTTTGGAGAAATTTTGGTAAAACATAAATGTTAACTCAACATGGAGATCAAGCTAAATACTTCTGCTGAAGACGTGATGTCGAACGAGATGTCCTAGCATGCATCTTGACATCCTGGACTGAGTGGTTTAAATCTGTTTTAAATCTGTTGCAACACTCTAGGAGAAATTGTGCATGGATCAAGGACAGAAGATTGAAGCCCAAGGAAGAAGAAGCCTATAAATATAAGACTTAGACCTAGGTTTTGTAACGCCTTTAGTAAACCTTTTGTAACCTTGCTTTCTTGCGTAAGAAACAAGGGTTTAGGATTTTGAGAGTCGTTGGCTCTCTAGGTTGTAAGTCTCCCTTTGTATCAGTTGATACATTGTGGCAGATATATGTGTCGCACAAATCCATAAGCCTTGAGGTATTGGATTGTGTATTGTTTTTGGATGAAGCTTTTAAGTAAATCCGAGTTAGCTTGTTTGTCAAGAAAGCTTGACAGATTTATGTATTGACAGGGATGATGTAGAAATCACAGTTGGTGATTAAAGGAAGTGAGTGGGGTATCTCATATCAGAGTTCTAAACGTTTGAGTTTAACTTTGGTAAAGATGTTCATCGGGTAGATGTTAGGTATAAAGTTGTAAACAGGGGAGTTTAGCTTTGTAACAGTTTTACAGATAGTGAAGTCTTCTTCCTGGATTGGTATCCCCCAGATGTAGGTGAGTTGTACCAAACTGGGTTAACAATTGCTGTGTTCTTTATCATTCTGTAGATTTACGTTTTCTGTTAGGGTTCATGATAAACATGTTGGATCAGATGTCGTGACATCTGTGAGTGGGCAGTTCTGATATTCAAGGTATCAGTCTGCTGTTGCGCCTATGAGTTTAAATGATTATGTAGAACAATGTCTTGACATGTGTTAAGACATCTGCTGTCTGCATAGGCCAGAATTTCACTTTCAATATATTATTCCTTTGGAAGGCACGCTCAACCTGGGAGTACCCCCGTTATAGAGGCGATATACTAACGTTTGCCTCTATGTCCTTCACTTTCTTCGTTGTAGAATTCTTTACCCTTTCCTCCTACTACGACCTCCATTATCTTCTTAGGGGATTGTCTTTCTTTAGAGACTCTTCCCTTCTACTCTTACCATTTTGGCATATTCAGATAGCCTCCCTTTAATGATAAGCCCTTCAATCATGTCCTTAAGCTGGATGCAATCGTTCGTATTGTGGTTATGGCTTTTGTGGTAGCGATAATATTTTAATCGACCAGTTCACGTGGATTCTCTAATTGGATACGAGTTTCTGGTCGTGGCTTCATTAAACTTTTTATTAACGCACTCAGCAAGGATCATTTTACAAGAAGTGTTTAATGGAGTGTAAGAGTTAAATTTTGAGCAAGGTATTCACTCTTGTTCTTCTCTAGATTTCCCATAGTCTTTTTTTGTTATTCGGTTGGATATGGGGATACTCAGTTCTCTGCATCCTCCATTAGCCAACAATTTCTCCTCAAAGTTAATGTTGGTTTGAGCCCTAGTTAGCAATTATCTCTGGCTATGGTATAAATGTTGAGCCGTGTTGGGACATGTGGTCCTTCATCAGGAAATCAATTTTCTTCTCAAGAGAAACAAATTTCTTAATGGTAATTTTGACCTTTTTATTCATGGAACTATATTCAAACCCTATCGCCTTCATTGTCCTGGTATTCTCCCCAACTTCCAAGATCTCATCTAGCATATCACAACCATTGTTCAACATAGGTACCAATTTTGTCATATTGTCAAGTTTGGACTTTAACAACGTGATTTCCTCTTCCAAACCTGCAATGGTTGAGGCAAGCTTTTCTTTTTCCATAAGTAGAGAACTTTGTGAGTCCATTCTTCCACATAGCCATGTTTTGAATGATGTTAAAACTAGGAGAAATCTTAGCATTTTTTTTTTGTACATTGGACGGTATCAACCTAATCTTAGATGTGCATTGATCATCTTAGCATTAGGATACATATAAACATGTTTGAAAATGATTGGAAGTGACTTAGGAAAGGACCATGCTTCAAAATTTGAGTTTTAGTGTGAAAACTACTGCATAGGCCTGTAAGGGCTAAGGTCTTTCATCTATTTTGTTTTATTGATGTCAACATATATGCTGAGTATTAGATTGTAATTTGAACGGTATCACTTCACTTGTCGGGCAAATTGCGTCTAATCATTGTTGTTCATGTGTCTAGATGTATAGGACTTTGTCTTTCCCATAAATGAATGTTCGTTATCATTTTACTGGTGTCTAGTATGTTTGTCTGGACTTTGGTCAGTTGAAAATGTGCAAAAAATTGCATTTCCTGTAAAAACACAGTTCATGTGCTAACCTTCCCAGTACATGAGTCGACTCATGAATACTGGTACAAAACTAGTGAAATATGCGGGAAAGCGCATGATTCTGGGAAGGCACAAAAACCAACTTTGTGTCGACGCATGGTGCTTGTGGGTCGACGCATAAAGACCAAACTTGCATAGAATTTTCCACGGGTCAGCGCATGCTGAACCTCTTTAAGTCATGTGTCGACCCAAACACTCCTGAGCTGCATTTTTCACCTAAATTTTTTTCTGTTATTTCTGTTATAAATTTTAGTGGGTCAATTAATTCTCTATAAATAGTTTGGTCATCTCATTATAGAAAATAACAAGAAACGTGAAAATATATGCCATTTCTCTCTTCATCTTCATCTTCTTCATTGAGTAAACAAACAATCACACATAATCATCTTTGTTTGTGTCGCCCATTGTTCGAAGTGATAACGTTCAGAATTTAGGAAGTGTGATCTTCATTTTCTGGGTTGAGAGCTTGGTAGGTGTTTCTTGAATAAAATCAGTTGGTTTTGTCCTCCAATAATCGAGTAGATTTTGGGGGTTTTTGCATAAACCGTTTCGTTCTACAGGGATTCAGCCGGGCGAAGGTAACCGAAGATTGGAGCAATTGTTCGGTTTAGTAGCTGTAATCGGAGGATCGTAGAAGAGAGGTTTGGGTTCGAATTTTTGGTAGATCGCAATTGATCGAGTGAAGGTAACCGAAGAACGATGGGTTCTTTCAGTTTAGTAGCGTGGGACGGTAATTGGATCAACCATATTCGAAGGACTTGATTCATCTTGAATCAAGGGGAGAGAAGACTCTGCATCAACGATCGAAGACGTTCGAGGGTTTGGATGTTCATTGTTCTTCTCTTGTAAGAAACAATTTGCAACAGCTACATATATATATATATATCTCAATTCCAATTGTGGAGTTGGGGGCAGACGTACCCAAAGCGAGGACGATTGGGGAATTGCCTAATTAAATCTCGTTTGTTCTCTCTTTCCTTAACTCTTTTACATTTCAGTTTGTTCGAATTTGTGAAGTCGCAAGTTATTGAAATTTATGTAGTAGTGTAATCGTAAGCTGATAAACTGTTTTGTTAAATTGATACAATTCCTTGAATTGTATCTTGGAGCAGCTTTACATTACCTTCCATAGAAATTCTGTACTTAGTGTGTTTACGCACACCAGGTGTTTGATAATTTGTCTCAAAGCAAAAATCGAACGCATTGCTTTTAATTGTTTATCGGTTTACCTCGTTGGTTTGGATTAAACATCAAGCAAGCAATATTTTGTTGATTGCGTTATAAGTGTAGTAACTGAACTGTATTTTTCTCTTCCGTACTCATTCTCAATATATTCGTGCATATCCGATCCTTTTAGTAGAAGGTTCGTGGTAGACGTACAATCCAGTGGTTTGCTTCCGTTAAATTTTTTAAAACAAATTTTTAGTAACCTTTTGCGTGTAAAACTCTAGGGATCTATTCAACCCCCCTTTTAGATCCATAGCCATCGTCTAACAAGGCCAACACATGCGTGTTTAGGTCAACACATAGATGGTATAGGTCGACACATATGCCTCAATAACGAAGGCTATAGCTTCTGTCAAACAAGTTGCCTCAAATAGGCTGACCTAACACCTTTACAGGTCAGCATATCTCATTCATAGGTCGACCTATAATGTTCAAAATTTGAAATTTTGTTTTCCTCATTCTAGTAAGGTACTAGTGTAAAACCTAAACGAAAACAAAATTACAAAGTAAACTCATCATCTTCAACCTCTCTTCTATGCATACACACAATCAAACTACACATAATCATTTTTTGATTTAGTGACCATCTAGATTAGGGCTGATAACATCCAATTAGGTTGGTGTAACCGAGAATATTAGGTTGGGCTCTTTGTGCGTTTCAAATAAGAAAACCAAGTTGGGGTTTTCCTTGAAGATCATTGAGGATTTGAAGGTTTTGGACAAGATCAGCAAATACGAATTTGATCGAGTGATGACCTTGTGACAAGGTATGTAGTACCTTGCAAGGGAGTAGCATGAAACAGTGGATCTTGTTCGTGAATCTTGGGTTTAACAAGCGCATGTTATGGATTAATCCGACTGAGCAAAAACCTTGAAGACGAGGAGGTTATTCAAGTTAGTAATAAGAACAGGTGGATTGTAGCGGCATTGTTGGTTACTTGATCAATCTTTGATCAAGGGTTTTGGAGGCGGTAGAATAAAAAATAAACCATAGGGTTTGTGGGGTTAGAGTTCTTCATCTCTTGTATATACATTGTTTGCAAAGTATGGTTAATTGCAACTATCTCAATTCGATTTTGAATTGAGGATAAACGTAGCCATAGTGAGGCCGATTAGGGAACTACATGAACAAATCCTTCTCTCTCTCTCTCTCTCTCTCTCTCTCAATATATATATATATATCTTTAATTGTTGTTGTATTTGCAAATTATTGAATATTTGTTGTTTGGATCAATTCGTTTGGAAATCAATTTTTGATTACGTTTTGAATTATGATTTATTGATATAATCATAATCACTTTGATTGTGATTTTTTTAACATCAACAAATCAAATTAAATTTTCAAACGTTATCGATTGCTCTCAAGGTGTTCGATAAATTGTGTATGTTACTTTTAATTGATTTTTAATCCTTGGAAATAAGCTCTACGTTTAACTTAGCATTTAATTGGTCTATGATTAATCGTTGTTGAAAAATTTGTGTTCATTATCAGCCAATTGATTTACTTTACGCATATCTAAGCTTTTCGACAGTGGGTTCATTTAGACGATTCGATTTGGGTTGTTTCCGATGTTCCATAAAAATTTTGAAAACTATTTTTGCCAAAAGTTAAAATTTTAATTTGTGATATATTCACCCCCTCTAGATCGAAGCCTATATTCTAACAAGTGATATCAAGATCTCTGGTTAATTCCATGCTTAAGATTTACTTTTTAGAAGAATGACTACCGAACCTAAGGGAGCGTACAATATAGCACCAATTTTCACCGGCGAAAATTATGGCTATTGGAAAGCTTGTATGCGTATTCATGTCAACTCCGTTGACAAGGGTATATGGGACGACATAAAAAATGGTCTGAATGAAATAACCATGACCAATGATGAAGGTGTTACATTACCTAAACCGGAAGCATAATGAGATGCCGATGATTGGAAATTGTAGTCACATGATTGGAAAGCGAAAAATATTCTCACATCCGCTTTAGGTGTTGATGAGTATTATCACGTTTCTCATTGTGAGACCGCCAAGTCTATGTGGGATGCATTAGAGGTTGCCCATGAGGGTACTAATGATGTCAAATAAGCTAGGATCAACACATTTAATCAAGAGTTTGAATTGTTTTTTTTATTGAGCATGGTGAAACCATTGCGGAATACGAAAAAGGTTCACACATCTTATAAATTGATTAAATGCGATAGGTAATCCTATTTCCAATGAGATTGCTACTAACAAATTTTTGAGATGTTTAAGTAGGGAATGACATCCCAAGGTCACCGCCATCAAGGAGGCAAATGATCTTAAAGTGCTCGATCTCACGGCTTTGTTCGGTAAATTTGAAGAGCATGAGTAATAACTCACTTGCTTAGCAAAATATGAAAGAGAGCAAGACAAGCAAGTGAATAAGGAGAAATATAAAGAAAAGGAAGAAGGAAAGAAATCCACAACTCTAAAGACTTCTATCTCAAAGTCCTCACATTATGAGCTTAGGGATTGTGAATCTAAAGATGACAATGATTCTGATGAAGAAGATATGGAACTGTTTATAAAGAGTTTCAACAAATACATGTGGAAACATGGTGAAAAAATCTCGATAAGAAACATGGAAAATCAAGAAGGTTATCAAACTCCTCAAAAGAATATGAGAACAAAAAGGGAAGTCTAGAAGTATTTGCTACAATTGTGGTAAACTGGGCCATATTAAGCCGAAGTGTCCTACAATCAAGAAGGAAAAAGAAAGAGGCTTTGACAAGAGGTCTAGGAAGTCTAGAAGAGCTTACGCCGCTTGGGAGAACGAAAGTGATTCTTCAAGCGGTGATAGCTTAACCTCGAGTGTTGAATCAGAAAAGCTTTGCTATATGGAAAACAAAGGAAAGAAAAATGTTGTAAGTCACTCTAAACTTCAAGCTTCTCATGACTTAGCTTTTTTTCAACTTCTAGAATATTTTGAAAATCTACAAAGACAAGCCATAGATGCTTTCAAAAGATCGGCTTCAAACAAGAGGATTATTTCTCATTTGGAAGCTAAGATTTTAGAAAATGAAAAGAATTTGGAATCTCTAAGTCCATACTATCTATTCCAAAAGATAAAAATGAAGTCACTAAACCTTCATGGTTTGGATGTGAAACTTGTCATATTTGGCAAAAAGAGTCAAGGACTCTTAAAGCCAAGTTAGATAAGGCTTTGCAACCTAAGGTTACTTTTGCTATAGACACTTCCAAACATGACTTGCCTTCTCATAATCTTTATAGAAGGTATAGTTACATTAAAAAGGAGCCAAATAGCAAAAGGTTGTTTTCTCATAATTTATATTGTTATTATTGTTGTAAGAAGGGTCACACCATCGCTAAGTGCAAGTTTAGAAAACTCTTTGTTCCTAAAGGTGCCTTTCAATGGGTGCTTAAATCCAATCAAAGTGTCATTAATCCCCAAGGACACAATGAAGATTGGGTACCTAGCACTAATTGTTAATCATGCAGGAAAAATGTCTTGGCTCTATGAAGAGAGTATGTGATCTCATTTATGGTAGCTTAAGGCATAATAAGGTGACATGTTCTTATTGTGTTGACTATGTGCAAGCAAGGAAGATTGTGTTACCAAAAAGGCTAACTCGTACTGTTTATTTAATTGGTAAAAGTGTGTTAATGATTACTAATGTTCTATCTGAGAAGTTTCAGAAAGGTATTATGTTCAATGATGTAGGTCTATCTTCGACAAGACATACTCAAGTGCATCAAATTAGGAGTGACCAACCTAAGATGATGAAACACGAGGAGGAGCAAGATAATAATCATGATTGAATAAGAATGAAAGTCCAATAATAAGGATGATCATCAAGGCAAAGTACCTCTTGGATACATTATTAATTTCACTTTCAAATACTCGTGCAAGAAGAAAAGTGGTAAGAACGTTTCAGTTTCATTCATGTTGCATGGCACATTGTGCATTCATTTCAACATTCATTCGAAAGTTCCTCGTGCAATGCATATGCATCCTCCGTCTTATGTATGGTGAGGTAATATCATTACTATCCTTTCTTGCTTTCTAAGTAAGTATTTCTTTTACCTGTTTATTTGTCAAAGGAATATGATGAATGATGTGTATAATGGTTGTGATATGTGTTTACTTTCAAAAAATTTAAATGTAACCATTGTGTTGCATTTTATATGTTTATAGTAACTATATTCAAAATGTCTTCATATATTGATCTATATCTTGAACCACTTCATGCTTGCATTTTCATGATTGTACGAGTCGAGCAAATAAACCATTGAATATTATCATATGCATGTGTATCGAATTAAGCATTCATCCATGAGTTAATTTGAGTCTCTCTTGGTCATTACAAATTCAAATTGAGTCAAATCTTAGAATTTTGTGTTACTCAGGTTAACACAAGGTCGTGTAGATTGATCTATTATAATTGAGTTTTGTATTTGTCCATATAATTGCAATATAGGTCGACGCGTAATCATATAGTTCGACACAAAATTGTTTCTTTTAATTTTTCTGACTTCTGCTATAGTATGTGTCGACACATATCAGTAATAGTTTGACACATAGCAGTCAAAGGTCGACTTATAAGTGCAGAATTGAATAATTGTGTTCAATCTCTCCATTTTCTTGCATGCATTAAATCTCCCAATCTCTCCAACTCACTATTGCACTTGAAAAACATCAAATATGCATTTTATCCCTTCTTGTTATCAATCTCACATCATTTGTATTCAAATTCTTCCACCAAATCTCTCTCATTTTCATCAATTTATCTTATTTTCCTTCCAAAATCCCAACTCATCATGTCTCATAAAAATCCAAAACTCTCTCTTGTTTGTTGTCCATCTTTGGTTATTTGTGTAGCGTTGTGTTTTTCCATCATGTTTGAGTGTGTGGGTACTCAAGAATATCTCACACTCACTCATTCTTCACTCAATCATTTCGTCAAACATTTGGCGTGAGCACATCATTTTAACATTTTCATGGCTTCTAAGTCCAAGATTATGGAAAAAGGAAAAAACAAGGCTACCACTTCAACAATTGCTACTAACAACCCATTCACCTTGGTCTCTAAGAAGTATGTCAATGATTTTGAGCTTAAGTGTAAGACCCGTCTTGTTGTGAAGCAATATATGTTGAAGGCTGCTACATTTGGCTCTTTGTATTTGTCAGATGTTGTCAAGTTTGTGGAACATCAAGAGATTGATTACTTCTTACAATTGGCTCCTGATTACAACGAATATCTCATTTGAGTCTTCTACTCAGGGCTTTATGGTATGCAAGGTTCTTGCTTCAAGTTCTCAATAGGTAACAAAGTTTATCAATTTACAAATGAATTGTGGAATACTTTGTTTGGTATTACTCTGAAAGATCCTGATGAGGATGATGAGGCTGATCCATTGGTTACTAATGTTAACTTCACTTGAATGAGATACTCAAGGCACCTCGAGCAACCGAATGTTATGTTCCCTTAACTACCGGTCAGGTGAAATGGAGCCTAGAATTCTATTGTGGATTGTTTCTCACACCTTACGCCCATAGAATGGTAGATTTTCTAGATTTGATTTTGTAGAAATACATATGGTATACAACTTGCTGCACAAGGTTATGATTAATTGGCCTTACTATTTTGTGGCTTGTATGTTTGCTGTCAGAAAATGCAATCGAGGCACATCACTTTGCTAACCTTCCATGATTTCTAAGATTCTAAAGTACTTCAACATTGGGATATCGAATCTCATCTACAAATCTCCTGGTTCGTCTCAAGAATTCTCTCAACGTACCTTGACCAACATGAATTATTTTTGGGACATCAAACGTCCTGTATATTATCTTCGCCTGGGTAAGAACGGCAGGAAACTCTATAACTTTGATGATCCAAATGCAGTTGATGAAGATGCTGGGGAAGATTATATGGATGATGAGAAACCTTTGGAGATTCCTCATGATGCCCCTGAGAGAGACGCTACAATGCAAGATGCTCATCACGGAGTTGGTCATAGTGTTGGTTTTAATGTTAGCCCTACCAATGCTTCCTCTATAGTGACTATGCTTTAGAACATGCAGATGAAGCAAGATGAGAGGTATGGTGAGGATTATAGATGAAGAGAAACCTATGAAGCTACACAGATGGAGCAGTTTCGTCTCATGCAGGAACATATGGCTACTTAGGATGTTGATTTTCAGTTTTTTGCTGCATATACGACTGAGAGTCTCTTGTCCATATGGAATCATGTAAATGAAAATCATGTTGCTACTATGGAAAGGATTAATCACATGATTGTAGCTTAAGAAATGAATGCTGGTCATTATGATTGTTTTTACCGTGAGATATGTGAGGTTGCATCCTTGGAAGGAAGATCGAGGCTAATGCCAAGAGGACATGGAAGGCGATGAACAGTCTTGATATTGTGCTAGGTGTTTTGAATTTAGAGTTTTGGTGTGCTTTGTATTTTGAGTCTTATTTGGATTTTTCATGCATTCTCGTGTTGTTTGGTTCGTTGTTTGCTTGTTGGTTTTGTATGAACAATATTTCTACTTTGTTTGTCTGGTTGTACTATGTGTTTAACTCGGTGAACTATTATGAATGTTGTTGTGTTTATTAAGGTTGTGTGTTTACATCATAGTGTATGTGAGCGCACTTCCTATCTTTGCAATTGCCTCTGCGTAATTATATTAAACATGTATAATGTGAGTGCATTATTCCATATATGTTTTGAATGATTTCAAAACTAGGAGAAACATTAGCATTTTTTTTATATTGGCGGTATCAACCTAATATTAGATGTGCATTGATCATCTTAGCATTAGGATGCATACAAACATGTTTGAAAATGATTGGAAGTGACTTAGGAAAGAACCATGCTTCAAAAATTGAGTTAAATGTGAAAACTAATGCATAGGCTAACACATGTGTCTTTAGGTCGACCTATAGAAGCTTTTGCTTCATTATAGATCGACACACACGCCTCAATAACGAAGGTTGTAGCTTCTATCCAACAGGTCGCCTAAAATAGACCGACCTAAGACCTTTATAGGTCGGCACATCTCATTCATAGGTCGACCTATAATGTTCCAATTTTGAAATTTTATTTTCCTTTCATTCTTTCATGCATGCCCTTTGCTCCATATCTCTCATACATATACATACTCATACATGAACCTCATTCTAATAAGGTACTGGTGTAAAACCTAAACGAAACCAGAATTGCAAAGTAAACTCATCATCTTCAACCTTTCTTCTATGCATACACATAATTAAACTACACATAATCATTTTTTGATTGGGTGACCATCTAGATTAGGGTTGACAACATCCAATTAGGTTGGTGTAACCGAGAATATTGGGTTGGGTTCTTTGTGTGTTTCAAAAAAGAAAACCAAGATGGGGTTTTACTTCAAGATCATTGAGGATTTAAAGGTTTTGGATAAGATCACACAAATACAGATTCGATCGAGTGAAGGCCCTGGGACAATGTAGGCGGTACCTTGCAAGGGAGTGGCGTGAAACGGTGGATGTTGTTTGTGAATCATGGGGTTAAAAGTGCGTGTTAGGGATTAATCCAATCGAGCAAAAACCTTGAAGACGAGGAGGTCTTGCAAGTTAGTAACAAGAACTGGTGGATTGTAGCGGCATTATTGGTTACATGATCAATATTTGATCAAGGTTTTTGGAGGTGGTAGAATCAACAACAAACCATAGGGTTTGAGGGGTTAGAGTTCTTCATCTCTTTTATATACTTTGTTTGCAAAGTAAGATTAATTGCAACTATCTCAATTTGATTTTGAATTGAGGACAGACGTACCCATAGGGAGACCGATTGGGGAACTGCCTAAACAAATCCTTGTCTCTCTCTGTCTCTATCTATCTATCTATCTATCTATCTATCTATCTATCTATCTATTTATCTATCTCTCTCTCTCTCTCTATATATATATATATATATATATGTATGTATCTTTAATTGTTGTTGTATTTGCAAATTATCGAATTTTTGTTGTTTGGATCATTTTTTATTGTGTTTTGAATTGCAATTTGTTGATATAATCATAATTAATTTGATTGTGATTGGTTTTTAACCAATGCAATTGATGCATTGTGGAAAAGGTTCAGGTCATTAGACGTGGCAGGAAAGAGATCAATAAAAAGTAGGGTGTGTGAAATTGGTTACCCCACTACAACAAAGATGGTACTGCCGCCTGAAAAAATAAAGACCAAAGGAGGAGTGAAGAGAAAAGGGAAGAAACCTGTGGGATATGATGTTTATTGTGATCCTTCATATCACGAGTATGTTGATCAAGCACACAGTAGTTCTCAAAAATCTTCAAAGAGACCATGTTCACAGTTATCCCAAACGTCAAAGAAGAAACCATCATATAGGTACATTGATTTACGTCTATGATTTACGCCTTACTTATTAATTTTTTTAATAGGTAAACATGAATGAAGGATTTCCCTTGCCACCGGTCACAGTAGATTGGAAGAAGCATCGCACAGCAGATGCAACATCTTGGATAATAGGATTTGCTTGACGGTTACAACATTGGCAACAACTTACACCTGTGGTCCCAAAACATGTTATTTTATGATTGTAGTTTTATTTTTATATTTTGGATTGACGATTGACTCATGTTATTTTTTGTTTGTGTTGACGATTGACTTCATGTTATTTTTTTGTTTGTATTGACTATGTTTTGTATACAACATCGACCATAATATAAGACTGAATAATACTACATCAATATTAATCATAATAAAGTTGTACATAAGGCTGACTAATATGATATAAGTCTGAATAATACTACATAAGTATGAATATACAATAATACATCGAGCATCATCGTCATCACTAACATAAGCTCTCGGTCCACCCCGAGCTACCGGTCCACCTTCAGCTATACGCAGTGCACAAAATGTCTCAGCAAAATCATCGTCATCCTCTTCTGCCTCGTGACGTTGCAGATAACGACGAAACTCATGTGAAATATGTAACAACCTCGGATCTGACAGTCCAACATCAAACGCAGGAACATGGACCTCTTAAACCTCTCTGGCAGCCCCTGATGTGGTGGTACCAACATAGGATGTGACACTCTGTAGTACCAATCCAAGTAATTGGCCACCGTATCAAATGGAGTATCGGCAAACTCGGCCGGATGAATCACCTCCATGACGCTCGTATGGTATGTAACCCACTCAAAATCTATATCAAGTGTGTCAAGATCCGGAGGCGGAGATGGTATGTACTACCCGTATCCAAACTGACGCAAACATTTGTCAGGTAAATAAAGAACAATTGTGTCATACCATTTCAGGCCACCCCTGTACAAGCAAATATCATCAAATGGTCGATGTTGTCTGTGATCCTGAAAAGGGTGCCAAATGACATCCACAGGTGTCAATCTATCCAACATAACCCTCAAATCATCAACCTTCTGTGTTCCTTGCTTGTACATCCACTTCATCGCCCTAGGAAGTGGACTACCAATACCAGCAATCTTCGAAAATCATCTCTTGCCAACAGTTGGAAAATACTCATTAATCTAACACTGTTACACAACATGAATATTATCAGTTAAAAGTATTATAAATATGCTAATATAGGTCTAAATGAAATTAAAATAAAAAATTTGTACCTGTAGTAGGTCTGCAACTGTAAAAAGAGGCATCTCCGAGATATCTGTAAAGTGTGACTAGTGCGGCTGCCCCCCAACAATATCTACCACAGCTAGACAAGTCCTCAAATAGTGATAAATACTTTGCCTCTACAAGAGTAAAGGTCTTATCGGTAAGAATAGTGCAACCTAGTAACAATAACATATATGCTCTAGCTGCACAATCATATATGCTCTCAGCTCGCAGACGGACAAATATCTTCTTCAGCCAATCCAGCCTATAATAGGGACCTCTGCAAACACAGATCTCTTTAGCTGCCTCGGCTAGCGGAACACCCATCATACAAATAGCCTGAGTAATAGCATCCGAGTCATTGAACCCTTCTCAGGGTTACAGAAGCCCCCTACATGGTATATGCAGCAGACAAGAAACATCGTCTAACGTAATAGTTATTTCACCAAACGGCATATGGAAGGATGATGTTTCGGGGTGCCACCTCTCAACAAATGCAGATACCAAGTTATGATCTATCCTCGATAAACTAGTTCCATGTGGAGAGGATAGACCAGAAGCAGATACCCACGACTCAATAGCTGGTGGGAGACTATGCAGAACCCATCCAATTAATTTGCTGCCATGTGCAGCAACCTTTAGCTCTTTCTTAGGAGATCTCTCCTGAAAATAATTCATATATGTCATCATACATAAATAATTAAAATTAGATTTTATTCAACGTTGAAATGTCATAGATTGACTTACTTCTCCGTCCCACAGATGACGAGCGACGTGGTTCTGATACCTCACCAAAAGTGACGTATCAAACGGTCCTCCGGGAAATGGTGGATGTTGTAACACCCTAAACCCCCGCGATAAATTACTAACAAAAATATCAGAGTAAAAGAACTACAACATGTTTAGGATGTTACTTTCAACTATTCAACTTTTCATGCATACGATAAATAACACATCAATACCGTAATTAAAACATAGTAATTAATCATTTCTATAGCAGCGGAAATTCAACCAAATTATAACATGTGAATACTACATAACATCATCAAGTAATGGAGTCATAACACATAACAAAGTAAATAATTACAAGCGTTCTGACAACCCGGTGTTACAATCAGAGCAGACGCGACTCAATAACATAAAAGGGGAGACCTCGTCTTCGCTAACTCCAACTTCGCACTACTCCTGCTTATCTGCACGTTACCCACATAGAGGTAACATTCAAACAGAAGGGGTGAGATTCTCAAATCAATATAAGAAATGCATAGTATAAGTATGAAAGCATAAAAACATTACACAATCTACCCTATCATCACAACATCAACACAATTAGCATTTCTCACACAATCAGATAATCAACACACATAATGCAATGCAATGAGACCCACGACTCAATTCAATGTATGTGGTACCAATTCGATTCCTATTTCATGATCATAATTCCCGTCGGAATTTCCATAATAGTCGCTCATACCCCACATGGGCACACCACATCCGTGATCGCTCACACCCCACACGGGCACACGATTACCTCAACAACAACAACGACATTGACATGATTCTATTCCAAAGAATCCGAATAAGACGCTCACACCCCACACGGGCACAGAGCTTATCACACAACTTATGCAACATGACATGCATACAACGACAACACATAACAACAACATACCACGACAATTACCTGCATATGACCATCAACACGTCAATACATCGTACTACAACTACACAACATGCAGTCTATACCTGCCATAACAGCAATCTACAACGATAACACACTTACACACCAACAAATTCATCATCTCAACTTACAACACATAGAAGCATACACAAAATCCAAATTAATGCGTCAAAGAGTTGGAATTCTGGGATTGAAATTAATTTTAACAACAAGTATATGAAACAAGCTTTCCAATGAACGGCGACTGAAACAGACATACAGACTAAAAGTTATGAATTTTTGAAGTTTAGGAAACTTCTGTCGTTTCACAGCAAAACAACACTGCCATGCCTCGCTACGAGTTCGCTAGAGGTTTACCTAGCGAACTTGCCAGCGAATGCCTCCTCCCCATACAAAAACCAGAGAGTCACATTTTCCCCTCTCTGTTCGTTACTCATTCGCCCAGTGAACTGGGCTTCGCCAGGAGTTCACTTTGCGAACCTGGGGCGAACTTCCCCACCACACATCCCAGAATTATCCTACTTTTCCTTCGCTCGCTGCCTCATTCGCTTTGCGAATCCGGGGCAAACATTCGCCCAACGAACTTTTATTTGCATTGCGAACATCGCGATTCTGCAATTCTGCAGTAGCGATTTCAGCACCCATATGTCCCAATTCTTCCTCGATTTTGCCCACCAACATCCTAGAAAACACACATACAATCACAGCAATTCATACAAACATGCATAAACACCTATTCCTTAATTCAATCGATCAATTATACATTTTCCCTCTTATCAAACCCTCTGTCATACAAAACCCCAATCCCCAATTTGACACAAACAACACATAGGAACGATCCTAATGATTTTTCTACCCTCATACGAACAATATGCAACCCTTAAGAGATTAGAGAGACCCACCCTTACCTTAGAGTTCTTGAATTCTTCCCTCTAACAATGGAGTCTCCTTTCTCTGACCCTGGCTCTGCTCTTCCTCTTTCTTTTCAAAACACGTACTGAAAACTTTCTCTCTTCTAACCCCTTTTCTATTTATAATAATAATAATAATAATAATAATAATAATTATGATTATTATTTAAATATTATTATTATTATTTCACTAAGTATATAATAACAACAATATTCCTTAATAATAATTAAAATAATAATATTAGTCCGAATAACCATTCTCACCATAAGTTCCTATACAATTAGTCACACACCTCCCGATACTTATTTTCTATAATTCCAAGGGTACTACCCCATCCTAAGGACAACCCAACCTCAACCAAAACACACCAATACACAACATCATTCAATTTAATTACAAAAAATAATTAAAATAAATCGGGGTGTTACAGATGTAGTGGAATAGGAATAGGAAGAGGCGCATATGTAGCAATCTGGTCTTCCTCTCGATTCGAATGCTGTCGAACTGCCCTTCCATCATGGTATCGTTGATAAATGTTCCCGTCGCGTCCTCTAAAGCGAGCCACTAAAAAAAATGTCAAGAACAAACCAGAAAACTACTGATGAAGATTTCCGGTGAAGATAACAAAGAACCGGATAACATTGCCCCAAGTTATCCGGTGTGGAAATAATGTTAATCGGATAACATGGCACCAAGTTATCCGGTATGAAAATCATGTTAACCGGATAACATGGCACCAAGTTATCCGGTGTGAAAATCATGTAAACCGAATAACACAATGAGAAGTTATACGGTGTGAAATAATTGAAAAACATAAACCAAAAAACTTACTTGTTAGTTATCTGGTGTAGGAAGCTGCGATCCAGAATTCTTTTGCTTGAGTTTTCCAGGAGTAAAATTTGCTTTCAAATTTTTAACCGTTGCTGAGATGAAATGAGGAAAAAAAGTGAAAAAAATTGAAATTATTAATATTTATACAGGGGTATTTTCATCCAAAATTTTGTTTCGTAGGGGTATGGGGATAAATGTAGGGGTATGGGGTAAAATTTCCAATTTTTAGACAGGTTATGAACGAATTTGTGAATCCGTAGATTAAACCTGCATAACCCACAATCTAAATGGTCTAACTCACACTGAATAAAATTTAATGGGCTTAAAAAATGTGGTCTAAAACTTGTGTGGTCCGTTGGTTAAACAAGTTGGTTTGCGAACATCGATTATATACTAAGCTAAAAAAAAGATATAATTACTAAAAAACACCTTCTAGAATGAAATATAATGACTAAAAAAATATAATTACTAAAAAAAGTTAGAATTACTAAAAAGCACCTTCTAGAATGAGATACTAGCGTGATTGGAACGTTGATATATTTGATAAAAAAAATTAAGATTAAATACATGTAATATAGTACATCTAATATT
This sequence comes from Lathyrus tuberosus, assembly GCA_022829125.1. Taxonomy (NCBI): domain Eukaryota; kingdom Viridiplantae; phylum Streptophyta; class Magnoliopsida; order Fabales; family Fabaceae; genus Lathyrus; species Lathyrus tuberosus. The sequence goes on from JALAZF010000193.1 coordinate 8,731,421, forward strand.
TGTGGCCAATAAATTATGATAAATCTAGAAGGTAAATTACCATAAAATATAGAATTCTAACATGTAGGCCCAATATCTCCTAAATTCAAGATACCTATAAATAATCTATCAGAGTGTTGTCTCTTCCTTGTAAAACATACATCCCCAATAATGGAAGACAATTATTTTGTCCAAACATTTCACCCCAACCTCCAATATTAAATCTCTTGAAAAAACAACCATGTGAGATTTTCCACACTTTCAAGTAACTCATCTGCCATGATGGTAGCCAAGAGAGGATACCTGGTTTCTCACACTACCATTACCACAAATAAAGACGCCTTGATGTTGTTAACATCATTACCCTCTCACCCGTCTTCAAATAGGCTCGTTAATTTCCCTCAATAACCAAGGAAATATATTATTGCATCATCCTACTAAAAAAACCATGGGATATGCCTCTAGGATCTAATAAAAAACCCAAATCACTTGGTTTTCTCAAAAAATATGAACACTAATATGAAAGTTGATTTCATTCAGATTCTTGATGGGAAATATGTTGTTGAAGTTCTAATATACTGCACAGATAATGATGTTGGCACCATCATCGTGTCTTTGTTTGTGGTTGTAGTGGCGTGAGAGGCTATGTACCCTCTCTTAGTTGCCACCAAGACACAAGAGTTACTCGAGAGTGTGGAAATTCTCTAAAGATTGTCCTGAGAAGATTAAGTATTAAAGTTTAAGGAGAAATATGAGGGGACAAAATTTTTGTCTACCATTATTTACGATGTTTATTTTACGAGGAATATATTAATAATGTGATTGAGTATTTATATGTGTCTCAAATGTGGTAGACGTGATATCTACATGTTTGAGTTCCAAATTTGATTATAATATCCCTTTTAGATTTACTATCGGGTATTTAAAGCAGTCATTTAATAATACATAAATACTTTCTCACTCGTATGGATATACTAATGTTTTAAAAATCATGTAGTCTATTTTAATCAAATGAGCAAGATCTGATATGATCAAAACTAAGAAATCAAACGTCTGGTGGAATTTAAAAAAAAAAAAAGAAAATTGATTTTGGGTAACCCACCCGATATAAAAATATAATCAAGAAACACTTTCTTCTTTTTTTTGTTGTAGTTGTTGAGAAACATTACCTATTGAAAAAAATGGTTTAGTTTCTTTTTCTCATGTGGTTCCAAACACTACTTTCTCGTTGTTGCGGTGAGAATAAGATAACAAGCTATTAATTAACTTGCATCGCAAAACTTTGAAGTTCACCGCCGACTTTGATTTATCCAAAGGAAAGGTTCAAGATTGAGAAAACCTAAAGGGGGAGATCTAAGGTTTGGGGGTTGGTTATACTAAGGGAAGGTATTAGCACCCTAGGTAACCGTAGTACTCTACGGGAACCTCTTTTTTAGTTTGTGTTATGTCTTACTCGCTTGCTAAGGGTGCTATGCTAAAGGTTGAAACCCTAGGGGTTAGTATCTAAGTATACTCGACAAGGTATCGCACCTTGTGCCTACGTATCCTGACGGGAGTGGAATCAGAGTATCCGTAGTTCATCGATCTAAGGGTGAAAAAGGAACCATTGACTATGGCCAAAGTTCCAAGGGGAAATGAGTATGAGCTCATTCTAGAGTTTACGATAACTCTCTAAATCGAAGTTATAGGGGGAAGTGAGCTCTCATGATGGTGAGAATCACATAGAGTTCAAAACTCTAACCTATTACTAAGTTGTGATTTCATGGCTCTCATGAGGCCAAGAAATGGGATAATATCTTAAGAGGATAAGGTAGGGTGGTTGTTTAGTGACTCATGAGTCAATTTAGGATGATCTCCCTTTGGAATGAGGAAAAGATTATAGTTTTAAAATTACCAAGAAGCAAAGAGTTATATGAATTCAATAAGATGATGTAAAAGAAACATAAACAGGATAATAAGATGAAACAAGGTTCATAAAATCATGCAAGGTTAGAATCATACATATTAGTCATTACTTAGACAAGGTGAACAAAGATAACATGGCAAGATGAATAAAGAAGTGCAATAAAACCCTAAAAGGTACTTCCAAACTTATCATGAATAAATGCATCAAGATTAAATATTTTCAACAATTTCTTTTTATGCTCAACAAGTAAATTCAGTTAGAAACATTTAGCAAAAAGAATGGAAGAAAAAGAATAAAACAAGAATAAGTTATGAAAGTTTGAAATTAAGGCATAAACTTGAAAGTAAAATAGATAAAACAACCAAGTAGTAAAAAGAAAGGAAATGGCACTCCTAGGGATTGAACCCATGACCCTTCATGCGCAAGCTTAAAACCAATGCCATCTGAACCAACATGCGCATCTTGAACATACAATGATAGCACAAGTATATATGTGAAGAGAGCGTAATTCAGAAAATAAAACAAAAGGACTGGGGCGAGGGGGATTCGAACCCCAGTCCTGAGGGTTAAAGGGCGTGTGATAGTGTGTGCTTGCCACTAGGGTGGCTGTTACATCCGGCAGTAAACTCAACTCAATAAATACATAGGCCTTGCGTGCGTGAATAATTCAAAATAACACAAACCAAACCAAAACACCATCTGCTCACAAAAGTGCTAAGCCAATCAACCATCAACCATTGCCAATCCGAATGAAACAGAAACATATAATCTAAACTTCAAACCCCATGAATTAACACACATATTAAATACTAAGCAAATGCTTTCATCATGCACATTGGTCATAAAGTAAAAGAACATTTGAATGTGTAAAGTAACAAATTCACACAGCCATGGCAGCAATATATAGCAAACATTCAACACATTCGAAAGGGAATCATGTAAGGGCATAACCTGAATGTAATAAAATAAACACACATGTAGACTATGGAATCTATAACAGCATGGCAAGGTTTAGTTTCATGTATATCAAAACATTCTCAAGACTTAGCATGCTTAATGAAATGTAGCAGAGCTGTTTTAGGACTAATTCATATGATTGACAAGATTAATGCACAAAATGCAAGAAAACAAAAAGATAGGTCAAGTCATGAATATAGTCAGTTTTGATAGCATGTTTAAAGTTCAAAAGCAACTCAAATATGTCACAATGAGTGGTGAAAAAGTAGGGATAGGTCAGATCAAGGTAAAGGCATATTCTAAGACAACCCTAACTGTTAGTGATAGTTTTAGAACATATTAAAAGAGTGCTAAGGGAATGATGGCAACAACATCAACAACACAAGCAGATAAGTAGCAGATAAGCAACATGTCATTAGAACAACTATACATTCCACAAGACAATGAGTTCATAGGATTAAGTGTACAACCATCAATGCTAACACACCAGTCAGATAACAAGATTCAAAAAGGTCAAGATTCATTGTGGTTATGAACAATGCAGCAGACAATTTTCACAAGGATAACATACAAGGCCAATGCAAGACACAACAACAGTTCATACATCTTAATGCACATCAAGGCCAGATTATGAGCATACCAATCAAACATGATGTCACATAATGTCAAGGAAAATTGCATTTAGTCATAAGGGTAGAGGGCATAGTGAAAATTCAAGTATCAAGGTTAGGTTAAGGGTACACAAATTTCATAAGTTCATGGTATTTTTGAAGTACAACACTGTCATAAAACAAGGTTTCAGGCAGGATTGTACATATATAGTGGCATCCAAATTAAGTAGTAGTTAGGCATGAATTACATGTGAGCACACACAAAAGGTTTCATTCTTATTATGTTGGTATAATTATGATTAGTCATGCTTCTAAACATACAACAAGAATAACATCCATATGGTTAGAAACTGAGCACACATATTCTAGGCAAGAAGGCACAAGACATGATGTCATAGCAACAAGTTACTCAGGTACAGGCAGTGGCAGAGCATGGTGAAGCAAATGCAGTGGATGTGAAAACAAGCATAGGGCATGGATCAAGAATTAGTTCTGATGTGAGGCAAAGTTATATGGCAGACAAGCACACAATTTCATGGTAACAAGCATGAAGCACCAAGGCAAATACTTCCAAAAGGTTTAACAATTAAGATCAGACAAGGTCACAAGGTAGAAAAACACAAGTCATTTTGACATTTAAAACTTACACATAAATTAGAGATACCAAACTGACAGCATACTAATGACAAGGCATATGGACAATGCAAGTTCAAACATAACAGGGCATACCTAACATGGATTCTAGGTTACAAACCAAACACAAATCATAGAGGCAGCAAAACACCAATGGTACACTATGTATCAAAGATTGGGTGGACAAAGACAAACATGCTTGGGAGAATACCTTAAACTTATCATAGCAGTAAGTTGTATACAACAGGTAAGCATTTAACATGCATTCATCAGTTAAATGTATCAATTCTTAGGCATGTAAACACACAAATCTCAGACAAGTGGTGAAGTGTTGTAAATACATGGTTAGAACAAAAACTTAAACTAGAAAGAATGACAACAAGTTCAGGTTAACTAAAAGCACAAGCATAATTAGTTGTGTATTTTTTAGCAATTCAAACACTTGAACACATAAGTCAAGAAAATGTAGATCATGCCATGGACAACAAGTGCATATCAGAATGTAGCCAAATACAAGGGCATCAAAAGGTAACCTCTATGAAGGAATATGACAAAAGCAATAACACTTAGGTAATCTTGGATACAAATCGTGGCTATGAGCTTAGGTATACATAAGGATCATCCATAAAAAGAGAAAAAACAGAGCCATTTTAATGAAGATAACTTAACAACATTCAGTCAAACATTAAACCACCAACAAAAGTAACAAATAGGTTCATTCACCCTAAAGCTTATGAGCATATCAGAAATACATAGGGAACTAAGATTCATGGATTTCTCATCTCAAAATCACATCCAAGCACATATGACATACAAGTTGGTTAACAAATTTCATCCATCTAATCTTGACAATACAACACCAAAGTGAGACTTGTAAACTTGCAGCCATTCAATGAACAAAAACAAAAGCATTACAACTTAATACAAAAAGCATACATGTATATCTCAACATATCAATAAACAAAATCATCTATTTTATGACATCAAGCCATGAGCAAACAGTCAACATACTCAAGCACATATTAGCAAGCTACATATGTAAAAGAACAACATAATGCATATGACATAATGATATCAAATGAGCATGATTAACAAGAGGGAAAAAGTGTGATACCAAGTGGAGTAATGTCCACTGCACCTTCAAGTGTGCTGAATGCTTTCCTTCTGAGCTAACCAAAGAACTCCAAAGCCACCTTTCACCTTTCTTGCTCGAAACTTAAGAAACTCAGAGATTTGAGTGTTTGTGAAAATTTGTTGGTGAGTTCAAGTGTTGAAGTGAGCTCCTTTTATAGGCTGAGCAAATGGGCCTTGCTTCATTGAGACCAAAGAACAAACACTTGGTATGCTGAGTTAATCACTAGGGTTTACAACGTCTCTTTTCAAATTCAAATATTGGTCCACTCCTTGGAGACAAATGCATTTCTCTGCTGCACAAAACCTCAGAGGTTGCAGGGCCAATTTCACGACTTCGTGCATTGCTTAAGAGCTCCTTATCCGTTGTCATATGAGAGGGTATCAGATGAGGCAAAGATTGGGATTGCGTGGGGGAATCTGCAGGTGAACACAGTCTGTATGCTGAAACAAGTAATTCCTCAAAACAACTTTTAATGAACCAAACCACTGAAAGCTTAAACGGGAAGTGTTTTGGAGAATTCAAAAGCGAGAAAACGCGCCAAGGAATTAGGCTGTAGAAGTGATTTTGGATGAATTGATACGACTTGGCTTTGATTTTCCTCTTCTCTTCTGAAATTCGTAAGTACGACAAAGGAGAAGAACATGTTTTGGTTGTTTTGCTTCCTTGCTAGCCACGCGGCGTCTTCCCATTGGTCAGAGAGGCAAGGTTGAAAAGTCAAAGCACATTGCTTATTTCCCATTGGTCCTCAGCCAAATGAGTTTCATTTCCATATAGCTTGTAACATATTTTTGTCACGATGGGCCTATTGTAATGGGCTTGAAGATCAAATATTAGAATTGGTTTTCTCTTCTTTTTGTTATATAAGAAATGGTTAGAAAAATAAATAATAGGTGAAATTGGTAATTGAATGGTCATGGTTTAGGAGAAAATAGATATTGGCAAATAGAGACATTGGATAAAATTTGGTTAATAAAGGACTATTGAGATTGGTTTGGAATTAAGGGTGACAATTGAGGGTGAATAAAATGGATAAAAATTTGTTATGGAGAGGATCATGGGGAGGGTTATGGAGATATCTCTTTGAAATGAGAGACTTGCTTGATTCAATGCTCCATCCAAAATCTTGATTAATCACCTCTTGAACCTTCTTAAGATAAACCTGATTCACAAATGAAACAAACACAAACAAAACCTGGCAAAAGGGTTAGCTATGTGTCATACCCCAAATTTTTCATACCTGTGTATATTTTCATCTGTACATCCATCCACTAACCATTATTCAGAAAACCCAAAAATATGTCATTTCCATATTCATTTTCTTTTTGCCTTTGTCTAAACTCCAGTTGACGCAAAGATATCAAGACAGGAGTGTGCGTTGAAGATCATTTGGTTTTGACCTAAATTCTACTTTCAAGATCAAAGTCGTGGTGTGCAATTTAAGTGATGTGTCTGAGCTTCTAATTAGAGTTTGCGTCAATTCAAGTCAGTTGGTGTCAGGGTCAAGTTGTCAAGTTCATAGTGCTTCATGGTCTATTTCACTTTTCAATTAGTGTTTCTAGATGAAATTATTAGAGGTGTATTGTGCATTTTGGGTCCATTTACCAATTCTAAGGCCCATTTCTTTAAACCATATCCACATGTCCACTTATTTATTCATATCACAAATCTCCTTTTATACCGATAAATCCGTATACACATTTTAACCATTCTCTCTAAATAATTCTCAATTCTAAAAAAAATCATATACAAAAATTCCAAACCATTACTACATACAATAAAGGCCCATATTTTTTTTTTATATATATAGTCCACATGAATTCAAAATTACAAAACCCATCTCTACAAAATCCACTCATTATTTTCTCCATAAACCATTATCAAGAAAGAAAAAAAACCAAAATAACCAATAAGTCCATTACATAAAAAAGGTCAAAAAAAAAAAAAAGAAGAATGTTGAATCAATGATATGACCTACCAAACATTGTGCAGCCATGAACTTTCCAAAATTTGCAGCCTTGACACAACCATCAACATGCGCAATAACCCAATGAATTTCCAAGACTAGCAAGCTTCACATCACACAACCTGGCCAAGCAATCACACTGCAGACGCAACACCACACCGTCCATCTAATCATGATCCGTGATCCACACAAGCCATTTTACAAATCTGTACCTTCAACACACTGATTCCCCTGTACAATTTCCATTTGCAGCCAACATCATAAACCTGCAGCGACACAATTCACAACCAATATTCACTCAGCCAACATTTCAAGCCATGAATACAAACTCAGCCATGACAAATACGCAACAAACGGTACGGAAAAGCAGCGCATCACAAATTGTCACACAACAAACGTCCAAAACCTGTACGAAAACCGTTTCATAAATTTAGCTAGCAACAACAACAACGCGTGACCATAACTTTCTCTCTAAGTTTTTTCTCAAATTCTCCATTTCACCCTTCAGTTCCCTCTATATAATGAATCACAATCCCTCATCCTTGGAAGCCCTAGCCGCCACGACCCCACTCACTCACAAAATTTCATTCCACCAGCTTCTTCTTACAATAACCCTTCACACAAAACAAACCTGCAAAAAGAATTCACAGAACCGAAACTTCAATTGACAGAAAACTCTCTCCACCTTTCCACACAATCACGTACAACAAAATTTTCCTTCTTTCCCTCATCTTCAGCGAACCAACAATAACACCATGAACCCTCCTTTTTAAACCTGAATCAAATTAAACCTTGAACTCCTCTCTTCCACATAACCTTCAATTTCATCACCCTCATTCTCCAAATTCCCTCCGTCTCCGCCGTGAATCCACCACAAAAACACAACAAACCCTTTCGACCGCCGTTACCTAAACCTCTCTTCTCTTCAAACCCAGTCACCATCTTCATCCAATCTCAATCCCATTCATAACTTAGAAATCAAATCCAGATCAGAAATAGAACAAGCAGAAGTGAGAAGAAGAAGAAGATTCTGAGTCGCACAAAACCGAATCACAAACCTGAAACGATTTGCATCGCAATGAGAGATTGAAAGTGAGAAACGGGATCGAGCGAGCACGAGGCAAAGGGGAACCGAATCGGAGACAAAAATGAGACACATAAGGTTGTAAAGAGACGCTCCTTAATTGTTCTGTGTTCGATCTGTGATGCTTCATGTTTGTTCAATGGAAAGGGATGATGATGGTAATCGAGCAAGACGCCATGGTTGATGATTGTTTCGTTTATGATTTTTGATGTTGATTTCCCCATTTCGATTTATTTTCATGGATAATGTGTTGGGTCGGTGGGTTTCATGACCCATTATTGTTGCTTTTAATCTATTTAAATCCACCCTTTTTTATTCTTCTCATCCAGTTTTTTAAGAGAGTGGATGACGGGCTTTGATAAGCCCAAAGGATTCCACATTCCTGTTCTTTCACCCATTTTCTAAATGCCCCTTTTCTTTCTTTAAGGTTTTTTTTAATTTAGTTTAGTATGTTCTTAAAAATAGCAATTACTAACATGTTGCTATTAATTTTATTAAACCTTATTTTGATTTTGATTTCAGTTTTAATTTATTTTGGGCCAATGATCTAACAATACTCATGGTTTAATTGGTTTTTTCAAACCAATGGAATTTTGATATATATGAGGCCTATTTATTTTTTATTTCAATGTGTTTCATTATTTTATTTTTATTCATTTATGTTGGGTCAATGAAAACCAAACATCGACGATTTGTTGATTTCTCGACTTAATCTCGATAAAGGTGAGACCCTTATTCTTTTTCCTATACCTTTTCGATTTATTTTCATTTTTGTCATTTATTCATTAGTTTTATCTATTGTTGGGTCAATGAAAACCACACATCAACGATTTATCGATTTCTCGATTAAATCTTGATAAAGGTGAGACCTTTATTCTTTTTCCTATTTATTTTGATTTTATTTCATTTTTATCTTTTTTATTCATTTTGGGTCCATGAAAACTAAATATCGATTGATTTATCGATTTCTCGATTGAATCTCGATAAAGGTGAAACCTTCATTCTTTGTATTCATATTTTCGATTTAATTTCTTAATTGTCACTTTATATTTCTTTTATTTTCACTTTTGGTCAATGAAAGTCAAAAGTCGTCGATTATCAATTTATCGATTAAATCGTGATTAAGACGAGACCAACTTAATTTTATGTTAATACTATCTCTTGTCCATTTTATCTTGATTATCTTTGTTCATGTTATTCTTATTCATTTTGTCCATATCATATCCATATTCATATTTATCTAACCATTTTCATTTGTTCATACTTTAATAAAAAAACACTAAAAATATCGAAACCCTAAAACAATAATTTGATGGACTGTTAGTTACTATGCTTCGCTTGGAGATTTGGTCCGAGGCTTAGTTTAGGACACTTCGCACACACACGGCTTTCTCTTGGGCTACCTTACAATGAGACCCTTTATTTCATGTCATCCCTTGTACTTTACGTGTACCCCGCTCCCCACTCCGATGTACGCATTTAGTTTTCTTTTGATTGTGGTTTGTTTACTAGGAGCACCCCTAGGGACTAGCATAGACAACCCATTTTCAAACTAATTCTCGATTCGTCGTCGAGCCATTTTCAAACCAACCCATTTCCAACCAAATTCTTGATTCGTCGTCGAGCCCATTTTCAAATCAACCTCTAACCAAATCCTTTTCCAAACCAAACTCTTTTCATAACAAATAAACCCTTGATCCGACGTCAAGCGGATTTTCATAATCAAACTTCAAAAACAACTAACAACTATCGAAACTTTTTCAAGGTGAAAAATGGGGGTTCAAGTCTTTGATCTCTCTTCGATTGTTTGGGTACGAGTTCTCTTACTCGTGTGTGAGCAATTGACGCCTATTCTTTTAACAAATTAAATCCTTTTCAAAATAACCAAGCGCATACAATAAACCCTTGATCCCACGTCAAGCGGATTTTCATAATCAAACCTCAAAATGACTAACAACTATCGTGATTCTTTTTCAAGGTGAAAAATGGGGGTTCAAGTCTTTGATTTTCCTTCGATTGTTTGGGTGCGAGTTCTCTTACTCGTGTGTGAGCAATTGACGCCTCTTTTAAAATCAACCAACTCCCTTGTTTCGTGGGCTGTCATACCCCAAATTTTGACCACCAAGATTTCCCATCATTGTGAAACTCATCATAACAATATGGATGTACCATCATACTTCATCAGTTTCCCCAAAGATGGGTGAGCATCCACTACAATCAGACTTAGGGTTTCAAGCCCTCTCAGAGCTTTTAGGCAAAGGATCAATCAAGGAATGACATGATCTTCAACTTGTCTAACCTCTCAAACATCCATAATGGATTAAAAGGACTCCCACTTCAAGGATTAAGCACAGGGCTGCTCCCTTCTAGGTGGATCAAGTCTCAAGATCGACAGTGTCACCAAATTAGGGTTTTGGTCGACCAGGGCCTCCAGATGGAAAATTTTCATCTGGGCACAAGCCAATTATCCAAAACACAACCTAATATACTCCATGGAACCTCATGGACCCAATCATCAAGTCAATTTTGCCTCAGGGGATGCATTCATAAAAAATCAGGAATTAGGGTTTCTTGACCTAATTCACCCCTAAGTTGACTTTTAGGGCAAGTCATGAGCCAAGACCTCAAGATAGGGTTTGAGGGTCTCTAATGAACTATATTAATCCATTTGGAACAATGGATTAATCCAAGAAGCTTGAGCAACAAGTCTTAATTTCATCTGCACCACAATTAGGGTTTCGCGAGGAAAGTCAACTGTAACTTTGACTTTTGACCAGGACATGCTCCCAAGCCCTAATACATGATTCAATATACCCTATGACACCCATGGAACATGTCCATCAAGTTTGATTTAGGTCAAGGACATGATTTCATGAAGAATTACACAATTTGGAATTCATCTGATAAAAAGTCAACTGTGCACAAAAGTCAACTTTGACTTTTTGAGATTTTTCACCAAAATGGATTTTTAACCCTAAAATGATGTTAATGTATGATTTGAATCATCATTCATCAAGAAAAATAAAAGAAAGTGGGATAACTTGTAAAAGGGGTAACCATAAAAACTTAGAAAAATTTCTAAGTTATGGAAAAAGTGACACTAATGTGCCAACTTTGGAGGATCATAACTCCTAAACCACAAGGCAATTGTTCCCCATTCAAAGCTTTATTTGTAGATCTCATTGCCCTCTACAAAAGCTTCATACTGACCTATGTCCAAATTCCTCATGGATTTTGAGTTATGGAGTGATCAAAATCAAGAAAAGTCACTTTGTTCCAACACTTAGTGAAAATTTCACTAAGTCGGATTTTACCTTACTTTTTGCCAAATGTAGGGAGATTTTTCACTGGGATTCAAAAGAGATCAAAACCAAACATGTTCAAACAGTTGTTGTATCATGTAAGGGCTTTCCAAAATGGCCAAGAACATTACCAAATTCAATTTGAGTCATAAGATATGACATTGGCAAGTTGCCTTGCTGAAATCTGCCAAGGCAAGGCAGATTTTTACACTTTTGGTCGATTTGCCAAAATCAGCCAAATCCAAATGCTCCTATCCACTTGGACACCTCTGAGGATTGAATCTAAAGGGGATAATCACTGAGCCAAGCCTCCAAAGTCTTTGGAACAAGAAATAGCATGTTGAACCTAGAATTGCCAAAATAGGGACAAGACTCCAATTTTGGATTGGAGCATTCAATGGAAGCATCAAGGTGGCATGGACTGAGCCATTCTCAACTGAATTCAGTCAAGACTTATCCAAGACCAAGGGGACCAGCAGCCTGTGCCCTAACCTCTAGTCAATGGCTAGAGGAGACTTGGATTTTCATTTTCCAACATTGGCCAAACCTACTCAGCAGTTGCCATTCACTATTCCTTACAAAACAAACTTGCTCTACTATAAATAGAGCTCAATTGTGATCAGTTTGAGTACACCAAAGCCATCAAACAGATGCTTTCCTCAAAATCTCTTCTTTCACTCCAATTTTGCCTTCTAAGGCAAGTCACTATCGGGTTTTGAGTTTGAGAGCTTTTCCAATCAAACCAATCACACACACACCTCACATACATCATATAGAAGTGATCCAAACACTCACATAACATCTGGAACATAGATTTCACAAAATCACCAGCCAATTGCTCAAGTTCTTGACAGATTTGCAGTTGGGGTACCATCTCAAGTTCCAGATAATTTCAATCCATTCCAAGCATTCATACACACTCCATGGCACCTAGGGAAGCTATCCAGATCATTGGAATCTAGCTGTAACACCTCCAACACAAATCACGATCACCAGCTGCAAGTGGTAAGCATGAGCTCTTCTAACTCTATGATCCATGCAATTTTTGCTGCACAATAATTTGGCCATATGTTCATAATCATGCATGGAATGTTCCCCCTCAATTAATTGCATTGTTTGAATCATGTATAAAAAATCCTAGCCTTCATGCAGAAATTAGGGTTCTTGAGGATTTTTCATGATTTCTTGTTATATGTTTAATTTAAATGAAATTAAATACCATAGACGTGACCGTGAGGTTGAAACGAGTTGATTGGTATGTGGATTGCATGATATGATTAAGTATTCAGTGAGATTGGAGAGAAAATGTAAATCTGGGCAAAACTGAAAAACGCGCGTGTTCTTGCCTTTGTTCTTGGCGCCATTTTCCAATATTTGAATATTTGAATTTTGTGATTTTATTTAATTGATTCAAAAATTAATTTCTCTCTGAGTTTTAATGATTTTGAGTTGATTCTTTTTTTAATAATTCACAAAAATGTTAAAATATTTTATTTTCCCAAAAAAATCCCAAAAATATTATTTATTTTGTATAATTGATATTTTTACAAAGAATTAATGTTTTAATTATTTTTAACATTTAAAATATTTTTTCCACCTTGATTTTGCAACTTTTAATGCCTTCTAATTATTTTGTAGGTCAATACTTAATTTTTGAAGCATTAATCCAAGATCACAATTTGTTTTCCATATGTTAAACAATTTTGATCATTTTAATTGAATTTTTATTCAATTAAATACATTTTTGAAAATAAATTAGGGTTTTTGGATTAATTCAACCCTCATAAATCGTTTTCAAAACACTTTGGGCCTCTAATAGAGTGTAAGACCCAATCCTTTTTTGACCAAATCATTTTTGGGCCTCAGTGCATTGTATAAGTCCCGATACCGTAAAAAACAAACGGCGCGATCGTCGCGTTTTGAAAAATAACAATTGGGCCTCTCCTTGAGCTATAAGACCCATTCAAAACTTTTGGGCCTCTATTAGAGTGTAAGACCCAACCCCCTTTTAACCAAAAACAACTTTGGGCCTCACTTATTGTATAAGTCCCTCCGCGTTAAAAGAAAATCTCGGCGCGATCGCCATTTTAAACGAAAAATCAATTGGGCCTACCCTCGTGTTATAAGCCCCACTCTTTTTCTTTAAACCTTTTGGGCCTCTTGAGAGAGTGTAAGACCCATCCCTTTGTACAAAAAATAATTTTTGGGCCTCAGTCACTTGTACAAGTTCCTCTGTACAAAATTCAAACAGTACGCTCACTGATAAAACCCTGGGCCTCTCATTGAGCTGTAAGCCCCAAATCTTTCTTTTTCAAAGCACTTTCTCCTTTGATTTTGAATATACTGTTGTTTTCAATTTTTCTTTGTTGAACAACAAACCAAACAGCATGGAAGCTCTACAACCGAGTAAGTGTTTATCCGCTTTCATTTACCGCTTTCATATACATATAACTGTATTGTGGGGCTGTTTCGCTGTAAGTCTTCTTTCATAAACTCATATCAACTGTGTAATAATAGTATAGATATTTAGAGTTTCCCCGACAACTACGTCTAGAACTAGGAAAAGCCGTTTCTTTTATTCGTAGAAATAGACAACTAGATCCCCAATAGGATCACTAGATACAGTCTTCTCTTCGGCTGTCCTCATTAGGAATTGTCAAGAAACTCTACTCCCAGAGATGAATGTATTCTCCGTGAATGGCATCTTTGAGTTTCTTCCAAATTTTCAAACTTTCCGGGCTTGATCTATTCCTCGTGAATAGCCTGTCTTGAATTTCTCGGGGTTTGGGGACCCACGGGCTTCTTAAAAGCATCGGCCTCCTCTTGGGTATTGTACAAGGACCCACGGGCTTCCTAAAAGCAACCCCGCCTCTCTTGGGCTTAGTATAAGGACCTCTTGGCTTCTTAGAAGTATTCACAGCCTCCTCTTAGGCTTCTTATAATGATCTCTTCCTCCGGGAATGATAGCCTCCTCTTGGGCTTCGTACAAGGACCCGTCAGCTTCTTAAAAGTTTCCAGCCTCCTCTTGGGCTTCGTACAAATTGTCCCGACGACCTCCTAGAGGTATAGGAACATAACTTAGTCATCTGCATAGAACAATCCTTTCAAAGAGTCTACTACTGTTTCTCAAAGCATAGTACAAAAGATGAAACTCTAGACACGGACAGTCTAATATCCTTGAGTCTCAAAGACATTCTCAAGTGACCCCTTCGTTAAATAGGAAGGAAACCCGTAGACTCGGACAGTCTCAATACCCTTTGAATTTCCCGTTTCCTCAAAGACAAGGAAATAACCCTGATCCTCGAATCAAATCCTTGAGTACAACATTGCTCATATAAGAACTGATTTTCTCTTTAAATCAGTATACTGGACCTGTCACTCAATTGAATCAGTAACAATAGCCTCCTCTTGGGATTTGTACAATGATCCTCCCCAGCGGAGTCAAACAACGTTTAGCCTCTCTCTCGGGCTTTGTACGAGACACATAAGAGACTCCCTCGTTGAGTCAATCACCCTTTCGCCTCCATCTCGGGCTTTATACGAGATACAAAAAGGTTATTATTGAGACAAACAAATTATAGCCTCCATCTCGGGCTTTATACGAGATACCAAAAGACTCTATCGTCGAGTCACTTCCCTTTTAGCCTCTCTCTCGGGCTTTGTACGAGACACATATTAGCCTCCTCTTAGGCTTTGTATAAGAAAACCACTGGTTGATCCAATCAACCTTTTAGCATCAAAGTTGTGCCTCGTTCACAGTACACAAACATCAACAACTCCTTCCCCTTCATCTAATCGATGTAAGCGGCAAGCCTCTGGATCATCTACATCCATGCCACTGTCCCTCTTTTAGCATGAGAAATTCCTAAGGAAAGATAGCATTGCTCTACACTGAGTTAAAGTCTTCTCCTTCAGGTTGAAAACCTCTTATAAAGGAAATTATGGCATTGCTGGATTCACATATCCCAGTTAAAGTAATTCTCCTTTACAAACAGTTGTGACATACAACCCCCTCTTTAGAGATGACAAATTCTCTCTAAAGTCAACACCCTTTAGCTTCATATCTTAGGCTTTGAACAAGATACAAATAGACTCTTTAGCTTCATATCTTGGGCTTTGAACAAGATACAAACTACCTTTCGCTTCACGTCTTGGGCTTTGAACAAGACACCAAATACCATTTCCTCCCATAGAATAGGAGGAACTACGAATGCTCTGATTTCCCCGTTTCGGTAAACGGGAATACGTAGGCATAAGATCGAAAGAAAAGATCTTAGCGAGCACACTAAACAAAAACCCAAAATCCCATACTTTCATATATCCGTCCTAATATCTAAACCTCCCACCAATTAACCGAACACCACTTTTAAAAAAATAAACCTAATAGAGACCCCGAATCTTTGTAGCATCTGTAACCTAACAGACCGTTGTTTAACCTCTGTTTGCAAGCAGGGTTAATTTGAGACATCTATTTCCCTTCCTTCATCAGCTTTAATAGGATAAAAAATGAATCGAGCTGTAGACACCAAAGAGCGATAGCGCTTCGCAACCGCGTCCAAAATCGCTCGCTACAGAAAAATGGCGACTTCACTGGGGACATGGCGACTCTGCTGGGGACGTGTCATTAGGATCTATCTCACCTCTATAGCGAGATCTTGTTCTCTTCCCATCTTTTAGGTGGGAAACTTTAAAAGTGGCGCCCACCGTGGGGCATCTTCTAACCTTTTTTCTCCTCTCTTGTGTAAAAACCACAGATTGGGGCTTCCGCTGGGCAACCCATTTTCTGTGAGGAACTTAGGATTCCTAGTTTTAAAAGGTCTAGGATGATTAGGACGAATATATATACTGCTTTTCCTAATTGCTATACCTGTTTATTTTTCTGCTAATGGGAATGCGTGTGATGCCGCATGCGGAAAGATTGAGTATACACTTAAGATAAGTGATGGCAACGAGGTCGACCATCAACCTCAGTGGAGGCTGACCAATGCAACTCATTCCCTCTCATAGGCAATGGGCCGATTGTGATGTCTAAGAAGCTGAGGAGCCAACCCTTTTGTAGTGCGGAAGCTATCGGAAATAGTTGTCACGCGATACTACCCTCATTTGAGGCTGGTGATCTATTCTCGGTGAATGGCACTTACTCTAAGATTGCTCTACAACTCGCTGGCGATCCGCTTGTTGTTTTGCTTTCCTGGGAGGAGCTGATGATAATGAGTACAGGTACAAAAATCACCCTAGTATAAACCTTTGGGGATGGGTAGAGCCTTGACTTCATGACAACGACCCTTTGACCCCATGTTTTTTCTATGTTTTTGTGTGATGCATTCATGCATTCATTTAAAAAACAAACATTAAAACATTAAAAAAAATTTCTCTTCTAGTCTCTCTATTTTTCAAATTAAACTAAGACTATGATTGCAAATATCAGAGAAAAGGATTGTGCTAATGGATTTCGGTAAAAGGAGAACTCATACGTACACCTTCAAGGTTCCAAAACTAGAGGATTTAAGAGGTTTAGCGAGGATGATCACAAACCAAGAGACTTTCAGAGCCAAGTACGGAGGTTTACTCCCTCTGTTAAGGGTCCATGTGATTGAGGGAATCATGGATGCGTTCATCCAGTTCTACGATCCGGTCTATCACTGTTTCACATTCCCGGATTACCAGCTCACACCAACGCTGGAGGAGTATTCTCATCTGATTGATCTACACATTACAGATCAAGCTCCGTTTTCTGGACTGGAAGAAATTCCAAAGAATCAGACCATTGCAAGAGCAATTCATTTGGACGAGTCTGAGGTCAGGACTCACATAACCACTAAGGGTGGCATCCAAGGTTTTCCAGCTCAGTTCTTGACAAAGAAATCCCTGTACTTCACCAGTATCGGGAACGTGACTGCTTTCGAGAGCATCTTTGTCTTGCTCACCTACGGGTTATTTTTGTTTCCCAACATCAATAACTTCGTCGACATTAACTCTATTAAGGTTTTTCTCATTGGAAACCCTGTGCCGACTTTGCTCACAGATGCGTATCATTCTGTACACTTGGGAAATTTGTACAGTGGAGGGGAGATCACATGCTGTGTACCTCTGCTTTATAAATGGTTTATCTCACACTTACCCAAGTCTGCTGCTTTCTGGGATCATAAGAGTGCCTTGCGTTGGTCGCAGAAAATCATGTCTCTCACAAACTCTGATATAGATTAGTGTAATAGGATTTATGATGGAATCAGGATCATTGACCATTGTGGAAACTTCCCCAACGTACCCCTTATAGGAACTAAGGGAGGAATCAACTACCATCTAGTTCTCGTTCGTCGTCAATTTGGATACCCGATGAGGCATATTTCGCGGAATGCTCATCTGGAAGGTCTTTTCTTCAAAGAAGGAGAAAACGACAGAGCACTAAAGACGGAAATAGTGCTCGCTTGGAAACACGTTCATAAGAAAGGACGGGAGTCTCTAGGAAAACCGGACTGTATCTCGGTGGAGCCTTATCTCCACTGGGTGCAAACTAGAGCTCTCAAGCTAAATATGCCTTATCCTCGTTACGGAATTCTTCCGCCGAGGGAATCTGTCATGTACTTCATGACGGAAACTGAAAAGCTCCAGGTTACTCTCAACAAAGTTCAACGGGAGAGAAGGTCTTGGAAGAACAAGTACCATACCCTAAACGTGGAGTGCATCAAAATACAGCAACCACTGAAAGAGAAAGATGCTCTGATTGAAATTTTGGAGCAATATGCTGTAGAGAATCAAGATGACCAAAGGAATTTGCTCGCTCCTTTCACCTGGCAAAGGAATGACAACCCGACAACGGCTCAAGAGCCCCGGTCAAAGAAAAGGAAGATACCAGAATCAGCACCTGAGTTCTCTCTGGACCCATTAGCTTAGGTTTCTGTTTCTGCACTTTGTAATCTACTGTATTTTCGTTTCCGCAATCCTTTAAATTTCAATAAAAAGGGGTTTCCCCACTGTTTGATATTTGCAATCTAATTGTCGAAGTTTATTTTGATTAAACCAAAAAACAATTAATATAATCATTGCATTCATCATTCTCACATCGTGTATTCTTCTTACCTACGAATCTCACGTTTGTGTCTTGGTTCTAGAGTCAAACTGTCTCATTCGTATAATACTCGGGCTAATCGTCAGAAAAAGATGGATGATCTTGAGGAAGAAAACAGAGAGTTGAAGTCAGAGATCACCTCAACGCCCATAGTGGAGAAGTATGATCCTAGGTATCAAATGCCGAAAGATCTTCCCTGGGGCATGCGTGTTAACTATATCCCGGAAGGATATGTTCCGCCGATCACTGAAGATCAGGGAATCATAACAGAAGCCGTTGGGCCTGAAGGTTACAAACTTCGGGAAAGCGAAGATGCCAGGGGCATACTGAAGACTCCTGAAGGTTACAAACTTTGGGAAATGCCAAGATTCACTACCGTAGTCACGGTACCACCCCCTGTGGTGCACACTGTCCCGGAAGGACAGATTCCACAGATACCTTCTGGTAAAAAGGAAACTATGTTCGATAGAATGGATGAATTCCAGGAACAGTTCCTGGAAATGCAGAAAGAACTGCAAGCCATCCGCGATCAGGATCTATTTGGAAAGGACGCCGCAAACCTTTGTCTGGTCCCTAATGTGAAAGTTCCGCACAAATTTTAAGTGCCCGACTTTGAAAAGTACAAGGGTAACTCTTGCCCTCAGAGCCATCTGGTGATGTATGCTCGGCGAATATCAGCTTAGACAGAGAATCAGGACCTACTGATTCATTACTTTTAGGATAGTTTAACCGGTGCCGCATTCAAATGGTACATGGGTTTAAACCGTGCTACGATTAGCACATTCAGAGATCTTGGTACTGCCTTCGTCCAACAATACAAATACAATTTGGACATGGCACCAGACAGAGATCAACTCAGATCAATGTCACAAAGGGACAAGGAAACCTTTAAGGAGTATGCTCAAAGGTGGCGTGAAATTGCCGCTCATATTTGTCCACCTCTTGAGGAAAAAGAGATGACAAAGATCTTCTTAAAGACCTTAAGCTCATTTTACTATGACAGAATGGTTGCCAGTGCGCCCAGTGATTTCACCAAGATGGTGGGCATGGGAGTTCGTCTTGAGGAAGCCGTTCGAGAAGGACATTTGGCAAAAGACGCTGGACCATCAAGCAGTACAAAACGATATGGTAGTGCTCTCCCTAAGAAATAAGAGCAGGATATTGGGAATATCTCTCTCGGAAAGCAAAGGCGATGTTATCAACCGGTAGCAGCTGTAACTCCTACTATCAGCCCTGCGCCTATTCCTACGTATCAACCTCAGGTTGCGCAGAGCCAACCTAATCAGCAAATGACACAACAACCTCTTCAGCAGGCTCGTCTTCCATATAACAACAACCGTACAACACGACCATCAGGGTTTGATCCTATACCCATGTTGTACGCAGAACTATTTCCGTTACTACTGGCTAAGGGGCATATCCAGACTAAGTCTCCTCTTAGAGTACCAGAAAATCTGCCTTTTTGGTTTAAGGTGGATCAAACATGCCCTTATCATCAAGGAGGATCAGGGCATAATATAGAGAATTGTCTCAATTTCAAATTTGACGTGCAAAAGCTTGTTAGGAGCGGGCTCTTATCCTTCAAGGATACAAATCCTAATGTTCTCACGAACCCGCTGCCTCAACACGAGAAAGCTGCAGTCAACCTGATTGAGAAAGGATTTAACAATGTCTATCAAATTCACGATGTACTCTCGTTGAGGACCAATTTGGTCAAGATGCATTGTAGACAGAGTGGATATGGCCATGTGCCACCTAATAATTATCACCAGTGTGATGTCTGCTCTAAAAATAATCAAGGATGTTCTGTAGTGCAAGCAGCTCTACAGGAACAGATGGATCTTAGATGGATCCAAGAGCACCGAGTTCGTGGAGTTTATATGGTCTATACGAACTCCAACGTCATTCAAAACCAAGACATATGTGCAATGAATGTCAACTTGGTGGCGATGCACTTAAGGCAAAGCCAGTATCATAATCTGCCACGACATGATTACAGTTCCTGTCTGACTTGCTCGGTAAACAAACAGGGATGCTCTTTCATACAAGAGGCCCTCCAGCGTCAGATGGATCTTGGATGGATCCAAGACTACCATGATAGGAACCCTTATCAGATCAACATGGTTCAGATCTTCGATATTCGCGTGATGAATACCAACCTGGTAGAGTTACATGCTGAGTAGGTCTGACTCGGATTCTTAATATCACACGACTATCAAGGCTGTAAAGCAGGTTGCGAAAACGATCGAGGTTGTACCCTTGTCCGGGAGGCACTTCAGCACTTGTTAAATCATTGGTGGATGCCAATCTACATGGATGAAGATACTCAGCAAATTAGTATCAGTAACGGGAATCCTACTCGGCGTCAGAGTCAGGATGTCCGATCAATGGAAACTAACCTAGCAAGGTTACATTGTATTCAAAGTGGGCGTGGCCAGGTGCCACCACACAACTATGACCGTTGTAGTGTCTGTTCGGAAAGTAACCAAGGGTGTTACCTTGTGAGAGCAGCTCTTCAGGGTCAGGTGGATCGTGGAGAGATTCGCCCATATCCGGGTTCTGGACCCATCAACTGGACGCCGAACTACCTTGCCAGTCAAGTCGAGGAGGTTGCCACGATCTCTGGTCGTCACCAGACCAGGAATGTTTTTTCCATTACCCCTCTGCTTGACGAATCAAGAATTCCCAACCAGGAACAGATCGAGATCACTTATGATAGTCAGAAAAACCAGAAGGTTCCCATAGTCATCTATCTGCCGGGACCACTACCGTATGAATCAACTAAGGCTACCTCTTACAAATACGGTGCAACGACAATTGAAAATGGAAAGGAAATTCCATTACCCTCCGTCGAGAATATTGCAGACATCAGTTGAGTAACACGGAGTGGCAGAATCTTCAACCGAGGAGTTGGAGAACCTAACAAGGAAAAGGAACTTCAGACGGAAGCTCCCGATCCATCAGTCGGTCAATCCAGTGATCCCGACCTTTCAAAAAATAATGATGAGATGCTGAAGCTTATCCAAAGGATTGAATATAACATTGTTGATCAGCTGTTACAGACTCCTTCAAAGATCTCAATATTATCACTGTTACTCAGTTCAGAAGCCCACAGGGAGGCTATACAGAAAGTCTTGGAGCAAGCCTTAATGGAATAGGATGTAACAATCAGACAGTTTGATAGCATTGTCTCTAACATCACTTCCTGCAATAATTTGGGATTTAGTGATGAGGAATTACCCGAAGAGGGTCGCCGTCATAACATGGCGCTCAACATTACAATTAACTGCTAGGACGATGCTTTAGCCAGCGTACTGGTAGACACAGGGTCAGCCCTGAATGTTATGCCGAAGTCCACTTTGATGCAATTATCATTCAAAGGCCCTCCGATGAGAATCAGCGAGGTCGTCGTCAAAGCATTCGACGGATCCAGAAAAGCGGTTATCGGCGAAGTTGATCTTCCCATAACTATCGGTCCTCATACTTTCCAAGTCACTTTCCAGGTCATGGACATCCGGGCAACGTACAGTTGTTTATTAGGAAGACCTTGGATACATCAGGCTGGAGCGGTCACTTCGACCCTCCACCAAAAGCTAAAGTTCGTTCAGAACGATCAACTTGTCACAGTTTGTGGAGAACAGGCCTTGCTCGTGAATAACTTATCATCATCTACTTGTGTAGAACCCGAGGAGGTTATTGGAACTCAGTTCCAAGCACTGTCGGTGAGAAAGGACAATCAATCCCAAGGAGGAACCTCGATTTCCTCATACAATGATGCTATCAAAGCGGTCGAGAGTACCGATACAACCGGATGGGGACAGGTTGTCATTCCTATTGACAATAAAACAAAGAAGGGTCTTGGTTTTTCTGCAACCTGTACCCAGACAGCTGCCAGCGATGGAAGTCTTCATCCCATTCAGAACTTCTTTCACAGTGGAGGTTTTCTTCACCCGGTGTCTCAAGCAGTACATGCAGTACATGCTATCAATGAGGAAGATCCCTCTGACACAGATGAAGAATGGAAGTCCTATCTTAATGAGGACAGTTATATGTCTCAGGAAGAGGTGCCTACGCCATTATGCTATCCCGCACAAAGTCCGAGATTTATACCCAGATCAGACGTCGAAATGATCTACGGGGATTGTGATCCGGAAGGATGTCGTGCTCCGCCAAATTCATTAGAGGAAGATACTCCGATGAAAGACAAATTTGACTACAACTACTATGGCCCAATGGATGGTCTGCTAATGTGGCAGCCTTACCCAGGAAACTTGGGGCAAGAGAGTCAGCCGAACAATGAAAATCAGCTGACCGTCATTGAACAGAATACCTGTGTCCCCACCATGTCATGGGATCAACACTCAGGTCATTCAGAAACTACTCAACATGAAGATGAATTCGCAACGTTTGCAGGACTTGAATTCATCAACTATGCTTTTCCTGAGGTCAACGTCATTGAGAGGGATGACTCCTCCAGTTCGAAAGAAGTGTGGGACACCTTGGGACAACCGAGTGGAAAACACGACTATATGGTCAAGTACACTGCGCCTGAAAGCTCTCGTATGAGCTTCGAAGACATCCAGCCAACTTGATGGGGAGATACAGCTGAGAGCACAAATGCTATGCAAAATGCCACAAAGGAATTCTCCTACGACAATTCTGCCTGGGAGACAGATTCCAACGATCCCGCTCCACCAGAAATCAGCGTCATTTCTAAAGACAAATCAAGGAAGGTACCAGACTTTGTGATTCACCGAGGAGTTCGCCGCCAATGGGTTGCCGTCGAGGTTCCGAAGGTCGTTCGCCAATCTAAGTAATTGTCATCTTTAACCTTTCACCCTGCCCAGGTGAAACGGATGTTTTGATAAGGCTCACTTTCTGTAAATCTCCCTCTTCGCTTCGCCCAAAGCGACAGAGTTTTGTTTTATAGGGCTGTAGTTTCAAGGATCGACTTGTTCATTAATAAAATAATGTCGTTCTGTAATTTCCGCATTAATTGCTGTTTTCTCTTTTTGCTTTTTTAGAAAATGGTAATCCTAAAAAACAATTAAAAATAAAAACAAGTAGTAAAATAAATACACTGCACACACTCGCATTCTCTCTATCTCTTCTAAACACGAATTCTCACGTCATGCAGATTGCTTGTTTTAAACCCCGTTGAAACATACGATCCGATGCCTTCTCCCAACTTTGAGTTCCCGGTATTCGAGGCTGAAGAAGAAAATGACGACAAAATTCCATAAGAGATCTCCCGATTACTCAGACAAGAGGAAAGGTCCATTGAACCTCACAAAGAACCGTTGGAAACGGTAAACTTGGGTTTAGAAAGAGAGAGAAAAGAAATCAGGATTGGGACACTGCTCAATCCAACTGCCAAAGAGAGTTTGATAAAACTTCTCAAAGAATTCCCCGATGTATTCGCTTGGTCCTATCAGGATATGCCAGGGTTGGATACCAGCATCGTGGAACATCGTTTACCGTTAAGATTGGAATGTCCGCCAGTAAAGCAGAAGTTGAGACGCACTCATCCGGACATGGCCATCAAAATCAAAGAGGAGGTACAGAAACAGATCGACGCAGGTTTCCTCGCTACATCAGAATATCCTCAATGGTTAGCCAATATCGTATCTGTTCCGAAAAAGGACGGAAAGGTAAAAATGTGTGTCGATTACAGGGATCTGAACAAGGCTAGTCCAAAGGACGACTTTCCTTTATCACACATTGACATGCTGGTAGACAGTACAACAAAGTTCAAAGTCTTCTCCTTCATGGATGGATTCTCGGGCTATAATCAGATCAAAATGGCGCCGAAAGACATGGAGAAAACTTCATTCATCACCCCATGGGGCACCTTTTGTTACAAGGTAATGCCGTTCGGTTTGAAGAACGCCGGGGCAACCTATCAAAGGGCCATGACTACTCTGTTTCATGACATGTACACAAAGAAATCGAGGTATATGTTGATGATATGATTGCAAAATAAAAAACAGAGAATGAGCACGTTGAACATCTGTCAAAATTGTTCGAACGTTTAAGAAAATTCAAGCTCCGCTTGAATCCTAACAAGTGCACCTTCCGTGTTCGTTCAGGGAAACTGCTAGGGTTCATCGTCAGCCAGAAAGGGATTGAGGTTGATCCTGACAAGGTCAAGGCCATTCGAGAAATGCCTTCTCCGAAAACTGAAAAACAAGTCAGAGGATTCCTGGGACGTTTGAACTACAACTCCAGATTCATATTCCTCATGACCGCGACCTGTGCGCCGATTTTCAAATTACTCAAAAAGAACCAGGATTGCGTTTGGTCAGAAGATTGCCAAACCGCCTTCGGCAGTATCAAGGAATATTTGTTGAATCCTCCGATTCTATCACCTCCAGTGGAAGGAAGACCACTGATCATTTACCTCACAGTCCTAGAGGACTCAGTGGGATGTGTACTTGGCCAACAAGACAAAACCAAACGGAAAGAGTCTGCCATTTACTATCTGAGCAAGAAGTTCACCGACTGCGAGACTCGGTACACGATGCTTGAGAAAACTTGTTGCGCTTTAGCTTGGGCAGCCAAACGTCTTCGCCAATACATGATTCGTCACACTACTTGGTTAATCTCCGAAATGGATCCAATCAAGTATGTCTTTGAAAAGCCTGCTCTCACGGGAAGAATTGCCAGTTGGCAGATGTTATTATCAGAATATGACATAGAGTACCACGCTCAAAAAACCGTTAAAGGAAGTATTTTAGCCGATCATTTGGCTCATCAACCGATTGACGATCAAGAATCAATCGGGTTTGACTTCCCAGACGAAGATGTCATGTATCTAAAAATGAAAGATTGCGATGAATCGTTACCCAATGAAGGGCCAGAACCAGGTTCTCAATGGGGACTTATCTTTGACGGAGCAGTTAATCATTATGGAAACGGAATTGGGACAATCATTGTTACCCCTCAGGGTACCCACATTCCTTTCATCGCTCGACTTACGTTCAAGTGTACAAACAACGAGGCCGAATACGAAGCATGTATCATAGGTCTCGAAGAAGAGAGAGAGAGAGTACGGCTATGATGAACTATACCGTCAAAATCAAACTCTAGAGAACATCATCCTTAATATTAGACAACTCCAGTAAGAGACCAGTCCCCCATTGGAGATGGACGTGTTGGACCCCTAGCCACTCTTAGACAAATTATGGGAAGTGTCTGTCCCTAAAGGATTCAAGCCTCCCTCTTTGCCCAATATTGATGGGCGCAGTAACCCATATGAACATGTTGACTCCATAAACACACAAATAACCATCATCGAAGCGCCTGACTCCCTGAAGTGAAAACTGTTGTCTAGTACCTTAAGGTACACATCCTTGCGATGTTATATGGGTATATTCCAAGCATCCATTACGCCAGCTGTCACATAAAGAAGTCAACCACCATTTAGTTAAACAAACAACATGGTACCTCAGAGTCGTTGAAGGACTGCCTCACATGATTTAATGATGATACCATAAGGTTCATCCCCCCAAACCAAGAAATGT
This sequence comes from Lathyrus tuberosus, assembly GCA_022829125.1. NCBI lineage: Eukaryota > Viridiplantae > Streptophyta > Magnoliopsida > Fabales > Fabaceae > Lathyrus > Lathyrus tuberosus. The sequence continues at coordinate 8,757,583 of JALAZF010000193.1, forward strand.
TCGTGGGGGTGTTCCAAAATGGCCTCAAGGCGGGACACATAAATAATTCTCTCTCCCAAAAGCAAACACTTTCATTGGCGGAAGTGGTTACTAGGGAAAAGTGTTACCTAAAAGGCGTGGAGAGCAACCCCAAGAAAAAAGTGCGAGATGTCAAGGAGTGTTTTCCTAATGTTTAATGTTCACACAACACAGGGAAGAGTAACTACAACTCTCCCATGAAGGAAAAAATTGCATTCAAGGGAGTATGCAAGACGACTGAGAGCTTCACACCTTTGAACACTCATCAAGAACAAATCTGGCGTGAGGTTCTTCATCTACACAACATCCTTACACCTCCATCTCTGAAGGAGACGCGATAGGTCCCGAACCAGGTAGATGGTGAAAGTTCCATAGAGTTAAAAGGAACCACGCCTAAGATTGTTACTAACTCAAGAAAGAGATCGAGAAGCTGATTCACAAGGGACACCTTAAGAAGTATGCCAAGGGAAATTCTTCCCGTGGATCAGACAAATCCAGCTCCCATGAGAGAGATGATGCAGGGATCCCTAGACCCAAAAAAGAAAAAAGGCATCCATAGGCGAGGATAAAAAACTTTGTGTGATCACTGAAGACTTCAAACCTCGCACGAAAAAGATAATGCCTCCAAATTTTCAATACAAACACCACCGCCGCTAACTACAAGTCATGAGTAGGGTAATTCTTCTCATGCATTCTCAACTGCCTCGAAGCATACGCCACGACCTTACCATCTTGCATCAGAACACCACCTAGACCAATCAAAGACGCATCAAAATACACCACAAATGGTTCAGTAGGATTCGACAAAGTCAAAATCGGAGCTGTCGTCAATCTTCTCTTCAACTCATTTAAACTTTCCTCACACCGAATATCCCAAATGAACGCCTGCCCTTTACAAGTCAACTGGGTCAAAGGAAGTACTAGCTTAGAAAAACCTTTAATGAACCTTCGATAATATCCGACCAAACCCAAAAAGCTTCGAATTTCAGTAACAGATCTCGGAGCCTCCCATTGTAGAACTGCTTCTACTTTAGATGGATCCACAACAATACCATTACCTGAAATTACGTGTCCAAGAAAACTCACCTCCGACAACCAAAATTCACACTTGGACAATTTGGCAAAAAGCTTCTTTTCCTTCAAAACCTGCAAAACAATACGCAAATGCTCCACGTGCTCCTCCCGAGACTTAGAATAAATCAATATGTCATCAATAAACGCAACAACAAATCGATCCAAATGCTCGTGAAAAATACGATTCATGTACTCCATAAACACACATGGCGCATTAGAAACCCCGAACGGCATCAGAGAATATTCATAATGACCGTAACGTGTACTAAAAGCCGTCTTCTGAATATCTTCCTCTTTCACCCTAATCTGATGATACCCCGACCTCAAGTCAATCTTACTGAACACACAAGCACCAACCAACTGATCCATCAAATCATCAATTCTCGGAAGAGGATACTTATTCTTAATCGTCACCTTATTCAACTGGCGATAATCAATACATAATCGCGTACTCCCATCTTTCTTTTTCACCAACAAAACTGGAGCACCCAAGGCGACACACTTGGCCTCACAAACCTCTTTTCCAACAATTCATTCAATTGCTTCTTCAACTCAACCAACTCAGATGCCGACATACGATAAGGTGCCATAGAAACAGGTCTAGTACCAGGAACTAGATCTATCTAAAACTCCGCCTCTCTCTCTGGCGGCAAGTCTGAAATATCCTCAGGAAACACTTCCGGAAATTCACATACAACAGGAAACACATCAAGCGACACTTGACTATCCACAGTCAACGACGCAAATAACCCAAACAACTGAGCTTCATCCGCCAAAAGTTTCTTCAACTCTTTGGTAGATAATAAACTTAAATCTTCATCTTCTTCAAGAGAAGGAAACCTTACTAGCTTATGATAACAATCAATAAGAACCCGATTGAATTGCAACCAACTCATTCCCAAAACCACATCTAACCCCTCCAACGGCAAACACACCAAATCCATCTCAAAGTCTTTACCATAAATGGTCAAAGGACAACTTAGACAAACCAAAGAAGTAGTTACTGACCCCATTGCTGGAGTATCAATAACCATCTCTCCTTCCATCAAAGATAACACAAGATTCAAACGCTTAGCGCACTCAGATGAAATAAACGAATGAGTCGCTCCAGTATCAATAATAGAAACTAAAGGCGTACTATTAATAAAATAAGTACCTCTGATCAGACGATCCACATTAGTAGTCTGAGTCCCTGCTAAGGCAAATACTTTCCCACCAGATGGAACTTGCTTCGGTTTCGGACACTTCGTGCTAATATGACCAGGATCACCACAGTTGAAACACTTCGCCACATTCTTCCTTTTGCACTTAGCCGCTACATGTCCTACACCTCCACAATTAGAACACTTCCTCAAATCTTTCTTACATTTGAACTGACGATGTCCCAAATCACCACACCTAAAACACCTTAGAGGACTAGACATACCTCCACCACTTGACCTTCGATCAAAAGTACCCCTTTGTTTACCCTTATCAGCTGGTGTTACATACGGACCACTACGAAACTGTTGCTTCCCTTTCCTGTCGCTCACACTCTTATAGTGAGTGGAACGAGCCTTACTATCCTCTTCATAAATCCTACAACATTCCACCAAATCAGAAAACCTCCTTATCCTTTGATAACTGATTGCCTGCTTAATCTCAGGACGCAATCCGCTCTCATACTTCACACACTTAGAAAACTCTGCAGTCGCTTCAGCATAATGAGGATAAAACTGCACAAGCTCCACAAACTTAGCAGTATAATCAATAACAGACATATTACCTTATTTTAATTCCAAGAACTCAATTTCCTTCTTTCCTCTTACATCTTCGGGAAAATACTTCCTCAGAAACTCCCGGCTAAACAATTCCCAAGTAACTTCTTCATCCCTAGCTTCCAACACCCGACGAGTACTAACCCACCAGTCATCCGCTTCTTCCTGTAACATGTGAGTTCCTAGTCTCACCTTACTGTCCTCATCACAATCTATAACTCGGAAAATCCTTTCAATCTCTTTCAACCAAATCTGTGCACCATCAGGATCATGTCTCCCTTTAAAGACAGGCGGTTTGTTCTTCCTGAACTCATCGTTACCAGCAGCATTAGGTGCACCCTGCACAGCCCGAGCCATTGCTTGCATCGCAGCAGCCAAAGCAGCATCATTCCTACCAACCATATTCTGTTCATTTCCAATAACAGAAACTATGGTTAAACAAACAGCTCACCCCAACGCCACACCGACAAGGACTGACACAACCAGACACGAACTGACATGGACTGGCTCTGATACCACTTAATGTAACACCCCCAATCTATACCCCCAAGCTATTAAAGCGATGAATAAAATTCAAAATTTCATCAGAGTATATTTACACATTCACGGAATAGACCGAGGGGTCGCATCAATTTGAAACAAACATACAACACCTGCTCATAAAGATATGCAACAATTCAGGTAGTAATACACCCATAATTCAGAAACAGAATGAAAGCGGAAAATCCGTAACTGAATCTCATATATATATATATATATATATATATATCATAAAAGTGTATGTGTCATATACAACCATACATGTACAATCCAAAAGATACATATACATAATACAAAATAATCACACTCGATCACCCCGACTACCCGGTGTCACATATCAGAGCCGACCGACAAAAGAATGAAGACCTAAGCTTCACAAAAAGACCTCCAACAACTCTAATCTGCAATGCCTCATAGAGCATTATAAAACAGCAGAAGGGTGAGAAACACAATCATAATACAGTTGCATATAATTATATATCAACACAGAAATGCACAAGTAAAACATTCTCACAACAAATGCACCACAATCAAATACAACACAACACAGTACAATTCCCAGGTGTCCAATACTAATGCACATCAGTCATACACAATACACTCATCATCAGTACCATTATACATATTCCATCTCATCAATCACATTCACAATTCCATACACAATTAATCCATGATTTATGCAAATGCACAGAGACCGACACAACGACTCTATGCAATGCATATGCGGTACCGACTTCCAACATTTCTCATCACTAGTTCACTCAGGAACTCTGCTGGAACCATCGCTCATTACTTAGTGTAACTCCCCTTCGGGCATACGATGTTCCCCGTCGCTCACACCCCACATGGGCACACGACGTTTATGGGTCGCTCACACCCCACACGGGCACACGACCCGATCGCTCACACCCCACATGGGCACACGATCGTCTATAATCATCGCTTTCGGTCCTCTTATTTTTAAGGCGCATGATCCGATCAGATCGCTTTCAGTCCTCTTATTTTTAAGGCGCACGATGTTATAGCGGATTCCCTCTGGAATCAATCCATCGCTCATGATGTCACAAGAATGCATATCACGATGCTTGGCATACAATGACTCATGACATTTAAAATACACACATATACACATCCATAATCATGCATATATCATCAATTACCACACATTGCATTTTCTTGCCCTAAGGCCACCAATCATCATCACAATATGTATTTCATGCAATTTCATCACACAACAGTACACGGTCATACAATATCCGCACCAACAGCATATTGCATAATAACACGTCAAATGCACATCATTAAAACGGTAAAAGTCAACAAACAACACATTCCAAATTCCTGACATAATTAAATTGGCCAACAATCTCCAAACCATTGTAATAAGAAAGAACAACTCAAAAGCTTTCTAACGCACCCAACCACGGCCCAATCCGACTTACGGATCAAAAGTTATGAAGTTTCAAAGAAAAGAATTTATTGAGAAATAGTCAGATTCGCCTGGCGACTTAGGATTTCGCCTGGCGGATCCCCATTCACCAGCACTTCGGCTGGCGAACTACAAAATTAGAAAAACCCCAAAAGTTACAGAAGCTACCCCAATTCTGTCTTTCCGATTTCGCCTGGCGAATCCCCCTTCGCCAGTACTTCGCCTGACGAACGAGTGGCGACACTTAATTCGCCCGACGAATCCCAAATTCGCCTGGCGAATCACACCAGAACCAGAAAAATTCTGTTACGGGTTACATTGATCCAAAACCCCAAAAATCTCATTTTTCATTCCAAAATCAATTCCAACAGCAAAACAATTATCAACAATGACTCATAAACACATTGTGATTATACAACGCAAATTATATCGATTTTCGACTGCGAAAACATCGATTTCTACTCGTTTACTCGTTTTCGACCTAAAACCGAAAACTATGGAAAAAGCAAGACAACATGCACACACACACATACATAATCATACACAATGATAAGATAATCGAGTTTCGCACCCTTACCCGATTTAATCGTGTTTGATAAAGTCGGGAGATTGATTTCTTGATTTCCAAGTTTTCTCTCTTTTCTTCTCTTCTTCTCTTTTCTTTCCCTTTTCCTTCTTCTCTTTTTCTTTCTCTCTATTTTTCTCTCTTTCTATTTCTATTATATCATAACTTAACAAAATAAAGCAAAATGACCCGAAATACCCCTACACTCAAATATCTCGCAAACGCTCCCAAAACGCTATAAAATATAATCACGATGAAAAATAACATATTTTCACATAAAATTCAGAAATAAAATAATATAATAATAAAATAATAAAAAACGACTCAATTAATTAAAAAGACAAAACTGACAAAACTGACTGGGGCGTTACATTCTTTAGCGTCGTGCTGCATGGTCGGCCAGTAGTATCCTGCTCGAAGGGCCATTCGGGCAAGGGACCTTCCGCCGAGATGTTGGGCTTTGATTCCCTCGTGGATTTCGCGCAAGATGTGTGCAACCATTTCTTCCTCGACACACTTGAGCAGCGGAATGGAGAATCCTCGCCTGTAGAGTTTATCTTCGACCAGGACGTAGGAGCAAGCTCTTCGCCTAACTACGCTGGTCTCTTTTGGGTCGGACGGAAGTTCGTCTTTAGCGAGATAGTTGTAAACAGGGGTCATCCAGCAGTTGTTGTCGCCGATCACCTGTACGTCGAGGGTCGGGGAGGCCTTCTCGATACTGGGTTGAGGAAGTACCTCCTGTATGACGGACTTGTTTCCGCCTTTCTTCTTTGTGCTAGCTAGTTTGGATAGAACGTCTGCCCGGACATTATGTTAGCGGGGAACATGTTTCACTTCTACTGTTGTTAACTTCCCCATTTCCTTTTTGACAAGGGCTAAGTATTTGGTCAGGTTATCATTTTTGGCTTGATATTCTCCTCGGACCTGAAGGGCCACGAGTTATGAATCTGTGCAAATGACGATTTCTTCTGCGCCCAGGTCCTAGGCTAGACGTAACCCCGCGAGGAAGGCCTCGTATTCAGCCTGGTTGTTAGAGTTTGGGAAGGACAGGGTGAGTGATACTTCAACGATGATTCCTTCATTGCTTTCCAGTATAATGCCCGCGCCGCTCCCTGCCGAGCTGGAGGCACCGTCCACAAAAATGGTCCATTTGCGCGCTTCGCTCGCGGGGGAGTCTGCGAATGTCATTTCTGCGACGAAGTCGGCCAGAGCTTGGGCCTTGAGGGCTTTCCTACTTTCATATTGGATATCAAATTCGGATAGTTCAACCGACCATTTGAGCATTCGACCGGCCATGTTTGTCCGTCCCAACAGCTGCTTTATGGGTTGATCTGTTTGAACCACGATCGTGTGGGCCAGGAAGTAGTGTCTTAATATTCTGGCTGCGTTGATGAGGGCTAGAGCCACCTTCTCTATCTGTTGGTATCTTAACTCTGGTCCTTGCAGTGTTTTGCTTGTGAAATATATAGGCTTCTGTCCATCAGGAGTCTCACGGATGAGAGCGACGCTCACTGCTTCGGTTGCTACGGCAAAGTACAGGTACAAAGTTTCGCCATTGTCCGGGTGAGAGAGGACTGGTGGCTCTGAGAGCGCCCGTTTTAGATGGAGAAGAGCCTTGTCGCATTCCTCGGTCCATTCGAACGCTGCCTCCTTGCGGATGAGTGTGAAGAATGGCAGGGCGTACTGGGCAGATTTGGCCACGAAACGAGATAGTGACGCGAGCATCCCGTTGAGGGACTGGATGAATTTCTTTGACTTGTGCGTTGGAAAATCGGAGAATTCTTGGTACTTATCGGGATTGGCCTCGATTCCCCGCTCTGTTAAATAGAAGCCGAGGAACTTTCCTGCCCAGACACCGAACGTGCACTTCTCCGGGTTGAAACACATTTTGTATTTTCTGGCCTGTTCGAAGACCTTCCTTAAATGGGCAGTATGATCGGTTTCCTCATGGGATTTTACGATCATGTCGTCCATATAGACTTCGAGCATCTCGCCTATTTCTCCCCGGAAGACTTTGTTCATCATTCTTTGATAGGTCGCTCCGGCGTTCTTCAGGCCGAAGGGCTTTATGTTGTAGTAATAATTGCCCGATTCGGTCATGAAGGCCGTGTATTTTTTGTCGGTCATCGCCATTGGAATTTGATTATAGCCTGAGTAGGCGTCCATGAACGATAAAAGTTTAAAACCGGCAGAATTATCAACAAGTTTATCAATATTGGGGAGGGGATAGGCATCCTTCGGGCATGCCTTATTAAGATCGGTGTAGTCAATGCACATTCGCCATTTTCCATTAGATTTTTTCACGAGTACAACGTTGGATAGCCAAGTGGTGTACTTGGCCTCCGAAATAAATTTGGCCTCGAGGAGGTCCTTTACAGCTTTTTCTGCAGCCTCCGTTTTCTCCAGAGTCTGCTTTCTCCTACGTTGTGCTACGGCCTTGACGACCGGGTCAATAGTAAGTTGGTGGCAGGCGACGGACGGGTCCAAGCCGGGCATCTCTGCGGCACTCCAGGCGAAGAGGTCGGCGTTCTCACGGAGGCAGGCTTTGAGCTGCTTCCTCGCGATGTCGGGCAGGTCTGCTCCAATCTTCACTCCCTGCTGAGGGTCGTCACCGAACAGAACGAGCTCGAAGTTGCCATCCAGGATTGGGCGCATCGGATGGGAGCTGCTACTGGATGAGTCGGTTGAAGCTGCTCGGTCCTCCTGTTGGTCCTCCTCGGTGAAGCGGCTGTTGAGGTCGATGGAGTCTACCTGAGGCAGAGGCTTGGCTTCCTCGGAGCTGCTGGGCAAGGCTGGCTTGCTTGATACCTTTGGCCTGGATGCAATGGCGTTGAGCCCCTTTGTGGTTGCTTCGAAACACCGTCGTGCAACTTCAATGTCGCTGTGGAGGGTGGCGACCATCCCTTTTGAAGTGTAATACTTCATCTTGAGGTGGACTGTAGAAGGCACAACTACCAACTCGGCCAGAGTTGGTCTTCCGAATATACACTGGTAAAGCGACGGGCAGTCGATTACCAGAAATTGTACCTTGACGGATCTGGCCGTCTAAGCTGATCCGAAGGTTACGATCAGTTCGACCTATCCCCATGGCTTAGTCACTGATATGTTGAATCCCTATAAATCAGACCCCACATAGGGGGTAAGGTGTGATTCGTCCAGCTGAAGCGTTGAGAACAACTGGGAGTACATGATGTCGACCGAGCTTCCCTGGTCGACGAGGATTCTGTGAACGTCGAAGTTCGCCATTCGGGCTCTGACGAGCAAAGGTATGCTCGAGTTTGGAGACCCCCCGAGGAGCTCTTCCCGATAGAAAGAGATGGGGATAGAGCCCTTCTGGGTCTGATAGAGCGTGATCACCTTATTAGAGCTTGTGTTGATCAGATGCTCGAATTTTCGCTTCACGGAGCCCACCGTGACTTTGTTGAAGTCCCCCGTCGGAGATAAACATGGCGGAGGGAAACGTCTCCCACGGGTTGTGGGCCGCGAAATAAGCATGGGCGCTGAGCCCGTCCGAGACGTAGAAGTCCTCTGGTCGTGATATGGACATAGCGACCTGGATGTTGGCTTCTTCCGAGGAGGGTACTTCTTCCTCTATCTTCTTGGACTCCTGGTCGTCCTGCCGAGGAGTGTCCTTCTTCTTTGCGAACTATTTCAGGTGGACTTCCCTGATTAGTATCTTAATAGCATCCTTCATATGGATACAGTCTTCAGTAGTGTGGCCGTGACTCTTGTGGAAACGGCAGTACTTCAATTTATTCGCGCTGGGTTTAGCCGACAGTTGTTTAGGGAAGCGGACCCCTGTCTGCTTGAATTCTAAATTCGCACACTCAGACAATATCTTCTCCCTAGAGACGGTCAGGGGGTATAGTCGTGGAATCGCCCGGAGGGCCCCTTGTTGTCGCGAGAGTCCCGAGGACGGTCCTCGCGCCTCCTTTCGCCTTGACGAGATGTTGAGGCTTCCTCGCCTTTGGAGGCCCGAGCATTCTCCTGATGGCGTGATGCTCGGACGTTGCTGGCCACAACCTCCTCTTCGTACTGAATGTGCGATTGGGCTTTGAGGAGGAGGGCATCTAGGTTCCTCGGCGGTGCGAGACCGACGGCTTTAGAGAACTCGGAGCCCGGGCGGAGTCCTTGCTCGAGCAGAAACGTTTTCATCTCATCCGTTGTAGGGACCTGTACTGATTCTTTGTTGAACCTCTCGATATAGGCGCGGAGAGGTTCGTCATTCCCTTGGATTATGGCTCTGAGGGAGGCCTCAGTCATGGGGTGACGACGAGAAACTGTGAAATGCCGCCAGAACATTCTGCCCAGTTGCCTCCATGAGGTAATGGGCTCTTCGGGAAGTTGCTTGTACCATGTCATTGCCCCTTTTTGGAGCGTGGTCGGGAATAGCCGGCACTTGATGGTGCCCCGTACGCCACGGTAGTCCAATAGCGCATCGATGTTCTCGATGTGTTCGTCGGGGTCAATAGTCCCGTCGTACGTGCCCAGTGATGGGGGCTTCTCCAGGCCCTTAGGGAGACGGGTAGCCAAGATTTCCTGGGACAATGGGCCGCGAGGCTCATCGTCGCTGTTGGAACTGGTGAATGATGGGGACCGAAGGGTATGCTCGCGGCGGCGGTTCCTTCGTGGAGAAGGTGAGCGGTTCCTTCGAGGAGAAGGTGATCGGGCCCAGCCTTTAGACTTGATCAGGGGTGACTACTTGTTTCTTCGGGTCCTCTTGTGGCCGGGAGAGTGTTGGTTACGTGGGGAAACCTGGTCACGCTTCCGGACGGCGTGAGGGTCAGACTCTTGGCGCAGTCTTCGATCGATATCTCTCAGGGGCTGCGGGCTCCTTGATTGTCGCTGGTTCTTCCTCGGGGGAGGGGATCTTGGACGATTGGACTCTTCTAACACCCCGATCCTTTCGTTCTGCTGCAGGATCAGGGTGTTGGTTTTGTTGATCGCCTCCAGGAGGGCCACCACGGCCGGGTCGGCGTTGGGCAGAACAGGAATGAGCTGGATGTCCAGCGAGGGTTGATCGTTGTTGTGGTCAGCAGGGGTAGGGGAAGGAGAAGCTGTGGCCCCGTTCCTCAGAAAACGGGCATCTCGTAGAAGAGATGATGGGCTGTCAAAGTCAGTCTTGTTGACGGTGAGGACAGTGGTTTGGAGAGCACCTTTGGCGTGATCTTGGGAGGCCATGACGATGATCTTGAAATTTGCTTTGATCTTTGGTTTTCAGGGAAAGAAAGATGGGGAGAACAATGATTCCCATAGACGGCGCCACTGATCGTGAAGGCTGGATCAGATCCTGTAGAAGTGGGCCACCAAGTACGTGTGAGATGCTGGTCGTATGAAGAGGAGGAAGGGGGTGTACCTGCAAGGCACTCCGACGCTCAAGTAAGAAAAAGGTCAGAGAAAATGGGCAAGTACAAAGTATTAGTTCGTAGGGTGAATATTGGATACCTGACCCTCTCAAGCGAGAGGGTTTATATAGAGCCCCCAGAGCGTGGCCAACGGTCCTATTTTCGAGGCGAAATAACCGTTTTCCCGAAGAATAGGTAACTACCCAAACTAGCCGTTATGTCGGGCACAAGCGTAGTTTTGGGCACATGTCCTCAGCTGTTTGGGGAGTGGATAAGTCGTGCATAACGAGCATTGTTTCCGGGGAGGAGCGATGCAGTCCCTTCCCGGTTGGAGGGGCAGAAAGGTAACTTTCCCCCCTTTGTGGATTGGACTTAGGCAATTTGGGTCGTTCTGGAGCAGAAGTGGATTGGGCCATGTCTAACCATTGGTCCAGTCCAGAACAGGTTCAATCAAGAAAAGACTTAGTCATGTCCCGAATAATTGATCTTGAGAGTATCCAATAAACTTGAGAGCTTTAGTAGGTTATGCTCATGAAACCTCCTTATACAAGGAAAATTGAAGTTTAAGGTTGACTTCCAACCAAACAGTAGACAACAGAGTGAAACACTAGGTCTTCCTTACAAACGGGGGATCAAAGTGGTTCAGATAGTCTTTAAGCTTCTAAACAACTGTTGCAAGCTTTTAACATCTACCTAGCCTCACGAACTATAAACCTTGGTTTTACCTCACGAACTATAGTCAATCTTATTTAATTTTTTACCTAATTTTTTATCTATAAATTATACACATGTTCTACACTTTGTCTCATCTAGGGGTGGCAAAACGGGTTGGACCCGTTGGGCCCGCACATTTAACCCACCATTTTTGGCGGGTCAGAGCGAGGTTTTCAACTCAGTGTCTCAGTTGGCCCGCCCCGCCTAACCCACTTTTAAAACGAGCCGAGGGCGGGGCGGGGCAGGTTTTGCCCACGGGCTTTTTGTTAAAAAAATTATTATTTTTTACTTAGAATTAAAACAATATTAACGTGGTATGTAGTAGACATACTTTTAAATCAACCCTCATTTCTTCAAAACCTAATATTCATTTTTCACATAACCACAAACACCTCATTTTGAAGATATTATTTGGTCTCTACTTCGTTCTTTATTTTCACTCATAGTTGGAAAAGTCTTTATTACAAAACATAGAGAATACTTTATTTTCTATTTTCCATTACTCGTTGTGATTAGGGTGGGTTCTAAAGCTATAAGGTAAGTTTTACACATAGGGGTTTGTTTCTCATTATAATAATAAATTTTTGATTTTTGGGGTTTTAGTCTGTTTGTTTTAAGTTTTTGGTATTATAGTTATGTTGTTTGTTTGTGTTGAAGAATATGACATTTACATTAAGACTTGTTAAAGTTTTACTATGCATTGTTAAAATTTGCCGGCCTCTTTGTTAATGATTAACAATTTTGTAAATTATGTAGTAAATCAAATTGTAAAAAAAAATTGGTGGGCTGGCCCGCCAACCTGCCAACTCGTTAGTAAATGGGACAAGTTTGACTTTTGAGCTTGGACGCCTAAGTTGGCCCGCCCCGCATTTGGACGAGCTTAAATAAGGCGGGCCTAAACGGGACGGGCCGCCCGTTTTGCCACCCTTTTACCACGGAATAACCAATAACTTAAGATATTTTAGCACTGGGCCAGTCTTTAACCTTAGCAATCTTTTAATATCGGACTAAGCTTTTACCTTAATTTTATTTTATCATGGGCTAACTAAGAACCTATGAAACCTTTTATCATGGGATAAGATTTCGAACCTAAACAAAAGTTTGATCACACAATCCTCAAACCAAAGCTTTTATGAATTTAAACACCTCAAAATCTGCCCTCATGTTTTAGCATTAATTGGCTTATGTTTCATTGCATTCTTGCATTATCATCTTTGCATATCATTGGTTCTTAGCATGGGAGCAAGGCATCTAAGTCCAATCCAAGGAGCCTTGAGCCTCAAGAGATCTTAAGAGATTCATCACTCTATCATATGATCGAGCTTGTCAAAAGATTTCAAGGGAACCATCTTCTCCAAACCAGTGCAAAATTAGGGCTTTTGGAATTCTTGAGTATAACATCCCAATGGGCAAGATATTTGAGCTTTTATCATCTCCAAATGGCAGATCTCATCATTGTTTGAGAGGACACACATCATACTCAGAGGAATTTGGATTAGGAAGATGTGCTGATTCCTCCTTGTCTGAGGGCACCAAAATTAGGGTTTGCCATAAAATCAGTTTATTTCTGATTTTTGGGCAAGATTTGATTCTATGGTATTCCTCATGTCCTTAAGTGTCTAAGATTGGAGAATTGTCCATCAATTTAGTTTAGAAGGGCTTCAGTTGATCAATTGATTGAAAATCAGGAGAATTGGGGAAAAGTCAACTGTGCAGAGGAAAAAGTCAACTCTTGACTTTTTGGGGTCAATTTCATGTTCCTCAAGTTCAATATGATCATTGGTGAAGATTTGATCAAGGAATGTCTAGGGTTTCATCAAAAATCAAGAAAGATTCAAAGTTGCCAAATTTAGTAACTTAGGGTTTCCATTTATGGCAAGTTTTATCAAGTTGAAGGGTCACTTTTGAGGCATTTTTTTCCATGTTCCAAGCTCCAAACTGAAAAGTTAGGGAGGCCTATCAAAATTTCACATTCCAAGCTTCAAAACCATACCAAGAACATGTCCATTGGATCAAAATTGAGAGAGATATGATCAATTAAAGTTGAGACAAATCAAGCCAAATTGGCAAGTCATGACCAGTCAACATACAGTCATTCCCACAAACGCTTGGTATGCATGACATGTAAATGTTCCAAGGCAAATTTCTCCAAGATAGAAACTCCAAATGGAAAAATGTTCAACATCAATCTTGTTCCTCTTGATCTCCTCTTCAACTTTGGTGTTGAAAGACTTTTCATCTGATCAACTCATTGAGAGTTATAGTGGGTTAAAGTTAGGGTCATCACACTTGAATCTCACACGCGCATGGGCTAGGCACAACCAGGTCAAGATGGCCTAGCTTGGCTCCAGATTATAACACAACCGTTTGATCTTTTTGATCCAAGGGTTAAGAACGTGCCAACGCATTAATGAGCCACGTCCCTGGCACGTGATTCTTTTTTTGATTTAATTTTGAATTTTTTGATTTCATGTGTATGCCTCATGATTAGTTAACATGTGTACTTGTTATGATTCACGTGATTGTTGTACCTTTCTTGATCATCATGCGCTGACTTGATCCTGTGGCCATTATGGAGTCAATGATTGACTGCTTTCCATGATATACACCCTCCTCTGAACACATGGTATTGGACTGGGTTGTTTTTGCTACGCGCACCCCTCTTTTCCAGGTCCAATGCAATGTTAACTGAATAATTGCTAGTGTCATACCCCCTGGCTCATTTCTTTCATTTTTTTTATTTTCTTTTTCATAATTGATTCATTTTTAATTTCCAAAATTACTTCCAAGCATCCAAAAATGCCACAAAAATTCATGAAGCATTATAAGACATTTAAATAATTTTGACATATTTTATTGGGTTAATACCTATTTTCCCCCCTGCCATATAGGCGGTTTTTGAAAAACCCCCTTGCGAAAAAAAAGTTGCAAAAATTTCCATAACATTTGAAGATTCTCTCAATTTTGACCTTCATCACATCCAGTCATCAAAAATGTTGACGTGGCAGATAATTTTTATTTTTTTAAAATTATTTTTCCTATGTGGATGACGAGGTGGTTTTTTTTTTTTTTGATTTATTTTTATTTCCACGTAGGCATTTCCTTTTATATGTATTGTTTGGTTTATTTTTGAAAATATGTAAACATTCAAAAAATGCTAGAGGTGAGAATTAAACCCACCCCCTTTCTTTCATGCCTCCAATTTCTTACCACTAGGCTAGACTACTCATGTTGTAATATTGTTTCCATTAATTAATGTTAATACATAGTTTTTATTGTTTACCTTTAATTGATTTTAATTGATATTAATATATTATAACTAAATAATATATTTAGTTTTAATTTTTTTATTAAACTAATTTTATTAATATATTGAATGTGAATACATATTTAATTTTACATTAAACTAGTTTTAATATATTAATATATTATAACTAATTTTTTATTAAACTAAACTATTTAGCTACAGTATTATTTAAACTATATAAACTATTATTTATAAATGATATATAAATGATATAAATATATTAAACTATATAAACTATTTAATCTAAACTATGATTTATAAGCTACAATAATTATTGCAATGATATTTTGTTTATAAAAAATACTGTAACTAATAGTTTATAGGTGATACTTTATAAATGATACTTTTTAAATGATATTTTTTATAAATAATACTGTAACTATTATTTGTAACTATTATTTGTAACTATACTTTTTATAAATAATACTGTAACTTTTTAGATGATACTTTTTATAAATAATACCGTAACTATTATTTGTTTATAGATGATACTTTTAGCTCTTATTAAATAATAGTTTATAAATATTTTGACATGTTTCCATGAATTTGCTTTCAATTTCTTTTGTTTGTGCATCTATTCATGATACATGCTTCATTCTTAATTTGTTTGACATAGTTGTGGATTGAATTTTTGCCTAATAATTGATACATGCATTTATGATATGTGGAGGCATGCCATGCATTTTTCATAGATTTTTTGGGTCCTTTCTTGTTGACTTTGGGATGCTATCTTTGAGCCATTTGCTTGTATGATTTGTATGACATTGTGAAGCATCTTTGAGCATGATGCTTAATGATTTTTTGAGCCATCCTTTTGAGATATGTTTGCACACTGTTTGTACCTCAAATGACTTGAATATTCCAATTTTATTGAGCCTCTAACACCATTTTTGATCCATTTTAAAAGCATGTTTGTTTGTGTGGATGTTAGAAGACTTGTGTTAGAGTTTTAATATGCATTGTGTGCAATCTTCTTTGACAATTGTTGAGACCTTTTAATCCATGTGGCATGAACATTATAGGTCACTTTTCTCATGTTATAGGTCACTCAAAGTTCATCCTTACATGACTTCTATGCACATGTTTTAACTTGAAATATGTTGTGTAATTGTGCATTCTCACTTGACCTTCTTTGAGCACATGTTTGTATCAACTCTTGTATGATATTGCACATTCACTTTGACATGATTCCACTTTTATTTGTAATCATTCTTGACCCTATGCTATGGCTTCCAACATCACCTCACATGTCTCTTAAGTTCATAAATCTTTGCATGTTTGTTTGAACTTGTTTGACCTAGTTTGAACCATGTTTCCTTCTAATCTTCAATGTACTTCAACATGATACTTGTGTGGAATTTGTGCATACATTCTTGACTTATAAATGTCATCTCCAATGCCATATGCTACTGACTTGCATTCATATTACATGATTGTTCATCTTACATCTTCATTTCTTACTTGCATTACAAGTATGCTTCATTGTTGGAACTTGAATGATGTTTGCTCCCACTTCTTCCTACTTGATCAATGTTTGCATTTATGAATCTCATGCTATCTTAATGACATCTCTACACATTCTTAAATGTCATTCAATTCTAACTTGGGTGTTTACATACGCATTTATTCATGTTCATGAACCATTTGCATCCATCTTGCATTGTTTATGTATAACTTGTAATTGTATGAACTTTTGGTGCATAGTTTGACATTATTTGGTTTTATTTGGCATGTTAACCTTAGTAGGATCCTTTGGTATGTACCTACTTCCTTGGGAGGTTCCCTAACCCTTAGGACCTTTCTCTTTTGATTTGAACCTTGTTTGTTTTTCAAGTTGTCTTCTTTAAGCAACTAGCATTTGTTTGATTTACTTTTGATACTTGTATTCATTACTTGTAATCTTTTGGTACTAAACTTTTATGTAGGGGCAGAGGTAAGACATTTGAACATGTGGATGTTAATCCATGTTCATTTCTCCTTTCATATCATCTATCTTACTTCTCTTTCTCTTATGTGAATAGCATGATATAATGTTTTGTGTACAACTTTCTCACACCCTTTGGGATCCTAGCTCATCCTTAATTTTTGATTAAGGCGAGGTAGGATAAGCATTAGGTAGTGCTATCCCTCTCTTATTTTTAGACCTTGGTTCTTAAACCTTGAACTTAGGGCCACCTTTGCATGATAACATTAGGATAGAAATTCCCTTTAGAGTTTCCTTTTCCTTGAGTCTTCTCTTCTCATCCCACAACCACTCCAAAACACTTAATAAAGATTAATGGGTATTGCACATGAGCCTTGTATATGGGAAATGAGAAATGAGGGGTTTCCCTTCATTCTTCTAGGATGCTTAGTGTACATCCTGTTGGGGACGATATGCGACGCATTCGTTCCTATGTTGAAGACTTGGGTGCAATGTAAGTTATGAACTAACTTCAATCCACTTCTGTCTAAAATATACAAAACAAACTCAAACTTTTTTATCCTTCAGGATCGTTAGGTTTCAAACCTTTTTTCAGAAAAGGGCACGTTATTTTCCGTCTCGTCGCAAACAGGCATCGACCCTAACTGCTGGACGCGAATCTAACGTCGCTCATAAAAGACACCGACCTCGTTAGGTCGAACTACGACTGCTCTGATTTCATCCCTCTGGTTAGATTGAGGATACGTAGGCACGAGATAGTGATGTCTCGGCGAGCAGCTTCCCCCCCTTAGTTCGTGTCCAAACTACGTCGACTCTGACTTTCCCATTGCACGAGGGAATACGTAGGCCTAGGACGACGATGTCCTATCGAGTCACTTCCTTTCTTTTTCTTGTCTTCTTCGTTCTTTTCCGTTCCTGTTTCTTTTCCCTTCCAGTAGCAGTGTAGCTCCAGATGACGACACCCTTTGATTAAGACAACAGGCATGGATCCCATCGAGTACGATGGATGCATAGGGGTGCTAATACCTTCCCCTCGCGTAACCGACTCCCTTACCCATTTCTCTTGGTCGCAAGACCATGCTTTTCCTTTCCCTTAGGTTTACGCAGTGTTTCCTTTCCCTCCCTTGGGATAAATACACATTGCTGGCGACTCTGTTTCAGCGCCACTTTCGCGTTTGTACTTGGATGAAAATCCTGGGAGCGACAACTGGCGACTCTGCTGGGTACAGGTTGACCTCTTGCTGGTCCATCCCCTTTTGCGAGTCAATCCTAGCGCTTGGTTGTTTATTTTTCATTGGGTGTTCATTATTGTGCTTTATTTTGTTGTATATTAGTGTATTACTGTATCACTGTTTTACTGTATTTACCGCATTTATGGCATTGCATTTCATTATTATGCTGGACTGTGCTGTGTTGTGGTGGATTTTTCTGTTTGGTGGGCAGGGTGATCTGAGAGATAAACCCACTACCCAGGCTTGAGCATACACATAGGTATTAGAGTGGATAGTCGTGACGCTTGCGTGGTGGTGACCACGTATTGTTGTTCACAAGACCCACAGCCAGACGAGGTTCTATCGGTAGCTATCTGCTACTGTATGTTGATACAGGCCAATGGATATTCTCTTGAGGAACTGTCGACTCTGGTGACCATTCCTGAGGACTCAGTAACGACACTCCTCCCGAGATGTGATAATGGCAGACCAGAAATGGCAAACCTATTACACTTCTTGATCCAAGGACCCAATGCTGAGAACTTGCTATAGGATGACCTTTTCTTTTGGGAATCAGTGGACGACCTTTTTGTTTGGCGATAGTATTGTACCCTGAGGGATGAATGTACTATTGCTTCTCAAATAGAGAATCTGAAACTGAGGAACCTTCATTTTAGTACCCACATGTGAGGATGGGCGGGTGTTTGCAGGTTTGCAGGTAACCATAACCTCCCACATACCTGGTTTTCTGGTATTATTACACAAAAAGATGATTCATCCTACTGTATTCAGATGGTTCTTGTCCAAAGTTCTATAATATTCTCAGATCTACACCGACACTATTTACAGTCCAGCACAGCCATGCGACACTTTGATCCCATGTCTTTTGCATTGCATTTACATATCCTAACATACATGTTTACTCATTTCCAGGTTCATATTCTACTCTTGATTCTAGTCACCGGGTTCTCACAAGGATGAATACTAAAGAGAAGAAGAACATCATTATTTACAAATTCCTCATGCCTGCTCTAGGCCCTATTACTATCCTAAAAGGAATGGCAAGCCCTGATGTGTTGGAGGCTTTCAAAGAAAAATATGCGTGGATTTTATCTTTTGTTTACAATATCAGTGATTACGAATACCGGGGTCTTCATACTTTGATGCAGTTCTACGACCCTCCTCTGAGATGCTTTGTGTTTCCGGATTATCTGTTGGTACCTACCTTAGAGGAGTATTCCAACATGCTAGGGATTTCTAGCAAGGAAGATCCTTCATTCTTTGGGTCTAAGGGCGATATGGACTTTGGGAAAATGTCTGGTGCTCTTTATTTGAGCAAGTCAGAGTTAGAGGCCAATATCTCTAACAAAGGAAAGCTCTGTGGTTATAAGCTGGGGTATCTGATAAAGAAAGCTCAGGAGGTAGCGAAAGACAAGAAATATGTTGTTTTCAATGCTTTATTGGCCCTTTGCATATATGGTATTGTATTATTCCCCAACGAGCCCAACTTTGTTGATGTGGATGCCATTAGGATATTCATGATGAAAAATCCAGTGCCAACCCTGTTGGGAGATCTTCATTATGCCTTATACAATAGAAATGAAAAGAAAAGAGGAGGGGTGGTTCATTGTTGCGCACCTTTGTTTTATAAATGGTTCGCAAATCGCCTATCGCAGTCAGGTGCTTTTGTGGATTCCAAAAGTTCTCTAGATGAAGTCAGCGTTTGATGGGACTGGTCGCCAAAAACATTGTATGTATAGACCATGGGCTACTTGGCAAGAACATTATCCATAGTTGTGGGAGTTCCCCAATGTTCCATTGATAGGAAGAAAGGGAGGAATCAACTATAATCCTTCTTTGGCCATTAGGCAATTTGGGTACGCTCTGATAGGTCCGCCCATTAAGAGGGATGTAGAAGAGTCGTTGTATTTCCACGCATCAGATGGTTTGGAAATGGCACAAAAAGCTTCTGAGGCCTGGGCCAATATACTAAATAAAGGAAAGGTCGCTCTAGGCAAACCCAACAATTAGGCTTATCCAGCATATGAAGATTGGGTGAAGAAGAAGGTTGAAGATTTTCACTTGCCTTTTGATAAGGCACCCCCTTTGTATCCTGAGAATGAGAAAGAATGAAATACTGCCACCATGGAAGAATTCAACAAATTGCAAGCCTTGGTGAAAGAGCTTCGGGTGGAGAATTCTGATTTGAGCAGCCGTCTTCAAGACGCTCTACATACTAACAAAGAATTGGAATAGAAAGCCCAAGGTGTAATAAAGATCTTGACAGAGAAAGAAAAAGATTTTGCTGACAGAGCCCGACATTATCAGAAGGCAAGTATGGCCGCTGATGTTTCCGCCCAGACTCACAAACAGACTAGACAATCCTTGGGCAAAACAAAAGCCAAGCTCACTCAACTTCAGCAAGCATGGGACGAAGTTAGAATTGAGAATGCAGAGTTGCAAGAGCAGTTAAAGTCCATAGACGATGAACTTCAGAGAGCGCATGCACAACGAAGAAAGCATCGTGAAGATGTCGGTAAAAGCTAGGAGCAGTTAAAGAAGGTTAGAGATGAGTTGAAAGCTTCCAAGAAAGAACTTGAAGATGCTATGGCAGAAACAGGAGAACTCAAAATATTAGCTGGTGTGAAAAAGCCTAAAGAAGTGAGTAATGACGAGGCTCTCTTAATGCACATGGACTCATTAGTTGAAGCTCTGGGGAAGATGGATGTTTTGATCAAGGAAATGATTGAAAGACCAAGCCATTAGCGCACCAGAGTACTCTTCGAAGAAATCAGGCATTCTAGCGAGCAGTTGAAAGATTTGGAGCTAAATGATTGATAGTTCTCTTTCCATTTTCCTAATGCAGTTTTTGTTGATCTACTGTGGTTACCATCAGGCCTGTTGATGGAGCCATTCTCTTGATGTATTTCCAATTTATGATTTTGTTGTAGAATGCTTCGGCACGTACTGGCTTTCTGTTAATTTGAAAATGACCGGTTTATTCAGAGATGATTCCTTTGCAATGTTGATATTCACAAGCATACTATCACAGCACATTTCTTCTCCACAAAATTCTCTCAACAAAAATGTGTATATTATTCAGCTTCTTGTGGTTAAGACTGGAATTAGGGTGTGAAATGACCTGGAAGTGGTTAAACATGTCATTTACATGCATACATATCATTTTGCATAACAGGTACTCGTCCCGGGATTTTCTAACCTTTATTTGATTCACTACAGGCAGGATTGCTGATCAGCAGATTCATCGGTATTCTACCAGATCCAATCAAAAGAGAGCTATGAAACAGATGCAGGCTGAGATGACTGCCATGCAGGCTCGCATGGCCCAGTTCATGGAATTAATGCAAGGCGTGGCACAAGGGCAAGAACAGCTCAGAACCCTTGTTCAACCCCTGGTGGCAAGAGTTGACGAGGATGGCATTCTTCATGGCGGCCTTCATAATGATGTCATTCCTCCGGGCGGAGGTGTTGGGGGTAATGGTATTCCTACTGGTCCTCTGGACGGAGGTGTTCCCATTCCTTATGTTGTGATCCCTCCGGGCGGAGGAGAGCAGGTTATGATTCCTTCTGTTGGAGGAGGAGGAAATAGTGTATGTGATGTTCATGGCCTTTGATATGATGACCAGCAGGATGACATATTTTCTGTGCAAGGCGGGGATGGTGTTCCCCTGATTGTTGATGACCAGAGGATCAGGTTGATTGAGGAACAGCTAAAAGGGGTTGTGAATCAGAACTCTGTAGGTATGGATTTGGATGATTTAGGGCTGGTCCCCAGTGTCGTAATTCCGCACAAGTTTCAGGTTCCCACCTTTGAGAAATACAATGGTACCACTTGCCCAAAGACTCATGTCCTGGCATACACAAGGAAAATGGTTGCGTACTCTAGTGACGAGAAATTACTGATACATTTCTTCCAGGATAGACTGTCTGGGGCATCTTTGGAGTGGTATATGCAATTGGAGAGATGTCACGTCCATAATTGGAGAGAGCTGGTAAAGGCTTTTGTCAAGCACTACCAATATAACACTGATATGGCTCCCAATAGGACTCAGCTACAGAGTATGTCTCAGAAGAATAATGAAAGCTTCAAGGAATACGCCCAGAGGTGGCGTGAACTGGCAGCGAGGGTACAACCTCCCATGTTGGAGAAGGAAATGTTGAATATGTTTATGGCTACCTTGCCAGGTTATTATTATGAGAAGCTGTTGTCTTGCATGTCAGGAAAGTTTGCTGATCTGATCTTGGTTGGGGAAATGTTGGAAAGTGGAATTAA
Organism: Lathyrus tuberosus; assembly: GCA_022829125.1. Lineage (NCBI taxonomy): Eukaryota > Viridiplantae > Streptophyta > Magnoliopsida > Fabales > Fabaceae > Lathyrus > Lathyrus tuberosus. The sequence goes on from JALAZF010000193.1 coordinate 8,779,761, forward strand.
AACTGGAAAGGTGTCAGGCAGTGATGGGTCTTCTTCTAGTGGAGGGAAGAAACCTTATGTGAATTATAAGAAGAAAGAGGAAGCGAATTATGTTTCGTCATACCACAGTAAGAGAAAGCAGCGTCAGAATTATAATCAGCAGGTGGCTTCAGTAACTATTCCTGCAGCACTTCCACCTCAACAGCAAAATCAGGCTCCTCACCAATATCAGCCAAGGGCTAAGCAGAATAGGCACTTTGATACTCCACCATTGCCTTATTCCCAGATGTTTCAGCATTTGATGCAATTGCAATTAATTCAGAAGAGGACCTTGGCTCCTATTACTGGCAATCCACCTCCGGGTTACAATCCTAATGCCCACTGTGAATTTCATTCAGGGGCACCCGGGCATCACATTGAGGACTGTAAAGCTTTTAAGCATAAAGTCCAAGATTTGGTGGATTCAAAGGCCATCAACTTTTCCAACAACGGGCCAAATGTCATTCAAAACCCAATGCCGAACCACGATGGGCCGAGGGTTAATGCTGTCATAGAAGAGGGTGAATCTTTGAATTTGGTTCTAGACGTGAATGAACTGAAGACTCCGTTGTTGGTAGTGAAAGAGAGACTACTGAAGGGGGGAGTATTCATTGGTTGTGATAAGAGTTTCTCAGAATGTATAATGCAGACAAATGGTTGTAATCTGTTGAGATCCGAAATTCAGAAGCTAATTGACGAAGGTCGGTTACAGTTTGATAGGTGTGACCAACAGAAGAAAGTTAATGGCAGAGGGAATGATATTGCCACTGTTATTATCCCTTTCAAGACGGTAACCATTTTAGCGTCGGCAAGACCAGCTCCGGTCATTATCACCACTCCTGGACCTATTCCGTATGAGAGCACAAAAGCTATCCCCTGGAATTACGGTGTTGCAGTGTTTGTTAACGGGCAGAAGTAAAAGTTGATGGGTACGTCAGTAATGAACTCCAGTGCTGAAAGTAATGATGAAGTAGGAGCTATGATGAGGAGTGGTAGAGTCTTTATCCCATCCGATGATCAGGCTGGTGGTGCTAGGCAAGACAAAGGAAAACAGGATATGGATAATTCTGTGCAGATGCCGGTAGTGAATGATTCCACAGTAAAGCCAGTTGATAATTCCTTCTCAGAGAATGTGGAAGAGTTTATGAGGCTGATTCGGAAAAGCGACTTGTTGATCAACTACACCAAACATCATCTAAGATATCCATTTTATCTCTGTTGTTGTGTTTGGAGGCACATCAAAACGCGCTGCTGAAGGTATTGAATGCTGCATATGTACCCCAAGAGATCTCAGTTAATCAGTTGGAGGGGGTAGTGGCTCATGTTAATGCAGGAAATGGCTTGGGATTTACGGATGTGGATTTGACTCCTGCTGGGAGAAATCATAATAATACTTTGCACATTTCAGTTGAATGCCGAGGATCTTTGATGTCGCATGTGCTTGTTGACACTGGGCCATCTTTGAATGTTTTACCGAAAAAGCACTGATGAAGTTGGACACTCGTGGATTAATCTGCACGCCAAGTGATTTGGTGGTGCGTGCTTTCGATGGTTCCAAGAGATCTGTCTTTGGGGAAATTGTGCTGCCAATTAAGGTTAGTCCAGAGGTTTTTGATGTGACCTTCAATATCATGGACATTCAGCCTGCTTACAGTTGTCTACTAGGTAGTCCATGGATTCATGGGGCTGGGGCAGTTATGTCCACTCTGCATCAGAAGCTGAAGTACATGGTAGACGGGCATGTAGTGACGGTTTGCGGTGAAGAAGATATCATGATAAGTCATCTGTCTACTTTCAAGTATGTGGAGGTAGATGGCGAAATACATGAAACTTTATGTCAGAGTTTCGTAGCAGTGAAGATCCCTGAGGAATCTCTCAAGGAAGTCAGCCAATCTGAAATGGTAAAGCCTGCAGTGGTATATCAGCCAGAGGTCTCCATGTCTTCCTTCAAGGATGCACGGGCTGTGGTTGAAGCTGGCAGTTCGCAGAAATGGGGTCAAGTTATCGAGGTCCAGAAAAAGCAGAATACTTACAGGCTGGGATATAAGCCACCCAGGCGCCCTGAGGATCCTCCCAAGTTTTATGGTTCGGTTCGTTTTACCAGTGTTGGTGTGTTCTTTGACAGAGTTAATGCTATTGATGAGGAAGGGGATAGCGATTGCGATATGGATAATTGGATCCGCCCCTACATTCCAGGTCAAGGTCTTTGCAACTGGTCATCAGAGAAAGCCATTCAAGTGACCGGCCCAGTGTAATTGCCTTTGTTTTCCTGTTATGACAATCCTACGTTCTGCCCAAGACGTAGTGATTTTTGTTTGTAGGGCTTGATTATTTTGTGTGTTTTCTTTATCATTAATAAAGGACGTTTTTCACATTCAAATATTTTGATCCATGTCTTTCTGTTTTACCTTTGTGCATTAAATCACATCAAAATGGCAATGTGTTTTTGTTTGTTGCATACATAATAAACATATATCATCAATCATGCAGATTTCCTTGTTCAGATACCACCAATCATGATTCAGCTATGGCTTGGTATGATTTCGACAATCCTATTTATCAGGCTGAAGAAGAGACTGATGAAGATTGTGACTTACCCGAGGAATTGGCCAGACTGTTGAAACAGGAGGAAAGGATCATTGTACCTCATCAGGAGGAAATCGAGATTGTTAACTTAGGAACTGAGGACGCAAAGAAATAAGTAAAGATTGGGGCTTCTTTGGAAGACAGTGTAAAGGGAAGATTGGTTGAAATGCTTCAAAAGTATGTTTATATCTTCGCCTAGTCTTACCAAGACATGCCCGGGCTTGACACTGACATCGTGGTACACCGGCTACCGCTCAAAGAGGGATGTACTCTGGTTAAACAGAAGCTGAGAAGGACGAAACCGGAAATGTCTGTCAAGATTTAAGAAGAGGTTCAGAAACAGATAGATGCTGGATTTCTGGCTGTGATAAGTTATCCTCCGTGGGTTGCTAACATTGTGCCTGTACCTAAGAAGGATGGAAAGGTCAGGATGTGTGTTGATTACAGAGATCTAAATAGAGCAAGCCCGAAAGATGATTTCCCACTTCCTCACATTGACATGTTAGTGGACAACACTGCTCAATATTCGATATTTTCCTTCATGGATGGCTTCTCTGGGTATAACCAAATTAAAATGGCCCCATAGGACATCGAGAAGACGACGTTCATAACACCGTGGGGAACATTCTGTTACAAGGTAATGCCCATTGGATTGAAAAATGCTGGGGCAACCTATCAGCAGGCAATGGTGGCTCTCTTTCATGATATGATTCACAAGGAGATCGAGGTCTATGTTGATGACATGATTACGAAGTAACAAACGGAGGAGGAGCATCTGGTGAATCTTCAGAAGCTGTTTGAAAGGTTGATAAAGTTCAGACTGAGGTTGAATCCGAACAAGTGCACCTTCGGGGTGAGGTCTGGAAAATTACTGGGGTTTATTATTAGCAAAAAAGTTATCGAGGTTGATCATGCTAAAGTAAAAGCCATACAAGAAATGCCTAAACCGAGAACAGAAAAGGAGGATCGTGGTTTCTTAGGGAGGTTAAACTATATTGCTAGATTCATCTCTCATCTTACAACCACGTGTGAACCAATATTCAAATTGTTAAGAAAAGATCAAGAGGTCAGGTGGAATGAAAATTGTCGAAAGGCGTTTGAAAAAATAAAAGAATATTTGCAAGAACCTCCGGTCCTTATGCCGCCAGTGCCCGGAAGGCCATTGATTATGTATCTCACGGTTCTTGAGAATTCAATGGGGTGTGTGCTCGGTCAACACGACGAGTCAGGTAGAAAAGAGCATGCATCTACTACCTGAGTAAAAAGTTCACTGATTGTGAGTCGAGATACTCAATGCTGAAAAAACATGTTGTGCACTCGCTTGGGCAGCTAAGCATTTGAGGCAGTATATGTTAAACCACACAACCCTCTTGATTTCGAAGATGGATCCGATCAAGTATGTGTTTGAAAAACAGACGCTTTCTGGAAGAATAGCCCGTTGGCAAATGGTTCTGACAGAATACGATATTCAATATGTTTCCCAGAAGGCTATTAAGGGAAGTGTTTTGTCAGAATATCTTGTTGAACAACCAATTGAGGATTATCAACCGATGAAGTTTGAATTTCTGGATGAACACATCATGTTTCTGAAGATGAAAGATTGTGAAGAGCCGCTACCCGATGAAGGACCCGAAATTGGATCCCAATGGAAGCTGGTCTTTGATGGGGCTGTTAACTCATACGGTAACGGAATCCGGGCAATCATTATGACTCCAAAGGGTTCCCATATACCCTTCACTGCCTGATTAGCGTTCATATGCACCAACAATGAGGCGGAGTATGAAGCATGCATCATGGGGTTAGAAGAAGCAATTGATTTGAGAATCAAGAACCTCGATGTTTATAGTGATTCTGCGTTGGTAGTTAATCAGATTACGGGAGAATGGGAAACTCTTCAAGCGAATTTGGTGCCTTATAACAACTATGCCAGAAGGTTGTTACCTTTCTTTGACAGAGTCGATTTCCATTATATACCCCGATTGGAGAATCAGATGTCAGATGTGTTGGCAATGTTGTCTTCGATGTATCAGGTGAATCGTTGGAATGAAACTCCTTCGATCAGAATCAGGCGCTTGGATAGACCGGCTTTTGTGTTTGCGGTTGCGGATGTGTCAGATGGCAAACCTTGGTATCATGATATTAAGGTTTTTTTGAAGAGTCAAGAGTATCCAGAGGGTGCGTTTGCTAAGGATAAGAAAACTCTGAGGAGGTTGGCGGGGAATTTCTTTCTGACTAAAGATGATGTGCTGTACAAGAGGAACTTTGACATGGTCTTGCTACATTGTGTTGATGAACACGAGGCAAGCCTGTTAATGGAAGAAGTTCATGAGGGTTCTTTCGGTACCCATGCCAATGGGCATGCTATGGCCAGAAAGTTGTTGAGAGCGGGGTATTACTGGATGACTATGGAGTCTGATTATTTCAAATACGCCCGAAAATGTCACAAATGCCAGATTTATGCAGATAAGGTGCATGTGCCGCCTACTCCTCTGAATGTGTTGTCATCACCTTAGCCCTTTGCCATGTGGGGAATTGATATGATCGGAAAGATTGAGCCGACTGCTTCCAATGGGCATCGTTTCATCCTGGTTGCCATTGATTATTTCACGAAGTGGGTGGAAGCAGCCTCGTATGCCAACGTCACCAGACAAGTGGTAGCTCGGTTTATCAAGAAGGACATCATCTGCCGGTATGGAGTCCCGGAGAGAATCATTACTGATAATGGTTCAAATTTGAACAACAAGATGATGAAGGAGCTATGTCAAAGCTTTAAGATTGAACATCACAATTCTTCTCCCTATTATCCGAAGATGAATGGGGCGGTTGAAGCGGCAAATAAGAACATCAAGAAGATTGTGCAGAAAATGGTAGTGACGTATAAAGACTGGCATGAGATGTTGCCTTATGCTTTGCATGGTTATCGTACTTTGGTACGCACATCAACTGGAGCAACTCCTTTTTCACTGGTATATGGTATGGAAGCAGTTCTACCATTAGAGGTTGAGATTCCTTCTTTGAGAATTCTGGCAGATGTGAAGCTTGATGAAGCTGAATGGGTGCGTTTCAGATTGAATCAGCTGAACCTTATCGAGGAAAAGAGATTGGCAGCCATTGCACATGGTCGGTTGTATCAGAGTAGGATGAAGAAAGCCTTTGATCAGAAAGTGTGTCCTCGGTGTTTCCAGGCTGGTGAATTGGTTTTGAAAAGGATTCTTCCTCCTTAAACAGATCACAGGGGCAAATGGACTCCAAACTACAAAGGGCCATATGTTGTAAGATAGATTTTCTCTGGTGGAGCCTTATTACTCTCAACTATGGATGGCGAAGATTTTACGTCCCCTGTGAATGCAGACGTAGTCAAAAAATACTTTGCATAAAAAAGACCCGCTAGACATAAAAAGAAAGTCCAGGCAAAAAGGGGCATCCCGGCGAACCATAAAAAGAAAAGGTTCAGGCAAAAACTAGGGATAAAAAGAAAAGAAAAAAATAAACCCGCGAAGTTGAAAACCTGGAAAGGCAACTTTGGCAAAAATGGGTATTCCGATGGATTGAAAACCCGAAAAAGGCGATCCAGGAAAAAGTTAGGGATTCGAAAGCAAGAGGCTATGATCTGCGTTCGATCTGTGAACACTTTTGATACTTGGGAATTTCGAAGGAAAGGAATCAGTCCAGTCAGTCTCTTTGAAGGTCAAAGCATCTGTGGATAAATGAGCCACATCAGGTCATAGCTGAATTAAATCATGGTGGATATCTGTTCCCCACATTGCTGACATGAGTATTTTATTTTACCTTTTTATGCAATTACCTATTTTCAGGAATTGCTTCCGGATGTAAATGCCTATGTACATGCCAATTCATTCAATAAAATTTTCAGTTCACTAAAAAAAGAGCTTTCCATTTGTGTTTTTACTTTAACTGTTTTTGTTTGTGAAAACGTTCGATATTTTTGATAAACATTGCATGCTAAAATGTTGAGCTTTACGAAGCATATCGGAAAACAGTGGAAATTGCTTAAGTAACAGTCATTGTAATGGTAATCGAGATAGCCATTTTGCATATACTATTGATTTTGTTTGCAGGGTAGCAAGATTTCTCCCCAGCAGAGTTACTCTCCCCAGCGCTGAAGGTTCATCATCCTCAGCAGAGCTCATTCTCCCCAGCAAGCAGTTTAAAGTGGATTGCTCTGAGGTGAGTGTTGTAACGCCCCAGTTTTTGTCAGTTTTATTTAATTGAGTCTATTTGATTATTTTATTATTATATTATTTTATTCTTGACTTTTATTTGGCAATAAATTATTTTTCATCGTTGTTTATGTTTTATCGCATTTTGAGAGCGTTTGGGAGATATTTGAGCTGAGGGGTATTTTGGTCATTTGGGTAGTAGATATTTTATATAAATAGAAAGTGGAGAGAGAAAAGATAGAAAGGAAAAGAAAAAGAGAGAAAAGTGAGAAATAAGAGAAAAGAAGAACAAGAGGAGAAAAGTGGGAAAAATGCTAGAAATCATCAAAATCAACGGTTAGGATTCGAATCGAACGGGTAAGGGTGTGAAATATCGTTATCTTAACTTTGTATACGATTATGTATGGTTTCGTTTCGGTTGTTTTAGATCGTTTTCATATATTTTTCATTTTAGGTCGAAATGAATAAAGTCGATAAAAACCGATGTTTTCACGGTTAGAATTCGAAATAAATTACGTAGTTGTATCGAGGAAGGTTAGGTCGTCGTATAGCGTGTTTTTTATTCGATTTGGTGATGTTTGAAAATTCGGGTTTTTGAAAGGTTGAAATTTAATAGAAAATCGAACGCGTAGAAATTTCGTTTATGTGTTCTAAATTGTTCTTATGTATTTGGTGGTTGCGCGTATGTGTTTGTTTCTAAGAAAATAATTGAATCGGTCGGATTTTCGGGCAAAATAGCCGAAATCCGTAGCGGCCCGCATGGCATTTTCTGGTTTTCGGGGAAACTTCGAAAATTCATATCTCTTGAACCGTAAGTCGGTTTTGACCACCGTTTGAAGCGTTGGAAAGCTAATGAGATGTTCTTTCTAGGAAAAATGGTTTTGAGGTCTGAACCTGGTCCAATCGAAACAATATTTTCGAAACGTTTCGTTGTGTCCGGCCTCCGGTTTATGTTTTTGCGTTATTTTGAAATATCCATATCTTTTGCGTTGTTTATCCGATTGAGGTGTTCTTTATATGGATGTGAAGCTAAAAATATGTTCTATGATTTAGTGAAGAAAAATGTTATTTTTAGCCGACTTTTAACCGACTTTTCCGGTAAACCGTAAATCAAATTGTTTGGTTATTTGTGAAAACGTTCGGTTGCCGTTTGGCACAATTGATGTGAATGTATGTGGATTGTGTGTGATGAATGCATGACTATATTGTGAATATGTATGCATGTCAAGAGTGTCATGAGTCATGTTGTATGTGAAGCATCATGATGTGCATTCTTGCATTGTGGGGTTCTAAGATGTATCCGTTGTAACGTCGTAAGCCTTTTGAGAGGTGGGGGCGATGATTACAAACGATTGTAAGCCTTTTGAGAGGTGGGAGCAATCGGATTGTAAGCCTTTTGAGAGGTGAGGGCAATCCATAAACACTGTAAGCCTTTTGAGAGGTGGTAGCAATGAGTGAACATCGTATACCCGACGGGGAGTTACACTAAGTAACGAGCGATGGTTCCAATAAGTTCTTAAATTGAACTTGAGATGAAATGAGTCGGTACCCGCATTGCATTTGCATAGAGTCGTGAGTCGGTCTCTATAATTTGCATTGGTCATCTTGGTATATGTGCATTGGTGAATAAACATGTAAGTGTGTTTATGTTGAATGAATGGTGATGAATTGAGATGTATTGGTGATACATGTATTTGAGCATGAATGAATATGCCTATGTGAAGTATGCGTTAATTACGGATTGTTATGCCGTGTATTTGATTTATGGTATATGCTTGGGGTTATATGTATATATACATGCATAGTGATGAGTTGTGGTGAGAATGTGGTATATGTGTATTATATGTTGAGATATATAATTATATGCAACGTTATTATGATAATATTTCTCACCCTTCTGCTGGAATATGCTTTTTATGGCATAGTGCAGATTGCCAGCTTTAGAGGCGTGGAGGCAAGTGGAAGAGTTAGATCTTCGTCTTTGCTTAGGTCTTGGTGTCTGCTCTGATACGTAGCACGCGAGTCGGGGAACGATTATGTTATATACGTATATATTTGTAGGATATATTTTGTATGAATATTTTGATGTAGAAAACAGTTTATTTTGTAAAACAAGTCGGTTATGGATCTTTCCGCTTTATTCCATAATTGACATTTCCTTTATTATGGAAAAAGTTTCCCCTTTGAGGGTACTCTATTTTATGCTATGTATCAAGCATATGAGCAGGGATGATGTTTTGTTTATTTAAATGTGACATCCTTGTTTCTGTCGAAAAAATAAATTTTTTAGTTACTCTGATTTTATTTATGTATTATTTATTTGCGATGGGAATTGGGGTGTTACATTAGTGGTATCAAAGCAGGTCGGTCCGTCCGGCCAAGTTATTGAGTCAGTTGGTGTGATAGTTGAATACTGTCGATGTTGGTTGTCCCTTAGTACGTGATATGTGTGTGGAGCACTGTCAGTACTTTCTGGTTTTTCTAATCCTTTGTCTTCGGGATTGAGAATGAGATAAGTGGGGGAGAAGCTGGTACTTCTCCAAGTTGCTTCAGGTGTGGAGCGTTGGCTCAGTGTGTTGTGAATTGCAAGATTGTAAGTGCCCTTTGGACATTGTGGTTCCCGGTTCCGGAGGGAATGCGGAGGTAAGGTTTATGTCAACTGAGGATTTGTGCCTTAGGTAGTTTTGTGCAGGATGCAAGGGATGCTATTATAGTTTGGTAAAGGCGGTCTATGCCCCATCATGATTGTCGGCTGTCTATTGACAAATTGAGGAACTGATCACCCTTAATCTCTTGTTGATAGCAGGCGTAAATTATGTTGGATGGAATAGGCGTGTCTTTCCAGCTTTGATAGTGGGTGAAATAAATTGTTTGGAATTAAGGAAATGGTTACAGATTGTTTTGTTGAGTCGATGAAGATTCTAATATCTGAAGGTGAGCCGAATTCGAGGTTTTTGTATGTTGGTCCAGTTGGGAAGTCATTGAGAGAAAACGATTGGGTATCGTTAATGGTTGTTCTCAGGGAGTAGAGTGTGAACTCAAATTGGACGAAGGTGATGATTTGAGGTTTGGATCTGCTAAGTACGTAGAAGAACTTTTAGGACGTGAAACTCAGATGGAAAGAGTGGTTGGAAGACTTACTGGAAAAGGGATTTGTGAGACCAAGTGTGTCGCCTTAGAGAGCTCCAGTATTGTTAGTAACAAACTGGATGGATGATTGAATGGAATAACAAGCATGATGGGTATAATGGTATTGAGACTTTGGAAAGGAAAACTTAGAGTTCTGGTGAGGTTTGAAGTCTTTGGAATTTTAGAGCACTAATGGAAAATTTTGAGAGAACCTTTAGGTATGGATGTAATATTTAAGAGTTCTTTTTGGTTGGTTATTGCTACATGTTGGGATTTATGGAATTTGGACGGTTAAGAGAAGGACTTGTGTATGGATTACTGACAGTGGAGTAAGGTAACGATTGAGAATAAGCGTTCGCTCTCATGGATAGATAACTGGAATGGTTTGATTGAGTTAGAGTGAAATTACAATTGTTTGGCACGTTTGATAAGGACAGTGAATTGTGTGAGTTGAGGCTTTGATCGATTTAATGTGACTGGTTATGGTTGTTATCATCGGAATAGGTTGTTATTTGCTCGGTTAGGCTTGTATGTGAGTCTGGACAAGTTTGGATGAGGTTTGGTTTGTTTGGATATTATAACGTGCAGTGATGTTGTTTGGTGTTAGTAATGCGTCTGTAATGTTTGTGGAGTAGAGGAATCGTATCTTCCATATCTATTTGGATAAGTTCGTAAGGGCTTTGATTGAGAACGTTTGGATCTGTTATAAATTCAGAGGAAGAACAGGTAGAGTGTTTGGGATTTGAATTACAAGTATTGAAAAGAGACGAAGCTTTATGCTAAGTTGTTCGAGTGAGAATTGTGGTTGAAAAGGTTAGTTTTCTTGGATATGTTATTTCTGAGGATGGTATTTTTTTGGATTCATCAAAAGTAGATGCAGTTCTACAATGAGAGGTTTCGAAGTTGGTTAAGGAGATTAGAAGCTTTTTGGACTTTAGTTGGTTATTACCGGAGGTTATGGAAGGTTTTTCCAAGTCAGCGTTTTCGTTACTTCGGTTGACTTGCAAAGGGTGAGTCGTTTGCTTTGGATGTTCATTGTGAGGAAAGTTTGAGAGGATTAAAGTAGAAATGGTCTACGGCTCCAGTTTTGATTCTGTGTGATCCTGTTCAACCGTTTGTGAGGTATTGTGATGTGTCTTTGATGAGTTTAGTCAGTGTGTTAATGCAAGAGGGTAAAGTCGTGGCTTATGCTTTACGACAATTGAGGATTCATAAAAGGATCTATACTATTCTGGATTTGGAATTGGTCGCTGTTGTATTGTGTTGGAATATTTGGAGGTATCATCTTTATGGTTCTAGGTTTGAAGGGTTGGTAACCGCAAGAGTTTAGAGTACTTGTTTGGTCTGAAGGAATAGAGTATGAGACGATGAGGATGGTTAGAATTTGTGACGAGTTATGAATGTGGCTTGGATTATCCTTCGGGAAAAGCTAAGGTTGTGCCGGATGAGTTAAGTCGAAGGTTTTATACATGTCTATTTTGATGGTCAGGGAGTTAGAATTATTTGAGCAGTTCAGAGACTTGTGTCTGGTGTGTAAGCTAACATGCAGAGTGCGAGGTTGGGTATATTAAAGTGCACAGTGATTTTTGGCAGAGGTGAGAAAGAGTTAGACTTTGGACGTGAGATTGGCAGACTTGATAGTTTCGAGTAATCAGAGTGTGCAGCGGAAGTGTGAGGTGGCACATTTTGTAATTACGTGTGGGACTTGTAAGAGTTCATAGGTTGAACATTGGAAACATGTAGGAGTGTTGAGACCATTGGACGTTTCAGAATGGAAGTGTTAGGTGAAAGGTTTAGATATTCTTCATGGGCTACTATGTAGATGGAGGTTTTGGTTGTATGTTCGATTGGTGAATCGTAGCATGGTTGTAATAAGGTTGTGTGACAAGGATGTTGGTATTCTAGTTTTGTTGAGGTTGTTGAGACAATGTGGTGTAGTGGAACTTGTGTTCTTGTTTGTGTTGTTGCCTCGTTCCTATCGTGTTGGTTCGAGTGCGAGTAGCTAATTCCTGTGTGGGGAGTTAGGGGAGTGTTACCTAGAGTGAGGGTAACGATCTTGTTGTGTTTCGGTTCAAGAGTGAACCTGTGTGTTGGTATCGTGGTTTTCCTTGAGTTGTGAGTTGGTCGTCAAGTGCATTGTATGGGCTTTGCATCTTGTCGTTGTAGTTGCCATCGTTGTCGTGTCGTTGTTGTAGCTGCGGTTAGCAAGGTGGTTTGTCAGTTTGTGTTATTCGTGGTGTGCTTTTGTTGGCATGTTAGTTTGTTGGTCGGATGCGAGAGTCGTATTCGGAGTTGTTCGTAGCGGTTATATTTTCGAGGACGAAAATGTCTAAGTGGGGGAGAATTGTAACGCCCCAGTTTTTGTCAGTTTTATTTAATCGAGTCTATTTGATTATTTGATTATTATATTATTTTATTCTTGACTTTTATTTGACAATATATTATTTTTCATCGTTGTTTATGTTTTATCGCATTTTGAGAGCGTTTGGGAGATATTTGAGCTGAGGGGTATTTTGGTCATTTGGGTAGTAGATATTTTATATAAATAGAAAGTGGAGAGAGAAAAGATAGAAAGGAAAAGAAAAAGAGAGAAAAGTGAGAAAGAAGAGAAAAGAAGAACAAGAGGAGAAAAGTGGGAAAATGCTAGAAATCATCAAAATCAACAGTTAGGATTCGAATCGAACGGGTAAGGGTGTGAAATATCGTTATCTTAACTTTGTATACGATTATGTATGGTTTCGTTTCGGTTGTTTTGGATCGTTTTCATATATTTTTCATTTTAGGTCGAAATGAATAAAGTCGATAAAAACCGATGTTTTCACGGTTAGAATTTGAAATAAATTACGTAGTTGTATCGAGGAAGGTTAGGTCGTCGTATAGCGTGCTTTTTATTCGATTTGGTGATGTTTGAAAATTCGGGTTTTTGAAAGGTTGAAATTTAATCGAAAATCGAACGTCGTAGAAATTTCGTTTATGTGTTCTAAATTGTTCTTATGTATTTGGTGGTTGCGCGTATGTGTTTGTTTCTAAGAAAATAATTGAATCGGTCGGATTTTCGGGCAAAATAGCCGAAATCCGTAGCGGCCCGCATGGCATTTTCTGGTTTTCGGGGAAACTTCGGAAATTCATATCTCTTGAACCGTAAGTCGGTTTTGACCCCCGTTCGAAGCGTTGGAAAGCTAATGAGATGTTCTTTCTAGGAAAAATGGTTTTGAGGTCTGAACCTGGTCCAATCGGAACAGTATTTTCGAAACGTTTCGTTGTGTTCGGCCTCCGGTTTATGTTTTTGCGTTATTTTGAAATATCCATATCTTTTGCGTTGTTTATCCGATTGAGGTGTTCTTTATATGGATGTGAAGCTATATGTTCTATGATTTAGTGAAGAAAAATGTTATTTTTAGCCGACTTTTAACCGACTTTTCCGGTAAACCGTAAATCAAATTGTTTGGTTATTTGTGAAAACGTTCGGTTGCCGTTTGGCACAATTGATGTGAATGTATGTGGATTGTGTGTGATGAATGCATGACTATATTGTAAATATGTATGCATGTCAAGAGTGTCATGAGTCATGTTGTATGTGAAGCATCATGATGTGCATTCTTGCATTGTGGGGTTCTAAGATGAATCCGTTGTAACGTCGTAAGCCTTTTGAGAGGTGGGGGCGATGATTACAAACGATTGTAAGCCTTTTGAGAGGTGGGAGCAATCGGATTGTAAGCCTTTTGAGAGGTGGGGGCAATCCATAAACACTGTAAGCCTTTTGAGAGGTGGTAGCAATGGGTGAACATCGTATACCCGACGGGGAGTTACACTAAGTAACGAGCGATGGTTCCAATAAGTTTTTCAATTGAACTTGAGATGAAATGAGTCGGTACCGCATTGCATTTGCATAGAGTCGTGAGTCGGTCTCTATGATTTGCATTGGTCATCTTGGTATATGTGCATTGGTGAATAAACATGTAAGTGTGTTTATGTTGAATGAATGGTGATGAATTGAGATGTATTGGTGATACATGTATTTGAGCATGAATGAATATGCCTATGTGAAGTATGCGTTAATTACGGATTGTTATGCCGTGTATTTGATTTATGGTATATGCTTGGGGTTATATGTATATATACATGCATAGTGATGAGTTGTGGTGAGAATGTGGTATATGTGTATTATATGTTGAGATATATAATTATATGCAACGTTATTATGATAATATTTCTCACCCTTCTGCTGGAATATGCTTTTTATGGCATAGTGCAGATTGCCAGCTTTAGAGGCGTGGAGGCAAGTGGAAGAGTTAGATCTTCGTCTTTGCTTAGGTCTTGGTGTCTGCTCTGATACGTAGCACGCGAGTCGGGGAACGATTATGTTATATACGTATATATTTGTAGGATATATTTTGTATGAATATTTTGATGTAGAAAACAGTTTATTTTGTAAAACAAGTCGGTTATGGATCTTTCCGCTTTATTCCATAATTGACATTTCCTTTATTATGGAAAAAGTTTCCCCTTTGAGGGTACTCTATTTTATGCTATGTATCAAGCATATGAGCAGGGATGATGTTTTGTTTATTTAAATGTGACATCCTTGTTTCTGTCGAAAAAATAAATTTTTTAGTTACTCTGATTTTATTTATGTATTATTTATTTGCGATGGGAATTGGGGTGTTACATTAGTGGTATCAAAGCAGGTCGGTCCGTCCGGCCAAGTTATTGAGTCAGTTGGTGTGATAGTTGAATACTGTCGATGTTGGTTGTCCCTTAGTACGTGATATGTGTGTGGAGCACTGTCAGTACTTTCTGGTTTTTCTAATCCTTTGTCTTCGGGATTGAGAATGAGATAAGTGGGGGAGAAGCTGGTACTTTTCCAAGTTGCTTCAGGTGTGGAGCGTTGGCTCAGTGTGTTGTGAATTGCAAGATTGTAAGTGCCCTTTGGACATTGTGGTTCCCGGTTCCGGAGGGAATGCGGAGGTAAGGTTTGTGCAGGATGCAAGGGATGCTATTATAGTTTGGTAAAGGCGGTCTATGCCCCATCATGATTGTCGGCTGTCTATTGACAAATTGAGGAACTGATCACCCTTAATCTCTTGTTGATAGCAGGCGTAAATTATGTTGGATGGAATAGGCGTGTCTTTCCAGCTTTGATAGTGGGTGAAATAAATTGTTTGGAATTAAGGAAATGGTTACAGATTGTTTTGTTGAGTCGATGAAGATTCTAATATCTGAAGGTGAGCCGAATTCGAGGTTTTTGTATGTTGGTCCAGTTGGGAAGTCATTGAGAGAAAACGATTGGGTATCGTTAATGGTTGTTCTCAGGGAGTAGAGTGTGAACTCAAATTGGACGAAGGTGATGATTTGAGGTTTGGATCTGCTAAGTACGTAGAAGAACTTTTAGGACGTGAAACTCAGATGGAAAGAGTGGTTGGAAGACTTACTGGAAAAGGGATTTGTGAGACCAAGTGTGTCGCCTTAGAGAGCTCCAGTATTGTTAGTAACAAACTGGATGGATGATTGAATGGAATAACAAGCATGATGGGTATAATGGTATTGAGACTTTGGAAAGGAAAACTTAGAGTTCTGGTGAGGTTTGAAGTCTTTGGAATTTTAGAGCACTAATGGAAAATTTTGAGAGAACCTTTAGGTATGGATGTAATATTTAAGAGTTCTTTTTGGTTGGTTATTGCTACATGTTGGGATTTATGGAATTTGGACGGTTAAGAGAAGGACTTGTGTATGGATTACTGACAGTGGAGTAAGGTAACGATTGAGAATAAGCGTTCGCTCTCATGGATAGATAACTGGAATGGTTTGATTGAGTTAGAGTGAAATTACAATTGTTTGGCACGTTTGATAAGGACAGTGAATTGTGTGAGTTGAGGCTTTGATCGATTTAATGTGACTGGTTATGGTTGTTATCATCGGAATAGGTTGTTATTTGCTCGGTTAGGCTTGTATGTGAGTCTGGACAAGTTTGGATGAGGTTTGGTTTGTTTGGATATTATAACGTGCAGTGATGTTGTTTGGTGTTAGTAATGCGTCTGTAATGTTTGTGGAGTAGAGGAATCGTATCTTCCATATCTATTTGGATAAGTTCGTAAGGGCTTTGATTGAGAACGTTTGGATCTGTTATAAATTCAGAGGAAGAACAGGTAGAGTGTTTGGGATTTGAATTACAAGTATTGAAAAGAGACGAAGCTTTATGCTAAGTTGTTCGAGTGAGAATTGTGGTTGAAAAGGTTAGTTTTCTTGGATATGTTATTTCTGAGGATGGTATTTTTTTGGATTCATCAAAAGTAGATGCAGTTCTACAATGAGAGGTTTCGAAGTTGGTTAAGGAGATTAGAAGCTTTTTGGACTTTAGTTGGTTATTACCGGAGGTTATGGAAGGTTTTTCCAAGTCAGCGTTTTCGTTACTTCGGTTGACTTGCAAAGGGTGAGTCGTTTGCTTTGGATGTTCATTGTGAGGAAAGTTTGAGAGGATTAAAGTAGAAATGGTCTACGGCTCCAGTTTTGATTCTGTGTGATCCTGTTCAACCGTTTGTGAGGTATTGTGATGTGTCTTTGATGAGTTTAGTCAGTGTGTTAATGCAAGAGGGTAAAGTCGTGGCTTATGCTTTACGACAATTGAGGATTCATAAAAGGATCTATACTATTCTGGATTTGGAATTGGTCGCTGTTGTATTGTGTTGGAATATTTGGAGGTATCATCTTTATGGTTCTAGGTTTGAAGGGTTGGTAACCGCAAGAGTTTAGAGTACTTGTTTGGTCTGAAGGAATAGAGTATGAGACGATGAGGATGGTTAGAATTTGTGACGAGTTATGAATGTGGCTTGGATTATCCTTCGGGAAAAGCTAAGGTTGTGCCGGATGAGTTAAGTCGAAGGTTTTATACATGTCTATTTTGATGGTCAGGGAGTTAGAATTATTTGAGCAGTTCAGAGACTTGTGTCTGGTGTGTAAGCTAACATGCAGAGTGCGAGGTTGGGTATATTAAAGTGCACAGTGATTTTTGGCAGAGGTGAGAAAGAGTTAGACTTTGGACGTGAGATTGGCAGACTTGATAGTTTCGAGTAATCAGAGTGTGCAGCGGAAGTGTGAGGTGGCACATTTTGTAATTACGTGTGGGACTTGTAAGAGTTCATAGGTTGAACATTGGAAACATGTAGGAGTGTTGAGACCATTGGACGTTTCAGAATGGAAGTGTTAGGTGAAAGGTTTAGATATTCTTCATGGGCTACTATGTAGATGGAGGTTTTGGTTGTATGTTCGATTGGTGAATCGTAGCATGGTTGTAATAAGGTTGTGTGACAAGGATGTTGGTATTCTAGTTTTGTTGAGGTTGTTGAGACAATGTGGTGTAGTGGAACTTGTGTTCTTGTTTGTGTTGTTGCCTCGTTCCTATCGTGTTGGTTCGAGTGCGAGTAGCTAATTCCTGTGTGGGGAGTTAGGGGAGTGTTACCTAGAGTGAGGGTAACGATCTTGTTGTGTTTCGGTTCAAGAGTGAACCTGTGTGTTGGTATCGTGGTTTTCCTTGAGTTGTGAGTTGGTCGTCAAGTGCATTGTATGGGCTTTGCATCTTGTCGTTGTAGTTGCCATCGTTGTCGTGTCGTTGTTGTAGCTGCGGTTAGCAAGGTGGTTTGTCAGTTTGTGTTATTCGTGGTGTGCTTTTGTTGGCATGTTAGTTTGTTGGTCGGATGCGAGAGTCGTATTCGGAGTTGTTCGTAGCGGTTATATTTTCGAGGACGAAAATGTCTAAGTGGGGGAGAATTGTAACGCCCCAGTTTTTGTCAGTTTTATTTAATCGAGTCTATTTGATTATTTGATTATTATATTATTTTATTCTTGACTTTTATTTGACAATATATTATTTTTCATCGTTGTTTATGTTTTATCGCATTTTGAGAGCGTTTGGGAGATATTTGAGCTGAGGGGTATTTTGGTCATTTGGGTAGTAGATATTTTATATAAATAGAAAGTGGAGAGAGAAAAGATAGAAAGGAAAAGAAAAAGAGAGAAAAGTGAGAAAGAAGAGAAAAGAAGAACAAGAGGAGAAAAGTGGGAAAATGCTAGAAATCATCAAAATCAACAGTTAGGATTCGAATCGAACGGGTAAGGGTGTGAAATATCGTTATCTTAACTTTGTATACGATTATGTATGGTTTCGTTTCGGTTGTTTTGGATCGTTTTCATATATTTTTCATTTTAGGTCGAAATGAATAAAGTCGATAAAAACCGATGTTTTCACGGTTAGAATTTGAAATAAATTACGTAGTTGTATCGAGGAAGGTTAGGTCGTCGTATAGCGTGCTTTTTATTCGATTTGGTGATGTTTGAAAATTCGGGTTTTTGAAAGGTTGAAATTTAATCGAAAATCGAACGTCGTAGAAATTTCGTTTATGTGTTCTAAATTGTTCTTATGTATTTGGTGGTTGCGCGTATGTGTTTGTTTCTAAGAAAATAATTGAATCGGTCGGATTTTCGGGCAAAATAGCCGAAATCCGTAGCGGCCCGCATGGCATTTTCTGGTTTTCGGGGAAACTTCGGAAATTCATATCTCTTGAACCGTAAGTCGGTTTTGACCCCCGTTCGAAGCGTTGGAAAGCTAATGAGATGTTCTTTCTAGGAAAAATGGTTTTGAGGTCTGAACCTGGTCCAATCGGAACAGTATTTTCGAAACGTTTCGTTGTGTTCGGCCTCCGGTTTATGTTTTTGCGTTATTTTGAAATATCCATATCTTTTGCGTTGTTTACCCGATTGAGGTGTTCTTTATATGGATGTGAAGCTATATGTTCTATGATTTAGTGAAGAAAAATGTTATTTTTAGCCGACTTTTAACCGACTTTTCCGGTAAACCGTAAATCAAATTGTTTGGTTATTTGTGAAAACGTTCGGTTGCCGTTTCGCACAATTGATGTGAATGTATGTGGATTGTGTGTGATGAATGCATGACTATATTGTGAATATGTATGCATGTAAAGAGTGTCATGAGTCATGTTGTATGTGAAGCATCATGATGTGCATTCTTGCATTGTGGGGTTCTAAGATGAATCCGTTGTAACGCCGTAAGCCTTTTGAGAGGTGGGGGCGATGATTACAAACGATTGTAAGCCTTTTGAGAGGTGGGAGCAATCGGATTGTAAGCCTTTTGAGAGGTAGGGGCAATCCATAAACATTGTAAGCCTTTTGAGAGGTGGTAGCAATGGGTGAACATCGTATACCCGACGGGGAGTTACGCTAAGTAACGAGCGATGGTTCTAATAAGTTCTTCAATTGAACTTGAGATGAAATGAGTCGGTACCGCATTGCATTTGCATAGAGTCGTGAGTCGGTCTCTATGATTTGCATTGGTCATCTTGGTATATGTGCATTGGTGAATAAACATGTATGTGTGTTTATGTTGAATGAATGGTGATGAATTGAGATGTATTGGTGATACATGTATTTGAGCATGAATGAATATGCCTATGTGAAGTATGCGTTAATTACGGATTGTTATGCAGTGTATTTGATTTATGGTATATGCTTGGGGTTATATGTATATATACATGCATAGTGATGAGTTGTGGTGAGAATGTGGTATATGTGTATTATATGTTGAGATATATAATTATATGCAACGTTATTATGATAATATTTCTCACCCTTCTGCTGGAATATGCTTTTTATGGCATAGTGCAGATTGCCAGCTTTAGAGGCGTGGAGGCAAGTGGAAGAGTTAGATCTTCGTCTTTGCTTAGGTCTTGGTGTCTGCTCTGATACGTAGCACGGGAGTCGGAGAACGATTATGTTATATACGTATATATTTGTAGGATATATTTTGTATGAATATTTTGATGTAGAAAACAGTTTATTTTGTAAAACAAGTCGGTTATGGATCTTTCCGCTTTATTCCATAATTGACATTTCCTTTATTATGGAAAAAGTTTCCCCTTTGAGGGTACTCTATTTTATGCTATGTATCAAGCATATGAGCAGGGATGATGTTTTGTTTATTTAAATGTGACATCCTTGTTTCTGTCGGAAAAATAAATTTTTTAGTTACTCTGATTTTATTTATGTATTATTTATTCGCGATGGGAATTGGGGTGTTACAAGTGTGGTTGTATCTCCAGCAGGAGGTGTGTTGGATGTCTTTGAAAAGACTTTGTTTTCCCCACAGAGCCTAGTAATCACTTTCCTCAGGAGGTCAGGAAGTGTAGTTCCATCTGCAACATCATGCTCTAATCCCCAACTGGGTAAATTCTTTCCTCCAACAGCAGGTTAAGCTTAATGATATCCCTTGGTAGGTTTCGTTGACTATTCTCCCCAGTAGAGCTATTCTCCTTAGCAGTGAAATTCATCTTCCTCAGCAGGTAGTTGCTCTCCCCAGCCAGGGTACAGAGGATTATTTCCCCAGCTAGAGTTGGGGTTGATTTGGTACTCTCTTAGAAAGCAGCCAGAAGTTGATGCTTCTGCATCCCCAGTATGGAGATTGATGGAATACCTTCTTTGGACAAAGAGATTGTTTTTCCCCACAGAGTCTTGGCACTCATTTTCCTCAGCTAGTCAGGAAGTGTTTTTCTCATCAGCAATAGTATGGTCTGATCCCCAACAGACGAGTAAGCTTGATGGTATCCCCTAGCAGAGTTGGTGTCGTCAATCACCATTCTCCAGGCAGGTTTGCTAATAGTGGCTAGTACTCCCCAGCAGGGTGAAGATAAGGACATCTCCCAACAACAGGCTAAGTTCAGTAATACCACCAAGCAGGTTCGATATTATTGACTTGAAGCAGAGTTTGGTGGTGATCTTCATAGTGGTTGGTTCAACAGCGGTTGACATCCCCAGCAGGCCTTAAGTCCGATTGTTATTGGCATATTTTAGATCCAGGTGGTTCTGTCTTCGGTAGAAGCCATGGGTAATCTCCAGCGGAGAGAAATTTCTTGGGTTCCATCTTCAATATTCATTTTTATCCATCCCCCAACAGAGTGGAACTTCTCTCGGAGTTTTTCGTCTCCAGTAGAGTTTGTGATCAGGAAGTCGTTCAGTGAAATCTTCCTCAGCAGGTTGTTTAATTCAGAGGACAATTTAGTTTGTCATCCCTGGTGGAGTTGCCTTCGTCTTCAGCATTTATTTTGCTGGAGCGCCTCTTTTGCATGGCATTCTCTCAAACGCGTAGCATTTCCATTTTTTTATGGAGCATTACGCTATAGAAAAATTCAAACATATGCATTCGAAGCATAAGCCAGGTTTGATATCTGTTACCAGTTTCTGTCCCCAGCAGAAAGAGATGTAATGCAGGAGATGTTGTTTGACATTACACCGCAACCAATGGTTTCATCCTTCTTACTGTTGTTCCTTCCTATACTCCCCTACAGAGTTATCTGTTTAGATTTCTCTTTCCCCAGCGGAGTCATCTTTGTAGATCTGTTGATTCTACTTAGTCTTTCTTTAAAAGTCCACCTTCGGTTTGGCCTTTCCTTTTTGAGTCTACCTTCGGCTTGGTCTCGTATTGTTGGGTTGGAAAGTCTACCTTCAGCATAGTCTTTCTTTGAAAGTCCACCTTCGGCTCGGTCTTTCTTTTCGAGTCCACCTTTGGCTTGGTATCGTATTGTTGGGTTTGAACGTCCACCTTCGGCTTGGCCTTTCTTTTCGAGTTCACCTTTGGCCGTCCTCGCACCCTTTGTTGGAAAGTCTACCTTCGGCATAGTCTTTCTTTGAAAGTCCACCTTCGGTTTGGTCTTTCTTTTCGAGTCCACCTTTGTCTTGGTCTCATATTGTTAGGTTTGAAATTCCACCTTCGGTTTGGTCTTTCTTTCTCGAGTCTACCTTCGGCTTGGTCTCGTATTCCCTTGTCGGAAAGTCTACCTTCGGCATAGCTTTCTTTGAAAGTCCACCTTCAGTTTGGTCTTTCTTTTTCGAGTCCACCTTTGGCTTGGTCTCGTATTGTTGGGTTTGGAAGTCCACCTTCGGTTTGGCCTTTCTTTTCGAGTCCGCCTTCGGTCGTCCTCGTAGCACCCCTTCTATTTCAAGTATACCTTCGACATAGTCTTTCTTTGAAAGTCCACCTTCGGTTTGGTCTTTCTTTTCGAGTCCACCTTTGGCTTGGTCTCATATTGTTGGGTTTGAAAGTCCACCTTCGGTTTGGTCTTTGTTTTTTTTCGAGTCTACCTTCGGCTTGGTCTCGTATTCCTTTGTTGGAAAGTCTACCTTCGGCATAGTCTTTCTTTGAAAGTCCACCTTCGGTTTGGCCTTTCTTTTCGAGTTCGCCTTTGGTCATCCTCGCATCTTTCTTTTTCAAGTCTACCTTAGGCATAGTCTTCTTTGAAAGTCCACCTTCGGTCGGTCTTTCTTTTCATGTTCGCCTTCGGTCGTTGTCGTATCCTTTTGTTGATTAGCTCGCCTTCGGCCGGTCTTGTCTTCCTCCCCAGCATAGCCCGCCTTTGGCCGGTCTACCTTTTCGAGTTCTCCTTCGGCCGTCCTTGTATTATCTTGTCCCCCCGCAGAATCCGCCTTCGGCCGGTCTTTCTTTTCGAGTTCGCCTTCGACCGCCCTCGTAATAGCTTTATTTCATTACCCCCACAGGTTGCAAATTTCCAGGTTATTTTGGTATTCAAACCCCGTGTATCCTGGTTGTCTGAAAGTCGTTGCTATCATACCCTCGGATACAAGAAGTTCGAATAGGGGCAGCTGTAACACCTCAAAATTTTCCCTCATGTTTTAGCATTAACTGGCTTATGTTTCATTGCATTCTTGCATTATCATCTTTGCATATCATTGGCTCTTAGCATGGGATCAAGGCATCTAAGTCCAATCCAAGGAGCCTTGAGCCTCAAGAGATCTTAAGAGATTCATCACTCTATCATATGATCGAGCTTGTCAAAAGATTTCAAGGGAACCATCTTCTCCTAACCAGTGCAAAATTAGGGCTTTTGGAATTCTTGAGTATAACACCCCAATGGGCAAGATCTTTGAGCTTTTATCATCTCCAAATGGCAGATCTCATCATTGTTTGAGAGGATACACATCATACTCAGAGGAATTTGGATTTGGAAGATGTGTTGATTCCCCAAACTAGGGTTTGCCATAAAATCAGTTTATTTCTGATTTTTGGGCAAGACTTGATTCTATGGTATTCCTCATGTCCTTAAGTGTCTAAGATTGGAGAATTGTCCATCAATTTGGTTTAGAAGGGCTTTAGTTGATCAATTGATTGAAAATCAGGAGAATTAGGGAAAAGTCAACTGTGTAGAGGAAAAAGTCAACTCTTGACTTTTTGGGGTCAATTTCATGTTCCTCAAGTTCAATATGATCATTGGTGAAGATTTGATCAAGGAATGTCTAGGGTTTCATCAAAAATCAAGAAAGATTCAAAGTTGCCAAATTTAGAAACTTAGGGTTTCCATTTATGGCAAGTTTTATCAAGTTGAAGGGTCACTTTTGAGGCACTTTTTTCCATGTTCCAAGCTCCAAACTGAAAAGTTAGGGAGGCCTATCAAAAGTTCACATTCCAAGCTTCAAAACCATACCAAGAACATGTCCATTGGATCAAAATTGAGAGAGATATGATCAATTAAAGTTGAGACAAATCAAGGCAAATTGGCAAGTCATGACCAGTCAGCACGCAGTCATTCCCACAAACACTTGGTATGCATGACATTTCAATGTTCTAAGGCAAATTTCTCCAAGATAGAAACTCCAAATGGAAAAATGTTCAACATCAATCTTGTTCCTCTTGATCTCCTCTTCAACTTTGGTGTTGAAAGACTTTTCATCTGATCAACTCATTGAGAGTTATAGTGAGTTAAAGTTAGGGTCATCACACTTGAATCTCACACGTGCATGGTCTAGGCACAACCAGGTCAAGATGGTCTGCCAACTCAGAAATATGCAAGCACTTTCATGGTCAATTTTAAGCATCTTAGAGGCTTCAATTGTGTTTACTTTCCACATTAACTTTGTTCTCCTCCATTTCCTCTTTCCAAAGGATCCAAGAACTCTTCATTTCATCCATTGGCCATGAAAATACAAGGTTCCAAAGACCATCTCATACCCACTGTCTTTCTTTCATGCCAAGCAAGCTATTCAGTAAAAAAACCTTGTTTTTCTTGTACATCTTGCGTATGCATCCGCCATACCATGTCATTGGCTTTGCCATTTCAAGGCAAACACACCTCTTACCCAGCACATGCTCATGTACCCATTTCCATATATGTTCAAACCAAAGGAAAAAGAAACTTACATGACAAGTTGTTGCAACATTGTACCTTGCAAGCTCAGTGCACATCATCACCATCCATCTTACTCCCCACCACAAACTTCCATGATCTTCTCCTTACCATAACAAAACACCATAACCTGTGCCATTAGCCTCACTTCACTCTACATATTCAATTGATTTTCATTTTCCCTCTTCACTTTTCATTTTCACTCAACCTCACTTCTAACCATGGTTCTAACTGTCAACCATGACAGTTAGAAATTAACCAAGGATATAAATAGAATCCATAACAGAATTGCAACGAACTTTGGTTCATTCTTCACTTCTCTCAAATTTTTCACACTTTCTCTCTGCAAGTATCTCTATTATTCTTCATCTTTATCTTTGAATAATCATCAATGGAGTAAGCAAAGGAAAAGGAGCTGCACTTTGATTCCATCTTCATCAACTGATTCTCAAGATTTGAAGTTTGGCATTGCCTTTATTTGGCTCATTTTAAGCTCAAGCAAGCTAGGAACCTCACCTCTGGTTTCCTTTGATCCAAGGCTTGATTCACTACAGGTTTTAGTTCCAACTTCTTGCTCTTATATTGCTCAAATTTGAACTTGTTTTTGTGTGTTTTGAGCTTAATAGAAGCATTTGAACCTCTAGCTAGTTGATAGGCACCTTAGGTGCTTAGTTGAATTTTCTAGGGCAAACTTACTCTTTTTGATTCTCTCTGTATGTGAGTTGTTTGTGATTTTTGATGCTGGATCCATGATCTACATGACCTGAGGAACATTTTGATATACGATTTGTCAATTTCTGATGACCTGAAAAGTTTGGCACGGTGGAGAGTGGCCGGAGAAGATGACTGGAGTCTTCTCCGGCCGGTGGTGTTCATCAACCACATAAAACCTAGCTTGGCTCCAGATTATAACACAACCGTTTGATCTTTTTGATCCAAGGGTTAAGAACGTGCCAACGCATTAATGAGCCACGTCCCTGGCACGTGATTCTTTTTCTGATTTAATTTTGAATTTTTTGATTTCATGTGTATGCCTCATGATTAGTTAACATGTGTACTTGTTATGATTCATGTGATTGTTGTACCTTTCTTGATCATCATGCGCCGACTTGATCTTGTGGCCACTATTGAGTCAATGATTGACTGCTTTCCATGATATACACCCTCCTCTGAACACGTGGTATTGGACTGGGTTGTTTTTGCTACGCGCACCCCTCTTTTCCAGGCCCAATGCAATGTTAACTGAATAATTGCTAGTGTCATACCCCCTGTCTCATTTCTTTCATTTTTTATTTTCTTTTTCATAATTGATTCATTTTTAATTTCCAAAATTACTTCCAAGCATCCAAAAATGCCAAAAAAAATCATGAAGCATTATAAGACATTTAAATAATTTTGACATATTTTATTTTCTGATTTTATCATATTTTGACATGTTTCCATGAATTTGCTTTTAATTTCTTTTGTTTGTGCATCTATTCATGATACATGCTTCATTCTTGATTTGTTTGACATAGTTGTGGATTGAATTTTTGCCTAATAATTGATACATGCATTTATGATATGTGGAGGCATGCCATGCATTTTTCATAGACTTTTTAGGTCCTTTCTTGTTGACTTTGGGATGCTATCTTTGAGCCATTTGCTTGTATGATTTGTATGACATTGTGAAGCATCTTTGAGCATGATGCTTAATGATTTTTTCAGCCATCCTTTTGAGATATGTTTGCACACTGTTTATAACTCAAATGACTTGAATATTCCAATTTTATTGAGCCTCTAACACCATTTTTGATCCATTTTAAAAGCATGTTTGTTTGTGTGGATGTTAGAAGACTCGTGCTAGGGTTTTAATATGCATTGTGTGCAATCTTCTTTGACAATTGTTGAGACCTTTTAATCCATGTGGCATGAACATTATAGGTCACTTTTATCATGTTATAGGTCACTCAAAGTTCATCCTTACATGACTTGTATGCACATGTTTTAACTTGAAATGTGTTGTGTAATTGTGCATTCTCAGTTGACCTTCTTTGAGCACATGTTTGTATCAACTCTTGTATGATATTGCACATTCACTTTGACATGATTCCACTTCTGTTTGTAATCATTCTTGACCCTATTCCATGGCTTCCAACATCACCTCACATGTCTCTTAAGTTCATAAATCTTTGCATGTTTGTTTGAATTTGTTTGACCTAGTTTGGACCATGTTTGCTTCTAATCTTCAATGTACTTCAACATGATACTTGTGTGGACTTTGTGCATACATTCTTGACTTCTAAATGTCATCTCCAATGCCATATGCTACTGACTTGCATTCATATTACATGATTGTTTATCTTACATCTTCATTTCTTACTTGCATTACAAGTATGCTTCATTGTTGGAACTTGAATGATGTTTGCTCCCACTTCTTCCTACTTGATCAATGTTTGCATTTATGAATCTCATGCTATCTTAATGACATCTCTACACATTCTTAAATGTCATTCAATTCTGACTTGGATGTTTAGATACGCATTTATTCATGTTCATGAACCATTTGCATCCATCTTGCATTGTTTATGTATAACTTGTAATTGTATGAACTTTTGGTGCATAGTTTGACATTATTTGGTTTCATTTGGCATGTTAACCTTAGTAGGATCCTTTGGTATGTACCTACTGCCTTGGGAGGTTCCCTAACCCTTAGGACCTTTCTCTTTTGATTTGAACCTTGTTTGCTTTTCAAGTTGTCTTCTTTAAGCAACTAGCATTTGTTTGATTTACTTTCGATACTTGTATTCATTACTTGTAATATTTTGGTACTAACCTTTTATGTAGGGGCATAGGTAAGACATTTGAACATGTGGATATTAATCCATGTTCATTTCTCCTTTCATCTCATCTATCTTACTTCTCTTTCTCTTATGTGAATAGCATGATATACTGCTTTGTGTACAACTTTCTCACACCCTTTGGGATCCTAGGTCATCCTTAATTTTTGATTAAGGTGAGGTAGGATAAGCATTAGGTAGTTCTATCCCTCTCTTATTTTTAGACTTAGGTTCTTAAACCTTGACCTTAGGGCCACCTTTGCATGATAACATTAGGATATAAATTCCCTTTAGAGTTTCCTTTTCCTTGAGTCTTCTCTTCTCATCCCACAACCACTCCAAAACACTTAATAAAGATTACCGTGTATTGAACATGAGCCTTGTATATGGGAAATGAGAAATGAGGGGTTCCCCTTCATTCTTCTAGGATGCTTAGTGTATGTCCTGTTGGGGACGATATGCGAGCATTCGTTCCTATGTTGAAGACTTGGGTGCAATGCAAGTTATGAACTAACATCAATCCACTTCTGTCTAAAATATACAAAACAAACTCAAACTTTTTTATCCTTCAGGATCATTAAGTTTCAAACCTTTTTTCAGAAAAGGGCACGTTATTTTCTGTCTCGTCGCAAACAGGCATCGACCCTAACTGCCGGACGCGAATCTAACGTCGCTCATAAAAGACACCGACCTCGTTAGGTCGAACTACGACTGTTCTGATTTCCTCTCTCTGGTTAGATAGAGGATACATAGGCATGAGACGGTGATGTCTCAACGAGCAGCTTTCCCTCCTTAGTTCGTGTCCGAACTACGTTGACTCTGACTTTCCCATTGCACGAGGGAATACGTAGGCCTAGGACGGCGATGTCCTATCGAGTCACTTCCTTTATTTTTCTTGTCTTCTTCATTCTTCTCCGTTCCCGTTTCTTTACCCTTCCAGTATCAGTGGAGCTCCAGACGACGACACCCTTTTATTAAGACAATAAGCGTGGATCCCATTGAGTACGATGGACGCGTGGGGGTGCTAATACCTTCCCCTTGCGTAACCAACTCCCTTACCCATTTCTCTTGGTCGTGAGACCATGCTTTTCATTTCCCTCAGGTTTACGCAGTGTTTCCTTTCCCTCTCTTTGGATAAATACACATTGCTGGCGACTCTGTTTCAGCGCCACTTTCGAGTTTGTACTTGGATGAAAATCTTGGGAGCGACAGCTGGCGACTCTGCTGGGGACAGGTTGACCTCTTGCTGGTCCATCCCCTTTTGCGAGTCAATCCTAGAGCTTGGTTGTTTATTTTTCATTGGGTGTTCATTATTGTGCTTTATTTTGTGGTATATTACTGTATTACTGTATCACTGTTTTACTGTTTTACTGTATTTACCGCGTTTATGGCATTGCATTTCATTATTATGCTGGACTGTGCTGGATTTTTCTGTTTGGTGGATAGGGTGATCTGAGAGATAAGCCCACTACCCAGGCTTGAGCATACACATAGGTATTAGAGTGGATAGTCGTGACGCTTACGTGGTGGTGACCACGTATTGTTGTTCACGAGACCCACAGCCAAACGAGGTTCTATCGGGAGCTATCTGCTACTGTATGTTGATACTGGCCAGTGGATATTCTCTTGAGGAACTGTCGACTCTGGTGACCATTCCCGAGGACTCAGTAACGACACTCCTCCCGAGATGTGATAATGGCAGACCAGAAATGGAAAACCTATTACACTTCTTGATCCGAGGACCCAATGCTGGGAACTTGCTATAGGATGACCTTTTTTTTTTTGGGAATCAGTGGACGACCTCTTTGTTTGGCGATAGTATTGTACCCCGAGGGATGAATATACTATTGCTTCTCAAATAGAGAATCTGAAACTGAGGAACCTTCATTTTAGTACCCACATGTGAGGATGGGAGGGTGTTTGCAGGTTTGCAGGTAACCATAACCTCCCACATACCCGGTTTTCTGGTGTTATTACACAAAAAGATGATTCATCCTACTGTATTTAGATGGCTCTTGTCCACAATTCTATAAGTTTCTCAAATCTACACCGACACTGTTTACAGTCCAGCACAGACACGCGACACTTTGATCCCATGTCTTTTGCATTGCATTTACATATCCTAACATACATGTTTACTCATTTCTAGGTTCATATTCTACTCTTGATTCCAGTCACCGGGTTCTCACAAGGATGAATACTAAAGAGAAGAAGAACATCATTATTTACAAATTCCTCATGCCTACTCTAGGCCCTATTACTATCCTGAAAGGAATGGCAAGCCCTGATGTGTTGGAGGTTTTCAAAGATAAATATGGGTGGATTTTATCTTTTGTTTACAATATCATTGATTACGAATACCGGGGTCTTCATACTTTGATGCAGTTCTACGACCCTCCTCTGAGATGCTTTGTGTTTCCGAATTATCTGTTGGTACCTACCTTAGAGGAGTATTCCAACATGCTAGGGATTTCTAGCAAGGAAGATCCTCCATTCTTTGGGTCTAAGGGAGATCTGGACTTTGGGAAAATGGCTGGTGCTCTTTATTTGAGCAAGTCAGAGTTAGAGGCCAATATCTCTAACAAAGGAAAACTTCGTGGTTATAAGCTGGGGTATCTGATAAAGAAAGCTCAGGAGGCAGCGAAAGACAAGAAATGGGTTGTTTTCAATTCATTATTGGCCCTTTGCGTATATGGTATTCTATTGTTCCCCAACGAGCCCGACTTTGTTGATGTGGATGCCATTAGGATATTCATGATGAAAAATCCAGTGCCAACCCTGTTAGACATAGACTCCATCTTTGCTTTGGTTCATCTGAATTCCAAGAAAGAACTTCAATTCCCCCATCATGCTCATCTCAAATTCAGCCTGCATAGTCTCAAAAAATTCTTTGCAAAGAGATGCATTAGTAAAACCAAAAATCATGTCATCAACATAAACTTGGACAATAAAGATTTCCTTTTTCAGAGCCTTTATGAATAGTGTAGTGTCAACTTGACCCTTTTGAAATCCATTTTCTAACAGGATATTCCTCAGTTTCTCATATTGGAGCTTGTTTGAATCCATATAGTGATTTCTTGAGTTTAAAAACAAAGTCTGGGTGAACTGAGTCTTCAAACCCAAAAGGTTGTTTGACATACACTTCTTGAGAAATAACTTCGTTTAAGAAGGCACTCGTAACATCCATTTGATATAAAACAATATCACGATTAATGGCATAAGAGATAAGAATTCTGATTTCTTCTAACCTTGCAACTGGTGCAAAGATTTCAAATAAATCTATACCTTCTTGCTGATTGTAGCCTTGAGCTACCAGTCTAGCTTTGTTTCTTACCACCTTGTTCATTTAGCTTATTTTTGAACACCCATTTTGTTCCAATGGTGTTCTTATTATGAGGTCTAAGAACCAGATCCCACACATCATTCCTTTGAAATTGGTTCAGTTCTTCTTGCATTGCTACAATCCATCCATCATCTTATAAGTCTTCATCAATAGAAGTTGGTGAAATCATGGAGATATTCCCAGCATATAGTGCTCCTCTCTGAATGAAAAACTTATTTTCAGAGGACTATCTTTGATTCTAATGATTAACTCTTATGGATGAGATGACTTGTACTTGAAAGTCTTTCTGGATTGTACAGCTTCTTGAAAGTCACAAGGAGCTTCTTTAGACCTTGCTTCCTCTGTTTGTGTTTAAGAAGTTGGGTTTGGTTCTATATCGCTAGCTTCTGAACCCCTAACTTCTGATTATCTAGCTTCTGAAGGAGTTTGATGAGATCCCGTCATTGCATCTAATTAGTCAAATAATCAGGGAAAAACAAGTGAAAAGGGAGCCAAAATGATAAAAAAAACCAAAGAATGATTGAAAAATAGCCAAGTATGGAAGAATAGGACTTAGTGGAAATTCTGGTGCAAAAATGGTGAAAAATATGCAGCTAGTGAATTAATCATGCGCGCCATCGTGTGTAATCGCGTGTGCGATAGAGGAAGAAGGGTTGCATCACGTGTTCTGACCCGTTCTGAGTTCTTTTTAAGGAGATTTTTAGCTGTTTGACAAGGGTTACGAAAATTGGAGACTAGAGCAAGATTTTGAGAGCACAAGTGGATATTTTTAGAGCATTTGATGCCATTAGAGGTCATCTCTTTAAGGGACCTATTATGTTATTTTCATCCATCGATTGTGGTATTAATTTCTGAATAATGTGTAGCTAAGTTCTCTTTGGTTAGGTTATATTATGATGAACCTATTTCTATATTGTTGGATTCTGTGTTGATTTGACCGTTGTATAAACCAATTGATCTATAATTATATTCAGATGTTGCTTAATCTTAATGCTTTTTATTTGAGATATTCTGTTAATCTGATTTTGGACACATATGGATTATTGACCCTTAGCCTATGTGTTGGACCTAGGGCAACTATTCTACTTATGTTGGTCGAATAGGGATATGAGTCCTCGAGTAGTGGCATAGTGAATTAACATTCTATACATCATGTTTGACATCAGAACACATACCTCCAACACTAAGTAACAAAACCACAAGCAGAATGTTAGCAATGGTTAGCAACGCAAGTTAAGACATCAGACATGACATCTTGAACCAACACATTGTTTTACCAAAATTGCAGCCAATAATAGAACTAACAATCTCCCCCTTTGGCTAATTTTGGCTAAAACAATATCAGCACACATCAGAGATACCAACAGCAGAAACACACCTCACAAATACTTCAAACAACCAAGAAAACCAGCTGCACAACACACAAAACTCCAAACTCCCCCTTAAGCTAAGAAACCAGCAACAACCAAAAATCCAACTACTTCAAACCAACATCAGAGAACATCCACTCCACTCCCTACAACATAACAGCAAAGCCCAAACTACTACTCTCCCCCTTTTTAGCCACAATTGGCCAAAGAGTTATGAAAGAAGTCAAGTCAGTACCAAGAACTCACCCTCTCTAATAGCTACCAGTCAGACAACTTAACACTCCCTTGTTAGCCACAGAATGTCAAGACAAGTCATGGAGCATTCAAACAAGATAATCATATAGGAAACAATATCCAAGATGTTTAGATAACATAGCAGACACCCAAGGTGTAAAACAAAAAACTAATAATAAAAAGAAAAACCAAAATAACCAAGAAGGAACAACAGCAACACCATCAACCAAACCAAGTCATTCATCAGTCTCCTCACTGGAGGCACCAACTTCCTCTTCTCTCTCATCATCAACCTATTCCAAACTTTTGATCAAGGCTTCTAATTTCAGCTTCCTAGCAGTATTTATGCTGATCACTGTTTCCAGCTCCTTGCAAGTAGCCTTCAACTCACTGATTAACTCACCTTTGGTGGTATTCTTGTTGCCAACAGTTGCAGATGTTGAAACAATATCAGGAACATATTGTCCTACAAAGAGTTTGGAGTGAAGATACAAAACAGACTCCCTTTTGCAAGCAATATTTGTAGCAGCCAAGATCCCAGGGTGTTGATTCACAATAATTCCACAGATTAAGGATGGAAAAGCAATTGGCAACTTCACAGCCATTGTTCCAGCATGTTTGACTGTTTGATCAAAAATATAAGAACGATAATCAAAGTCCTTCTTGGTTCCAACTGCAAAGATAAACTTTCCCAACCCAACCGAAATTGTAGTCTTATGGTTGGTAGGAACCCAGTTGGCAGCTCCAATCCTATGCAGTATAGCACACTCAAAAGACCAGCAACCAATTTTCCCTTCAAAGGCCATGCAGTCACTTGATTTGCAGTAATCTCCTTGCAAATCTGATTTTCAGTGACTTCCAGCTCACTCTCTGCTTGTTCACTCCTTCCCAAGTACCTGTTAATAACAGTAGGAGAAAACTCAATACACCTACCTCTTACATAAACCTTTCTAAAATCCATACTCCTGCTATCAGTGATGTCTTCAGGGATGTTCACAATGAACTCCTTGACAAGCATATCATAACATTTTGAAAAACTAGACGCAGTCTTCATTAACCCAGCATAACTGATCAATTCCATAATCTCCTTCATCTCAAGAGCATATCTACCTAGCTCTCTCTCCAGAGCAATTCTTCTCAGATAAACATACTTCCATTTACCCACATTGTCAACAGAATGGAATGAAATGTTATCTAATGGAGCATCAGGAACTTTGTCAACAATTTTCTTTACAGTAGCCTTTTTCACAGGAGAGATGTCTGGAACATACTCTTAAACATCATAGTCAGATTCAGAATCAGCCTTTGCCTTTCTTTTCTTGGATGATTTAGACAACTTACTCCAAGATTTTGGAGGACCAACCACAGACTTCTTCTTACTATTGCTAAGAGAACCTGTCATAGCAACACCCTTTTCTTTTCTAGTCTTCATCCTCTTTGCTATCCCAGGATTTACACGGGCAATCAGATCATTATCAGATAGGTTATCAACATTCACAATTTCATCATCATTCACAGATTTCTTTCCCTTCTCAGTAGCAGACGTTTCAACATCTGTTTCAACATTAGTTTCAGCATCCTTCAACACAGAAGCAGCAAGCTTATGAAGCTTATCATCTTTTTCACTAACAGAAGTACTAATAGGTTCCCTACCATCTGTTGTAACCTCAGAAGACTGAGGAGCAGTGATCTGAACAAGAGGTTTCGATATTCCAGCAACAACAAAACCTTCATCTAAAACCCTAGAAACAATTTTATCTACACTTTTGTCAACTGAAAATGTTTCTTCCTTGATTTAATTATCATGAGAAGTAGTTCTGTTGTCTCCAAACAGAATCCCAGTAACAAAGCTTCTAAGTTCACTATCATCATGCTTCCTAACTTTACCAGCCTTATTTTCAGAAGAGGTTTTAGAAGGATTACCTTTTGCATGCGATTTTCTGATCCTTTTCGTTTCAGTTGTAGTGTGAGGAATCATTGATAAAGGAACGACATCAAGAGCACCTTCAGGAGAAATGTCTTCAAAGTGAACCTTCGATTTGGAAGCAGATTTGAACGGTGATGATGTATATTGTTGAGACATGTTGTTCTTCTTGCAAAATTTAGATTTGGGGACAAACGAATTTCTGAAGGAGAAGATGAAACGTGAATGGTACAAGTATGACACAGGATGTATGTTGCGTGTGGGAAGAAAAGTTGGAAATGATTGCTTTTGATTACCCATACATGTCATTAATTTCCCTTTTAAAAGGCGTAACATGGTTTTCCCTCCTAACTTTTTCACCTGCATAAACTCTTTAGGAGAAGTGAGATGTTGTAACTTTTCATGTGACATCTTGATCTGCTTCCCTATTTGGCAGTCTTCATAACCTCTTCCTTTCTCTAGATGTTCCACCTTTTGATCCCATACTCTGACTTCATCTTCTTCAGTATAACCACATGCGTAAGAGCTTGAATCTAGAGATACCCATAGATAGCAGTTGTCTTTGGACTTAGCACCCTTCATGACAACTTCACCTTTCTCATTAGTGCCAATACATTCAGATTTAGTAAAGTGAACTTTAAGTCCTTGCTCACATAGTTGACTAATACTGATTAAGTTGGCATTCAGTCCTTTGACCAGTAACACACCATCTAACCTCGGAGCACCTGCACAATTCAATATTCCCACACCCTTGACTTCTCCTTTGACACCATCACCAAAAGTTACACAGCTGGAATAAGGTTCAACTTCAACCAACACATTCTTCACACTTGTCATGTGTCTAGAGCAACCACTATCAAAATACCATTCCTCTTTGGTAGAGCCTCCTAGAGACATATGAGCTAACAAACAAGTAGTTACAGTCTGTGGAACCCATTGTTTAATAATTGGAGGCCTGTTCTGATTCTGTCTAGGTAGAGGATCAGGTTTAGGGTAACCATAGAGTCTGAAGCAGAAAGGTTTTAAGTGGCCAAACCTTCCACAGTAATGACACCTCCATCTCTGAAATCTACCTCTTGAGTGGTTGGGATGTCTTCTCCCATGATGTTGGGGTTTTCTTCTCCCATGATGGTGCGGCACTTGATGATGCATACACTGTCTAGCTCTGTGAGCCTCCCCATGAGGCTGTGGCACAACCTGATTCGGTACAGGAACATAACCGTTTCCATAACATTGTGGCATCTGGTGAGGTACAACCTTCTTAGGTCCAGAAACATGTCCTTTCCCATGATGTTGAGACATCTGATGAGACATGTTCTGTTTAAGTCCAGAAGAACTTGCATCTGCAGAGATCTTCTTCTCACCATCAAATCCTAGACCAGTCTTATCACCTGCCCCTTTTTCAGCCTGAAGGATTTCATCCAGAGTGTCAGTTCCACTATTCAACATTCTGATGGATTTGGACATTTGATCAAGTTGGGATTTTAACAACAGAACTTCATTCTCAAGCTCAGCTTTATCAACCTTAAGCTGGATTATAATTTTCTTCTGCTTCTCCCCTTCTTGACAGACCTCTTCACTTTTCAGACACAGCTCTTGATAAGAAGCTGCTAGCTCTTCAAAGGTCAATTCATCATCACTAGACTCTCCATCAGAAGTACATATTCCTGTCAATGCCCTAACATGCTTGGCAGTCTCTTCATCATTCTCACTATC
Organism: Lathyrus tuberosus; assembly: GCA_022829125.1. NCBI lineage: Eukaryota > Viridiplantae > Streptophyta > Magnoliopsida > Fabales > Fabaceae > Lathyrus > Lathyrus tuberosus. The sequence continues at coordinate 8,815,282 of JALAZF010000193.1, forward strand.
AGTATCAGACCAGGAAACAGATAACCCCTTTTTCTATTTCTTGAGATATGTAGGACATTCTTTTATGATATGACCATAACCTTCACACTCATGACATTGGATTCCTTTGTCATGATTAGGCTTCTCTTCAGCTGTAGTTATTTTACTCTAATCAATTGACTTGTGAATGTCAGATGAGATGTTCTTATCATTAGGTCTATATTTCCTCTGCATTCTCTTTAACACCTTATTAAATTGTCTTTCCAGCAGTACAATGGCGTTGGATAGCTCCTTCTGTGTCTCAATATCACATTCTTTCTCTTTATCTTCAGTACTAGACACTAATGCAATGCTTTTGACTTTCTTTTCTGATCTATCATTTAGCTCCAATTCAAATGTCTGAAGTGAACCAATCAATTCATCTACCCTCATTTGGCAGATGTCTTGAGCTTCCTCTATAGCAGTCACCTTCATTTCAAATCTCTTGGGAAGAGATCTGAGAATCTTCCTCACTAACTTCTTATCAGACATCCTTTCTCCTAGGGCACTAGAAGCATTTGATAGTTCAAGTATATTCATGTGAAAGTCATGAATGGTCTCATCCTCCTTCATTCTTAGACTTTCAAATTTTGTTGTCAACAGCTGAAGTCTTGACATCTTGACCTTGGAGGTTCCTTCATGAGTAGTTTTCAAAATATCCCAAGCTTCCTTAGCCACTTCACATGTGTTAACCAGCCTGAAGATGTTTTTGTCAATGCCATTAAATATGGCATTCAAGGCTTTAGAATTTCCAAGTGCAAGCTCATCCTCCTCCTTGGTCCACTCTTCTTCAGGTTTCAGCCTTGACCCACCTTCTTTATCCACAATGACAGGTGGTTTCCATTCCTTCAACACAGCCTTCCAAGCCCTGCTATCTAAAGACTTCAAGAAAGTAACCATACGAGGTTTCCAATAGTCATAATTTGATCCATCCAGAATAAGGGGTCTATTCACAAATCCACCACTCTCCTTGTCCATTGCACCAGAAAGTAACAGCCCTAGATCTCACCCAGATGCAGAGCAGGATGGCCTACTCTAATACCAATTGAAATTCTAGTATCAGATATGTGATGTCAAGTGAGATGTCACAACATCAATATCTGTTATATGAACAAGACAATAATAGTAACAGTACAAACAAAACAATAAACAACACAGAGAATTGTTCACCCAGTTCGGTCTAACTACCTACGTCTGGGGGCTACCAAGCCAGGAAGAATATCCAATCAATAGAATTAGTTCAAAGGTCTAAACCCACAATTTTCCAACCCCATCACCTAATCCCTACCTATGGAATTTCTATCTAAGACTCACTTAGATAGGAGATACCTCTCACTCCCCCTTAATCACAATAGTGATTACAATATAACAATTACAGTATTTAGAAGACCACACTTCAGGGATACACCTTGATCTTGCTTAAAAGCTTTGATCAAGAACAAACACTCGTGCTTAAAAGCTTAGAGTGGACAACATACAACTCAACTAAGACAGTCATATTCAAACATCAAAGAGATGAGTGAATGGCTCACAAATAGCACACAAACTCAAACCCTAATTCTTGAACTCTGCACTCAATGATTTCTTCTCTCCACGTCTTCAAGTAGGGTTGGTACAACTTTATATAGAATCAGAATACTTGGGCTTGGGCAGTCACATAATCTTAGATTTGATCCTTAATAAAAACAGACTAAAATTCAAATCTATTCGCCCCAAAATAGAAACAAAATATACTCCAAATAAAACTATTGCATCAGACAAAATCTCCTCCAAGAATCACGCCTGTAATCTCTCAAACAATCCTCAAGATACATCAAATAAAAACGCAGCCCTAGTAAAACATAACGGACTGAACCTGATGTTCTTTCAAAACATGTTAAGACATCATGTTTGACATCAGAACACAGACCTGCAACACTAAGTAACAAAACCACAAGCAGAATGTTAGCAACGGTTAACAACGCAAGTTAAGACATCAGACATGACATCTTGAACCAACACATTGTTTTACCAAAATTGCAGCCAATAATAGAACTAACACTTTTTAAGGAGATTTTCAGCTGTTTGACAAGGGTTACGAAAATTGGAGACTAGAGCAAGATTTTGAGAGCACAAGTGGATAACTTTAGAGCATTTGATGCCATTAGAGGTCATCTCTTTAAGGGACCTATTATGTTATTTCCATCCATCGATTGTGGTAATAATTTCTGAATAATGTGTAGCTAAGTCCTCTTTGGTTAGGTTATATTATGATGAACCTATTTCTATATTGTTGGATTCTATGTTGATTTGACCGTTGTATAAACCAATTGATCTATAATTATATTCAGATGTTGCTTAATCTTAATGCTTTTTATTTGAGATATTCTGTTAATCTGATTTTGGACACATATGGATTACTGACCCTTAGCCTATGTGTTGGACCTAGGGCAACTATTCTACTTATGCTGGTCGAATAGGGATATGAGTCCTCGTGTAGTGGCATAGTGAATTAACATTCTATACATCGCCTAACCCTACTTACACTGGTAGACTAGGGATAAAAAGCTCCAAGTAGTGGTTAGTAAGTTAATTCGTGAGGGATCGACTTTAACGGTTTTGTTAATTCACTGTGGGTTTATAGCGATTAGATCATTCATATAGGGCATCAAACATCAACAATAGAGGAATATGGGATTCTACAACAAAATCTGACCGCTTTTGTGACATTGTTTTCTCATTTATTTACTTTTGGCACTGGAACTTGCAAAAAAACCCCTTGTTTGTTATTTTACTTTAAATTGTACAAATCATTCTCTTGATCGAACACAATCCTTGTGGATTTGATCTTTTTATTACTGTGACACTAGTAGTAAACTTGCTGAGAAGTCATTAAGTTTTTGGCGCCGTTGTCGGGGACTGTTAATTGCAATAGGGCAACACTTTGTGCAACCCTTATTTTTCTTTGTTTAGTTTATTTTTCAGTTTTAGTTTTTATTACATTTTGTTTATTTTTCGTGTTTATCATAGTACTACTGAGGTATTTTCTATTTGTCTATGCACAGTTTTGGATCGACATTACTATCATTCGATCCATAAATTGAAAGAACCGTACGAGCTTTCAGAAAAGCAGCTAGAGAAGCAATTTTGGCTGAAGGAGATTAACCAGAAGTAGACTCACCAGTACTTTCTTTGGACTTTGAAGAGGAGAATAACATGGCTGCCCCTCCACTCTTAACTATGGGGGATTATTGTAAAAGGGCCGACGACGGTCAGGTTTCTAGAGGGTTTGTACCGACAAATCCTGCTAACTTTGATATTCAAAATTCCGTGCTTTCAGGTCTAAGAGACAATCTGTTCGAAGGGAACTCTATCATAGATCCTTGGGCCCATCTTGCACGTTTCTATGAAACCTCTTCGATGTGCAAGCTAGATAATGTTATGGAGGACCAAGTAAAGTTACGATTGTTTGGTTTCTTACTTATTAGCAGGGCTAAGGATTGGTTACTTTGCCTTTCGAAGGGAACCATTCGAACATGGAAGGAGCTAGAGGATAAGTTCCTGTAAATATTTTTCACCACTAGCCAGTTTACTGAGAGAAGGGTTGAAGTTTTAAACTTTGAGTAGCAAGATGTTGAATTAGTGTACGAATCATAGAAAAGGTTCAAATTGTTATTACGCAGGTGCCCCAACCATAATCTGAATAATATGGAGAAGATGCAAAGTTTCATTAAAGGCCTAAAGAGTCAGACACGTATGTTGCTAGATGCTTCCGCGGGAGGTACAATTAGACAAATGACTGAACCACAAGTCAAGGATCTAGTTGAAAAGATGTGCTTGAACGAGTACCACACTAAGAGTGAAAGATCGATAATAGTTGAGATAGTAGGTACACCCAAAGGTATGTTAACTGCTGACACTCAAATTGTGTTATTAATTCAAATTGAATTGTTAAATGAGCAGCTAGTCGAAAGCTACTTAAATAAAGATAACGTGAGCCAGGTACAACCACTTTGGTGTGACTTTTGTGGAGGAGGATATGAGAACAGAAGGTGTTCTTTGAAAGGGTCAAGTGAAAAGATTCAATTTGAAAATTTTCAAAAGAAAAACCCTTATTCCAACACCTACAATCTAGGATAGAGAGATCATTCAAATTTCTGTTGGAGCAACACTCAAAATCAAAGTGGTAACCAAGCTATGCAACAAAACCAACAAGCGCCTAATTTCCAAAGGAAGACCTCCCAGATGGAAGAGACCTTACAAACTTTCATGAAGCCACTCAGAGTAGTTTGGAATAGGCAAACAAAAATCATGAGATCATGAGTTGAAACCATGATGCGTCCATCAAGAATTTGGAGACACAGATCAGTCAGTTATCCAAACAAACCAGTGCTCTATCAAGTTCAAGTCAAGGATTCTTAGGTAATACGATGAATAATCCTAAGAATGAATCGTGCAAAGATGTGGATACAAGTTTTGAGGTAAATGTTGATAAAGGCTACGATGAAATAGTGGAAGAGGTATTAGATGACAAGGAGAATGAATCACAAGGTGTCCAAGAAGAGAGAAGAGTCACCATTGACCAGTTAATAGACAAAAACTCTATGTGGAGAAGAACAAAGGAGCAAATCCATAACGATCCAAATCCTCCACTACTTGATTAAATTAAGAAACCATATCCTATAATAAAAAAAAACCCTTCATGAAGATAAGGCCGGAGTGTTTGCCAAGTTTATGGAGATGCTCAAAACACTATGAGGTTCTTGAAATTATGCCTAAATTTGCTAAATTTATTAAGGCATTACTAAAGGGTACCAAGGAAAAGGTGGAAAAGTGTAACAGCCCACGGCCGCTCGCGCACGAGTCCCGACACTATTACCAACTTAGACTTAATCACTAGCCCCCTTTTTTCAACTATACTAGTGTTTTTGCCTCCCGTGGGAATCGAACCGTGTACTTGGAGATAAGTACCACGTTCAATGCATTCCCACTACCAATTGAGCTACAACCTTGATTAAAACATTGCCACCAAAGCTAAAGGATCCAGGTAAGTTCTCTATATCTTGTAAAATCGGGAGAGTGGAGATCCCATATGCCTTAAGTGATTTAGTCTCAAGTATAAATATGATTCCACTAGATAAAGTTAAAGAGCGTGACTTAGGGGAAATTATACCAGCAATATAACTCTTACCTTAACTGACTCATTTGTTACCCACCTGGTGGGCGTTATACAAGATGTGTTAGTGCGTGTCGATGGTTTAACTTTTCCTACAGATTTTGTAGTATTAGACATAAAAGGAAATTTGGAAGGCTCAGTAATTCTCGAACGCTCATTCTTGGCAACTGGGAAAGCAAAGATCGATGTTGAAACAAGTGAACTTATTTTGAAATTCAATAAAGATAATGTGGTTTTCAAGGTGTATGATTGGACACTATATGTGGATGATTTGAACACGTGCTACCACAAGGAAGAGAAGGGTAGCAAGGTTAATAAATGAATCAAAATAACCAAATTGATCGGCGTTAAGGTTCTCCTTGCGCCTGACGTGCCTTAGAAATGGATCGTCAAGCTAGTAATGGAAAAGAAGCACTTGATGGGAGGAAACCCATCAGTAAGAAGTTTCTTTATTTTATTTTGCTTTCGATTTTATTAACATGTCACGTTTGCATGTGTTATTGTGGAAAAAAGAAAATAGGGGTGAAGAAGGAAATAAAATGAAAGAGAAAATCAGAAAGGAAGAAAAAAATTCATTCATCGCGCACGTGATATAGACATTGGAGGGCTACTTATATCGTTGTCATCGCGTACGCGATGACTCCATAACGCATGCGATATGACCATTTGAAATAGACGTTACGCAAGACCGTATATGCGCGCGATAAGCAACGGTCATATGCTATAAATAGGAGACTGTTTCATTTATTTTTTCACACAAAACTTTCTCTACTCTCTCTACTTTCTAATGCATTTCTCTTAGCACTTTTAGGAAAAAAAATCTTTTTTTCCCTCTACACGTGTTGTTTCTGTGTTATTTGTCGTAGGTACCACGACACCCAAGAGAGCATGAGTTGTGCGCGGATCAACTTCAAGGAATGCTCTCACTCCTAATGCTTCCACCTACCCCAACCACAAGTTCTTATCTGAGGCGCATGCTGAGAAGTATCTCAAGATGTTGGATTACAACATCGTGAGAGAAAGGGATTTTGCATGTGAAGATTTGCAAGAGTTTAAGGAAATTAGCGTGGTAATTCAACAAAGGAGATGGGTAAGTTTTAATAATTTTATTTGTGAAACTAATAAAATAATTGGCACACACATCACTCACCAATTCTATGTGCGAGGTAAGTATATCAATTACTCTCCTACTTCTATTAATCTACTCTTTAATTTAGGATCTCCTCTTGTATGCGCCCTTAGGACCTATAAGAAAGATTATAAGGTTATAACTGAGGCATTAGGCCAAGAAATTGTTGAACTTTATTGTAGATATGAAGCAAAGTGGATGGTGGAGCGTGGCTTAATGTTGCGTCTCAAAACCGCTGACTTCTGCCAAATTCCTAAGTCCTAGGCATCTTATTTTGTACAAACTTTGGAATACGCCTCTAATCAATCACAATTTATTGTGAAGCGATGCTTAGGTCTTTTAGCTATTCTAAGGGGGGAACCAATTGACTTAGGGAGGTTAATTGTGGAAAATATTAGATATATGGCTAACGCTTCACAGCGAGCTTGTGGGAATTTTTGTGTTATCAATGAATTATGCAAGAGAGTAGGTGTACCCGAGTACCCCGAAGATGAGATTATTCCTCCAAAAGCACCCATCAACCCATCGGAGATAAGGAAGCTAGAAAACATGCATCAAGGAGAGGCTGCTCAACAGGATCAAGAGGACAACCAAGAAGGCAATATGGAGAGTTCAACCAACCAACCATGTAAAATTAACCTCAGCAAATGCAGGGTTAAGTGGCTTCAGAATTCCAAAGAAGGATGTAAGCTCATGCCGAAGGAGTCACGCGATGGATTGAAGAGGTTTCACCAACCTTGTATGCTAATCCTCCAAGATTCGCCCCAGCATTCTGAGACTTCTACAACCAGCAAGAAGACCACATGTCGGCTCACGGCTTAAGATCCATGTTTGCATCAATTGAAGACATGGAGAACTACTTCATCAACCAAGATCAGGATCAAGTAGAAAAGAGAGATCACATACGAGCCAAATGGACCAGGCAGAACAATGACTTCAATAACACTATGAATGACGTGAATGCTCTTTTTCACTATGATGATATGTGAAAAGACATGTATTTTATTTTACAATTTTTTAAGACTTTTAGTTAATTTTTATTTTCCATTGATGTACCTAGAGAAAATCTATGGTGTTTCAAGTACTCTTCCCCTTTCCATTGTATTATAAAAAATATTGTTCTTGATAAAAAATTTTGTAGTTGTTTTTTTTTTCTTTTCAAATTAGTAAGTTTTAACTTTAGCATTGAATGCATGATCCATGAAAAAAAGAGAGAGAAGATACTTGATCATGATAAAAGCAACTGACAACTTGAAGGCAAGGGAAGAGAAAATAATAAACTGACTTGTACTCAACCTTCAGATACCTCATCTGGTAAGGTTTGAGCCTAAATATTTCCATTGTTCACCTTTTTTTTCTTAGAGTATATACATACAATTTTACTTTATACGATTTGATCTATTTCCGATTAAGTTTTCTATTTTGATTGACACATACTGAGGCAAGTTCCTTGTTTATAACTTTGAACATTTGTAGCTAACCCGTAGTATTAGGAACATCATTTGCTAGCCACTTCGAGCCTAAGCCTTTCTTTTGGTGACGTAGCCTACAAACTTTAGCCATTTGACTTGAAAGATCCTTTCTTTCTGTAACACCCTAAATTCCCCTGTAATATTTAATCGAAAAATCAGAGTAAAATCATCCAATTCAATTTAAGGCATTACTTTCGACAACATACTTGCTCTTTATTAGACATGTAACATATTGTATAATTCAATAAACCAAATTTTATTATGCAGCGGAAAAATCAATCATAACAATGATAAGGAAACATAACGGTTTTAACTAACAACTTTTAATTCAAAAACTATAAAGACAACAAAATCCTTTTAATAAAACAACTCATGCAATAAGCGTTCCCGACTCCCATGTTACATATCAGAGCAGACGCCACAAGGTGAAGTACCTCGTCTTCACCGACCACGACTCCAACTACTCCTGAGTATCTGCAGGATGCCGTATAAAGCATCACTAAACACAGAAGGGGTGAGATTCTTAAGTCAAAGAAAGAGAGAGATGATATAAATAGAAAAGCATACATCATCAAGTTATTCACCATATCGTAACATCCAACGAGAATCACACACCTCAACTTATGCACAGACAATCACCGATAATTATACCAACCATCATGTGACACAACCAACAAGAGAATTCAAAGGAGACTCGACTAGACTCAATGCATGTGGTACCAAAATCGATCCCTGTTTCATGATCACAGTTCCCGTCGGAACTCTCGACCCCTGTTTCATGGTCAAGTATGACCCCTATTTCATGATCACACCAACGACCCCTGTTTCATGGTCACGTACGAGCCCTATTTCATGATCGCACCAACAACTGTGATTGCTTACACCCCATCTGGGCACACTATCACGCCAACAACAACGATTCTATCAAGGAATTTGGATAGACGATAACACCCCACCTGGGCACGCCATCCCACAACTATGCACATGCCATGCACCATCAATGACAATATGCAACAACGACTCATGCATACACATAACATACTCATCTTCATACCAACATCATTTAACAATCAACATGCATTCATCTAAACATATATCATTGCACCAATACAACAACTACACATCTTTGCATCATTCAATCATGCATTTCACATTATTACATCAACAACAACAAAACAAGCACATAACACCTCAATACATGCTCACCATACAACAGCAACAACACAACATTAATATAATATAAAACAGATATTTTCCATGAATTTTAAGTCAATAAAATAATATTTTTCAGTCCCAGGTCGCGCTAAGCGAGCCCCACCCGCGCTAAGCGGGCAGCTCTCTGTCTCGAAGAGGCGAAATTTCTCCAGACCGCGCTAAGCGGGCCTTGTGATTCTGCAGCCCAAAACCCTGCGATGACAGCCACAAACCACCTGCGTTTTTCTGCACTAACTCGATTTTTAACAGCAATTTTTCATAGATTTTTCACCAATAGCCTACATCTAACATTTGCAATTCAACCAAACAAATCAAACAAGACTAAGTCATCAATTCCAATCATATTGTCACAAAATCTTCCTAAAACCCTCATTCAACCCCATGGACTCCAACTTAGTGATTTCTACTTCAATACTTACATCATTTAACCCTTGAGAGATGAAAGAAATCCCACCCTTACCTTAAAGTGATGAGTATTCCTAACTTCAATGGATTCTCCCTTTCTTCCTCTTGCCCTAGCTCTTCTCCCTCTTTCACTTTTTCACGTGGAATGAGAATAATGAACTCTCACTCTCTAATTCTCTCATATACCCCAATTAATGAATCGCCTTATTTGCCCTCACTTAAACCTCGCCTAATTACCATAAAGCCCTTCCACTCACTACACCTCTTAATTATTTTAATTATCTTATTATATTAACATTATCACTCAACTAATGAAATAAATTAGTCAACAAATGATAATTTTAAATAATCCAATCAACATTACTCAACGCACAGTTAATCTCTATGTTATTAGCCATACACCCCTACTACGCCCAAGACCTACTACTTAAGGCCACTACCCGTCACCAGGGGTACACAAAACACAACGAAAGTACAACAACACATAATCGACCACAACAACATATAATTATTCGCAAATAATAATAAAAGGAAAATGGGGCGTTACAACTCTCCCCAACTTAGAATATTTTCGTCCTCGAAAATTTACCTGACGCAAACAAACTCGGATACGACTCTCGCATCTTACTCTCCAATTCCCAAGTCATGTTCCCACCAGCAGCACCTTCCCGTACTACCTTCACGAGAACAATCTCCTTGTCCCTCAACTGCTTCACCTCGCGATCATCAATACGCTCTGGCAAGGCCTCGACTGTGAGATTATCTCTCACTTCCACATCATCCATTGGAATCACAAGCGACTGATCCGGAACATACTTCCGAAGCTGCGAAACATGGAACACATCATGAAAATTTGACAAACACGGCGGCAACGCCACTCTATATGCAACAGGTCCAACTCTTCCCGAAATCTGATACGGACTAATAAATCTAGGAGTAAGCTTCCTCGACTTCAAAGCACGTCCAACACCGGTCACCGGAGTGACTCTCAAAAACACATGGTCTCCTTCTTGAAACTCGAGATCTTTCCTTCTCTTATGATGGTAACTCTTCTGCCTACTCTGCAAAGCTTTCATCTTCTCCCGGATCAGCTTCACTGTTTCGGTAGTTTGCTGAATAATCTCAGGTCTGAGCACTACACTTTCACCAGATTCGTGCCAACACAAAGGCGTTCGACACCTACGACCATACAACGCTTCAAAAGGCGCCATTCCAATACTGGAATGATAACTATTATTATAAGTGAACTCAATTAACGACAAATGACTATCCCAAGCACCTCCTTGTTCAAGTACACAAGCCCTCAACAGATCTTCCAAGGACTGAATAGTTCTTTCCGTCTGACCATTCGTCTGCGGATGATAAGCCGAACTCAATCTCAGCTTTGATCCCAAAGCCTCCTGCAAACCCTCCCAAAATCTGGAAGTGAACCTTGGATCTCGATCCGACACAATACTCAACGGGATTCCATGCAACTTTACAATCACCTGAATATAAATCTCTGCCAACTTCTGCAAAGGAAAACTGATATTAATCGGAATGAAATGTGCCGACTTAGTCAGTCTATCCACTACTACCCAAATAGAATCATGTCCTCTCAGCGTATTAGGAAACCTTGTCACGAAATCCATAGAAATACTGTCCCACTTCCCACTCTGGAATATCTAACGGTTGCATCTTACCAGCAGGTTTCTGATGTTCCACTTTCGACTTCCGACAAGTCAAACAAGCATACACAAACTGAGCCACATCGCGTTTCAATCCAGGCCACCAAAAATCTTCTACAAGTCTTGATACATCTTCATAGCTCCTGGATGGATACTCAAACTACTCCGATGACCTTCTTCTAAAATCATTCTATTCAACTCCGTATTATCAGGAATGCAAATCCTGTCACGGGATCGCAACACACCTTGTTCGTCCACCCTGTACACATTAACTTTTGCTTAGTTATCTCTAATCATCAAATCCACTAGCTTCACATCCAACTTCTGACTGTCTCTGATATTATTAAGAAATTCATTATTAATCGTCAGCATACCCAACATTACACTATGCGGTGTCTGTTCACAAATCAAACTCATATCTCTGAACTGTTCGATTAATTCTAACTCTTTAACCATCATAGCAGATACATGCAACGCTTTTTGACTCAGAGCATTAACCACGACATTAGCTTTGCCGGGATGATAGTTCAAGCCAAAATCATAATCCTTCAAGAATTCTAACCATCTTCTTTTCCTCATATACAATTCCTTCTGATCAAACAGATACCTCAAGCTCTTATGATCACTATACACTTCAAATCTGGAACCATAGAGATAATGCCTCCAAATCTTCAATACAAAAACCACTGCGGCTAACTCCAAATCATGAGTCGGATAATTCCTCTCATGTACCCTCAACTGTCGTGAAGCATAAGCCACAACCTTACCATCCTGCATTAACACACCTCCCAAACCCATCAAAGAAGCATCACAATACACTACAAACGGTTCATTTGGTTCAGGTAGAACCAACACTAAAGCTGCTGTCAACCTCTTCTTCAGTTCAATGAAACTCTTTTCACAATGAACATCCCACATGAATGCCTTACCTTTGCACGTCAACTGAGTCAACGAAAGTGCCAACTTCGAAAACCCTTCAATAAATCATCGGTAATAACCAGTAAAACCCAAGAAACTTCTAATCTCGATCACCGACTTCGGAGTCCCCCATTGTAAAACAGCGTCTACCTTGGATGGATCTACAGCAATACCATCACCAGAAATAACATGACCAAGAAAACTCACCCCTCTCAACCAGAATTCACACTTAGACAACTTGGCATAGAGTTTCTTCTATTTCAACACTTGCAACACAATCCGCAAATGTTCAGCATGCTTCTCTTCTGACTTAGAATAGATTAGGATATCGTCAATAAAGACAACCACAAATTGATCCAAGTACTCATGGAAGATACAATTCATATATTCCATGAATACACCAGGTGCATTAGTAACTCCGAATGGCATTACCACATACTCATAATGTCCGTATCGAGTTCTGAAATCCGTCTTCTAAATGTCTTCGTCTTTTACTCATATCTGATGATAACCTGACCTCAAATCAATCTTACTAAACACACGGGCACCCACTAATTGATCCATCAAGTCATCAATTCTTGGAAGTGGATATTTATTCTTAATCGTCACTTTATTCAGATGTCTGTAATCAATACACAACCTCATACTACCATCCTTTTTCTTTACCAACAACACTGGGGCTCCCCAAGGCGATACACTCGGTCTCACGAATTTCTTTGCTAACAAGTCTTCCAGTTGCTTCTTCAGCTCTGACAATTCTGACGCCGACATCCTGTATGGTGCCATAGAGATAAGTCTGGTACTAGGGACAAGATCAATAGCAAACTCTACTTCTCTCTCTGGTGGCACATCAGTAATGTCATCTGGAAACACTTCAGGGAATTCACGCACCACTTGCAATTCATTAATCACTAAATTACTCTCCACTGACAAAGATGCAAACAATGCAAGCACCTGAACTTCTTCTTCCAAGAGCTCCTTCAACTCTCTAACAGACAGAAAACCATCATCTCCCTCTCCTTCAAGAGTAATAAATCGAACCGACTTGTTATAACAGTTAATATGAACATGATTGTACTCCAACCAGTTCATACCCAAAATCACATCGAGACCTACCAACGGTAAACAAATCAAATCTACACCAAAGTACTTACCATAGATTGATAATGGACAATTCAAACAGACTAAAGAAGTAGTCACCAATCCCTTAGCAGGAGTTTTGATAACCATCTCTCCCTTCATAGGAGGAATAACAAGGCCTAGCCTTCTTACATAATCAGCAGCAATAAAAGAGTGAGTAGCACCAGTATCAATAATAGCAATCAAAGGCGTATTATTAATATAACATGTACCTCTGATCAACCTGTCCTCACTGGAAGTCTGAGTCCCTGTCAAAGTGAACACTTTTCCTCTAGTCGAAGCTTGCTTTGGTTTTTGACAACGAGTACTAATATGGCCCTGTTCCCCACAATTGTAGCAAGTAACCGGATTAGCTTTGCAATCAGCAATCAGATGTCCTGCCTGACCATACTTGAAGCACTTAAGAGGAGTAGATGCACCTCCCCCACTTGGCTTCTTGCCATCAGCATGTTTCTGTTTACCCTTCTCAGCGGGAGCTGCATAAGGCTTCCCACGATTCACCGGTTGTTTTCCTCTTCTCTTGGCCAGTCCCTTATAGTGAGTCGATCAAGCCTTGCTATCTTCCTCAAATATCCTGCAACAATCCACTATATCAGTAAACCTTTTGATCCGCTAATACCCAATTTCCTGTTTGATCCTAGGTCTCAACCCATTCTCAAACTTGACACACTTCGAGAATTCAGCTGTCGCCATACTGTAGTGAGGATAAAATTTATCCAAATTTGAGAATTTAGCAGCATACTCGGTAACCGTCATATTACCCTGCTTCAGTTCCAAAAATTCAATCTCTTTCTTTCTGCGGGCATCTTCGGGAAAATACTTCCTTAAGAACTCTACTGAACAATGCCCAAGTAATTTCCTCACCTGCTGCTCCCAATACTTGACGAGTACTAACCCACTAGTCATCAGCCTCCTCAACTAACATATGAGTACCTAACCGCACCTTCTGTGCCTCAGGACATTCCATAACCCGGAAGATTCTCTCAATCTCCTTTAGCCAAGTCTGCACTCCATCCAGATCATATCTTCCCTTGAAAGTAGGCGGATTGTTCTTTCGAAACTCATCATTCTCGTTAGCACGCGGCGGATTCTGTACTGCTTGAGCCATAGCTTGCAAGGCAGCAGCAAGAGCAGCATTGTTCCTTCCAGCCATTCTAAATCTGTCGTATGCCAACAACAAAACACAATGGATAAGGAAACGACACCGACACTAAATAACTCCCACATGGCAACGACTCGACAACTTGGTCGGACGGACCGACCTGCTCTGATACCACTATGTAACACCCTAAATTCCCCTATAATATTTAATCAAAAAATCAGAGTAAAATCATCCAATTCAATTTAAGGCATTACTTTCGACAACATACTTGCTCTTTATTAGACATGAAACATATTGTATAATTCAATAAACCAACTTTTATTATGCAGCGGAAAAATCAATCATAACAATGATAAGGAAACATAACGGTTTTAACTGACAACTTTTAATTCGAAAACTATAAAGACAACAAAATCCTTTTAACAAAACAACTTATGCAATAAGCGTTCCCGACTCCCCATGTTACATATCAGAGCATACGCCACAAGGTGAAGTACCTCGTCTTCACCGACCACGACTCCAACTACTCCTGAGTATCTGTAGGATGCCGTATAAAGCATCACCAAACACAGAAGGGGTGAGATTCTTAAATCAACGAAAGAGAGAGATGATATAAATAGAAAAGCATACATCATCAAGTTATTCACCATATCGTAACATCCAACGAGAATCACACACCTCAACTTATGTACAGACAATCACCGATAATTATACCAACCATCATGCGACACAACTAACAAGAGAATGCAAAGGAGACTCGACTAGACTCAATGCATGTGGTACCAAAATCGATCCCTGTTTCATGATCACAGTTCCCGTCGGAACTCTCGACCCCTGTTTCATGGCCAAGTATGACCCCTATTTCATGATCACACCAACGACCCCTGTTTCATGGTCACGTACGACCCCTATTTCATGATCGTACCAACAACTGTGATTCCATCAAGGAATTCAGATAGACGATAACACCCCACCTGGGCACACTATCCCACAACTATGCACATGCCATGCACCATCAATGACAACGTGCAACAATGACTCATGCATACACATAGCATACTCATCTTCATACCAACATCATTTAACAGTCAACATACATTCATATAAACATACATCATTGCGCCAATACAACAACTACACATCTTTGCATCATTCAATCATGCATTTCATATTATCACATCAACATCAACAAAACAAGCACATAACACCTCAATACATACTCACCATACAACAGCAACAACACAACATTAATATAATATAAAACAGATATTTTCCATGAATTTTAAGTCAATAAAATAATATTTTTCAGTCCCAGGTCGCGCTAAGCGAGCCCCACCCGCGCAGCTCTCTGCCTCGAAGAGGCGAAATTTCTGCAGACCGCGCTAAGCGGGCCTTGTGATTCTGCAGCCCAAAACCCTGCGATGACAGCCACAAACCACCTGCGTTTTTCTGCACTAACTCGATTTTTAACAGCAATTTTTCATAGATTTTTCACTAATAGCCTACATCTAACATTTGCAATTCAACCAAACAAATCAAACAAGACTAATTCATCAATTCCAATCATATTGTCACAAAATCTTCCTAAAACCCTCATTCAACCCCATGGACTCCAACTTAGTGATTTCTACTTCAATACTTACATCATTTAACCCTTGAGAGATGAAAGAAATCCCACCCTTACCTTAAAGTGATGAGCTTTCCTAACTTCAATGGATTCTCCCCTTCTTCCTCTTGCCCGAGCTCTTCTCCCTCTTTGACTTTTTCACGTGGAATGAGAATAATGAACTCTCACTCTCTAATTCTCTCATATACCTCAATTAATGAATCGCCTTATTTGCCCTCACTTAACCCTCGCCTAATTACCATAAAGCCCTTCCACTCACTACACCTCTTAATTATTTTAATTATCTTATTATATTAACATTATCACTCAACTAATAAAATAAATTAGTCAACAAATGATAATTTTAAATAATCCAATCAACATTACTCAACGCACCGCTAATCTCTATGTTATTAGCCATACACTCTTACTACGCCTAAGACCTACTACTTAAGGCCACTACCCTTCACCACGGGTACACAAAACACAACGAAAGTATAACAACATATATTCGACCACAACAACATATAATTATTCGCAAATAATAATAAAAGGAAAATGGGGCGTTACACTTTCCACCGTCTCTTTGGAGTTAGGTAGAATCTAAGTTTTTAAAGTGAATGAAAAAGATTAAGTTTGTGGTTGCTCTTGGAAGTGAGCAAAGTTCTAAGTTTGGGGTTGGGGTACTAGAGATAAGTGGTCAAAAATTTAAAAAACTTTAGAAAATAAGAGGTGGATAACTTCTTCAAAAAAAAAGAAAGAATAAAAAAGAAGGACTGAATCTCTAGTATCGTTAAGAAGGAACAAAGGGGTATGAGAACAAAAGGATAACTAGGCACCTAACTTCAAAGGTTTAAACCTACTTTCCTAAAAACATCCTACCCGAACATAAGCCATGTTACAACCTAAAAAGACCTCTTATGTGTGTGTTATATGTAGCGGGAAATTTTGAGATTAAGCTATTGATTAACTTAACTCATAAAGCAAAAGTTGCCACCACACTTTTATTTTTCCAAAGGAATGGGGAAAAGAACAAACAAAACCCATAAAAGTTTTAAAACAAAACTAATAAAACAAAGAGACAAAGGGTAAGGGGGTTGGTTATGCAATGGGAAGGTGTTATCACCCAAAACATCAATAGTACTATTGAGAAAGGTTGTTTTCAAAAGATTGGGGAGATGGGAAGAGAAATATTTTTTAGGGTTTTTGGTGTTTGACAAGACTTCCCGAGCCTCGTGCCTACGTACCCACAAAGTGCAATGGAGGATCAAAACCTCGTAGTTCGTGGTAAAAATAACAAAAAGGAGTTTGTATTGATTGATTTAAAATGGAAAGACAAGTTGTCATTTTAAGGAGAAAACTCAACTAGTCACCCACAAGTATATGAAAATGGACCTTTGCACCACTATTGAAAAGGGCTCCAACTTGGATAGAAATCAACAAGTATGCCGCTAACTCTCTTAAGTGGAAAAGAATCAACATAAAACATCACTATGGGGATAGGAGAAATACATCTCAACTATGAAAATGACTCATGTCTAAACCTTAAGAAAAGTTTAAAAGGAAAAGGGCACAAAAATAGTTTGAAGGAGTTGTGTATTTTTTATGTCTTTTAAAATGGTCTTGATATGCTTAAGATGAACTAACATTTATTCAAAAAAGAGTTTGAAAATTACTTGACAAATTCAAGTTTTATTTAGAAAGTAGTTCAAGTTTGAAAACAAGATGGTTTTGAAAAAGGGAGAAGATTTTGAAAATTTAAGAAGGGGAGGAGATGAAAAGGCTACCCTAATACACAAAGTAAAAGCTAAGGAAGGGAAGTTCTAACCAAGAGCAAGCTTTGACACAAGTCAATACTCCCATCCTTTGGATTAAGCAACAACCAACCAAATAAGTAGAGAAATAACCAAGCATCAGATAAAGAAGAACTTAAGTCGAGGCCAAAGATGAGGTAACAAAGCCAAGTCTTCCAAAAGTCAACTCAAGGTCAAGCTACCAGATGAATTCCAAGGTCTCAAGTCAAAAATCTAAAGAATAGGATCAAGAACCTAATTCTAAGTCCACAAGTCCAACATCCAAGCATGGGATAGTAACCAAATAGTCCAAGGAAGGAATTAAATCTTTTAATGGTTTTTCCTTTATTAATGTCTTAAAAGAAAGAAAAAAAGGTCCAAATGGACATAATGAAAAAGGCATAAACATAAACAATAACAATATGATCTGTAATGATAACAATATATATATATATATATATATATATATATATATATATATATATATATATATATATATATATATATATATATATATATATATATATATAAAAGGAGCAAGAAAGTAAATGACATAAAGATAAAGGTGCATAAAAGTAAATGACATAAAGTAAAAGTTAGCACAACTATATGGTTAGTATTAGTGTTAGAATTAATAATCTGATTCGGGACAAATTTAGCGCTATGTTAAGTAATCGTAGCACAATCTATAAGGAAGATCATACTCCTATGATGGAGATCATACTCATAAAACATGTAGCACAAGTCAAAACCAAGGAGGGATCAAGCACTAAGGCAAGAAGATTGGTCCATTACATCAATCAATCCTTCATGACACTAAGGACAAACTTAGGCACTAATCCAAAGTACCTCCAATGATCAATGATCAATCAAATGGTAGATTTGAAATGATGAAAGTTCATCAAGCATCAATCCAAATCTCTTGAACAAGATGGACAACACATCATCCAATTGATCAAGAGAAAAAACAATGGGAAAAAGAAAGAGAAGGAAAGATGAAGAGAGGACCAAATTGAATTAAGACTCAAGATCACTTTATCATCAATTTCAATCACCTTTCTTGGTGTATTAAGGCTCTAAATCTATCACCAAAACAAAGCACCAAAAATGAATCAAATGATTCATTTAATAATAGATTTATATTAATGAAGGTTCATCCAACCTCATCAACACCCAAGGTCCATTGAAATTGAGGAGAAACTTGAGCAACAAGTTATGATCCAAGGTTACAACCAGCAAACCAATCATAAATGCAATAAAAAGCAAATAAAATGCATAAAATGATTTTTAAATGAATTTTAAAATGTAAATAAAAGAGAAAATGAGAAAGAGGTATCTAAACTAAAATCAAATGATCAAGAAAAATAGTACAAGTCAGAAACAACTTAAGAATCATATATAAAATTTTGGAGAATTTTAAAATGCATAAAAGTAATTTTAAACTATTTAAAATGCTTGAAAAATGAAGAAAATAATGAAAAATAGCAAATGATGAAATAAAAATATGGAAAATATCTCTGAAAATAGAAAATAATTTTATGAAAATATGAAAAAAAGTTGGAGTGAAAAATGTTAATGGATCTAATTTTTATGAATTTTTGAAATTAAATGAGAAAAAGAAAATAAATAAAATGAAATAAAAGGATGGAAAATACTACAGCCATAGATCTGATCAAAGGTTGAAAACAAAAACACGCGTGGCCATCAAATATCACTTAAAATAGATCCAAAGGCTCAAATCATGATGGACACGTTGGAGTTTAAGTAAAATAACACACAAGATTCAATTTAAAACAAAACAAACTCAGGCCACCGTGGAGCTTCTCTGATCATCTTCTCCGGTGAGTTGCTCACCGGATTTTAACAAATAGCAAAACTAGGTCATGAGACCAGTGCCACTGTGACCATCTCATTGAAGTGAACTCAACCATGTGCATCATTTTCATTGATTGAAAGTGAGTATGGATAATTCAAGGAAATGGAGTGAAACAAGAAGGCACGAAAAGAAAAATTAAATGATCAATATGAACAATCAACACAAGGTAAGTGAGGGGAAACAATTAGGAAGTATCAGGCTACATTATGGTAACTTGTTTGAGTGAAAATGAAGTCTCAAACTACCTTGTCTAAATGTGATCAGAAGAGGTTGCAAGGTGGATCTGGTCAGCATGATTCAATGAGTCTTAGAGTTTGATTCTTCTTGCAGATCTTCAGAGAAGTACGTTGGAGCTAATGGAATCAAGAAATAAGGTTGACATAGCTCATAAATTGAAAATGAAATCACAAATTTCAGAGTGAAGTGTGAGCTCGAGCAGGGGTTCTCGGGACTTTCTAAGCTTGGTTTTCAGTGCAAATGAGCCTTCTATTTATAGCTGAAGAGAACGAAACTCATACGTGTGAGAATTAGCTTGAATCCGTGTGAAATCATGAGCAAGCAAAGTGTGACAATCCTTGATCATGAAGTCAGCCAAAATGCATACCATTTTATGCAATTTCAAGTCATTTTTACTCCTTGTGCATCAATTAACATCACCAGGTCTTAATCACGTGCGCGTATTAACTTAAAATTGAGTATTGGATGAATTTGTAAATCTGATCATGGACCATAATTCAATTTCAGGTAGCCATGTTCATAGATAGGCCAAATACAATCTACTCATGCATTTCTTGATTTTCTTTGAGCTAAATGATTTATTCATGGAGTAGAACACTATGAAAAAGGAACCAATACAAAAGCATGCTTGAGGTGAAAATGGCATGAGGTGAAAGTTGAGGTCGTGGCCCTGAAAATCAGGTCAGGCATTAGGTCAAACAGGTCATGACCTAATTTTGTGCACAAATGGCCTTCAAGATTTGAGGTCCTTAGAGCATGAATTGATGTTTGACCTCTAAAGCAAAGTTGTAGAGGACATCCAAAGGGATATTTGGCAAAAAGAAGCGCCCATAAAAGTTGAATATTGAAGGAGTTATGATCTTTGGAAGTTAGGCATGCCAAGCTTGAACTTATGCCAAAATTTCCTAAGTCCACAAGATGATCTATAATGTCTTCAAACTTTTGATGGTCTTCCAAGCACAATTGGCTCTTGACTTGTGAAGAGAAGTTGGAGAGGATGTCAAGATGAGTCATTTTCCCAAAGAAGCATTCAAAAATGTTAAAGTATGAAGAAGTTGTAAAGCCTTGAACTTAGGCTTTAAATGTTGACTTTTTGGTCAAACTTCCTTGAACAAAGTTGTAACCTTTGGACTTTTCTTGCACTTCAAAGCACATTGATGATCATAAGGACTCAAAATGATGTATCCTTGATTGTCCTTTGATGATGCATGCCATTGCTTGATGAAACTTATTGATGAAGGCATGGAAATAAACACATGAACCTTTGAAAATTCCTTGAGAAACAAGCCATCCAACTTGAAATGTCTTTGATTAAAATGGAATTAAATGATGCTTGAGACTCCATGATTTGAGATTAGAGGTCATGCTTTGATGAATAGCCTTTGAAGATCAAAGGTTGACCACACTTTGATTTGAGAATCTCAAACCCTAGCTAATGATACATTCACTTGATGCTCTTGATTTTAAGCCTACCTTGCAAATGAAACAAAGGAGACAAAGCATATTTTTGTATTTTGATTAGTGGTTAATGAATTATAAAGCATATAAGCACAATAATGAAAGATACACAAAAAGGTGCTTGGTGATCTCTACAAAGGTAAACCCAAGGATGAGAGGGTTAAGGGATAACCAAGTTTGTGATCTTGATGCATTATGAAGATGAAAATGAGGTGGGATCTTAGGGGGCAAAATTAGAGTGTGACAGATGCCCCTATTTAAGTTTCTTCTATCCAGAGATATAAAGATTGACATCTTTATCTCGACGAGATAGAAGAGACTTAAATACAGAAGGCACAATTTTTGACCGTAAGATACCGCACAATGCTTATGATATGATATGATATGGATGCAAACACAAAATTTTGTGGGGAAAGGATGCCACGGGAGACAAACAACTGCTAGATAAACTTAGCAAAGGAAAAAGAAACTTTGTAGGAAAAACAATAATAAATCCAATTGGGGAATGTAAAGTTCCATAAGAGATGGAAAAAGTGCGTCGTTGAAGCTACGACTTGCAAATGCTGGAGATAGAGAGAAAATAGGATTTGGACTCCACTGGGGGAATCTCAAAGTCATTTGCTTTATTAGGGAAATAATCTTTGGTAGACAAAGATTAAAAGGATAACAGACAAGCTTCATAAAGGATGGCCACTTTCTAGTAATAGACAAACTTCACAATGGATAGCCACTTAGTGGAGATAAACAAAAACTTTGTTGGGGAAACTAAAAAAAAAGATACGAGCAGGTTTAATCACACAACAGACTTCTCAAATAAAGAGACAGCCATCTGTTGGGGATGAAAGATTCAGTGGATTGCAACAGGAGTCTCATTTAAGGAGATAAACACTTGTTCAAATAATGAACCAAGTTGGAATTATAATAAGCTTCCACTACTAGGATATGGCTCAACTTCTTCTTTAACCAAGTTTCAAACTTGAAAAGGAACCAACTACAAGTTGTCTCCGCTAAAGGGACTGCCGCTTTCTAGGAATTATAAATCAATAACTCTACTGGGGATCTTCAAAGGAGATACGAGCATGTTAGATTGCACAACAAACTTCTCAAATAAAAAGACAACCATCTGTTGGTGATAAGAGGTTTCACAACAAACTTCTCTAACGGGAAAGTATCGGAGAGATGCCATTTGATGGAAAAAAAGATGGAGTCGCAACATGCTTCTCAAATAAAGAAATGCCACATGTTCAAATAACGAGTCCAGGCTTCACTTGATTGGATCTCACAATAAACTTCTCTACTGAGGATAAACTAGAGAGATGACATTTAAAGCAAATATACAGAATAATATTTGGGGACATACAAGCTTCTCAAATAAAGAGACTACCACTTGAAGTCATGTAAAAATTGAATACAACAAACAAACTTCTCGAAGAGATTGCCACTTGTAATTGCAAAGGTTAGAGAATCATCAAGAACAGATAAACTTCTCAAAAGAGACTGTCACTTATCATTGCAGAGATTTACTATGCTGAGGATATGCAAGTTTCTTAGAGTAAAGAGGTTACCACTTGGTGTCAGGCAAAGATTCCAAGAGAGTGTTATCACAACACTCCTGGGGAAATAAAATCTTCATCTTCTGATATGGAATCATAAACATATTTCTGCCGAGGAAAATAAATCCTCAAAGGTGAAAAATAATTGCCTTCTCATCATCCATGTTTCAAAGCCTAGAGAGATTCACAATAAATGTTGCAGGAGACCAAAGTTCAATCTAGGAACAAACTGAAGTGAAACGGTCAAACAAGACTATACCCAATGAGGAAATAACTCAATTGGGGAGCAATTTCATCCAGATAATGGGCTGGAAAGGAAAAGTAAAGTAAAAACCTCCCATGAGGAATGAATTCAGTGGGGATTTTGAAAGGATACACGCTTTCTGCTTAAGGTAGACACTCTAATGAAGAGGATATACACACTCTGTGGGGATAACAACACCAGAGAGTGTGGATAAGCACGCCAAGGAATGCAAGATAAGTATGAATCTGCATGATGTATGAATGAATGAATATATGCATGTATATGCTTGACAAAATAAACACAAAGATAAACCGGGGATGAACAATCACCATAGTACAATCGGATACTCGGCTAAATCTCAACAAGATGGAAATACCACTAGAGATTCTGCTGAAAGATTTGCTAGGGATTTCAACTGGAGATAAACAGGAGCCATCGAAGGAACAAAATCTTGCTACAAGGCTCATATCTCTGGGGAGAGAAAGACACTATTTGGGGAGAAACCCAAAGTTGAATCTTTTATTATCGGCAATCCACTGAGGGGATAATAACGTGAACTTTGCTTTGAGGGAACATAAAGATATGTTGGCAAAGTCATACAACACAAATTTCCAAAACTATGATTGGGGAATGAGAGAAATCCTCATAAAATCTATTGCAGAATGATGAAGACTTGCCGGGGAAGCATGCAGAGCAAAGCTCTTATAGGGATATCAACCTCCGAAAGGGATAACATTTGTAATAACTTTATTAAGGGGATGGAAAGATGAATCTTCATCCTTGATGAGCAAATTATATGTTTGCATAAACTCCATTTTGGGGAAAGAAATGGATTTGCTGAGGATTACCAAGGAAAACTCTCTAGAAATCAACAACCTCGAGAAAAACCTTCTGGACTTGCAATGGGAAACTTAAGAAGTTAACACCGTAGCAAAAAGGTCAACCTGTGGGGGATATTAAACCTCAACACATGATGGGAGAAAACCCAACAGTTGGTCGCTATCTAGTTGGAAATATCGTTCTGGGCACATAAAAGCATAAAACCATATCAAGGGATATGAAACCTGCTAGGGGATTCTTCAACAACAAAATCCAGCAATCACATATACATTTGCTTGATCGAAACTTGGCTAGGGAATAAAATCACACTCGACTAAGGAAATTTGGATCAAGACTTAACTGGGGAACCCAAGTCTATGATTCAATCGAGGGGTGCTAAACTCAGTACTCGACTGGAGAACACCTGAATTAGAGTTCGGTTGGGGAGACCACCAACAAGAACAAACTTTGTTTGGGAGAACATCAAGTTCTGCACTTCTAGATCTTACCATTCCTTGGAGTAATTGTGTACATTCCTTTTAGAATTCACAAATCAAAGGAAAATATTTTTGTAGTTTTCAAAAGTATCATTATCATTTACTTTTTGTTTCAAAAATTATTATAAAAAATAAATGAAAATTTTCAAAACAGAAACAAATATAAGAATTGCAAACAAATGGACAAAGGCCCAAATTTTATTAATATAACGGTAGTCCGCAAATGGCGTGACTCCATGGATCATTACAAAGTTGGAAAAAGGTAAATACATGGAAAAGGTTACACTGAAATATAATGTCCACTATTTTCCCTAAAAACTTTAAATTTCACTGTGCTTTACACTTCTGTCGAGAATGACGAAAATAAGAATCCTTGATGAACAATGTTGCTTCAAGTGATCAAGTCTTGCCTGATGTAGTTAGTTGTCATAATCCTTAACTTTTGCCTAGATTTCCCTCTTGGGTTTTCAATCTACCGAGATAATTATTTTCTGTTTATGTCTCAAACTTTTGCCTGGACCGTCCTTTCGGGTTTTCAGCCCACCGAGGCGCTTATTTTTGCCTAAGCCTCCCTTTCAGGTTTTCAACTTAGCGAGCTGTTCTTTTATTTTTAGGAGAAGTATTTCTTGACTGCATCGGCATTCACAGGATGAGTGAACTCTTCACCATGCATAGTTGTAAGAGTTAACGTACCACCAGAGAAGGCTTTCTTAACAACATATGGGCCTTCATAATTAGGAGTCCACTTGCCCCTAGAATCAGTGGTAAAAGACGATATCTTTTTGAGCACGAGGTCCCTTTCTCTAAACACACGAGACCAGGCCTTTTTATCAAAAGCTTTCTTCATTCTTTGCTAATATAACTGGCCATGACACAATGCCTTCATTCTTTTTTCTTCAATCAAATTCAACGGATCGTATCTACTTTGACACCATTGAGCCTCAGACAGTTTTGCTTTCATCAAGACTCGCATTGATGGAATCTCAACCTCTACAGGGGGCACTGCTTCCATACCATATACAAGTGAGAAAGGAGTTGCACCTGTTGAAGTGTGGACGAATGTACAATATCCATGTAAAGCAAAAGGAAGCATCTCATGCCAGTCCTTGTATGTCACAACCATCTTTTGAATAATCTTTTTAATGTTCTTAATTGCAGTTTCAACAGCCCCATTCATCTTTGGTCTATAGGGAGAAGAATTATGACGCTTAATCTTGAAATCATCACACAACTCTTTCATCATCTTATTATTCAAATTCGGCCCATTATCAGTAATAATCTTACTGGGAATGCCATACCGACAGATAATTTGATTCCTGATAAACCTAACCACCACCTGCTCGGTCACATTAGCATACGACGCCGTTTCCATCCACTTGGTAAAATAATCAATGACCTCTAAAATGAAACGGTGTTCGTTTGAAGCCTTAGGTTTAATCATACAAATCATGTCAATTCCCCAAATAGAGAAAGGCCATAGAGATGAGATAACGTTGGGAGGAGTCGGAGGCACATGAGTTTTATCAGCATAAATCTGGCACTTATGGCACTTCTTCACATATTCATAACAATCAATTTCCATCGTCAGCCAATAGTAACCTGCTCTTAACATCTTCTTAGCCATAGCATGTCTGTTGGCACAAGTACCAAAGGACCCTTCATGAATTTCTTTCATTAACATGTCTGCTTCGTGTCTACCCACACATTTGAGCAAGACCATGTCAAAGTTCCTCTTGTATAGCACATCTCCATTCAAGAAGAAATTGCCAGCCAGCCTTCTCAAAGTCTTCTTATCCTTCTTGGTCAACACAAAACAAAGCAGAATAACAATATCAGTAACTTTAAAAAAACCAATAACAGTACTGATATGCATCAATCAGTCTATGAATTCAAGAACAAACTTGCTCAATATTTTTTCAGAAAAACTAATGATGCAAAAACTGAAACAAAGTCTTAAAATACACACTTCAAAAGCAATGAATAGTGGATAAACTGAACATGAAAACTCAGAACAGAATGTAATGGAAAAGTGAAGCCATCGGATCGAAAATGTTACTGAACCGAAACGCAATTGCTGTCGGAATTTGTAGCGCTAAATGATGTTGAAACCATGTTGTTATTGATGAGTTGTTGCAAATGAAGTGATGCGTTAATGTTGCAGAGTTGTTATGGATGCTCGCGACGTTGTTGTGGTTAATGTGAATGCAAAGAGGTCGTTTGTTGAATCACATCGAGCAATGGAAGATCTCAGGTGGTTGTTCAAGGCTAGTGTAGAGGCGAGTATCCTACGAGCTGGGGTGTAGAGTTTATTAGACGGAGACGGTGCGAGTTGTGGTATGAGTGTGAACTACAACAATGAGTTTAATTTGCAGGAGATTAATGGATGAAGGGAGGTTTGTATGAGATCTTCAAAAAAAGGTGAAATGTGATTGTGATAGATCTGAGAGTTATGGTGATTATAATAGTGGTGTGGTTGTGAGATTCGTTGTTGTTGTCGGATGTGGTGGATGCATGGCTATGGATGTCATGGTAATTATATTTTATGGTGAGTTTCACAGTGGTAATAGCAGGGATGAAGGTTGGAAATTTTACATGGTGTTTTGTTTGAATGGTTTTAAGGGTTGACTGAGGTTTCCGTCGCGGGCAGTGATTATGTGAAGGGAAGAAGTAATTTCTGAGATTTTGTTTTTTTTAGAAGAAGAGGAAGATGCTACTCTAATTTTTCATTTTTTATTTTCCTCCTCAAAAAATTATGTCAGAGAGAGAGAGAGAGAGTGTTTCCTTGGGGAATGGATATTCTGAGTGTGTTGAAGAAAATGAATAGTGGCTTTTAAAGCCACTTGTCCCAAGGTTCTCTCTCTTTTCCTTTAAAACAAAATATGCACATGATCTTAATAGAGGAGGTGGGTGTATTTTTTGGCTTTTGTGTAGAATGAGAAATCTATAATATAAGAAAATTCAATGCTCTGGAAAACACATTTTTGCCCTTTCTTCTAATTCTGCCACATAATAAAAGTAAGGGTAATTTTGGTCCAAAAATTACTTTTTTAAACCAAACTATCATAGTTAATCAAATTGGATGGCAATGGTACTATTTTATTTCTCATTACACATCTTTTTAAACTGTTTCACTCCAATTGGTTGAATTCCAACTAAATCTTTAACATTTTTTTTACTTTTTCTCTTTTTTCAATGTATCAACTTTTTCTCTGTCTCTCAGTCCTTTCACTTTTTCTCTCTCTCATCGTTCCTTTTCGCTTTCCGACTCTCTTCTTCCTCATCCTCCTTCTTCTTCTTCCCTCTTCCTCTTATTCTTCCTTCTTTATCTTTTTCCTATAGAAATCAATAGAAAATCTGCGACATTGATTTATAAATCGAAATGATGATCTTTTGAAAAAAAAAATTAAATTTGTTATCAACAATATTTCTTTTGAAATTTTCCGTCGTAAGTTCTCTCAATCTCTCTTTTGCTAACCATTATTTTGGTTATCTCATCGATGTTCCCTAATCATTCATACGAAAATCGTTAACTGTTCTGGTGTTTAATTTATGTCACAAGTGAAATAGTGGAGAAGATCGGCGTCGATAGGAAGGAAGAGATGGTTACTATAGAGTACACCATGAACCTCCATAAACGTCTCCATGGATGGTAATCCTTCACACTCGCTCTTTATGTAATTTTTAGGGTTTATGATATCACTTTATTACTTTTGACCCCTTTTACAGCTGCTAATATTTTGGTTAAAGCTTTGGCTTTTGAAAATGTTCCAACTCGAAATGAGGTGAGTCTAAAGATGCTTTCTGTTCATCCATCATGAATCACTCAGATTGTTACCCATTTTTAATTCCGATGCTTTCTGTAAGATATATTGTAGATTAAGGAAGTTGTTTTCAAAATGCTAAATAAGAATGGGATGTTTGACGATGCCCACATTCGACTTTCTCTAACACGAGTAAAGATGGTTTATTCTCTCATACTTTTCTTTCTATTTCTTTAATTATTTGTTTCCTAATGGTTTTTATTTCATTCTAAACAATGAAACCCGGTAAACATGCAAATGCTAAATGGTTAGCCTATTCTTTCACAAGTGTTGACTATATTTCATTCTGTTTACAACCAAAGTTTTGAAACTATCAATCATATTTAATTCAATCGCAAAAGTGACTATTAACCATTTCTATGTTATATTCTTTTCCAGGTTACTTCTGGGATGAGCCCGTCATTAAATCTGTATGGATGCACATTAATTGGTAACAACTTAACCTTTCGCAAGTAACAATGATACTGGCACCATAGGAAAATTATGAAAAACTCCAAGTGAAAACCCTTAGAAATATACACTTAAATGATCTATGAAGATTTGGTTTCTTCAAGTTTTAAACCTTCCATACAATATGCTTTTCACTTGGACATGCAATGTTATACTGAAATTGGTCCTTGCTAAATTATGCAGTGCTTCCCGAATGGAAGCCCCCTGTTTATGATAATGAGCGCAATATAGTTATTGTAACTGCCACAACATGCCGTAACTCCCCAATTGTAAGTTTTTTGTTTGTATAATTGTTAATTTGAAGGAGGAAGTTGTCATTTTAATAATCTATACTTGAATTATTGTTATGATTTTCATGCTTTCACATACTCTGATTTTATTCATTATGATAATTATAATTGAAATTTACATGGGATTGCTTGGGAGATACTCTCTCCACTCTCAATTATAAGCAAAAAAAATGTTACGTTTGGAGGTCTTAAATAGAACATGTTTATTATAGTAAATAATTTAGTATGTAAACATGTCCACTACTTAAAAGTTGCTTCTGTGTTTTCATGTTTTTGTTAACCTTTTATTTGACTCTAAATGAAGGCTTTTAAAGAGAGAGTGTGAGAAACAGATGAATTGGAGAAAAGATTAGGCCAGACAGAATGCAAGGTATTTTCAAAGTTATGATGTTATGTTCTGTTGCAATTTGAAGACTTCAGATTTAATATTGTATTTTATGAAATCCTTAACTCTAGAAGGAACATAAATCTCTTTGGTTATAGTTTTAAAGAAATCTTTGTTGTTTCATGATTAGACTTCAATTGCCGACAATGTGACTTCAATTGTAGTTGCATTGCAGTTTCGATTAGACTTCAATTGCCGACAATGCAACTTCAATTGTAGTTGCATTGTGCTTTCAATTACACTTCAATTGCCGACAATCCCAACCATTTTGCTTCTGGTGTGTATTTATGGTATGTATTGTTTGTTGATAAATAAATGAAGTGTGAAAATTAACTTGGATTAAATTCAGGTGGATATATCCGAACAGGTTCAATATATTGGTGATGATGTAAATTCAAATGAAAATTATGAAGAGGATAGTCAAGAAAATCTATGAATTAAAGTCAATGTTGATCAAAATGGTTTTTATAAGGTGCATTATGAAGACAAGCTTGCAATTCGATTGAGGAAAGCATTACAAAACAACTACTTGCTTCCTACTGATAAATTTGGTGTGTACAAAGTCATATTGATAAATGAATCGAATCTATAATTCTACGATACAATTTTTTTTCTAGGCGGTTTTATTAAAGAGGTGTTTTTTTAATTTTACAGGCATTTTGGACGATGGAAACGCGTTATGCCAGGCTTGCAAACAGTCGTTGTCATCTTTGCTTATCTTAGTGGATGCTTATAAAAAAGAGTTAGATTATGTTATTGTATCAAGACTGATTGAAGTAAGTGTATGCATCTTCTCTAAGGCATTGGCTACCTTTGATCACGATAAAACTCAACAAGAAGCACTACACCGTTTTCAGATTTTGTTGAACGACAAAAACACTTCTCTGCTTTCAGCCAACACCAGAAAGGTAACATTTTTCCCTCAAGATTACTTTCCATCAGAATTTTCTTTCAATTTACTTTTGAAATGTAAATTTGCAAAATATTTTTTAGCCTGCTTATGTAGTTGTGATGAGGAGTACTACTGGTGAAAGTATGACTGCATTCGAGTCCCTATAGAATTTCTATAAGAGCAATGATGTTTTGCAATAAAGGGATGATATATTGTGCATGACACTAGCATTTAAGCATTTCTTACATAAATGACTTTA
Organism: Lathyrus tuberosus; assembly: GCA_022829125.1. Taxonomy (NCBI): domain Eukaryota; kingdom Viridiplantae; phylum Streptophyta; class Magnoliopsida; order Fabales; family Fabaceae; genus Lathyrus; species Lathyrus tuberosus. Next base: position 8,845,683 of record JALAZF010000193.1, read on the forward strand.
TCACGAGCTAATACCATAATCACTTATCAATATAGTATAAGTTACTTGATTAAACAATTTTATTTATGAACTCCTGCAGGATGTATTGGTTCTGTTTGCATGAGGCGTCAGCTTCCATAGATTTGGGTGGTTTGCAACAATGGTGTACCGCAGAGTGTTGGATGGTGTGGGCAGACCTGTCAGTTGAGGTGAAGCTTTTGAGTCAGATCGGTAGCCACTATGGTGCGGTAACAAAATCTATTGTTCGGAATTTCACATGCCATATTCTTTTGGATGGATTAAGAGGTATATTTATTATATATGAACTATACATTACTCTTTGATGTATTACACGTTCTTTACTTACACTATTGAAATGTTTTGCAATTGATATTTGGATTTTGGATTGTACATTATTGAAATGTTCACAGGGAAGCCTCCTTGGATTTAATATGAAGGATTAAGAAAGTGCAAAAAATTCTAAATCATCATCTTGTGTTTCAATTCAATGCCAAACATGAGTGGTAACTAGCTGTGGATTCTGATCTAATTATGCAGAATCTAATTATAGGTCGCAGCTATGTGTAAGGTCCTATACCTAAAACATTGTCATCAGAAGGTTAAGTTTATTGAGGTTTTGCTTTAAAAGAAATCCATCAGAGCTACCAATTGCTTCAATGTTGTGTAACTCTACCTTAAAAAACCTATAAGTTGTCTGTCAAAAGTCATAGGTTTGAGTTTCTGTATGAGATAGAATTAGTGGCTTTACAATCAGAAGTCCATCATAAGAAGCAAATTTCAACTTACCATAGAAGGTGATTGGGAACTATCAAAAGAGGTATTACACAAAAGATTTTACACTCTAATAATCACATACTACCAAAACTTAGCATTTGTTCTGAACCCCACCTAGTTTGAAATAAAGGCCTTTTCAAAGTAACTATGCGAATATACTTTTTTATATGCGTAAGACTTCATTTTGTGATAAAGACTAATGAATTTTTTTAAAGAATGTATGAAAAGTGGACCTTAAAATAGTTAATAAGTGGAAGTTGAAGTTTGGATTATCTTACTAAGTAATAACATGCTGACTATTTATTTCTCAGGTGGTTTCCTTAAATGAGAAGTTTCATGTTCAAGCTAAAGATATGCTTGAAGAGCCTTTTTCAGAAAAGAAGTCGATCCACTTCTGGTGGATATAGCTCAGATTTTTCGGCATGAAGTTGGATGAACAGGTGAGTTCTGGAAGCGTTGGACTTGGAAGTGTGATGGCAGACGAGGTTAGTCCTCATGTTGTTATTGACAACATTGATTTGTCCTTTCCAACTAACAACTATGGTGGATGTGTGTCCCCTATTGAAAGAGTTCAATCAGAGGAAGATGATGGAAGTGATGATGGAAGATGTTGTTTTATTTTATGTTTGTTGCATCTGAAACTGAGCAACATAACCATGATGGAGAAGGGTTGAATTGGTGGGGTAATATGTATTATGTTGCATGATGCAACACTATTTTCTTATTAAGTTACTTAAGAAAGAGCAAGAACATTGTATAATTAGATATGCATCATGTAATTTGGACGCATATGGAATGTCCCTAAGCCAAGCTTAGTAAATAAAAAGTCCGGTCATTTGGGCATTGGCGTCCTGTATTGTACTTCTAAATTTACGATAAATTATTGAAGTTAAAACCTAAAGGTAAGTGTGTGGCTGTGTGTACATTTAAGGTTTCCCTCCAATTTTACTTTTTATTTTAAGTAAACAAAATTCTTTATATCAACCATATCATGGTCTTCACTCATCTCATCCACTCAATGAAGCATATTCAGGACCATTTTGCTGTCATGGTAAAAAAATAATTGGTTTAGAATACATTTTGCTGGGATTTTATGTTAAATGAAAGGAGGAATAAGAGTTGAAAACTTTAAACACGTTATCATACATAAAGTTTTTGCAATGGATGGATAAATAGAAAATTGTTATGTATTTACCAACTATCATTAAATCTTTGATTGGAAAATACTACCCAAGCTTTAAAAAAAAAATTAACACCATCAAAACATAATCACATGACAGTGTTACATTTATTAAATAAATTATAATTGATGTAAGGTTTAAAATCTAGAATCATTTTGATCCAAGTATTTTTACAATATTAAGTAATATATTTATTAAATATTCAATCAACTTTTCATTTAATTTAATTTATGTAGATAAAACTTAAGGTTTCAACTTTGACTATTATTTCAACTTTTCAATTTTGACAATATTACTTCAACTTTGCTGTAGTTGGAAAAATCACAAATTTATAAATAGTGTCAAAACAAAATTAATATTTATATATGGGAAAAATACATTATTGATTACAATATTTTTATATAGGAGAGAAAATACTATTGTTATAAACGGGAATAACTATACTATTGATTCAAATATTTTTATAAATATTTTCAAAACATAAATAATATTTTGATTCAAATATTTTTATATACGGAACAACTTTACTATTGATTCAAATATTTTATAAATAGTATCAAAACAAAATTAATATTTGTATTTGAAAAAATATACATTGTTGATTAAAATAATTTTATATAGAGGAGAAAATATTATTGTTATAAACGGGAACAACTTTACTATTGATTCAAAATTTTTTATAAATAGTATCAAAACAAAATTAATATTTATATATAGGAAAATATACATCTTTTATTAAAATAATTTTATATAGGGGAGAAAATACAATCTATAATATAAGAAAATCAAGGGCTCTGGAAAACACAAAAATAATCTTCTCTTTTTTGTTGCCATGTCATGCTTTTGGGGGTAAAATTGGTCCAAAAATTTTAAAAGCTAACTAAGTTTCTTTTTCAATTCTTTTGGTTGGTAAAATTAACCTATTTTGTATATAACTATTGTCATTCTAACTGAAAATTACATTTTTTTTTACAATCCAATTGGAAAAAGGTAACTTTGTATTGTTTAATCGGTACTTTTTCAAAATAATTCTGTCAGATGCCATTCAAAATTTGGTTTTGATTCCCCAAATACAAAATCATATTCTCTCACTCCATGATCTTCTTTATTCTCTTGTCTTCTACCTCTCTCTTCCGTTGCCTCTCTCTTCCTCTTCTTTCTTCTCTGTCTGATGCCTCTCCTTTCTTCTTCTTCTTCGTCTTCTTCTTATTTTTTCGTCGACCATTTGAGTGGTAGATATGTGGTTTGATATGAGTATGTCATATTTTGGGTTTTTTTTGTAGCCAACGAAAGAAGAAATTAGGGTTTTACAGTACCCATCTTTTTCCTCTTCTACAGATATTTGCTTACTCGATTTACATTGCAAAAGTTAGGGTTTAATCTGTTTATGTTCATTTGTAGATACGTGAATCATGATCATGGGTTTCAACTCAGTTCACAGATCTTTGCAGGTTATAATTTCACAGGTATTGCTTTTTAATTTAGTTTTTATTTTCTACAAAATATGATTGTAGAATAATTCTTTATTGATTAATTTTAACTATTATATAATTTTAGTTTGTAATATATGTGCAGGTGAAATTGAAAAGCTTGTAATGATGCATTTTAGCAATTTGTATATAGTACTTGCTACGTATAGATCTAATAGGGGCATTTGAAGCACACTCAAGTTTAGCCATATGAAGGTATACACAACCAAATCAATGAGATATCATTGTTTCTAACGACAATCAAACAAAATACATATTTAATTGATAATATAAACGGAGACAATTATAATTTTGATTCAAATATTTTTATATACGAAAAAATACTATTGCTATAAACGGGCATAAGTTTAATTTTGATTAAAAAATTTTGATTTACGAAAAAAAATATTATTGCTATAAACGGGCACAACTTAAATTTTGATTCAAATTTTGTTATATACGAAAAAATACTATTGTTATAAACGGGTACAACTTTAATTTTGATTCAATTTTTTTATTTAAGATAAAATACTACTATTATAAACGGGGACAACTATAATTTTGATTCAAATATTTTTATATACGAAAAAAATACTATTGTTATAAACGGACACAACTTTAATTTTGATTCAAATTTTGTTATATACGAAAAAAAAATACTATTGTTATAAACGAGCACAACTTTAATTTTGATTCAAAAAAATTTATATAAGATCAAATACTACTGTTATAAACGGGGACAACTATAATTTTAATTCAAATATTTTTATATACGAAAAAAATACTATTGTTATAAACGGGTACAACTTTAATTTTAATTCAAATTTTTTTATATACGAAAAAAATACTATTGTTATAAACGGGAAGAACTTTAATTTTGATTCAAATTTTTTTTATATACAAAAAAATACTATTGTTATAAATGGGCACAACTTTAATCTTGATTCAAATTATTTTATATACGAAAAAAATATTATTGTTAAAAACGGACACACCTTTACTTTTGAATCAAATTTTTTGATATACGAAAAAAATACTATTGTTATAAACGGGCACAACTTTAATTTTCATTCAAAATTTTTATATACGAAAAAAATATTATTGTTATTTTAATCATATTTACTTTTCAATAGTTTTTTAATCATATTATTATTGATATTTTTGTTTACCTTTCATCTTCTACATGTATTATTATTTCAACTTAATTTTACTATTATTGTTAAGTTTTAATCATATTATTATTCTTAAATTTACTATTCTTCTTTAGTTTCAATTGTTTTTAGTCTACCTACTGATTAATATTTTTTGTTTAATATTTTCAATCATCATTGTATTATTTGAATTTATATCAATAATTAATTTAATTCCTTCTTTTACAACACACAACATTTTGTCATACGTACCAATACAAATTTTCAATTTCAATCATATCTATTTTTATAATTTTATCATTTTTTTTTCAATTTGATTAACAATTACGCGTCCATAACATAAAATCATCGAATAGGCAAGCCCGTGCGAACGCACGGATTAGTTACTAGTTATTATTATGAGTGGATAATATTTTTCGTGAGCTGTCATCATTTGAGTTTAGTGGAGAGGGTACAAAAGTGAGTTGGTATAGTATGAAATATTGGTGATACTTTTTGTCCTTTTCAAATGCATGAGGGAGACATGTGTACGTTGGAGTGGAGTATTGGATAAAGATAATTTTTTCCTTGTCTTTCTCACATGCGCTGAAAAATAGAGAGGATTGGCACTAGCTGGCAATAATTGTGTAGAGAAAGAAATCCAAAGCTTTTCCTCACATATCTTCCTCTTTTGGTTATTTGAATATTTTTAGAAACATATTTTAATAATTAAAATAAAAACAAATCACTCAAAATAAAATTAAACTAAATATACACATAATCCTAATTAAATCAAAAGGTTATTTTGAATAAAAAGTGTAAATAAAAGAATAAAAAACGAATAAAAATTGGGCGTGAAAGTGTCCGAAAAAAAAACTATTTGCTCTAAAATGATCAGAGCGAAATAAACATATTGGAAAAATACAACGTTTGGTCAGATTTTAAAATAAATTCGGACCGGTATAAAGGCTCAGACTAATCAAAATGTGACTGGAAAAATTGTCGAAAAATAAAATGAATATGCCAAGTTAAACTAGCGAAATGTAGATTAAGAATACTGGAATTTGCAAACTCAATCTTGAAATTTTCCGTCCATTAATTTCAGGTATAATTGAAAATCAGTTTGACTTATCTTTCTGTAAATCCAAGAAATTTATCTAGTTGACGTTTTAGGCATTGAAAAGCATGTTATGTTATGCAGATGATGTTAATGATATGATAATTGCTATTATTTGGCGTTTCATGGTCAAAATTGGGGTGTGACACTTGGAGTTGTGCCATGTCTGGAGGAGTTCGAGGTTCACTGTTGATAGGAGATGATCCAAACACTTCTTTTTTGTGAGAAGATGTATGGCTTTTCATGAGGCTTAAGAAAGATTTACAGGGCCTCACGGTGGGCGCCAAATGTTTTTACTAAACACTATTTAGAGAAATTTCCCTAAAGCTATCCAGGAGAGATCACAATCGTCTTATTTAGTTAGGGGGTATTAGTTGTCCTCCTTTTCCTCATTTTTGAAATTTCCTTTTATACTCACTCTATCATCAATGATCCCTTTAAGGATGCCTCTTTATTTCCAATGTTAAAGCCACCCTAAATAACGTCTGTTGTCCCTCATAATTATCAAGTAAAGTTACTCCTATTAATTTTTGTAACCTCTATGCAATCATGGAGATGTTTAGTAAACATTCTATGTGAGCATTCATGTTCTTCGACCGCAATTACTCTGAGACCCGATCTGATATTCTATGGTCTGGTAGTGCTACCTTACCCTGATCGGTTCCAATTTTCCTAAGATCATGTTTATCCGACTTGCCTAGGATCATGCTTATCCGACTTGCTTGCTCTGGTAATCGACTTGCAAAAGCTCTAACCTAGGGAATTCCAAGATGTATAGTAACCATTAGTTCCACTATCCCCATGGACGAGTCATAATGTCGTTAAAGGATTGTAAATCTAACCCTTCATAAGGAAACAAATTCTCTTTCTTTAGTCTCATTTTTTCAAAGAGGTCATCGTACATAATATTGCAAGGACTACCCTTGTCGATCAAAACTCAGGACACATCAAATTTGGATATTTTCATTTTTATTACTCAAGGGAATTTCTTTTTTGAAATTCCTCTCACTTTCTCATTGTCCCAAAATTCGAGGATCAAACTTTCGGGGTTGATGGATGAAGTGTTTCTTTCTATTTTGCTCTCTACAATTAGCGCAGTAATCTTTCAATATATTGTGCCTATGAAAGGCACGCTTGACTTGGGAGTACCCTTGTTATAGAGGCGATATACTAACGTTTGACTTTATGTCCTTCACTTTCTTCGCTGCAGACTTCTTTACCCTTTCCTCCTGCTACGACCTCCATTATCTTATTGGGCGTTGTCTTTCTTTAGAGATTATTCCCTTCTAATCTTACCACTTTGGTGTATTCAGATAGCCTCCCTTTCATGATAAGCCATTCAATTATGTCCTTGAGCTGAATGCAATCGTTTGTATTGTGGTTATGGCTTTTGTGGTAGCGATAATATTTCAATCGACCAGTTCATGTGGATTCTCTACCTGGATATGAGTTTCTTATCGTGGCTTCATTAAACTTTTTTATTAACGCACTCTGCAAGGATTATTTTATGGGAAGTGTTTAATGGAGTGTAAGAGTCAAATTTTGAGCGAGGTATTCATTCCTGTTCTTCTCTAGATTTCCCAGAGTCTTTTTTTTTATTTGGTTGGATCTGGGGATACTTAGTTCTCTGCATCCTCCATTAGCCAACAGTTTCTCCTCATAGTTAATGTAGGGTTGAGCCCTACTTAGCAATTATCTCAGGTTATGGTACAAATGTTGAGCAGTGTTAGGACATGTGGTCCTTCATCAGGAAATCAATGTTCTTCTCAAGAGAAACAAATTTCATAATGGTAATTTTGACCTTTTTTCATGGAACTATATTCAAACCCCATCGCCTTCATTTTCCTGGTATTCTCCCCAACTTCCAAGATCTCATCTAGCATATCGCAACCATTGTTCAACATAGGTACTGATTTTGTCATATTGTCAAGTTTGGACTTTAACAATGTGATTTCCTCTTCCAAACCTGCAATGGTTGAGCTAACCTTTTCTTTTTCCATAGGTAGAGCACTTTGTGAGTGCATTATTCCACATAGCCATGTTTTGAATGATCTCAAAACTAGGAGAAACCTTAGTTTTTTTTTGTACATTGGACGATACCAACCTAATCTTAGATGTGCATTGATTATCTTAGCATTAGGATACATATAAACATGTTTGAAAATGATTGGAAGTGACTTAGGAAAGGACCATGCTTCAAAAATTAAATTTTAGTGTGAAAACTACTGCATAGGCCAACACATGCGTGTTTAGGTCAACCTATATAAGCTTTTGCTTCAGTATAGGTCGATACGTAGATGGTATAGGTCGACACATATGCCTCAATAAAGAAGGCTATAGCTCGTGTCAAACAGGTCGCCTTAAATAGGTTGACCTAAGACCTTGACAGGTCAGCACATCTCATTCATAAGTCGACCTTGTTCAAATTTTGAAACTTTGTTTTCCTTTCATAATTTCATGCATGCCTTTTGCTCCATATCTCTCATACATATATATACTCATACATGCACCTCATTCTAGTATGGTACTAGTGTAAAACCTAAACAAAAATAGAATTACAAAGTAAACTCATCATCTACAGAATTACAAAGTAAACTCATCATCTTCAACCTCTCTTCTATACACACACACAATCAAACCACACATAATCATTTTTTAATTTGGTGACCATCTAGATTAGGGTTGATAACGTCTAATTAGGTTCGTGTAACTGAGAATATTGGGTTGGGTTCTTTGTGTGTTTCAAATAAGAAAACCAAGTTGAGGTTTTCCTTGAAGAACATTGAGGATTTGAAGATTTTGGACAAGATCACACAAATACGAATTCGATCGAGTGAAGGCCTTGTGACAAGGTAAGTGGTACTTTGCAAGGGAGTAGCGTGAAACAGTGGATCTTGTTCGTGAATCTTGGGTTTAACAAGCGCATGCTAGGGATTAATCTGACCGAGCGAAAACCTTGAAGACGAGGAGGTTCTTCAAGTTAGTAACAAGAACTGGTGGATTGTAGCGGCATTGTTGGTTACTTGATCAATCTTTGATCAAGGGTTTTGGAGGCGGTAGAATTAACAAAAAACCATTGGGTTTGTGGGGTTAGAGTTCTTCATTTCTTGTATATACATTGTTTGAAAAGTATGGTTAATTACAACAATCTCAATTCGATTTTGAATTGACGGCAGATGTAGCCATAGCAAGGTCGATTAGGGAATTGCCCGAACAAATCATTCTCTCTCTCTCCCCCCCTCTCTCTCTCTCTCTCTCTCTCTATATATATATATATATATATATATATATATATTTAATTGTTGTTGTATTTGTAAATTATTAAATATTTGTTGTTTGGATCAATTCGTTTGGAAATCAATTTTTGATTACATTTTGAATTACGATTTATTGATATAATCATAATCACTTTGATTGTGATTTGTTTTTAACATCAACAAATTAAATTAAATTTTCAAATGTTATCGATTGCTCTCAAGGTGTTCGATAAATTATGTATATTGCTTTTAATTGATTTTTAATCCTTGGAAATAAGCTTTACGTGTAGCTTAGCATTTAATTGGTTTGTGATTAATCGTTGTTGAAATATTTGTGTTCATTATCAGCCAATTGATTTACTTTACGCATATCCAAGCTTTTCAATAGTAGGTTTAGTTAGACGATTCGATTCGGGTTGTTTCTGATGTGCCATAAAACTTTTGAAAACTATTTTTTTGCCAAAAGTTAAATTTTTAATTTGTGATATAATCACCCCCTCTAGATCGAAGCCTATTGTAGCACCCTTCTACCCCACATACAATTTAGGAAAAACATTTCATATTATCAGAGTAAAAATCAACATGAAAGGTGCCACATAATATTCAAAACATCATGTAAAAAACCATTGTCCTGTCCCGTAACACGGGTTACTCGTTCATCAACATCAAAATTTAACAACTACGCAGCGGAAATCATTTTTTATCTTAATTCCATAAAATACTTCATAATAAATATGTCCAAATCAAACACCATCATCAACATTATAAAAATACAGTCATAAACTAAAAGAAACGAGGTTCACAACAATTTTCCCAACCCGATGTTACATGACACAGAGCAGGACACCTCTAACTAGACAGTAATAACGAAACACTCCAAAGCTACTTCCTTTGTCACCTCGAAGCTATTCTTGGATATCTGCAAGTTACCCACATCGGAGGCAACATTTCCAAGCAGGCAGGGTGGGAAAACATAATTCATTATAGTAATACAAAGACATGGAAAATAAATAATTAAGCAAAAACAACATCGGAATCGTCATCAACAATTATTCACAACACAATCTCAACTACTTCATAAAATGCGATGTCAAACATAATGGTATGCAAAGGATGCATGTGGTACCGATTTTTCTCCATGTGATGGACACTGGCCATCAACCCTCCACAAGGGAGCACAACATAACAACATATCACTTCAATCCACACTATGAGATTGAAGCTACCAATAGGCCAAAGCCCCAACATAAAAATTCCATGAAATGCAATGATGCTAAACTCCTCATTTCATTCAAATATCAACATGTGCATCATTCATTTCATTTTCAACAATATTCATCATAAAATCATGTTTTTATCATCCATATATCAACAACAACTATACAACAATGATTCAACACGAGAACACATCAAAAACCTCATGAAAGAAACGACAAAACGACAAGACAGTGGCCTGACACGGTCGCCCGTGTCCTATGACACGGCCCGTGTCAGCAGCACTGAACAATAATTCAAAAAAATAGAAAACGCAACAATGACAGTAGTCTGACACGGCCGCCCGTGTCCTGTGACACGGCCCGTTTCAGGCAACCTGTTAACACAAAATTCCAACTTTTCAACCAGAAAGCTGACACGGGTGCCCGTGTTGTGTGACACGGCCCGCGTCAGGGTACGACAAAAACCCACTTTTCCCAAAACATGATTTTTCGGCATTTTTGATTCCCATTACCCCAAAATCAGTGTTCCACACGAAATTTGATAAAAAATACTCACAAAACACACATATAGCAATACATATCAATCAAATTCATCATACTTTCATCAAATTACTCATTCTACATCAACAATCATCAAAATCAGCACAATTCATACAATCCTTAATCTATTCATCTCCAATTCCTATAAAACTATAAGGAATTATGAACTCTCCCCATACCTTAGAGTAATCCGAAGCTTTTTTTCCTTCTTTCTTCAAGATTCCTCTAGTAATCCTCAAGCCCTAGTTCTCATTCTTCTCTCTTCTTCAGTATTCTTCACAAAAGATACGACAACATGAGAAAATGATCGTTCCCTTTCTTTGGATAACAAATCCCAACTTATGAACTTCCCATCCTATCCTTACTTACTTTCCAATAAGACCACCTTGCCCTTTCTCATTTTATTTCTAATAATAATAATAATAATATGAATAACACATGCTCATTTTACTTTATTAAAATTATTCAAAAACACTCTTTTACTCCAAAATTCTCCAAAATTATCAAAAACCTCTTAATTCCTTCTAAATTAATTGAATAAATAATTATATAATTGATTTAGACTTTCAGGTCGTTACAACTCTTCCCTACTTTAAGAATTTCCGTCCTCGAAAATTACCTGAGGTAAATAGAGTCGGATACGACTCCTTCATCTGATCTTCACGCTCCCAAGTCCAACTATCACCAGCTGGTCCGCCCCACAATACTTTCACGAAAGCAATCTCTTTACCTCGCAATTGCTTCAATTCTCGACCATCAATCCTCACAGGCAAAGCTTCTATTGTCAGGTTATCCCTCAACTGAACGTCATCCATTTGAATTACATGTGACGGATCCAGAATATACTTCCTCAACTGCGACACATGAAACACATCATGCAAATTTGTAAGTGACGGTGGTAAAGGCACCCGATACGCAACCTCTCCTATCCTCTGCATAATCTGATACGGACCAACAAAGCGCGGAGTGAGCTTTCTAGACTTCAAAGCTCGCCCCACACCAGTCATCGGAGTAACTCTTAAGAACACGTGGTCTCCCTCTTGGAATTCAAGTGCTTTTCTTCTCTTATCATGGTAACTCTTCTGACGACTCTGCGACGTCTTCATTTTATCTCGAATCATTTTAATCTTCTCCGTTGTCTCCTGAACAATCTCAGGTCCAAGTACAGAACTCTCTCCCGACTCATACCAACGCAATGGAGTTCGACAACGTCTACCATACAACGCCTCATATAGAGCCATCCCAATACTAGCATGAAAACTGTTGTTGTATGTAAACTTGATCAACGACAAATGACTATCCCAAGATCCTCCTTGATCCAGCACACAAGCTCTCAAGAAATCTTCTAAAGATTGGATTGTTCTTTCCGTCTGACCATCTGTCTGCGGGTGATAAGCAGAGCTCATCTTTAACTTGGTACCCAAGGCATCCTGTAGACTCTTCTAAAACCTTGACGTAAACCGCGGATCTCTATCCGATGCAATACTCGAAGGTGTTCCATGCAACTTCACAATTTCATCAATATAAATTTTAGCTAACTTCTGCATAGTGTAATTAATTCTCATCAGCAAGAAATGCGCCGACTTAGTTAACCTATCCACAATTACCCATATCGAGTCATTACCTCTTGCAGTCTTCGGTAACCCAGTCACAAAATCCATGGAAATGCTATCCCATTTCCATTCAGGAACATGCAACGGCTGCATCATACCTGAAGGCTTCTGATGTTCAATCTTGGACTTCTGGCAAGTCAAACATGCATACACAAATTCAGCAATATCTCTTTTCATACCTGGCCACCAAAACAATCTACGCAGGTCTTGATACATCTTCATAGCACCAGGATGAATACTCAATCGACTTCTATGCCCTTCCTCCAAAATACTCTTTTTGATCCCAGAAATATCCGGAATACATACTCTATCTCGAAACCTCAAAACTCCATCTTCATCAATTTGGAACTCACCTCCATTACCTTGATTAATCTTCATTAACTGCTCAACTAATTTCAAATCAGATTTCTGACTTTCCCGAATTTCCTCCAAAATCCCACTAGTCAGCTTTAGCATGCCCAATTTCACACTATCAGCGGTCGTCTCACACAACAAACTCATGTCTCTGAATTGCTCAATCATCTCAAGTTCTCTCACCATAAGCATCGAAATATGCAATGACTTCCTACTCAAAGCATCAGCCACTACATTTTCTTTACCGGGATGATAATTCAAATCGAACTCAAAATCCTTTAACAATTCTAGCCACCTTCTCTGCCTCATGTTTAACTCTTTCTGATCGAACAAGTATTTCAAACTTTTATGATCACTGAATACCTCAAATTTCGAACCAAAAAGATAATGCCTCCAAATCTTCAGCACAAATACTACAGCAGCCAACTCTAGGTCGTGTGTAGGGTAATTCCTCTCATGGGCTCTTAACTGCCTAGAAGCATAAGCGACCACTTTACCATTTTGTATCAAAACTCCACCAAGGCCCATCTTTGAAGCATCATAATAAACCACAAAGGACTCATTCGGGTCTGGCAAAACCAACACCGGAGCAGTTATCAACTTTTTCTTTAGTTCCACAAAACTTTCCTCACAAGCGACATCCCATACATACGCTTGCCCCTTTCGAGTCAATTGCGTCAAAGGTAAAGCCAACTTAGAAAAACCGTCAATGAATTTACGATAATAACCAGCCAATCCAAGAAAACTATGAATCTCCGTAGCAGACTTTGGAGTCTCCCACTACAACACCGCATCAATCTTTGAGGGGTCCACAAAAATTCCACCACTTGAAATCACATGGCCTAGGAAACTCACTTCCTTCAACCATAACTCACACTTTGACAACTTAGCATACAATTTCTTTTCCCTCAACACTTGTAACACAATCTTCAAATGTTCCGCATGTTCTTCTTCTGATTTAGAATATACCAAGATGTCATCTATGAAAACCACCACAAACTTATCAAGATATTCATGAAAGATCCTGTTCATATACTCCATGAACACACCAGGTGCATTAGAAACTCCAAACGGAATCACCGTATATTCATAATGACCATACCTCGTTCTGAAAGCTATTTTCGGAATATCATCAGCTTTAACTCTAATCTGATGATAACCCGATCTCAGATCAATCTTACTGAACACACAAGCACCTACGAGTTGATCCATCAAATCGTCGATTCTCGGAAGCAGATACTTATTCTTGATGGTCATCTTATTCAACTGCCGATAATCGACACACAATCTCATACTACCATCTTTCTTCTTAACGAGCAACACTGGGGCACCCCACTGAGAAACACTAGGTCGAATGAACTTCCTTTCTAACAATTCTTCTAGTTGTTTCTTCAGCTCACTCAATTCTGAAGCAGACATCCGATAAGGAGCCATCGACACTGGACTCATACCTGGTATTAAGTCCACAGCAAACTCAACTTCACGTTCCAGAGGTAAATCACTTATATCCTCAGGAAACACATCTTGAAACTCACAAACCACAGGCAACTCAGCATTGACGGCTTCACCATCAACTGGCAATGATGCAAACACTGCAACATCAACGCTTCATCTAATAAAAGTTCATCCACTTGTTTAGCAGATAAGAACATCAGTTCACCATCCTCACCTAACTCTGGAAACCTCACAGTCTTGCTATAACAATTAATATGAACGTAGTTGAACTCCAACCAGTTCATATCAAGGATAACATCGATTTGGTGCAAAGGTAAACACACCAAATCCATCACAAAATTCTTCTCAAAGATTGTCAAAGGACACTTCAAACAAACAAGCATGGTAGTCACCGAACCATTAGCCGGAGTCTCTATTATCATACTACCACTCATGTTAGGCAAATTCAAACCCAATCTAGTAGCACACTCAAGAGAGATAAATGAATGCGTAGCTCTAGTATCAATAATAGCAATCAACTCAACATTGTTAATAAAACAAGTACCTCAAATTAAGTTGTCCTTCTTGGGAACTTTTGAGCCAGCCAAAGCAAACACTCTTCCAGTAGTCTGGGCAGCAGTAGCAGTCTTCTTTGGTTTCTGGCATTGAGTACTGATATGCCCCTGTTCACCACAGTTGAAACAGGTCAGACCCTCATTCGGACAATCACCAATTCTATGCCCAGTCTTACCACAACGGTAACATCTCAGAACTTTGTTAGTACACCCATCAGCTTTGTGACCTGACTCTCCACACTTATAGCACTTAGTAGGTGTATCAACGGCTCCCCTACTTGACTTCTTCTCATCTGATACCCTCTGTTTCCCTTTATCACCTGGGGTCGCATAAGGTTTTCCTCTAAACTGACCCTTATCTTTCTTTTCACTTAGCTGTTTGTAGTGAGCAGATCGAGCTCGGCTATCTTCATCATAGATTCTACTCTTATCCACCAGTTCTGCATACCTACGAATCTGTTGGCATCCAATCCCTTGCTTAATCTCCGGTCTCAGCCCATTCTCAAACTTGAGACACTTAGAAAGTTCAGCATCTGCACGGTTGTAATGAGGACAAAACTTCACAAGCCTCTCAAATTTGGCAGCATACTCTGCCACAATCATATTTCCTTGTTTCAATTCAATGAATTCCACTTCCATCTTACCACGGGCATCTTCAGGAAAATACTTGCCCATAAATTCTTGCTTGAACACATTCCAAGTCACCACAGTGCCAACATCTTCCAGCCTCTGACGGGTGTTATCCCACCAGTCATCGGCCTCTTCTTCCAGCATATGCGTTCCGAACTACACTTGTTGCGCATCAGAGCACCCTATCACTCTAAAAATATTCTCAATCGCCTTGAGCCACTTTTGTGCGCTCGCCGGGTCATGAGTTCCTTCAAACTTCGGTGGGTTGTTCCTCTAAAACTTCTCTAATGCACGAAACTCATCAGGAGCATGGTTCCGAGCAAGAGCTGCAATAGCATCAGCGAGAGCGCGCGTGTTGTTCCCAGCCATTCTGTACAACACTCACCACGTTAAAAAGAAAAACAATTAATCGTTAACAAGTAACGACTGACAACAGACTGACAACACAAAACTTGGGCGGACAGACCGACCTGCTCTGATACCACTAATGTAACACCCTTCTACCCCACAGACAATTTAGGAAAAACATTTCATATTATCAGAGTAAAAATCAACATGAAAGGTGCCACATAATATTCAAAACATCATGTAAACAACCATTGTCCTGTCCCGTAACACGGGTTACTCGTTCATCAACATCAAAATTTAACAACTACGCATCAGAAATCAATTTTTATCTTAATTCCATAAAATACTTCATAATAAATATGTCCAAATCAAACACCATCATCAACATTATAAAAATTCAGTCATAAACAAAAAGAAACGAGGTTCACAACAATTTTCCCAACCCGATGTTACATGACACAGAGCAGGACACCTCTAACTAGACAGTAATAACGAAACACTCCAAAGCTACTTCCTTTGTCACCTCGAAGCTATTCTTGGATATCTGCAAGTTACCCACATCGGAGGCAACATTTCCAAGCAGGCAGGGTGGGAAAATATAATTCATTATAGTAATACAAAGACATGGAAAATAAATAATTAAGCAAAAACAACATCGAAATCGTCATCAACAATTATTCACAACACAATCTCAACTACTTCATAAAATGCGATGTCAAACATAATGGTATGCAAAGGATGCATGTGGTACCGATTTTTCTCCATGTGATGGACACTGGCCATCAACCCTCCACAAGGGAGCACAACATAACAACATATCACTTCAATCCGCACTATGGGATTGAAGCTACCAATAGGCCGAAGCCCCAACATAAATATTCCATGAAATGCAATGATGCTAAACTCCTCGTTTCATCCAAATATCAACATGTGCATCATTCATTTCATTTTCAACAATATTCATCATAAAATCATGTTTTTATCATCCATATATCAACAACAACTATACAACAATGATTCAACACGAGAACACATCAAAAACCTCATGAAAGAAACGACAAAATGACAAGACAGTGGCCTGACACGGTCGCCCGTGTCCTGTGACACGACCCGTGTCAGCAGCACTGAACAACAATTCAAAAAAACAGAAAATGCAACAATGACAGTAGTCTGACACGGACGCCCGTGTCCTGTGACACGGCCCGTGTCAGGCAACCTGTTAACACAAAATTTCAACTTTTCAACCAGAAAGCTGACACGGGTGCCCGTGTTGTGTGACACGGCCGGCGTCAGGGTACGACAAAAACCCACTTTTCCCAAAACGTGATTTTTCTGCATTTTTTATTCCCATTACCCCAAAATCAGTGTTCCACACAAAATTTGATCAAAAATACTCACAAAACACACATATAGCAATACATATCAATCAAGTTCATCATACTTTCATCAAATTACTCATTCTACATCAACAATCATCAAAATCAACACAATTCATACAATCCTTAATCTATTCGTCTCCAATTCCTATAAAACTATAAGGAATTATGAACTCTCCCCATACCTTAGAGTAATCCGAAGCTTTTTTTTCCTTCTTTCTTCAAGATTCCTCTAGTAATCCTCAAGCCCTAGTTCTCCTTCTTCTCTCTTCTTCAGTGTTCTTCACAAAAGATACGACAAAATGAGAAAATGATCGTTCCCTTTCTTTGGATAACAAATCCCAACTTATGAACTTCCCATCCTATCCTTACTTACTTTCCAATAAGACCACCTTGCCCTTTCTCATTTTATTTCTAATAATAATAATAATAATATGAATAACACATGCTCATTTTACTTTATTAAAATTATTCAAAAACACTCTTTTACTCCAAAATTCTCCAAAATTATCAAAAACCTCTTAATTCCTTCTAAATTAATTAAATAAATAATTAAATAATTGATTTAGACTTTCGGGTCGTTACACCTATCGTCTAAAAAGTGGTATCAATATCTCTGGTTAATTCTGTGCTTAAGATTTACTTTTTAGAAGAATCGCTACCTAACCTAAAGGAGCTTACAATAGAGCACCAATTTTCATCGGCGAAAATTATGGCTATTGGAAAGCTTGTATGCGTATTCATGTTAACTACGTTGACAAGGGTATACGGGATGCTATAAAAAATGGCCTGAATGAAATAACCATGACCAATAATGAAGGTGTTATATTACCTAAACCAGAAGCACGATGGGAATTTGTGGTCACATGATTGGAAAGCGAAAAATATTCTCACATCCGCTTTAGGTGTTGATGAGTATTATCGCGTTTCTCATTGTGAGACCGCCAAGGCTATGTGGGATGCATTAGAGGCTGCCCATGAGGGTACTAATGATGTCAAACAAGCTAGGATCAACACATTAAATCAAGAGTTTGAATTGTTTCGTATTGAGCATGGGAAACCATTACGGAATGTGAAAAGGGTTCACATATCGTATAAATTGATTAAATGCGCTACGTAAGCCTCTTTCCAATGAGATTGCTACTAACAAAGTTTTGAGATGTTTAAGTAGGGAATGGTAGCCCAAGGTCACCGCCATCAAGGAGGCAAATGATCTTAAAGTGCTCGATCTCACGGCTTTGTTCGGTAAATTAGAAGAACATGAGCAAGAACTCACTTGCTTAGCAAAATATGAAAGAGAGCAAGAAAAGAAAGTGAAGAAGGATAAATGCAAAGAAAAGGAAGAAGGAAAGAAGTCCACAACTCTAAAGACTTCTATCTCAAAATTCTCAAATTATGAGCTTAGGGATTGCCAATCTAAAGATGACAATGATTCCGATGAAGAAGATATGGAACTGTTTATAAAGAGTTTTAACAAATACGTGTGGAAACATGGTGAAAAACATCTCGATAAGAACCATGGAAAATCAAGAAGGTTATCGAACTCCTCAAAAGAATAAGAGAACAAAAAGGGAAATTCTAGAAGTATTTGCTACAATTATGGTAAATCGGGCAACATTAAGCCGGAGTGTCCTACAATCAAGAAGAAGAAAAAAGAGGCATTGACAAAAGGTCTAGGAAGTCTATAAGAGCTTATGCCGCTTGGGAGAGCGAAAAAGATTCTTCAGGCGATGATAGCTTAACCTCAAGTGTTGAATCGGAAAAGCTTTGCTATATGGAAAACAAAGGAAAGAAAAAGGTTGTAAGTCACTCTAAACTTCAAGCTTCTCATGACTTAGCTTTTTCTAAACTTCAAGAATCTTTTGAAAATTTACAAAGACAAGCCATGGATGCTTTCATAAAATTAGATTTAAACAAGAGGGTTATTTCTCATTTGGAAGTTAAGATTTTAGAAAATGAAAAGAATTTGGAAGCTCTAAGGAAGTCCATATATATTCTAAAAGATCAAAATGAAGTCACTAAACCTTCATGGTTTAGATGTGAAACTTGTCATATTTGGCAAAAAGTGAAATTCTGGCACGCAGATACCAGATGTCGAGACAAATGTCACAACACCAGGATCAACACAAGTAAAAACTGCAGGAAATTAAATAATAGAAAAATAAAAACAACACCAGAATTGTTAACCCATTTCGGTGCGACTCACCTACATCTGGGGGCTACCAAGCCAAGAAGGAAATTCACTATGATAGTATTAGTTCAAAGCTAAACTCGCCTGTTTACAACTTCTCGCCTAATCCCTACCTTGTGCAACTTCTACCTAGAAACCCTCTAGATATGAGATCCCTCTTTCACTTCCTAATCAGTCACAATCCCAGTGACAATTAATAAATCCACAAACAATAGAAGTAGCAAACTTCTAATACAATACTTAATTTTGCTTAAAAGCTTCAATCAAGAACAATACACTTTTGCTTAAAAGCTTTAGAGTGGACAATGAATAATGAACAATCAGTCAACCTTAATGCATCAGAAGATACATGAGTGACATACAATTAACAAGCAGAAAACCCTAAAGACTAACCAAAACAACAGCTAATCCTTAATTCCCAAACTTCTAACATTATGCTCTCTTGTTCGATAAGATTTGGTCTTCACTTTAAATAGCTTTCAGACTTTCTGGACTTGGGCTTCTTGAGGCGCTCAAATAGTAGCAATCAGTATAAATAGGCTACAAATCATCCTGCACGATAATAGGAGCAAAATACAAACTTTCCTAAAAAGGCTCAAGGATCCTTTTTATGAAAAGTAAAAGAATCTGTCATAACAGAAAATCCCACATTACACTCCTATGAAAAATGCACGTGTGTGAATTAGAACACACTTAAAAATCATACTAAAAATACCAAAATAGACATGCCCTAGCTATCTGGTATAACATGTCCTGGAACATGTCACAACATCATGCAGAACATGATGTCTGACTGTCATGGCAGAACATCTGGTTTAACATCTTACTAACATCATGTTGTTTTACCAAAATGCAGAAAATCCAAAACCCTCAGAACTTACAATCTCCCCCTTTGGCAAATTTTGGCTAAAACAACCTTAGCACACATCAGAGGTACACAACGGAAACAAAACAGAGCCAACGAACCTCAAGAGCCACAATGTTGTCAAACCAATAAAGAAAAAAAAACCTGACAGCACAATGTCAAGTCATTAGGTCTAACATCACAAACCAACACAAGCTACATGAGAACATGTAAGCTTTGTACAGACTATAATCTTGCAGCAACAAAAATAAACAGGTACACAACTCCCTCTGTCACACATAATCAGTACTCCCCCTGAAGGGGAAAACCAAAATCACAAGAAAAACACATGAACTCCCATGCAAGTTCATACAATGGAACCACACTACACAAGCACTAGCACAAGCACACTCCCCCTAAACACCACAACCTAAGCACACTCCGCCTGAACACCACAACCTACCACAGAGAATAACACATTCTCCCAGACACAACAAATGGTTCCACATCAGCAGCAACAGCAAGCATGACAAATTATTATGCACACTCCTAAAAAGTTGCATACAGCCCAACAACAAAAACAATTACTCTTCCTAAGCAGTAGTACAAACATGACATAAAGTCATGACATCTGATCTAACATTAGAAACAACAACAACACTTTACTCCCCCTTTTTAGCCAAAAATTGACCAAAAGAAAATAGAGCAAATGTAAACAAAAACAAATGGAATCCCAAATTTGGAAGCACAAAAAAAAACAAAAAGCTTAAAGCATAAGTACTGATGGAAACACAAACATAACAAATGGAAAAAAATGTAACAAATCCCTTTTAGATGATCCTCCAACTTTTGCCTATATCAAAGATCCTTCTGCACTCCTTAAAGTTGTCACCTGTCTTCTTCAAAACAATGATTCTATGCTGCAAAGATCTCTTACTCTGTCTACTAACAACTGTCACTTGCTCAGACCTCCCAAGTATCAGAGGACAAAGAAAAGATGCAACATGTGTTGCATTCCTCCATTTCTGTAATTGCTACAACTCCTCAACAGTGTCAGTTCTCACTTTACAACTTATGTTTTCATCAACATTTCCATAAGGGACTTTAAACAAAACAGTCAGCTGATATTCAGTGTCCACACACTTCAAAATAACACCCTTTATATTTCCTTCATCAAGATTCCTGATTATCTGATTATACCTGTCAGGATTCTTGTTCCAGACTGATTGGATAAAATATCTTACAGCATTTAGATCCTTACACCATAATGTCAAAACATCAGCCTCGTCATCATTTTTCTTCAATATCCTGCTTATCCAACCTGATTGAAGGCAAGCCCTTCTAATTCTATCATACTCAGCTTTAGTAGTACACCAAGACACATATGTCTGCTTCTTGTTAACCAAGGCAGTCAGACTAGCTATCATATCACCTTCACATTCTACCTTGCACAATTCTTTCATCATGATCTTTGTGTTGTAGAAGTAATCCTTATTACAGTTCCTTGTTCCAATGAAGCAATTCAAGATTTTCTTCTCTTGGACAGTAGGACTTATCTCATATGAGTGTGATACTTTCTTTGCAAACTTAGTAATGTTTTCTTCTATAGAGTGACTTGTAGTAAGATCCTTGAATTGATCTGAATAACCTTTACCTGAGAGACCTGAAGTATCTTGAGAGTTATCTGGCACAATGCTAGAGAAATTACAGTTTTCTTCCCTTCCTGACTCATCAGTCTCCACAGAGGATGTTCCAACACTGTCCTCAACATCCATCCTTTATTCTGAATCATCAAATATCACATTGACAAATTCCATTGTCAACTCAGTTCTGGAGTCAAATATTCTAAAAGCTCTGCTGCTTGAAGAATAACCCAGAAATATCCCTTCAACTCTTCTGGGAACCATCTTACCCTTTTTATCTTTGGTGGTCAGAACATGACATTTGCTTCCAAAAATATGAAAGGATTTCACTGTAGGCTTATGCCCTTTCCTTAGTTCATAGAGAGTGATTGAAGTTCCCTTTCTCAGAGTGACCCTATTATGAATATAACAAGTTGTATTCATAGCTTCAGTCTAAAAATGATATAGCAAGCCCTTAGCATGAAGCGTGACTTCAGCTGATTCTTGTATATCCAAGGTCTTTTGCTTAAAAGTTTCATCTAGCTGAGAAGAAAAACTATAACAGATGTCTTGAGACTCACAAAATTTAGTTAATTTTGAATTCTCAAACTTCCTGTCATGATAGCTTATGATCTTGACAATCCTACTCTTCTGCTCTTTCTGAAAACTTTGACATAAAACTTTAAGAACTTCAAAGATGTATGACTTTTCTTTAAGAAAGTTTACCCATGTAAACCTAGAAAAATCATCCATAACCACATACACGTACTTCTTTCCACCTAGACTTTCAGTCTCCATAGGTTCCATAACCCCCATGTTGAGAAGCTCTAGTGTTCTTGAAGTAGTCTGATGATGAAACATTGGTTGCGACATCAGGATCTGCTTTACCTCTGTTAGGTTTGTCTTCATCCTTGCTCTTGCTCTGGGGACTAATGTCTGATACCTTGTCTAGGAAATTTATCCTCCATTTCCCATCCAGTTTCTTCAAGGACCTATTAAACTTTCTACCAAGAAGAGAAATAGCCTATGATATGCTTTCTTCACCTTGATATTCATCCTTTTCAGTGTTGGACACAAAAGTTATACTTTTGTTCTTCTTTTCAGGCCTATCATTTAAGGCCATATCAAAGGTCTGTAAGGAACAATCGAGTTCATATACTATGATGTTCCTTAGGTCTTAGGCTTCTTCAACAGTTGTGACCTTCATATCAAACTTCTTAGGAAGAGATCTTAGGAATTTTTTGGCCGACTTTTCTTCCAAAAAAATTCTCTTCTAATGCAAAGGAATAATTGGCAATGTCACGTAGTCAAATGCTGAAATCAAATATAGATTCATCTTCATTCATTCTCATATTCTCAAACTTTTGAGTGAGGAGCTGCAGCCTTGACATTTTAACCTTGGATGTGCCTTCATGTGCAGTTTTGATAATCTCCCAAGCATCTTTGGCTTCAGTACATGTGTTCATCTACCTAAACATGTTCTTGTCCACACAATTGAAAATAACATTCAAAGCTTTGGAGTTTCCAAGAGCTTATTTATCTTCTACATGAGTCCACTCAGCCTCTGCCTTTAAGCTTGATGTAACATCTTGAGAAATAATCACAACGAGTTTCCAACCTTTTACCACAACCTTCCTTGTTTTGTTGACCATGGATTTAAGAAAGGCATCCATTTTAGCTTTCAAATAATCAAAATTGGTGCCATCCAATACAGATGGTCTATTGACTGATCCTCAGTGTTTAGTATTGTCCATTTGAACAAAATTTATCTTCCCAGGACCTAACCCAAATAAAACAGGGTGCCTCCTCTGATGTCAATTGAAATTCTATTCACAGGGGAAAGATGTTGGACCAAATGCCTAAGCCAACGTGTTCAACATCTTACACCAGAATTAATAAATAATTGATAAACAAGATTATCAATGTAGAAAGCAATAAAGAAACACACAGAATTGTTAACCCAGTTCAGTGCAAACAACACATACGTCTAGTGGGCTTCCAATCCAAGAAAAGAAAATTACTATCAATAATATTAGTAAACTTAGTCTTACATGAACACACCTTGTTCACAACCTCTTCCTAATACTCTCCAATGACTTTATATTAGAGACTCCCCCTAAATATGAGAACCCCTTTCACTTTCTCTCAATCACTAACCCTAGTGATCAGCTTCAATAAACATTTTAAAGAATGTTGAATTAGAACTCAACTAAACAAACCAACATTATGCCTTATGATCTGAATGTAGGCGCTAGCATGGTGTAGAAGTAAACAAATGAGGACTCAAATAAAACCCTAACACAAAGAATCTTAAATCAAGCTCGTTCGTCTCTAATGTTAGAACGAGTCTATTTAAATAGCAATCCATAGATGTGCTTTTGAAATTTAATCACCAAATATTGTGGAGATTCTGTTAAGATTTTTTTTATAAAACATCTCCACTAAAAGATTTGATTTGAATTCAAATTTAAATCTCCATAATTTAAATTTGATCTTATTAAATTGTCAAACAAATCTAACTAATTAGGTTGATGAAAGATAACAACAAATCAATCACCCACAAATCCAAAAGCACACTGCTGAATCACAAAAAAAAAACCCACCAATGCTTAAACTACAACAGGGGCCAGATGTGCCACACCTGCTAGAACATCATGTCCCACACGTGTCCTTTATTCACCTAGATATCGTGTACATTCCATGTTGTTTTTCATAATGCATTCAATCCAAAAGGAACAATAGTCCACAATGGCATGAGATTTTTGTTGTTGGATCATCTAGAACATACCGTTTAACAACTCATGAGATTCTCATATCCTAAATTATCCTCCAAGATCTAGAAACCAAGGATAGTTCACCTACATGGATTTAAGAAGCATTCACTACTAGTGGAGGAAGCTGAGAAGTTCCTTGGACTGTCTCCGACTGTGCAGGGTTTAGCTATGGAGCAAGAGAAGTAGTTAGAGGATGGCTCGAGTCTGGCTGCAATTATTAATGGGTTCTAATATGATGGCTCGAGTCTGACTGTGTTAGTCCATGGGTAACCTGAGTTCTTTAACAAAATAAATAAATAAATTACTTTTGTTGAAAAAACTATTTAAAATAGTAATACAAAAACTCAATATTTTTTAAAACAATTTTTTATCATGATTATTTGAAGTTAAAATATATAATATATGACTACTAACCACAAAAACCCTAAAGGCTATTTAAAACTAATTGTAATATATTCTTCAAACCAATCATTTGTAATATTTATATACCCGGTAGCTACATTTTTTTACCAATAAAGATTATCATGAACACAATTATAAGGTATAAAAGGACAATAACAAAAAATTACCAAAATAAAGCATTTACTTATATATTAATATTATTATAAATATTCATTTAAATTATTTAGATATAACATAGGAAAAATCAATTTAAAAATAAATAAAAGAGATCATTTTGTACATTATTTTATTCATGTTAATAATTAATTATTTTTATTATTTTTAATAATCAAAATAATTTTAAAAACTTTAATTAAAATTATAATGAAACAATTACACAACACTTCCTTTTAACCATTAATATTATCAGTTTAATATACTATATTATTTATCAAAATAGAATAAATAAAATATTATTTATAAACATTTATATCATTTAAAAAAACACATGAAATAATGACAATAAATATAATAAATTATTTTTTAGATCATGAAAGAAAACCCAGGAATGGATGGACATGCTTAAACATTTTGGTAAACATAATAGTAAAATTTATACTAATTTAAGGTTCATTATAACTCACAACTCATTCAGTTTAAAACTGATTGATATAGTTGTTTACTTATCTGTTAAATAATTGACTAATTCAATTTTACCATAATTAAGAATTAATTAGATTCTAAATGCATTATAATTTAGAAATAATATTCATTTATTATTATGATAATTATATTTTAAATTTTTAATAATTAATAGTTTACATGTTTAATAATTAATTTTATGATAACATTGTAAATATTAATATAAATATTAATAGAAATAATAATAATATTATTATTATAAATATTAATATAAATATTTTAAAATATAACATTGTAAATAATCAATATAAAAGAGATCATTTTGTACATCATTTTATTCATCTTTATAATTAATTATATTTATTATTTTTAATATTCAAAGTAATATTTTTCATATTATTATTAAATTATAAATAATAAATATAGATATTAAATTACTAATTCATTTATATACAATCAAATGTTATTTCTAACATTAATTAAAATATTAAAATAAAATTCATTTGAATCATAAAAAAAATAATTTAGTCTCTAAAAAAGTATTTATTTGTGATACTAATAAAAGAAACCGAATCTTGATAAAATATTTACAATAAACTATATTTAAAATTGTTCATAATTAAATTCAATAATGAAAATAAAAAATATGTAAATTTTGTATTGATATTGAAAATTGAAAAATAAATATAAATAATAAATATGCCATTTTATTTTAATTGAACATTAACAAATGTAAGTCATATAATATTTTATCCTGAATATTAATAACACATAATAAAATGTTACAAAAAATAATTTTATTCTCTATAAAAAATAAAGTTTATTTGTCACTATTAATAGAAGAGGGTCAACTATTTTTAAGACAAAACTTTATAAATTATGGTAAAAAAAATTTAAAACATTAATGTCATAAAATTAATGTCATCATTAAAAAAAACCAAATGTTGGTATAATATTTACAATAAAGTATATTTAAAGTTGTTCCCGATTAATAATGATTATAATAAATATTTAAATTTTATATTGTTAACATTATCACTTTTGAAAAACTAATTAAATTCTATTATATTATATTTTTGACTATCCATCTATAATTTAATTTAATTTTTAATTTTAGTAATGAACAATAAAATCACATCAAATTTACAACTATTTATTTTATAATGATGATAAAAAATTATCAATTTCATTTGTTAACTAAATTGAAATATTTATATCATTTAAAAAAAATATAAACTATTTTTTGGATCATGACAGAAAATCGATAAATGGATGGACTTGAGTTACATATTGTGGTACTATAATAATAAAATTTTGGAAAATGCTTAGTGGTACGAAAGCACTAAAAGACGAAACCAACGAAGTATATGTATTTAGGAACTGCAATATCATACCCCCATGATATCTTCACAAGGTAAAACTGACTTATTGACCCACCAATGAAAACAAGACAACTCAACATTCTGGCCATTCGTTAAATGCATATGTCGTAACATATAGCATTACTTTAAAATTTTATACTGGTTTAAAGTTCATTATAACTCATAACTCATACTGTAATGCCCTTTACAATATATGTCTAGAATAATACCATACAAGCATTTTATTTGGTACTGACACATCAAAAGTGCCTAATGGCATAGTTCACATACTTGTCCATTTCTAAAATATAAATACAACACATGGCACAAGTCATGGAAACTAGCCAAAAATAAAATGCTAAGAATAATATACAATATCCTCAATTATATACAACAAAAGAATACACAGCGGAATAAGCTTAACTAAGCTTCTCTTGAAACATCCGAGCATCGCTTCACTTGTAACCAAACCTGCACCTGAAATAAAGCAACTATAGTGGGGTGAGATACATCAAATCTCAGTGAGTTCCCTATCCTATAGATTCTCTCGGCTTTACAGGGTTCTATCAATCCTAACTCAAGTCAAGGGGAAGGGAAAATGACCCTGAGTACACAATCTCACAATCTCACACTATATGGAAACATGTTCATGAGTTCATCAACTCAAAATATCATTGAAGGAATTACGTCCTGAGCCTGATACTCAAGATTCCTTATGAATCGATAACCACACCAAGGCATCCCCTGTTCCCGTCCGCTTCTACGTCTAGAATTCGATCCGAGTCATGGATCCTTGAACCTACTTGACATACGAATGGATTCAGGTTCTACGGGCCTTATACCGTTATGAACCGTCACTTCACACGGGCCATATACCTTCACAAGCATACGCTCTCAGAGCGCCATTCGTACTACACGCGGGAATCAAACCTGCCAAGTAGTCGTGCACATGTTTTAGAGGAGCTCGAGACCCATGAAACACACTCACAAGATAACCGGTTACGATTACGTGATCTCACACACAACGTGATTGTATTCGACAATCACAAGGCCACAATGCCTTAAGGCCACAATCGCCTTAATAATAAAACAATATAATCACACATGCTCCATACTAGTGTTTCACTATTAGGTTTTGGGGTAAGGTTTCCTCACTCTTCCTAATTTGTCTTAAGCATGCATATTCTCTCATTCATACTTAATGACATTTATATAGACATGGCATAACACAAATATTACAAGTAAACACATATAATCACACATCACATAAAACATCACTTTCCTTCATTTTCCACTAAATAATTTATCCCACATCATACCCTATATTTTCACTTTTTCTCAGATAGAGGGTCGTCATAGCTTTCTAATGACACCAAGAACATCCCGATCCGAGTTACGGATAGAAAGTTATGAAATAAACAAGTTGGAGGATCTGCTATGTTCGCAATGCGAAGCAGCCAGCAAATGCTCGCTTTCTCATTCGCAATGCAAAGCTCCCAGCGAGTGCCTAAATACACTGGGTTCGCTGTCCCATTCGCAGTGCGAACGTCTGGCGAACCGTGGCAGCACCAAAACAGGGTAATGTTCGCAGTGCGAACCTCTGGCGAATCTCTGGCGAATGTTTGCCTTCACCTTCGCCGTGCAAACAACCAGCGAATGTTCGATTTCCCCTTCGCTAGGGGATTCGCAGTGCGAACCTGCGAATTCTGGGGTTCTCAGCAGCGCTGTTATGGGTCATTTGGGCCAAAATCCAACATTCCTCCAACCAAAACTCATCCAAATCATACCAGAACATAATCCAATCATACAACAAGTGTTCCACACATTTTATATCACGTTTCATCCGTTAGATTTCATCGATTATCTGTTTAATCATTTTCTCTCAATTCTAACCTATGTTCCAAACATCTATTTCTAGAACTTAGAGTGTCTAACTAGAACCCACCTAATAATCGAAGAAGAGTTTGGAGAAGATGATGATGATCCATGGCTTCTTCTTCTTCCTTGAACTTTTTCCTCTCTTTCCCTTCTTTCTTCTCTTCTTCACTTCCTTTCCTCTTCTTCTCCTTTTCTATCTTTTTCTTCTTAACAAATATTTATATATAAACCAATATTATATAATATAATTCCAACAGGGTAAACTATCTCCAATTGATATTTTGTCATCTCAAACCAATTGATCAATTATAAGAGTTATCATAAAAGTCTCTCTCTTGAACTAATAATAAATTGGTCTCTTCAGAGTTCAATAGTTGTTGTATTGATCCCAATTGATAATACTTAAAGTACTTAGAGGATTCCATTAATCCAATTTACCAAGGATAGAGCACATAGATGCTCATCTGATCTCATTTGATATCCAATTGAGCATTTAGATAATACGGGGTATTACACTCTCCCCCCCCCCCTTAAATTGAAATTCGCCCCCGAATTTCCTCTACTCGACAACAACTGCAACCTGTATCACTGGCTTAGATCCACATTTAATCTTTACTTCGTTAAAATTCCTGACATAATCCGATTCTAACTTGACTTTAAAGTTCCAAAATCCTTGTCTTCCACCGATTATCAAACTTCACGTCCTTAGTCATACTCTTATTCCAATATTGGGTTAGCCTTCAACTTGCCCTTCCTCAATTTCGTCTGTGGTTCCATACAAAAGACTTGGCAGCGTGCTACCTTCGGAAAGAATGTACTATTCTACATTCCTCTACTAAGTCACAAAACAAAACCATAACACTTCCTCTTGGTGTAGGATAACCATCACTCAACACATCCATGCAAGGTAGTTCAGTGATTTCTTAACTTCATAGATTGTCAAACTTCTTACCAGTTTCATCTGGTCTAACGTTTACCTCGTACCCAACACATTTGATATTCCATCTCTTCCGTATTACACCATAAGGTAACACACTTAGAACAAAATCTTCTTATTTCCAATCTTACAATCAATTTCTCCTCTGATTCTTATAAATCCAGCTGAGCCCCTTTCATCTGTCACCTTCCACTGCACAACTCCAATTCTAACAGTGGAACACCACGAATTCTTAAGCACTACCTATTAGCTATCAGTCCACGGAGAACACACTTATCCACTGGGGTCTTCTCTAACCAATGGTACACGAACTTATTAATGTCCTATGGTATAACAATTTGTTTGCCAACACACAATCTACAACCATCGGTCCAACACTCTTCAGACGAAAAAGGTACATGAGTTATACTGTTACAACCATAAGATATACAACTCCAATTCCATTCTAAATTCGAAATCAATATATCCAAAATAGTTTAACAACTTCCGGTTCTAGTTACCACATTCCAAATCGATTCTTCTTACGGTTTCCGACTTACTCAAGGCTTCTGTCGTCACCAAGTCTCCACTACTGACAATGTAACACCATCACGGAACTTCAAACATATACGAATCACCACTTATCAAAACTTTAACCATTCAAAGCGAGATTGTGAGTTTCCATACTACTCACCAATCCACACACAACACTCTCAAAGGACATGCCACATTTCTCAATTGAATCCACTTTTCTCATTCGTTCCGTTCCACCAACGATTCCAAGTTACATGCTTAACTTTGGAACGTCCAATTCTTACTCGTACTTGGAAAGATAACTTTCAAATTCCTTCTCTGGGTCAAACACAACTGCACACAACTAGTACCACTCTCACGGAGTCTAAGTCCAATACCATAAACTCACAGAAGATAGCACTTTATAACTCTGACCAACTGCTCATATCTCAATAACACCATAAATTAAATTACCGAAATGATCTTGATAAGATCTACACTTCGAGAATATTTTCCAACTTCGTCCTTAAGACTCTCATCAGTAGGGATAACAATACACTTAAGACTTTCTCCTACTCAACACAATTCACAAGATTACTTCCTCGAAGTCAAATTCCCTTGTCATTTAAACAAATGATCAACTATGCAACACCCTTTCAGAAGTTGCAATTTAAAAAACACAATTATGTCTTTCATTTACTTGCCATCCTGTTTTCCAATCACATGATACTCTCCAATCGGGGTAACAAAATGCAGATGATAGTTTTCAAGGGATTTCACAATTTACACACACATTACTCGATTGACCATCCGAGCTAAACAGTTAACTCCTCAAAATTCAACGTAAAACACCTTCCGAGCAAGTGTTAATCGGTTAACACTGCTACAGAACAAAACCAGTTTCTTCTTAATTCAAAACCATCCCTACGCAAACCATCAATCCTATTTGCTCTAACTTGGAATGTCATTCTCAACTCACTGCCTTTTCACTTATATAACATTCACCAACCATGATCGTCTCAAGGTAAAACCGACAAAATCAACACATGCAGACGACACACTCCCACCAAGTGACAAGGCAAAATTCCAAATTCTGACGAGGTCACACTACAAAGCTTCAGCGGGATAGTTCTCTCTGCTTAAACAACTACACTTGCGGGAAGTCAAAATGACGACATTCCAAGGTTTGAGCCACAACTCTTACTGGATTCATTCATAAGAAAACTCAACACGCAACCATCATACTATACCAAAAAAGCGATTGACATAACTTGCAGCACAAAACCTTATTCCCTCACTTTAATTCCTTGATGAGAAATAAGACAACAACGTTCTTAGTCCAACAAAAGGTAGATTCCAATTATTCTGATTATTCACAAATACAGAAGTTGCTCTACACTTGAAAATAGAGCGGGGTAATGCATCCTCTTGAAGAACCTTCCCATCACTCCGTACACATTAACCAGACTTCCTTACTTCCCACTATTCATTGTACATCACACTTACACTTAAGTCACTTATTGAAATACTCGCATCCAACAATTCTCGTCAACTAATTACCAAACCCTTCCGGTATAAGTCGTTCCATGATTTACATTTAGTCCGTAATAATTCCCATTTGCTTCTCATTATTTTACCCTAACTTACTCCTTAAAATACAATAGTCACTGCTCCACAAGGTATGTCTCTTCACACTTGTCTCAAAAATAAGAATCCACCACGTACACTTATGACCATGGTGCTACTACTACGCTCGTTCTTAATACCAAAGTGTAACTTTCTCATGGGTGAACCATCCTTGATTACACTTCATTAGTTTGAGCCTCACAACTACACAATAACTCTATTACACCTTCGTCCAAAAATACATTCCTTAAATCCAAGATACTTACTCTATTCCTTAACACTCAATTCTTCCGATCCGTATCGCTACACTTTCTGTTACTAAATAAAATTCATTCTTTCCCCAACAGAACACCTTATACAGTTCCTTGGGTAACTTGACATTTCCTTAATTCCAAATTGGTCTCTCACCGAATACAGAAAATTCCGATGCAATATTCTGAACTTAATCTCTCTACATAACTGAATATATGCAATTCATTACACACTCTTCGTCCGACACCTACTTGTTTCACTTGAAGCATGTAAACACATCCTGGGGTTCCTTCACACACTTCCATACTACCTTAAGTTCCCATTAAAAGACGAACGTCCTTAACTCTCAACTTTTAACCGGTCGGAAGATGTTATTCCGAACACATTCCTTAAGGTACTCTTGTCCATTCAAGATACCTTAACGACCTTAGAAATTGAAGCACCAAAATACTATCTCACTTCCGGACTCTATGCCACGCGTTCCACAAAACAACTTTTCTTTTTCCACGGAATGAGATTACTTGAAATCCTTATCCACACTAGTGGTCAATCCAGCTCCACTAGCGACTTTACATATTCCTTGATACCTTATCCAATCGTCCAATAGAGATCCTTAACTTTCAGACTCCATCCATTCCAAAGGATTACTTAAACCACACACCACTCCCTCATTCCATGCTACCCAAGCACAACTTCTACCAAGATCTCAACTGAGCTGACCAAAACTCCTCACTACTAACTCTTGGCTTAAGCCTACCCTCACAGCACAAGTTCCGGCAACACTTCGGAGTCCTCGTGGTCGCTCAACCATGATTCTACCTATCACATACATAGTATTAGGTTGATCAGACCCAACATTACATAGTATGATATTAAGTTTCATGATGGCAAGACACACTTAAGAGGCAGGAAAAGATTTACTTATGATGTTTCAAGGCTAGGTCGAGGATAAGACCTGCTCTGATACCAACTGTAATGCCCTGTACAATATATGTCTAGAATAATACCATACAAGCATTTTATTTGGTACTGACACATCAAAAGTTCCTAATGGCATAGTTCACATACTTGTCCATTTCTAAAACATAAATACAACACATGGCACAAGTCATGGAAACTAGCCAAAAAGAAAATGCTAAGAATAATATACAATATCCTCAATTGTATACAACAAAAGAATACACAGCGGAATAAGCTTAACTAAGCTTCTCTTGAAACATCCGAGCATCGCTTCACTTGTAACCAAACCTGCACCTGAAATAAAGCAACTATAGTGGGGTGAGATACATCAAATCTCAGTGAGTTTCCTATCCTATAGATTCTCTCGGCTTTACAGGGTTCTATCAATCCTAACTCAAGTCAAGGGGAAGGGAAAATGACCTTGAGTACACAACCTCACAATCTCACAGTATATGGAAACATGTTCATGAGTTCATCAACTCAAAATATCACTGAAGGAATTACGTCCTGGGCCTGTTACTCAAGATTCCTTACGAATCGATAACCACACCAAGGCATCCCCTGTTCCCGTCCGCTTCTACGTCTAGAAGTCGATCCGAGTCATGGATCCTTGAACCTACTTGACATACGAATGAATTCGGTTTCTACGGGCCTTATACCATTATGAACCGTCACTTCACACGGGCCATATACCGTCACAAGCATACACTCTCAGAGCGCCATTCGTACTGCACGCGGGAATCAAACCTGCCAAGTAGTCGTGCACATGTTTCAGAGGAGCTCGAGACCCATGAAACGCACTCACAAGATAACCGGTTACGATTACGTGATCTCACACACAACATGATTGTATTCAACAATCACAAGACCACAATGCCTTAAGGCCACAATTGCCTTAACAATAAAACAATACAATTACACATGCTCCATACTAGTGTTTCACTCACCTCTAGACCATTACTCGGCAAGGATGCACATCTACATCGAATGCACGAGCATCACAATCTAGATTATTTATCAATCCTAGTCACAACCTAGAATCATATCATTAGGTTTTGGGGTAAGGTTTCCTCACTCTTCCTAATTTGTCTTAAGCATGCATATTCTCTCATTCATACTTAACAACATTTATATAGACATGGCATAACACAAATATTACAAGTAAACACATATAATCACACATCACATAAAACATCACTTTCCTTCATTTTCCACTAAATAATTTATCCCAAATCATACCCTATATTTTCACCTTTTCTCAGATAGAGGGTCGTCATAGCTTTCTAATGACACCAAGAAAGTCCCGATCCGAGTTACGGATCAAAAGTTATGAAAGAAACAAGTTGGAGGATCTGCTATGTTCGCAATGCGAAGCAGCCAGCGAATGCTCGCTTTCTCATTCGCAGTACGAAGCTCCCAGCGAGTACCTAAATACACTGGGTTCTCTGTCCCATTCGCAGTGCGAACGTCTGGTGAACCGTGGCAGCACCAAAACAAGGTAATGTTCGCAGTGCGGACCTCTGGCGAATCTCTGGCGAATGTGCGCCTTCACCTTCGCCGTGTGAACAACCAGCGAATGTTCGATTTCCTCTTCGCTAGGGGATTTACAGTGCGAACCTGCGAATTCTGGGGTTCTCAGCAGCACTGTTATGGGTCATTTGGGCTAAAATCCAACATTCCTCCAACCAAAACTCATCCAAATCAGACCAGAACATAATCCAATCATACAACAAGTGTTCCACACATTTTATATCACGTTTCATCCGTTAGATTTCATCGATTATCCGTTTAATCATTTTCTCTCAATTCTAACCTAAGTTCCAAACATCTATTTCTAGAACTTAGAGTGTCTAACTAGAACCCACCTGATAATCGAAGAGGAGTTTGGAAAAGATGATGATGATCCATGGCTTCTTCTTCTTCCTTGAACTTTTTCCTCTCTTTCCCTTCTTTCTTCTCTTCTTCACTTCCTTTCCTCTTCTTCTCCTTTTCTATCTTTTTCTTCTTAACAAATATTTATATATA
This sequence comes from Lathyrus tuberosus, assembly GCA_022829125.1. Taxonomy (NCBI): domain Eukaryota; kingdom Viridiplantae; phylum Streptophyta; class Magnoliopsida; order Fabales; family Fabaceae; genus Lathyrus; species Lathyrus tuberosus. Next base: position 8,880,683 of record JALAZF010000193.1, read on the forward strand.
AACCAATATTATATAATATAATTCCAACAGGGTAAACTATCTCCAATTGATATTTTGTCATCTCAAACCAATTGATCAATTATAAGAGTTATCATCAAAGTCTCTCTCTTGAACTAATAATAAATTGGTCTCTTCAGAGTTCAATAGTTGCTATATTGATCCCAATTGATAATACTTAAAGTACTTAGAGGATTCCATTAATCCAATTTACCAAGGATAGAGCACATAGATGCTCATCTGATCTCATTTGATATCCAATTGAGCATTTAGATAATACGGGGTATTACACTCTCCCCCCCTTAAATTGAAATTCGCCCCCGAATTTCCTCTACTCGACAACAACTGCAACCTGTATCACTGCCTTAGATCCACATTTAATCTTTACTTCGTTAAAATTCCTGACATAATCCGATTCCAACTTGACTTTAAAGTTCTAAAATCCTTGTCTTTCACCGATTATCAAACTTCACGTCCTTAGTCATACTCTTATTCCAATATTGGGTTAGCATTCAACTTGCCCTTCCTCAATTTCGTCTGTGGTTCCATACAAAAGACTTGGCAGCGTGCTACCTTCGGAAAGAATGTACTATTCTACATTCCTCTACTAAGTCACAAAACAAAACCATAACACTTCCTCTTGGTGTAGGATAACCACCACTCAACACATCCATGCAAGGTAGTTCAGTGATTTCTTAACTTCATAGATTGTCAAACTTCTTACCAGTTTCATCTGGTCTAACGTTTACCTCATACCCAACACATCTGATATTCCATCTCTTCCGTATTACACCACAAGGCAACACACTTAGAACAAAATCTTCTTATTTCCAATCTTACAATCAATTTCTCCTCTGATTCTTATAAATCCAACTGAGCCCCTTTCATCTATCACCTTCCACTGCACAACTCCAATTCTAACAGTGGAACACCACGAATTCTTAAGCACTACCTATTAGCTATCAGTCCACGGAGAACACACTTATCCACTGGGGTCTTCTCTAACCAAAGGTACACGAACTTATTAATGTCCTATGGTATAACAATTTGTTTGCCAACACACAATCTACAACCATCGGTCCAACACTCTTCAGACGAAAAAGGTACATGAGTTATACTGTTACAACCATAAGATATACAACTCCAATTCCATTCTAAATTCGAAATCAATATATCCAAAATAGTTTAACAACTTCCGGTTCTGGTTACCACATTCCAAATCGATTCTTCTTACGGTTTCCGACTTACTCAAGGCTTCTGTCGTCACCAAGTCTCCACTACTGACAATGTAACACCATCACGGAACTTCAAACATATACGAATCACCACTTATCAAAACTTTAACCATTCAAAGTGAGATTGTGAGTTTCCATACTACTCACCAATCCACACACAACACTCTCAAAGGACATGCCACGTTTCTCAATTGAATCCACATTTCTCATTCATTCCGTTCCACCAACGATTCCAAGTTACATGCTTAACTTTGGAACGTCCAATTCTTACTCGTACTTGGAAAGATAACTTTCAAATTCCTTCTCTGGGTCAAACACAACTGCATACAACTGGTACCACTCTCACGGAGTCTAAGTCCAATACCATAAACTCACAGAAGATAGCACTTTATAACTCTGACCAACTGCTCATATCTCAATAACACCATAAATTAAATTACCGAAACAATCTTGACAAGATCTACACTTCGAGAATATTTTCCAACTTCGTCTTTAAGACTCTCATCAGTAGGGATAACAATACACTTAAGACTTTCTCCTACTCAACACAATTCACAAGATTACTTCCTCGAAGTCAAATTCCCTTGTCATCTAAACAAATGATCAACTATGCAACACCCTTTCAGAAGTTCCAATTTAAAAAACACAATTCCGTCTTTCATTTACTTGCCATCCTGTTTTCCAATCACATGATACTCTCCAATCGGGGTAACAAAATGCAGATGATAGTTTTCAAGGGATTTCATAATTTACACACACGTTACTCGATTGACCATCCGAGCTAAACAGTTAACTCCTCAAAATTCAACGTAAAACACCTTCCGAGCAAGTGTGAATCGGTTAACACTGCTACAGAACAAAACCAGTTTCTTCTTAATTCAAAACCATCCCTACGCAAACCATCAATCCTATTTGTTCTAACTTGGAATGTCATTCTTAACTCACTGCTTCTTCAGTTATATAACATTCACCAACCATGATCGTCTCAAGGTAAAACCGACAAAATCAACACATGCAGACGACACACTCCCACCAAGTGACAAGGCAAAATTCCAAATTTTGACGAGGTCACACTACAAAGCTTCAGCGGGATAGTTCTCTCTCTGCTTAAACAACTACACTTGCGGGAAGTCAAAATGACGACATTCCAAGGTTTGAGCCACAACTCTTACTTCATTCATTCATAAGAAAACTCAACAAGCAACCATCATACTATACCACAAAAGCGATGGACATAACTTGCAGCACAAAACCTTATTCCCTCACTTGAATTCCTTGATGATAAATAAGACAACAACGTTCTTAGTCCAACAAAAGGTAGATTCCAATTATTCTGATTATTCACAAATACAGAAGTTGCTCTACACTTGAAAATAGAGCTGGGTAATTCATCCTCTTGAAGAACCTTCCCATCACTCCGTACACATTAACCGGACTTCCTTACTTCCCACTATTCATTGTACATCACACTTACACTTAAGTCACTTAATGAAATACTCGCATCCAACAATTCTCGTCAACTAATTATCAAACCCTTCCGGTATAAGTCGTTCCATGATTTACATTTAGTCCGTAATAATTCCCATTTGCTTCTCATTGTTTTACCACAACTTACTCCTTAAAATACAATAGTCACTGCTCCACAAGGTATGTCTCTTCACACTTGTCTAAAAAATAAGAATCCACCACGTACACTTATGACCACGGTGCTACTACTACGCTTGTTCTTAATACCAAAGTGTAACTTTCTCATGGGTGAACCATCCTTGATTACACTTCCTTAGTTTGAGCCTCACAACTACACAATAACTCTATTACACCTTCGTCCAAAAATACATTCCTTAAATCCAATATACTTACTCTATTCCTTAACACTCACTTCTTCTGATCCGTATCGCTACACTTTCCGTTACTAAATAAAATTCATTCTTTCCCCAACACAACACCTTATACAGTTCCTTGGGTAACTTGACATTTCCTTAATTCCAAATTGGTCTCTCACCGAATACAGAAAATCCCGATGCAATATTCTGAACTTAATCTCTCTACATAACTGAATATACGCATTTCATTACACACTCTTCGTCCGACACCTACTTTTTTAACTTGAAGCACGTAAACACATCCTGGGGTTCCTTCACACACTTCCCTACTACCTTAAGTTCCCATTAAAAGCCGAACGTCCTTAAATCTCAACTTTTAACCGGTCGGAAGATGTTGTTCCGAACACATTCCTTAAGGTACTCTCGTCCATTCAAGATACCTTAACGACCTTAGAAATTGAAGCACCAAAATACTATCTCACTTCCGGACCCTACGCCACGCGTTCCACAAAACAACTTTTCTTTTTCCACGGAATGAGATTACTTGAAATCCTTATCCACACTAGTGGTCAATCCAGCTCCACTAGCGACTTTACATATTCCTTGATACCTTATCCAATCGTCCAATAGAGATCCTTAACTTTCGGACTCCATCCATTCCAAAGGATTACTTAAACTACACACCACTCCCTCATTCCATGCTACCCAAGCACAACTTCTACCAAGATCTCAACTGAGCTGACCAAAACTCCTCACTACTAACTCTTGGCTTGAGCCTACCCTCACAGCAAAAGTTTCGGCAACACTTCGGAGTCCTCGTGGTCACTCAACCATGATTCTACCTATCACATACATAGTATTAGGTTGATCAGACCCAACATTACATAGTATGATATTAAGTTTCATGATGGCAAGACACACTTAAGAGGCAGGAATAGATTTACTTATGATGTTTCAAGGCTAGGTCGAGGATATGACCTGCTCTGATACCAACTGTAATGCCCTGTACAATATATGTCTAGAATAATACCATACAAGCATTTTATTTGGTTTTGACACATCAAAAGTGCCTAATGGCATAGTTCACATACTTGTCTATTTCTAAAACATAAATACAACACATGGCACAAGTCATGGAAACTAGCCAAAAATAAAATGCTAAGAATAATATACAATATCCTCAATTGTATACAACAAAAGAATACACAGCGGAATAAACTTAACTAAGCTTCTCTTGAAACATCCGAGCATCGCTTCACTTGTAACCAAACCTGCACCTGAAATAAAGCAACTATAGTGGGGTGAGATACATCAAATCTCAGTGAGTTCCCTATCCTATAGATTCTCTCGGCTTTACAGGGTTCTATCAATCCTAACTCAAGTCAAGGGGAAGGGAAAATGACCTTGAGTACACAACCTCACAATCTCACACTATATGGAAACATGTTCATGAGTTCATCAACTCAAAATATCACTGAAGGAATTACGTCCTGAGCCTGTTACTCAAGATTCCTTACGAATCGATAACCACACCAAGGCATCCCCTGTTCCCGTCCGCTTCTACGTCTAGAAGTCGATCCGAGTCATGGATCCTTGATCTACGGGCCTTATACCGTTATGAACCGTCACTTCACACTGGCCATATACTGTCACAAGCATACGCTCTCAGAGCGCCATTCATACTGCACGCGGGAATCAAACTTGCCAAGTAGTCGTGCACATGAAACGCACTCACAAGATAACCGGTTATGATTACCTGATCTCACACACAACGTGATTGTATTCGACAATCACAAGGCCACAATCACCTTAACAATAAAACAATACAATCACACATGCTCCATACTAGTGTTTCACTCACCTCTAGACCATTACTCGGCAAGGATGCATGTAACGCCCGATTCTGGTTATTTCCATTTTGTTGAGTCTTTTATTTAAATTAAGTGATAAATTATTTTATCTGTGAAATTGGTGTGTTAATATGCTATGTTGATATGTTATGATATTTTACCGTTTTTGAGAGTTTTCGGGAAAATTAGAATGGAGGGTATTTTAGACATTTCTCAATTAATGATAAGTTAGAGATTTAGTGGAAACAGAATTGTGTGAGAAAATGAATTAATTTAATTTGAGTAGAAAATAAGAAATAGAAAATAAAAAGAGATAAGAAGAGGAAATAGGAGAGAAAGAGAAAGAAAAGAAAAATAGAGAGAAAAAGGAGAGAAAGAAAGAGGAAGAGGAGAAAAGAGAAGGAAAAGAGGGAAAAGCTTGGAAATCTTCAAAACAACTTCTAGGAATCGATTAATCCGGGTAAGGGTGTGAAATCTTATTATCTTATCAATGTATATCATTATGTATGATTGTGTTGTTGTTGTTGTTGATTTTTATGAATTTTGGTATAAACCCATTGTGTAGAAAATGGTAGAAATTGATTTAATCGTGTTAGTAATGATGTTTTCGTGTCACTTGTGGTTGATACACGAATGATACATGTTGTTGTACATCAAATTGGTATTTTTCTGAGTTTAGATGATGAATTTGGGGTGTGGTTGGATGAAAAACGCAGAACCAAGTTCTGCCGAATTTTTCTGCATTTTCCCTGGCCGTACGCGTATGGGGCATGTTCATACACGTATGAGCCTAGGCGTACGCATATCATTGGCTTGTTTTGGGCCATTACGCGTATGGAATGTGACTTTTCTCGGCCATCTGGTGATACGCGTATGGTGTTGGGCATACGCGTATGGACTTTTTAAACGTGAATTTTGGGGGAAAAATGACTTCTGCCTATACGGGTAAGGCATTGGGCAATACGCGTATGGAATGGCGAGGATTTGGGGCAATACGCGTATTGACTGGAGAATGGTAAAATGGAACTTTTCAAAATATCATTTTTTGTTTTCTTTCGTAACTTTTGTTCCGTTTATCCTATTTTTACATTCTTGGTATCGTTGTGAAGCTATTGAGCTGTATTTTCCTATTATGATGATTTGGAAATTGTTAGCCGATTTAATTATGTCGGAAAGTCGGGAATAGTGTTATTTAGCGACTTTTACCGTTTTGACTGTGTGTTTGGGTGTGAATTATACAATAGTGCATTGATGTGAATGTATATAGATTGTATGTGATTGTATAAGATGAATGCCTGAATATATTATAAATATGTATGCATTTCAAGAATGTCTTGAGTCATTTTGTATGTGAAGCATAATGATGTACATTCTTGTGTTGTGTGATTCTAATGAGAATCCGTTGTAACGTCGTGTGCCTATGTGAGGTGTGAGCGATGATTACAAATGATTGTATGCCCATGTGGGGTGTGAGCAATCGGATTGTGTGCCTATGTGAGGTGTGAGCAATCCATAAACATTGTGTGCCCATGTGGGGTGTGAGCAATGGGTGAACATCGTAGGCCCGACGGGGAGTTACATTGGTAACGAGCGATGGTTCCAGCAGAGTTCCTGAGTGAACTAGTGATGATTGAGTCGGTACCGCATTGCATCTGCATAGAGTCGTGAGTCGGTCTCTATGATTTGCATTTATCATCTTTGTAATTGTGAATTGATGAATAAACATAAATATGTATGTTTATGTGGATTGATAAGGATTGTGAAAGTATGCATGATGAAATGCTTGGATTTGTATATATATATACATTGTGATGTATATGAGTGAGTTGTGATGAATTGTGGTGAGAATGTGGAACATGTGTATTTTTACGCTAAGATATATAATTTTATGCATTGTTATTATGATAATATTTCTCACCCTTCTGCTGTTTTATGATGCTCTATGAGGCATTGCAGAGTAGGTATGCTGGTGGTCATTTTGTGAAGCGTGTCTTCATTCTTTTGGTCGGTCGGCTCTGATATGTAGCACCGGGTAGCTAGGATGTATATGATTCTTTTGTGATACATTGTACATGTATCTTGTTGCTGAATGTTTATGTAAACATGAATTATGTTGGTGGATAATACTTGATGATATTTATATATATATATATATATATATATATATATATATATATATATATGTATATGTTATATGTTATTCAATATTTAGATTTTCCGCTTTTATTCTAAATATTGAGATGTGGGTGTAAGGACTAAGTTCCTCTGTTTCAAAGTTACCCCATTGTTGCATATCAATGGTTGAGCAGGTGTTGAATGTTTTAATTTCATGTATAATGTGACATACCTCTTTTATACTATGTTTATAATTATACTCTGACGAAATTTTAAATATATGCCTAAATGATTAAGTGATTATTTGGGGGTATAGAAAAGGGGTGTTACATTAAGTGGTATCAGAGCCAGTGTTGAGTCAGTTGTGTCTGTCTTGTTGATGTGTTGGTTGAACTGTTGTTTAGCCTTGTTGTCATTTTTGGGAATAATCAGAATATTGCTGGTAGGAACGACAATGCGATGGCTGCTGCTTTGGAAGCAATGGCTAGGGCGGTGCAAGGTGCGCCGAACGTGAATGCTAATGACGAGTTCAAGAAGAATCAACCACCGGTCTTCAAAGGAAGATTTGATCCCAATGGAGCTCAAATTTGGTTGAAAGAGATTGAAAGGATCTTCAGAGTCATGGGCTGTGCGGAGGAGAATAAGGTGGGGCTTGGGTCTCACATGCTGAAGGAAGAAGTCGACGATTGGTGGGTCAGTATGCGTCAAGTTCTTGAGGTGGATGATGAAGAGATAACTTGGGATTTATTTCGTACCGAGTTCTTGAGGAAGTATTACCCTTAAAGTGTGAAAGGGAAGAAGGAGATGGAGTTCCTTGAACTGAAACAAGGTAGTATGTCCGTGGTGGACTATACTGCTAAGTTTGTGGAGTTGGTTCAATTCTATCCTCACTATCCTACAATTACTGCGGAGTTCTCAAAGTGTATTAAGTATGAGAATGGTTTGCGTCCCGAGATTAAGCAAGCTGTGGGATATCAAAGGATAAGAAGGTTTACAGATTTGACGAAATGTTGTAGAATCTTTGAGGAAGATAGCAAGGCTCGTTCTACACATTACAAAAATTTGAATGAGAGGAAGGGAAAGCAACAAGCTAGAAGTGGACCTTATGTGACACCCGCTGATAGGGGCAAGCATAGGGGAAACTTTGATAAGAGATCTGGAGGAGGAGGTTCCGGTCCCGTTTAGTGTTACAAGTGTGGTGGAATGGGTCATAAATCATTTGAGTGTGGGAAGAGCGTGGTGAAATGTTCTAACTGTGGAGGCCTTGGGCATGCTACTACCGAATGTAGGAGGAATGTAGTGAAGTGCTATAATTGTGGAGAAGTGGGTCACATTAGTACTAAGTGTACTAAGCCGAAACAAGCTCAAGCGGGCGGAAAGGTGTTTGCATTAGCGGGGACGGACACTACTAGTGCATACCGTTTGATTACAGGTACATGCTTTATTAATAGTACGCCTTTAGTTGCTATTATTGATATGGGAGCGACTCATTCATTCATTTCTCATGAGTGCGCTAAGCGTTTGAATTTGTTTATGACTTCTTGGAGTGGTGAGATGGTTATTGAGACTCCTGCTTCAGGGTCGGTAACTACGTCTTTGGTGTGTGTAAGTTGTCCTTTGACCATGTATGATAAAGACATCATTATGGATTTAGTGTGTTTGCCGTTGGAGGGATTAGACGTAATCTTGGGTATGAACTGGTTACAATTTAATCGAGTTCATATAGATTGCTATCACAAGTTAGTGAGGTTTCCTTCTTTGGAAGATGATGAAGATGAGAGTTTCCTATCCACTAAAGAGTTGAAGAAACTTTTAGCGGACGAAGCTCAATTGTTCGGTTTGTTTGCATCATTGTCGGTGGAGAGTAAAGTGGAGCTCGATGTGTTCCCTGTGGTGTGTGATTTTCCAGAAGTGTTTCCGGAGGATATTATGGATGTACCGCCGGAAAGAGAAGTTGAGTTTTCTATTGATCTAGTTCCGGGTACTAGACCGGTTTCGATGGCACCGTATCGTATGTCGGCATCGGAGTTGGTAGAATTGAAGAATCAATTGAATGACTTATTGGACAAGAGATTTGTAAGGCCAAGTGTTTCTCCTTGGGGTGCTCCAGTATTGTTGGTAAAGAAGAAGGATGAGAGTATCCGGTTATGCATTGATTATCGACAATTGAACAAGGTGACAATTAAGAACAAGTATCCGCTTCCAAGGATCGATGATTTAATGGACCAATTGGTTGGTGCGCGTGTTTTTAGCAAGATTGATTTGAGATCGGGATATCACCAGATTCGTGTGAAAGAAGAGGATATTCAAAAGACGGCCTTTAGGACACGGTATGGCCATTACGAATATTCCGTGATGTCATTCGGGGTTTCTAATGCGCCGGGTGTGTTTATGGAATACATGAATCATATTTTTCATGAGCAGTTAGATCGTTTTGTGGTTGTGTTCATCGACGATATTTTGATTTACTCTAAGTCTCAAGAGGAGCATGAAGAGCATTTGAGGATTGTGTTACAAATTTTGAAAGAGAAACAATTGTATGGTAAGTTGTCGAAATAAGAATTTTGGTTGTCGGAAGTAAGTTTTCTTGGACATGTTATTTCCGGTAGTGGTATTAGTGTTGATCCATCCAAGATTGATGCGGTGATGCAATGGGAGGCTCCTAGATCGGTTACGGAGATTCGAAGCTTTTTAGGCTTGGCGGGTTATTATCGGAGGTTTATTGAGAGATTTTCAAAGTTGGCACTTCCGTTAACGCAATTGACTTGTAAAGGAAAGGCTTTTATTTGGGATATTCATTGTGAAGAGAGTTTCAATGAGCTAAAAAGAAGGTTAACAACGGCTCCGATCTTGATTTTGCCAAATCCGACAGAACCATTTGTTGTGTATTATGATGCTTCATTGATTGGTTTAGGTGGTGTTTTGATGCAAGATGGAAAAGTTGTGGCTTATGCTTCAAGACAATTGAGAGTGCATGAAAAGAATTATCCTACACATGACTTGGAGTTAGCAGCCGTGGTGTTTGTTTTGAAAATTTGGAGGCACTATCTTTATGGTGCAAGATTTGAAGTTTTTAGTGATCACAAGAGCTTGAAATATTTATTTGATCAAAAAGAATTGAACATGAGACAAAGAAGGTGGTTAGAACTTTTGAAGGATTATGATTTTGGTTTGAATTACCATCCGGGTAAGGCAAACGTGGTGGCCGATGCTTTGAGTCGGAAGTCGTTACATATGTCCGCATTGATGATGAGAGAATGGGAACTTTTGGAGAATTTTAGAGACTTGAGTTTGGTTTGTGAAATGACGCCGAGGAGTGTGAGACTTGGTATGCTACATGTTACGAATGATTTTCTTGCAACCGTATGTGAACAGCAAAAGTTGGATTTGAAGTTCGTTGATTTGATGATGAATGAGAATGAGGATTTCAAGGTTGATAATTTTGGAGTTTTGAGATTCCGTGGTCGTATTTGTATTCCCGATGATGCGGAGTTGAAAAAGATGATATTGGAAGAAGGACACCGAAGTAACTTAAGTATTCATCCGGGAGCGAATAAAATGTATCAAGATTTGAAGAAAATCTTTTGGTGGTCCGGATTAAAGAGGGATGTGGCTCAATTTGTGTATGCGTGCTTAACTTGTCAAAAGTCTAAGGTGGAACATCAAAAGCCTAGTGGATTGATGCAACCGTTGGACATTCCAGAGTGGAAATGGGATAGTATATCGATGGATTTTGTTACGGGATTGCCGAATACGCAAAGAGGTCATAATGCTATTTGGGTAATCGTTGATAAGCTTACTAAATCTGCTCACTTCATTCCAATTGATATTAGTTATCCTTTGGAGAAGTTAGCCGAGATTTATGTTCTTGTGGTTGTGAAGTTACATGGAGTTCCTAAGAGTATTGTATCGGATAGAGATCCTAGATTCACATCGAGGTTTTGGGAGAGTTTACAAAAGGCTTTGGGTTCTAAGCTAAGATTGAGTTTGGCTTATCATCCGCAAACGGATGGTCAAACCGAGAGGACAATTCAATCGTTGGAGGATTTATTGCATGCTTGTGTGCTCGAGCAAGGTGGTGCTTGGGATAGTTATTTGGCGTTGATTGAGTTCACCTACAATAACAGTTTTCATTCAAGTATAAGTATGGCACCATTTGAGGCTTTGTATGGTCGGAGATGTCGAACACCTTTGTGTTGGCATGAAACCGGTGAGAGGACGATAGTTGGACCGGAGATGGTACAACAAACGACGGAGAAAGTGAAGTTTATTCGTGAGAAGATGAGAGCTTCTCAAAGTAGACAAAAGAGCTATCATGACAAGAGAAGGAAAGATCTTGAGTTTCAAGAAGGCGACCATGTGTTTTTGAGAGTTACGCCAGTTACAGTTGTGGGTCGTGCTTTGAAGTCGAAGAAGTTGACTTCTCGTTTTATTGGTCCGTATCAGATTTCTACACGAGTTGGTGCTGTGGCTTACCGTGTGGCGTTGCCTCCGAATCTTTCGAATTTGCATGATGTATTCCATGTTTCGCAACTTCGGAAGTATGTTCCGGATCCGTCATATGTTATTCCTGTGGACGAGGTTGAAGTGAGAGATAACCTTACGGTTGAAGCTTTAACGATTAAGATTTTGGACCGTGAAGTTAAGAAGCTAAGAGGCAAGGATATTGCGCTTGTGAAAGTAGCGTGAGGAGGCGCTGCAGAAGGCAATATGACTTGGGAGCTAGAGAGTAGGATGCGAGAGTCGTATCCAGAGTTGTTTGAATCAGGTAATATTTTCGAGGACGAAAATTTCTTAAGTGGGGGAGAGTTGTAACGCCCGATTCCGATTATTTCCATTTTGTTGAGTCTTTTATTTAAATTAAGTGATAAATTATTTTATCTGTGAAATTGGTGTGTTAATATGCTATGTTGATATGTTATGATATTTTACCGTTTTTGAGAGTTTTCGGGAAAATTAGAATGGAGGGTATTTTAGACATTTCTCAATTAATGATAAGTTAGAGATTTAGTGGAAATAGAATTGTGTGAGAAAATGAATTAATTTAATTTGATTAGAAAATAAGAAATAGAAAAGAAAAAGAGATAAGAAGAGGAAATAGGAGAGAAAGAGAAAGAAAAGAAAAATAGAGAGAAAAAGGAGAGAAAGAAAGAGGAAGAGGAGAAAAGAGAAGGAAAAGAGGGAAAAGCTTGGAAATCTTCAAAACAACTTCTAGGAATAGATTAATCCGGGTAAGGGTGTGAAATCTTATTATCTTATCAATGTATATCATTATGTATGATTGTGTTGTTGTTGTTGTTGATTTTTATGAATTTTGGTATAAACCCATTGTGTAGAAAATGGTAGAAATTGATTTAATCATGTTAGTAATGATGTTTTTGTGTCCCTTGCGGTTGATACACGAATGATACATGTTGTTGTACATCAAATTGGTATTTTTCTGAGTTTAGATGATGAATTTGGGGTGTGGTTGGATGAAAAACGCAGAACCAAGTTCTGCAGAATTTTTCTGCATTTGCCCTGGCCGTACGCGTATGGGGCATGTTCATACGCGTATGAGCCTAGGCGTTACGCGTATCATTGGCTTGTTTTGGGCCATTACGCGTATGGAATGTGACTTTTCCCGGCCATCTGGTGATACGCGTATGGTGTTGGGCATACGCGTATGGACTTTTTAAACGTGAATTTTGGGGGAAAAATGACTTCTGCCCATACGCGTAAGGCATTGGGCAATACGCGTATGGAATGGCGAGGATTTTGGGCAATACGCGTATTGACTGGAGAATGGTAAAATGGAACTTTTCAAAATATCGTTTTTCGTTTTCTTTCGTAACTTTTGTTCCGTTTATCCGATTTTTACATTCTTGGTATCGTTGTGAAGCTATTGAGCTGTATTTTCCTATTATGATGATTTGGAAATTGTTAGCCGATTTAATTATGTCGGAAAGGTGGGAATAGTGTTATTTAGCGACTTTTACCGTTTTGACTGTGTGTTTGGGTGTGAATCATACAATAGTGCATTGATGTGAATGTATATAGATTGTATGTGATTGTATGAGATGAATGCATGAATATATTATAAATATGTATGCATTTCAAGAATGTCTTGAGTCATTTTGTATGTGAAGCATAATGATGTACATTCTTGTGTTGTGTGATTCTAATGAGAATCCGTTGTAACGTTGTGTGCCTATGTGAGGTGTGAGCGACGATTACAAACGATTGTGTGCCCATGTGGGGTGTGAGCAATCGGATTGTGTGCCTATGTGAGGTGTGAGCAATCCATAAACATTGTGTGCCCATGTGGGGTGTAAGCAATGGGTGAACATCGTAGGCCTGACGGGGAGTTACATTGGTAACGAGCGATGGTTCCAGCAGAGTTCCTGAGTGAACTAGTGATGATTGAGTCGGTACCCGCATTACATCTACATAGAGTCGTGAGTCGGTCTCTATGATTTGCATTTATCATCTTTGTAATTGTGAATTGATGAATAAACATAAATATGTATATTTATGTGGATTGATAAGGATTGTGAAAGTATGCATGATGAAATGCTTGGATTTGTATATATATATACATTGTGATGTATATGAGTGAGTTGTGATGAATTGTGGTGAGAATGTGGAATATGTGTATTTTTATGCTAAGATATATAATTTTATGCATTGTTATTATGATAATATTTCTCACCCTTCTGCTGTTTTATGATGCTCTATGAGGCATTGCAGAGTAGGTATGCTGGCGGTCTTTTTGTGAAGCGTGTCTTCATTCTTTTGGTCAGTCGGCTCTGATATGTAGCACCGGGTAGCTAGGATGTATATGATTCTTTTGTGATACATTGTACATGTATCTTGTTGCTGAATGTTTATGTAAACATGAATTATGTTGGTGGATAATACTTGATGATATTTATATAATATATGTGTATATGTTATATGTTATTCAATGTTTAGATTTTCCGCTTTTATTCTAAATATTGAGATGTGGGTGTAAGGACTAAGTTCCTCTGTTGCAAAGTTACCCCACTGTTGCATATCAATGGTTGAGCAGGTGTTGAATGTTTTAATTTCATGTATAATGTGACATACCTCTTTTATACTATGTTTATAATTATACTCTGACGAAATTTTAAATATATACCTAAATGATTAAGTGATTATTTGAGGGTATAGAAAGGGGGTGTTACAATGCACATCTACATCGAATGCACAAGCATCGCCATCTAGATTATTTATCAATCCTAGTCACAACCTAGAATCATATCATTAGGTTTTGGGGTAAGGTTTCCTCACTCTTCCTAATTTGTCTTAAGCATGCATATTCTCTCATTCATACTTAACAACATTTATATAGACATGGCATAACACAAATATTACAAGTAAACACATATAATCACACATCACATAAAACATCACTTTCCTTCATTTTCCACTAAATAATTTATCCCAAATCATACCCTATATTTTTACCTTTTCTCAGATAGAGGGTCGTCATAGCTTTCTAATGACACCAAGAACGTCCCGATCCGAGTTACGGATCGAAAGTTATGAAAGAAACAAGTTGGAGGATCTGCTATGTTCGCAATGCGAAGCAGCCAGCGAATGCTCGCTTTCTCATTCGCAGTGCGAAGCTCCCAGCGAGTGCCTAAATACACTGGGTTCTCTGTCCCATTCGCAGTGCGAACGTCTGGTGAACCGTGGCAGCACCAAAACAGGGTAATGTTCGCAGTGCGAACCTCTGGCGAATGTACGCCTTCACCTTTGCCGTGTGAACAACCAGCGAATGTTCGATTTCCCCTTCGCTAGGGGATTCGCAGTGCGAACCTGCGAATTCTGGGGTTCTCAACAGCACTGTTATGGGTCATTTGGGCTAAAATCCAACATTCCTCCAACCAAAACTCATCCAAATCAGACCAGAACATAATCCAATCATACAACAAGTGTTCCACACATTTTATATCACGTTTCATCCGTTAGATTTCATCGATTATCCGTTTAATCATTTTCTCTCAATTCTAACCTAAGTTCAAAACATCTATTTCTAGAACTTAGAGTGTCTAACTAGAACCCACCTGATAATCGAAGAGGGGTTTGGAGAAGATGATGATGATCCATGGCTTCTTCTTCTTCCTTGAACTTTTTCCTCTCTTTCCCTTCTTTCTTCTCTTCTTCACTTCCTTTCCTCTTCTTCTCCTTTTCTATCTTTTTCTTCTTAACAAATATATATATATATATATTTATATAAACCAATATTATATAATATAATTCTAATAGGGTAAACTATCTCCAATTGATATTTTGTCATATCAAACTAATTGATCAATTATTAGAGTTATCATAAAAGTCTCTCTCTTGAACTAATAATAAATTGGTCTCTTCAGAGTTCAATAGTTGCTCTATTGATCCCAATTGATAATATTTAAAGTACTTAGAGGATTCCATTAATCCAATTTACCAAGGATAGAGCACATAGATGCTCATCTGATCTAATCTGATATCCAATTGAGCATTTAGATAATACGGGGTATTACACATACAGTTTATAATTGATTGATATGATTGTTTCCTTACGTAATAAATAATTGAGTAATTCAATTTTATCATTATTAAGAATTAATTGGATTCTAATTGCATTATAATTTAGAAATAATATTCATTTATTATTATGACAATCATATATTACACATTTAACAATTAATTTTATAACTATTAATAATTAATTGGATTCCAATTACATTATAATTTATAATTAATACTCAATATACATGGCTTACTTAAATTATTATTATTATTATTATTATTATTATTATTATTATTATTATGATTATTATTATTATTATTATAAATATTCATATCCAATTTTTTTTAATATAACATAGGAAACAATCAATATAAAAGAGATTATTTCATTTTATTCATCTTTATAATTAATTAGATTTTTTAATTTTTTTAATCAAAATAATATTCTTCCTTTTTTTTTTTAAATTATAAATAATAAATACAAATATTAAATCACTAATTAAATTATATTCAATCAAACGTACATATTTTATTATCATGAGAGTTAGTTTTACACATTTAAAAACCAGTGGCGTGAAAAATATGTATAATGTATTTTATATATATATATATATATATATATATATATATATATATATATATATATATATATATATATATATATATATATATCCTATGAGAATGCTATTTTTATGTGAGAACATGAGAAATAATCTGAATTATTAAATTTTAAAATAAAAGGTGCAGATTATGCGTGATTTTTGTTTTTCTCTCTCATCCATTAGTAAATGATGGAGGAGAGAAAAAAACTGACACATAATCTCCACAATTTATTTTAAAATCTAATAGTTCAGATTCATTCTTATGTTCTCACATAAAAATGTCATTCTCATATGATACGTTCCCTATATATATATATATATATTATCTGAAATATTAATAAGAATAAATATTTTTCATTTATATATATATATATATATATATATATATATATATATATATATATATAAATAAAAACAAATATTACTATAAAAAATATTCATAATCAATTTTATTAAAATTCATTCATCACCATTTAACATATATTATAGTTATGTGAACATTGTTACCCATTAATTAAAATATTCAAATTAAATTCATTTGAATCATAAAAAAGTAATTTAGTCTTTGTAAAAAAATAATGTTTATTTGTAGTACTAATAGAAGAGACCGAATCTTGATAAAATATTCACAATAACCTATATTGAAAGCTGTTCACACTTAAATTCAATAATGAAAATAATAAATATTTAAATTTTGATTATTATAGAAAATTGAAAAATACATATGAATAATAAATATGCTATTTTATTTTACTTGAACATTAAAAAATAATACATATAATATTTTATCCCAAATATTAATATCATGTATAATAAAATGTTACAAAAATAGAAAATTTTCTTTTTATAAATACTGTATAAAGACGCATATTATTATTATAAATATTTATACCATTTTTTTTTAAATATAACACATGAAATAATGACAATAAAAAAATTAAACTATTTTTTAAATCATGAAAGATAACCGATGAATTTATGGACTTAGGTTATTTACGTATTTAATTATTGATAATTTCAATTTTATCATAATTAAGAATTAATTGGATTTGAATTTTATAATCAGGGGTTAATTATTCCATAGAATATTCATTTATTATTATCACAATCGCATTCATTTAATCGTTTAAAAACTATAAATATAGAAAAACACATACATACATTACAGTCACATGAAAAGTCATAGGAACACATTATTCTATATAAACAACAATCTGTTAACTTTTTTAATACCACACCATAACAACGACCATATTCACTATATATCCAAATTACCAGACAATCAGCAACAGAAAGTTTTATCTTAGACCTTAACACTGATCGTGATGATTGGTTACTTCGAGTCAGAGTAGTTCGATTGTAGGACATTTATAATCTGCGAAACGATGAAGAACAAACATTTCCAGAAATGATTTTATTAGATGAGAAGTTATTAACTCTTTATCCAAAATATTGTATTAGTTGTTAACAAAATATACTTTTGTATTCTAAATATTTAACATTATTATTTTTCTTTATAAAATTATTGATTTCAATATTTTATTGATATATTTTTTTCTAGGAAACTCCTTTACATGTAACGATAAACAAATACCTTATACACCCGTTTAGAAAATTGATACAAGAAGGAAATTTATATACCATAAAAAATATAAAAATAGTTTTGACAAATGAAACATACAAACCAGTCAAAGGCTTAAAAAATGCATGTTTTTTGCAAAGTACTGCAGTAACAAATATTAAGACTCGGAATCCACAATTCCATGCCATTATTTTGAATTTGTTACCGTAGAAACAATTTCAAAAAGAGTTGGGGACAACAATGTTCTCTTTGGTAGTCTTATACAGAAGTTACCCTACAATAATAAAAATTATATTATATAACTATATTCATGTTTTAGTTTGAGTGCTTCATGCTATTGGACATGAAGAACACGTTTACGTACAAGGAAACCCTATAAAAATTCTCAGACTTGAGTTAAGGCTACAAGAGTAAGATTTAAACTATGCATATTTGCTTATTCATATATTCATATATAAATTAAGTAAATTAAATTAAAATTAATCTAAACATTCCAAACATAATTTATTCATAGGAATAAAATTGTTAAGTTCACGAACTTTGGTACCAACCACTATTCTACAAGAACCAATTCTAAAAACACCTATTACACAGGTAATTAAATATGTATTACAATTATACAAATATACTACTAACTTTATGAATACTAACAATATACTTATTACATATAGGAGTCCATAACACCTCCAATTATTTAAAATAAAGAAGGTCACCAAGAAGAAGAAAAAGAAAAAGAAGAAGAAGAAGAAGAACGTGGAAGAAGAATTGATGACAGACAATATCAATGTTAAACCATACAAGAAAACAAAAACAAAAACTCGCAGTGCTAAACGAAGGCTAACCATAACATCATCAGATGATGAAACACATATCAAAGGGAATTAAAAAAAGTAGCAACAATGAACTTCATATATTATCCTCTGAGGAAGAGTCACTTCTCACCTTGAATTTCCATTATTTATAAATATATTACTTTTCAATTAAAATTAGACTATTTTCTTTTGTTATGCTAATCGTATTGTCTATGTTATAGAGTTTTCATAATAAATAATATCTACCATAAATAAAGTCTGATTTTATTTCAACAACTTCTCTTTACTACCCGTACAATCTTCTTTACCACCCGCGCATCACGTGGGTCCTATTCTAGTTAAATATAATTTTTAGACAGGTTATGAACGAATTTGTGAACCCATAGATTAAACATGCATAACCCACAATCTAAATGGTCTAACTTACACTGAATATAATTTAATGGGCTTACAAAACGTGGTCTAAAACTTATGTGGTCTGTTGATTAAACAAGTTGGTTTGCGAACATCGATCATATACTAAGCTAAAAAAAGATATAATTACTAAAACAACACCTTCTAGAATGAAATATAATTACTAAAAAAAATATAATTACTAAAAGAAGGTAAAATTACTAAAAAGCACCTTCTAGAATGAGATACTAGCGTGTTTGGAACGTTGATATATTTGATAAAAAAATTAAGATTAAATACATGTAATATAGTACATATAATATTTGTCGCCAATAAATTATGATAAATATAGAAGGTAAATTACCATAAAATATAGAATTCTAACATGTAGGCCCAATATCTCCTAAATTCAAGACACCTATAAATAATCTATCAGAGTGTTGTCTCTTCCTTGTAAAACATACATCCCCAATAATGGAAGACAATTATTTTGTCCTAACATTTCACCCTAACCTTCAATATTAAATCTCTTGAAAATACAACCATGTGAGATTTTCCACACTTTCAAGTAACTCATCTGCTATGATGGTAGCAAAGAGAGGATACCTGGTTTCTCACACTACCATAACCACAAATAAATACGCCTTGATGATGTTAACATCATTACCCTCTCAACCATCCTCAAATAGGCTCATTAATTTCCCTCAATAACTAAGGAAAGATATTATTCCATCATCCTCCGAAAAAACCATGGGATATGCCTCTAGGATTTAATAAAAAAAACCAAATCACTTGGTTTTCTCGAAAAAATACGAACACTAATATGAAAGTTGATTTCATTCAGATTCTTGATGGGATATATGTTGTTGAAGTTCTAATATACTGCACTGGTAATGATGTTGGCACCATCACTATGTCTTTGTTTGTGGTTGTAGTGGTGTGAGAGGCCATGTACCCTCTCTTAGTTACCACCAAGACAGAAGAGTTACTCGAGAGTGTGGAAATTCTCTAAAGATTGTCCTGAGAAGATTAAGTATTAAAGTTTAAGGAGAAATATGAGGGGACAAAATTTTTGTCTACCATTATTTACGATGTTTATTTTACGAAGAATAGATTAATAATGTGATTGAGTATTTATATGTGTCTCAAATGTGGTAGACGTGAAATCTACATGTTTGAGTTCCAAATTTGATTGTAATATCCCTTTTAGATTTACTATTGGGTATTTAAAGTAGTCATTTAATAATACATAAATATTTTCTCACTCGTATGGATATACTAATGTTTTAAAAATCATGTAGTCTATTTTAATCAAATGAGCAAGATCTGATATGATCAAAACTAAAAAATCAAAGGTATGGTGGAATTGGAAAAAAAGAAAATCGATTTTGGGTAACCCACCCGATCTAAAAATCTAATCAAGAAACACGTTCTTCTTCTTCTTTTTTTGTTGTTGTTGAGAAACATTAACTATTGAAAAAATGCTTTAGTTTCTTTTTCTCATGTGGTTCCAAACACTACTTTCTCATCCACGGCTTTTCCAGGCAAGATGTTTAGTCTTCACTATTCACATCGGCCATAACACTCTAAACTTTGGAACCATGACACAATCACAAATGATCCAAAGAAGAAATTGAGAGAAATGAGAAATTAAGAGTAAATATAATAACAATTATTGTGTTATGAAATCTACAGCCTCTAAAGGGAATGATATTACATGATTATTTTGGTTGCTCATTTATTCTATTTTAATTAAAAAATTAGAGATTGGATCTTGTAGATCCTTAAGAATGAGCATGTCAATGATAGAACGGTTACCTCTTGTGGTGATTAACACCTTTAATTAAGAATCAGAAGAATGATTACAATAGTTGAATGAAGAATAATGCCTCTACTTAGTTCACATGAACAAATTTCCTTCAATCTCAATGCCATCTATTCTGAATGAAGATGTTGAGAGAGAGAGAGAGAGAGAGAGGGAGAGAGAGTACGACTAGGATGAAATATACCGTCAGAATCAAACTCTAGAAAAAATCGTCCTTAATATTTTACCACTCCAGTAAGAGACCAGTCCCCCATAGGAGATGGATGTGTTGGACCCCTAGCCACTCTTAGACAAATTATGGGAAGTGTCTGTCCCTAAAGGATTCAAGCCCCCCTCTTTGCCCAATATTGATTGGAGCAGTAACCCATATGAACATGTCGACTCCATAAACACACAAATGACCATCATTGAAGCGCCTGAATCCCTGAAGTGAAAACTGTTGTCTAGTACCTTAAGGGACACATCCTTGCGAATTTATATGGGTATATTCCAAGCATCCATCGCCAAAAATCAGGAGATGGTGGAGAAACTTGTTCTCTAATTCTACACTAGCTGTCACATGAAGATTGTAAAGACCATATAATAATACATGCATCAAATCATATATTATACATGAGTTTCACTTTTGGTACTGAAACATAATAAGTTCCTAGTTAACACATTATATATATAAATGCCTCTAATACAAAACACCTAAAAGTCTAAGGCATTACATATACCAGATGTTCCAAAATGATAAAAACTAAGAACTAGATCAATACAATGATCTCAAAACATAACGCCATAGCGGAAGCCATGCCATCACAAAACCACGATCCGTAAGGAAAGTTAAATAACCTTGTCCTTACCCTTCGCCGCACCTGCAGAACCTGTGATGTAAACAACAACAGTGGGGTGAGATACATCAAATCTCAGTGAGTTCCCTATCTTAAAGTCCTCTCGGCTTTACAAGGTTCTAACAAAGTCCTAACTCATGTCCAAGGGGGGAGGGGAAAGACCATGAGTACACACACACAAGTAACCGCCACGGTGAGCCTGTAAACTCACACTAGTACCGAAGTACCTCTTGAGCCTGTAACTCAAGGATTCACAAAGTACCGAAGTACGTTCTGAGTCCGTACACTCAAGAACTCATATATCAATAACCAATACCAAGGTATCCCCTTTTCCCGTACCCTTCTACGTCTAGAAGGCGATCCGAGTCATGGATCCTTGTAGCTACTTGGCATACGATTGGATTCGGGATCACCGGTCCGTACACCGTGATCCGTCACTTCTCACGGCCCGTACACCGTCACAAGTCTCTTTACCCGTAGGCTCCAACCGTACTTAACACGGGACTCAAACCTGCCAAGTAGTTGTGTATAACGTTCAGAGGAGGTGCTCGAGTCTCATGAACTACACCGCACAACTGTGGTTATTGATAAACAGAAATGCATACGCCTCGGCCTTTCATGCACGAGCGTTGCCACACATGGAACAATTCACACTTCCGACACAGTTTTTGGTAATAATCCTCACCCTGCCTAGTCCATATTTTAACATGCATACATTGCCAATAATAGTTACACACAATTAACAGATAAAAGTCGATAAAACGACACAATTTCAGAAATCCCGACTTAATTAAATCGGCCGACGATCTTAAAACCATTGTAATAAGAAAGTACATTTTATTATCTTTCCAACGATATCAAAATTGTTCCAATCCGAGTTACGTACAAAAAGTTACGGCATTGTAAACAATCGATCGGAAAAATAAATCACAACAGCAGGATTCTGTAACTCTCCTGGCCGTACGCGTATTGGCATTCCCCGTACGCGTATGCCCAAAAGCTCGCCCAGCCATACGCGTATTGCCCCAAGCGATACGCGTATTGCTCAAAATGCCCGGCCATCCATACGCGTATTGCCCTTGCCGTACGCGTATTGACAAGCCCCATACGCGTATTGACAAGCTCCATACGCGTATGGGCAGAGAAAAAATGCAGAAGTTCCTGCAGAATTTTCCTGCTACGGGTTGATCCAAAATCAACCCCAAATCCCATTTTCATCAATTGAAATGCATCAAAACATGTTATAACATCACAACCAGTATAACATATAATCAAACATTGAATTTTAACAGTTAGATTCAAGATTTTAAACCAAAATACCCATTTTTCCCAATTTCCAATCTAACTCTAAACTCAAAATAATTCTACTCTAAAGAGTCTAACTAGAACCCACCTGGATTACTAGACGAGGAGGTTGATACTGAGACGATTAAACGAAGAACAGATGAATTGATGATGATTCTTGAGCTTCTTGAGAATTTCTCTTCTTCCTCTTTCTTTTCCTTTCCTTTCTTCCCTTTTTCCTTTTCTTTCTTTCTCTTTAGCTTTTGTTTGATTTCCAAGGGAAATGAAAAGAAAATAGATAGTATAGAACTATCATTTTTTGTAACACTACTAAATGTCCAAAATTAGCTCAAATACATCAAATTATAAAAACTCAACGTTAAATACTATTAATTTAATCGACTCTGAGTTCGTCAGTTTACTCTAATTATTTTATCAAATAATTACTCAGAGTACCCCGGAACCCAGTTGATCATAATAATATTAACCAGAGCGTTTATAAATTTACGGGGTATTACATCCTCCCCCCCTTAAATAGAAATTCGTCCTCGAATTTAGAATATTACCTGAACAGATGTGGATAAGAATCTCGCATTTCCGATTCTAGTTCCCAAGTAGCATCGCCCGGATGCGTCATATCCCATTGCACCTTAACAAGTGGAATATCTTTGTTCCTTAACACTTTTGTTTCCCTTCCAACAATACAACTCGGTTGTGGTTCAAAAGTCAAATCCGATTCAATTTCCACTGATTCAGGTAGAATTGGCTGAAGAGAATCAGGAATAAACTTACGGAGCTGAGATACGTGAAAAACGTCATGTATCTCGGATAGAGAGGGTGGTAAGGCTAATCTATAAGCAACTTCACCAATCCTTTCTAAAATCTGATACGGTCCCACGTATCTAGGACTTAACTTACGCGACTTAAACGGTCCTTTCAATCTCAATCTCGGAGTAACTTTCAGAAATACATGGTCACCTTCCTTAAATTCCAAAGGTCTCCTACGATTGTCCGCATAACTCTTTTGACGATCTTGTGCTTGTTTAACCTTCTCGCGGATCATTCGAATCTTTTCCGTAGTCTCTTGAATAATCTCGGGTCCTAAAATTCTATCTTCGCCAATTTCAGCCCAACACAAAGGTGTCCTACACTTTCTCCCATACAATGCTTCATACGGAGCCATACCGATACTCGCATGGTAACTATTGTTATAGGAAAACTCAATTAACGGCAAAAGTTCCTTCCAATTCCCTCTACTCTCTAGCACACAAGCTCTTAACATATCCTCCATCGTTTGTATTGTTCGTTCAGTCTGACCATCCGTTTGAGGATGATTCGACGTGCTCAAACACAAATTCGTACCCATCGCTTGTTGGAACACTTTCCAAAATCTCGAAGTAAACTTCGGATCTCTATCGGACACAATACTAGAAGGAATACCATGCAATCTCACAATCTCAGCAATAAACAACCTTGCAAGATGACTTGCCTTATGGGTAGTCTTTACGGCTAAGAAGTGTGCAGATTTCGTTAGTCGATCTACAATCACCCAAATAGAATCATACCCACCTTGGGTACGGGGTAAACCCACTGCAAAATCCATAGAAATACTATCCCACTTCCAAACTGGAATATCCAAAGGGTGTAACAAACCGCCCGGTCTTTGGTGTTCAATCTTCACCTGTTGGCACACCGCACATTCTGACACATATCTCGCTATATCCTTTTTCATCCCAGACCACCAATAACCCTTCTTTAAATCCTGATACATCCTTGAAGAACCAGGATGTATCGTAAAAGTACCTTTATGAGCTTCGTCTAAGATCTTCCTTTTCAATGCCTCATCCTTCGGAACACAAATCCTTTGATTAAACAGAACAATCCCATCTGTCGCTCGTATAAAACCCGGCTGAAGTAACAACTCTTGTAACTCTTCCTCTAACAATTGTGCCTGTTGAATCTCAACTCTCAAAGTAGAATTGACATTCAAATTTCCCATAATCACACCATTCGGAGTCCACACAAACTGGAGATTAAGATCTCTAAACTTTTCCAACAATGAATACTCCAAAATCATCAATTCCGCACTATGAACCATTTTCCGACTTAAAGCATCCGCTACTTTATTCGCCTTTCCTGGATGATACTTCAATTCTAAGTCATAATCCTTTAAGTACTCCATCCACCTTCTTTGTCGCATATTCAACTCCTTTTGATCAAACAAATACTTCAAACTCTTGTGGTCACTGAACATTTCAAAACGTACACCATATAAATAATGACGCCACACCTTCAGTGCAAAAACCACTGCAGCTAGTTCCAAATCATGAGTTGGATAATTCTTCTCATGAACTTTTAACTGTCGAGAAGCATAAGCTACCACTTGACCACCTTGCATCAGAACACCCCCTAATCCCCTCTTAGAAGCATCACAGAATACTTCATAAGAGTTGTTAGGATCAGGAATAATTAATACTGGAGCACTCGTCAAACTTTCCTTCAAATGCATAAAACTTTGTTCGCAACCTGAATCCCACTCAAAAATAACATCCTTCCGAGTAAGTTTCGTCATTGGTAAGGCCAATTGAGAAAAGCCCTTAATAAACCTTCTATAGTAACCGGCCAATCCCAAGAAACTTCTAACTTCTGAAACATTTCTCGGTCTCTCCCAATTAATCACTGCTTCTACCTTCGAAGGATCCACTGCCACACCACCTCGAGATATCACATGTCCAAGAAAATTAACTTCCGACATCCAAAACTCACACTTGCTCAACTTAGCAAACAATTGCTTCTCTTGCAAGACCGATAAGACAATCCTCAGATGTTCTCCGTGCTCTTGTGGAGTACGAGAATAAATAAGAATGTCGTCAATAAAGATTACCACAAATTGGTCCAAGTAAGCCTGAAATATACGGTTCATGTAATCCATAAAAACAGCTGGAGCATTAGTCACACCGAAAGGCATCACTAAGAATTCGTAATGACCATAACGGGTTCTAAATGCAGTCTTTGGCACATCGGAACTCTTCACTCGAATCTGATGATAACCCGACCGTAAATCAATCTTCGAGAACACACAGGCTCCTTTCAATTGATCTAACAAGTCGTCTATCCTTGGTAAGGGATACTTGTTCTTAATGGTAACTTTATTCAACTTACGATAATCAATGCACAAACGCATACCCCCATCTTTCTTCTTTACCAATAACACTGGAGCTCCCCACGGTGAAACACTAGGTCTAACAAAATGCTTAGACATCAAGTCCTCCAATTGGTCCTTTAATTCTCTTAATTCAAGCGGTGCCATCCGATACGGAGAAACGGATATAGGAGCCGTTCCCGGTATCAGGTCAATAGAGAACTCAACTTCTCTCTCCGGAGGAAGAGAAGAAACATCCTCAGGAAACACTTCAGGAAATTCACACACTATTGGAATACTCAGAACTTGCTGTTCACTACTTCCCTCCTTAGTAAGAACCATTAAAACAGATTTCTCTTTCTTAAACAAGAAATTTACCATTCCCACCGTACCTTCTAAAATCGTTGATAATACATCTTTCGGAGTAGCCTCAGCAGATGGAATAATAATTAGCTTCTCCTCACAACCGATAAAAACCGAATTAGCTGAAAGCCAGTCCATTCCCAGAACAACATCCACTTTCTTGAGCGGCAGACAAATAAGATCAATCTGGAAGACTCTTTTGTTCACCGACAACACACAATTTTCACACATCAGTGGTGTTTCAACCATTTCATCCATGGCAGTAGTAACCACCATAGGAGGAAACAAAGGAATAGTTTGCAACCCAAGTCGCTTCACGCATCTTAAAGACACGAAAGAATGTGTTGCCCCACAGTCAAATAAAACAAAACAAGGTTGACGATTAACAAAACACGTACCCGCAATCAAGGAATTATCACCCTTGGCTTTCCTTGCATCCAGAGTATATACTCGACCAGTAGTCTTCCCTTGTGCCTGATTCCTACTCTGAGGACAATCTCTCGCTACATGACCCATCTTGTTACACTGATAACACCGTATCCCATCCGAATAGCACCTACCAAAATGACTCCTCCCACAAGTGCGACATACCGGAGGTACACTAGTTCTAGAGCCCTGTACTTGCTTCCCTTTGGAAGACTGTTGCCTTTGCCTAAACTGTTGATTCGACCTTCCACGGTCACTTTGAGTTACCCTGTTCGAATCTACCTCTATTTGTATCTTTTTCAAGCTATTTTCTGCCACATAACATTGTCTTAACATTTCAGCATAAGTAGCAAATTCCCGTTGAGACACACTGTGTGAAATCTCAGCCCTTAACCCAAACAGAAACTGGTCTATCTTCCACCTCTCGTCAGGAGCATACATGGCCTGTCTAGAATAGTCAGCCATGATCTCAAATTGTTCCGCATAAGAAGCCACTGATAAATTTCCCTGTCTCAACTGTTGGAACTCAAACTCCTTTTGAGACCTTAAAGAACTCGGAAAATATTTCTCCATAAAGATTACCTTAAACTGTTCCCACACTTTCGGCACTTCCTGAGTTGTCATCAAGGCTGAAGCGCTCTCCCACCACCTCATGGCAGGACCCTTCAACCAGTGAGAAGCAAAGACCACCTTATTCTCCTCACTGCAATGAACTATCAGAAAAATCCGTTCCATTCCTGTTATCCATTCGTGTGCCTTCACCGGATCTAGCCCTCCTTGAAACTCCGGAGGATTCATACGAACAAATTCCCTGTAGGTTCCTCCCGTAACTTCCGGAACAACCACTGGAGGATGCAGACCATCAGCCATTTGTTGCATCATCCCTTGCATGAACTGATTCTGCTGTTGCTGCATCTGTTGCATAAATTGGTACAACGGGGCATTCCCTTCATCACCTTGTGGAACTGTCCCAGCTGGAGTAGTCCTTGGTCTTCCACAGTTGTTTCTGCGTCTATCAGCCATGTTCCTGAATTCCATATCAATAGGATTAAGTTGATCAGACTCAATACCATAAATATAACAGACAAGACCCATGGCGACACGCCGCATATGAAACGGAAAGAAACACTTATTCTATTTCATGGCTAGGTCGAGGATACGACCTGCTCTGATACCAACTGTAAAGACCATATAATAATACATGCATCAAATCATATATTATACATGAGTTTCACTTTTGGTACTGAAACATAATAAGTTCCTAGTTAACACATTATATATATAAATGCCTCTAATACAAAACACCTAAAAGTCTAAGGCATTACATATACCAGATGTTCCAAAATGATAAAAACTAAGAACTAGATCAATACAATGATCTCAAAACATAACGCCATAGCGGAAGCCATGCCATCACAAAACCACGATCCGTAAGGAAAGTTAAATAACCTTGTCCTTACCCTTCGCCGCACCTGCAGAACCTGTGATGTAAACAACAACAGTGGGGTGAGATACATCAAATCTCAGTGAGTTCCCTATCTTAAAGTCCTCTCGGCTTTACAAGGTTCTAACAAAGTCCTAACTCATGTCCAAGGGGGGAGGGGAAAGACCATGAGTACACACACACAAGTAACCGCCACGGTGAGCCTGTAAACTCACACTAGTACCGAAGTACCTCTTGAGCCTGTAACTCAAGGATTCACAAAGTACCGAAGTACGTTCTGAGTCCGTACACTCAAGAACTCACATATCAATAACCAATACCAAGGTATCCCCTTTTCCCGTACCCTTCTACGTCTAGAAGGCGATCCGAGTCATGGATCCTTGTAGCTACTTGGCATACGATTGGATTCGGGATCACCGGTCCGTACACCGTGATCCGTCACTTCTCACGGCCCGTACACCGTCACAAGTCTCTTTACCCGTAGGCTCCAACCGTACTTAACACGGGACTCAAACCTGCCAAGTAGTTGTGTATAACGTTCAGAGGAGGTGCTCGAGTCTCATGAACTACACCGCACAACTGTGGTTATTGATAAACAGAAATGCATACGCCTCGGCCTTTCATGCACGAGCGTTGCCACACATGGAACAATTCACACTTCCGACACAGTTTTTGGTAATAATCCTCACCCTGCCTAGTCCATATTTTAACATGCATACATTGCCAATAATAGTTACACACAATTAACAGATAAAAGTCGATAAAACGACACAATTTCAGAAATCCCGACTTAATTAAATTGGCCGACGATCTTAAAACCATTGTAATAAGAAAGTACATTTTATTATCTTTCCAACGATATCAAAATTGTTCCAATCCGAGTTACGTACAAAAAGTTACGGCATTGTAAACAATCGATCGGAAAAATAAATCACAACAGCAGGATTCTGTAACTCTCCTGGCCGTACGCGTATTGGCATTCCCCGTACGCGTATGCCCAAAAGCTCGCCCAGCCATACGCGTATTGCCCCAAGCGATACGCGTATTGCTCAAAATGCCCGGCCATCCATACGCGTATTGCCCTTGCCGTACGCGTATTGACAAGCCCCATACGCGTATTGACAAGCTCCATACACGTATGGGCAGAGAAAAAATGCAGAAGTTCCTGCAGAATTTTCCTGCTACGGGTTGATCCAAAATCAACCCCAAATCCCATTTTCATCAATTGAAATGCATCAAAACATGTTATAACATCACAACCAGTATAACATATAATCAAACATTGAATTTTAACAGTTAGATTCAAGATTTTAAACCAAAATACCCATTTTTCCCAATTTCCAATCTAACTCTAAACTCAAAATAATTCTACTCTAAAGAGTCTAACTAGAACCCACCTGGATTACTAGACGAGGAGGTTGATACTGAGACGATTAAACGAAGAACAGATGAATTGATGATGATTCTTGAGCTTCTTGAGAATTTCTCTTCTTCCTCTTTCTTTTCCTTTCCTTTCTTCCCTTTTTCCTTTTCTTTCTTTCTCTTTAGCTTTTGTTTGATTTCCAAGGGAAATGAAAAGAAAATAGATAGTATAGAACTATCATTTTTTGTAACACTACTAAATGTCCAAAATTAGCTCAAATACATCAAATTATAAAAACTCAACGTTAAATACTATTAATTTAATCGACTCTGAGTTCGTCAGTTTACTCTAATTATTTTATCAAATAATTACTCAGAGTACCCCGGAACCCAGTTGATCATAATAATATTAACCAGAGCGTTTATAAATTTACGGGGTATTACAAAGATGTCCACCACCATTCACTTAAATAAACAACATGGTACCTCAGAGTCGTTGAAGGTCTGCCTCACCCAATTCAATGATGATACTATCAAGTTCATCCCCCCAAACCAAGAAATGTTCATGGGGGTGTTCCAAAATGGTCTCAAGGAGGGACACATAAACAATTCTCTCTCCGCAAAGCCAACACTTTCATTAGCGGAAGTGGTCACCAGGGAAGAGTGTTATCTAAAAGGCGTGGAGAGCAACCCCAAGAAAAAAGCGTGAGATGACAAGGAGTGTTTTCCTAACGTTTAAAGTTCACACAACACATGGAAGATTAACTACACCTCTCCTATGAAGGAAAAAATTTCATTCAAGGGAGTAGGAAAGATGACTGAGAGCTTCACACCTCTGAACACTCATCGAGAACAGATCTGGCATGAGGTTCTTCACCTACACAACATCCTTACACCTCCATCTCTGAAGGAGACGTGATAGGTCCCGAACCAGGTATATGGTGAAAGTTCCATAGAGTTAAAAGGAACCACACCGAAGATTGTTGCCAACTCAAGAAAGAGATCGAGAAGCTCATCTAAGAGGGACACCGTAAGAAGTATTCCAAGGGAAATTCTTCCCGTGGATCAAAAAAATGCAGCTCCCATGGGAGAGATCATGCAGGGATCCCTAGACCCAACAAGGAAAAAGAAACATCCATAAGCGAGGATAAAAAAGTTGTGAACCCTACGCTCAAAACTATTGCAGAACGATTCGTCGGGGCAGGGAGACTAGCTTCGCCTGTAGAAGGTATGCTTGCAAAGTTCTGCAAATAGAAAACCTCTCTAATGATGTAGACAAAGAGGGGATGAAGGTGCCAGAAACCAAAATCATTTTCTCTGAGAGGGACTCATCTGACATCTACCATCACAATGACGACCCCATGGTCAACGCCGTTAGGTGTGATGAATTGTAACACCCTACTCTCCTATTCAATTAGTCAATAAAAATAAGAAAATAGTTGGCGGAAAAAAATCAGAGTTACACACGTAGGATGCCACATCACTTAAAATATCATGAAGTATCAAGTCACTTCATATCTTTATTCCTCGTAAAAATACATTAATTAAACAACGGAAAATTCAGATAGTTCACTTCAACAGAACTAAGATTACAAATGCATTAAACTCCACAAAATTCGTGGATCAATATGAATTAGAAACAAGATACATAACTAATGTAAATGACACAAATGAAAATTAAAATAAATCCCAATTCCTCCCGTGTTACGTATCAGAGCGACTCCTAAGACTCGATCAATAGCAACACATGCTCAGAGCACTACTCAGGTACCTGATTATTTGCACTCCTCAAGGAGCACAGACACAACAACAAAAAAGGGGTGAAAATTACATTCAATAATTATACAGTGAAAATCACATGCTAAGGAGTAGTAATTCACACATTCCACACCAATAAAATAATCATAACACACATACAAGTGCCACATCACATTAATACTCATCATATTCAGCCCACATTCCATCATAAACATATACAAGTGACTCAATTGACACGACACCGTGCATGTGGTACCATCACAATCCATACGGTTCACTCTTTGAACCTGATCCTCGTCGGAATCTGAATAAGTCATATACGTTCCTATGAACTACAACTTATCTCCACTCGACTCCCACATGGAGTCTGGACGAGACTATGCACCCATCATGCATTCCCACCTAGGCTCATCTCCATATGACACGACATGAAATGCATGACATACAATTATGTGTAATAAAATATCATTTATGCATCACACATGAATCCACAATGATCACACGTGAGCCACGTGCTCACCATAATTCCCTCTGGAATTACCATCCCTGCCCAAGACTGTCCACATAACAACAATCTTATCCATAGGCGTCAATCCCACATAAAATAAGAAATCACCTATTTATACCATGTTAAATTTCTATTTATTAGCTTTACAATGCTTCAAACGGCTCGTCATTTGGATATACGGTTCAAAAGTTATGATCAAAATCGTATTAACATTTTGGCAAAAATCTGAGTGCATGTGTCGACGCATGAGTGTTTCAGGTTGACGCATGTGCTACAATATTTAAGTTTGTTTTTCTTCTGGCCTGCATGTGTCGACGCTTGGGTGTTTCAGGCCGACGCATACGACTAGAGTCTCAAAAAACGCCTTTCTGGAGGCTATGCGTCGACACATAAAACGTACAGGTCGACGCATACTGTTGCATTGGCCCCAAAATCACTTTTTAAAAGCACTTTTTCGCTGTTTTATCATATGAAAATCTATGCTAAGAAATTATATCATTTCAGACCCAATTTTCTGCTATCTTAACATTCTAAAAGTCACCTATCATCTTATATACTCATGGGTCAACATCATAACATTACGATAACATCAATTCATCTATTATCATCAATTCCTCATCATCAACACCAGTATAATCCTAAAGTCTCTACTCTAATTCATTAACCTATCTTCTTATCAAAGGGTTCTACAGTTTAAAACCCATTTTCATCATCTCCTAAAAACTCATACTTTCCTGATTTGATTTCCAAGATAAAACACAGCAACCACACGCAATTTATACAAATTTCTCATCAATATCAGTACACAAACACGAAAATCATAGCAATAATCATTAGACATGAAAATCAAACAAGAAGGAAGAAGAATTTTCATAAAACCCTAAGAGGGAAAGGAACCCTCACTACCCTCTTATGTTCATAACACTATTAAAGAACCCATTCTCCCCCTTACCTTGATTTCCAAGCTTTAGCTCTATAACAATGGTGGAACCTTGATCTTCTCTCTTGCCCTAACTCTCCTTCTTTCTTCTCTCCTTTCTCTTTTCACATGTAACTGATATTCTCCCACTCACTTTCCCCAACTTTCCTCTAAATGTGGTTAATTTCCCTTAATTATAGTAATAATAATATTATTACCATTATTACTAGGAATAGATATTCCATGCAATAATAATAATTATAATAAAAGATTACTCACTAAGATTTATATTATTATTATCATCATACTATTATTCTAAGTTTTATCCCAATTAATTTCTTACACTAATTTCTCACACATACCCTTAATTAAGCCAATGCTAAAACAACGAATAAAATCACAAAATGACTAAATATTTAAATGGGGTATTACAACCCCCCCCCCCCCCCCCCTTAAAATATTTTTGTCCTCATAAACATACCTGATGAGAACAATTCCGGATACGACTCGTGCATCTTGCTCTCCAATTCCCAGGTCACACTTCCTCCAGCAGCTCCTCCCCAAGCTACTCTCACTAAAGAAATGTCCATGCCTCTTAATTGTTTCATCTTGCGATCCTCAATCCTTCTCGGCATTTCCTGCACAATAAGATAATCCTGAATCTGCACTTCATCCCTCTGAAGAACATGGAATGGATCAGGAATGTATTTCTGAAGTTGCGACACGTGAAACACATCATGTAAATTTGAAATTTTGGGTGTCAGCGCCACTCTATACACAACAACTCCAACTCTCTGCAAAATCTGATACGGTCCAATGAACTTAGGATACAGCTTCTTCGATTTCAGTGCACGACCCACACTGGTCACAAGATTAACTCTTAGAAACACGTGGTCGCCTTCGTTGAATTCCAAATCTTTCCTTCCGTTATCATGATAGATTTTCTGCCTACTCTGGGATGCTTTCATCTTTTCTCTGATCATCTGGATTATCTAAGCAATTTACTGCATAATTTCAGGTCCAAGTACAGTGCCCTCACCCGACTCATACCAGCACAGAGGTGTCCTACACCTCCTACCATACAATACTTCAAAAGGTGTCATTCCAATACTAGAATGGTAACTGTTATTGTATGTAAATTCAATCAACGGTAAATGGGTATTCCAAGCACCTTCATGCTCGAGTATATAAGCCCTTAACAAGTCTTCTAATGATTGAATAGTCCTCTCAGATTGTCCATCTATCTGCGGATGATAAGTAGAACTCAACTTCAAACTAGAACCCAAAGCCTCCTGCAAGCTCTTCCAAAATCCAGAAGTAAACCTCGGGTGTCTGTCAGAACTATGCTCGATGGAACCCCATGCAACTTCACTATTATAGTAATATAGATCTCTGCTAACTTCGGCAAAGGAAAACTGATGTTAATCGGTATGAAATGTGCCGATTTTGTCAGTATATCCATAATAACCCAAATATCATCAAAGCCCCTCACCATATTTGGTAACCTAGTCACAAAGTCCATCGCGATACTATCTCATTTCCATTCTGGTATTTCCATTGGCTGCATCAAACCGAAAGGTTTTTGATGCTCCACCTTTGACTTTTGGCAAGTCAAACAAGCATATACAAATCGAGCTACATCTTTCGTCATACCTGACCACCAAAAAAATTTCTTAAGGTCTTGATACATTTTCGTAGCTCCTTGATGAATACTCAGGCTACTTCTGTGACTCTCCTCTAAGATCATTTTTCTCAATTCAGGATTATCCGACACACAAATTCTGCCCCGAAATCTCAACACACCAAAATCATCCACCTTAAAGTCACCTTCTGTGTCCGACCCTCCCACGGTCATCAAATCTACTAGCTTCAAATCAAGTTTCTAACTCTTTTTAATTTCACTAAGGAACTCATTATTAACCTTCAGCATACCCAACATCACACTTTCATGAGTTAGTTAACAAACCATACTCAAGTCTCTAAATTGTTCAATTAAATCTAACTCCTTAATCATTAATGTCGACATGTGAACCGTCTTCCGACTTAAAGCATCTGCCACGACTCTAGCTTTACGTGGATAGTAACTCAAGCTAAAATCATAGTCCTTCAAGAACTCCAACCACCTTCTCTATCTCATATTCAATTCCTTCTGGTCGAATAAGTATTACAGACTCTTATGATCACTGAACACTTAAAACCTCGATCCATACAAGTAATGTCTCCAGATTTTCAACACAAAAACCACCGCAGCTAACTCAAGATCATGAGTAGTGAAATTCTGGCATAGCAGATAGCAGATGTCCTAACACATGTCAAGACATTATTCTGCATAATTATTAAAAAAAGAACAGAACAACAGACTGATACCCAGGATATCAATAACTACAGAAACACACCTGTTCCAACATGTTAATCAAAACTGAACTATAAATGTGGAATGATAAACAACATAGAATATGATGACCCAGTTCGGTGTACTACAACACCTACATCTGGGGGATACTAATCCAGGAAGAAGAATCTATTATCAATAGTATAGTTTTATATAAACAACCTCAGGTTTACAGTAAACACCCATGTTTACCTATCACTACCCAATGAAGACTTTATCTAAGAACTCTATCCTAGATAAGAGAAACCCATCTCACTCCCTAAATCACAACCTGTGATTATCTAACAGTTACTACACCATAACTGTATCATCCTATTGAAAGACATCCCCTTTCAATACAAAGTTCAGTCAAGCATCCTTGACTAACAAGATAACTTGGATTTACTTCAAAGCTTCATCCAAGAACAATACACGATTCATTACCTACGGGTTTCTGAATCTGTACAAGTACCTATGTCTACCACAATGTATCAAAGCGATACAGAGGGAGACTTACAAGAAAGCCTACGACTCTCAAAACCCTAAACCCTATTTTCTACTTTACAAAAGTGTTACAATAGGTTCAGTTATTCAGTCCTAGGTCTTGGTCTTCTTTTATACTCTTCTGCTTCCTTGGGCTTCGAATCTTCTGTTTATTGATCCCTTGATCCACTGCTAATCATTCCTTGATTCTGGCACCAGATTTAGAACATGCTATATTTTTCGAGTCAGGATGTTAGGACATTGTATTCGACATCTTTGTCTGCAGCATTCTTAATTAAGTTTTAACCAAAATTTAGTCAAACCTCAAGAGCTTTCAATCTCCCCCTTTTGACAAATTTTGGCTAAAACTTCTTTTGGACAATAAACCCAGGGTGCTCCTTACGTCTCTTCACCCTGAGTGGCGGTTATGATTGGAATACTGATGTGACTCCAATTATGTTGGTGTACATGAGGATGAGAGGATGACATTTATTCTCCCTTTCCCCATGAATCTATACTTCCTCACCTGGGGGAAAAATTTTGCCATTGAAGCAACCAAACATCAACTTGGGTAACTCAGAACACAGGACACGACTGTGTTCATAACTCACATCACAGGACACGAAAGAAGGACTCAAAACATATGGGAAACTTGAGACTCAGTCATAATGTCATAAAATTCTGTCCAACATCCTTGCAAACCAACTGCAAGGATAGACTCAACCCTTGTACTTTTCTCCCCCTTTTTAGCCAAAAATTGACAAACATGTCCAAGACAGACCCATACCCAAACCAAGCCAACCCAAAAACCGATAAACCCCATGAGAACCCAGCACAACAGAAAAGATAACCAGCGACAAGATGAGGATGAGAACACACTTTATATACAAGAGCGTTTTCCTTAGGATGTAACGAACCATTGAAAGTAACACATGTCCATTCAATGTGAGCATTAAATGAAATTGTGTATCTTCATAGATAAAAGTGCACCGGCCAAACCGTATTTGACTGTTTCTTCCTTTTAACAAGGACCATTCAAGGAATGCGTATTTTTCGAAATACATGTTTAACACGCGTTCCCTAAGACACAATTTCTCCACCGTCCAAAGGAACTAAGAGTACATCCATACATCCTAACAAATGTTATGACATCTCATCAGACTTTGTTTAGTCCCTCTTGTAGTAACTATTTAATTCCTTTCAACTAGAAGACCAAGAATAACTGACCAAGATGTTAAGACATTTCTTCAAACATCTCTCAGTTAGCAGCAACAACTCTCAAGATACTTGTATTTCTCCTGATTCAATCCATTGACACCCAATGACAGAATTAGAACAACCTAATAAGTTCACCCAGAACTTAACCAGTAGAGCAATGTCACGACATCTCGTCTGACATATCAACCTCACCTGAGGCAATCTATCACAAACTGCTTGAAACCATAAACAATCTTGATAAATAATCTGCACCACTGCAGCCATATATCCACAACCGAAGTCTAACTCCCCCTGTCGTAGATAACCAGCGCTCCTTTGCTAGAAGAACACCCTAAATGAATGGAAAACATAAGACGCATCTTCATGTCTTCAAGAGCGCACCCTCTGTTCAACACACCTGCTAAATGCATCCACCCAATGCTTGACCCTTAAGCAATCCATGTACCACACTAGTACATTTAACAAAAAGAAGTTCTCCCCCTATCTTTCTCAACAGATGCTTCTTCAGCAAGAAACACCCAAAATCACCACATGATATCCCATGACAACTTCATGTTCATATAGTGAGAGTACCAGGAACGCATCCTTGTACCACAACCAACAAACTCTTGGATTGAGACCAAAACACCATTGATCCCTCTCATCCTGAAACCATCTATACACCACATGAATTCCTCCTGAATTCTCATGTATAGATCTCCTTGTTCCCTGAGATACAACCCAATTGAATCTGGAATACTTAACATTCCTCAAAGAGACATACAAAGCCCCTTAGTTTGCTAGCTCGCCCAGATGTTCTTCACACTTGAAGGACATCAAACACATGCTCTAGAAATCCTCAGTCTATTTGCTCCACAAGCACGAAACTGATCCACTTCTAGCATGCCACATTCACATCAGACTTCCAAGACAGTCCTTTACCTATCATTCTCCCGTACGACAAGATAAATACCTCTTAGACAAGATGTGAGTGTCAAGTTCCATACACAGAACTAAGAATCCTACTCCAAAGATAACCAACCCAGAAGATGTTCTAACATCAATTATGACATCCTTCACATATCATAGACACCAACCAACATGGTTCTAGATATGTTCCACCACTGGACTTACTATCTGCATAGTAACCCAACTGAAGATCTTCAAACAACACTGCGCCACCAGCTTGATCAATAAGAACTCCAGATAACCACAGAGAAAAATAAAGTCTCATCCACCAAAAAAAGGTAATCTTCCATCATCAATCTAGAACTTATACCACAAGCTCCAATATAGAACTGAACCAGAACCTCCTTACGTATTCAACCAACTACCCTTCTGCCAAAGAGTAATTAGTTCCAAGCATCCTGCTTGAATGCACAATAAAGATAAACCAAATGCCACTGTTTTATTCATCTTAACTTTTCTTCAGAGTTTCAGATAATCTTCTAATCCACCAATGAAGCCTAATCTTCAAGTTACATGATCTAGTTGCTCCATAGCAAGCCATCTTGGATCCACCAAGCCTTAGACATGTAACATCTTTTCCTTCCACAGCTCCCGCAAACTGTATAAGATAGACCTTTTTGAAGTGTTAATTCCATTTCTTTCTGAGAAGATCAACTTATCTTACGATGATGCGCCACAACCTCAACTAAGACTCTGAAGTTTCTGCTTGATGTCCTAACATCTAATCAGACATCTAGATGAGAAATTCAGCCCTTCCTTCTGCCACTTAGAAGAACCTCCTCCCTATTACAGAACAAGAGTTCCATGTTCTCATAGACTTGATTCAAAAACAAAATTTGAGAAGACAACCACCATCCTGCTTAATCATATCATAGGTATTCAATTCAATTTCACACCTTGATGAATATCTGCTTTACAACTCCAAAGAACTCAACGTGCTAAGTCTGATTCTTTAGAAGAAAAGTAGTCATAGACTATACCACATCCATACCAAAGAATACCACTTTTCTTAGTAGAGCAGTCTGTAGAAAGTCAGAGATAACTGCCACTTATCCTTGACCTCCAAGATGAGCAAGATCACATGCTCCTATGTACCTAGATCAGAAATAAACTGACCTAAGTTGTGCCATCACCAACACCATATTCTGGACAAGTCTCTTGCCAGGACACTTTCCAGATAAACATCAAATGCTTCTAGTAACAGCTGGAACACACCTGCTGCACTCTAATACTCCTAGATCAGAAATAAACTAATCCAAGAACTATTCATCAAGATTATGATGTCTTCATCTTCATCTTCCACATCAACATTGTCTAGACCAGTTTCTTGCCAGGAAACTCTCCAGAGATCAGATGCTTCTACTACACCACACTGAAGCAGATTATTAAGTCAACACCCAAGATAAATAGATCCAAAAGCTTATGCAGTACCCCTCCCATAATTCTGCACAAACCCAGATGAAGAGATGTTTCAACATCGTGTTGAACATCAA
This sequence comes from Lathyrus tuberosus, assembly GCA_022829125.1. NCBI lineage: Eukaryota > Viridiplantae > Streptophyta > Magnoliopsida > Fabales > Fabaceae > Lathyrus > Lathyrus tuberosus. Next base: position 8,919,992 of record JALAZF010000193.1, read on the forward strand.
CAATCTTGAACTTCACATACAAGGATAATCAATTAAATACTTGTGAATAGCACAAATAGAAATTGATCTTAAATACTTGTTCAATAACCCTGCTTCACTGTTGAAGCCATACTCCAACAGATCACTCCATGAACACTTATCAAGTATTCAAACTTTGCAAGTATCTTCCTTTACAAACAAAGTGTTGAGATACCAAGGCTGCCACCCTTGACTCAAGTAACGAAGATTCTCTCTAAATGAACCCTAGTTACCTCAACTGTTCTGAAATCTCCATTCAGATTGGATCCACCCTTAGGATTAAGAGAGATGAATCATTCCTTGCACTTTTGGACGGTGAAAATAAATCACCTCGACTTTCTTCAGGTTTATGTTTTACAGAAACACCCTCTAGTCAGAAGAATAACTAGAAGACTCCAGATGCACGACTGATATGCCTTTATGAGTGGACTTGAGAGAATTCTCAAGTATCTTTGACAACTTAGCCGATCAATAATTTATCAAATTCCTAGAGTAAGAACTTGATAAACCTAATTTCAACTCCCCTTCTCTTCAACTGACTTCAAGATGCACAAAGGAACCAAGCTTCCAAGTACCAAGTCACCATAACAGACATCTACCAACCACTCTCTCCATTCCACCGCTCCCGAATTTGGAATAAAAAGATGCAGATATCTTTAAATATAGAGGCGGACGATTGAGATCTTCCACCATCTATCTTCAGTAACAACTCTAGAATTCCATAAATTCCATAGCTCTTCCATCAGAAACATATGCAGCGGAAACACCAAGTAACAAATTAAACTTGCCCTAATAAGATGTCAGAATATCTTACAAGACACCCCAACAAGAGAACTAGCCATTTCTCCTGCAGTTGTTATAGAACCTCCTCAGAAACATGAACAACCATCGGGTTATTACATTCGATTCAGAACATCCATCCCATCCATTAATACCCTTGAGTATGTCTGAGTTGATGAACTGATCTCTAAAACTCCTCCTTGTTTAAAACGCCAGAAAATATCTCCCAAAAAACTCATCCAGAAACAGACAGGATGCCTGCTCTGATACCAATTAAAATTCTAGCATAGCAGACAACAGATGTCCTAACACATGTCAAGACATTGTTCTGCATAATAATTAAACAAGAACAAAACAGCAGACTGATACCCAGGATGTCAGTAACTGTAGAAACACAGATGTTTCGACACACGTTCCAACATATTAATCAAAACTGAACTGTAAATGCAGAATGATAAACAACACAAAATGTGATGACCCAGTTCGGTATACTACAACACCTACATCTGGGGGATACCAATCCAGGAAGAAGAATCCACTATCAGTAGTATAGTTTTATGTAAACAACCTCAGGTTTACAGTAAACACCCACGTTTACCTATCACTACCCAATGAAGACTTTATCTAAGAACTCCATCCTAGATAAGAGAAACCCATCTCACTCCCTAAATCATAACTTGTGGTTATCTAATAGTAACTACACAATAACTGTATCATCCTATTGAAAGACACCCCTTTCAATACAAATTTTAGTCAAGCATCCTTGACTAGAGTTAACTTGGATTTGCTTTAAAGATTCATCCAAGAACAATACACGATTCATTACCTACGGGTTTCTGAATCTGTACAAGTACCTATGTCTACCACAATGCATCAAATCGATACAGAGGGAGACTTACAAGAAATCCTACGACTCTCAAAACCCTAAACCCTATTTTCTACTTTACAAAAGTGTTACAATAGGTTCAGTTGTTCAGTCCTAGGTCTTGGTCTTATTTTATACTCTTCTGCTTCCTTGGGCTTCGAATCTTCTATTTATTGATCCCTTGATCCATTGCTAATCATTCCTTGATTCTTGCACCAGATTTAGAACCTGCTATATTTGTCGAGTCAGGATGTTAGGACATTGTATTCAACATCTTTTTCTGCAACATTCTTCATTAAGTTTTAACCAAAATTTAGTCAAACCTTAGGAGCTTTCAAGTAGGATAATTCCTCTTATGTACCTTCAATTGCGGTGAGGCATAACCCACGACCTTACCATCTTGCATCAATACCCCGCCTAATCCCAATTTAGACGCATCACAATAACCAGAAAAGGTTCATTCGGATTTGGTAGAATCAATACTGGCATTGTAGTCAACCTCTTCTTCAATTCTCGAAAACTCTCTTCACACAAGATATCCCACACAAAGGCATGACCTTTTCTAGTCAACTGAGTCAGGGGAAGGGCCAAATTGGAAAACCCTTCAATAAACCTGCGGTAATAACCTGCTAAACCCAAGAAACTCATAATCTCCGTCACTAATTTCGGAGGTTCCCACTGAAGTACACCACTCACTTTGGATGGATATACTGCTATGCCACCACCACAAATAACATGTCCCAGAAAACTCATTTCGTGCAGCCAAAACTCACATTTTGAAAGTTTCGCAAATAACTTGTTATCTTTCAACACTTGCAACACAATCATCGGATGTTCTGCATGATCCCTTTCTGACTTAGAGTTAATCAAAATGTCATAAATAAATACTACAAAAAACTGATCTAAGTAGGTATGAAAGATATGATTCATGTTCTCCATGAATACGCCCGGTGCATTGGACAATCTGAATGGCATCACAACATATTCGTAATGTCCATATTGAGTCCTGAAAGCCGTTTTCTGAATATCATCCTCTTTCACTTGAATCTGGTGGTACCTTGATCTCAAATCAATCTTACTAAAAATAAGAGCTCCCACAAGTTGATTTATCAAATTATCAATCCTTGGAACCAGATATTTGTTTTTAATGGTCACTTTATTCAGCTGACAATAATTAATACACAATCACATACTACCGTCCTTCTTATTAACCAACAACATTAGAGCTCCCCACGAAGACACACTGAGCCTAATAAACTTCTTATCAAGTAATTCTCCCAGTTAAGATTTCAACACTGCCAATTGGATGCTGACATCCTGTATGGTACCATAGATATAGGTTTGGTACCAGGGACAAGATCAATTGCAAATTCTACCTCTCTCTCTAGAGGCAACTCTGGAATATCGTCTGGAAACACTTCTAGGAACTCTCTCACTACAGGTAATTCATGAATCGACGTTTTTCCCTCAACTGACAATGAGGCAGACACCGCGAACATTTTAGCTTTATCCTCCAACAAGGTTCTCAATTCTTTGGCAGATATAAAATTAGCCAACGCTTACTCCTCTGGGGTAAGAAATAACAACCTCTTCCTATAACAGTTAATATAGACATAATTGCTCTCTAGCCAGTTCATTCCTAAAATAACATCCAGATTACTGAGTGGTAAGCAAATCAAATCCACTCCGAAGTCTTTACCAAAGATTGACACATGACAATTCAAATACACTAAAGACGTAGTTATCGACCCAATATATGGAGTATCAATCACCATCCCCTTACTCAAAGTAGATGACACAAGTCCTAGTTTCTTCACACAATCAACATAAATAAACGAGTGGGTCACACCCGTATCAATGATAGAAATCAAAGGAGTATTATGGATATAACAAGTACCTCTGAACAAACGATCCTCACTGGTAGGTTGAGCCCTCACCAAGGCAAATACCTTCCCACCACTCTGTGACTTCTTTGGCTTCTGACAATGGGTGCTGATGTGACCCTTTTCACCACAGTTGTAACAGGTAGGTATATTGGTCCTACAATCTTCCACAACATGACCTGGCTTCCCGCATTTGAAACATTTCTTCACCTCACTCTGACATTCAAAAGATGAGAAGAAAACTACAACAACATCAAAAGATGCACAATCATAAGATATGTCTTAACATTAAAAAATACTATAAGGCTAAAAAGCCATTATAAGTCCATAAACAAAAAAATGCCCTTCGGTTTTCATGCTTGATTGAAGCTAATAAGGATATCCAATATTCATCAGCCTCTGAGTCACTTTCTTCCATTAGATTTTTCTTTACAGTGTTCATCCTTGTAACTGAAGTTTTCCCAGATATAGTTGCTCCAATAGATGATACACCAACATGAGCAGTAGAACCGATTTCCTTGTTCTTGTTCCTATCAGCCTCGCGAAACTTCTCAATAGCCTTGTCAATGTTAACACCCTAACTAACTTGTAATCTAGGCATTTTTTATAAAGTAAACCTATATTAGTTGTTCTTTTCAGATACCTAAAGATTCTCTTAATAGTAGTTAAATGAGTCTCCCTAGGATCTGACTGGAATCTTTCACACATACGCACACTGAATAAAATATATGGCCTAGAAGCTGTTAGAGTAAGGAACCAATCATACCTTTATACAACTTCTGACAGAATTTGGAGCTTTCTTCTTCCTTGTTCACATTACATGTTGGATGCATATGAGTGTTCTTGACTTTTCAGTCTTCAAGCTTGAACTTCTTCAGAAGTCCTTTAGTATATTTAGAATGATGAACATAGACTCCATCTTTGCTTTGGTTCATCTGAATTCCAAGAAAGAACTTCAATTCCCCCATCATGCTCATCTCAAATTCAGCCTGCATAGTCTCAAAAAGTTCTTTGCAAAGAGATGCATTAGTAGAACCAAAAATTATGTCATCAACATAAACTTGGACAATCAAGATTTCCTTATTCAGAGTATTTATGAATAGTGTAGTGTCAACTTGACCCTTTTGAAAGCCATTTTCTAATAGGATATTCCTTAGTCTGTCATACCAAGCTCTTGGAGCTTGTTTGAATCCATATAGTGATTTCTTGAGTTTAAAAACAAAGTCTGGGTGAACTGAGTTTTCAAACCCAGAAGGTTGTTTGACATACACTTCTTAAGAAATAATCCGTTTAAGAAGGCACTCGTAACATCCATTTGATATAAAACAATATCACGATTAATGGCATAAGAGATAAGAAGTCTGATGTCCTCTAACCTTGCAACTGGTGCAAAGGGTTCAAAGAAATATATACCTTCTTGCTGATTGTAGCCTTGAGCTACCAATCTAGCTTTGTTTCTTACCACCTATCCTTATTCATTTAGCTTATTTTTGAACATCCATTTTGTTTCAATGGTGTTCTTCTTATGAGGTCTAGAAACCATATTCCACACATCATTCCTTTGAAATTGGTTCAGTTTTTCTTGCATTGCTACAATCCATCCATCATCTGATAAGGCTTCATCAATAGAAGTTTGTTCAATCATGGAGATAAGTCCCAACATAGAGTGCTTCTATTTGAATGCAAATCTAGTTTTTATAGGACTATCTTTGATTCCAATGATTAACTCTTATGGATGAGAAGACTTATACTTGAAAGTCTTTCTGGATCGTGCAGCTTCTTGAAAGTCACAAGGAGCTTCTTCATACCTTGCTTCCTCTGTTTGTGCTTAAGAAGTTAGGTTTGGTTCTATATCGCTAGCTTCTGAACCCATAACTTCTGAACATCTAGCTTCTAAAGGAGTTTGATGAGATCCCATCATTGCATCTAATTAGTCAAATAATCAGAGGAAACAAGTGAAAAGGGAGCCAAAATGATGAAGAAAAACCCAAGAATGATTGAAAAATAGCCAAGTATGGAAGAATGGGACTTAGTGGAAATTCTGGTGTAAAAATGGTGAAAAATATGCAGCTACTGAATTAATCATGCACACCATCGTGTGTGATGCTTATATAATGTGCGCGATGAGTGTTTTCATGGGCCTTTTTCGGACGTGTTCTGACCCGTTCTGAGTTCTTTTTAAGGGGATTTTCAACTGTTTGACAAGGGTTACAAAAATTGGAGACTAGAGCACGATTTTGAGAGCACATGTGGAGATTTTTAAAGCATTTGATGCCATTGGAGGCCATCTCTTTAAGGGACCTATTATGTTATTTTCATCTATCAATTGTGGTATTAATTTCTAAATAATATGTAGCTAAATTCTCTTAGGTTAGGTTAAGTTATGATGAACCTATTTCTATATTGTTGGATTCTATGTTGATTTGACTGTTGTATGAACCTATTGATCTATAATTATATTAAGTTGTTGCTTAATCTTAATGCTTTTTATTTTAGATACTCTATTAATCTGATTTTGGACACATAGGGATTATTGACCCTTAGCCTATGTGTTGGACCTAGGGAAACCGTTCTACTTACACTGGTCGAATAGGGATAGGAGACCTTGAGTAGTGGCATAGTGAATTAACGTTTTATACATCGCCTAACCCTGCTTACGCTGGCAGACTAGGGATAAAAAGCTCTAAGTAGTGGTTAATGAGTTAATTCATGAGGGATCGGATTTAACGGTCTTGTTTATTCACTGTGGGTTTATAGTGATTAGATCATTCATATAGGGCATCAAACATCAACAATAGAGGAATAAGGGATTCTACAACACAACCTGGCCGCTTTTGTGAGATTGTTTTCTCGTTTATTTACTTTTTGAACTAAAACTTGCTAAAACTCCCTTATTTACTATTTTACTTTAAATTGCATAAATAATTCTCTTGAGCGAACACAATCCTTGTGGGTTCGATCTTTTTATTACTGCGACACTAGCAGTAAACTTGCTGAGAAGTCATCAAGTTTTTGGCGACGTTGCTGGGGACTGTTGATTGCAATAAGGCAACGACTTGTGCAACAATTATTTTTCTTAGTTTAGTTTAATTTTAGTATTAGTTTTTATTACTTTTTGTTTATTTTTCGTGTTTATCATAGTACTACTGAGGTATTTTCTATTTGTGTATGCACGGTTTCGGATCGACATTATTACCATTCGATCCATAAGTTGAAAGAACCGTACGAGCTTTCAAAAAAGTAGCTAGAGAAGCAATTTTGGCTGAAGGAGATCAACTAGAAGTAGACTCACCAGTACTTTCTTTGGACTCTGAAGAGGAGAATAATATGGCTGCCCCACCACTCCAAACTACGAGGGATTATTATAAAAGTTCCGACGACGGTCAAGTTTCTAAAGGGTTTGTACCAAAAAATCCTGCTAACTTTGATATTAAAAATTATGTGCTTTCAGATCTAAGAGACAATCCGTTCGAAGGGAACTCCATTAGAGATCCTTGGGCCCATCTTGCACGTTTCTACGAAACCTCTTCGACATGCAAGCTAGATAATGTTATGGAGGACCAAGTGAAGTTACGATTGTTTGGTTTCTCACTTATTGGAAAGGCTAAGGATTGGTTAATTTTCCTTCTGAATGGAACCATTCAAACATGGAAGGAGCTAAAGGATAAGTTTATGTAAAGATTTTTCACCACTACCCAGTTTACTGAGAGAAGGGTTGAAGTTTTAAACTTTAAGCAGCAAGATGCTGAGTTAGTGTATGAATCATAGGAAAGGTTCAAATTGTTATTACGCAGGTGCCCCAACCATAATCTGAATAATATGGAGAAGATGTAAAGTTTCATTAAAGTCCTAAAGAGTCAGACACATATGTTGCTAGATGCTTCCGTAGGAGACACAATTAGACATATGATTGAATCACAAGTCAAGGATCTAGTTGAAAAGATGTGCTTGAACGAGTACCGGACTAAGAGTGAAAGATCGATAAAAGTTAAAACAGTAGGTACACCTAAAGGTATGTTAAGTGTTGATACTCAAATTACGTTATTAGCTCAAATTGAATTGTTAAATAAGCAGCTAGCCGAAAGCTGCTTAAATAAAGCTAACGTGAGCCAGGTACAAACACTTTGGTGTGACTTTTGTGGAGGAGGACATGAGAATAGAAGGTGTTCTTTGGAAGGGTCAAGTGAAGAGGTTCAATTTGAAAATTTTCAAAAGAACAACCCTTATTCTAACACCTACAATCCGGGATAGAGAGATCATCCAAATTTCTGTTGGAGCAACACTCAAAATCAAAGTGGTAACCAAGCTATGCAACAAAACCAACAAGCGTCTAATTTCCAAAGGAAGCCCTCCCAGTTGGAAGAGACCTTACAAACTTTCATGAAGCCACTCAGAGTAGTTTGGAACAGGAAAATAAAAATCATGAGATCATGAGTAGAAACCATGATGCGTCCATCAAGAATTTGGAGACACAGATCAGTCAGTTATCAAAACAAATCAGTGCTCTATCAAGTTCGAGTCATTGATTCTCAGGTAATACGGTGGATAATCCTAAGAATGAATCGTGCAAAGCCGTGGATACATATTTTGAGGTAAATTATGATAAAGGTAATGATGAAATGGTGGCAGAGATATTAATTCATAAGGAGAGTGAATCTCAAGGTGTCCAAGAAGAGAGAGGAGTCACCATTGACCAGTTAATATACAAAAACTCTATGTGGAGAAGAACAAAGAAGCAAATCTATAACAATCCAAATCCTCCACTACCTGATTACATTAATACACCATATCCTATAATCAAGAAAAAAACCCCTTCATGAAGATAAGGTCGGAATAATTGCCAAGTTTAAGGAGATACTCAAAACACTGCAGGTAAGTATCTCTTTCCATGAGGTTCTTGAACTTATGCCTAAATTTGCTAAATTTATGAAGGCATTACTAAAGGGTACCAGAAAAAGGTGGAAAACGCGCAAGTCAATATGACTTAAAAAGATGACAAGCCTTGATTAAAACATTGCCACCAAAGCTAAAGAATTCAAGTAAGTTCTCTATATCTTGTAAAATTGGGGGAGTGGAAATCCCACATGCCTTATGTGATTTAGGCTCAAGTATAAATGTGGTTCCACTAGATAAAGTTAAAGAGTGTTACTTAGGGGAGATCATACTGAGCAATATAACTCTTACCTTAATTGACTCATCTGTTACCCACCCGGTGGGCGTTATACAAGATGTGTTAGTGTGTGCCGATGGCTTAATGGTTCCTATAGATTTTGTAGTATTAGACATGAAAGGAAATTTGCAAGGCACCGTAATTCCCGGACGATAATTCTTGGCAACTGGGAAAGCAAAGATCGATGTTAAAATAAGTGAACTTATTTTGAAATTCAATAAAGAAAAGGTGGTTTTCAAGGTGTATGATTGGACACCATATGTGGATGATTTGAACACGTGCTACCACATGGAAGATAAGGGTTGAAAGGTTGATAAAGGAATCAAAACAATCAAATTGACTGGTGTTAAGGTTCCCCTTGCACCTGAGGTGCCTTAGGAATGGATCGTCAAGCTAGTGACGGAAGAGAAGCGCTTGATGGGAGGCAACTCATCAGTAAGAAGTTTTTTTATTTTATTTTGCTTTCGATTTTATTAACATGTCACGTTTGCATGTGTTATTATGGAAAAAAGAAAACAGGGGTTAAGTAGGAAATAAAAAGAAAGAGAAAAGCAGAAACGAAGAAAAAAATTCATTCATCGTGCACGCGATATAGACGTTGGAGGGCTACTTGTATCGTTGTCATCGCGTGCGCATGACTCCATAATGCGTGCGATATGACCGTTTGAAATAGACGTCACGCAAGACCGTATATGCGCGCGATAAACAATGTTCATATATGTGTAATACCCCAAAATTTTCCCTCTCATTTTTCATATCATTTAGCATGTGCTTTCATTTCATTGCATTGCATTTAAGCATAGAAAAATAAAACACAAAGCATTGCATTGCATCTTGCATAAGGGCATGTGATCAGTGGATTGCAGGTGTTGATCCACCAAAGCAAGAGAACAAGAGCCAAGAGTCTTCAAGAAAACCTCAAGGGTCTCTTACATCATATATCATGCCAATTGATCCCACAATTCATTGGAAGATGGGAATTCATCAAGAAGATTGGGCAGTGCATCACCTCCTATCAAAAACAGTCCAAATTAGGGTTTTGTGGTTCAAGTAGTCTCCTGATGAAATTTTGATTCAAACTTGATCTCAATGTTTTCTACATGATGTCAAGAATCTAAGGATGGAACATTGGCCATTGGTTCATTTCAGAAGAGGTTCAATTGATCAGTTGCTTGAGAATTAAGAAATTGGGGAAAAAGTCAACTGTGCATTGAAAAAAGTCAACTCCTGACTTTTCAAGGTCAAATTCATGAAATTCAAGTTACATATGTTCATTGGACAAGATTTGATCAAGAAATGATGGAGGAATCATGAAAAATCAAGAAATGTACAAAGTTTCCATTTTTAGAAACTTAGGGTTTCCAAAAATGGCAAGTTTGGACCATTTTGCACCACACTTTAAGGCTTTCTTTCTCCATGATAAAAGCTCCAAACTTCAGCCCCAAGTTGAGCCAATTAAAGTTCACATTCTAAGCTTCAAATCCATATAAATAACTCTTCCATTGGATCAAAATTGAGGGAGTTATGATCAATCAAAAACCAAGTCATGGCAAGGCAAGCTCAGGCCCATAGGCCATAATTTCATCAAACACATGGTGTGCAAAATGTCAAGCTACTTTTCTAAATGATGGAGGCTCCAAATGAAAAAATGTTTAACATAAAAGTTGTTCATCTCAATGTCCTCTTCAACTTTTATGTTGGACATTTTTCCATTTGATCAAGTTATGAGTGAGTTATAGTGGTCCAAAGTTGAGGGGTTCATGCTGAATTTTCTACAAGTCATGTTGCCATGCACACACCACTTGCCACGCCCATGCACCAGTTTTGAACCTTGATGTTTTAAGCCATTTTCCACCATCTTAAAGGCTTCAGTTCATTTTCATTTCAACATCAAACTTATTCTCCCATGTTCCCTCTTTCATTTGCCACCAAAATTGAACATTATCATCCATCCAAGTGAGAGATATTCATCACCAAAGATCCATGTTTTCATTGATATCAAGTTGTCAAAGTTGGAAGTATTTGACATTGTTCTTCAATTCACACGCATACACTTTACACACTTCTCCACATTAATCCTTTTGGACAAACACACTCCCTTACACCATGTACACTCCATACCATCATACATGCAAGAGGAAATGAACAAAACTTGTCTTGCAAGCATACTGCTACATCAGTACCACTATCATCACCATTATTTCTCCATTATCCTCACCATTGGTCATGAACACACCCACACCTTAGGATGAACTCATTTAACCAAGCTCCAACTCATCTAACCAACTCACTTAACCACGAGTTAAACAACTAACCCAACATATATAATGAAAACTCACTCAGAATTGAACAACAACTTCATTTTTCACTCTCCCTCCAAAACATTTCAAGATTTTTCTCTGAACTATCTCTCACTCTCTCTCATGAATTCTCTACTTCTCTTCTACATTTCATCATCATCTTCATCATTTGTTCATTATTGAGCAAGAGCAAGCAAGAACAACCTCACCTTTTCAAGCACAACCTCACTGCAGTCATCATTTCTTCTCATTCTCAAGATCAAACAACATTTATTTTGCTCAAATTGAAGCTCTAGAACTTCAAGATCAAGTTGATATCTTTGGTTTTCTCAACAATTCCAAGATCTTCAAGCTTCAGGTTCCAAATTTCTCAAACTTTGCTTGCACGATTTCCGTTTATTATTGCTTGTTTCATCTTGATTTGAGGCTTACTAGAAGCAGTGTGAGTTCTGGCTAGTGATAGGCACTCTAGGTGCTTAGAATCATTTTCTAGGGCAAGATGTTTTGGTTCGGTTTGCTGTGTATGTGCATGATCTTTGGAAACTAAGTGTGGATTCGTAATCTCCTCAACTTCCTCTTTATTTTGATGTACGGTTTGTGTATTTCTGGGACATGTGAAATTTGCAGGTGATGGAGAGTGGCCGGAGAAGACTACTGGAGGTCCTTCTCCGGCCAGTGAGATGGGCGTTAGGGTTTTAGGCTAGGTTTAAAACGTGACCATCTGATCATTTTCATCCAACGGCTTAGACCTTGCCAGCGCATTAAAATAACATGTGGCTCTCACGTGCTTCATTTTTGAGTTCTGATGCTTCCACGTGTGCGTGTGTATGTTTGTTAGCATGTGCATCTTATCTGGACCACTCATCTTGCATACGTATCTTGTTTGATTGCTTTGACTGCATCCAATGGTTTCGCTTGAATCCACATGTTGACTGCACATACACTATATCACACACAAACACACGCTTTGTGGACTGAACTCACTTTGCTATTGGCACACCCCCTGTTTGAGCCCAAACATATTTTTGAACTAAAAATTACTCACGCTGCACCCCCTGCACTCTTTTATTTTGTTTTTTAATTTCTTTTTCATATTATTTCCAGTTTCTTATTTTAAAAATACTAAAACACATTGAAAAATTCTAAATAAATTCATGTGACATCTTTACTCATTTAAATAATTTTCTAAAATTTTTAAGTATGGTTTTATTAACTTTTGAATATAATTCCACAATTTCTTTTCAATTTCTTTTTCATTTGAACCTTTCTTTGACACTTGAACTTGTGTATTTTATTTCTCCCATCTCATACAACATTTTTGACTAATTCTTTTTGCATTGGTTATATAACACATTAAAGCATCTAAATAAATTTTCTTTTGATTTTTAAAGTCATTTTATCACATGTTTGCATGTTCATCTTTGCATTTCCTTTTGGTTTGTTCAATGTGATTTTGTGAAATTCTTTGGTCATGTTTTCTTTTGAGTTTTACTATGAGTTTTGGTACATGTTTTGCTTCTAACTTGGATTGTTTAGGACCTTATTTTTACTATTTTCTCATGTGCTTTGATATTTTTTTAATGCCTTGCACTTGAAGTAACATGTATGCACATTCTTCTATTTCATTCTCATATGATTTTGATGAGGCACTTGTGCCACCTTTTGTGCTCATTTGTATGATATTATAGCTCATTTGTATGATATTATAGGTCATATTAAAACATGATTATAGGTCATTTGCTTTAACTTCTTGCCACTTAAACATGCTTGTTTCAATTTGTTCCATTACATGAACTTGATTGAATTAAACTTGCATCCTATCTCTTCTTAAGCTCTACATGTTTTATGTGTGCATATTTGTATGCCATTTCATACCTTCCATTTGCATCTCATTAATAGTATGCCACTGCCCATATGCATTCATTAATCATTTCACATGTTATGCACTTTTGGTATGTCACTTTGTGCATCTAATTAGAAACTTGTTTCTTCTCCTTATCTCTTCTTCATCTCACTTCCTCTATTTGTATCATTGCATCCATGATTTGCATGATGATTCATATGCATTGTGAGACATTTGACCTTGATCTTTTGTGAAGCATTATTGCATGATCACTTTGCATGCCCACTCATCTTTCATCTATTCCTTTCATAGGTGCTTTTATTTGATGTTTAAGACTTTGCTTGTGCATAGTTTGTGTGGGTAGATATCTTAACATTAGAGAACATCCTTAGAGCATAGGTTCTGACCTTGATTGATTTTCATCTCTTAGGATCTTTATTATTTGATTCTTATTTTGTTTGATCATTATTTGGTATTCTTTCCTTATTTCACTACTTGTAAATAGTTTTTGAACTAACCTTTTCATGTAGGTGCTAAGGGTAAGTAAGTGTGTGGACATTCTTCCACATACACTTATTTCTTCTATTTTCTCTTATTTCCTTTAATCATTCTACTTGTGATCATGATAAGCATTTATATGCTTTCCTTGAATAACTTCTTTCTTCTCCCTTTTGAGTTACAACTCATCTTCTACTTTAGAAGTGAGTTGTTTAATTCATTCTTCTTTTCCTTTCTCTTAGGATTAGATTTCTTAAACCACACTTGACATTAGGAACATCCATGTATGATAACTTTAGGGTTTGAGTCTTAGTCTCCCTCATTAGATTTTACCTTTCTCAACCATTTGAGTCTTTCTCTCCTCATCTCAAAACAAAAAGCAAAAAACACTTAACAAAGTTGACGCATATTGCATGTGAGCCTAGAACATGGGAAATGGAAGGAGGAGGGTTTCTCTCCACCTTCCTAGAATGTTTAGCATACGTCCTGTTAGGACGACCATGTGACGCATTCGATCCTATATCATAGGCCATCTTGTTCATGAGATCTTGAGTGGTACTTGATGAACTTTCATCATTTCAAATCTACCATTTGATTGATCAATGATCAATTGAGGTACTTTGGATTGATGCATAAGTTTGTCCAAAGTATCATGAAAGATTGATTGATGTAATGGACCAATCTTTCCTTGACTTAGGTCTTGATCCACTTTGTTTTGAGTTGTGCTACGTTTTTTAGGAGTAAGATCTTTATATTACATCTCTAACATGTATGGTACATAAATTGTTATTGACCGACCTTCCATAGTATGATTTTCCTTATAGATTGTGCTACGATTGCTTAACATAGTGTTAAATTTGTCCATAATCGAAAAGTGATCATTTGGTCCAATTTTAGATATGAGTCATTTTTAGTTTAAATGTAATTCTCCTATCTCCATAGTGTGTTGATTCTTTTCCACCTAAGAGAGCTAGTGGCATACTTGTTGATTTTATCCAAGTTGGATCCCTTATCAATGGATGATGCAAAGTTCTCATACTTGTTGGGTTGATTAGTTGAGTAATCTACTTTAAATGACAAAATGTCTTCTTCATTAACTTTAACACTAACACTAACTTTAAATGTCCTAACTTTTACTTTATGCCATTTATTTTTATGCACTTTTATCTTTATGCTCTTTATTTCTTGCGCTTTATTTTATGCTTATCATTTCATATCATATTTTCATCTTATTTATGTTTATGTGTTTTTCCCTTTGTCCACTTGGACTTTCTTTTTTTCTTTTAAGACATTAATAAACGCTTAAACCATTAAAAGACTCTTAATGTTCCTTGGACTATTTGGTGACTATCCCTTGCATGGATTTGGAGTTTTGGACTTAGAATTAGGTTCTTGGCCCTATGCTTTGGAGTGGTAGCTTAACACCTTGGATCTTATCTGGCACCTTTGATCTTGGCTTGACCTCTTTGAAGACTTGGCTTGGATACTTGGTTTTCATCTGATGCTTGGTTATTATTGCTTATCTTTTTTCTTGAGTCCAAAGGATGGGAGTTTTGGCTTGTTTATGTTAAAGGCTTGCTATGTTGGTTAGATCTTTCTTTCCCTAGCTTTTATTTTATGCTTTAGGATAGCCTCTTCATCTCCTCCCCTTCTTAAATTTTCAAAATCTTCTCCCTTTTTCAAATTTTTTTTTTCAAACTAGAACCACTTTCTTAATAAACCTTGACTTTGTCAAGTGTATTTTCAAACTCATTTTCTTAATAAATGTTAATCAATCTTAAGCATATAAAGACCATTTTCAAAAGACTTAAAAAAGATAAAACTCATTCAAACCATTTTGTGCCTTTTGTGCACTTTTTGCTTTTAAAACTTTTCATAAAAGTTTAGACATGAGTCATTTCCATAGTTGAAACGTGATCCTCCTATCCCCATAGTATTGTTTGAAATGCGCCGATTCTTTTCTACCTTAGAGAGTTAGTGGCATACATGTTTATTTTATCCAAGTTGGAGTCCTTCTCATGGTGATGCAAAGGTCCATTTTCACATACTTGTGGGTGATTAGTTGAAGTTTTCTCCTTAAAATTATAAGTTATCTTTTCATTTAAAATGAATCATAATAAACCAATTTGTTATTTGTACCACAAGCTACAATGTTTTGATCCTCCATTGCACTTTGTGGGTACGTAGGCACAAGGCTCAGGAAGTCTTGTCAAACACAAAAATTATTTAAAATTACTTCTCTTCTCACCTCACTAATCTTTTGCAAACAACACCTTTTTAAGCCAATTACTAGATTTTCAAGAGGTTCATATAGAGTACTATAGACATTTTGGGTGCTAACACCTTCCCTTTGCGTAACCAACCCCCTTACCCTTGTCTCTGTTTTTATTAGTTTTTGTTTTAAAACTTCTTTATGTTTTGTTCGCTCTTTTACCTTTCATTTGGAAAAATAAAAGTGCGGTGGCGACTCTTGTTTTGTGAGTTAAGTTAATCAATAGCTTAATCTCAAATTTTCCCGCTACAGGTGGTCCTGGAAAAAAGTTAGAGAAATAAACAGAAATAATTCATTCCGGTAGATTGAAAACTCGAGAGGGAAATCTAGGCAAAAGTTAGGGATTTTATGGCAAGTAATTGCATCAAGCAAGGCTTGATCACTTGAAGCAGCATCATCAATCATAAATTCTCAGTCCAATCTCTCTTTATGGAAGCTTGATTATAGGAATTCAAAGTTGTTAGGGAGAATAGTGGTCATTGTATTTCAATGTATCCTTTCCATTTACCATTTTCCAAACTTTGTAATAATCCATGGAGTCACGTCTTTTACAGATTACCATTCTATTAATAACATCGTGATTTCTTGCCAATTGATTTCGATTCTTATATTTGTTTCTCTTGCAAAATGTCATTTATTTTTTATGATAACTTTTCAAACAAAGTTTAATAATAATCATCATGTTTTTAAAATTACAAAATATTTTCCTTTGACTTTTGAATAAACTAAAAGGAATGTTGGCCGTTGTTCAAGAATGGTAAAGTCTCGAAGTGTGGAATTTAGATTCCCCGGTAATGTAATTCACACTATGATGATTCCGTTTTCCCTAACAGAGTTGTTGAAGATATCATGTTTCTTCCAATCATTTCCAGTATTACAATGTTGATATTGGGTTCCTCTCACAGTGAAATCAACAAAAGTTTCTATGTCCCCAGAGATTTGTCGATTTCTGAACATTTCTATTTCAAGTTTCTCTAGAGGATCTTTTATCCCTAGTGGAGGATCTTGCATCCTAGAAGGTGGGACAAAAGTCAAGCTTTGTAGTAGAGTCTCCATATAGTTGAGATTTGGCCGAGTATCCAGTTCATTGATTTCGGTTTCCCAGTTCGTTCAATGTGTTGTTTTGTCATAATAAGCATAACATTGCATGCATCCATATATTCGTAAAGCATTTATGCATAGCCGAACGTAGATTCATGTTCATTCGCATGTATTTGGTGTTCCCAAATTCACTTTCCTATTGGTCTTTTCCCCATAGAGAGTTCATCCTTTTGTTTCCCCACTGAGATTATACCTCGTGGAAGAGATGTGCTTCAACTTTCCTCCCCAGCTCATTATCTGGATGGAACAAATTCCCAGTCGAGTTCGTTCCTCGGTGGGTAGATTCTTGTTTGGCCATTTCTCTCCAGCTCATTCCTGGCTTGAACTTTGGTCCCCTGCAGCAATTTTTGACTTCTCGTGGATGACGAAGAAGGCGTGTTTGGCACCTTTTGGATCTTGTTCTCCTCAGCAGAGAAGACTTATTCAGTGGATGGGTAATCCAATTTGATTCAACAGTTATTTCCTTGGTAATCTCTAAGATGATTCAATAACAAGTGGCAGTCTCTTTATTTAAGAAGCTTGTTCATTCCCAGCAATATCAATTCTTACTTCAACAGCAAGTGACAATCTCTACAGTCATTCCCGACAGAGAAGTTTGTTGTGATTCAACAAATCAAGTCAACACCAGTTCATTCTAACATGTGTCTGTCTCTTTATTTGAGAAGCCTGTTGCGTTCCCCAATGAAAGTCAAGATATCAATCTCCAGCAAGTGAAGACCACTTCAGGTTGAGGACCAGGAGTCAAGAAAAGCTTGTTTGTTACCCTTTCCAAGTTGAAGACTTTGTTAAAGAAGAAACTGAGACCCGTTCAAGGCTGAAGACCGAAAGTCATGGGAGGTTTATTACCCCTTCCAAGTGGAAGACTTTGTTAAAGAAGAAACTGAGACCCGTTCCAGACCGAAATTCATGGGATGTTTATTACCCTTTCCAAGTGGAAGACTTGGTTAAAGAAGAAACTGAGACCCGTTCCAAGCTGAAGACCGGAAGTCATGGGAGGTTTATTACCCTTTCCAAGTGGAAGAATTGGTTAAAGAAGAAACTGAGACCCATTCTAGGTTAAAGACCGGAAGTCATGGAAGGTTTATTACCCTTTCCAAGTGGAAGACTTGGTTAAAGAAGAAGTTGAGCCCCATTCTAGGTGGAAGACCGGAAGTTATGGGAAGCTTATTATCAATTCAAATCCTGCGACTACCTTCGTCTATGAGTTGGTAGTATACCGTCATCCACAAGTTGCTATTATCTTATTTTCTGCCTTCAACTATGATACAGGATCACAAAGTTTAAGTTTCATCTAAGATAAAAAGTCAACTGTGATTAAAATCAAGTTTGAATTTTGGAATTTTTTGGAAAATATGGCCTCTTTAAGTCAAGAACCATGTTAACTTGTGATTTGGATCATGATCAATCAAGAAAAATCAAGAAAAGTGAGGTTACTTGCAAAAAGGGCAACCTTGAGAAACTTAAAATTTCACTAAGTTATGGAAGGAACATGTTTTTACCCAACTTTGCAAGGCCATAACTTGTGATCCAAACAACCATTTTTTTTCCATCCAAAGCTCAAATGATAGATCTTCTTACATACAACAAGATTGCAAAGCAGAAGTACCCTAAAAAATGCATAGATTTTGAGATATGAAGCATTAAAGTTAGGGTTTCATGAGATTTTGAACTTTGACACAGAATTTTTTAGGCAGAATCTGCCTCATGTTTTGTCCAACTTTGGAGGCATTTTTCATTATTATCCAAGATGAATCAAGACCAAATGTAAACATCAAAGTTGAAGTATGATATACAAGCTTTTCAAAGAGTATAATAACATCCATTAATTCAACTTGAGCAAGGAGTTATGAACCTCACAACATGCCTTGATGCAAACTAGTTTTTGACATCATTTGGATACATAACTTGCATCCCACGATTTTGAATCCAAATTTGATGATTATGCAAGATTGATCCTCATCTAATTCAACAAGAATCTCAGTCAATCATGGAGAACCTGCAAACTTGGGCCCTAAGTCAAGATTCATATACTTTGGCATGAGAGAGTCATGATGACAAGCCATGGAACTTAAGTTTTGGCAAGTTGCATTAATGTGATGCATTGAATTTGTTTGAAACATGCAAAAATCAGCCAAGACTCAGTCCAAAGCCATGAGTGTTCAAACCTGCAAAAATTGAATTGAGTCAAGATATAACTATGCTAGAGGAGACTTATAGTACCTTAGACTTGAAGTCATGCTACATGACAAAATCCATTGGACAATAGCATGCTCCCTCATCCATTCACTATTCCTCCCAAAACAAACTTCTCCTCCTATAAATAAGAGCCATTTCTAATTGTTTAAGACACCCCAAAACATCACAGCACATGTTTTCTCTTATTTCACTCTTCATTTCAAATTTCCAAAACCTTAAGAAGTGAGAATCGAATTTTCAAATAGAGAGCAATTAAATCCAAACCAATGATGCAAACACCTCACATACATCATATATGAGTGATCCAAACACTTAAACAACATCTGTAACATCAAATTCATCAAGATCATATCTCACTCAAAGCCAGCTGCAGTTGGATTTGAGCCCATCAATTCTGAAGGTTTCAACTTGTTCTAAGCATCTTAACATAATCCTTGAGGTCCAAGAAAGCTGTTAGGATCATCATTTCACATTTGTAACACCTACAACTGAGGATTCGAATTCCTCTTGCACAGCTAAGCCTGAACTTCTCAAACTCCATGAATCATGCATCATAAATGTTGTTTCAAGTTACCAACATGTTTCTGGATGTTGATAGAATGTTAACCCTCAATCAATTGCTATTTATCTTGTGTGTATGGGATTTCATATAGTTTTTGCATTTTCTAGGGTTCATCTGATTATAACATGATATCTTGTGATACACTTAGTTTAAATAAAATTAAAAAGAACCATTCAATTCCTTGTTAAAAACACATAACTTTGGTGTTTACATCATGTCAAATGATTGCGTATTAAGAGAGATAACATAGGTTTTGCAAATTCAGAAGTTGGCTCGAGGAAGAAGATGAAGGCTGGCGTGAAATTTGAATTTGCCACACATTTTTCATATATTATGTGTTGGTTTGGTTTAGTTATCACCAGCACATGCTGGCTCAGTTGGCAAGGGCGTGGTTTGCTTGTGTGTGAGTGAGAGGTCGTGGGTTCAACACCCACCCATGCCAATTTTTTTGTCATTTTCCCATTTTTCACAATTTTCACATATTTTTGATATTTTTCTATTTTTATTTTCAAAAATTATTTTCTATATTCAATTTTAATTATTTAAAAATGAATTTTTGCACAAATATCACTCACATAATTAATTATTTTATTCACCCAAAAAATCACAAAAATAATTTTTATTTGATATATTTTGTAATATATTAAAAATATTATTTAAAATTGTTTTAAATGTTTTAAAATGGTTTCTTTTTCTTGATTTTTTAGAACCAAAATGATTTTAAATATTCATGTGGATAAAATACCCTTTTTTCAAAAACCTTAATCGTTATTTATAACATGATTAATGGATTGATTTGATAAATAGCACATTTTTTTATTGATTTTTCTTTGAAAATTATCTTAAAAAATGAAATTAGGGTTTTGTTTGGATCCTATCTTTCAAACTTCATTTCAATACACTTGGGCCTCTATTAGAGAGTAAGACCCAACCCTCTTTGTAAATAAACCAATCCACGGGCCTCTGCTAGGAGTGTAAGTCCCAAACCTTTTTTCTTTCAAAACTATCCTCTATCTTTCAAGACAAGAAAAACATCTTGGGCCTCTGCTAGGAGTGTAAGTCCCAAACCTTTTTTCTTTCAAAACTATCCTCTATCTTTCAAGACAAGAAAAACATCTTGGGCCTCTGCTAGGAGTGTAAGTCCCATCCCTTTGTACATAAACTTTGTTTTTAAACATCATCTGGGCCACTAATAGAGTGTAAGACCCAACACCTTTTTGTAAATAGAAATTTTTTTAGCCTCATTCATCCTGAGCTTTGTACAGGATACAAACAATCATCTGGGCCTCTATCTAGAGTGTAAGACACAACACCTTTGTTTCTCTCTTACTTAAGATCAAGTCATCTTCAAAGTCAAAACTTTCTTCAATTTCCTCAAACAATAATCCAATATTGAAGAAAGCATCTAATCAATCACAATACACTTGGGCCTCTATCCAGAGAGTAAGACCCACCAACTTTCTCAATTTGATTTATACTTGTTTATATACTTATTTATATGTCTGTATATATACTTGTACATATTTTGTTAAGTTTCTCTTAGCATTCAAATCATCCTCAGTCTAGACTAGCTCAAACATTAGGATCTTTTCAATCATTATAACGTAAGTTCATACAACTAGTTCCCCTTGTACAAAGGAATTATTTTTCCCAATACAGTCAACATCCTCTTGGGCTTTGTTCAATTTATTCATCCTTGAAACACTTCAATAAAGAGAGGATTATTTCCCGATGAAACCTCTTCTTTAATCCCTTTAACCCTGGAACAATTTAACAAAGAAATGATTATTTCCCGGTGAAACCTTTCTTGAACTCTTCATAGACTTGGAAAGTCTCAATCCCTAGCCTCCTCTTGGGCTTCATACAAGGACCCACAAGCTTCCTAGAAGCATCCCTAGCCTCCTCTTGGGCTTCATACAAGGACCCTCAGGCTTCCTAAAAGCATAGGATAGATCCTAGTCATCTTTATCAATACACCAGTCCCCAGGAGAGTCAAAACCTCTAAGTCATTCAAACTCATCCTTTAAGCCTCTCCTGATCCTCAACAAGGTTTGGTTTTCACTTTAAAATCCCCAGCCAGGATCAGATTACAATCAACAAATCCCCAAAAGAATCAAAACCCTTGTGGCATTTAATAACTCAACATTTGTTTAATCTCTAGCAAGAGTTAGTCCCCCTTTGGATTCCTCAAACCAGTTTAGACCTTCTCTTGGATTTAAATTTCCTCAGCAAGAGTCAACCTCCATTTAAATTCCCTCAACCTCCTCTTAGGCTTCATATAATGATTTCCCCCAGTCAGCCTCAATCTTGGCTTTATACAAGACATATATAATACTCCCCCAGTTGAGTCAGTTTTCAATTTTTTTTAGCTTCAACCTTGGGCTTTGATCAAGGCACAAAATCCATCATCCCCACAGATGATGTGAGGGAAGTTTCTCTCTATGTACTTGATTTTAATGATGTTAAAACTATCATGCTTTACACATATAGATTTCACATGAATGCACATTAGGTGTTCTAAGGATGTTTGATCATGTTGGCGATGTTCTAGGTGCATTAGATATGGTTAAACACCTTTAGGAAAGTAAAAAATGTGATTTTTACATGTTTGAATGGTGTGAGTCGACTCATAACCTTGTTCAGTTTGACTCATACATGCAGGATTTGTGTTTATTAAAACTGTGTGCTGCAGGTATGCTCAGGTCGCCACTTCAGGTCGACGCATACATCCTACATTTGTGTATGTCAAAAACTGGGCGTTGTGAGTCGACGCATAGACCTGTTTAGGTCGACCGGTCGCTGTTTTGCACAAATTTTTTGCTGTGTTATTCACTCTAAAATTCTGTTTCTCTCTTATATTTTTCTAGGATAATATATATATCATTTTAGCTCATTTTTAGATGCACAACAAGAAACGTGAAATATTTATGCCATTTCTCTCATCAACTTCATCTTCTTCATTGAGTATACAAACAACTACACATAACCATTTTTGTTTGTTGTGTTCATTGATTTGAAGTGACAAGGTTCAGATTTCAGGAAGTATTATCTTCATTTCTGAGTTAAGATTTGTGGCAGGTGTTTATTGAATAAAACCTTAGGGTTTTCTCCTCCAAGAATCAAAGGGATTTTGGGGGTTTTGCACAAGCCGTTTCGTTCTACAAGGATTCAGCCGTGCGAAGGTAACCGAAGAGATCGGTTTAGTAGCTGTAATCGGAGGATCGTAGAAGAGAGTTTTGGGTTCGAATCTTTGGTAGATTGCAATTGATCGAGTGAAGGTAACCGAAGAATGGTGTTTTCTTTCGGTTTAGTAGCGTGGGACGATAATTGGATCAACCATATTCGAAGCACTTGATTCGTCTCAAATCAAGGGAAGAGAAGACTCTACATCAACAATTTGAAGACGTTCGAAGATTTGATTGTTCATCAGTTTTCTCTTGTATAAACATACAATTGCAATGATAATATATATATATCTCAATTCCATGTTCGGAATTGGGGGAAGAGGTACACATACCGAGGACGATTGGGGAACTGCCTAATCAAATCGCGTTTGTTCTCTTTCTCCTTTAACTCTTTAGATTTTCTGCATTATTTGAATTTGCCAAGTTTTCAATTTGTCTAAATTTCTGAGGTGCTGTAATCTAGAGCTGAAAAATAGTTTTGTTAAAGTGATACAATTCCTTGAATTGTATCTAGGAGTAGCTTGAACTTACCAACCATAGAAATTCCGCACTTAGTGTGTTTGTACACACCAAGTGTTTGATAACTTGTCTCAAAGCGAATTCAAACATTGTTTGTGTTTCATTGTTTATCATTTGCCTCATTGGTTTGGATTATACATATACACGCTATTATTTGTTGATTGTGTTTGATTACATTAATAAAACTGAATTTTTCTCTTCCATACTCATTCACAAGATATACGCGCATATCCGATCCTTTTGGTAGAAGGTTCGTTGTAGACTCTTGATCCAGTGGTAGCTTCCGTTCAAACAATTTTTTAAAATTCAATTTTGCGTGTAAAACTCGAAGGATCTATTCAACCCCCCTTCTAGATCCATAACCATAGTCTAACAAGTGGTATCACGAGCTCCGGTTAATTCTGGTGCTTCGGTAAAACTTCTTGGATCATGGCGAACGAACCTAAGGGGGCTTATAATAGAGCTCCAGTTTTTACAGGTGAAAACTACAGCTACTGGAAGGATTGTATGTGCGTCCATATTAATTCCATAGATCGGAAGGTTTGGAACATTATTTTAAACGGTCCCATGGAAATTACTATGACTAACGTGGAAGGCGTTGTCGTTCCTAAACCCGAAGCTCAATAGACAGAGGAGGACGAGAAAAAGTACAGCTATGATTGGAAGGCTCGTAATATGATCATCTCCTCCTTGGGAGTTGATGAGTATTATCGAGTCTCCCATTGTGAAACGGCCAACACTATGTGGGATGCTTTACAAGTAGCCCACAAAGGCACTAATGATGTTAAGATGGCTCGTATTAATACACTAACGCAAGAGTTTGATTTGTTTTACGTGAAGCAAGGGGAAACCATTGCGGATATGCAAAAACGATTTACTCGCATTATCAACAAATTGCATGTTCTTGGTAAACCAATTCCAAATGAGGTTTCTACTAACAAAATTCTGAGGTGTCTTAACAGGGAATGGCAACCGAAGGTCACCGCTATCAAGGAGGCCAATGCTCTTGCTACACTAGACCTCACAACACTCTTTGGTAAACTCGATGAGCATGAGCAAGTGCTCATTAGCTTGGATAAACATGAAAAGAGTATAAAGAAAGAGAAGGTAAAAGATACGGAGAAGAAGTCGATAGCTCTTAAGGCTTCTTGTTCAAAGTCCACTTATCAAGAGCTAAGTGATGATGAAGCCAAAAATGACAAAGATGAGGAATCTGGTGATGATATGAGCCTATTTGTGAAGAGGTACAATAGATATGTTCGTAAGAACGATATTCAACACTCGGATAGAAATCTAGTCAAGTTCAGGAAGCAATCTAGAAGCGAAGGAAATAGAAATGGCAAGGTAAAAGGGACGTGCTACAACTGTGGAAAATGTGGGCACTACAAGTCGGATTGTCCATCCCTAAAGAAAGACAAAGATAAGGATAATGACAAGAGTCGCTCAAACAAAAAGTCCAACAAGTCTCGACGAGCATACATTGCTTGGGAAAGCGATAGTGAGTCGGGAAAAGATGATTCCTCAAGTGACGAAAGTGAATCCGTTAATTTTTGTCTTATGGCACGCCACAACAAAGCAAAAGAGGTAAAACACTCTAAATATGAAAATTCTCAAAGTATGTCTCATGCTGAATTAAAAAGAGCTTTTGATACATTGCACCATGAAGCTAAGGAAGCATTTCAATGCTTAGCTTCAAATAAAAAGATTTTTTCCTATTTGGAGAAAAATGTTTCCGACTCCGAAAAGGAATTGGAAGCGCTTAAAAACTCCATGGTGAATGTATCAAAAACTAAGATTGATGAGAATAAATATCCATGGTTTAAGTTTGGGGGCTGTGATACTTGTCATATTTGGCAAAGAGAGGTGAGAATCCTCAAAGCCAAGTTAGACAAGGCTCTCAAGCCTAAGATTACGCTTGCTATTGATCGATCACATTATCGTGAAACAATGAATAACCCGTATCAACAATACACGTATGTGATTCGAGATAGTGATAGCAAAGGTATACTCCAAATGAATCGTGATTGCTTATACTATTGTAAGCCCGATCATACTATAGCTAAGTGCCGCTTTCGAAGATTTCTTGTTCCAAACGGCATTTATCAATGGTTGCCCAAGGGCAATCTTGGTTTCACTTACCATAAAGGACCCAATGAGAATTGGGTACCTACTCTCCCTTGATTATTTTTATAGGTACAAAGTCTTGAAACCACCGAAGGAAGATGGGTTCTGGATAGTGGCTGCTCAAGACATATGACCGGGGACATATCTCTTTTCATCGACTTTGTGGCGAAGAAAAAGGGGTTTGTCACCTACGGAGATAACAACAAGGGACAGATTCTCGGTAAAGGTAGTATATGTAACCCCTCATCTACTACTATCTCTGATGTACTTCTTGTGGAAGGCCTTAGACACAACCTTTTAAGCGTTAGTCAGCTATGTGACAAGAATTATAAAGTCTCTT
Source organism: Lathyrus tuberosus (assembly GCA_022829125.1). Taxonomy (NCBI): domain Eukaryota; kingdom Viridiplantae; phylum Streptophyta; class Magnoliopsida; order Fabales; family Fabaceae; genus Lathyrus; species Lathyrus tuberosus. The sequence continues at coordinate 8,945,648 of JALAZF010000193.1, forward strand.
TTTCAAAGGATTGTTGCGTAGTTGAAGATAGCGACAAAAAGAATATGTTTAAGGGCTTGAGGGTGAACAACGTCTATATGCTAGACTTAAACGAGGTATCATTGGATGGAGACAAGTGTTTAGTCACTATAAATGAAGATTCATGGTTGTGGCATAGACGTTTGGCTCATATCAACTTTGATTTGCTTAACAAAATTGTCTCTAAAGACCTAGTCATCGGTTTGCCTAAAATTAAATTCACAAAGGATCATCTTTGTGATGCGTGCCAAATAGGAAAGCAAACAAGGATCTCTTTTAAATCTAAAAACATTGTTTCAACTATGAGACCCCTTGAGCTCCTCCATATGGACCTCTTTGGACCATCTAGGGTTAAAAGCCTAGGTGGTAACTATTATGGGTTTGTTATAGTCGATGTTTTTTCTAGGTTTTGCTGGACAATTTTCTTAGCAAATAAGAGTGATACCTTTTCGGCCTTTGAACGCTTTGCTAAGTTATCTCAGAACAAGTTAAACACAAACATTGGGTCAATCAGAAGTGATCATGGGGGTGAGTTTGAAAATCATTTATTTGAAGCATTTTGTGATTCCAACGGAATTGATCATAATTTTTCTGCACCACGTACCCCTCAACAAAATGGGGTAGTGGAATGTAAAAATAGAGTTTTGGAAGAACTTGGAAGGACTATGATCAATGATAGTGGATTACCAAAATACTTTTGGGCCGTGCCATAAGTACGGCTTGTTATGTTTTGAATAGGGTGCTCATCCGGCCTATTCTAAACAAGACACCGTATGAGCTTTTAAAAGGGCGTAAGCCAAACATCTTTCACCTTCATGTATTCGGTTGCAAATGCTTTGTGTTAAACAATAGGAAAGAAACTCTTGGTAAATTTGATGCCAAGGCCGACGAGGGTATTTTTCTTGGATACTCTCAGTCAAGTAAAGCGTATAGAATTTATAATAAGAGGTTACATGTAGTTGAAGAGTCAGTTCATGTTACCTTTGACGAGTCTTATCCGAGAAATGTCGGAGAAGGTAGTTTTTTTCATGGTGCAGGTGTACCTACTAAAGACATACTCAAGGACACTGATAAGGGAATTGATCAGCCTGAAGCAGTGCGTATTGAGGAGGAAAAGGATCACCAACCAGTGAAAAATGAGGATGACAATCATGATGATAAAGATGAACTTCCTCCAGCTTGGAAGTCTTCAAAAGACCATCCAATTGACAACATTCTCGGTGATATCTCTAAGGGAGTAACTACTCGCTCTAAACTTAGTAATTTTTGCTATTACTCTGCTTTTGTGTCACAAGTTGAACCTAAAAACTCTAAGGAGGCGTTACTCGATGAACATTGGTTTCTATCAATGCAAGATGAACTAAACCAATTCAGGAGAAATGAGGTTTGGGACCTTGTCCCCCCTCCGCGAGATCATCGAGTAATCGGCACCCGATGGGTGTTTAGGAATAAACTTGATGAAAATGGAGTAATAACGCGTAACAAAGAGCGGCTGGTAGCACAAGGCTATAACCAAGAGGAAGGAATCGACTATGAGGAAACTTATGCTCCGGTTGCCCGACTCGAGGCTATACGCCTTCTACTTGCCTATGCTTGCACAAAGAACTTTAAACTATTCCAAATGGATGTTAAAAGTGCGTTCCTTAACGGATACATAAATGAAGAGGTCTATGTAGCCCAACCTCCGGGTTTTTAATCCCATGAATATCCTGATCATGTTTATAAACTTAAACGCGCTTTGTACGGACTCAAGCAAGCCCCTAGGGCTTGGTATGAAAGTCTAAGCAAATTTTTACTTGATCAAGGATATTCAAGAGGTAAGGTTGACACAACCCTCTTTATTAAACGTCAAGGAAAACACTTAATTTTGGTACAAATTTATGTTGACGATATCATATTTGGGTCTACTAACATGACTTTAGTCAAGGAATTTTCTAGTTTGATGCAAGGGGGTTTGAAATGAGCATGATGGGGGAGCTCAACTATTTCCTCGGATTGTAAATCAAACAACTTGAAGAGGGCACATTCGTGAGTCAAACAAAATATTGTCTTGAGTTACTAAAACGTTTTGATATGCTGAACTGCAAAGCAATAGATACTCATATGCATACAAGTGCTAATCTTGATCGCGACGAAAAGGGTAAGGATGTTGAGGTAAAGAAGTATCGAGGTATGATAGGGTCTCTTCTTTATCTTACCGCATCACGTCCCGATATAATGTTTAGTGTATGCATGTGTGCGAGGTATCAGGCACATCCCAAGGAATCCCACCTAAAAGCTGCTAAACGCATACTTAGGTATCTCTCCGGTACTCCAAAGTATGGTCTGTGGTATTCCAAAGGTAGTGCTTGTTCCTTAGTTGGTTATTCCGATTCTGATTTTGCCGGGTGCAAATTGGATAGGACAAGTACTAGTGGTACGTGTCACTTTTTTGCAAATTCCTTGGTGAGTTGGCATAGCAAAAAACAAGTTTTCGTTGCTTTGTCAACAGCTGAGGCGGAATATGTTGCCGCCGGTAGTTGTTGTGCTCAAGTCCTATGGCTTAAACAACAATTGATTGATTTCAGTTTAAAACTTGAACGTATTCCGATTTTATGCGATAACACTAGTGCAATCAACCTAACTAAGAACCCCGTATTACATTCACGCACCAAGCATATCGAAATACGCCATCATTTTCTTAGGGATCATGTAGAGAAAGGTGATGTGATTTTTGAGCACGTTGACACTAAAAATCAACTTGCTGATATTTTTACAAAACCATTAGCTACAGAGCCTTTCTTTCACATCCATAGGGAACTTGGCATTCTCGATATCTCGGATCGTGTTTAATAATTCCTTGAGATAGTGATCTTCACACACACACATATATATATATATATATATATATATATATATATATATATATATATATATATATACATGCTTGTTTATTTTGTTTTACTAACAATGCAAAGAAATAGTTAGCTATATATGAGGGCTCTCATCGTCAATGGTGATTAAGGTAATATCGTTCCATCTCTAATAAAATGTACCATATTAAGTGATTACACTGATGTTTATTGCACATATTAAGCCCACTTTATCCATTTAAATGTTTGATGTTTGTGTTGGCTTTCTATTTATTTAATATCATGGCTTGAATAACACAAAAATACAATTCTTCAAAAATTTCACTGTTTGAGTCGACTCATAAATGCCTCAGGTCGACTCACTTTGGGTGCTTTGTTTACATGTTTAGCCGGGGAACGCTCAGGTCGACTATTAGGTCGACTCATAGCTCATTTTTTTCAAAATTATAGAAAAAGTTACAGTGTGCGTCGACGCACACAGACCTAACGGTCGACCGCTCGCTGAAAATTTGCGAAAAATTCCTTGAGTCTTGTGCGGTTTTGACCCATTTAATCTGCTTTTATGCTTTTTCTGATTTTCTATGTGGCATTAACATAACATATCAAGTCATTCTCTCATTTCCTCCTCTTCCCTAATTTCATCTCCACCAAAACCCTAACTTCATCAATCTCACCCAAAATTCTTGGGGTCTATAACTAGTTGGGAAATTCGTCACTATTCATCCTCCTTCAACACCAATCATCAATGGCTTCACGGAGAATCACCCGTAAAAAAAGTCTCAAGAGAATCATCTGTTCAAGCGGGTCCTTCTCAACCACCTCTAGATCAACCGGTAACTCTTTCTTCTCTACTTTCTCTTGAGAATGCTGATTTATTTGAGAAAACAATGAAGAACAGGTCTGTGGTCAAGCAATTTGTGTATTATCGTCGTACGGTAGACCGCATGCACTTGGACGAAGTCATGGATTTATTGGACTTTCAAAATTTAAATGGGTTTTTAGAATGTGATGTCAAATACAATGAGGATCTGGTAAGACTGTTCTATACTGGTCTAGTTGGAAAGTTTGATGATTTTATGTTCAATTGCAAACTAGGGAATAAGACCCTTACTATTCAAGACACCACTTGGCGAGATTTATTTCGTTTGTCTGTGACCAATGAGAGTCCTATCCAGCACATAACTGATACCAAGCATGTTAATGATTATGAGTATAAGACAACCTTGAATTCTATGCTCAGAAGACCATATCCTGATGCAGTTGTGGCGAGTAATCTCTTCCCTAGGGCAGTAACAACGGGAAAACTGTCTCCTATTCCTAGGATTTTGCAGTGGATCGTTGCCCATATTCTTAGACCCAAGCTTGGAGGTTATTCTAGGGTAGATCAGCCTGAAGTTCAGTTAATGTACATTTTGATGAACAAGATACCAATCAATTGGCCTTATTACTTTGCAAGTAGAATGTATGCTCTTCGTGAATCCGGTAGAGGGACTGCACTTGGGTATGCATCCGTCATTCAAAAGTTTTTCAATAATGCTACAATAGTTGTTCCTGGTATTCCTTATAAGTCCATTACTATAAATTAAGAGTTCTACCAGAAAACTATGACTATGATGGGCCATATGTGGGATGTTGTAGAGAAAAAGTATAAGTATATTGTGAAAGCCAACACGGCTGTTCTGGAAGATTCTAGTGAAGAAGATGACGAAGAAGAAGAAGAAGAAAGGGAAAATGAAGAAGGTGAGAATGAACAGAATGATGCTAACGAGAATCAAAATGACAATGCTCAATGGCACCAAATGGATACGGGGGCTGATGATAATGCTGCATGGATGTATCAAGGATCTGAAGAAAATCAAGGTTGGAATTCATGGGAATCTCCAATGGAAACTGAAGTTGACCAAGGATGGGGTCAATGGCAATATAATAGTTGGACCAACCTTGGTTCTAACTATAGGCCATCAACTCACGGTCTGAACTACCAAGAGTCATATTACACTCCTCCTTCACCTCCGCGTCCTCAACAAAACAATAAAGAGATTCTTGAACTTTTGAGGACGATGCAACTTGATCAACAACGGTTTGCCACAACTCAAGAGGAACGGTTCAAGTCTTTGCAAGAAGAAATTCAAACTCACGCCAACAACTTTGACTCTTTTGCCACTAATGTGATGGGAAGATTCAACACAATGGCCGAAACTTCTGCAAATCAGCACCGTGCTCTTACAAACAGCTTCAACATTCTGAATCATACCGTGTTGGAGATGACCGAGCAGTTGGATGTGCAACCTCCACCACCTCATCATACTCAACCGTTTCGTGGAAGAGGCCATTCATTCAGGGGGAGGAGGCCATGAGGATCCACATTGCATCTTGCATCATGTCTCTTCATGCTTTATTTATGTTTATGACTCTGTTATGTTTCCGTTTGCTACATGCACTTTATTTTAGTGACTTTGTATTGCTACTATTCTGGCTTCTCTATGTAGTGACCATCTTTGTGTTCCTTAAGCATTATGGTTTGGTTTAAATAGTTTGTTTGTGTTTATCATTATTATGTTCGTTAACTTGCATTATATGTGAATGTATGTTAATGATTATTCGTTGCAATTCATTAAAAAAAAATGCAGCTATTCTTGATACTTTCTCTTTCTCTCTTTTTGATGTTGTCAAAGGGGGAGAAGATATGGGAAATAACAGGTATTAACAGGTATTGAGATGATCAAACAATAGTGGATGCATAAAGTCAGGGGGAGGATACTACCTCGGTTTGACCGTTTTGCCATCATAAAAAAGGGGGAGTATGTGAGGGAAGTTTCTCTCTATGTACTTGATTTTAATGATGTCAAAACTATCATGCTTTGCAAATATAGATTTCACATGAATGCACATTAGGTGTTCTAAGGATGTTTGATCATGTTGGCGATGTTATAGGTGCATTAGATATGGTTAAACACCTTTAGGAAAGTCAAAAATGTGATTTTTACATGTTTGAATGGTGTGAGTCGACTCATAACCTTGTTCAGGTCGACTCATACATGCAGGATTTGTGTTTGTTAAAACTGTGTGCTGCAGGTATGCTCATGTCACCTCTTCAGGTCGACGCATACATCATGCATTTGTGTATGTCAAAAACTGGGCGTTGTGAGTCGACGCATAGACCTGTTTAGGTCGACCGGTCGCTGTTTTGCACAATTTTTTTGTTGTGTTATTCACTCTAAAATTCTATTTCTCTCTTATATTTTTCTAGGATAATATATATATCATTTTAGCTCATTTTTAGATGCACAACAAGAAACGTGAAAGATTTATGCCATTTCTCTCATCAACTTTATCTTCTTCTTTGAGTATACAAACAACTACACATAACCATTTTTGTTTGTTGTGTTCATTGATTTGAAGTGATAAGGTTCAGATTTCAGGAAGTGTTATCTTCATTTCTGAGTTGAGATTTGTGGCAGGTGTTTCTTGAATAAAACCTTAGGGTTTTCTCCTCCAAGAATCAAAGGGATTTTGGGGGTTTTGCACAAGCCGTTTCATTCTACAAGGATTCAGCCGGGCGAAGGTAACCGAAGGGATCAGTTTAGTAGCTGTAATCGGAGGATCATAGAAGAGAGGTTTGGGTTCGAATCTTTGGTAGATTGCAATTGATCGAGTGAAGGTAACTGAAGAACGGTGTTTTCTTTCAGTTTAGTAGCGTGGGACGATAATTGGATCAACCATATTCGAAGCACTTGATTCGTCTCGAATCAAGGGAAGAGAAGACTCTACATCAACAATTCGAAGACGTTCAAAGATTTGATTGTTCATCAGCTTTCTCTTGTATAAACATACAATTGCATCGATAATATATATATCTCAATTCCATGTTCGGAATTGGGGGCAGAGGTACCCATAGCGAGGACGATTGGGGAACTGCCTAATCATATCGCGTTTGTTCTCTTTCTCCTTTAACTCTTTAGATTTTCTGCATTGTTTGAATTTGCCAAGTTTTCAATTTGTCTAAATTTCTGAGGTGCTGTAATCTAGAGCTAAAAAATAGTTTTGTTAAAGTGATACAATTCCTTGAATTGTATCTAGGAGTAGCTTGAACTTACCAACCATAGAAATTCTGCACTTAGTGTGTTTGTACACACCAAATGTTTGATAACTTGTCTCAAAGCGAATTCAAACATTGTTTGTGTTTCATTGTTTATCATTTGCCTCACTGGTTTGGATTACACATAAACACGCTATAATTTGTTGATTGCGTTTGATTACATTAATAAAACTGAATCTTTCTCTTCCATACTCATTCACAATATATACGCGCATATCCGATCCTTTTGGTAGAAGGTTCGTTGTAGACTCTTGATCCAGTGGTAGCTTCCGTTCAAACAATTTTTTAAAATTCAATTTTGCGTGTAAAACTCGAAGGATCTATTCAACCCCCCATTCTAGATCCATAGCCATAGTCTAACAGATGAGACCATGAGTCCTCTTTGTAGGAGGATATTTTCCTCTATACATCACATTTCAAAACAAACAACCAAAAACCTTTTTCTAGATAATTGATGTAAGTGGCACACTTGTTGTTTCAAAATCCAAGCTGGAGTCCCTCCTTTATCATGGTTAAAATTTCTCTTTCATCTAAGTGATGTAAGTGGCAAACCTCTGGATTCTACACATCCAAGTCAATGTCCCTCTCTTAGCATGAAAAGGTTTATAAAGGAAAAAGTGGCATTGCTCTACACTGAGTTAAAGCTTCTTTCTTCATGACATTTAAATTCTCCTATAAAGGAAGATGTGGCATTGATGGATTCTACACATCCCAGTTAAAGCAAATTCCCTTATAAATAAAATTTTCAATGTTTGTGATGAATAGGTGAGATATCTCCCTTTAGAGATGACAAATTCTCTCTCAGTCAAACTTTTAGCTTCAATCTTGGGCTTTGAACAAGACAAAAATACATCTTTTAGCTTCAATCTTGGGCTTTGAACAAGACACGAATACTCTTTTAGCTTCAATCTTGGGCTTTGAACAAGACACAAGTACTCTTTTAGCTTCAATCTTGGGCTTTGAACAAGACACCAAACAATTTCCTCCCATAGAATAGGAGGAACTACGAACGCTCTAATTTCCCCAGATCTCTTTACAGGAATACGTAGGCATAAGATTGCAAAATCTTAGTGAGCGCACTAATAAAAAACTTAGGTCTAGCACCTTCCCAAAAACAATAGAAAACCCAAAAAAACATTTCCTCAACCTCCACAAAGGAGAAACTTTCCCTATTTAACAACAAATGTATTTAAGCAACCAAGCAATACAACAATAGAAATATATACAAATAAAGGTTCCGATAGATTATTGTAGATACTCTGGGTGTTAACAATTTCCCTTTGTATAACCAACCCACGATCCCCGATCTCTTCACATTTGTTAAGGAAAACATTTGCACGCATGGTTAGTTTGAGATATCTTCCTCTTCCTTTTAAGCTTCATAGGATAAATATAGAAACCAGAAAGTAGCACTAAATGCGGTAGTGGTCGCGTCACTAAAATCGAGCTACAGAAAAATGGCGACTCTTCTGGGGAGTTTTATCATTTTCTAGGAGGGTTAAGCCTTGCATTGCATATTTTTGCTGTTTTATTTGCTTTCTCATTTTTTTGTCATTTGTGGTTTTCCATCATACTACTTGTTTATCTGCCATATTTGTTTAATTTACTGTTATCTGGGAATGTGATTAATACACATGTGGTGAGTCAAAAAGTCCTCAGTGGGCTTGAGAGCATATTTTAAGATAGGAGGTGGCAGACTCAAGAAGGCTTATAGGGAGTGAATCCCGACCAAGCTAACTTGAAAGTCCACCAAATTAGTAGAGATACCCTTTTGGAATTACTGATGTTAAGCAAGCAAGTCGTGAAAACATTACTTTTTCCACTGGGCACCCGGGAAACTGAGGATTAGTAAACACTTAACCTTGGCCATTTCTAGGACATAGTGCGGTGACTATCGGGAATAGTTGATACACGATACTACACTCAAATGAGATTCACCTTAGGGATATTACAACTCTCATTAGTCAGTCGGTTTGCTGGTAATATTCTTAAGAGGGGTCAATGATTTTGGGAACCTTGTTAGAACCCGTTCTACAGGTGCAGAAAGAACCCCTAGTACATACCTTTGGGATGGGTAGACCCATGGCCTCATGCTCGTGACGATAAACCCCTAAACCCATGTTTTCATATATTTGTGTTTGCTGCATTCATGCATTCATCAAAAACTTTCAAAAAAAAAATATTTTCTTAAAATTTTTGAAAAGAACTAAAAAGAGGGTGTTGCAAATATCATAAACCACGTTATGGATTTTGGTAGAAGAAAAACTAAGAAGTGCACCTTCAGAAATCCAAAACTTGAAGACCTGGGGAGATTGGGAAGATTGATTACTAATCCAGAAGCTTTCAGAGCTAAGTACGGAGGACTTTTGTCGCTTTTGAAGGTCAACATGGTCGAAGGAGTCCTATCTACATTGGTTCAGTTCTATGATCCGGTTTACCGCTGCTTCACGTTTCTAGATTATCAGCTCACACCAACATTGGAAGAGTACTCTCATCTGATTGACATACCTATCACTGATCAGGATCCATTCTCTGGACTGGAAGAAATTCCTAAATATTAAATCATTGACAGAGTCACCTCTTTGGAAATATCAGATATCAAAACCCACATGACCACCAAGGGAGGAATTCAAGGTCTACCAGTTAGGTTTCTGTTGGAAAAAGCCCTATACTTTTCCAGCATAGGAAACATAGTTGCTTTTAAGGATAACTTTGTTCTACTCATCTATGGGTTGTTCCTTTTCCCTAACATCGACAATTTCGTCGACATAAACGGTATCAAGATATTCTTAATTGGGAACCCAGTCCCAACTTTGTTGGCAGATGCTTACCACTCAGTGCATTTAAGGAACTTGTACAGTGGAGGGATGATTACATGTCATGTACCATTACTCTACAAATGGTTTATTTCCCACTAACCCAAATTTGCTGCTTTTTGGGATCTCAAAAGTGGTATGCGATGGTCGCAAAAGATTATGTCTCTCACCCGTTCTGACATAGACTGGTACAATCGGGTCTATGACGGAATAAAGATCATTGGCAAATGTGGAAGTTTCTCCAATGTACCCCTCATTGGTACTAAAGGAGGGATCAATTATCACCCAGTTTTAGCTCGTCGTCAGCTTGGATACCCGATGAAAAACGTACCTTACAACATTCATCTGGAAGGTCTTTTCTTCAAGGAAGGAGAAAATGACAGAGCACTCAAAGAGGAAATTGTACATGCCTGGTATCATGTTCATAAGAAAGGAAGAGAATCTCTGGAAAAACCAAACTGCATCTCCACAGAGCCTTATCTCCAATGGGTACAAACTAGGGCCATCAAGTTAAAAATTCCTTATCCTCGTCAGGAAGTATTTCCCTTAAAAGAATTTGTCCTCTACTTCATGAGTGACATAGAGAAACTGCAGGTCGCTTTTAACAAAACTCAACATGAAAAGAACTCTTGGAAAAACAAGTATCAGATTGTCAACTTAGAGTGCACAAAGATTTAAGAGTTGCTGAAAGAGAAATATGCTCTAATTGAAATACTAGAGCAGCATGTTGTAGAAAGTCAAGAAGAAGGGAGGAGTTTACTCTTTCCTTTCACCTGGAAAAGGATCATCGACCTGACAACGGTTGACGAGACCTGGTCAAAGAAGCGAAAAGGGAGTCAGCCGCTAGCATCTGGACCTTTGTCAGAGATTCCTTAGGATTCATAGGCCTAGTTTTCCTTCCTGCACTTTGTAAAATAATGTACTTTTCTCTGTAAGATATTATAATCCTTTAAATTCAATAAAAAGCTTCTACCACTATTTGATATTTGCAACATAATTGTTAAAAGTTATTTTGAAACCAAAACGAAAAGATCATTCTCATTCTTTGCATATCATTTATCATTCTTGCACTACACATCTTTGTCATAAAAGTCTCACACATGTGTCGCACTTTAGAGTCAAACTGTCTCATTCGTACAATACTTGGGCCAATTGGCAAAAGAAAATGGACGATCTTGAGGAGGAAAACAGAGAGCTAAGAGAGGAAGTTAACATTTTGAAAGAAAGTATGGAAAGACTCAACAACATGATTGAATCTCTGGCAGCAGCTCAGAATCAACCACCTCAAAGGACTATGATCTCAGAAATTGTGTCTACACCAACCTTTGAGATACCTGTTAGTCTTCCGCAGTACAACATGCCTAAAGGTTTTCCCTGGGGCATGCCTTTCAATTTTATACCTGAGGGATATATCCCACCGGTCACTAAAGACCTAGGAGCCACAGCCAGAACCTCCAGACCTGAAGGTTACAAACTTCAGGTGAACGAAGATGCAAGGACTACAACAAAGACTCCTGTACCTGAAGGTTACAAATTTCAGGTCACCGAAGCGCCAAGAGTTACTGCAGTAATGTCTATACCATAACCTGTGATACATACTATCCCAGAGGAACAGATTCTTCAGACCACCCCTGGCAAAGATGAAGAAGTATACGAAAGGATGAACGAATTCCAAGAACGATTCTTGGAAATGTATAAAGAACTGCATGCCATTCGTAGACAGGACTTGTTTGGAAAAGATGCCGCTGACCTCTGTTTGGTCCCAAACGTCAAAATACCACACAAGTTTAAGGTGCTCAAATTTGAGAAGTACAAAGGCAACTCTTGCCCTCAAAGTCACTTGGTAATGTACGCCCAAAAGATGTCTACCCAGACAGAAAACCAACAGCTACTAATCCATTACTTTCAAGACAGTTTAACCGGTGCCGCCCTTAAATGGTACATGGGATTAAACCGTACCAAGATCAGTACTTTCAGAGATCTTGGGGCAGATTTTTTTCAGCAGTACAAGTACAATTTGGATATGGCACCCGACAGAGATCAACTCAGAGCTATGTCCCAAAAGGATAAAGAAACCTTCAAGGAGTACGCTCAAATATGGCGTGAAATCGCCGCCCAAATTTGTCCTCCTCTCGAGGAGAAAGAAATGACGAAAATCTACTTGAAAATATTAAGCTCATTTTATTATGACCTAATGGTCGGTAGTGCACCTAGTGATTTTACTGATATGGTAAACGTGGGGACATGCCTTGAGGAAGCAGTCCAAGAAGGACGATTAGTTAAGGACTCGGAACCATCCAGTAGTAGTAAAAGATACGGAAGTGATTTCCAAAAGAAGAAAGAATAGGATATCAGTAATATCTCGCAGAGTAAACAAAGGCGAATGTACCAATCTCGACAGGTAGCAACGATATCTCCTGTTGTCAGTCTAGCGCCGATCCCAGCATATCAACCACAAGTGGATCAGAGACTGCCAAATCAACAACCGTATCAGCAAAGGAAGCAACAACCTCTTTAGCAGGCTCGCCCGCAATACAATAGCAACAATTGTTTTCCCAGATCGCCAGGGTTTGACTCCATACCAATGTTGTATGTAGAACTGTTCCCACTTTTGCTAGCAAAGGGGCGCGTTCAAACAAGAACTCCTCTTATAGTGCTGGACAACCCCCCTTATTGGTTCAAAGCTGATCAATCTTGCCCTTATCATCAAGGAGGACCAGGACATAGCATTGAGAACTGCCTCAGCTTCAAATCTGACATACAAAGGCACGTCAAAAATGGAGTTTTATCTTTCAAAGATATGAACCCAAATGTTCAGACAAACCTGTTGCCACAACATGAAAAAGCTTCAGTAAACTTGATAGATGAAGAACCCGACAACAGTTATCAAATTCACGATGTACGTCTGCTAGGAATGAATCTGGTAAAAATGTATTGCAGGCAAAACGGGTATGGCCATGTGCCATCTCACAACTATCATCAATGCAATATTTGTTCCAAAAACAATCAAGGGTGCATCATTGTACAAGCAGCTCTTCAAGAATAGATGGATCTAGGCAGGATTCAAGATCACATGGTTTGTGGAATAAATATGGCCTATCAACATCCAGACATTGTTCAAAATCATGACATCCGTGCAATGAATGTCAATCTAGTGGCATTGGATTCAAGACAAAGTTAGTACCACAATTTGCCGCTGCACTACTACAACGCTTGCCCAATTTGTTATAAAGACAATCAAGGATGTTCTTTTGTACAAAAAGCCTTCCAGCGTCAAATGGATTTAGGATGGTTCCAAGAATACCATGGAAGGAATAATCACCAGGTCAACATGGTTCATATTTTCGACATTCGTTTAATGAATGCCAGCTTGGTAGAATTACATGCCAAGCAAGTCAGACTCGGTTATCTGTCAGCACATAATTATCAGGATTGCAAAAATTGCTCTGAAAACGATCAAGGTTGCACACTTGTACAAAGAACTCTTCAACATCTGTTGGAGCATTGGTGGCTTCCAGTCTACCAGGATCAAAATACGCATTAAGTTAGCATAACTAATGGAAATCCGAATAGACACCAAAGTTGTGACGTCCGTTTACTGGAAACAGATTTGGTAAAGATGCACTGCATATAGAGTGGATACGGTCGTGTTCCGCCTCACAATTATGAACGTTGTCGAATATGTTCAGAAAATAGCCAAGGGTGCTACATCATGTGAAAAGCTCTCCAGAATCATGTAGACCAAGGGGAAACCCAATTGTGCCTAAATTCTCGGTCAATCAATATGGTGCAAGGTTGCCCAGGGAAGCACATAGTTTACGAAATTAAAAACATTGAAACATCATTGGTCAAATTTCACAAATGCCTGTGCAGATTGATTATTTTGGTCCGAATCACCATGATAATTCGGGTTGCAGAAAATGTCGTAGAAGTCGACATGGTTGCCTCCTTGTCCAAAATGAGATTCAAGAGTTGTTGGACAAGAGAACCATCACGATTTTCAATGAAAGAGAGCCTGTTAATTAGGATGTTTTCACCATAATCCCTCTGCTCAATGAACCAAAGTGCTTGGAGACCCCTTTCGACGATGGAAAAATTTCTAACACACCCGACCTTGAACTGATTGAGGTTACTTATGATAGTCGAAAGACACGAATAACCCCTTTCGTAATCTACTTGCCAAGCCTAGTGCCATACGAGTCAGAGAAATCTATTCCATACAAGTACGATGCAACCATAATAGAAGATGGAAAAGAAATTCCGCTTCCATCCGTTGTCAATATTGCTGATGTCAGCCAGGTCACCCGAAGTGGTCGAATCTTCAACAGAGGAGTTAGAGAACCTGTAAAAGAAAAGGAACCTCAAGCTAAAGTTCCTAATCAACAAATTGATCAATCCAACAGCGCAGAGCCTGTGAAAAAAAAACGATGAAATGTTAAAACTCATCTAGAGAAGTGAATACAACATTGTGGATCCACTATTACAAAATCCTTCTCGTATATCCGTGTTATCTCTCCTGCTCAGCTCAGAAGCTCACAGAGAAGCTCTACAGAAGGTCTTGGAACAAGCATTTACAAAACAAGATATAACAGTAGGTCAGTTTGACAACATCATTTCCAACATCACTTCCTGCAACAATTTGGGTTTCAGTGATGAAGAACTTCCAGAGGAAGGCAAGAATCATAACATGGCACTCAATATCACAGTCAATTGCCAAGACAATGCTTTAGCCAGCGTACTGGTAGACATAGGTTCATCCTTGAACGTCATGCCAAGGTTAACTCAGGTACGATTATCTTTTCAGGGTACCCCAATGAGAGGCAGTTAGATCATAGTCAAAGCTTTAGACGGATCTAGGAAAATAGTTATTGGTGAAGTCGAACTTCCCATAACCATTGGTCCCCACACTTTCCAAGTCACTTTCCATGTCATGGACATCCGAGTGACATACAACTGTTTATTGGGACGACCTTCGATACATGAAACAGGGGTAGTCACTTCGACACTTCACCAAAAGCTGAAGTTTGTCAAGAACGACAAGTTGGTCACAATATGCGGAGAACAAGCTTTAATCATAAGCAAACTATCATCATTCTCATATTTAGAGCCAGAAGAAGTTGTTGGAACTCAATTTCAAGCACTCTCTACGAGCAATGAGAATCATCGAGAAAAAGGAACGTCGATTTCCTCATACAAAGACGCTCTCCAAGTAATGAGAAATAGTGACATAAAAGGATGGGGGCAAGTTGTGATTCATGTTGATAACAAGACAAGAAAAGGTCTCGGTTTTCTCCAGCACTTACCAAGACTACGAAAAGGGATGAGGCCACTCGACCTATTCAAGATTTCTTCCACAGTGGAGGCTTCCTCCACCCAATTTCTCAAGAAGTCCATACCATCGAGAAAAATGACTCTTCTGATACAGATGAAGAATGGAAATCCTATTTCAACGATGAAGGATATATATCTCAGGAAGAAACATACATGCTATTTTGCTCTCCGAAGCAAAGTCCCAGATATATACCAAGATCAGACGTCAGAATGATTTATGGAGATTGCAATCCCGAGGGATGTCGTGCTCCACCCAACTCATTGGAAGAAGATACTCTGATGAAAGACAACTTCGATTACAACTCATATGATCCCGTGGATGATTTTCTCATTTGGAGGCCTTATATGGAAGATTTAGGGCAAAAGAGTCAGCCTGAGAATGCGCATTTACTGAATGACCTTGAGAAAAATCCACATGTTCTCCCAGAATCATGGAGACGTTACCAGGAAAATACTAAAAATGTTAAACATCATGTTGATGAAGTTGCAAGGATCGCAGGACAAGAATTTATCAAATTTGCATTTCCTGAGGTCAATGTCATTGAAGAAGACGACTCATTTATCCCCTCAGAAACTTGGGATACTTTGGGGCAGCCAAGCGGCAAGTACAACTTTCTAGTAAGGTACACTACTCCCGAAAGCTCTCGTATCAGATATGAGGACATCCAGCCAACAGGATGGGGAGATCCTCTTGATAATGAAAATACTGGTGAAGATACAACAGAAGAGTCCTCTTATGATAACTCTGCATGGGAAGAAGACTCTAGTGATCAAACTCCGCCAGAAATCAGTGTCATTACTTAAGACAATATTGGAAGAAAAATATCGGACTTTGTGATCCACAGAGGAGTTCGTCGCAATTGGGTTGCGGTTGATGTCCTGAATATCTTTCATAAATCAAAGTAATTGGCTCATCTTTGTTTTGACCTTTCACTTTGCCCGGGTGAAAAGGATGTTTTATAGGGTTTGCTTTTTTGTAAATGTCCCTCTTCGCTTCGCCCAGAGCGAAAGAGTTTTGTTTTATAGGGTTTGTCTTTCAAGAATAGACAAATCATAAATAAGAATGCCATTCTGAATTCCTGCATTTATTGCTATTTTCACTTTTTGCTTTTCCAGAAAATGGTAATCCTAAAAAAATAACCCAAAATAAAAATAAACGTTTTTCAAAATACACTGCACATACTTTTACATTCTCTCTGTCTTTTCTAAAAGAAGGAATCATCACGTTATGCAGATTATTTGTTTTAAACCTCATTCAAACATATGATCCAATGCCTTCTCCCAACTTTGAGTTCCCGGTATTTGAAGCCGAAGAAGAAGGGGACAAAGAAATTCCAGATGAGATCTCTCGATTACTAAAAAATGAGGAGAAATCCATTCAACCTTACAAAGAACCATTGGAAACGGTCAATTTGGGTTCAGAAGAGGAGAGAAAAGAAGTTAAAATCGGAGCACTACTCCATTTAACTGTCAAAAAAAGCTTGATAGAACTGCTCAAAGAGTTTTCAGATGTATTTGCTTGGTCCTACCAAGACATGCCAGGGTTGGATACCAACATCGTGGAGCATCACTTGCCACTGAAACCAGAATCTCCTCCGGTCAAACAAAAGTTGAGAAGGACTCACCCTGATATGGCCATCAAAATTAAGGAAGAAGTACAAAAACAAATCGACGCAGGTTTCCTTGCCACCTCTGAATATCCTCAATGGCTAGCCAACATAGTGCCAGTTCCCAAGAAAGATGGAAAAGTCAGAATGTGTGTAGACTACATGGATTTAAATAAAGAAAGTCCAAAGGATGATTTCCCCTACCACACATTGACATGCTAGTTGATAGCACAACAAAATTCAAAGTCTTCTCCTTTATGGATGTATTCTCGGGCTATAATCAAATCAGAATGGCGCCAGGAGACATAGGGAAAACTTCGTTCATCACACCATGGGGCACCTTTTGCTACAAGGTAATGTTGTTCAGTCTAAAGAACGCAGGATCAACTTATCAAAGGGTTATGACAACTCTGTTTCACGACTTGATGCACAAAGAAAATGAAGTGTCTGTCGATGACATGATTACCAAATCTAAACCAGAAGAAGAACATGTGGAACATCTATCAAAGTTATTCCAGCTTCTGAGAAAATACAAACTCTGCTTGAATCCCAATAAATGCACATTCGGTGTCCGTTCAGGAAAACTCTTGGGATTCATTGTCAGCCAAAAGGGAATTATGGTTGATCCCGACAAAGTCAAGGCCATTCAAGAAATGCCTGCTCCAAAGACTGAAAAACAAGTAAGAGGATTTTTGGGACGTCTGAATTACATCTCAAGATTCATATTCCTCATGACCGCGACATGCGCGCCAATCTTCAAACTACTCAAAAAGAACCAAAATTTTATATGGACAGAAGATTGCCAAAAGGCTTTCGACATCATCAAAGAATATATGATGAATCAACCTATTCGGTCTCCTCCAGTGGAAGGAAGACCACTGATCATTTACTTAACAGTCTTGGAAGACTCCATGGGATGTGTGTTGGGCCAACAAGACGAAACAAAAAGAAAAGAGTCTGCCATTTATTACTTAAGCAAGAAGTCCACGGACTGTGAAACTCGATACACTATGCTCGAGAAAACTTGTTGTGCTCTAGCTTGGGCAGCTAAACATCTTCGCCAGTACATGATTTGTCACACTACTTGGTTAATCTCCGAAATGGATCTGATCAAGTACGTCTTTGAAAAGCCTTCTTTAACAGGAAAGATTGCCCGTTGGCAGATGTTGTTATCAGAATACGACATTGAGTACCATGCTCAGAAAGCCGTCAAAGGAAGTATTTTAGCCAATCATTTGGCTCACTAACCAATTGACAATAATGAATCAATCAGATTTAACTTCCCAGACAAGGATGTGATGTACCTAAAGATGAAAGATTGTGATGAACCGCTACCAGACGAAGGGCCAGAACCAGGATCCCAATGGGGACTAATATTCGACAGAGCTGTCAAGGCATATGGAAACGGAATTGGGGCAATCATTGTTACACCTCAGGGTACCCATATTCCTTTCACCGCCAGACTGGCATTCAAATGTACAAACAATGAGGCTGAATATGAAGCTTGCATCACGAGTCTCGAAGAAGCTATCGACTTAAGGATAAAGAACTTGGATGTGTATGAAGACTCAGCCCTAGTTATAAATCAGATCAAAGGAGAGTGGAGCACATATAAACTTGGATTGATTCCTTACAAAGACTACGCAAGAAGGTTGTTACCCTTCTTCAACAAGATTGATTTTCATCACATTCCTCATGAAGAAAACCACATGGCTGATGCACTAGCTACCTTATCCTCCATGATTAGTGTGAATCGATGGAACGACGTACCCAAGATTGACATAATGCACCTTGATAGGCCCGCTTACATATTTGCAGTGGAAGCCGTCATCGATGACAAACCATGGTATCATGATATCAAATGCTACCTTAAAAAACAAGAATACCCACTTGGGGCATCAAGAAAAGATATGAAGACTCTCAGAAGACTAGCTGGCAACTACTTCCTGAACAATGATGTACTATACAAAAGAAACTTCGACATGGTTTTGCTCAGATGCGTGGACAGACACGAAGCAAACATGCTAATGAAAGAGATTCATGAAGGCTCTTTTGGCACTCATGCCAATGGGCATACAATGGCAAGAAAAATTCTGAGAGCAGGATATTATTGGCTGACAATGGAATCTGATTGCTACAAATACATGAGAAAGTGTCACAAGTGTCAGATATACGCTGACAAAATTTATGTGCCTCCGACGCATCTCAAAGTTCTTTCTTTTCCATGGCCTTTTTCTATATGGGGAATCGACATGATTGGCATAATTGAACCCAAAGCCTCAAACGGACATCGGTTCATCTTGGTAGCCATTGATTACTTCACCAAATGGGTTGAAGCAGCATCATACGCCAATGTGACCAGGCAGGTGGTGGTCCGATTTATCAAGAATAATCTCATCTGCCGTTATGGTGTTCCAAGCCAGATCATTACTGATAATGGATCGAACCTGAACAACAAGATGATGAAAGAATTATGTGCTGAGTTCAAATTTGAACACCATAACTCATCTTCCTACCGGCCTAAGATGAATGGAGCGGTATAAGCAGCTAACAAAAATATCAAGAAGTTCATTCAGAAAATGGTCATAACTTACAAGGATTGGAATGAGATGCTACCATTTGCTCTTCACAGTTATCGCACATCCGTTCGCACTTCAATAGGGGAAACCCCTTTATCTCTAGTATATGGCATGGAAGCAGTGCTCCCCATAGAAGTAGAGATACCATCATTAAGAATCCTGACGGAAGCCAAGCTAACAGAAGTTGAATGGTGTCAAAGCAGATATGATGAACCGAACCTAATCGAAGAAAGAAGAATGACGGCTTTATGCCATGGTCAGTTATATCAACAAAGGATGAAAAAAGCTTTTGACAAGAAGGTTCGACCTCGTGTATTCAGAGAAGGCGACCTTGTGCTAAAAAAGATCCAAACATTTCTCACTGATTCCAGGGGCAAATGGACTCCAAATTACGATGGCCCTTATGTTGTTAAGAAAGCCTTCCCAGGCGGTGCCTTGAGACTCGTAACCATGGATGGATAAGAGTTTACCTGCCCCACAAATGTTGATGCAGTCAAGAAATACTTCACCTAAGAACAAAAAAAAAACAGCTCGCTAAGTTAAAAACCCGAAATATCGACTTAGGCAAAAAGGAGCGTCTCGGTGGACTGAAAACCCGAAAGGGCGGTCCAGGCAAAAATTAAAGACATAAACAATAATCATCCCGGTGGATTGAAAATTTGAAAAGGCAATCTAGGCAAAAGTTATGGATTTATGGCAAGTAACTGCATCCGACTAAGATTGGATTATCAGGAGTGACATCAGCTGTCAAGAAATACTCAATCAAAAGTCACCTTCAGTAAAATCTTAAGAATACTCAGAATTCGAAGATGGTAGAAGGATAGGGGTCATTATGTTTCAATGTAACCCCTTTCCCTTTAAATTACCATTTTCTAAACTTTGTAATACTCCATGGAATCACGTATTAGCCTGATTACCATTCTATCAATAAAATTTTCTGAGCCCTTTGTGCCCTTTGTTTGCAATTCTCATTTATTCTGCTTTGCAAAATGACATTTTAATATGATTAACATTCTTGAAACACAAAAAATGAATTTACTTTTGTTTTCAAATTTACTTCTGCTTTAAAAATAAAGATGGAAATTTCCTTTCGATCAATGAACACGAGAAGAAACACTGATAGCTTCTCCGAAAGCAATCAAACTTCAAAATGTAGAATCAAAATATTCCTTGCGATTAGTTGTAGCGAGCGATTTTGGACGCGGTTCTCAAGCGCTGGTCACTCTCTGCGGTTGAGCTTAAACTACAGGTCGATTCATTTTTTATCCTATTGAAGCTGATGAAGAAAGGGAAATAGATGTCTCCAATTAACCCTGCTTTGCATACTGAGTTTAAACAGCGGTCTGTTAGGTTACGAATGCTATCAATGTGGGGGGGCCTTTGTACTGGTTATTTGTATTTTCGCCAATACGGTTTTCTTTCTTTTTATCTAGACAGAAGGTTTCTGGCGAGGAACAAGGATTAGGATGTTAGGACTGATGCTTTTTGAATTACTGCTTTTGATTGATGGAGATATGGGATTTGGGTTTTTTGTTTAGTGTGCTCGCTAAGATCTTTTCTTTCGATCTTATGCCTATGTATTCCCATTTACCGAAACAGGGAAATCAGAGCGTTCGTAGTTCCTCCTATTCTATGGGAGGAAATGGTTGTTTTTGGTGTCTTGTTCAAAGCCCAAGACGCGAAGCAAAAGGTAGTTTGTATCTTGTTCAAAGCCCAAGATGTGAAGCTAAAAGGGTGTTGTCTTTAGAGAGAATTTGTCATCTCTAAAGAGGGGTTTGTCTATGACAAATGTTTATAAAGGAGAATTACTTTAACCGGGATACGCGGATCCTAGCAATGCCATAATTTCCAACCTGAAGGAGAAGACTTTAGCTCAGTGTAGAGCAATGCTATATTTCCTTAGGAATTTCTCATACTAAAAGAGGGACAGTGGCGTGGATATAGATGATCCAGAGGCTTGCCGCTTACAGCGATTAGATGAAAGGGGAAGGAGTTGTTGATGTTTGTGTACTGTGAACGAGGCACAGTTTTGATGCTAAAAGGTTAATTGGATTAACCAGTGGTTTTCTTATACAAAGCCTAAGAGGAGGCTAATATGTGTCTCGTACAAAGCCCGAGAGAGAGGCTAAAAGGTTTTGACTCAACGAGGGAATCTTTTGGTATCTCGTATAAAGCCCGAGATGGAGGCTATTTGACTCAACAAGAGAGTTTTTGTATCTCGTACAAAGCCAGAGATGGAGGCAAAAGGGGTGATTGACTCAACGAGGGAGTCTCTTATGTGTCTCGTACAAAGCCCGAGAGAGAGGCTAAACGTTGTTTGACTCCGCTGGGGAGAATAATTGTACAAAGCCCAAGAGAGAGGCTAACTTCACTGGAGAAGGATCATTATACAAAGCCTAAGAGGAGGCTGTGGTGACTGTTTCAGTTAAGTGACAGGTCCAGTATACTGATTTTAAAGAGAAAATCAGTTCTTATATGAGCAACACTGTACTCATGGATTTGATTCAAGGATCCGGGTTATTCCTGTTCTTTAAGGAAGTGAGAAATCTGAAGGGTATTGAGACTGTTCGAGTCTGCGGGTTTCCTTCCTATTCTTGAAGGGTGCTTGAGAATGTCTTTGAGACTCAAGGATATTAGACTGTCCAAGTCTAGAGTGTTACCTTTTGTACTATGTTTTGAGAAACAGTAGTAGACTCTATGAAAGGACTATTCTATGAAGATGACTAAGTTTTGTTCCTATACCTCTAGGAGGTCGTCGGGATAATTTGTACGAAGCCCAAGAGGAGGCTAGAAACTTTTAAGAAGCCGATGGGTCCTTGTACTAAGCCCAAGAGGAGGCTATCATTCCTGGAGGAAGAGATCATTATACGAAGCCTAAGAGGAGGCTGTGAATACTTCTAAGAAGCCATAGGGTCCTTGTACTAAGCCCAAGAGGAGGCAGGGTTACTTTTAGGAAGCCCGTGGGTCCTTGTACGAAGCCCAAGAGGAGGCCGATTGCTTTTAAGAAGCCGATGGGTCCCCAAACCCCGAGAAGTTCAAGACAGGCCATTCACAGAGAATAGATCAAGCCAGGAAAGTTCTAGAATTTGGAAGAAACTCAAGAGATGCCATTCACGGAGAAAAGATCATCTCTGGGGAATAGAGTTTCTTGACAAGTGCTTTTAAGAAGCCTGTGGGTCCCCAAACCCCGAGAAATTCAAGGCAATGCTATTCACCGAGAATAGATCAAAGTCAGGAAAGTTTGAAAATTTGGAAGAAACTCAAGAGATGCAATTCACGGAGAAGAGATCATCACTGGGGAATAGAGTTTCTTTGACAACTTCTATGAGTGACAGTCTATGAAAGGGTTCACAGAGAATGTTGCCTTTCATATCTCCATATTGTTTAACCCCAAGAGGAGGGAAGACTGTGTCTGGTAACCCTATAGGGATCTAGTTTAGACTATTTCTAAGAGTGATCAACGGGCTTAATGCTAGACGTAGTTGCCGAGGAAACTCTAAATATCTATACTATTATTACACAGTTGATATGAGTTTATGAAAGAAGACTTACAATGAAACTGCCCCACAATACAGTTATATGTATATGAAAGCGGTAAATGAAAGCAATAACCACTTACTCGGTTGTAGAGTGTTAGTTCTCTTGTATTAGGATTGGCTTAATTTTTGTAAAACAAATAATAGCAGCAATAATGTAATAGAGAATAGGATGTATAAACTTGCTAAGAAGAACAGGTACAACAAGATGTTCTATTGA
The DNA here is from genome assembly GCA_022829125.1 of Lathyrus tuberosus. Lineage (NCBI taxonomy): Eukaryota > Viridiplantae > Streptophyta > Magnoliopsida > Fabales > Fabaceae > Lathyrus > Lathyrus tuberosus. Next base: position 8,968,706 of record JALAZF010000193.1, read on the forward strand.
AAAGACCTAACATGTTGTGTTGAAGTTATTCAACAACTGGAACAACATGTCAAAGAAGATGTCCTATGAGGGAGCATTCGACATCGTGCCTGCTGAGCTGGAATAATGAGAATCAGCTATGTTTTGAATTGTGCATAAGTTTAAGAGAAAATTATGCATTATATGTGGCACATATTCAAAGGTCTAGAAGAATCAATCAGAAATCAAGACTTTCTAAATATGGAGATATATTAGGAAATATTAGATTGAAGAGATATTTTTTTGGAGTTTATTTTGCAGGTTTGTAACAGCTATTGAAGCTGTATTTGAAGGCCCAAATCCAGTGGGTACAGGGTATAAATAGAAGGGTTTGTAACCCTGGAGAGGTGAGCCCAACATGTAGAAGACTAGGGTTTGTCTAGGTAAACCTCCCGACCTGTGGGAAGGTTACCCGTATTCCTCAAAGCCTGTAGGTAAGAGGCAGTACGTTGTGTTACTTGGAGGAAGCTTTTAAGTAACTCTAAGCTGTTATCCTTGTTGAATTATTATATAGGTAAAGAGCCGTTGATGCAGTGGCTGAGATGTCATCTGCTAGACATCATTGTGATGATTGGGAGTGAGAAGGGTTTCTCATATCTAGAGAGGATCTAGGTAGAAGGGTCATTGGGTAGTGATTAAGTGATAAGTTGTAAACGGGTAGTTTAGCTTTGAATTGATACTACTGATAGTGGACTTCATCCCTGGCTTGGTTGCCCCCAGAGTAGGTGTGTTCGACCGAACTGGGTTAACAATTCTGTGTGTTTTGTTTATGCTTTTCAGTACTATTTTTATACCTTGCCATGTGTGTTCGTGTCAGACCAGATATCGAATAACATGTCTTAGGACATCTGAATTCTGCACATGTACCAGAATTTCAATTGGTATCAGAGCAGGTCATTCTGTTCTGTATCTGGATGAGATCCCAGGGAAGATATTTTCTGGTTCATGGTCAAGGTAGAAGCCTTCTACTGAAAAGTTGTTTGAACTTGGAGTAGTTCATATAGTTGTGAGAATGGTCCCTAGAAGTGGAGGATGGACTGTTCGTGGCATGTGCTGAAGGCTTAGAGTTTTGATTGAAAAACTGTTGTGGCTTTGTTTTGTTTGATTTATTTTCAAACCTATGGTATTGAGGTGTCACCTGATTCATGATGCTAGGGCTGATATATGACACCTGAAGGCCTTGAGGAGTTTGTATCTTGATCCGCTGCGAATCTATCTGAAAACTCCTAAGGTTGTAACTGAGAAGGTTGTTCTTCTCTGAATGTATGGTGATGGGATTTATGGAAGACTGCTTCAACTTACTCTGCCAACGATACTTGAATTTTATTGTTCAAGTCCACTCATAAAGGCATGTTGTAAGGAAGAGATCTGATAAGTAATTTACTTTTGCTTCTTTTCTTAAAAGGACTATTCTCCAGTCTTTGATCTCTTGATGTATTCTTTGGAATGATGTCCTATCCTGTGTTAGAACATCATTGTGGCAAATTCTGTTGTCTGAAGGAATGGCATAGCAGATGCTCTGGGTGCTGAACTAATGTGGTTTGATCACATGAGTTTGGAGCCTACTCCTGATCTGGAAGAGGAGGCATCTGGGTGGTATGTCTAAGAAGGTTCTGGCCCTGGAACTTATCTTAGTTGTGTGAGTTGGTCAAGGTGTGATCAACATACTCCTGAGGTCAGTTTATGTCTGGCCCTTGCTGCAGGAGTAGAGATCCTGAGATTTAAGAAGTAATATCTCTAGCAGACTTCTTGGACATGAAGGTCAAAGATCAAAAGGTCATGTTTTTAGAGGCATGTTCTGAATGATCTTGTGAAGCTAGATATGTATTGACTGTGCGTGCGTAGGATTGATATGATATAATCACAGTATGTGCTGCTATTGAAGGGGAGAAGGTATGATTCTCTGAAGTGCTCTTGGCAGATTCTGAGGAAGAATACTTGATTTTTTTTTAAAGATCTTGAAGACATGTCTCAAGCTGTCTGGATGATGAGAGTTGGATGAAAGATTACTACTCTCACGCTTCTGTGATGAGATGGCTGGTCCTAAGGCTTAAAAAGGGAAGTTTGGAGACTTTGTTTTGAAATGGGGTGTCTGTTTTCATAGTTCAGCTGGATACTATGCATGATGTCAAGACTGATGTCTTAACACCTGTTGACAGAACATTCTATTCAGAATGTTATGGTGTTTATCTCCTAAGATCACAAGTCTCTACTTGATTCAAGTACTGTTGTGAGGGTCAAGCAATGGGTGAATGTGTTCAGCAGGTGTGTTGAACAGAGAGTGCACTCTTGAAGACATGAAGATAAGTCTCATGTTCTCCATTCATTTAAGGCATTATTCTTGCAAAGGAGTACAGGTAGTCTTTTATAGAGAAAAGTTGATCAGATTGAGATCATGTGAGTGTTGGTACAAGTGATGATTGTGGTCAACTAGTGAGTTGAACAAAGAGTGAGCTCTTGAAAACATGAAGATGAGTCTTGTGTTTTCCATTCTTCAATGTACTAAGAAGCACATGATAGGGGGAGAGTGTTACAATTCTATACAGCTGGACGTGTGATGTTAAGGGGGAGATTGATTAATATGTAGCAGATTAAGAATTTGCAGACATAAGGATTTAGTATGGAACAGAATTAAAACATAATTTTATTCATATTTTCTGAAAGAATACAAGATTTGTGAAAACACCATACAAAGGGTCTAAAGGTTATCCCAACCCCCCCGAATCAAGAAAAGCCTTCCAATCTTCGTCCCATTCGTCATCAGAAGCTTGAAGTTGCACTTGAGTTTTCTTGATGGTCTTCATCCTTGTTTCTGATGCCTTTCGTGTTCGTGTTGCTCCTGAAGATGCTCCAGCTGTGGACAGTGTTGTGTCCCTCACCTTCTGAGGATCTGGCTTCTTGTCCTCCTGCATGTGTCTCTTTCCTGCACTCTTGTTAGACTGACTCATGCTTCCTTCCTTGGTGTACTGGTAGGAGCAAGGAGGCTTGGTATTTATAATGGATGAAGAGACCTTGGTTGTATCGCCTGACCGGTCAAAGCTGCCTTTGGTATGGGAATTTGTTTTCTTGAGAACCTATTTTTTTTGGGCACATTGGATACCAGAACTTCGTGTCTGGTGCCTTGGTAGAGGCTGCCCTAGTAGGATGAGCCTAGGTCTTGACTGGTTGTCTGCTGGTTGCTGGTTGTGATCAAGTGGTGTGGTCTTTGGTCTCGTGATGATGTCCTACATTTTGTTACAACATTTTAGTTTGTTGTGTACCCTACTTATGGAGTTGGAAGAAGAAGCATTATCGTCTGAAGTGGCAGTTCTAACATAATGTGGATTAGAATGGGAAGATTCTAATCTTGATGGCAAGTAGCTCTGGAAAACATGGCTACTTTCATGTTGAAGACCCTATCAGGGTGTTATAAGGAGGTTTCTTCTAATACAAGTAAAAGGTGGTGGCAGTCCTTATCTTGTGTTGAAAGACATTTGTTTAGAATGTGTGAGAAATCTCAAATCAAGTGGGCTTGTGTTTATTAGACTTGGCAGACCATGTATCCAAAATCAAAATGGTGAGGCCTTGCTCAACATTTACCAGAATGTGGCATTAGTGGGGTAAGATCATAAAAGGCATTGGATGTTAAGGCTGTAGTCTATAGCCTATTGCAGCTTGTGTGCTGGTCAAGATTGTGCTGTGTAATGTCAAACATCATGATGGGACGTATCATAGCTGTGTGGAGTTAGTGCCTATACTTTTTCTCTGCTGCTTTTGAAGGAATCCAAGAAAATATGCTTGGAATGTATAAGTTTCTGAGGAATCTTGGGTTGATAAATTTGTAAACAAGCAGACAAACTTATTGTGGTAAGAAGTCAAAACAGCACTCCAGACATGTTTCCCTGAGCCAAACAAAGGAATATTCTAGACTGTGCATTCAGCCACGCGCAAGAAGGGAGCCTAGTAAGTGCTGATTGGTCATGTAAGACTGGTCTAAGAGCTATTAAAGGCGTTCAAAGTCAGTTTGGATGGTGCACCTTGAATTAAGCTACAGTTTTTCCATGCTCCATTAACATTTTATTTGACCAAGAATTAAAGATCGTTAATTCCTAAGTTACTGGTCAGCTATTTATAGAGGCTTCTCCTATCCTCTACCATCAGGTAAGGGTTGTTCTCATAAAGACTATGGGTTTTGTTCGGGTATGGGTTAGCTGTGCCTGGGTCTGGTTTTGTGATGGCCTCCTTTGTCAATTTTTGGCCAAAAAGGGGGAGAAAAGGATTGTTGCTCAGAGGTTCAGACAGGAGTCTGTGGTTGCATATGTTGCATGTGTTGTCCAAACATGTCATAGCAAATGTCTATCATGTTTCTCTTTGGATATCTTTTTGTGACCTGTGATCTGAGTTATGAACACAGTTGTGACCTGTGTTCTGAGTTACCAGGAGTGGTGGAGGGTTTGGTCTTAAGTTTCCTCTTATGCCCTGCAAAGAGAAATTAAGAGTTCTCTTATTCCACCATTGGTCTTCAAATTTAGAAGAGGTTCCTGGTTTGAGGGGGAGTACTAGCTGGCTTCTGCTATCTTCTTCCTCGTGTGCACCAACAAACTTCAGGACCTTCCTTCCTTTTAGCCTGAAGTTTGCTGTTCGTTGGTGATGATGCATGCAATGGAGTTCTTCAGAGGGTTGCAAAGAAGATGTCAAACAAAGATGTTGAGACATTATCTTCAAACTGAAGATCTGTTGCTGTGGGATGTAGAATCTGAACTCTACAGCTGTTGTTTTTTTTTTTGCTGTAAACTCCTGGATTGTAACTGATTTTAGATTATTTGTTTTAGCCAAAATTTGCCAAAGGGGGAGATTGTTAGTTCTCTTGTATTAGGATTGGCTTAATTTTTGTAAAACAAATAATAGCAGCAATAATGTAATAGAGAATAGGATGTATAAACTTGCTAAGGAGAACAGGTACAGCAAGATGTCCTATTGAAAAGACCTAACATGTTGTGTTGAAGTTATTCAACAACTGGAACAACATGTCGAAGAAGATGTCCTATGAGGGAGCATTCGACATCGTGCCTGCTGAGCTGGAATAATGAGAATCAGCTATGTTTTGAATTGTGCAGAAGTTTAAGAGAAAATTATGCATCATATGTGGCGCATATTCAAAGGTCTAGAAGAATCAATCAGAAATCAAGACTTTCTAAATATGGAGATATATTAGGAAATATTAGATTGAAGAGCTATTTTATTGGAGTTTATTTTGCAGGTTTGTAACAGCTATTGAAGTTGTATTTGAAGGCCCAAATCCAGTGGGTACAGGGTATAAATAGAAGGGTTTGTAAGCCTGGAGAGGTGAGCCCAACATGTAGAAGACTAGGGTTTGTCTAGGTAAACCTCCCGACCTGTGGGAAGGTTACCCGTATTCCTCAAAGCCTGTAGGTAAGAGGCAGTACGTTGTGTTACTTGGAGGAAGCTTTTAAGTAACTCTAAGCTGTTATCCTTGTTGAATTATTGTATAGGTAAAGAGCCGTTGATGCAGTGGCTAAGATATCATCTGCTAGACATCATTGCGATGATTGGGAGTGAGAAGGGTTTCTCATATCTAGAGAGGATCTAGGTAGAAGGGTCATTGGGTAGTGATTAAGTGATAAGTTGTAAACGGGTAGTTTAGCTTTGAATTGATACTACTGATAGTGGACTTCATCCCTGGCTTGGTAGCCCCCAGAGTAGGTGTGTTCGACCGAACTGGGTTAACAATTCTGTGTGTTTTATTTATGCTTTTCAGTACTGTTTTTATACCTTGCCATGTGTGTTCATGTCAGACCAGATGTCGAATAACATGTCTTAGGACATCTGAATTCTGCACATGTACCAGAATTTCATAGAGCTTCCATGCTGTTTGGTTAGTTGTTCAACAAAGAAAGATTAAAAACAACAGTATATTCAAAATCAAAGGAGAAAGTGTTTTGAAAAAGAAAGATTTGGGGCTTACAGCTCAAGGAGAGGCCCAGGGTTTTATCAGTGAGCGCACTGTTTGAATTTGTACAGAGGGACTTATACAAGTGACTGAGGCCCAAAAAGGTTTTCTGTACAAAGGGATGGGTCTTACACTCTCTCAAGAGGCCCAAAAGGTTTAAAGAAAAAGAGTGGGGCTTATAACACGAGGGTAGGCCCAATTGATTTTTCCGTTTAAAATGGCGATCGCGCCGAGGTTTTCTTTTAACGCAGAGAAACTTATACAATAAGTGAGGCCCAAATGATTTTGGTTAAAAGGGGATTGGGTCTTACACTCTAATAGAGGCCCAAGTATATTTTAATGGGTCTTATAGCTCAAGGAGAGGCCCAAGGTTATTTTTCAAAAGGCGATGATTGTGCCGTTTATTTGAAAATGTACAGAGGGACTTATACAACGAATGAGGCCCAAAATATTTCTGTACAAGTTGGTTGGGTCTTACACTCTAATAGAGGCCCAAAATGTTTGAATGGGTCTTATAGCTCAAGGAGAGGCCCAAGGTTATTTTTCAAAAGGCGACGATCGCGCCATTTGTTTGAAAATGTACAGAGGGACTTATACCACGAATGAGGCCCAAAAAGGTTTTCTGTACAAGGGGGTTGGGTCTTACACTCTAATAGAGGCCCAAAGTGTTTTGAAAATGATTTATGAGGGTTGAATTAATCCAAAAACCCTAATTTGTTTTCAAAAATGCATTTAATTGAATAAAAATTCAATTAAAATGATCAAAATTGTTTAACATATGAAAAACAAATTGTGATCTTGGATTAATGCTTCAAAAATTAAGTATTGACCTACAAAATAATTAGAAAGCATTAAAAGTTGCAAAATCAATGTGGAAAAAATATTTAAAATGTCAAAAACAATTAAAATATTAATTCTTTGCAAAAATATCAATTATATGAAATAAATAATATTTTTGGGATTTTTTGGGAAAATAAAATATTTTAACATTTTTGTGAATTATTAAAAAAAGAATCAACTCAAAATCATTAAAACTCAGAGAGAAATTAATTTTTGAATCAATTAAATAAAAATCACAAAATTCAAATATTTGAAAATTCAAAAAAGGCGCCAAGAACAGCTGAAGAACACGCGCGTGTTCTGAGATTCTCAGATTTGCATTTTCTATCCAATCTCCCTGAATACTTGATTATAACATGCAATCCACATATCATTATGCTCGTCTCAACCTCACGATCATGTCTATGTCCATTGATTTCATTTAAATTAAACATATAATAAGAAATCATGAAAAATCCTCAAGAACCCTAATTTCTGCATGAAGGCTAGGATTTTTGATACACGATTCAAACAATGCAATTAATTGAGGGAAAACATTCCATGCATGATTATGAACATATGGCCAAATTATTGTGCAGCAAAAATTGCATGGATCATAGAGTTAGAAGAGCTCATGCTTACCACTTGCAGTTGGTGATCGTGATTTGTGTTAGAGGTGTTACAGCTAGGTTCCAATGATGTGGATAGCTTCCCTAGGTACCAAGTGATGTGTCTGAGTGCTTGGAATGGATTGAAATGGTTTGGAGTTGAAGATGGCACCTCAACTGCAAAACTGTCAAGAACTTGAGCAATTGGCTGGTGATTTTGTGAAATCTGTGTTCCAGATGTTATGTGAGTGTTTGGATCACTTCTATATGATGTATGTGAGGTGTGTGAGTGATTGGTTTGATTGGAAAAGCTCTCAAACTCAAAACCCGATAGCTACCTTGCTAAGAAAGGCATTTTTGCCAAGAGAAAGAGATTTTGAGGAAAGCATCTATTAGATGGCTTTGGTGTACTCAAACTGGTCACAATTGAGCTCTATTTATAGTAGAGCAAGTTTGCTTTGCAAGGAATAGTGAATGGCAGCTGCTAAGTAGGTTTGGCCAATGTTGGCAAATGAAAATCCAAGTCTCCTCTAGCCATTGACTAGAGGTTAGGGCACAGAGCTTTGGTTCCCTTGGTCTTGGATAAGTCTTGACTGATTTCAGATGAGAATGGCTCAGTCCATGCCACCTTGATGCTTCCATTGAATGCTTCAATCCAAATTTGGAGTCTTGTCCCTATTTTGGCCATTCTAGGTTCAACATGCTATTTCTTGTTCCATGTGTAGCGAGCGATTTTGGACGCGGTTCTTAAGCGCTGGTCACTCTCTGCGGTTTGAGCTTTAAACTACAGGTCGATTCATTTTTTATCCTATTGTGAGCTGAATAAGGAAGGGAAATAGATGTCTCCAATTAACCCTGCTTGCATACTGAGTTTAAACAGCGGTCTGTTACGTTACGAATGCTATCAATGTGGGGGGCCTTTGTACTGGTTATTTGTATTTTCGCCAATACTGGTTTGTTTATCTAGGCAGAATTTTTCTGGCGGGGAACAAGGATTAGGATGTTAGGACTGATGTTTATGATTGATGGAGATGTGGGATTTGGGTTTTTTGTTGATTATGCTCGCTATGATTTTTCTTTCAATCTTATGCCTACGTATTCCCGTTTACCGAAACAGGGAAATCAGAGCGTTCGTAGTTCCTCCTATTCTATGGGAGGAAATTGGTTTTTGGTGTCTTGTTTAAAGCCCAAGACGTGAAGCGAAAGGTGATTTGTATCTTGTTCAAAGCCCAAGATGTGAAGCTGAAAAGTCTGACTTTAGAGAGAATTTGTCATCTCTAAAGAGGTCTGTTTGTCACAACTGTTGGGTGACTGGTTTATAAAGGGGGATTACTTTAACCGGGATACGCAGATCCTAGCAATGCCATAATTTCCTTTATAGGGGATTTTAACCTGAAGGAGAAGACTTTAATTCAGTGTAGAGCAATGCTATCTTTCCTTAGGAATTTCTCATGCTAAACGAGGGACAGTGGCGTGGATATAGATGATCCAGAGGCTTGCCGCTTACAGCGATTATATGAAGGGAAAGGAGTTGTTGATGTTTGTGTACTGTGAACGAGGCACAGCTTTGATGCTAAAAGGTTGATTGGATCAACCAGTGGTTTTCTTATATAAAGCCTAAGAGGAGGCTAATATGTGTCTCGTACAAAGCTCGAGAGAGAGGCGAAAATGTTTTTGACCCGACGATGGAGTCTTTTGGTATCTCGTATAAAGCCCGAGATGGAGGCTATTGTTTGTTTGGCTCAATAAGAACCCTTTTGTATCTCGTACAAAGCCCGAGATGGGGGCGAAAGGGGTGTTTGACTCAACGAGGAAGTCTCTGGTATCTCGTACGAAGCCCGAGATGGAGGCTAAAATTGTTAGCTCTGCTGGGGAGAATCATTGTATAAAGCCCAAGAGGAGGCTATGGTAACTGTTTAAGTGACAGGTCCAGCGTACTGATTTCGAAAGAGAAAATCAGTTCTTATATGAGCAACACTGTACTCAAGGATCTGATTTCAAGGATCTGGGTTATTCCTATTTTTTAAGAAAGCGGGAAATCCAAAGGGTATTGAGACTGTCCGAGTCTGCGGGTTTCCTTCCTATTCAACGAAGGGGTCACTTGAGAATGTCTTTGAGACTCAAGGAAGTTAGACTGTCCGTGTCTAGAGTTTTATCTTTTGTACTATGCTTTGAGAAACAGTAGTAGACTCTATGAAAGGACTGTTCTATGAAGATGACTAAGTTCTGTTCCTATACCTCTAGGAGGTCGTCGGGACAATTTGTACGAAGCCCAAGAGGAGGCTGGAAACTTTTAAGAAGCCGATCGGTCCTTGTACTAAGCCCAAGAGGAGGATATCATTCCCGGAGGAAGAGATCCTTATACGAAGCCTAAGAGGAGGCTATGAATACTTCTAAGAAGCCGTAGGGTCCTTGTACTAAGCCCAAGAGGAGGCTGGGTTGCTTTTAGGAAGCCTGTGGGTCCTTGTACGATGCCCAAGAGGAGGCCGATGCTTTTAAGAAGCCCGTGGGTCCCCAAACCCCGAGAAATTCAAGGCAAGCTATTCACAGGGAATAGATCAAGTCAGGAAAGTTTGAGAATTTGGAAGAAACTCAAAGATGCCATTTCACGGAGAATACATTCATCTTGGGGAGTAGAGTTTCTTGACAATTCCTAATGAGGACAGCCGAAGAGAAGACTGTATCTGGTGATCCTATTGGGGATCTAGTTGTCTATTTCTATGACTAAACGAAACGGTGGCACCTAATTCTAGACGTAGTTGCCGGGGAAACTCGAAATATCTATACTATTATTACACAGTTGATATGAGTTTATGAAAGAAGACTTACAGTGAAATAGCCCCACAATACAGTTATATGTATATGAAAGCAGTAAATGAAAGCAATAACCACTTACTCGGCTGTAGAGCTTCCATGCTGTTTGGTTAGTTTTTCAACAAAGAAAGATTGAAAACAACAATATATTCAAAATCAAAGGAGAAAGTGCTTTGAAAAAGAAAGATTTGGGACTTACAGCTCAAGGAGAGGCCCAGGGTTTTATCAGTGAGCGCATTGTTGTTTTTGTACAAAGGGACTTATACAAGTGACTGAGGCCCAAAAAGGTTTTCTGTACAAAGGGATGGGTCTTACACTCTTTCAAGAGGCCCAAGTGAGTTTTAGGAAAAGAGTGGGGCTTATAACACGAGGTTAGGCCCAGTTGACTTTTCGTTTGAAATGGCGATCGCGTCGAGATTTTCTTTTAACGCAGAGGGACTTATACAATAAGTGAGGCCCAAAAATGTTTTGGTTAAAAGGGGTTGGGTCTTACACTCTATTTGAGGCCCAAAAGTATTTTGAATGGGTCTTATAGATCGAGGAGAGGCCCAGGTTATTTTGAAAAGGCGACGGTCGCGCCGTTCGTTTTTGACGATGTCGGGACTTATACAATACACTGAGGCCCAAAAATGATTTGGTAAAAAAAAAGGATTGGGTCTTACACTCTATTAGAGGCCCATTTGTGTTTGAAAAAAGTTTGATGAGGGTTGAATTGATTCAAAACCCTAATTTGTTTTCAAAATGTATTTTTAATTGAATAAAAATTCAATTAAAAGGATCAATGTTTGTTAAATATGTGAAAACAAATTATGATCTTGGATCAATGTTCCAAAAAATCATGTTTCTTCCTACAAAATGATTGAAATCAAATTAGGGTTAGAAAACAAAGGGAGAAAAAATATTTTACATGCTAAAAACACATAAAACATTAATTCTTTGCAAAAATATCAAATATATGAAATAAATAATATTTTTGAGATTTTTTGGTAAAATCAAATATTTAAACATTTTTGTGAATTATTGCAAAAAGAACCAATCAAAAATGATAAAAATTGAAGGAGTTATTAATTTTTCAAATCATTAAAAATAATAATATGAAAAATAACAAAATAAAAAAGTGATAAAAAGAAGTCTGGGGCGAGGGGGATTCGAACCCCAGACCTCTCGCTTGCTAATACTCACAAAACCAGCTGATGAACCGCTGGGGCGCAATGCCAATTCATTAATAACATGGCAAGTGAAAAATATATATCAAACTTAGTTGGAAAACCTGAAGAATGGCGCCATGGCCATCTTCTTCCCCGAGCTCGTGCGTGAAGCACCATATCTCACTCATCTCTCAACCATTGGACATGATTCAAACACCAAACCCGTGCGTTTTTTCACAAGGAATAAGATGGCAATACCCAATTTTATTCATTTTTAGTGTGGAGTAAAATAATCATGATGAACACAGATGAACCCTAATTTGCAAAAGCAATCGTGCAGGCATGGTTATAAGGTCTATGATCCAATTTCTTGAGGCAAAACAATCAACACATGATGGCAATCAAATGGCAAAAATATCATGCGAGGAAATATGCATGGATCATGGAGTTTGAGTTTGAAGCTCACCTTGATGCAAGCTGAAATGGAACTTTGCCCAGATCGTGTTCTAGTCGTGAATTGGTGATCCCTACAGCTTCAATGGATGTTATGGAGTGTGTTACAAGCTTTGGAACACTTTAAAATTCTTTGGATCAAGCTGGAGACCTCCACCTGCAAAATTGAAGCATAATGGCTTGGTTGAAGAGTGATTTTGAGCCTGGGGTGTTACAGTTGGTGTTTAAGTGTTTGGACACCTCAAATACATCATATGTGATGTGTTTGAGCAATTGGAATGGATTGATTGTGGCTGCAACTCAAAACCCGATAGTGGTTACTCAAAAACAAGAAAACTTGAGGTTTAAGAAAGAATGAGAGAAAGCAGTGTTGTAACTGGCTTTGGTGTGAGTTGAATGATCCATTGGGACCTCTATTTATAGGTGATCAACTTTTGTTTTGGAGGAATAGTGAATGGCTGCTGGATCAGATCACATTTGCATGGATTGGCTTGGAGGATTTCTTCTCAAGCAAGGCAAGCTAGCCATTCCCAATAGCAGGGCTATGCCTTGACCAAAACCACATTCCTCAGATGTTTTTAATGTTGTTTAATCAGAGAAATTGACTGAGTAGGGTAGCTACCTTGACAATGCACTATTCCACATTAATGCACTTTGAATTTAAGGCAAAATGTGCCAAAGTGGATGAACTTCAAGTTGGAAGATTCCTTGGCCTTTTGACTCAGACTTATCAGTTGGATCAGTTGCATTGTGATTGGTTTGAACACAGGTGGCATAGTGATCCTTAGTCTTTGGCTCAAAATCGTGTGTGGCAAGCAAACATGCAAACTGATTTTTTCCAAAACAGCTTGCAGCAGCATGACTTTGGGCATGGATTTCTCATGGCTTAAGTTGAATCAATTCATGCTGTTGAGCTCTTTGAATTCTTAGTAACATATGCAACAACATTGATGTTTAACTTTGGACTTGATTCAGCTTGCATCTATGTGAAAAGATCTCACAAGCTTTGGTGTTTCAACAAAATCTGTCTTGGACAGAATTTTTCTAAGTGTTGGAAAATGGTATATTTTCATGTTTTCAGCCACTTTGGCTCACTCATAGCTCAAAATCCATAATGAATTGGAGTTAGGCCTAGTTGAAGTTTTTGTAGAGGGTAATGAGACCTACAAATAAAGCTTTGGATGGAAAAAAATGGCCTTGTGGTTTAGGAGTTATGGTCCTTCAAAGTTGGTACATTTGTCACTTTATTTTTAACTTAGAAAATTTTCTAAGTTTTTATGGTTACCCCTTTTACAAGTTATCCAACTTTTCTTGATTTTTCTTGATGAATGATGATTCAAATCATACATAAACATCATTTTAGGGTTAAAAATCCATTTTGGTGAAAAATCTCAAAAAGTCAAAGTTGACTATTGTGCACAGTTGACTTTTTATCAGATGAATTCCAAATTGTGCAATTCTTCAGGAAATCATGTCCTTGACCTAAATCAAACTTGATGGACATGTTCCATGGGTGTCATAGGGTATATTGATGTATGTCCTAGGGTTTGGGAGCATGTCCTGGTCAAAAGTCAAAGTTACAGTTTAACTTTTCCCTTAAAACCCTAATTGTGGTGCAGATGAAATTGAGACTTGTTGCTCAAGCTTCTTGGATTAATCCATTGTTCCAAATGGATCAATATAGTTCATTAGAGACCCTCAAACCCTCTCTTGAGGTCTTGGTTCATGATTTGTCCCAAAAGTCAACTTAGGGGTGAATTAGGTCAAGAAACCCTAATTCCTGATTTTTGATGTATGCATCCCCTGAGGCAAAATTGACTTGATGAATGGGTCCATGAGGTTCCATGGAGTATATTAGGTTGTGTTTTGGATCATTGGCTTGTGCCCAGATGAAAAATTTCCATCTAGATGCCCTGGTCGACCAAAACCCTAATTTGGTGACACTGTCGATCTTGAGACTTAATCCACCTGAAAGGGAGCATCCTTGTGCTTAATCCTTAAAGTGGGAGTCCTTTTTGATCCTTTGTGAATGTTTGAGAGGTTATACAAGTTGAAGATCATGTCATTTCTTGATTGATCCTTTGCCTAAGCACTCAGAGAGGGCTTGAAACCCTAATTTTGATTGTAGTGGATGCTCACCCATCTTTGGGGAGACTAACAAGGTATGATAGTTCATCCATATTGTGATGATGATTTGCACAATGATGGGAAATCTTAGTGGTCAAAATTTGGGGTATGACAGATGCCCCTATTTAATCTTCTTGGACCCGAAGGTGTGAATGACGAAGGTGTTCGGGCATTCGGGGTGCAAGAGGATTAAATATCAGAATACCCGAAATTTTGATGGCTATGAATGGCAGCTTACACATTCATCTTCTTTAGCTAAGCAATGATGCTTAGAAAAGGTAAAAACTTCCCCTCGATCCTGGTTTCCTACCAAGGAACTGGTCTTAGTCTCTGTTGTGAACTTCCCCTCGATCCTGGTTTCCTACCAAGGAACTGGTCTTAGTCTCTGAAATGAACTTCCCCTCATTCTTGGTTTCCTACCAAGGAACTGGTCTTAGTCTCTGAAATGAACTTCCCCTCGTTCTTGGTTTCCTACCAAGGAACTGGTCTCAGTTTCTTTTGTCAATAAGCTTTATTGACAAGGGACGCTATGCCTAGCGGTTTTCCTTAAACTTCTCACCGAATTTTCCTGGGGAGATGCCATTTGACGGAAAAAGTTGACGTCAGACTCGCTGGGGAAACCCAGTCGTCTGAGTTGTAGAGTTGCACAAACTTCTTTGTTGGAGACGCCATTTGTCGATTCTACTGGGGAAAGCGAGTCTCTTGAGAGACTGTTTTCGCTTGGGATCTTACATCATACTTTTCTCGGGATCTTCCCGGAGAAATGTCATATGATGGGGTCCAATTTTGAGGTGCCGATGACTTTTTCATCAGCGGTCTTTTCGGAGCGAAACTGGCATGCTACCGAATCTCTGATTACGAGGCTTTCTCTGTGGATTTTCCTTAATTCGGGAAAGTAAGGATATCATCTTCAATGGCGAAGAGTGACATCTGTTGAAGGTTCTCTGGTCTTTCAGAGGTTCAAGTTACCAAATTGGTCAAGGACCAATTTCTTTCCAGAAATAAACTGGAAGCGAGGTTGTCCAAACGCAGCGCTTCCTGACGAGGCAAGAACTGACAACTCGATTGAGAGGACTTCTACCACTAGGGGACAAGACCGACTAGAGTGATGGTGATGCAATATGAAATGTGAATGCAAATCAATAATGCATGATGTATGTATGTATATGCTGACAAAACTGACGCGACATACAAACTAACGGGTGAACCCGACTGGATATTCGGCCATCGCGGGGCGTATAGAAATATCGTTGGTTCAAAATAGCAATTCCACCTTACTTAGGGGAGATAGTCCCTGCGGGGAATATCGTTGATCGGGCTTAGGAGATAAGAACTCGGCCGAGGCGGGTCAGACGAAACAAGGTCTCTGACACAGTTGATCCCTTTATTCAGGCGTACTGGGTTAGAAGGAGTACTTTGATTCTGCACTTTGAGGTTCGACTACTTCTGGAGAAGCGATCGATGTTCTTTCGATGTTCAACAGTCAAAAGAAATTGCCATCTCTTATTAAAAAGCAGAAAAAGTTTTAACAAGTAAATTCATTTTTGTTTTATTTCAAGAATCGCTAATCATGTTAACAACGTCGTTCTGTAAAGCTAAAACAAGCAAGAATTACAAACAAAAGCACAAGGCTCTAATTTTATTGATAAGATGGAGATCAGTCAAACGCGTGATTCCAAAGAGTATATACAAAGTTTGAAAATGGTAATTTACAGGGAAAAGGGCTACGTTGAAACATAACGACCACTATCCTTCTACCAACTTTGAATTCGGGGTATCCTGAGCTTCTGTCGAAGATGACTTGACTGGAGTTTTTTGACAGATGATGTAACTGTTGCTGCTGAGGTACTTGCCTCTGTTGAACATAGTTACTTGCCATTATCCCTAATTTTTGCCTGGATTGTACTTTGAGATTTCCAATCCACCGGGATGTTTTTTTTTCATGTCTCTAATTTTTGCCTGGACCGCCCTTTCGGGTTTTCAATCCACCGAGACATTTTTTCTCCTTTTTTTTTTAGTTTAGGCGAAGTATTTCTTGACTACATCAACATTCGTGGGGTAGGCAAATTCCTCTTCGTCCATGGTTGCAAGCCTCAAGGCGCCGCCTGAGAAAGCTTTCGTGACCACATAGGGGCCATCATAATTTGGGGTCCATTTGCCCCGAGCATCAGTGAGAAAAGATTGTATCTTTTTGAGCACGAGGTCTCCTTTCCTGAAGATACGGGGTCGAACCTTTTTGTCGAACGCCTTTTTCATTCTCTGTTGATACAGCTGACCGTGGCATAGTGCAGAGATTCATTTCTCCTCGATCAGATTTAATTCGTCGTGTCGACTTTGACACCATTTAGTTTCGGTGAGCTTAGCTTCCATCAATACTCGGATTGACGGGATCTCTACTTCTATGGGGAGAACTGCCTCCATGCCATATACTAGAGAGAAAGGGGTTGCCCCTGTTGAAGTGCGGACAGATGTGCGATAACCGTGAAGAGCAAAGGGTAGCATCTCGTGCCAGTCTTTATAGGTTACAACCATCTTTTGAACGATCTTCTTGATGTTCTTGTTATCCGCTTCTACTGCTCCGTTCATCTTAGGTCGGTAGGGAGATGAGTTATGATGCACAATCTTGAACTCAGCACATAACTCCTTCATCATCTTATTGTTCAAGTTAGATCCATTATCTATAATGATCTGGCTCGGAACACCATAACGGCAGATGATATTGTTTTTGATAAATCGGACCACCACTTGTCGGATTACATTAGCGTACGACGCTGCTTCGACCCACTTGGTGAAGTAGTCAATGGCTACTAGGATGAACCAATGTCTGTTTGAAGCCTTGGGCTCAATCATGCCAATCATGTCGATTCCCCATATGGAAAATGGCCATGGGGAAGAGAGAACTTTGAGATGTGATGGCGGTACATGAATTTTGTCGGAGTATATCTGACACTTGTGACACCTCCTCATGTACTTGTAGCAGTCGGATTCCATGGTCAACCAGTAGTACCCTGCTCTCAGAATTTTTCTCGCCATTGTGTATCCGTTGGCATGAGTGCCAAAGGATCCTTCATGAATTTCTTTCATAAGCATGTCTGCTTCTGGTCTGTCTACGCATCGGAGCAAGACCATGTCAAAATTCCTCTTATAAAGTGTATCACCGCTCAGGAAGAAGTTTCCAGCCAATCTTCTGAGGGTTTTTCTATCCTTCCTTAATGCCCCAGGTGGGTACTCTTGTTTCTGAAGGAAGCATTTCATATCGTGATACCAAGGTTTGTCGTCTATGACTGCTTCAATCGTAAAGATGTAAGCGGGCCGTTCAAGGCGCATGATGTCAATCTTAAGTATGTCATTCCATTGACCTACACTAATCATGGAAGAGATAGTGGCTAATGCATCAGCCATGTGATTCTCCTCACGAGGGATGTGATGAAACTCAACTCTGTTAAAGAAAGGTAGCAACCTTCTTGCGTAGTCTTTGTAAGGAATCAATCCTGATTGGTATGTGTTCCAATCTCCTTTTATCTGATTGATAACCAAGGCTGAGTCGCCGTATACGTCCAAGTTCTTGATCCTTAAATCAATCGCTTCTTCGAGACCCATAATACAAGCTTCGTATTCGGCCTCGTTATTTGTACACTTGAACGTAAGTCGAGCGGTGAAAGGAATGTGGGTACCCTGAGGGGTAACAATGATTGCCCTAATTCTGTTTCCATAATGATTAACTGCTCCGTCAAAGATTAGTCCCCATTAGGAACCTGGTTCTGGCCCTTCACTGGGTAACGGTTCATCGCAATCTTTCATTTTTAGATACATGACATCTTCGTCTGGGAAGTCAAACCCGATTGATTCTTGATCGTCAATCGGTTGATGAGCCAAATGATCGGCTAAAATAATTCCTTTAACGACTTTCTGAGCGTGGTACTCTATGTCATATTCTGATAACAGCATCTGCCAATGGGCAATTCTTCCCGTAAGAGCAGGTTTCTCGAAAACGTACTTGATTGGATCCATTTCGGAGATTAACCAAGTAGTATGACGAATCATGTATTGGCGAAGATGTCTGGCTGCCCAAGCCAAAGCACAGCAAGTTTTCTCGAGCATCGTGTACCGAGTTTCACAGTCGGTGAATTTCTTGCTTAGATAGTAGATGGCAGACTCTTTCCTTTTGGTTTTGTCTTGTTGGCCAAGTACACACCCCATTGAGTCCTCTAGGACTGTGAGGTAAATGATCAGTGGTCTTCCTTCCACTGGAGGTGATAGAATCGGAGGATTCAACAGATATTCCTTAATACTGTCGAAGGCGGTTTGGCAATCTTCTGACGAAACACAAACCTGGTTCTTTTTGAGTAACTTGAAAATCGGCGCACAGGTTGCGGTCATGAGGAATATGAATCTGGAGATGTAATTCAAACGTCCCAGGAATCCTCTGACTTGTTTTTCAGTTTTTGAAGAAGGCATTTCTTGAATGGCCTTGACCTTGTCAGGATCAACCTCAATTCCTTTCTGTCTAACGATGAATGCTAATAGTTTCCCTGAACGGACACCGAAGGTGCACTTGTTGGGATTCAAGCGGAGCTTGAATTTTCTTAGACGTTCGAACAATTTTGACAGATGTTCAACGTGCTCACTCTCTGTTTTTGATTTTGCAATCATATCATCGACATATACCTCGATTTCCTTATGTATCATGTCATGAAACAGAGTAGTCATGGCCCTTTGATAGGTCACCCCGGCGTTCTTCAAACCGAACGGCATTACCTTGTAACAAAAAGTACCCCATGGGGTAATGAATGAAGTTTTCTCCATGTCTTTCGGCACCATTTTGATTTGGTTATAGCCCGAGAATCCATCCATGAAGGAGAAAACTTTGAACTTTGCTGTGCTGTCTACCATCATGTCAATGTGTGGTAAAGGAAAGTCATCCTTTGGACTTGCCTTGTTCAAATCTCTGTAATTAACACACATTCTGACCTTTCCATCCTTTTTGGGAATGGGTACGATGTTGGCTAACCATTGAGGATATTCTGATGTGGCGAGGAAACCCGCGTCAATCTGTTTATGTACTTCCTCTTTGATTTTGATGGCCATGTCCGGGTGAGTGCGTCTCAACCTTTGTTTCACTGGCGGACATTCCGATCTTAATGGTAAGTGATGTTCCACGATGCTGGTATCCAACCCTGGCATATCCTGATAGGACCAAGCGAACACATCGGGGAATTCTTTGAGAAGCTTTATTAAACCCTCTCTGGCAGTTGGACTGAGCAGTGCCCCAATCCTGATTTCTTTTCTCTCTTTTTCTGAACCCAACTTTACCATTTCCAACGGCTCTTTGTGAGGTTCAATGGACCTTTCCTCTTGTCTGAGTAATCGAGAGATCTCTTCTGGAATTCCGTTGTCATCTTCTTCTTCAGCCTCGAATACCGGGAACTCAAAGTTGGGAGAAGGCATCGGATCGTATGTTTCAACGGGGTTTAAAACAAGCAATCTGCATGACGTGATGATTCGTGTTTAGAAGAGATTGAGAAAATGCAAGTGTGTGCAGTGTTTTTATTTCATTACTGCTTGTTTTTATTTTAAAATTGTTTTTTAGGATTACCAT
Source organism: Lathyrus tuberosus (assembly GCA_022829125.1). Lineage (NCBI taxonomy): Eukaryota > Viridiplantae > Streptophyta > Magnoliopsida > Fabales > Fabaceae > Lathyrus > Lathyrus tuberosus. Next base: position 8,988,242 of record JALAZF010000193.1, read on the forward strand.
TTTCTGAAAAAGCAAAAAGAGAAAACAGCAATTAATGCAGAAATTACAGAACGACGTTATTTTATTAATGAACAAGTCGATCGTTGAAACTACAGCCCTATAAAACAAAACTCTGTCACTTCGGGCAAAGCGAAGAGGGAAATTTATAGAAAGTGAGCCCTATCAAAACATCCGTTTCACCTGGGCAGGGTGAAAGGTTAAAAGATGGCAATTACTTTGACTGATGAACGACCTTCGGAACCTCGACAGCAACCCATTGGCGACGAACTCCTTGGTGAATCACAAAGTATGACACCTTCCTTGATTTGTCTTCAGAAATGACGCTGATTTCTGGTGGAGCGGGATCATTGGAATCTGTCTCCCAAGCAGAATTGTCGTAGGAGAATTCCTCTGTTGCATTTTGCATAGCATTTGTGCTCTCAAGTACATCTCCCCATCCAGTTGCCTGGATATCCTCGAGCCTGATACGAGAGCTTTCGGGAGCGGTGTATTTGACCAGGAAGTCGAATTTTCCACTCGGTTGTCCCAAGGTGTCCCAAACTTCTTTGGAACTGGAGGAGTCATCTCTCTCGATGACGTTGACCTCGGGAAAAGCATAGTTGATGAACTCAAGTCCTGCAAATGTTGCGAATTCATCTTCATGTTGAGTAGCTTCTGAATGACCTGAGTGTTGATCCCATGGCATAGTGGGGACACAAGTATTCTGTTCAATGAGACTCAGCTGATTTTCATTGCTCGGCTGATTTTCTTGCCCCAAGTTTCCTGGGTAAGGTTGCCACATTGGCAGACCATCCATTGGGCCATAGTAGTTGTGGTCAAAGTTGTCTTTCATCAGAGTGTCCTCCTCCAATGAATTGGGCGGAGCACGGCATCCTTCCGGATCACAATCTCCATATATCGTTTCGACATCTGACCTTGGTATAAATCTCGACTTTCTATAGGAAAGCAAAAAGGCATAGGCACCTCTTCCTGAGACATATAACCGTCCTCATTAAGATAGGACTTCCACTCTTCATCTGTGTCAGAGGGATCTTCCTCATTGATAGCATGAACTGTCTGAGACACTAGGTGAAGGAAACCTCCACCGTGGAAGAAGTTTTGAAGGGGATGAAGACTTTCATCGTTGGCGGCTGTCTGGGTACAGGTTGCAGAAAAACCAAGACCCTTCTTTGTTTTATTGTCAATAAGGATGACAAGTTGTCCCCATCCTATCGTATCGGTGTTCTTGACCGCTTTGATAGCATCTTGGTATGAGGAAATCGAGGTTCCTCCTCTGAACTGATTGTTCTCGCTCACTGACAGTGCTTGGAACTGAGTTCCAATAACCTCCTCGGGTTCTATACCAGTAGACGATGACAAGTTGCTTATAAGCAAGGCTTGTTCCCCACAAACCGTGACAAGTTGATCGTTCTTGACGAACTTTAGCTTTTGGTGGAGGGTCGAAGTGACCGCTCCAGCTTGATGTATCCAAGGTCTTCCTAATAAACAACTGTATGTTGCCCGGATGTCCATGACCTGGAAAGTGACCTGGAAAGTGCGAGGACCAATAGTTATGGGAAGATCGACTTCGCCGATAACTATTTTTCTGGATCCGTCGAATACTTTGACGACGACCTCACTGACTCTCATCGGAGAGCCTTTGAATGAAAATTGCATCAAAGTAGACTTCGGCATAACATTCAGGGCTGACCCTGTGTCTACCAGTACGCTAGCTAAAGCATCGTCCTGGCAGTTAACTGTGATATTGAGCGCCATGTTATGACGGCGACCCTCTTCGGGTAATTCCTCATCACTAAATCCTAAATTATTGCAGGAAGTGATGTTAGAGACAATACTATCGAACTGTCTGATTGTTACATCCTGTTCCACAAAGGTTTGTTCCAAGACTTTCTATAGAGCCTCCCTGTGGGCTTCTGAACTGAGTAACAGTGATAATACCGAGATCTTTGAAGGAGTCTGTAACAGTTGATCAACAATGTTGTATTCACTCCTTTTGATGAGCTTCAGCATCTCATCATTGTTTCTTGAAAGGTCGGGATTACTGGATTGACCGACTAGTGGATCGGGAGCTTCTGTCTGAAGTTCCTTTTCTTTGTTAACTTCCCCAACCCCTCGGTTGAAAATTCTACCACTCCGTGTTACACGACTGATGTCTGCAATATTCACAACGGAGGGTAACGGAATTTCCTTTCCATTCTCGACTATTGTTGCACCGTATTTGTAAGGGATAGCCTTAGTTGATTCATACGGTAATGGTCCCGGCAGATAGATGACTATGGGAACCTTCTGATTTTTCTGACCATCATAAGTAATCTTGATCCATCCCTGGTTGGGAACTTTAGATTCGTCTAGTAGAGGGATGATGGCAAAAACATCCCTGGTCTTGTGATGACCAGAGATGGTGACAACATCCTCGACTTGATTGGCAAGGTAGTTCGGCGTCCAGTCGATAGGTCCAGAACCTGGATATGGATGAATCTCTCCACGATCCATCTGACCCTGAAGAGCCGTTCGCACAAGGTAACACCCTTGATTACTTTCCGAACAGACACTACAACGGTCGTAATTGTGCAGTGGCACCTGGCCACGCCCACTTTGAATACAATGTAACCTCACTAGGTTACCTTCCACTAATCGGACATCCTGACTCTGACGCCGAGTGGGGTTTCTATTACTGATACTAATCTGCTGAGTATCTTCATCCATGTAGATTGGCATCCACCAATGATTTAACAAGTGCTGAAGTGCCTCCTGGACAAGGGTACAACCCTGCTCCTTTTCGCAACCCGCTTTACAGCTTTGATAGTCATGTGATATTAAGAATCCGAGTCGGACCTGCTCAGCGTGTAACTCTACCAGGTTGGTATTCATCACGCGAATATCGAAGATTTGAACCATGTTGATTTGATAGGAGTTCCTATCATGTTAGTCTTGGATCCATCCAAGATCCATCTGACGCTGGAGGGCCTCTTGTATGAAAGAGCATCCCTGTTTGTTTACCAAGCAAATCAGACAAGAACTGTAATCATGCTGCGGCAGATTATGATACTGGCTTTGCCTTGAGTGCATCGCCACTAAGTTGACATTCATTGCACGAATATCTTGGTTCTGAATGACATTGGAATTCGTGTAAACCATGTTAACTTCACGAACTCGGTGCTCTTGGATCCATCCGAGATCCATCTGTTCCTGTAGAGCTGCTTGCACTACAGGACATCCTTGGTTGTCTTTAGAGAAGATATCACACTGATGATAGTTATGAGGTGGCATATGGCCATATCCACTCTGTCTACGATGCATCTTGACCAGATTGGTCTTTAACAAGAGTACATCGTGAATTTGATAGACATTGTTAGTCTCTTTCTCAATCAGATTGACTGCGGCTTTCTCGTGTTGAGGCAGCAGGTTCGTAAGAACATTAGGATTCGTATCTTTGAAAGATAAGAGCCCGCTCCTAACAAGCTTTTGCACGTCGGACTTGAAATTAAGACAAGTTTCAATGTTATGCCCTGAACCTCCTTGATGATAAGGGCAAGTTTGATCCACCTTAAACCAAAAAGGCGGATTTTCCGAAACTGTAAGAGGGGACTTAGTCTGAATGTGCCCCTTGGCTAGCAGTAAAGGAAACAGCTCTGCGTACGTTACGGGTATAGGATCAAATCCTGGTGGCCGCGTTGTACGGTTATTGTTGTATTGGGGATAAGCCTGCTGAAGAGGCTGTTGCATCCTTTGTTGATCAGGTTGGCTCTGCGCAACCTGAGGTTGATACGTAGGAATAGGCGCAAGGCTAATAGCAGGAGTCACAGCTGCTACTGGCTGATAACGTCGCCTTTGCTTTCCGAGAGAGATATTCCCAATATCTTGCTCTTTCTTCTTAGGGAGAGCACTACCGTATTTTTTAGTACCGCTCGATGATCCAGTGTCTTTTACCAAACATCCTTCTCGGACGGCTTCCTCAAGACGTACACCCATGCCCACCATTTCGGTGAAATCACTGGGCGCACTGGCAACCATTCGGTCATAGTAAAACGAGCTTAAGGTCTTTAAGAAGATCTTTGTCATCTCTTTTTCCTCAAGAGGTGGACAAATTTGAGCGGCGATTTCACGCCACCTTTGAGCGTACTCCTTAAAGGTTTCCTTGTCCTTTTGCGACATCGATCTGAGTTGATCTCTATCGGGTGCCATGTCCAAATTGTATTTGTATTGTTGGACGAAGGCAGTGCCAAGATCTCTGAAAGTGCTGATCGTGGCGCGGTTTAAACCCATGTACCATTTGAGTGTGGCACCAGTTAAACTATCCTGGAAGTAGTAAATCAGTAGGTCCTGCTTCTCCGTCTGGGCTGACATCCGCCGAGCGTACATCACCAGATGGCTCTGAGGGCAAGAGTTACCCTTGTATTTCTCAAAGTCGGGCACTTGGAACTTGTGCGGGACTTTCACATTGGGGACCAAGCAGAGATCCACGGCGTCCTTTCCAAATAGATCCTAACCGCGAATGGCTTGCAGTTCCTTCTGCATCTCCAGGAACTGTTCCTGGAATTCATCCATTCTATCGAACATAGTTTCCTTCTTACCAGAAGGTGTTGGTGGAATCTGTCCTTCCGGGACAGTGTGCACCACAAGGGGTGGTACCGTGACTACGGCAGTAAATCTCGGCATTTCCCGAAGTTTGTAACCTTCAGGAGTCTTCAGTATGCCCCGGGCATCTTCGCTTTCCCGAAGTTTGTAACCTTCAGGCCCAGTGGCTTCTGTTGTGATTCCCTGATCTTCAGTGATCGGCGGAACATATCCTTCCGGGATATAGTTAACAGGCATGCCCCAAGGATGATCTTTCGGCATTTGATACCTAGGATCATACTTCTCCACGATGGGCGTTGAGGTGATCTCTGAGATCACAGTCCTTTGTAGCTGAGCTTCTGCCATGGCTTGCATGTCGTTACGAAGCTTTCTCATATCTTCTCTCAGAGTGTCGATCTATTCTTTCAACTCTCTGTTTTCTTCCTCAAGATCATCCATCTTTTTCTGACGATTGACCCGAGTATTATACGAATGAGACAGTTTGACTCTAGAATCGAGACACAAACGTGAGATTCGTAAGGAAGAAGAATACGTGATGTGAGAATGATGAATGCAATGACTATATTAATTGTTTTTCTTGGTTTAATCAAAATAAACTTTGACAATTAAATTGCAAATATCAAACGGTGGGGAAACCCCTTTTTATTGAAATTCCAAGGATTACAGAAATGGAAATACGGTAGATTACAAAATGCAGAAACAGAAACCTAAGCTAATGGGTCTCGAGCCCTCTCTGAAAAGAAATCGGGTGCTGATTCTGGGACTTTCCTTTTCTTTGACCGGGGCTCTTAGGCCATTGTCGGGTTGTCATTCCTTTGCCAGGTGAAAGGAGTGAGCAAATTCCTTTGGTCATCTTGGTTCTCTACAGCATGTTGCTCCAAAATTTCAATCAGAGCATCTTTCTCTTTCAGTAATTGCTGTATTTTGATGCACTCTATGTCGAGAGTGCGATACTTGTTCTTCTAAGACCTTCTCTCCCGTTGAACTTTGTTGAGAGTAACCTGAAGCTTTTCAGTTTCCGTCATGAAGTACATGACAGATTCCCTTGGCGGAAGAATTCCGTAACGAGGATAAGGCATCTTTAGCTTGAGAGCTCTAGTTTGTACCCAATGGAGATAAGGCTCCACCGAGACATAGTCCGGTTTTCCCAGAGACCCTCGTCCTTTCTTATAAACATGTTTCCAAGCTTGCACTATTTCCATCTTTAGTGCTCTGTCGTTTTCTCCTTCTTTGAAGAAAAGACCTTCCAGATGAACACCCAGTGGGATGTGTCTCATCGGGTATCCAAATTGACGGCGAACCAATACCGGATGGTAGTTGATTCCTCTTTTAGTTCCTATGAGGGGTACGTTGGGGAAGTTTCCACAATGATCAATGATCCTGATTCCCTCATAAATCCTATTACACCAATCTATATCAGAGTTGGTAAGAGACATGATCTTCTGTGACCAACGTAAGGCACTCTTGCAATCCCAAAAAGCAGCAGACTTGGGCAAGTGAGAGATAAACCATTTGTAAAGCAAAGGTACACAGCATGTGATCTCCCCTCCGCTGTACAAATTTCCCAAGTGTACAGAATGATACGCATCTGCGAGCAAAGTCGGCACAGGATTTCTAATGAGAAAAACCTTAATGGAGTTAATATCGACGAAGTTATTGATGTTGGGAAACAAAAATAACCCGTAGGTGAGCAAGACAAAGATGCTTTCAAAAGAAATTATGTTTCATATACTGGCAAAGTACAGGGCTTTCTTTGTCAAGAACTGGGTTGGCAAATCTTGGATGCCACCCTTAGCGGTCATGTGAGTCCTGACCTCAGACTCGTCCAAATGAATTGCTCTTGCAATGGTCTGATTCTTTGGAATTTCTTCCAGTCCAGAAAATGGAGCTCGATCAGTGATATGTAGATCGATCAAGTGAGAATACTCCTCCAGTGTTGGTGCTAGCTGGTAATCTGGGAATGTGAAACAGTGATAAACCGGATCGTAAAACTGAATGAGCGCGTCCATGATTCCCTCAATCACATGGACTCTTAACAGAGGCAGCAGACCTCCGTGTTTGGCTCTGAAAGCCTCAGGGTTAGTGATTATCCTTGCTAACCTTCTCAAATCCTCTAGTTTTGGAACCTTGAAGGTGTACTTATGAGTTCTCCTTTTACCGAAATCCATCAGTGCAATCCTTTTCTTTGATATTTGCAATCACAGTCTTAGTTTAATTTGAAAAACAGAGAGACTAGAAGAGAAGTTTTTTTAATGTTTTAATGTTTTTTAAATGAATGCATGAATGCAGCACACAAAAACATAGAAAAAACATGGGGTCAAAGGGTCGTTGTCATGAAGTCAAGGCTCTACCCATCCCCAAAGGTTTATACTAGGGTGATTTTTGTACATGTACTCATTATCATCAGCTCCTCCCAGGAAAGTAAAACAACAAGAGGATCGCCAGCGAGTTATAGAGCAATCTTAGAGTAAGTGCCATTCACCGAGAATAGATCACCAGCCTCAAATGAGGGTAGTATCGCGTAACAACTATTTCCGATAGTTTCCGCACTACGAAAGGGTTTGGCTCCTCGGCTTCTTAGACTTAACAACCGGGCCATTGGCTAAGAGAGTGAATGGGTTGCATTGGTCAGCCTCCACTGAGGTTGATGGTCGACCCCGTCGCCATCACTTATCTTAAGTGTATACTCAGTCTTTCCACATACGGCATCACCCGCATTCCCATTAGCCGAAAAATAAACACGTATAGCAATTAGGAAAAGCAGTATATATATTTGTCTTAAACATCCTAGACCTTTGAAGCTAAGGATCCTAAGTTCTTAACAGAAATGGGTTCCCCGGCGGAAGCCCCAATCTGTGGTATCCACAAGAGGTGAAAAAGAAGACCGTGCCTAGATCTATCTTTGATAGGCTCCACGGTGGGCGCCATTTTTTCTGTAGCAAGCGATTTTGGACGCGGTTCTAAAGCGCTGGTCGCTCTCTGCGGTTTGAGCTTTAAACTACAGGTCGATTCATTTTTTATCCTATTGTGAGCTGAATAAGGAAGGGAAATAGATGTCTCCAATTAACCCTGCTTGCATACTGAGTTTAAACAGCGGTCTGTTACGTTACGAATGCTATCAATGTGGGGGGCCTTTGTACTGGTTATTTGTATTTTCGCCAATACTGGATTGTTTATCTAGGCAGAAGTTTTCGGGCGGGGAACAAGGATTAGGATGTTAGGACTGATGTTTATGATTGATGGAGATGTGGGATTTGGGTTTTTTGTTGATTGTGCTCGCTATGATTTTTCTTTCAATCTTATGCCTACGTATTCCCGTTTACCGAAACAGGGAAATCAGAGCGTTCATAGTTCCTCCTATTCTATGGGAGGAAATTGGTTTTTGGTGTCTTGTTTAAAGCCCAAGACGTGAAGCGAAAGGTGATTTGTATCTTGTTCAAAGCCCAAGATGTGAAGCTGAAAAGTCTGACTTTAGAGAGAATTTGTCATCTCTAAAGAGGTTTGTTTGTCACAACTGTTGGGTGACTGGTTTATAAAGGGGGATTACTTTAACCGGGATACGCGGATCCTAGCAATGCCATAATTTCCTTTATAGGGGATTTTAACCTGAAGGAGAAGACTTTAACTCAGTGTAGAGCAATGCTATCTTTCCTTAGGAATTTCTCATGCTAAACGAGGGACAGTGGTGTGGATATAGATGATCCAGAGGCTTGCCGCTTACAGCGATTATATGAAGGGAAAGGAGTTGTTGATGTTTGTGTACTGTGAACGAGGCACAACTTTGATGCTAAAAGGTTATTTGGATCAACCAGTGGTTTTCTTATATAAAGCCTAAGAGGAGGCTAATATGTGTCTCGTACAAAGCCCGAGAGAGAGGCGAAAAGGTTTTTGACCCGACGATGGAGTCTTTTGGTATCTCGTATAAAGCCCGAGATGGAGGCTATTGTTTGTTTGGCTCAATAAGAACCCTTTTGTATCTCGTACAAAGCCCGAGATGGGGGCGAAAGGGGTGTTTGACTCAACGAGGAAGTCTCTGGTATCTCGTACGAAGCCCGAGATGGAGGCTAAAATTGTTAGCTCCGCTGGGGAGAATCATTGTATAAAGCCCAAGAGGAGGCTATGGTAACTGTTTAAGTGACAGGTCCAGCGTACTGATTTGGAAAGAGAAAATCAGTTCTTATATGAGCAACACTGTAATCAAGGATCTAATTTCAAGGATCCGGGTTATTCCTGTTTTTTAAGGAAGCGGGAAATCCAAAGGGTATTGAGACTGTCCGAGTCTGCGGGTTTCCTTCCTATTCAACGAAGGGGTCACTTGAGAATGTCTTTGAGACTCAAGGAAGTTAGACTGTCCGTGTCTAGAGTTTTATCTTTTGTACTATGCTTTGAGAAACAGTAGTAGACTCTATGAAAGGACTGTTCTATGAAGATGACTAAGTTCTGTTCCTATACCTCTAGGAGGTCGTCGGGACAATTTGTACGAAGCCCAAGAGGAGGCTGGAAACTTTTAAGAAGCCGATCGGTCCTTGTACTAAGCCCAAGAGGAGGATATCATTCCCGGAGGAAGAGATCCTTATACGAAGCCTAAGAGGAGGCTATGAATACTTCTAAGAAGCCGTAGGGTCCTTGTACTAAGCCCAAGAGGAGGCTGGGTTGCTTTTAGGAAGCTTGTCGGTCCTTGTACGATGCCCAAGAGGAGGCCGATGCTTTTAAGAAGCCCGTGGGTCCCCAAACCCCGAGAAATTCAAGGCAAGCTATTCACAGGGAATAGATCAAGTCAGGAAAGTTCGAGAATTTGGAAGAAACTCAAAGATGCCATTTCACGGAGAATACATTCATCTTGGGGAGTAGAGTTTCTTGACGATTCCTAATGAGGACAGCCGAAGAGAAGACTGTATCTGGTGATCCTATTGGGGATCTAGTTGTCTATTTCTATGACTAAACGAAACGGTGGCACCTAGTTCTAGACGTAGTTGCCGGGGAAACTCGAAATATCTATACTATTATTACACTGTTGATATGAGTTTATGAAAGAAGACTTACAGTGAAACAGCCCCACAATACAGTTATATGTATATGAAAGCAGTAAATGAAAGCAATAACCACTTACTCGGTTGTAGAGCTTCCATGCTGTTTGGTTAGTTGTTCAACAAAGAAAGATTGAAAACAACAGTATATTCAAAATCAAAGGAGAAAGTGATTTGAAAAAGAAAGATTTGGGACTTACAGCTCAAGGAGAGGCCCAGGGTTTTATCAGTGAGCGCACTGTTGTTTTTGTACAGAGGGACTTATACAAGTGACTGAGGCCCAAAAAGGTTTTCTGTACAAAGGGATGGGTCTTACACTCTTTCAAGAGGCCCAAGTGAGTTTTAGGAAAAGAGTGGGGCTTATAACACGAGGGTAGGCCCAGTTGACTTTTCTTTTGAAATGGCGATCGCGCCGAGATTTTCTTTTAACGCAGAGGGACTTATACAATAAGTGAGGCCCAAAAATATTTTGGTTAAAAGGGGGTTGGGTCTTACACTCTATTAGAGGCCCAAAAGTATTTTGAATGGGTCTTATAGCTCGAGGAGAGGCCCAGGTTATTTTGAAAAGGCGACGGTCGCGCCGTTCGTTTTTGACGATGTCGGGACTTATACAATACACTGAGGCCCAAAAATGATTTGGTCAAAAAAAAGGATTGGGTCTTACACTCTATTAGAGGCCCATTTGTGTTTGAAAAAAGTTTGATGAGGGTTGAATTGATTCAAAACCCTAATTTGTTTTCAAAATGTATTTTTAATTGAATAAAAATTCAATTAAAAGGATCAATGTTTGTTAAATATGTGAAAACAAATTATGATCTTGGATCAATGTTCCAAAAAATCACGTTTCTTCCTACAAAATGATTGAAATCAAATTAGGGTTAGAAAACAAAGGGAGAAAAAATATTTTACATGCTAAAAACACATAAAACATTAATTCTTTGCAAAAATATCAAATATATGAAATAAATAATATTTTTGGGATTTTTTGGTAAAATCAAATATTTAAACATTTTTGTGAATTATTGCAAAAAGAACCAATCAAAAATGATAAAAATTGAAGGAGTTATTAATTTTTCAAATCATTAAAAATAATAATATGAAAAATAACAAAAAAAAAAAGTGATAAAAAGAAGTCTGGGACGAGGGGAATCGAACCCCAGACCTCTCGCTTGCCAATACTCACAAAATCAGCTGATGAACCGCTGGGGCGCAATGCCAATTCATTAATAACATGGCAAGTGAAAAATATATATCAAACTTAGTTGGAAAACCTGAAGAATGGCGCCATGGCCATCTTCTTCCTCGAGCTCGTGCGTGAAGCACCATATCTCACTCATCTCTCAACCATTGGACATGATTCAAACACCAAACCCGTGCATTTTTTCACAAGGAATAAGATGGCAATACTCAATTTTATTCATTTTCAGTGTGGAGTAAAATAATTATGATGAACACAGATGAACCCTAATTTGCAAAAGAAATCGTGCAGGCATGGTTATAAGGTCTATGATCCAATTTCTTGAGGCAAAACAATCAACACATGATGGCAATCAAATGGCAAAAATATCATGCGAGGAAATATGCATGGATCATGGAGTTTGAGTTTGAAGCTCACCTTGATGCAAGCTGAAATGGAACTTTGCCTAGATGGTGTTCCAGTCGTGAATTGGTGATCCCTACAGCTTCAATGGATGTTATGGAGTGTGTTGCAAGCTTTGGAACACTTTAAAATTCTTTGGATCAAGTTGGAGACCTCCACCTGCAAAATTGAAGCATAATGGCTTGGTTGAAGAGTGATTTTGAGCCTGGGGTGTTACAGTTGGTGTTTAAGTGTTTGGACACCTCAAATACATCATATGTGATGTGTTTGAGCAATTGGAATGGATTGATTGTGGCTGCAACTCAAACCCCGATAGTGGTTACTCAAAAATAAGAAAACTTGAGGTTTAAGAAAGAATGAGAGAAAGCAGTGCTGTAACTGGCTTTGGTGTGAGTTGAATGATCCATTGGGACCTCTATTTATAGGTGATCAACTTTTGTTTTGGAGGAATAGTGAATGGCTGCTGGATCAGATCACATTTGCATGGATTGGCTTGGAGGATTTCTTCTCAAGCAAGGCAAGCTAGCCATTCCCAAGAGCAGGGCTATGCCTTGACCAAAACCACATTCCTCAGATGTTTTTAATGTTGTTTAATCAGAGAAATTGACTGAGTAGGGTAGCTACCTTGACAATGCACTATTCCACATTAATGCACTTTGAATTCAAGGCAAAATGTGCCAAAGTGGATGAACTTCAAGTTGGAAGATTCCTTGGCCTTTTGACTCAGACTTATCAGTTGGATCAGTTGCATTGTGATTGGTTTGAACACAGGTGGCATAGTGATCCTTAGTCTTTGGCTCAAAATCGTGTGTGGCAAGCAAACATGCAAACTGATTTTTTCCAAATCAGCTTGTAGCAGCATGACTTTGGGCATGGATTTCTCATGGCTTAAGTTGAATCAATTCATTCTGTTGAGCTCTTTGAATTCTTAGTAACATATGCAACAACATTGATGTTTAACTTTGGACTTGATTCAGCTTGCATCTATGTGAAAAGATCTTACAAGCTTTGGTGTTTCAGCAAAATCTGTCTTGGACAGAATTTTTCTAAGTGTTGGAAAATGGTATATTTTCATGTTTTCAGCCACTTTGGCTCACTCATAGCTCAAAATCCATAATGAATTGGAGTTAGGCCTAGTTGAAGTTTTTGTAGAGGGTAATGAGACCTACAAATCAAGCTTTGGATGGAAAAAAATGGCCTTGTGGTTTAGGAGTTATGGTCCTTCAAAGTTGGTACCTTTGTCACTTTATTTTTAACTTAGAAAATTTTCTATGTTTTTATGGTTACCCCATTTACAAGTTATCCAACTTTTCTTGAATTTTCTTGATGAATGATGATTCAAATCATACATAAACATCATTTTAGGGTTAAAAATCCATTTTGGTGAAAAATCTCAAAAAGTCAAAGTTGACTTTTGTGCACAGTTGACTTTTTATCAGATGAATTCCAAATTGTGCAATTCTTCAGGAAATCATGTCCTTGACCTAAATCAAACTTGATGGACATGTTCCATGGGTGTCATAGGGTATATTGATGTATGTTCTAGGGTTTGGGAGCATGTCCTGGTCAAAAGTCAAAGTTACAGTTTGACTTTTCCCTTAAAACCCTAATTGTGGTGCAGATGAAATTGAGACTTGTTGCTCAAGCTTCTTGGATTAATCCATTGTTCCAAATGGATCAATATAGTTCATTAGAGACCCTCAACCCCTCTCTTGAGGTCTTGGTTCATGATTTGTCCCAAAAGTCAACTTAGGGGTGAATTAGGTCAAGAAACCCTAATTCCTGATTTTTGATGTATGCATCCCCTGAGGCAAAATTGACTTGATGAATGGGTCCATGAGGTTCCATGGAGTATATTAGGTTGTGTTTTGGATCATTGGCTTGTGCCCAGATGAAAAATTTCCATCTGGATGCCCTGGTCGACCAAAACCCTAATTTGGTGACACTGTCGGTCTTGAGACTTAATCCACTTGAAAGGGAGCATCCTTGTGCTTAATCCTTAAAGTGGGGGTCCTTTTTTATCCTTTGTGAATGTTTGAGAGGTTAGACAAGTTGAAGATCATGTCATTTCTTGATTGATCCTTTGCCTAAGCACTCAGAGAGGGCTTGAAACCCTAATTTTGATTGTAGTGGATGCTCACCCATCTTTGGGGAGACTGACAAGGTATGATAGTTCATCCATATTGTGATGATGATTTGCACAATGATGGGAAATCTTAGTGGTCAAAATTTGGGGTATGACACCATGGACTTTGGAGGCTTGGCTCAGTGATTGTCCCCTTTAGATTCAATCCTCTGAGGTGTCCAAGTGGATAGGAGCACTTGAATTTGGCTGATTTTGGCAAATCGAGCAAAATTGCAAATTCTGCCTTGCCTTTGACAGATTTCAGCAAGGCAACTTTCCAATGTCATATCTCATGACTCAAATGGAATTTGGCAATGTTCTTGGCCATTTTGAAAAGCCCTTACATGATATAACAACTGTTTAAACATGTTTGGTTTTGATCTCTTTTGAATCCAAGTGAAAAATCCCCCTACATTTGGCAAAAAGTAAGGCAAAATCTGACTTAGTGAAATTTTCACTAAGTGTTGGAACATAGTGACTTTTCTTGATTTTGATCACTCCATAACTCAAAATCCATGAGGAATTGGACTTAGGTCTAGTTGAAGTTTTTGTAGAGGGTAATGAGGGCTACAAATCCATTTTTGGATGAGAAAAAATGGCCTTGTGGTTTAGGAGTTATGGTCCTCCAAAGTTGGTACCCTTGCCACTTTATTTTTTAACTTAGAAAATTTTCTAAGTTTTTATGGTTACCCCTTTTACAAGTTATCCCATTTTTCTTGATTTTTCTTGATGAATGATGATTCAAATCATACATTAACATCATTTTAGGGTTAAAAAATCATTTTGGTGAAAAATCTCAAAAAGTCAAAGTTGACTTTTGTGCACAGTTGACTTTTTATCAGATGAATTCCAAACTGTGCAATTCTTCAGGAAATCATGTCCTTGACCTAAATCAAACTTGATGGACATGTTCCATGGGTGTCATAGGGTATATTGAGGCATATCCTAGGGTTTGGGAGCATGTCCTGGTCAAAAGTTAAAGTTACAGTTGACTTTCCTCGCGAAACCCTAATTGTGGTGCAGATGAAATTGAGACTTGTTGCTCATGCTTCTTGGATTAATCCATTGTTCCAAATGGATCAATGTAGTATATTAGAGACCCTCAAACCCTCTCTTGAGGTCTTGGATCTTGATTTGCCCTAAAAGTCAACTTAGGGGTGAATTAGGTCAGAAACCCTAATTCCTGATTTTTGATGAATGCATCCCTTGAGGCAAAATTGACTTGATGAATGGGTCCATGAGGTTCCATGGAGTACATTAGGTTGTGTTTTTGATCTTTGCTTGTGTCCAGATGAAATTTTTCATCCGGAGGCCCTGGTCGACCAAAACCCTAATTTGGTGATACCGGCGATATTGAGACTTGATCCACCTAGAAGGGAGCAACCTTGTGCCTAATCCTTGAAGTGGGAGTCCTTTTGATCCATTGTGGATGTTTGAGAGGTTAGGAAAGTTGAAGATCATGTCATTCCTTGATGGATCCTTTGTCTAAGCACTTAGAGAGGGCTTGAAACCCTAATTTTGATTGTAGTGGATGCTCACCCATCTTTGGGGAGACTGACAAGGTATGATGGTTCCTCCATATTGTGATGATGATTTGCACAATGATGGGAAATCTTAGTGGTCAAAATTTGGGGTATGACAGATGCCCCTATTTAATCTTCTTGGACACGAAGGCTTGAATGACGAAAGTGTTCGGGCGTTCGAGGTGCAAGAGGATTAAATATCGGAATACCCAAAATTTTGATGGTGGTTATGAATGGTAGCTTATGCATTCATCTTCTTTTGCTAAGCAATGATGCTTAGAAAAGGTAAACTTCCCCTCGATCCTGGCTTCCCGCCAGGGAATTGGTCTTAGTTTCCGATTTAAACTTCCCCTCGATCCTGGTTTCCTACCAAGGATCTGGTCTCGGTTTCTGATATAAACTTCCCCTCGATCCTGGTTTCCTACCAAGGATCTGGTCTCGGTTTCTGATATAAACTTCCCCTCGATCCTGGTTTCCTACCAAGGAACTGGTCTCAGTTTCTTTTGTCAATAAACTTTCTTGACAAGGAACGCTATTCGTAGCGGTTTTCCTCAAACTTCTCGCCGAATTTTCCTGGGGAGATGCCATTTGATGGGAAAAATTTTGATGTCAGACTTGCTGGGGAACCCATCTGTCTGAATTATAGAGGTGTACAAACTTCTCTGGTGGAGATGCCATTTGTTTCTACTGGGGAAAACGAGTCTCTTGAGAGACTGCTTCTGCTTGGGTATTTACATCATACTTTTCTCGAGATCTTCTCAGAGAAACTCCATATGATGTGATCCAATTTTGAGGTGTCGATGACCTTTTCATCAGCGGATTAATTTCTGGAGAAAAACTGATGTAGTACCAGATCTCTGCTAAAGAGGTTTGCTCTGGGGATTTTCATTAATTCGGGAAACCGAAAATATCATCTTCAATGGCGAAGAGTGACATTGGTTGAAGGTTCTCTAGTTTTTCAGAGGTTCAAGTTATCAAAGTGGTCAAGGGCCAACTCTGATCCAGAAATAAACTGGAGGAGAGAGATAGTTCTGACACGACATTTCCTGACGAGGAAAGAACTCGACAACTCAATTGAGAGAACTTTTATCACTAGGGGACAAGACCGACTGGAGTGATAGTGGTGCAATATGAATGCGAATGCAAATCAATAATACATGATGTATGTATGTGTATGCTGACAAAACTGATGCGACATACAAACTAACGGATGAATGCGACTGGATACTCGGTCTCAGCTGGGGACGAAGAAGTACCGCTGGTTCAAGATAGCAATTCTACCTTGCTTAGGAGAGATAGTCCCTGTGGGGAAAACCGTTGGTCGGGCTTAGGAGGTAAGAACTCTGCTGGGGCGTGTTGGATGAAACAAGGTCTCTGACACAGTTGATCCTTCGTTCAGACGTACTGGTTTAGAAGGAGCACTTTGATTCTGCACTTTGAAGCTCGCTTATTTCTGGAGAAGCGATCGACGTTCTTTCGATGTTCAACAGTCAAAAGAAATTGCCATCTTTATTTTAAAAGCAGAAAACATTTAACAAGTAAATTCGTTTTTGTTTTACTTCAAGAATCGTTAATCATACTAAAATGTCATTCTGTAAAGCTAAAACAAATAAGAATTGTAAACAAAAGCACAAGGGCTCAAATTTTATTGATAGGATGGAAATCAGCCAAACGCGTGATTCCATGGAGTATATACAAAGTTAGAAAATGGTAATTCACAGGGAAAAGGGCTACATTGAAACATAACGACCACTATCCTTCTACCAACTTTGAATTTGGGGCATCCTGAGCTTCTGTCGAAGATGACCTTGACTGTAGTTTTCTGATGGATGGCATGACTGCTGAGGAGTTGAACTAATCAGATGTAGTTACTTGCCATTATCCCTAACTTTTTCCTGGATTGTTCTTTGAGATTTCCAATCCATCGGGATTATTTTTTTATTATGTCTCTAATTTTTCCCTGGACCGCCCTTTCGGGTTTTCAATCCACCGAGACGTCTTTTTTAGGCGAAGTATTTCTTGACTACATCAACATTTGTGGGGTAGGCAAACTCCTCTCCGTCCATGGTTGCAAGTCTCAAGGCACCGCCTGAGCTTTCTTGACCACATAAGGGCCGTCATAATTCGGAGCCCATTTTCCCCGGGAATCAGTGAGAAATGATTGTATCTTTTTGAGCACAAGGTCTCCTTTTTTGAAAACACGAGGTCGGACCTTTTTGTCGAACGCCCTCTTCATTCTCTGTTGATACAACTGACCGTGGCATAGTGCCGTGATTCTCTTTTCTTCAATCAGATTCAGTTCGTCGTGTCGGCTTTGACACCATTCAGCTTCGGTGAGCTTAGCTTCCATCAATACTCGGATTGATGGGATCTCTACTTCTATGGGGAGCACTGCTTCCATGCCATATACTAGAGAGAAAGGGGTAGCCCCTGTTGAAGTGTGGACAGATGTCCGATAACCGTGAAGAGCAAAGGGTAGCATCTCGTGCCAATCTTTGTAGGTTACAACCATCTTCTGAACAATCCTCTTGATGTTCTTATTGGCCGCTTCTACCGCTCTGTTCATATTGGGTCGGTAGGGAGATAAGTTATGGTGTTCGATCATAAACTCTGCGCATAACTCTTTCATCATCTTGTTGTTCAAGTTAGATCCATTATCAGTAATGATCTCGCTCGGAACACCATAACGGCAGATGATATTGGTTTTGATAAATCGGACCACCACTTGTCGGGTTACATTAGTGTATGACGCTGCTTCGACCCACTTGGTGAAGTAGTCAATGGCTACCAGGATGGACCGATGTCTGTTTGAAGCCTTGGGCTCAATCATGCCAATCATGTCGATTCCCCATATGGAAAATGGCCATGGGGAAGAGAGAACTTTGAGATGTGATGGCGGTACCTGAATTTTGTCGGAGTATATCTGACACTTGTGACACCTCCTCATGAACTTGTAGCAGTCAGATTCTATGGTCAACCAATAGTACCCTGCTCTTAGAATTTTTCTCGCCATTGTGTGTCCGTTGGCATGAGTGCTAAAGGATCCTTCATGAATTTCTTTCATCAGCATTTCTGCTTCTGGTCTGTCTATGCATCGGAGCAAGACCATGTCAAAATTTCTCTTATAGAGAGTGTCACCGCTCAGGAAGAAGTTCCCAGCCAATCTTCTGAGGGTCTTTCTATCTTTCCTGGATGCCCCAGGTGGGTACTATTATTTCTGAAGGAAGCATTTGATATCGTGATACCAAGGTTTGTCGTCTATGACTGCTTCGATCGCGAAGACGTAGGCAGGCCGTTCAAGGCGCATGATGTCAATCTTAGGTATGTCATTCCATTGACCTACGCTAATCATGGAAGAGAGAGTGGCTAAGGCATCAGCCATGTGATTCTCTTCACGAGGGATGTGATGAAACTCAACTCTGTTAAAGAAGGGTAACAACCTTCTTGCATAGTCTTTGTAAGGAATCAATCCTGATTGGTATGTGTTCCAATCTCCTTTTATCTGATTAATAACCAAGGCTGAGTCGCCGTATACGTCCAAGTTTTTGATCCTTAAATCAATTGCTTCTTCGAGACCCATGATACAAGCTTTGTATTCGGCCTCGTTGTTCGTACATTTGAACGTAACTCTGGAAGTGAAAGGAATGTGGGTACCCTGAGGGGTAATAATGATTGCCCCAATTCCATTTCCATAATGATTAACTGCTCCGTCAAAGATAAGTCCCCATTGGGAACCTGGTTCTGGCCCTTCACCGGGTAACGGTTCATCGCAATCTTTCATTTTTAGATACATGACATCTTCGTCTGGGAAGTCAAACCCGATTGATTCTTGATCGTCAATCGGTTGATGAGCCAAATGATCGGCTAAAATACTTCCCTTAACGGCTTTTTGAGCGTGGTACTCTATGTCATATTCTGATAACAACATTTGCCAACGGGCAATCCTTCCCGTGAGAGCAGGTTTTTCAAATACGTACTTGATTGGATCCATTTTGGAGACCAACCAAGTAGTATGACGAATCATGTACTGGCGAAGACGTTTGGCTGCCCAAGCCAAAGCACAACAAGTTTCTCGAGCATCGTGTACCGAGTCTCACAGTCGGTGAATTTCTTGCTTAGATAGTAAATGGCAGACTCTTTCCGTTTGGTTTCGTCCTGTTGGCTAAGTACACATCCCATTGAGTCCTCTAGGACTGTGAGGTAGATGATCAGTGGTCTTCCTTCCACTGGAGGTGATAGAATCGGAGGATTCAACATATATTCCTTAATACTGTCGAAGGCGGTTTGGCAATCTTCTGACCAAACGCAATCCTGGTTCTTTTTAAGTAACTTGAAGATCGGCGCGCATGTCGCGGTCATGAGGAATATGAATCTGGAGATGTAGTTCAAACGTCCCAGGAATCCTCTGACTTGTTTTTCAGTTTTCGGCGAAGGCATTTCTTGAATGACCTTGGCCTTGTCAGGATCAACCTCAATTCCTTTCTGGCTGACGATGAACCCTAGTAGTTTCCCTAAACGGACACCAAAGGTGCACTTGTTGGGATTCAAGCGGAGCTTGAATTTTCTTAGACGTTCGAACAATTTTGACAGATGTTCAACGTGCTCACTCTCTATTTTTGATTTTGCAATCATATCGTCGACATATACCTCGATTTCCTTGTGTATCATGTCATGAAACAGAGTAGTCATGGCCCTTTGATAGGTTGCCCCGACATTCTTCAAACCGAACGGCATTACCTTGTAACAAAAGGTACCCCATGGGGTAATGAATGAAGTTTTCTCCATGTCTTTCGGCGTCATTTTGATCTGGTTATAGCCCGAGAATCCATCCATGAAGGAGAAAACTTTGAACTTTGTTGTACTGTCTACCAGCATGTCAATGTGTGGTAAAGGAAAGTCGTCCTTTGGACTTGCCTTGTTCAGATCCCTGTAATCAACACACATTCTGACCTTTCCGTCCTTTTTGGGAACGGGTATGATGTTGGCTAACCATTGAGGATATTCTGACGTGGCGAGGAAACCCGCGTCAATCTGTTTCTGTACCTCCTCTTTGATTTTGATGGCCATGTCCGGGTGAGTGCGTCTCAACCTCTGCTTTACTGGCGGACATTCCGATCTTAACGGTAAGTGATGTTCCACGATGCTGGTATCCAACCCTGGCATATCCTGATAGGACCAAGCGAATACATCGGGGAATTCTTTGAGAAGCTTTATCAAACCCTCTCTGGCAGTTGGACTGAGCAGTGCCCCAATCCTGATTTCTTTTCTCTCTTGCTCTGAACCCAAGTTTACCGTTTCCAACGGTTCTTTGTGAGGTTCAATGGACCTTTCCTCTTGTCTGAGTAGTCGGGAGATCTCTTCTGGAATTTCGTTGTCATTTTTTCCTTCAGCCTCGAATACCGGGAACTCAAAGTTGGGAGAAGGCATCGGATCGTATGTTTCAACGGGGTTTAAAACAAGCAATATGCATGACTTGATGATTCGTGTTTAGAAGAGATAGAGAAAATGCAAGTGTGTGCAGTGTTTTATTTTACTGCTTGTTTTTATTATTGAATTGTTTTTTAGGATTACCATTTTCTGAAAAAGCAAAAAGAGAAAACAACAATTAATGCGGAAATTACAAAACGACGTTATTTTATTAATGAACAAGTCGAATCTTGAAACTACAGCCCTATAAAACAAAACTCTGTCGCTTCGGACAAAGCGAAGAGGGAAATTTACAGAAAGCGAGCCCTATCAAAACATTCGTTCCACCTGGGCAAGGTGAAAGGTTAAAGATGGAAATTACTTTGACTGATGAACGATCTTCGGAACCTCGACGGCAACCCATTGGCGGCGAACTCCTAGATGAATCATAAAGTCTGGCACCTTCCTTGATTTGTATTCAGAAATGACGTTGATTTCTGGTGGAGTAGGATCATTGGAATCTGTCTCCCAGGCAGAGTTGTTGTAGGAGAATTCCTCCGTTGTATTTTGCATAGAATTTGTGCTCTCAGCTGTATCCCCCCATCCAGTTGGCTGGATGTCTTCGAGCCTGATACGAGAGCTTTCAGGAGCGGTATACTTAACCATATAGTCGTACTTTCCACTTAGTTGTCCCAAGGTGTCCCACACTTCTTTCGAACTGGAGGAGTCATCCCTCTCGATGACATTGACATCAGGAAAAGCATAGTTGATGAATTCAAGTCCTGCAAACGTTGCGAATTCATCTTCATGTTGAGCAGTTTCAGGATGACCCGAGTGTTGATCCCATGACATGGTGGGGACACAGGTATTCTGTTCAATGAGACTCAGCTGATTTTCATTATCCGGCTGACTTTCTTGCCCCAAATCTCCTGGATAAGGTTGCCACATTGGCAGACCATCCATTGGGCCATAGTAATTGTAGTCAAAGTTGTCTTTCATCGGAGTGTCTTCCTCTAATGAATTTGGCGGAGCACGGCATCCTTCCGGATAACAATCCCCGCAGATCATTTCGACATCTGATCTTGGTATAAGTCTCGGACTTTCTGTAGGAAAGCAAAAAGGCATAGGCACCTCTTCCTGAGACATATAACCGTCCTCATTAAGATAGGACTTCCATTCTTCATCTCTGTCAGAGGGATCTTCCTCATTGATAATATGGACTACTTGAGACATTGGGTGAAGGAAACCTCCACTGTGGAAGAAGTTTTAGAGGGGATGAAGACTTTCATCGTTGGCAGCTGTCTGGGTACAGGTTGCAGAAAAACCAAGACCCTTCTTCGTTTTATTGTCAGTGGGAATGACAAGCTATCCCCGTCCTGTCGTATCGGTACTCTCGACCGCTTTGATAGTATCGTTGTATGAAGAAATCGAAGTTCCTTCTTTGAACTGATTATTCTTGCTCACCGACAGTGCTTGGAACTGAGTTCCAATAACCTCCTCGGGTTCTACACCAGTAGATGATGATAAGTTGCTTACGAGCAAGGCCTGTTCTCCACAGACTGTGACAAGTTGATCGTTCTGAATGAACTTTAGCTTTTGGTGGAGGGTTGAAGTAACCGCTCCAGCCTGATGTATCCAAGGTCTTCCTAATAAACAACTGTACGTTGCCCGGATGTCCATGACCTGGAAAGTGACTTGGAAAGTGTGAGGACCAATAGTTATGGGAAGATCA
The DNA here is from genome assembly GCA_022829125.1 of Lathyrus tuberosus. Taxonomy (NCBI): domain Eukaryota; kingdom Viridiplantae; phylum Streptophyta; class Magnoliopsida; order Fabales; family Fabaceae; genus Lathyrus; species Lathyrus tuberosus. Next base: position 9,010,233 of record JALAZF010000193.1, read on the forward strand.
ACTTCGCCGATAACCGTTTTTCTGGATCTGTCGAACGCTTTGACGACAACCTCACTGATTCTCATCGGAGGGCCTTTGACTGATAATTGCATCAAAGTGGACTTCAGCATAATATTCAGGGCTGACCCTGTGTCTACCAGTACGCTGGCTAAAGCATCGTCCTGGCAGTTAACTGTAATGTTGAGTGCCATGTTATGACGGCGACCCTCTTCGGGAAACTCCTCATCACTAAATCCCAAATTGTTGCAAGAAGTGATGTTAGAGACAATACTATCGAACTGTCTGATTGTTACATCCTGTTCCACAAAGGCTTGCTCCAAGACTTTCTGTAGAGCCTCTCTGTGGGCTTCTGAACTGAGTAACAGTGATAATACCGAGATATTTGAAGGAGTTTGTAACAACTGATCAACAATGTTATATTCACTCCTTTGGATGAGCTTCAGCATCTCATCATTATTTTTCGAAAGGTCGGGATTACTGGATTGAGCGACTGGTGGATCAGGAGCTTCTGTCTGAAGTTCCTTTTCCTTGTTAGGTTCTCCAACCCCTCGGTTGAAGATTCTACCGCTCCGTGTTACACGACTGATGTCTGTAATATTCACGACGGAGGGTAATGGAATTTCCTTTCCATTTTCAATTGTTGTTGCACCATATTTGTAAGGGATAGCCTTAGTTAATTCATACGCTAGTGGTCCCGGCAGATAGATGACTATGGGAACCTTCTGATTTTTCTGACCATCATAAGTAATCTCGATCCGTTCCCGGTTGGAAACTTTAGATTTGTCAAGTAGAGGGATAATGGGAAAAACATCCCTGGTCCTGTGATGGCCAGAGATTGTGAAAACATCCTCGACTTGATTGGCAAGGTAGTTCGGCGTCCAGTTGATGGGTCCAGAACCCGGATATGGACGAATTTCTCCACGATCGACCTGACCCTGAAGAGCTGCTCTCACAAGGTAACACCCTTGGTTACTTTCCGAACAGACACTACAACTATCATAGTTGTGTAGTGGCACCTGGCCACACCCACTTTGAATACAATGTAACCTCACTAGGTTAGCTTCCACAGATCGGACATCCTGACTCTGACGCCGAGTGGGGTTTCTATTACTGATACTAATCTGCTGAGTATCTTCATCCATATAAATTGGCATCCACCAATGATTTAACAAGTGCTGAAGTGCCTCCTGGACAAGGGTACAACCTCGATCGTTTTCACAACCCGCTTCACAGCTTTGATAGTCATGTGATATTAAGAATCCGAGTCGGACCTGCTCAGCATGTAACTCTACCAGGTTGGTATTCATCACTCGAATGTCGAAGATCTGAACCATGTTGATTTGATAGGAGTTCCTATCATGGTAGTCTTGGATCCATCCAAGATTCATCTGACGCTGGAGGGCCTCTTGTATGAAAGAGCATCCCTGTTTGTTTACTGAGCAAATCAGACAGGAACTGTAATCGTGTCGTGGCAGATTATGATACTGGCTTGGCCTTGAGGGCATCGCCACCAAGCTGACATTCATTGCACGGATGTCGTGGTTTTGAATGATGTTTGAATTCGTGTAAACCATGTTGACTCCACGAACTCGGTGCTCTCAGATCCATCCGAGATCCATCTGTTCCTGTAGAGCTGCTTGCACCACAGAACATCCTTGGTTATTTTTAGAGCAGATATCACACTGGTGATAATTATGAGGTGGCACATGGCCATATCCACTTTGTCTACAATGCATCTTGACTAGATTGGTCTTCAACAAGAGTACATCGTGAATTTGATAGACATCGTTAGTCTCTCCTTCTATCAAATTGACTGCAGCCTTCTCATGTTGAGGCAACGGGTTCGTGAGAACATTAGGATTCGTATCCTTGAAAGATAAGACCCCGCTCCTAACAAGCTTTTGTACGTCGGACTTGAAATTGAGACAAGTCTCTATGTTATGCCCTGAACCTCCTTGATGATAAGGGCATGTTTGATCCACCTTAAACCAAAAAGGCAGGTTTTCCAGTACTGTAAGAGGAGATTTAGTCTGAATGTGCCCCTTAGCCAGTAGTAATGGAAACAGTTCTGCGTACGTCACGGGTATAGGATCAAATCCTGGTGGTCGTGTTGTACGGTTGTTGTTGTATGGAGGATAAGCCTGCTGAAGAGACTGTTGTGTCCTTTGCTGGTCAGGTTGGCTCTGCGCAACCTGAGGTTGATATGTAGGAATAAACGCAGGGTTGATAGCAGGAGTCACAGCTGCTACCGGTTGATAACGTCGTCTTTGCTTTCCGAGAGAGATATTCCCAATATCTTGCTCTTTTTTCTTAGGGAGAGCACTACCATATTTTTTAGTACGGCTCGTCGATCCAGTGTCTTTTACCAAACGTCCTTCTCGGACGGCTTCCTCAAGACGTACACCCATGCCCACCATCTCGGTGAAATCACTGGGTGCACTGGCAACCATTCGATCATAGTAAAATGAGCTTAAGGTCTTTAAGAAGATCTTTGTCATCTCTTTTTCCTCCAGAGGTGGACAAATTTTAGAGGCAATTTCACGCCACCTTTGAGCATACTCCTTAAAGGTTTCCTTGTCCTTTTGCGACATTGATCTGAGTTGATCTCTGTCAGGTGCCATGTCCAAATTGTATTTGTATTGTTGGACGAAGGCGGTGCCAAGATCTCTGAATGTGCTGATCGTGGCACGGTTTAAACCCATGTACCATTTTAATACGACGCCGGTTAAACTATCCTGAAAGTAGTGAATCAGTAGGTCCTGATTCTCCGTCTGAGCTGACATCCGCCGAGCGTACATCACCAGATGGCTTTGAGGACAAGAGTTACCCTTGTACTTTTCAAAGTCGGGCACTTGGAATTTGTGCGGGACTTTCACATTTGGGACTAAGCAGAGATCTACGACGTCTTTTCCAAATAGATCCTGACCGCGAATGGCTTGCAGTTCCTTCTGAATTTCCAGGAACTGTTCTTGGAATTCCTCCATTCTATCAAACATAGTTTCCTTCTTACCAGAAGGTGTCTGTGGAATCTGTCCTTCCGGGATAGTGTGCACCACAGGGGGTGGGACCGTGACTACGGCAGTGAGTCTTGGCATTTCCCAAAGTTTGTAACCTTCAGGAGTCTTCAGTATGCCCATGGCATCTTCGCTTTCCTGAAGTTTGTAACCTTCAGGCCCAGCGGCTTCTGTTGTGATTCCCTGATCTTCAGTGATCGGCGGAACATATCCTTCTGGGATATAGTTAACAGGCATGCCCCAAGGACGATCTTTCAGTATCTGATACCTAGGATCATACTTTTCCACTACGGGCATTGAGGTGATCTCTGAGATCACAGTTCTTTGTAGCTGAGCTTCTGCCATGGCTTGCATGTCGTTACGAAGCTTTCTCATGTCCTCTCTCAGAGCGTCGATCTCTTCTTTCAACTCTCTGTTTTCTTCCTCAAGATCATCCATCTTTTTCTGACGATTGGCCCGAGTATTATACGATTGAGACAATTTGACTCTAGAACCGAGACACAAATGTGAGATTCGTAGGTAAGAAGAATACGTGATGTGAGAATGATTAATGCAATGATTATATTAATTGTTTTTTGGTTTAATCAAAATAAACTTCGACAATTAGATTGAAAATATCAAACAGTGGGGAAACCCCTTTTTATTGAATTCAAAGGATTACAGAAATGGAAATACAGTAGATTACAAGGTGCAGAAACAGAAACCTAAACTAATGGGTCCCGAGTCCTCTCTGAAGAGAAATCAGGTGCTGATTCTGGTATCTTCCTTTTCTTTGACCGGGGCTCTTGGGCCGTTGTCGGGTTGTCATTCCTTTTCTAGGTGAAAGGAGCGAGCAAATTCCTTTGGTCATCTTGATTATCCACAGCATGTTGCTCCAAAATCTCAATCAGAGCGTCTTTCTCTTTCAGTAATTTATGTATTTTGATGCACTCTACGTCGAGGGTGCGGTACTTGTTCTTCCAAGACCTTCTCTCCTTTTGAACTTTGTTGAGAGTAACCTGAAGCTTTTCAGTTTCTGTCATGAAGTACATGACTGATTCCCTCAGCAGAAGAATTCCGTAACGAGGATAAGGCATCTTTAGCTTGAGAGCTCTAGTTTGTACCCAATGGAGATAAGGCTCCACTGAGACACAGTCTGGTTTTCCTAGAGACTCCTGTCCATTCTTATGAACGTGCTTCCAAGCGTGCACTATTTCCGTCTTCAGTGCTCTGTCGTTTTCTCCTTCTTTGAAAAGAAAAGACCTTCCAGATGAACACCCCGTGGGACGTGTCTCACCGGGTATCCAAATTGACGAAGAACCAATACTGGATGGTAGTTGATTCCTCCTTTAGTTCCTATGAGGGGTACGTTGGGGAAGTTTCCACAACGGTCAATGATCCTGATTCCCTCATAAATCCTATTACACCAATCTATATCAGAGTTGGTAAGAGACATGATCTTCTGCGACCAACGTAAGGCACTCTTGCAATCCCAAAAAGAAGCAGACTTGGGCAAGTGAGATATAAACCATTTGTAAAGCAGAGGTACACAGCACGTGATCTCCCCTCCGCTGTACAAATTTTCCAAGTGTACAGAATGATACGCATCTGCGAGCAAAGTCGGCACAGGATTTCCAATGAGAAAAACCTTAATGGAGTTAATATCTACAAAGTTATTGATGTTGGGAAACAAAAATAACCCGTAGGTGAGCAAGACAAAGATGCTTTCAAAAGCAGTGATGTTTCCTATACTGGCGAAATATAGGGCCTTCTTCGTCAAGAACTGGGCTGGCAAACCTTGGATGCCACCCTTGGTAGTTAGGTGAGTCCTGACCTCAGACTCGTCCATATGAATTGCTCTCGCAATGGTCTGATTCTTTGGAATTTCTTCCAGTCCAGAAAATTGAGCCTGATCTGTAATGTGTAGATCAGTCAAATGAGAATACTCCTCCAGCGTTGGTGCGAGCTGGTAATCCGGGAATGTGAAACAGTGATAAACTGGATCGTAAAACTGAATGAGCGCATCCATGATTCCCTCAATCACATGGACTCTTAACAGTGGTAGCAAACCTCCGTGCTTGGCTCTGAAAGCCTCAGGGTTAGTGATCATCCTCGCTAACCTTCTCAAATCCTCTAGTTTTGGAACCTTGAAGGTATACTGGTGAGTTATCCTTCTACCGAAATCCATTAGTGCAATCCTCTTCTCTGATATTTGCAATCACAGTCTTAGTTTAATTTGAAAAACAGAGAGACTCGAAGAGAAGTTTTTTGAATGTTTTAATGTTTTTTTTAGATGAATGCATGAATGCAGCACACAAAAACATAGAAAAAACATGGGGTCAAAGGGTCGTTGTTATGAAGTCAAGGCTCTATCCATCCCCAAAGGTTTATACTAGGGTGATTTTTGTACCTGTACTCATTATCATCAGCTCCTCCCAGGAAAGCAAAACAACAAGCGGATCGCCAGCGAGTTATAGAGCAATCTTAGAGTAAGTGCCATTCACCGAGAATAGATCACCAACCTCAAATGTCGCGTAACAACTATTTCCGATAGTTTCCGCACTACGAAAGGGTTTGGCTCCTCAGCTTCTCAGACTTAACAATCGGCCCATTGTCTAGGTGAGAGAATGGGTTGCATTGGTCTGCCTCCACTGAGGTTGATGGTCGACCCCGTCGCCATCACTTATCTTAAGTGTATACTCAATCTTTCCACATACGGCATCACCAGCATTCCCATTAGCAGAAAAATAAACATGTATAGCAATTAGGAAAAGCGGTATATATATTTGTCCTAAACATCCTAGACCTTTAAAGCTATGAATCCTAAGTTCCTGGCAGAAATGGGTTTCTGGCGGGGAACAAGGATTAGGATGTTAGGACTGATGCTTTTTGAATTACTGCTTTTGCTTGATGGAGATATGGGATTTGGGTTTTTTGTTTAGTGTGCTCGCTAAGATCTTTTCTTTCGATCTTATGCCTACGTATTCCCGTTTATCGAAACAGGGAAATCAGAGCGTTCGTAGTTCCTCCTATTCTATGGGAGGAAATGATTGTTTTTGGTGTCTTGTTCAAAGCCCAAGACGTGAAGCGAAAGGTAGTTTGTATCTTGTTCAAAGCCCAAGATGTGAAGCTAAAAGGGTGTTGTCTTTAGAGAGAATTTGTCATCTCTAAAGAGGGGTTTGTCTATGACAAATGTTTATAAAGGAGAATTACTTTAACCGGGATACGCGGATCCTAGCAATGCCATAATTTCCTTTAAAGGGGATTTCCAACCTGAAGGAGAAGACTTTAACTCAGTGTAGAGCAATGCTATCTTTCCTTAGGAATTTCTCATACTAAAAGAGGGACAGTGGCGTGGATATAGATGATCCAAAGGCTTGCCGCTTACAGCGATTAGATGAAAGGGGAAGGAGTTGTTGATGTTTGTGTATTGTGAACGAGGCACAATTTTGTTGCTAAAAGGTTAATTGGATTAACCAGTGGTTTTCTTATACAAAGCCTAAGAGGAGGCTAATTTGTGTCTCGTACAAAGCCCGAGAGAGAGGCTAAAAGGTTTTGACTCAACGAGGGAATCTTTTGGTATCTCGTATAAAGCCCAAGATGGAGGCTATTTGACTCAACAAGAGAGTTTTTGTATCTCGTACAAAGCCCGAGATGGAGGCGAAAGGGGTGATTGACTCAACGAGGGAGTCTCTTATGTGTCTCGTACAAAGCCCGAGAGAGAGGCTAAACGTTGTTTGACTCCGCTGGGAAGAATCATTGTACAAAGCCCAAGAGAGAGGCTAACTTCACTGGAGAAGGATCATTATTAAAATCCTAAGAGGAGGCTGTGGTGACTGTTTCAGTTAAGTGACAGGTCCAGTATACTGATTTTAAAGAGAAAATCAGTTCTTATATGAGCAACACTGTACTCATGGATTTGATTCAAGGATCCGGGTTATTCCTGTTCTTTAAGGAAGTGAGAAATCTGAAGGGTACTGAGACTGTCCGAGTCTGCGGGTTTCCTTCCTATTCTTGAAGGGTGCTTGAGAATGTCTTTGAGACTCAAGGATATTAGACTGTCCAAGTCTAGAGTGTTACCTTTTGTACTATGTTTTGAGAAACAGTAGTAGACTCTATGAAAGGACTGTTCTATGAAGATGACTAAGTTCTGTTCCTATACCTCTAGGAGGTCGTCGGGACAATTTGTACGAAGCCCAAGAGGAGGCTAGAAACTTTTAAGAAGCCGACGGGTCCTTGTACTAAGCCCAAGAGGAGGCTATCATTCCCGGAGGAAGAGATCATTATACGAAGCCTAAGAGGAGGCTGTGAATACTTCTAAGAAGCCATAGGGTCCTTGTACTAAGCCCAAGAGGAGGCGGGGTTACTTTTAGGAAGCCTGTGGGTCCTTGTACGATGCCCAAGAGGAGGCCGATTGCTTTTAAGAAGCTGATTGTCGCTCCCAGGATTTTCATCCAGGTACAAACGAGAGAGTGGCGCGGAAAAACAGAGTCGTCAGCCGTGTAAATTTATCCCAAGAGAGGGAAAGGGAACACCCCATAAACCTTAGGAAGAGGGAAAGGAATGGTCATCGCAACCATAACCTGGGTTCGGGAGTCGGTTACGCGAGGGGAAGGTGTTAGCACCCCACGCGTCCATCGTACTCGATGGGATCCACGCTTGTTGTCTATTCTAAGGGTAAGTTATACTATTATCTAGGGCTGTGCTAAAACGGGGAAGGGAAAAACAAAGACAGACTCGGTAGGACGTCGACGTCCTAGGCCTACGTACCCCCTTGTGCAATGGGGAATTCAGAGTCAACGTAGTTCGGACCAGGGTCTTTTTTGTGTTTTTTGATGAGCGACGTTAAGTTCGCGTCCGGCAGTTAGGGTCGATGCCTGTTTGCGACTCAGACGGAAAGTAACGTGCCCTTTTTGAAAATAGCCTTTAAGTTGAAGGTCCCGAAGGACAAAAAAGGTTTGAAGTTGGTTGGTGTTTTTTAGGACAGAAGTGGCTTAAGTTAGTTCCTAAGCTGCATTGCACCAAAGTCTAGGGCACAGGGGCGAATACTTAACGCATCTTCCCAAGACAGGACACTCGCTAAGCACTCTAGAAAGATGAGAGGAAGCCCCTCATTTCTCATTCCCCATACTTAAGGCTCGTGCGCAATACACCTTACTCTTATTAAGTGTTTTAAAGAAATTTGAGATGAGAAGAGAGAAGACACAAGGGCAACTCTAAAGGGAAACTAATGGTCCTAATGTTATCATGCATGGGTGACCTACGGTTAGTGAGGCTTGAAGATGACCTAAACCCTAAAGAATAAAGAAAGGAGAGAAGAAAAGGTGAGGGTAACCATGGATACTTATCCATACCCTCAAGGAACTTACCCTGATCCTGCATAAAGGGTTAGTGAGAAACAGACATGAATAAGAGCAATGAGGTGAATGAAAATCAAACAACGGCAAACAATGATAGTAATGAACCAAACATGAATCAAAGAAATCAAAGAGCACCCCCAAAGCAATTGGCATGAATGCCTTTCAAACAAGGTAATCATATAAAGTCAAAGGTGCGCCTGCAAGAAAATCTCAATTGAAAACAAACCCAATAATTAGAAAAATGATTCCTAAAATTCTCAAATTAATCCTAAGGGACCCTCAACCAGAGACAAACAATATATAAAAAATCCCTGCAAAAATTCAAAGTGTTAGCCACTCAAATAATCACACGAAAGTCAAATAGGGGAGAGGGTTCAACGTGCCAAAGAGAAGGACCTAAATGCAATGTAAAATAAAATTAAAAATGCAAGAAAAATATTTTTATGCAATTTAAAATATTAATGAATGAATGCAAAAAGAACGAGTGGAAAATGTTTTATAGATGAGGAGAATGAAAATAAATAAATTTATGCATGCATGAGATGTGTGATTAAAAAGAAGTTTAATGAAACAATTAATTTAAAATAATAAAATAAAATAAAAATGAAAAATAAAATTTGTAAAAATTTTATAAGATGATAAAAATAATGGATGAATTTTATGGGAATTTTTACATGCAATACTATATTTTCAAAAATGAAAAAATGAAAAAATGAAAATGATAATGAATTAATAAAAATAAAAATGAAATGGGCATGGGGGGGGGGGGGGGGGGGTACACTCAGCAATTAGATCACGTTGGAATAGTTAGAATGGGCCAAACGGGGGTGCCATTGGCGAGGCCCGTTCACCAAAGCCGTCAGAAAAAAATAAAAAAATAAAACCTGGGGGGTGCCCATAGTAGAGGAATTATGTTAGGAATATGGTTGGGCCAACAGGGTGGGGTGTGCATAGCAGGGCCTGGTCTGATAGAAAAAAAACAAACAAAAAAAGGGGTGGACTTACCGTGGTCGCGCCATGTGCTGCGCACATGACCATTTTAATGCGGTGGCATCGTTTCCTCCGTATGATCCATCAAACGGCCATGCACTAGTCCACTTAAAAAAAAGTAATTAAAAAGGAACAACACAATAGGACGCGCATGGTAGTTACGATGGGTGAGTGTACATGGAATCACTAATTAGAATTCAGAAAAAAAAATAAAAAAAAGAACACTTGGCGCGATCATGACCGCTAGCTTCACGGATCGGACGGCTGGGAGTCGTCTTCTCCGTTTGAACCCTTGCTGGTCGGAAATCCCTCCAGGTCGCCGGAGCCCTAGCTCCAGCCGCCACCCACGGTGCCTGCAATTCCGAAACCTGCCCAGAATTTTCGCATGGATACACTACTTTGACCAGAAAAACGTGAGGATCTCAAATATGTCGTCGAAAATTGCAAATAAACAACGCATAATAAAAAACAATGAGAAATATGTTAGGGCACCAAACTTTAAATCAATGTTCCAAACAAACCACACATCCAAATTCAAAACCAAATATATCAGCGTGATCAGCACTCATCACACATTAATATTCATACAGAAAAATGGAGTTTTAGGAGCACGAAAAAAATCACCCACCTGAGATGGCACGGTCTGAATTCTCGCTTTTGGCTGCAAATGGAAGTTGATATGCACTCTATAGATCACTAAGAGAAGCTTTGTGGAAGAAGTTTGAAGAATCTCCTTGTGGATCGTGAGTTTTGGTGAGGAATCCTCTTTTAGGGTTTTGTGAGAATTCTTCCAATTGCACGTGTGTCTCTACCCTAACCAATGCATGACTGAGTTTTAAATACTTAGGGTTACTCTTCTGATGGTGAGTTGGGCCTGAATAATCCATTGTTAATTATTTTTGAATTATTTTATTTAATATTGAATTTTAACTAAATAAATCCAATAAAAATAAAATAAAATGAGGAAAAACCAAATATATGCTCTTTGGGTCGTGCATGGCTTTATGTTTGAGTTTGGTTTAAGAAACTTATGGCCCATTTGTCAAAATTTGGATTTTAGGCATAGTTTGCTTTGTGCACCTCCTCAAAATTGCCCAACTTTGACTAAGCATAGCTCCTTCAATTTTTAGCTCCTTCATGCAAACTAATACTTCTTAGAAACGTCAAGATGTCCTCTAACCAACCCTTTTGGTCCCATATCAATTTGATCTTCCATGTTCAAGTTATGAGCTTTTGAAAAAGGTTGACTTTTGTTGACTTTCAAAATGACCTATAATGTCTTGGCTCATATCTCCCAAATGAAGCATTTATGGACATGGCTTGTGAGACACAAAGTTGTAGGGAATTAAATTTCCTTCAAGATGGACTTTGGTTGAGGAATATTTGATGAAGTATGTGGAAGTTAGGCCTGGTCAAAGTACAGTTGACTTTTACTACAAAAACCCTAATTTAGTAACTCCTGATTCTTGATGATCCTGAGGTTTCCTTGATGAATCATGATCAACCCTTGACCAAATGATGAATTTCACCCCATAATCTTGATGTTGACCAAAAATCTTGAGGTTTGACTTTGTGTTGACCACAGTTGACTTTTTGACCAAGTTAATTGATTTTCAGTCCATTGGCCAATTGAACTTCTCCTGAATCAAACTGATGGACAACCTTCCACTCCTAGGTACTCAGGGACCCAAGGAATACCATGGAATCAAGTCTTGCCCAAAAAAAATCAGAAATAAACTGACTTTATAGCAAACCCTAGTTTGTGGCACCCTCAGTCTAGGAGGAAATAACACAATCTCCAAATTCAAATTCCTCTGAATATGATGTGTATCCTCTCCAACAAAGATAAGATATGCCATTTGCTGATGATAAAAACCCAAGGAGCTTGCCCATTGGAGCCATAAACCCAAGAATCTCAAAACCCTAATTCATGCACTGGTTAGGAGAGAGTGATCCACTTGAGATCCCTTGCCACCTGTGAATCCCTGATGATGTAGTAGACCAGATAAGACCTTTCTGAACTGCCTCAGGCACCTTGACCCCATGCTAATGATATGCATACATGATAATGCAAAAAATGAAATGAAACATAAGCCAGCTAGTAAAAAGAGTAAGGAGGGCAAATTTTGGGGTGCAACAGCTGCCCCTATTCAATCAATTTGGTCCTGAAGGTATGATAGCAACGGCTTTCAGACATTCTAGGATACACGGGGATTGAATACTGAAAGAACTCCAGAAATTTGTAACCAACAAAAGAGGGACTACTCACTGGGGAACGAGCGATTAATGCTGCACTTGTCACGGTACGTACGAGTGTTGAAAACCAAGGTATTGGAAAGTCACGAAATAAACACAAACGAGTGTTAACTATGCCGGGGATAAACACTGACGGGTGTCAAGGAATTCAGAAAATCAATTACGGACGGGTACTGAAGAGATACCTGGGTGGGTGTAAAAGGATTCAATACGGACGGGTATCTAAAGGTACACGGACGGGTGTTAAAGGTTCAATACGGATGGGTATCTAAAAGGTACACGGACGGGTGTAAAAAGGTTCAATACGGACGGGTATTTTAAAGGTACACGGACGGGTGTAAAAAGGTTCAATACGGACGGGTATTTAAAAGGTGCACGGACGGGTGTAAAAAGGTTCAATACGGACGGGTATCGGAAAGGTACACGGACGGGTGTAAAGGTTTCAATACGGACGGGTATCTAAAAGGTACACAGACGGGTGTAGAAAGCTCAATACGGACGGGTATCAGAAAGGTACACGGACGGGCGTAAAGGTTTCAATACGGACGGGTATCTAAAAGGTACACGGACGGGTGTAAAGGTGTCAACACGGACGGGTGTAAAAAGCTCAATACGGACGGGTATCAGAAAGGTACACGGACGGGTGTAAAGGTTTCAATACGGACGGGTATCTAAAAGGTACACGGACGGGTGTAAAGATCTCAATATGGACGGGTATCTAAAAGGTACACGGACGGGTGTAAAAAGGTTCAATACGGACGGGTATCAAAAAGGTACACGGACGGGTGTAAAGGTATCAATACGGACGGGTATCTAAAAGGTACACGGACGGGTGTAAAGGTCTCAATACGGACGGGTATCTAAAAGGTACACGGACGGGTGTAAAAAGGTTCAATACGGACGGGTATCAAAAAGGTACACGGACGGGTGTAAAGGGTTTCAATACGGACGGGTATCAAAAGGGTACACAGACGGGTGTAAAAAGGTTCAATACGGACGGGTATCAAAAAGGTACACGGACGGGTGTAAAGGGTTTCAATACGGACGGGTATCAAAAGGGTACACGGACGGGTGTAAAGGGTCTCAATACGAACGGGTATCTAAAAGGGTACACGGACGGGTGTAAAGGTTTCAAGCAACTTTTATCGGGGATTAATCTCGCTGGGGAATGGATAAGTCTAAATAAAAGACTCTGCCGGGGAACACAAATATGAGGAACGCGCCCCTCCAAAATCTCCTGAGTTATGCCATCTCCGCTAAGAAAGAGAACTGGAAAAGAAGGCATCAAACCTGGCTTATGCTTCGAATGCAAATGTTTGAATTTTGCCGTAATGCTCCACACGAAGTGGAAATGCTACGCGTTTGAGGATGCAATGCAAGTGCTTATGATATGCAAAAGGGGTCCCTCCAGCAAAATAAATGCCGGAGAGAAAAGAATGACTCAGATCGGGCTGACAAAAATAAATTGTCCTCTGAATCCCAGAACTCCGTTGAGAAGGATCACCGTGACCGACTCTCTGGATCAATAACTTCTGCTGGGGATGAAGTCTCAAATGAACATTCGCTCTACTGGGGATTATACATAACTCTTTGAAAAAAGAGGCCACGGCCTGGATCAAGAGAGTGTCAAATATCACTTGGATTTAAAACCTGCTGGGGATCCTGCTGGACTTAGCCTGCTGATGGGGGAGAAGGAGCACCTTGACTTTGTGGGGAAATAACGTCTTGACCTGGGGAAAATACCTCCCAAGTCTCCTGCTAGGGAAGGTCTGCTCTGCTGAGGAAAGTGTAACCTCAATGCTGGGGAGAGTAAGCTGCTGGGGAAGTACGATCAGCAAATAAAATATGCCACAATATGACTATCACTGTTAACGCCTAAGTAATTTCTACTGTTTTTCGTTATGCTCTGCAAAGCTCGAAGTTTTATATGCAACGTTTATCAAGAATATCGGACGTTTTTGCAAACAAAACAGTAAAAGTAAAACAAACAAATAGCAAGCTCTTTGAGTGAAATGAATACTTTATTGAGAAAAGTGGTCTGTAAATAAGCATTTACAATAGGAAGCAATTCCTAAAAAGAGGTAATTGCGCAAAAGCAAAAAGAAAATACACATGTCGGCAATGTGGGAACAGATATCCACCATGATTTGACTCAGTTATGACCCATGTGACTTGCCTATCCCCCAATGTCTTGACCTTCGAAGAGACTAACTATACTGATTCCTTCCTTTCAGAATTTCCAAGTATCGAGAGTGCTCACAGATCGAACGCAGACCGTAGCCTTTCGCTTATAAATCCCTAACTTTTGCCTGGATCGCCCTTTTCGGGTTTTCAATCCACCGGGATACCCATTTTTGCCAAAGTCGCCTTTTCAGATTTTCAACTTTGCGGGTTTACACATTTCTTTTACATTTTATCCCTAATTTTTGCCCGAACCTTTTCCTTTTTATGGTTTGCCAGGATGCCCCTTTTTTGCCTGGACTTTCTTTTTACGTCCAGCGGGTCTCTTTCATGCGAAGTATTTTTTTGACTACGTCTGCGTTCACAGGGGAAGTAAAATCTTCGCCATCCATCGTTGACAGTAGTAAGGCTCCACCAGAGAAAACCTTTCTGACTACATACGGCCCCTCGTAATTTGGAGTCCACTTGCCCCTGTGATCTGTCTGAGGAGGACGGATCCTTTTCAAAACCAATTCGCCTGTCTGAAAACTCCGAGGACGCACTTTCTGATCAAAGGCGTGCTTCATCCTGCTCTGATACAATCGACCATGTGCGATGGCTGCTAACCTTTTTTCTTCAATAAGGTTCAACTGATCTAATCTGGAACGTACCCACTCCGCTTCATCAAGTTTCACATCAGCCAGAACTCTCAAAGATGGAATCTCGACCTCTAAGGGTAAAACTGCTTCCATACCATATACTAATGAGAAAGGGGTTGCCCCTGTTGACGTACGTACCGAAGTACGGTAACCATGTAGGGCGTAGGGTAACATCTCATGCCAGTCCTTATACGTTACCACCATCTTCTGCACAATCTTCTTGATATTCTTATTCGCTGCCTCAACAGCCCCATTCATCTTCGGACGATACGGAGAAGAATTGTGATGCTCGACCTTAAAACTCTGACATAGTTCCTTCATCATCTTGTTGTTCAAATTCGAGCCATTATCAGTGATGATTCTCTCTGGGACCCCATAGCGACAGATGATGTCCTTCTTTATAAACCGGGCTACCACTTGCTTGGTGACGTTGGCGTACGAGGCTGCCTCCACCCACTTTGTGAAATAATCAATGGCAACCAAAATGAAACGATGCCCATTGGAAGCAGTAGGCTCAATCTTCCCAATCATATCTATACCCCACATTGTAAACGGCCAAGGAGACGACAACACATTTAGAGGCGTAGGTGGTACGTGCATCTTATCTGCATAAATCTGGCATTTATGGCACTTCCGAGCGTACTTGAAACAATCTGACTCCATAGTCATCCAATAATATCCCGCCCTCAACAACTTCCTAGCCATGGTGTGACCACTGGAATGGGTACCAAAGGAACCCTCGTGAACTTCCTCCATCAATGAGCTTGCCTCGTGTTCATCAACACAACGTAGCAAGACCATGTCGAAGTTCCTCTTATATAACACATCATCCTTGTTCAGAAAGAAATTTCCTGCCAACCTCCTCAGAGTCTTCTTATCTTTGGTGGAGGCACCCTCCGGATATTCTTGTCTCTTTAGAAAAACCTTAATATCATGGTACCACGACTTGCCATCTGACACATCTTCAATTGCAAACACAAAAGCCGGTCTATCCAGGCGCATGATTCTAATCGAAGGTGTTTCATTCCAACGGTTCACTTTATACATGGATGCCAATGTCGCCAACGCATCAGCCATCTGATTCTCAGCTCGGGGCACATGATGAAAATCCACCCTATCAAAGAAAGGTAACAACCTCCTGGCGTAGTTGTTATAAGGTACCAAATTCGCCTGACGAGTCTCCCATTCTCCTGTAATCTGATTAACTACCAATGCGGAATCACCATAGACATCGAGGTTCTTAATTCTCAAATCAATTGCCTCCTCTAACCCCATGATGCATGCTTCATACTCCGCCTCATTGTTGGTACACACGAATGCTAACCGGGCAGTGAAAGGTATATGAGAACCCTTCGGAGTTGTAATAATTGCCCCAATTCCATTGCCATATGAGTTGACAGCCCCATCAAAAATCATCTTCCACTGTGACCCAATCTCAGGTCCTTCATCAGGTAGAGGCTCTTCACAACCCTTCATTTTCAGAAACATAACATGCTCGTCCGAAAACTCAAACTTCATAGGCTGATAATCCTCGACTGGCTGTTCAGCAAGATATTCTGACAAAACGCTTCCCTTAATGGCCTTCTGAGAAACATACTGAATATCGTACTCTGTCAAAACCATCCGCCAACGGGCTGTCCTTCCAGAAAGTGCTTGCTTCTCGAACACGTACTTAATCAGATCCATCTTCGAAATTAACAAGGTTGTGTGATTTAACATATACTGCCTTAGGCGCTTGGCTGCCCTAGCGAGTGCACAACATGTCTTTTCCAGCATAGAATATCTTGATTCACAATCCGTGAACTTCTTACTCAGGTAGTAAATGGCATGCTCTTTCCTACCTGTCTCGTCGTGTTGACCGAGCACACAACCCATCGAATTCTCAAGAACAGTAAGGTACATAATTAATGGTCTCCCAGACACTGGAGGCATAAGGACCGGAGGTTCCTGCAAATACATCTTTATCCTTTCGAACGCCTCTCGACAATTTTCATTCCACCTGACCTCTTGATCTTTTCTCAACAACTTGAAAATAGGTTCACATGTAGCTGTTAGATGTGAGATAAACCTGGCAATGTAATTCAACCTCCCCAAGAAACCACGAACCTCTTTCTCTGTTCTCGGCTCAGGCATCTCCTGTATGGCTCTTATCTTTGCAGGATCAACCTCAATGCCTCTTTCACTAAAGATGAACCCCAACAATTTACCAGACCTCACACTGAAAGTGCACTTGTTCGAATTCAATCTCAATCTGAATTTCCTTAGCCTTTCAAACAGCTTCTGAAGGTTCACCAAGTGTTCTTCCTCTGTCTGTGACTTCGCAATCATGTCATCAACATAGACTTCGATCTCCTTGTGAATCATATCATGAAAGAGAGTCACCATTGCCCGCTGATAGGTTGCCCCAGCATTCTTCAATCCAAAGGGCATTACCTTGTAGCAAAATGTTCCCCACGGCGTTATGAACGTAGTCTTCTCCATGTCCTCTGGGGCCATTTTAATTTGGTTATACCCAGAGAAGCCGTCCATGAAGGAAAACACAGAATATTGAGCAGTATTGTCCACTAACACGTCAATGTGGGGGAGCGGGAAATCATCCTTCAGGCTCGCCCTATTCAAATCTCGGTAATCAACACACATCCTGACCTTTCCATCCTTCTTAGGTACAGGTACAATATTAGCAACCCACGGAGGATAATTTGTCACGGCGAGAAATCCGGCGTCCAACTGTTTCTGAACCTCTTCCTTGATCTTGACAGACATCTCTGGTTTAGTCCTTCTCAATTTCTGCTTGACTGGAGTACAACCCTCCTTAAGCGGTAACCGGTGTGAAACAATGTCAGTGTCAAGCCCAGGCATGTCTTGGTAAGACCAGGCGAAGATATCCACATACTCTCGAAGTAACTCAACCAATCTCCTCTTAACAGTGTCTTCCAAAGCAGCCCCAACCTTTACTTCTCGTTTGACGTCCTCGGTTCCTAGATTAACAGTCTCAACTTCCCCCTGATGAGGTAGGATAACCCTCTCCTCCTGTTTCAATAACCTGGCTAATTCTTCTGGTAAGTCACAGTCTTCGTCAGTCTCTTCTTCGGCTTGATAGATGGGATTATCAAAGTCATATCGAGCCGTAGCTTGGTCATGGGTGGAATCTGAGCAAAGGAACCTGCATGATGGATGTTTTATGTTCATTATGAGTGCAATAAACAAGAAAACACATTGCCATTTTGATGTGGGTTAATGCAAAAGGTAAAAATAGAAAGACAGGGATCAAAATATTTGAATGAAAAAACGTCCTTTATTGATGATAAAAATAGCAAATAAAAATCCAAGCCCTACAAATAAGTATCACTACGTCTTGGGCAGAACGTAGGACTCAACATAACAGAAAGTAAAAGTAAATTACTCCGGGCGCGTCACTTGGATGACTTTTTCGGAGGACCAGTTGTCTAAACTCTGACCAGGAATGTAGGGACGAATCCATCCATCCATATCACAATCACTATCTCCTTCATCCTCAATGGCATTGACTCTGTCGAAGAACACGTCGGCACTGGTGAAACGGACTGGACCATAAAACTTGGGAGGCTCTTCAGCACGTCTAGGTTGCTTGTACCCTAGCCCATAGGTATCCTGCTTCTTTTGAATGCTAATAACACTGCCCCACTTCTGAGAACCACCAGCTTCAACTATAACACGCGCCTCTCTGAAAGAGGACATTGGAACTTCTGGCTGTCTGATAATTTCTGGTTGGGCAACCACCTCAGGCTGACTAACTGCCTTTGGGGGTTCTCCGGGAATCTTCACAGCTTCAAAGGCTTGGCACAAAGTTTCCTGTACTTCACCATCCACCTCTACATACTTGAAGGTTGATAGGTGACTCACCATAATATCTTCTTCACCACTAACAGTCACAACATGGCCATCCACCATATACTTTAATTTCTGGTGCAACGTAGAAGTTACTGCCCCCGCGCCATGGATCCAAGGACGACCCAACAAACAACTATAGGCAGGCTGAATATCCATAATGTAAAAAGTGGTGTTGAAAACCTCAGGACCCACCTTGATTGGTAGGACCAACTCCCCAAAAACTGACCTCTTGGAGCCATCAAAAGCACGCACCACTAAGTCACTTGGTGTACAAATCAACCCACGAGTATCCAACTTCATCAAAGCCTTCTTTGGTAACACATTCAAAGATGACCCAGTATCAACCAACACATGCGACATTAAAGAACCACGGCATTCCACTGAAATATGCAGAGCATTGTTGTGATTCCTCCCGGCCGGAGTCAGATCTAAATCGGTGAAACCCAAACCATTACCAGCATTCACATGAGCCACAACCCCTTCTAACTGATTGACAGATATTTCCTGTGGTACATAAGCCATATTCAGAACCTTCAGTAGTGCATTTCGGTGTGCCTCAGAGCACAACAGTAAGGATAGAATGGAAATCTTCGATGGAGTTTGGTGAAGTTGGTCGACAACCTTGTAATCACTTTTTCTGATCAACCTCATAAACTCTTCTACGTCTTCTGAGAAAGTATCCCCACCTGGCTTCGTCATAGAATTATTAGCTTCTTGCCCCTGTATAGGCTCATCCAACACTTGTTTACCTCTATTTTGACTTAAACTACCAGCCTGATTCTCGGACGGAATAAAGATTCTACCACTCCTAGTGATAGCCCCAGCTTCAACAAGATTTCCAACCCCTGATGTGTCTTCTAATTCATGCTTCTTACCATTAACAAACACCTCGGCCCCATAGTTCCATGGGATGGCCTTGGTAGTCTCGTACGGGACTGGTCCAGGAACAGTGATAGTGACTGGCGCTGGTCTCGCCGGCGCTGATATGGTTATTGTCTTGAACGGAATTGTTATTGTGGCAACATCAATCTCTCTGTCAGTAATTTTGCTCTGCCTACAACCTCTGTCAAATTGTAATATCCCTTCGCTGATCATCTTTTGAATACCTGCTTTCAATAAATCACAACCTCCAGATTGCGACACACATCCTACACAACCTTCATCACAGCCTGGAAACACCCCTCCCTTCAACAGTCTTTCCTTCACCACACCCAGGGGAGTTCAGACTTCCTTCACATCTGAAATTAGATTCAAGTCTTCACAGTCTTCGATAATAGCATTGATCTTCGGCCCACCGTGATTCGGCATCGGGTTCTGATTCACATTTGGAACGTCATTGGAGAAGTTGATGGCCTTAGAATCCACCAAATCTTGGACCTGATGCTTAAAAACTCTACAGTTCTCAATATAATGTCCGGGTGCCCCAGAATGAAACTCACAGTGGGCGTTGGTGTCATAACCGGGAGGCGGATTACCAGTAGGGGGAGCCAGTGTCCTTGTCTGAACCATCTTTAGATTTAACAAATGCTGGAATAGTTGAGCGTAGGACATAGGCGGAGTTTCAAGATATCTATCCCGCCTAGGTTGTGATCTGCGTGGTCCCTGATTTTGTTGTTGGGACGCCGCTGGCTGCTGAGGTGCTGTAGGGATGGTTACAGAAGCCACCTGCTGATTGTAATTCTGACGAGGACCTTCTCTACCACGATAAGATGACACAGAATTTGTATCTCCCTCCTTCTTCTTATAACCATTGGCATAAGGCTTCTTACTTCCTCCAGACGAGGACCCATCACTGCCTGATATCTTTCCTGCCTTAATTCCACTTTCCACCATCTCTCCTACCAAGATCAAATCAGCGAACTTTCCAGACATACATGGTACCAATTTTTCAAAGTAATGACCTTACAAGGTGGCCATAAACATAGTTATCATTTCACGCTCTAACATGGGAGGCTGAACCCTTGCCGCCAGTTCACGCCACCTCTGGGCGTACTCCTTGAAACTCTCATTATTTTTCTGCGACAAACTCTGTAACTGTGTTCTGTTAGGGGCCATATCAGCGTTGTACTGGTAGTGTCTGATAAATGCCCCTGCCAGATCTCTCCAACTACGTACATCCCTCCTTTCCAGTTGCATGTACCACTCCAGGGATGCCCCAGATAGGCTATCCTGGAAGCAGTGCATCATCAGCTTTTCATTCTTTGCATGTGCGGCCATCTTATTCGCGTATACTCTGACATGGGTCCTTGGACAAGACATACCATTATATTTCTCGAAAGTGGGAGTCTGAAACTTGTGCGAGATCACAACGCCTGGAACCAGTCCCAAATCCTCTAAATCCATTCCCACAGAATCCTGATTCATAACACCCTTCAGTTGTTCCTCAATCAACCTGATCCTCTGATCATTGTCAGCCTGGGGACCAACATCCCCATCTGGAAGACAAAATGCATCATCTTGAACATCATCATACTGACGGCCATGATTTGTGCCAGCACCATTACCTCCTTCCACAGTCTTAGGAATCACAACACTTTCTCCTCCGCCCGGAGGAATCACAACACCAGAAACGGGAATGCCCCCGCCAGTAGGGCCATTCTGATCATTATTACTGTTTTCCTCATTCCTTACAATCAGTGGCTGAACGAGAGTCCTCAACTGCTCTTGGCCTTGAGCAACCCCTTGCATTAGTTCCATGAATTGATTCATGCGAGTCCGCATCTCAATGATCTCATTCTGTAGCTGATCCATAAGTCTCCTCTGATTCTGTCTGGTAGAATACCGGTGAATATGCTGATCTGCAATTCTGAGATTAGAATAATATAAGAACTCTGAAAATAAACACCTGTCATGCAAAATGATTATGGATATGCGAATGCAAATGAACATGTTTAAAGATTCGCAGGGCGATCCACCCCTTGATTCCAGTTTAATTTCAAGAACCAGAATCAAAGTTAGGATGCAACCCTACGAATGAATAAACATGTTGGGATGCAAAATGATGATGCAAATGCACACATGGGATCAAGGCACACTGCTGGATGTGATGTGCTGTTAGCTGAACGAGAAACCAGAAAACCAGAATTCTGAACCGCTGAGGAACCCACATAATCAGACATTGATGAGAAATCCAGAATAAGGGTAGGTTGAAGGTCTCGGATACCTGCAAACCTGCAAACACCCATCCCCTCTCACGTGTAGGTACTAGGATGTTCAGTATCCCGGGCTCTCAGGTCGAGAAATGATGATACGTTCACCATTTTTGGTTTGGCATCATCATCAATCGAGGAGGCCTCAACTGATTCTCCAAGGCAGAAGGTCCTCAGCTTTGGCACTGAGGTCGAGAAACAATAGTACATTCATCCTTCTGGGTACAGTACTAAAGTCAATCGAGGAGTGCCTCCACTGATTCTCTTCAAAACGTAGGGGCCATCCTATGCGAGTTCCAAAGCGGGCCCTCGGGTGCGAATGGGTTTTCCACGGGATGTGGTCTGCCACTGTCACCACTAAAGAGGGATGTTTCCACTAAGGTCCTCAATGATCGGTCACCAGAGTCGACAGCTCTCTAGATCAACACCCCAACATGCGCAAGACACACACGTTAGAATGCGTCCCAAGATAGCCTCGTCTGGTTGTGAATTTCGTGAACACACAAACGTACCAAGCGGGCACGTAGGTCCCACTACTTTCCACTCTAGTCCTAGGGTATTCTCAAGCCTTGGTATTGGGCTTAGCTCTCAGACCCACCCAACCTGCAAAACAAAGACAGCCAGCACAGCACAGCAGCATGATAGTAAAAAATGAAATGCAGAAAATGCGGTAAAAATAAAAATAAAATACAACACATAAAGCAGAACATAACAGGACACCCAAAGAAGACAAAGACAGGCAAGCGTTAGGATTGACTCGCTTAGGGATGGACCAGCGTAGGTCAACCAGACTCCCCAGCAGAGTCGCCAGCTGTCGCTCCCAGGATTTTCATCCAGGTACAAACGCGAGAGTGGCGCGGAAAAACAGAGTCGCCAGCCGTGTAAATTTATCCCAAGAGAGGGAAAGGGAACACCGCATAAACCTTAGGAAGAGGGAAAGGAATGGTCATCGCAACCATAACCTGGGTTCGGGAGTCGGTTACGCGAGGGGAAGGTGTTAGCACCCCACGCGTCCATCGTACTCGATGGGATCTACGCTTGTTGTCTATTCTAAGGATAAGTTATACTATTATCTAGGGCTGTGCTAAAACGGGGAAGGGAAAAACAAAGACAGACTCGGTAGGACGTCGACGTCCTAGGCCTACGTACCCCCCTTGTGCAATGGGGAATTCAGAGTCAACGTAGTTCGGACCAGGGTCTTTTTTGTGTTTTTTGATGAGCGACGTTAAGTTCGCGTCCGGCAGTTAGGGTCGATGCCTGTTTGCGACTCAGACGGAAAGTAACGTGCCCTTTTTGAAAATAGCCTTTAAGTTGAAGGTCCCGAAGGACAAAAAAGGTTTGAAGTTGGTTGGTGATTTTTAGGACAGAAGTGGCTTAAGTTAGTTCCTAAGCTGCATTGCACCAAAGTCTAGGGCACAGGGGCAAATACTTAACGCATCGTCCCAAGACAGGACGCTCGCTAAGCACTCTAGAAAGATGAGAGGAAGCCCCTCATTTCTCATTCCCCATACTTAAGGCTCGTGCGCAATACACCTTACTCTTATTAAGTGTTTTAAAGAAATTTGAGATGAGAAGAGAGAAGACACAAGGGCAACTCTAAAGGGAAACTAATGGTCCTAATGTTATCATGCATGGGTGACCTACGGTTAGTGAGGCTTGAAGATGACCTAAACCCTAAAGAATAAAGATAGGAGAGAAGAAAAGGTGAGGGTAACCATGGATACTTATCCATACCCTCAAGGAACTTACCCTGATCCTGCATAAAGGGTTAGTGAGAAACAGACATGAATAAGAGCAATGAGGTGAATGAAAATCAAACAACGGAAAACAATGATAATAATGAACCAAACATGAATCAAAGAAATCAAAGAGCACCCCAAAGCAATTGGCATGAATGCCTTTCAAACAAGGTAATCATATAAAGTCAAAGGTGCGCCTGCAAGAAAATCTCAATTGAAAACAAACCCAATAATTAGAAAAATGATTCCTAAAATTCTCAAATTAATCCTAAGGGACCATCAAACGGCCATGCACTAGTCCACTTAAAAAAAAGTAATTAAAAAGGAACAACACAATAGGACGTGCATGGTAGTTACGATGGGTGAGTGTACATGGAATCACCAATTAGAATTCAGAAAAAAAAAATAAAAAAAGAACACTTGGCGCGATCATGACCGCTAGCTTCACGGATCGGACGGCTGGGAGTCGTCTTCTCCGTTTGAACCCTTGCTGGCCGGAAATCCCTCCAGGTCGCCGGAGCCCTAGCTCCGGCCGCCACCCACGGTGCCTGCAATTCCAAAACCTGCCCAGAATTTTCGCATGGATACACTACTTTGACCAGAAAAACGTGAGGATCTCAAATATGTCGTCGAAAATTGCAAATAAACAACGCATAATAAAAAACAATGAGAAATATGTTAGGGCACCAAACTTTAAATCAATGTTCCAAACAAACCACACGTCCAAATTCAAAACCAAATATATCAGCGTGATCAGCACTCATCACACATTAATATTCATACAGAAAAATGGAGTTTTAGGAGCACGAAAAAAATCACCCACCTGAGATGGCACGGTCTGAATTCTCGCTTTTGGCTACAAATGGAAGTTGATATGCACTCTATAGATCACTAAGAGAAGCTTTGTGGAAGAAGTTTGAAGAATCTCCTTGTGGATCGTGAGTTTTGGTGAGGAATCCTCTTTTAGGGTTTTGTGAGAATTCTTCCAATTGCACGTGTGTCTCTACCCTAACCAATGCATGATTGAGTTTTAAATACTTAGGGTTACTCTTCTGATGGTGAGTTGGGCCTGAATAATCCATTGTTAATTATTTTTGAATTATTTTATTTAATATTGAATTTTAACTAAATAAATCCAATAAAAATAAAATAAAATGAGGAAAAACCAAATATATGCTCTTTGGGTCGTGCATGGCTTTATGTTTGAGTTTGGTTTAAGAAACTTATGGCCCATTTGTCAAAATTTGGATTTTAGGCATAGTTTGCTTTGTGCACCTCCTCAAAATTGCCCAACTTTGACTAAGCATAACTCCTTCAATTTTTAGCTCCTTCATGCAAACTAATACTTCTTAGAAACTTCAAGATGTCCTCTAACCAACCCTTTTGGTCCCATATCAATTTGATCTTCCATGTTCAAGTTATGAGCTTTTGAAAAAGGTTGACTTTTGTTGACTTTCAAAATGACCTATAATGTCTTGGCTCATATCTCCCAAATGAAGCATTTATGGACATGGCTTGTGAGACACAAAGTTGTAGGGAATTAAATTTCCTTCAAGATGGACTTTGGTTGAGGAATATTTGATGAAGTATGTGGAAGTTAGGCCTGGTCAAAGTACAGTTGACTTTTACTACAAAAACCCTAATTTAGTAACTCCCGATTCTTGATGATCCTGAGGGTTCCTTGATGAATCATGATCAACCCTTGACCAAATGATGAATTTCACCCCATAATCTTGATGTTGACCAAAAATCTTGAGGTTTGACTTTGTGTTGACCACAGTTGACATTTTGACCAAGTTAACTGATTTTCAGTCCATTGGCCAATTGAACTTCTCCTGAATCAAACTGATTGACAACCTTCCACTCCTAGGTACTCAGGGACCCAAGGAATACCATGGAATCAAGTCTTGCCCAAAAAAAAGTCAGAAATAAACTGACTTTATAGCAAACCCTAGTTTGTGGCACCCTCAGTCTAGGAGGAAATAACACAGTCTCCAAATTCAAATTCCTCTGAATATGATGTGTATCCTCTCCAACAAAGATAAGATATGCCATTTGCTGATGATAAAAACCCAAGGAGCTTGCCCATTGGAGCCATAAACCCAAGAATCTTAAAACCCTAATTCATGCACTGGTTAGGAGAGAGTGATCCACTTAAGATCCCTTGCCACCTGTGAATCCCTGATGATGTAGTAGACTAGATAAGACCTTTCTGAACTGCCTCAGGCACCTTGACCCCATGCTAATGATATGCATACATGATAATGCAAAAAATGAAATGAAACATAAGCCAGCTAGTAAAAAGAGTAAGGAGGGCAAATTTTGGGGTGCAACACCGATGGATCCCCAAACCCCGAGAAGTTCAAGACAGGCCATTCACAGAGAATAGATCAAGCCAGGAAAGTTCGAGAATTTGGAAGAAACTCAAGAGATGCAATTCACGGAGAAAAGATCATCTATGGGGAATAGAGTTTCTTGACAAGTGCTTTTAAGAAGCCTGTGGGTCCCCAAACCCCGAGAAATTCAAGGCAATGTTATTCACCGAGAATAGATCAAAGTCAGGAAAGTTCGAAAATTTGGAAGAAACTCAAGAGATGCAATTCACGGAGAAGAGATCATCTCTGGGGAATAGAGTTTCTTTGACAACTTCTATGAGTGACAGTCTATGAAAGGGTTCACAGAGAATGCTGCCTTTCATATCTCCATATTGTTTAACCCCAAGAGGAGGGAAGACTGTGTCTGGTAACCCTATAGGGATCTAGTTTAGACTATTTCTAAGAGTGATCAACGGGCTTAATGCTAGACGTAGTTGCCGGGGAAACTCTAAATATCTATACTATTATTACACAGTTGATATGAGTTTATGAAAGAAGACTTACAGTGAAACTGCCCCACAATACAGTTATATGTATATGAAAGCGGTAAATGGAAGCAATAACCACTTACTCGGTTGTAGAGCTCCCATGTTGTTTGGTTAGTTGTTCAACAAAGAAAGATTGAAAACAACAGTATATTCAAAATCAAAGGAGAAAGTGCTTTGAAAAAGAAAGATTTGGGGCTTACAGCTCAAGGAGAGGCCCAGGGTTTTATCAGTGAGCGCACTGTTTAAATTTGTACAGAGGGACTTATACAAGTGACTGAGGACCAAAAAGGTTTTCTGTACAAAGGGATGGGTCTTACACTCTCTCAAGAGGCCCAAAAGGTTTAAAGAAAAAGAGTGGGGCTTATAACACGAGGGTAGGCCCAATTGATTTTTCCGTTTAAAATGGCGATCGCGCCGAGGTTTTCTTTTAACACAGAGGGACTTATACAATAAGTGAGGCCCAAATGATTTTGGTTAAAAGGGGATTGGGTCTTACACTCTAATAGAGGCCCAAGTGTATTTTAATGGGTCTTATAGCTCAAGGAGAGGTCGAAGGTTATTTTTCAAAAGGCGATGATCGTGTCGTTTATTTGAAAATGTACAGAGGGACTTATACAATGAATGAGGCCCAAAATATTTCTGTACAAGTGGGTTGGGTCTTACACTCTAATAGAGGCCCAAAATGTTTGAATGGGTCTTATAGCTCAAGGAGAGTCCCAAGGTTATTTTTCAAAAGGCGACGATCGCGCCGTTTGTTTGAAAATGTACAGAGGGACTTATACAACGAATGAGGCCCAAAAAGGTTTTCTGTACAAGGGGGTTGAGTCTTACACTCTAATAGAGGCCCAAAGTGTTTTGAAAATGATTTATGAGGGTTGAATTAATCCAAAAACCCTAATTTGTTTTCAAAAATGCATTTAATTGAATAAAAATTCAATTAAAATGATCAAAATTGTTTAACATATGAAAAAAAAATTGTGATCTTGGATTAATGCTTCAAAAATTAAGTATTGACCTACAAAATAATTAGAAAGCATTAAAAGTTGCAAAATCAACGTGGAAAAAATATTTAAAATGTCAAAAACAATTAAAATATTAATTCTTTGCAAAAATATCAATTATATGAAATAAATAATATTTTTGGGATTTTTTGGGAAAATAAAATATTTTAACATTTTTGTGAATTATTAAAAAAAGAATCAACTCAAAATCATTAAAACTCAGAGAGAAATTAATTTTTGAATCAATTAAATAAAAATCACAAAATTCAAATATTTGAAAATTCAAAAAAGGCGCCAAGAACAGCTGAAGAACACGCGCGTGTTCTGAGATTCTCAGATTTGCATTTTCTATCCAATCTCCCTGAATACTTGATTATAACATGCAATCCACATATCATTATGCTCGTCTCAACCTCACGATCATGTCTATGTCCAATAATTTCATTTAAATTAAACATATAACAAGAAATCATGAAAAATCCTCAAGAACCCTAATTTCTGCATGAAGGCTAGGATTTTTGATACACGATTCAAACAATGCAATTAATTGAGGGAAAACATTCCATGCATGATTATGAACATATGACCAAATTATTGTGCAGCAAAAATTGCATGAATCATAGAGTTAGAAGAGCTCATGCTTACCACTTGCAGCTGGTGATCGTGATTTGTGTTGGAGGTGTTACAGCTAGGTTCCAATGATGTGGATAGCTTCCCTAGGTACCAAGTGATGTGTCTGAGTGCTTGGAATGGATTGAAATGGTTTGGAGTTGAAGATGGCACCTCAACTGCAAAACTGTCAAGAACTTGAGCAATTGGCTGGTAATTTTGTGAAATCTGTGTTCCAGATGTTATGTGAGTGTTTGGATCACTTCTATATGATGTATGTGAGGTGTGTGAGTGATTGGTTTGATTGGAAAAGCTCTCAAACTCAAAACCCGATAGCTACCTTGCTAAGAAAGGCATTTTTGCCAAGAGAAAGAGATTTTGAGGAAAGCATCTGTTAGATGGCTTTGGTGTACTCAAAATGATCACAATTGAGCTCTATTTATAGTAGAGCAAGTTTATTTTGCAAGGAATAATGAATGGCAGCTACTAAGTAGGTTTTGCCAATGTTGGCAAATGAAAATCCAAGTCTCCTCTAGCCATTGACTAGAGGTTAGGGCACAGAGCTTTGGTTCCCTTGGTCTTGGATAAGTCTTGACTGATTTAAGATGAGAATGGCTCAGTCCATGCCACCTTGATGCTTCCATTGAATGCTTCAATCCAAATTTGGAGTCTTGTCCCTATTTTGGCCATTCTAGGTTCAACATGCTATTTCTTGTTCCATGGACTTTGGAGGCTTGGCTTAGTGATTGTCCTCTTTAGATTCAATCCTCTGAGGTGTCCAAGTGGATAGGAGCACTTGAATTTGGCTGATTTTGGCAAATTGAGCAAAATTGCAAATTCTGCCTTGCCTTTGACAGATTTCAGCAAGGCAACTTTCCAATGTCATATCTCATGACTCAAATGGAATTTGGCAATGTTCTTGGCCATTTTGAAAAGCCCTTACATGATATAACAACTATTTGAACATGTTTGGTTTTGATCTCTTTTGAATCCAAGTGAAAAATCCCACTACATTTGGCTAAAAGTAAGGCAAAATCTGACTTAGTAAAAATTTTCACTAAGTGTTGGAACTAAGTGACTTTTCTTGATTTTGATCACTCCATAACTCAAAATCCATGAGGAATTGGACTTAGGTCTAGTTGAAGTTTTTGTAGAGGGTAATGAGGGCTACAAATCCATCTTTGGATGAGAAAAAATGGACTTGTGGTTTAGGAGTTATGGTCCTCCAAAGTTGGTACCCTTGCCACTTTATTTTTTAACTTAGAAAATTTTCTAAGTTTTTATGGTTACCCCTTTTACAAGTTATCCCATTTTTCTTGATTTTTCTTGATGAATGATGATTCAAATCATACATTAACATCATTTTAGGGTTAAAAAACCATTTTGGTGAAAAATCTCAAAAAGTCAAAGTTGACTTTTGTGCACAGTTGACTTTTTATCAGATGAATTCCAAACTGTGCAATTCTTCAGGAAATCACGTCCTTGACCTAAATCAAACTTGATGGACATGTTCCATGGGTGTCATAGGGTATATTGAGGCATGTTTTAGGGTTTGGGAGCATGTCCTGGTCAAAAGTCAAAGTTACAGTTGACTTTCCTCGCGAAACCCTAATTGTGGTGCAGATGAAATTGAGACTTGTTGCTCAAGCTTCTTGGATTAATCCATTGTTCCAAATGGATCAATGTAGTATATTAGAGACCCTTAAACCCTCTCTTGAGGTCTTGGCTCTTGATTTGCCCTAAAAGTCAACTTAGGGGTGAATTAGGTCAAGAAACCCTAATTCCTGATTTTTGATGAATGCATCCCCTGAGGCAAAATTGACTTGATGAATGGGTCCATGAGGTTCCATGGAGTACATTAGGTTGTGTTTTGGATCTTTGGCTTGTGTCCAGATGAAATTTTTCATCTGGAGGCCCTGGTCGACCAAAACCCTAATTTGGTGATACCGGCGATCTTGAGACTTGATCCACCTAGAATGGAGCAACCTTGTGCCTAATCCTTGAAGTGGGAGTCCTTTTGATCCATTGTGGATGTTTGAGAGGTTAGAAAAGTTGAAGATCATGTCATTCCTTGATGGATCCTTTGTCTAAGCACCCAGAGAGGGCTTGAAACCCTAATTTTGATTGTAGTGGATGCTCACCCATCTTTGGGGAGACTGACAAGGTATGATGGTTCCTCCATATTGTGATGATGATTTGCACAATGATGGGAAATCTTAGTGGTCAAAATTTGGGGTATGACATCAGTATATCCCGAATGGAGGACCAATTACTTCAGATTAATAAGATGGAGTATCCCACCTATCACTCCCCAAGAGCCGCATTTTGTTACTGCCAAGAATATGAAAAGTTCAACAGCAGGAATTTGTTCCCTCGACAGATCAATGATACTTTTTATCCCCCAAAGTGGCCGAGTATCCAGTTGCACTCATCACCAGTCCGTATGTCATGTCTTTTTTGTCAGCATAAGCATTTCATACATACATCATGCATAATTGATTCATATTCATATTCATTTTGCATCTCATATTTCAATCACTGTGGACATGTTTATCCCCAAGTGATAAATGTTCTCTCTCTAGAAGTTATCAGTTTTCCTTTCCACACATGGGTGGGATAAAATCCCAGTTTGAGTTCTTTCCTCATCAGGAAATTCCTCGTCTAAATAATCTCTCTCCTGTTTATTCCTGAATTAAAATTAGTCCTCGACCACGTTGATAACTTGAACCTCTGAAAGGCAAGAAGGCAATTGGTTATACACCTTTGGAACTTCACTCTTTGTTGTCAAAGATGATATTTTTCTTTATCGGATTAAGGAAAATCCCCCGCGGAAGCTTCTCAACAAAAGACTCTTGGCAATATAGACGTCACATCCTCCAAAAAATCTACACTGATCTGCAAACAAAGAAGTCTGTCTTTGTCCCATAAATTCCCGATAAATCGACGAATGGCAACTTCTCCCCGAGAGGTTTGTCCTGCTTTCAAGGAAGTCATCAGCACCTCAAAATTGAATTACATCTTATGGCATCGCTCCAAAGAAGTCTCGAAGAGAGACATGATGAAGCACATTTTCCATCAAACGGTATCTCCCCAGTAAAATCTCAGCGAGAATTTTGATGAAAACCATCACAGACAACATTCCTTGTCAAGAGAAGAACTTGATGAAAAGAATTTGAGACCAATTCTATGGCTGAAGACCAGGATCGAGGGGAGGTTTATTTCAAAAGAAATTGAGACCAGTTCCATGGATGAATACCAGGATCGAGGGGAGGTTTATTTCAAAAGAAACTGAGACTAGTTCCATGGCTGAAGACCAGGATCGAGGGGAGGTTTATTTCAAAGGAAATTGAGACCAGTTCCATGGCTGAAGACCAGGATCTAGGGGAAGTTTAACCCTTTTCTAAGTGACATTACTTAGTAAAAGAAGATGGATGAGCAAATCAGTTACCATTCACATACACAATCAAAATTTTGGGTATTCTGATATTTAATCCTCTTTTACCATGAATGTCTGAATATCTTCGTCATTCACACCTTCAGGTCCAAGAATATTAAATAGGGGCATCTGTCATACCTTAAATTTTGACCCCAAGACTTCAAATCATTGTGCAAATCATCACCACAATATGGATGTATTTTCATACCTCACCAATCTTTTCAAAGATTGTTGAGTATTCACCTTAACCAAGGATTAGGGTTTTTGAGCCCTCTCAGAGCATTCAAGCAAAGGATCAATCAAGAATTGACATGATATTCAACTTATCAAGTCTCTTAATCATCCATGAAGGATTAATAGGTCTCCTTCATCAAGAATCAAGCACAGGATTGCATCATTCCAAGTTGATCAGGCCTCAAGATCACCAGTGTCACCAAATTAGGGTTTTGGTCGACCAAGGCCTCCAAAAAGAAATTTTCATCTGGGCATGAGCCAATACTTCAGTATATGATTCAAGAAGCTCAAAAGAACCTCATGAGTCCATTCATAAGTTCAAAATAGCCTTAGGAGGTGCATCTATCAAAAAATCAAGAATTAGGGTTTTGACCTAATTCATTCCCTAGGTTGACTTTTGGAGTAAGGCATGACCTAAAACTTCAGGATATGCTTTAAGGACCTCAAAATACATCATATTGATCCATTCATAAGATTGGATTGATTCAAAGAACTTGATTCATAAGCAATACAAGGATTCAAATTCACAGGGACCACAAACTAGAGTTTCTGAGAAAAAGTCAACCATACCTTTGACTTTTGAACAAAGCATGATCTCAAACCTTGGGACATGATTCAAGACACTAAAATACACCTTTGGAATCCATCCATTATATTCAATTTAGCCCAAGGAGTTGATTTCATAAAGGATTGCAAAGTTCAAGTTTCATCTAAGATAAAAAGTCAACTGTGATCAAAACCAAGTTTGACTTTTGGGATTTTTTTGGCAAACATGGCCTCTTTAAGTCAAGAACCATGTTAACTTGTGATTTGGATCATGATCAATCAATAAAACTCAAGAAAAGTGAGGTTAATTGCAAAAAGGGCAACCTTGAGAAACTTAAAATTTCACTAAGTTATGGAAGGAACACGATTTTTACCCAACTTTGCAAGGCCATAACTTGTGATCCAAGCAGCCATTTTTTCTCCATCCAAAGCTCAAATGATAGATCTTCTTACATACAAAAGGATTGTAAAGAAGAAGTACCCCCAAAAAATGCATAGATTTTGAGATATGAAGCATTAAAGTTAGGGTTTCATGAGATTTTGAACTTTGACACTTAGAATTTTTTGCCGAATCTGCCTCATGTTTTGTCCAAATTTGGAGGCATTTTCCATTATGATCCAAGATGAATCAAGACCAAATGTAAACATCAAAGTTGAAGTATGGCATACAATCTTTCCAAGGAGTACAAGAACATCCATTAATTCAACTTGAGCAAGGAGTTATGAACCTCAAAACATGCCTTGATGCAAACTGGTTTTTGACATCATTTGGGTACATAACTTGCATCCCACGATTTTGAATCCAAATTTGATGACTATGCAAGATTGATCCTCATCTAATTCAACAAGAATCTCAGTCAATCATGGAGAATCTACAAACTTGGGCCCTAAGTCAAGAATCATTTCCTTTGGCATGTGAGAGTCATGATGACAAGCCATGGAACTTAAGTTTTGGCAAGTTGCATTAATGTGATGCATTGAATTGGTATGAAACAAGCACAAATCAGCCAAGACTCAGTCCAAAGCCATGAGTGTTCAAACTTGCAAAAATTGAATTGAGTCAAGATATAGCTATGCTAGAGGAGACTTATAGTACCTTAGACTTCAAGTCATGCTACATGACAAAATCCATTGGACAATAGCATGCTCCCTCATCCATTCCATATTCCTCGCAAAACAAACTTCTCCTCCTTTAAATAGAAGCCATTTCTGATTGTTTAAGACACCCCAAAACATCACAACACATGTTTTCTCTCATTTTACTCTTCACTTCAAATTTCCAAAACCTTAAGAAGTGAGAATTGAATTTTCAAATAGAGAGCAATTCAATCCAAACCAATGATGTAAACACCTCACATACATCATATATGAGTGATCCAAGCACTTAAACAACATCTGTAACATCAAATTCATCAAGATCATATCTCACTCAAAGCCAGCTGCAGTTGGATTCGAGCCCATCAATTCAGAAGGTTTCAACTTGTTCTAAGCATCTCAACATAATCCTTGAGGTCCAAGGAAGTTGTTAGATTCATTATTTTACATCTGTAACACCTACAACTGAGGATTCAAATTCCTCTTGCACATTTAAGCCTGAACTTCCCAAACTCCAAGAATCATGCATCATAAATGTTGTTTCAAGTTACCAACATGTTTCTGGATGTTCATAGAATGTTAACCCTCAATCAATTGCTATTTATCTTGCGTGTATGGGATTTCATATAGTTTTTGCATTTTCTAGGGTTAATCTGATTATAACATGATATCTTATGATACACTTAATTTAAATAAAATTAAAAATGACCATTCAATTCCTTGTTAAAAAACACACAACTTTGGTGTTTACATCGTGTCAAATGGTTGTGTATTAAGAGATATATCATAGGTTTTGCAAATTCAGAAGTTGGCTCGAGGGAGAAGATGAAGTCTGGCGCGAAATTATAATTTGCCACACATTTTTCATATATTGTGTGTTGGTTTGGTTTACTTATCACCAGCACACGCTGGCTCAGTTGGCAAGGGTGTGCTTTGCTTGTGTGTTAGTGAGAGGTCGTGGGTTCAACACCCACCCATGCCATTTTTTTGGTCCTTTTACCATTTTTTACAATTTTCACATATTTTTTATATTTTTCTATTTTTATTTTCAAAAATTATTTTCTATATTCAATTTTAATTATTTAAAAATGAATTTTTGCACAAATATCACTCACATATTTATATATTTTATTCACCCAAAAAACCACAAAAATAATTTTTATTTGATATATTTTTTAATATATTAAAAATATTATTTTAAATTGTTTTAAATGTTTTAAAATGATTTCTTTTTCTTGATTTTTTAGAACGAAAATGATTTTAAATATTCATGTGGATAAAATGCCTTTTTTAAAATAAAAAACCTTAATCATTGTTTATAACATGATTAATGGATTGATTTGATAAATAACACATTTTTTATTGATTTTTTTTTGAAAATTATCTTTAAAAATGAAATTAGGGTTTTGTTTGGATCCTATCTTTCAAACTTCATTTCAATACACTTGGGCCTTTATTAGAGTGTATGACCCAACCCTCTTTGTAAATAAACCAATCCATGGGCCTCTGCTAGGAGTGTAAATCCCAAACCTTTTTTCTTTCAAAACTATCCTCTGTCTTTCAAGACAAGAAAAGCATCTTGGGCCTCTACTACGAGTGTAAATCCCAAACCTTTTTTCTTTCAAAACTATCCTCTGTCTTTCAAGAAAAGAAAAACATCTTGGGCCTCTGCTAGGAGTGTAAGTCACATCCCTTTGTACATAAACTTTGTTTTTAAACATCATCTGGGCCTCTAATAGAGTGTAAGACCCAACACCTTTTTGTAAATAGAAAATCTTTTAGCCTCATTCATCCTAGGCTTTGTACAAGATATAAACAATCATCTGGGCCTCTATCTAGAGTGTAAGACCCAACACCTTTGTTTCTCTCTTACTTAAGATCAAGTCATCTTCAAAGTCAAAACTTTCTTCAATTTCCTCAAACACTAATCCAATCTTGAAGGAAGCATCTAATAAATCACAATACACTTGGGCCTCTATCCAGAGAGTAAGACCCACCACCTTTCTTAATTCAATTGATACTTGTTTATATACTTGTTCATATGTCTGTATATATACTTGTACATATCTTGTTAAGTTTCTCTTAGCATTCAAATCATCCTCAGTCTAAACTAGCTCAAACATTAGGATCCTTTCAATCATTATAACTTAAGTTCAAACAACTAGTTCCCCCTGTACAAAGGAATTCTTTTTCCCAATACAGTTAGCCTCCTATTGGGCTTTGTTCAATTTATTCAACCTTGAAACACTTCAATAAAGATATGATTATTTCCTGGTGAAACCTCTTCTTTAATCCCTTTAACCCTGGATCAGTTCAACGATGAAAGGATTATTTCCCGGTGAAACCTTTCTTGAACTCTTCCTAGACTTGGAAAGTCTCAATCCCTAGCCTTCTATTGGGCTTCATACAAGGACCCACAGGCTTCCTAGAAGCATCCCTTGCCTCCTCTTGGGCTTCATACAAGGACCATCAGGCTTCCTAAAAGCATAGGATAGATCCTAGTCATCTTTATCAATACACTAGTCCCCATGAGAGTCAAAACCTCTAAGTCATTCAAACTCATCCTTTAAGCCTCTCCTGATCCTCAACAAGGTTTGGTTTTCACTTTAAAATCCCCAGCTAGGATCAGATTACAATCAATAAAGCCCCAAAAGAATCAAAACCCTTGTGGCATTTAATAACTGAACACTTGTTTAATCTCCAGCAAGAGTTAGTTCCCCTTTGGATTCCTCAAAATAGTTTAGACCTTCTCTTGGATTTAAATTTCCTCAGCAATAGTCAACCTCCATTTAAATTCCCTCATCCTCTTCTTAGGCTTCATATAATGATTTCCCCCAGTCAGCCTCAATCTTGGGCTTTATATAAGACATATATAATACTCCCCCAGTTGAGTCAATTTTCATTTTTTTTAGCTTCAACCTTGGGCTTTGATCAAGGCACAAAATCCATCATCCCCACAGACGAGACCATGAGTCCTCTCTGTAGGAGGATATTTTCCTCTATACATCACATTTCAAAACAAACAACCAAAAATATTTTTCCAGAAAATTGATGTAAGTGGCACACTTGTTGATTCAAAATCCAAGCTGGAGTCCCTCCTTTATCATGGTAAAAATTTCTCTTTCATCTAAGTGATGTAAGTGGCAAACCTCTGGATTCTACACATCCAAGTCAATGTCCCTCTCTTAGCATGAAAAGGTTCATAAATGAAAAAGTGGCATTGCTCTACACTGAGTTAAAGCTTCTTCCTTCATGACATTTAAATTCTCCTATAAAGGAAGATGTGGCATTGTTGGATTCCACACATCCTAGTTAAAGAAACTTCCCTTATAAATCAATTCTTCAATGTTTGTGATGAATAGGTGAGATATCTCCCTTTAGAGATGACAAATTCTCTCTTAGTCAAACTTTTAGCTTCAATCTTGGGCTTTGAACAAGACACAAATAAATCTTTTAGCTTCAATCTTGGGCTTTGAACAAGACACAGGTACTCTTTTAGCTTCAATCTTGGGCTTTGAACAAGACACAAATACTCTTTTAGCTTCAATCTTGGGCTTTGAACAAGACACCAAACAATTTCCTCCCATAGAATAGGAGGAACTACGAACGCTCTGATTTTCCCAGATCTCTTTACGGGAATACGTAGGCATAAGATTGCGAAATCTTAACGAGCGCACTAATAGAAAATATTAGGTCTAGCACCTTCCCAAAAACAATAGAAAACCCAAAAAAACATTTCCTCAACCTCCACAAAGGAGAAACTTTCCTTATTCAACAACAAATGGATTTAAGCAACCAAGCAATACAACAGTAGAAATATATGAAAATAAAGGTTCCTATAGATTACTATAAATACTCTGAGTGTTAACAACTTCCCATTGTATAACCAACCCCCGATCCCCGATCTCTTTGCATTTGTTAAGGAAAACATTTGCACGCAGGGTTAGTTTGAGATATCTTCCCCTTCCTTTTAAACTTCATAGGATAAATATAGAAATCATAAAGTATCACTAAATGCGGTAATGGTCATGTCACTAAAACGGAGCTACAAAGGGCACATTATTTTGGGTTCATATGATCATTCATCTACCTTGAAATGCAAGAAAAATCCAAGATCACAAGTTGATTCCAAGGAAGTTTGTAAAAAAGTCAAATTTTCAAGTCAAAGTTCTAAAGACCACAACTCCTTTAATTCTCAACATTTGGAATGATTATTTTTTCATATGACTCTTCACAACATCCTCTTCAACTTCTCTTTACATGATAAGAGCCAATTATGCTTGGAGGATCATCAAAAGTTTGAAGACTGTATAGGTCATAACTTCTTCAATTTTCAACATATGGAGCTCATTATTTTTTCACAATATCATTTGTGATACCCTCTACAAGATTGCTTCAATGGTAAAATTCAAATCGTGCTTGGAAGGACATGGAATTCATTGATACATTATAGGTCATTTTCAGCCATTTGGACTTAGAATATTTCAAGTTTGGTTTGTCAGATTTTTGTGCCAACTTCAACATGAAATAACTTTTTGCTCAAGCATCTAAATGAAACCTTTCTTGGGACATTGTGATCTTTGTTATGATGTTAACCAGTTGTAAAAAGAATGGGATCAAAAAGCCTCATGTACAAGATGCCCCATTGAGTTGAACATGGTTACTTGGAGTTGAAGTTTTCACAATGATCATATTTTTTTACCTCAATCAAAACTTGTTTACAAACCAAATTACCACGTGTTTTGAACCTACACATGTTTAATCAAGTTTTTGATAGCCAGAAAACCCCTGCTTCACTCTCAAATTTTCATCAAAAAAGTGAGCTATCGTTTTTTGTTTTCCAGCCAGTTTCAATCTAATTTGTTGATTCAGTTAGCTCCATTGTGTTCCTCTGAAGCTTCTGCAACAAGAATCAAGTTCTAAGAATCCCTGAATCATTCTAGCCAAATCCACTTTCAGATCTCCTCCGATCGTTTTTGGACAAGGTAGTTTGAGGCTCTATTTTCAATCAAACAAGTTACCACAATGTATTCCTTTTCCTTCTGATTGTTTCCCCTAACCTAGCTGGTGTTGATAGCTTGTATTCATCATTTATTTTTTGTTTTCGTGATTTTTGTTTCACTGTGTTTTCTCTACAATTCTCTCTACTCTCTTTTAATAAATAAAAATGGAGTATGAGGTTGCGTTTTCCTTGATGAGACGGTTGCAATGATGGTGGTCTCATGCTCTCATGTTACCATTTTGCAATCTTCAGTGACTGGTTCACCGGAGAAGATGACCGGAGAGGCTAAGGACGATGACCTGAGGAGAGACACATTGACACTTTGAAATGTTTTAATTGGATAGATTCAAATGTGATCCAATGCTTTTTCCTTGCTAATTTCCACCGTGCATCATCATCTGAGAAGCGTGGGATCTGCCACGTCATTTAATGAAGTCAGATCCTACGCTCCTCCTTTTTTCTCACTTATTTTCTTTTCTGATTTTATTTTTAAATTACATTTTCTTTCTAAAATTCATAGAAAATTCATTTTAACTCCAAAAAATCCCAAAATAGTTTCTAAAATTCTCTTTTATTTTTCACTTTCTGATTTTATATTTTTAATATTTTATTTTCATCATTTCCTATTTTTCTTGATTTTTCTCTTTTATTGAAGCATTTTAAATAGTTTAAAAATAGTTTCATGCATTAAAAAATTCTCAAAAATTTTATATATCATTCTTGACTTGTTTCTGACTTGCATGAATATTCTTGACCATTTGTGATTTGATTTGATGTATCATTTTCATTTTCATCTTTATTTTCATTTTAAAATTAATTTTAAAAAACCATTTTAGTGCATATTAATTCATATTATCGCATTTTATATTTGTTTGAATTTTGTTGACTTCTGTTGGCCTTCGAACTTAGTTGATTTGATCATAAGTTTCATCAAACTCAATGGAAATTGGGTGTTGATGGGGTGAAAACCTTAATCCGCCAAAATGGATGATTGATTTTGATAATAACTTGATCATCACTTGGATCTAATTTGGTTTTGCTATCTTGTTTCATCCTCTCTTCTTCATCCCTTTCTTTCTTTCTTTCTTTTTCAACTTTCTTTTGATCAATTAGAAGATGTGTAGGCCATCTTGTTCATGAGATCTTGAGTGGTGCTTGATGAACTTTCATAATTTCATATCTACCATTTGATTGTTCATGTGATCAATTGAGGTATTTTGGAATGATGCATAAGTTTGTCCAAAGTATCATGAAGGGTTGATTGATGTAATGGATTCATCTCTCCTTGACTTAGGTCTTGATCCACCTTGTTTTGACTTGTGCTACATTTTTTAGGAGTGTGATCTTTATATCACATCTCTAACGTGTATGGTACATAAATTTTTATTGACCAGCCTCCCATAGTATGATCTTCCTTATAGATTGTGCTACGATTGCTTAACATAATGCTAAATTTGTCCCTAATCGGAAAGTGATCATTTGAACCTATGCCTGTTTATGCCTTTTTCCCTTTGTCCACTTGGACTTTCTTTTTCTTTTTAAGACATTAATAAAGGCTTAAAACATTAAAAGACACTTAATGTTCCTTGGACTATTTGGTGACTATTCTTTGTTTATGGACTTGGACTTAGAATTAGGTTCTTTGCCCTATGCTTTGGAGTTGTGAGTTGAGACCCTGGATCTTATCTGGTACTTTGACCTTGGGAGACCTATTTGAAGACTTGGCTTGGATCCTTGGTTTTCATCTGACGCTTGGTTATTTCTCTACTCATCTGGTTGTTTATTTGCTTGAATCCAAAGGATGGGATAGCTTTGTGTTGCGGTGAGAATTGGATATCAAGCTATTGATTAACTTGAATAAAAAATCTTTAAATATTCACCACCAAACTTTATTTTATCCAAGGGAAAGGGAAAAAACGTATAAAACCCTAAGTTGCAATGTAACAACAATGCTAAGATATTGTAAGGTTCGGGGGTTGGTTATACCTAACAAAGGTTTTAGCATCCTAAGTATCTATAGTACTCTATAGGAGCCTCTTGGATGTATTTGTGTTATTGTCTACTATTTGCTTTGAAGTGTCATGTGTTTGGGTCTTATTGGTGAGGATAGGAACCTAAGGGTTTATTACTAAGTATGCTCGCCAAAACTTCGCGGTCTTGTGCCTA
This sequence comes from Lathyrus tuberosus, assembly GCA_022829125.1. Classification (NCBI taxonomy): domain Eukaryota; kingdom Viridiplantae; phylum Streptophyta; class Magnoliopsida; order Fabales; family Fabaceae; genus Lathyrus; species Lathyrus tuberosus. The sequence continues at coordinate 9,050,361 of JALAZF010000193.1, forward strand.
CATATCCTTACAAGGATGGAATCAGAGCATTTGTAGTTCACCTCACTAGGGATGAATGAACACTTGATTATGATCAAAGGTTCAAAAGAGGGGGGGGGGGGGGTAAGTGTTATAACCTCAACACTTACATGACTTTAACAAAGTCACTAAAAGTTGTAAATTCTACTCTAAGTCTAAGTTGTAAGACTTAATGTCTTTTAAAAGGTCAAAGGGAAAATGGGTATTGCTAAACTACGTATGATGTTGAGTCAATGAAGTATTATTTCCCTTGGATTTGGAAACAAAAGGTAACAAAGGAAGATGAAAGCTAAAAAGCCAGCATCACTTGGGGGAATAACTTGACAAATTTAAAAGTAAGTATGAACAAATGGATGAGATGAACAAGTATGGTATTCAAGCATGATATCATTTGCAAGTAATCAAGGTAACATTCAAACATGATGTTAATTAAATTATCATATGATGTAAGACTAAGTTCAAATGCATATGGTAACAACCAAAGCTCAAAGGTAGATGTGACAATATCTTAAAGCAAGGACTTGACAAAGTCACAAAAGATCAAGGTAACAACCAATAACATATTCAAAACTTAATGAAGTTACTAATAAACATGGTAACAACCAAGGTACGTACATACAAGCAAAGATGTTACAACACTTAAACATACTTGAGGTATAGTTCTAACAAGACTAAAGCATCATGGATGTAATCAAGAATTCAAATCAATAATGGATATAAAAAAATCAACACGGTGTCATGGATAACAAGTTCAATTATACAACTAGGGTAAGCATGGATTAGAGTTTAATAACACCACTTAATCATGAATACAAGATAAGCATGGATAAGTTGTAAACACTTAATCATGAATACAATTAAAACATTCCAACATGGATAAGTCATCACAACATTTACATAAGGATTCAATTCAAAGTTCAAGTATGACATGTATAAGTTATAACAACACTTAAACATAGATAAGATGAAGTAAAACATGTATAAGTCAAAACATCACTTAACATGGTATCATTCATGGTTCAAAAAAACATGCATAAATCAAAACATTACTTAACATGTATAGAGGTTCAAGATTTCAACAAAGCATCGATATGGATATCAAACATGAGTAAGGTCAATCAATATGAGTGGATTAAGACAAGGTTCAAACATGACATGTACAAGCTATGGAAGCATATTGAAATAAGTAAAGGTAATAACCAAAGCATACTTGAGAAAAGAGACATGTTCATAATAATAACATGTGGATGGAGAATGCAAGCACATAAAGGATGACATGTGAGCATACATATAGATGACAAGTTATAGTTTAAACACCACTTAATCATGAATACAGGTTAAGACATTACTTGAGTAATTTAATCGGGAAAGAAAGTTAGAGCATGCTTAGGGCAAGTAGGTAACAATCAAACATTCATGTTATGGATTCAATCATGGTCTTAAACAAGGTAAAAACATCACAAAAGTTTTGACATACAAGCATGTATACAAAGGCATGTTAAGACAAAAATCAAGTGTTTATGGATACATAATAATGGTATGATCCACACAAGACACATATGCACATCAAGGTCAAATAAATATGGAGGAAAATCACATGTCAAAGACAATAGACCAAGCAAAATTCTCATGATATGATTGAAGTTTTAACATACACTTTAACATGTAAACATGCACCAAAAATGTATCAAACTCAAGTTAAATCAAAGATGCACATGTTCACAACGTCACATAAGTTCTATAAAAAGTATATGAGGTTCATACAAGTCAATGTTCACAAAGAAAATCAAAGGATCAATCAAAGAAAACAAGAGAAACTTTAAGAAACCCTAAAAAGCCATCTACTTTGAGTAAGCATAAGTGCAAGAAAAATAAATGTTTTTGGAAATTTCTTTTTATAAAGAGAAAGTAGACATCTTCATGAACATTTAGAAAAAAAGAAAGGGTCAAAAAGCTTTTGGGATGAATAAGTTATGGAAGTTTTAATTTGTGAAGCAAATGAGAAAAACAAAGTATTAAAAAAGAATAGAATGACCTTGGTGGGACTTGTACCCAGGCCAGGTTGGTTGACAAATTAAAACTTAGCCATCTGAGCAAGGTGCGCCCGTGATAGAGAATGGAAACATAAGATTATATTTTAAATCATTCCAGAAATATATAAAAAAAAAATAAATGCACAAAAAGGGCAGTCCAAGCAAGGATCGAACCCAAGTCAGGAAGGCAAAGAGTAGTACTGAACGTGCATGTGCTACCACTGGGGTGGTGATACATCCATTGTATCACCCCCACCTAATTAATAATATACCAAACATGAACCTGAAAACTGCGAGGTTTTGATCCTCCATTGCACTTTGTGGGTACGTAGGCACGAGGCTCAAGAAGTCTTATCAAACACACAAAAAAACTTAAAAGTACTTCTTTTCTCACCTCCACAATCTTTTGCAAATAACACTTCTAAGCCAAACGCTAGATTTTCAAGAGATTCCTATAGAGTACTATAGACGTTTTGGGTGCTAATACCTTCCCTTTGTGTAATCAACCCCCTTACCCTTGTCTCTGTTTTTATTAGTTTTATTTTAAAACTTCTTTAGGTTTTGTTCACTCTTTTCCCTTTCCTTTGGAAAAATAAAAGTGCGGTGGTGACTCTTGTTTTATGAGTTGAGTTAATCAATAGCTTAATATCAAATTTTCCCGCTACAGAAAAGTGGCGACTCTGTTGGGGAATAGTTCCTAGTGGGTTTAGCCTAACTTGTTTATCTGTGTTTGTATTATATTTGTTATTTACTGTTTTGTTTGTCTGGTGCTTGATAATCTCTGAGTGGTGAGATAAGTCCTATACCCGGACTTAAGAACACTTATGATAGGAGGGTGGTATAGTCACGTTTGGCTTACGTGGAGTTAATCCTTAATAAGCTGACTTAAGATCCCCCGCTCAGTGGAGGCCTCCTTGAGGGTAAATATGTTGAACAAGTAGTTGTGAAGGCATTTTACTTTCGACCTGAGAGCCCAAGAAGCTGAGGACCTTAGAACCCTTTAACCCATCTTGGCCTTATTAGGAGGTAGTGCGGTGGCTATTCAGGTGTAGACTTGAATTAGTTGTTACATGATACTACACTCAGACGAGTTTCTCTTGAAAATATTATTGGCTGACGAGTAGTCATTTAAGTCGGTAATATCGAAAAGATGGAATCAAAACTCTGGGAACCTTTGTAGAACCTTGTTGTACATGTGATTTTAAGCCCTAGTACATACCTTGTGGGTGGTTCTAACCCTTGGCTCCATGCTCGTGACTCAAAACCCTTGACCTTGTTTGTGATCTTGTTTGTGGTTGTTGCATAATCATGCACTCATGCATTCATGAATATCTTGTTTCAATTAGTTTTCAAGGAACTTAGAGATTCTCTTCCCAAACATCGCAGATTTTGAGGTTATGGACATTGGAAGGAGAAACACTCAGAAGTACAGTTTCAGAGCTCCTGATCTTAAAGATTTGAGAAAGCTAGCATCCTTTGTGACTGATCCTGTAGACTTCAAATCTCATTAGAAGACTTTTGTCTGTTCTTTCTACCAATGTTGAAGAAGGAATTCTCAATACTCTTGTCCAGTTTTATGATCCTATCTACCAGTGCTTTACCTTTCTGGATTATCAGTTGTTTCCTACCTTGGAGGAGTACGCTTATCTGGTGGGTATACCAGTTTTTGATAGAGTTCCTTTTACTAGTTTAGAGGAAGCTCCCAAGTCCCAAGTTATTGTTGCAACCATTCATTTGAGGAAATCTGATATAGATGTCAATCTAACTGTTAAGGGAGGCATTCAGGGGCTGACTTATATGTTTCTGATTGAGAGAGCTTCTACTTTTGCTAGTGCTGGTAGCATAATGGCTTTTGAGGCTATTTTGGCTTTACTCATCTATGGACTTGTCTTGTTCCTTAACATTGACAACTGTGTTGATGTTAACGCTATTAGGATCTTCTTGATTGGAAATCCAGTTCCAACTTTACTTGGCGATGCATATTTCTCCATCCACCATAGGATTTCTAAGGGAAATGGTACAATTGTCTGCTGTGCACCTTTGCTGTACAAGTGGTTTATTTTGCACTTGCCACAGTCATCTGCTTTCAAGGTGAACAAGGGCTGTTTGAGGTGGTCTCAGAGGATCATGTCCCTTACAAACACTGATATTACTTGGTATTCTTCTGTGTTTGATAGTGTCAAGATCATTTATAGTTGTGGGGAATTCTCCAATGTGCCTCTTCTTGGTACACAAGGTGGAATTAACTACAACCCTAGTTTAGCAAGGTGTCCGCTTGGATATACTTTGAAGGATAAGCCTAATAATGTTCTATTATAGGGTTTGTTTTTCCAAGAGGGGAAAGATACTCATGGTTTGAAAGAGAGAATAGCTCATGCTTGGCATAACACTCATAGGAAAGGAAAAGGAGAGCTTGGAAGACAACTTTGCATAGCTTTGGAGCCTTATACTCTTTGGGTGAAGGAGAGAGCTATGGAGCTTAAAATGCCTTATGCTTTTGAGAAGCATAAGTCTACAGTGGTTGCCACACCACTTACCATTTCTACTGGTGATGTGAAGGAGCTTCAAGATGCTTTAGCCAAGATGAAGCAAGAGAAAGATGTGTGGGAAGGCATATTCAACACTTTAAACCTTGAGAAGTTAGAGCTACAGAAGCAGATGAATGAGAAAGATGACTTGATAGAGTTGATTGAGCAACATGCTATGAAGAGATAGAGAGATGATTTATTTTCCTCTAGTATTTCATCATCTCATCCTCCTACTCCAGGTTCCTGAAAGGGTATTGTGGACCAACTTGTGTTGGAGAAGACCACCATGAAAGACAATTATGAGAGACAGATCAAGAGACTCAGAAGGAAGTATCAGCTTGGAGTTGGAGCTTCCTTAGATGTGACTCCTAGGATCTAGTTTTCTCTTATTGTATTTTGATCCTTTGTAACTTGTACTTCCAAGTGTAACTCTTTCCAATTATTAATAAAATGAAATTTTTAATATAAGCCTTATTTCTTTTATGATGTTTATTTTACCGTAAAGTTCCTCGAAAATTGAATTAAAGAATTTGCATTGCATATCATGCATCATTTTGCATCTGGTCTTGCTTCTTAGAGTTTCACATGTATCTTATTGCTTCTCTCTTGATATTCTCAGAAGTCAAGTTGTCACACCAATACAATGCTCGTGCTAATTCTCAACGAAAGATGGTGGATCACTTGGAACAAGAGAATCATGAACTTCCTGAAGAGGTTACATCTCCTCGTACGGGTATGGAGAAGCTCGATGCTCTGGTAGAGTCTCAGGTTGCTCTACAAAATCAGTCTCCTTGTCTTTCTATTCCTCGGGCAGCTCAACCTCAGCCCACTATTATCTCTGAAGTAGTTTCTGTGCCTATTTCGGTGGCTCCTATTAGTGCTCCGTCACACTCTATTCCTTCTGGTTTTCCCTGGGGCATGCCTTTGAACTTTATTCCTGAGGGATACAAGCCTACTGCTGAAGTCTCTAATGTTTAATCTGTGATGTCAATTCCTCCACCTGTGGTGCATACTCTCCCACAGATTGATGAACCTATCTTCCAGGCTGAGCCAAATGAAATCTTGGGGTGTATGAGCTTATGGATGAATTTCAAGATCAGTTTGAAGAAATGCAAAAAGAGATTAAGGCTTTAAGAGGGAAGGAGTTGTTTGAAAAGAATGCTCATGAGATAAGTCTTATCCCGAATGTGAACATTCCCGCCAAGTTAAAAGTTCCTGATTTTGAAAAGTATAAAGGTAACACCTGTCCACAAAGTCATCTAGTCATGTATGATAGAAATATGTCCACTCATACTGACAAACATCAGCTGTTAAATCATTACTTCCAATACAGTCTCACTGGTGTTGCACTGAAATGGTATATGGGTCTCGATAGCACTCAAATCCATACTTTCAATGATTTGGGAGAAGATTTTATTCGTCAGTATAAGTACAACTTAGATATGGCGCCATACCGTGACCAAATCTGCGCTATGTCACAGAAAGAGAAGGAAACCTTTAAGGAATACGCCCAAAGGTGGAGTGAGATTACTGCACAGATCAGTCCTCCGCTTGAAGAAAATGAGATGACTAAGATTTTCCTAAAGACGTTGAGTTCATTTTATTATGAGAAAATGGTAGCCAGTACGCCCAACGATTTTACCGAAATGGTGAATATGGGTATGCGCTTAGAAGAGGGAGTCTGCGAAGGACGTTTGACCAAGGAAGGTAACTCAGCTAGAAGTACAAAGAAGTATGGTATTGGGTTTTCTAAGAAAAAGGATGGAGAAGCCAATGCGGTTTCCCAAGAGGTCCAGAAGACACAAGGAAAGAAATAATAACAATAATCATCGTCCGCAACAAGTAGCTTCAGTTACACCCGTCATCAACGCTGTTCCAGCCACTCAAGCTACTTCAAATTATCAACCATAATTCCAACAGAGAACACCTCAAAATAATCAATAGAATCGTCCACAAAGGAAGAATCGGTTTGATCCTATTCCGATGTCTTATGCTGAGTTGTACCCCGCCTTGGTACATAAGAACCTTGTATAGCCCAGAGACCCACCAACTATTCCTAAAAAACTCCCATGGTGGTACAAAGTTGATCATTCTTGTTCCTATCATCAAGAGGCACCCAGACATGATATTGAAAACTATTTTACTTTGAAATCTGAGGTTTAGAGACTCATTTGAAGTGGAATTCTGTCATTTAAAGATCTTGGTCCTAATGTTCAAGTGAATCCTTTGCCTAAGCATGACAATGCTAATGTTAATATGGTGGAAGACTGCCCTGGTACTTATCGTATTTTTTATGTGAATTTGATCAGAAAATCTCTAGTTGAAATGCAGGCTACTCTGTCCGAGATGAGCTATTATGAACACGATCATGCCGCTTGTCCTATATGTTCATGAAACCCTCGTGGGTCTGCAGTTGTGAAAAGAGATTTGCAAGAAATTCTTGATTAGAATTTGATTCATGTTACTCGTCTGAGGAATCATGATGATCACAAGGTGAATGTTATTGTCCTTCACTTCAATATTCCTGAACGTGTTGAGATTTCTTACAATAGCCGGAAGGCATTTGTTACTCCGTTGGTGATTGGCTTACCTGGACCTGTGTTTTATGAATTTGATAAAGATGTGCTGTATCGATACAATGCTACAATGTTGAAAGATGGAAAAGTGGTGTATATTCCCTTGCTTTCATCTGTTATGAATACTACTGACGTTAGTAGGGTGACCCGAAGCGGTCTTGTGTTTGTTGCACCACCTCATAAGAAGGATGAGAATATCCCTGTTAACAAGTCGATTGTGTTTGAGACACCCATGGTACAATTCGAATCTAGATTTGTTAATGGCCAATCTAGTGGTACTAGTCAAGATGCTAATGATGAAATGTTTAAATTGATTAAGAAGACTGAGTACAAAATTGTGGATCAGTTGTTTCAAACTCCCTCTAAGATTTCCGTATTGTCGTTGTTAATGAACTCTAAGGTCCATAGGGAAGCTCTGAGGAAAGTACTAGAACAAGCATATGTGGACTATGACGTAACCGTTGATCAATTCGAAGGTATTGTCAATAATACTACTGCTTGTAACAACTTAAGCTTCAGTGATGATGAATTGCCATAAGAAGGGAGGAATCATAACATGGCTTTACATATTTATATGAATTGTCAAGAGAACATTTTGTATAATGTGTTAGCTGACAGTGGTTCGTCTCTTAATGTGATGCTGAAATCTACTTTTTTCAAGAATGTCGTATCAGGTCACTTTTATGAGGTTCAATGGTGTGGTTGTTAAAGCTTTTGATTGTTCAAGGAAAACGATGATAGGGGAAGGTGATCTCCCTATAAAAATAGGTCCACAAGATTTCATGATTACCTTTCAAGTTATGGACACATTCACCCAGCCTACAATTGTTTGCTAGGCAGACCATGGATACATGAGGTTGGAGCTGTGACTTTGACACTCCACCAAAAGCTGAAATTTGTGAAGAATGGGAAACTTGTTGTGGTAGGAGGTGATCAGGCTATGCTGGTAATCAATTTGTCATCTTTCTCATATATTGACGCCGACAAGGCTGTGGGAACTCTGTTCCAAGCCCTATCCATTGTTGACAATGTTGAAAAGAAGAGTGGGGCATCCATCTCTTCTCTAAAAGATGCATGACATGTTGCTGAGAATGACCAGTATGTGGACTAGGGCAGAGTTATTGAACTTGCTGAAAAATAGAATAGAGTCGGTATGAGTTTCTCTCTTAGAACAACTTGAAGGCAATTGAAGCACTACCAAGATATTTTTCATAGTGCTAGGTTCATCCATGCTGGAGAGCAAATTGTTGCCGCTATCATTGAAGATGACTCAAAAGATGACATGCCGAACTTCATAACTCACAGAGTGGTCTGCCACAATTGGACAGTTGTCAACGTTCCTACTATTGTTCACTCTTCAAAGTAATTTGTTTTTGTGTTTTTCAAATATCCTTTCACTCTACCCAAGGTGAAAGTGAATTTGTGAGGGCTTTGTTTTAAACTTTATTATCATTAATAAAATGTTATTTTGCTTATCCATGTGTGTTTTTATCTTTTAGCTTTTTCTGGAAAATGGTAACCTAAAAAACCAAAAATGATATAATAATTTCAATATCTGCATGATTCTTGCACATTTATTCGTTTCCTAAATTCAAGCATATATCATTGTGCATATTGATTGTTAAACCCATTGAAAACAATGTCCCTATGCCCTCTCCCAACTTTGAATTCCTTGTGTTTGAAGTTGAAGAAGGGGATGTTGAGGAAATTCCATATGAGATTTCTCGGTTGCTTGAGCACGAGGAAAAGACCATTCAGCCTCATGAAGAGTCAGTGGAAGTGATTACTTTGGGTTTAGAGGAAGATAGAAAAGAAGTCAAGATTAGGGCAATGCTTCAGTCAGATGTTAAGAAGAGGATGGTGGAGCTTCTTAAAGAGTATGTGGATATCGTTGCTTGGTCTTATCAAGATATTCCTGGTCTTGATACTGATATTATGGAGCACATATTATCGTTGAAGCCAGAATGTCCGCCAGTTAAATAGAAGTTGAGGAGAACTTACCCCGACATGGCTCTTAAGATTAAAGAGGAGGTTCAGAAGCAGATTGATGCTGGGTTTCTTGTTACTGCTGAGTATCCTCAATGGGTGGCCAATATTGTTTCAGTTCCAAAGAAAGACGGAAAAGTCCGGATGTGTGGTGACTATAGAAATTTGAATAAAGTCAATTCGAAAGATGATTTTCCACTACCACGCATTGATATGTTGGTAGATAATACATCTAAATTCAATATCATTTCCTTTATGAATGGATTTTCCAACTATAACCAAATTAAGATGGCACCCGAGGATATGGAAAAAACAACATTCATATTGAAATAGAGGTTCATGATATGATGCATAAATAAATAAAGGTCTATGTGGACGATATGATTTGTAAGTCGAAGACTGAAGATGATCATATTGAATATTTGTTGAAGCTGTTTCAACATAAATGCACTTTTGGTGTCCGTTCTAGAAAATTGTTGGGCTTTATCTTCAGCCAAAAAGGTCTTGAAGTAGACCCTAATAAAGTCAGAGCTATTCAAGAAATTCCCACGCCCAAAACAGAAAAATAAGTCAGAGGATTTCTAGGACGTTTGAATTATATCTCCAGATTTATATCCAATATGACTGCCACTTATAGGTCGATCTTCAAACTTCTCCGCAAAGATCAAGGTCGTGTATGGACAGAGGATTGTCAGAAGGCTTTTGATAGTATCAAAGAATATCTGCTTGAACCTCCTATTTTGTCTCCTCCCGTGGAAGGAAGACCATTGATTATGTACTTGATTGTGCTAGAAGAGTCTATGGGTTGTGTTCTTGGTCAACAAGATGAGATTGGTAGGAAAGAATATGCCATCTACTACTTGAGCAAAGAGTTTACAGATTGCGAGTCTTGGTACTCAGTGTTAGAAAAGACGTGTTATACTTTAGCCTAGGTTGCCAAATGTTTGCGCCAATACATGATTAATCATGCAACTTGGTTGTTATCCAAAATGGATCCCATCAAGTATATTTTTGAAAAGCCTGCTCTAACTGGGAGGATTGCCCGCTGGCAAATTCTGTTATCTGAATATGACATTGAGTATCGTACTCAAAAGGAAATCAAAGGAAGTGTTTTGGCTGACCATCTGGCTCATCAACCAATTGATGATTATCAACCTATCAGGTTTGACTTCCCTGATGAGGATGTTATGTATCTAAAAGGAAAAGATTGTGATGAACCGTTACCTAAAAAAGGGCCTAATCCTGAATCTCAATGGGGTTTAGTGTTTGATGGAGCTATCAATGCTTATGGAAATGGAATCGGGGCAATAATTACCACTCCACATGGTTCTAACATACCATTTATTGCAAGGTTGATGTTTGAGTGTACAAACAATATGGCAGAGTATGAAGCCTGCATAATGGGTTTTGAAGAGGCCATTGATCCGAGGATTAAAACTCTTGATGTGTTTGGGGATTCAACCCTAATGATTAACCAGATTAAAGGAGAAGGGAGACTCGTCTGGTCGGCTTGATTCCTTATAAAGATTATATAAGAAGGATGTTCACCTTCTTTAACAAGGTTGAATTGCACCATATTCCCTGTGAAGAAAATCAGATGCCAGATGCTCTGGCCACTTTATCCTCTATGATTAGAGTGAATCGTTGGAATGAGGTGCCCAAGATTAATGTTATGCGTCTTGATAGACCTGCTCATGTATTTGCGGCAGAAGAAGTGAAAGATGATAATTTGTGGTATCATGACATCAAATGTTTCATCCAGAGTCAAGATTACCCATTTGAGGCATCTAAGAAGGATACGAAGACTTTGAGAAGGTTGGCTGACAATTTCTTCTTGAATCAAGATGTGCTATACAAGAGAAACTATGACATGGTTCTGCTTAGATGCATGGATAGACACGAAGCAGACATGTTGATGAAAGAAACTCATGAAGGATCCTTTGGTACCCATTCCATTGGACATGTTATGGCTAAGAAAATGATGAGAGCAGGTTACTATTGGCTGACAATAGAATCTGACTATTGCAAATATATGAAAAAGTGCCATAAGTGCCAGATTTATGCTGACAAAATTCATGTGCCTCCAACTCTTCTCAATGCCATCTCATCTCCGTGGTCTTTCTCCATGTGAGGAATTGATATGATAGGTATGATCGAGCCCAAGGCTTCGAATGGGCACCGTTTTATTTTAGTGGCTATTGATTATTTTACCAAGTGGGTGGAAGCGGCGTCGTATGCTAATGTGACCAGGCAAATGGTGGTCAGGTTTATCAAGAACCAAATTATCTGTCGGTATGGCATTCCAAGCAAGATTATCACTGATAATGGGTCGAATTTGAACAATAAAATGACGAAAGAGTTATGTGATGAGTTTAAGATTGAGCATTATAATTCTTCTCCCTACAGACCAAAGATGAATGGGCCTGTTGAAGCTGCTAATAAAAACACTAAGAATATTATTCAAAAGATGGTTGTCACATACAAGGACTGGCATGAGATTCGCCCTTTTGCTTTACATGGGTATCGTACACTCATCCACACTTTAATAGGGGCAACCCCTTTCTCACTTGTATATGGCATGGAAGCAGTGCTCCCTGTAGAGGTTGAAATAACCGTCAATGAGAGTCTTGATGGAAGCTAAAATGACTGAGGCTAAATGGTGTCAGAGTAGGTATGATCAACTGAATTTGATTGAAGAAAAGAGAATGACGACCTTGTGTCTTGGCCTGTTATATACACAGAGAATGAAGAAAGCTTTTGATAAGAAGGTCCAACCGTGTGTATTTAGAGAAGGCAACTTCGTGCTCAAAAATATCTCGTCTTTTAACACTGATTTTAGGGGCAAGTGGACTCCTAATTATGAGGCCCATATGTTGTTAAGAAAGCCTTCTCTGGCAGTGCGTTAACTCTTGCAACTATGGATGGTAAAGAGTTTACTCGTCCTGTGAATGCTAATGTAGTCAAGAAATACTTCGCCTAAAAATAAAAGAACAACTCGCTAAGTTGAAAATACAAAATGGTGGCTTAGGAAAAAATGAGCGTCTCAATGGACCGAAAACCCGAAAGGGCAGTCCAGGAAAAAGTTAGAGACATAAACATAAATAATTATCCCGGTAGATTGAAAACTCGAGAGGGCAATCTAGGAAAAAGTTAGGGATCATGGCAATTAACTGCAGCAAGCCAGACTTGATCATTGGAAGCAACTTTGTTCATCAAGGATTCTCATCCTCATCATTCTAGCCAGAAGTGTAAAGCACAGTGGAATTCAATGTTGTTAGCGAAAATAATGGACATTGTATTTCACTGTAGCCTTTTCCATGTATTTTTTCAACTTTGTAATGATCCATGGAGTCACGCCATTTATGGACTACCATTTTATCAATAAAATTTGGGCCTTAGTCCCTTTGTTTACAATTCTTATATTTGTTTCTGTTTGTAAAATTTCATTTATTTTTTATAATAATTTTTGAAACAAAAAGTAATTAATAATGATATTTTTGAAACTACAAAAATGTTTTCCTTTGATTTGTGAACGTTAAAAGGGATGTCCATAGTTACTTCAAAGAATGGTAAGACCTCGAAGTGTAAAACTCAATGTTCTCCCAAGCAGAGTATGTTCTTGTGGATGGTATTCCCAGCTAAGCGCTAATTCAGGTGTCCTCCAGTTGAGTACTGAGTTTAGCATCCCTTTTAAATCATAGACTTGGTTTCCCCAATTAAGTCTTGATCTAGATTTCCCCCAGCCGAGTGTGATTTTCTTCTCTAGCTAGGTTGAAATCAAGCAAGTATGTATATTGAAGAATCTCCAGCAGGTTTTATCTCCTTGTGGTGTTTTCATCAAATATTCCCCATTAAGAAGTATTGATATAACAATCAACTGTTGGGTTTTCTCTCACCTTGTGTTGAGTTTTAAAATCCCCTACAGGTTGCTTTATTGTTATGATGTTAACTTCTTATTTCTCTTGATATTTTTGATCCCCAAAGAGTTCTCCTTGGTAATCGTCAGCAGTTTTATATTATCTCAGAGAATATTGTTGCAAAGGTTGTCTTTTGGAAGATTCATCTTTCCATCCCTTAACAGAGTTAATGCAAAATGCTATCCCTTTCAGAGGTTGATATCCCAAGAAGAGCATTGCTTTACACTTTCCTCAGCAAGTTTTCATCCTTCTGAAACAGATTCTACGAGAACTTCTCTTTTTCCCCCAATCAGAGTTTTGGAAATTTGTGTTGCATGGAGCCCCTAGTGGAGTTTATATGGATTTTTCTTATCCACAGAAAGAGTCAGGAAGATTTGGGTTATGTTTCCCAGCAGATCTTTCCATTCCCTAGCGGAGTTCATACTATTTTCCTTTCAATGGATTAATAATAATAGAAGATTTAACAGTGGGTTTCTACCCAAACTATATTCTTCTCTCCTCAGAGATATGAGCCTTGTATCAAGATTTTTTTCTTTTGATGGCTCCTGTTTATCTCTAGCTGAAATCCCTAGCATATTATCTTTCAGCATTGTTGAGATTTAGCCAAGTATCTAGTTATACTGTGGTTATTGGGCTGTTGTACCCCAAATTTTACCCTCAGACATTCTGATCGTTTAAGTCACTCGTTTTTTTAGACATCCCATTTAGTCATGCATCTTCTTCTTCCATGTCTTTTATTTATTTACTTATTTTATTTTGTTTTGGTAATTATTATATTTATTTATATTTAATTAGTATTAAGTATCTTAGACATTTAGGATTTTTATTTCTTTTCTTATATAGTATATTTAAGTTAAGTTCATTTTGATTATAGCTCTAGTTTTAAACTTAATCCAATTTTTATTTTTTTATTAATTTTAATTAACCTTAAGTTTTAAGTTAGTTTTAATTATGTTAGGTCATTTTTTTTTGTTTTAATTTAATGAAAGAGTCCATAAGCCCATGTCCAAAAATAAAAAGAAACCCATGTTGAATTTGTTAAAAAAAAAAGAGTAAATGATACATCTCTTTTTTTAGTACCACGCCTCCTTCCTGCTATATCACAAACTTGGAAAACCTGTACCAATTCACAGCTTTGACCATACAGCTACACCAACAAAAACGCATCAACTCGTACCACTACTACACTACACTCCAAGACAAACCTGCTACAACGATAGCAACCACACACTGTCAGCACCTGCATCGTACCAAGACCTGCGCTCAGAAAACAACAACACAAAGGCTATACGCAATGCTCACTGAGACCAATACACATCAGAGGTAGCAACGCAAAGGTTCCCTCCCTTTTACAAGAACCTCCATTCACCTTTGAACCAAGGGGAGCCCTGTTTTCATCCTTTAAAAACTGCAAATTTCAGGATCAAAGAGGAGGGAGGAACACCCAAACAGACACAAAAATCATAAAACCTTTATGGACCCTTTTCCTCAACCTTCAACCTCCTTCTTCGCTTCTCTCCACAACCAAAAATAAAACCTTCTTCTTCATCTTCAATCTCAAACATTCTTCAAACTCTTTCATCTTGAATTTACTTCTGACCCAAACTCCAAACATAAATCAAACCACCCTAGCCGAACAACACAAACCTTCCGCGACAAAGCTTCCTTCAACACTCCTCTTATTCAACAACAAATAAGCTTCTTCCTTCTCTGAAACAAAACCATCCCTAAATCGCAAACCCCTCTTTCTTCCCAAACCTTCTTTCTTCCTAAAAATCTCTTTTCCACCTTCGACACTTACAAACCTGTTTTCAACCATCCATAAAACTCACAAACAACAACCACCCATTCAAATACCATGCGACCAAAACAAAACCCACATCAACAACCATAATACCTCAAACCGCTGAAACAACAAGAAATCAGATGAGAGAGTGAGACGAAGAAATTTCCAAACAAGAATGAAATGGAAACCAAACCTAGAAGAAAAAGAGAACGTGATTGAGATGAGTTAAAGGTGGAGGTCGAAATCAAGACCAAGTACGAGTGAGAGAGATCGTGAGAGGCCGTGTGAGTTGAAGGTTGGGTTTCGTCCGCTGTGTTGTTATTGTTCTATTTCTCGCCTAGCTGGGATCTTCTTTTTTTGTTTTAAAGAAAATAAAAGCGAGGATGAGGATCTCTCGGAGCGTGTTTTTGTTTGGTTCTCACTGACCTTAGTTTCAAATATACCATTGCTTTGTTTAATTAGTTTTGTTAATCTATTTGATTTTGTGGATTGGGCTTCATAGCCCGTATCTTTTTCTTTTATGTGCACCACCCGTGTTTTGTTGGATGAGTGGGCCAAGAGGCCCACAAAGATTCCATCCCTTTTATTTCTCACACACTCACATCTGAATCCAGCGCCCCCTCCTCTCCCTTTTAATTCATTTTTGTTCTAAATTTAGTCTTTTCAAAAATTTTAGTCTTAAAGTTTTTATTTCTCATTTTGATCTTATTGTTTAATCAATTTAATTTTTTATCCTAATCCCATTTTAGTTTTAAGGGCCAATGATATTACAAAATCTTGACTTGGTTGATTTATTCAAAATGACTAAAAGTCTTGATATGTATGAGGCTCATTTCTTTATTTTTGTTGGTCAATGAAAGTCGAATATCAAAAGATTATCGATCCTCCGATTAAATCTTGATTAAGGCGAGACTAACTTTAATTTCATTTCGATTCCATTTTCTTTTATTTTGGGCCGATGATATCACAAAAATCATGACTTGGTTAATTTATTCAAAATCACTAAAGTCTTGATAAATATGAGGCCATTCTATTTTTTTAGTTTGTTGGTCAATGAAAGTCAAACATCAAGGTTATCAATTTATCGATTCAAACCTCGATTAAGACGAGACCAACTTTATTTTCATTTTGCATCTACTTTTATCTTCATTTGCATTTTTTATCAATGAAGTCTTTCTATTCACGAATGTTGTTTATCGAAGCGACCAACCTTCATTATTTCAAATCTGTAGTGAGTAATCTCGAGATTACTTTCTATACTTTGGGATCGTGATAGGTTACCTTCGACTAATTAACGAAAGTTTGTGATTAAGACGAGAGCCCCACCTTTTCTTTTCGTGTGGCACAATTTCTTTGGAGAATGATCCTCAATATCATTTCTCCATCGTGTCTTAGCACAAAGATCGAATTGTGCATTCTCCTATAGTATGGTCTTCCTCATAGACCGTGCTACGATGGTTTAGCACTACATTGGACCCGATTCACCGATCCAATAAGTTAATCATCAATCACTGACTTTACTTTCTGTCAATATTATCTTGATTTTATTTTCTGTCAATATTACCTTGATTTTATTTTCTGTCAAATATTATCTTGATTATTATTCTTGTTTATATTATTCTTGTCATATTCATATTTGTTCATACATTCTTTAAAACACACTAATAAATATTGAAACCCTAAAAAACTCAACTGACCGGACTGTGGTTACTATTCTGAGTTTTGGACTGAGGACTTAGATTTAGGACTCTTTACCCTATGCTCTTGGAGTGGAGGTTTTGATCTTGGTTTGTCAGTGGCTCACCAGCATGCACTCTATTTTGGGTTAGATCTTTCTATCTCTTGCTCATTTACATTGATGCATTTTTATCTCTTGATGTCTGCTTGTATATATGTTTACCTGACATTGTTTTAGCATTTTAGCATGTTAAGCATGATACTATGTATTTACTGTCATTCTTTGATTTATTATCACTTGACTTTGATATCTTGATTATTACTATGTTCATATCTCGTTCATTTTATCTTGATTATTATACTTGTTCATATTCATATTGTTCACTGTATATTCATACTTGACTCATTTGACCCTCCTTCCAAAGGAAAGTTTTTTCACTTTGACTCCTAAGTCACAATCCATTCCCATTTCACCTTGGCCTCCTAGAGCCATTTTCCCCCATAGTTTTGTAATAGGATAGAGTTATCTAGAACTCTATGTGATTCTCTATCACGAGAACTCACTTTCCTTTACTTAGACTTATAGAGTTATCGTGAACTCTATGTGATTCTCACCATCATGAGAACTCACTTTTCCCCTTTAACTTAGACTTAGAGAGTTATCGTGAACTCTAAATGAGCTCAGACTCATTTCCCTTTGGAACGTTGGCCATAGTCAATGTTTCTTTCATTTCACCCCTTAGTTAGGTGAACTACGGTTGCTCTGATTCTTTAGTCAGATACGTAGGCACAAGATGCAACGTCTTGGCGAGCAAACTTAGTGTACATACTCTTAGGTCTTTACCTTTAGCAGATACCTGAGCAAGCAAACATAACATAACACAAACTAAACAAGAGGTTCCTGTAGAGTACTACAGATACTTAGGGTGCTAATACCTTCCCTTTGTATAACCAACCCCTGAACCTTAGATCTCCCCCCTTTAGGTTTTCTCGATCTTGAACCTTTCCTTTGGATAAATCAAAGTCAGTTGTAAAAGAAATATGATGCAAGTTAATTAATAGCTTGTTATCCGATTTTCACCGCAACAGAAATGGCGACTTCACTAGGGACAGAGTTCTTTTTGAGGGTTAAGCCCACCTTGTTTTGTTTATGTTATTTATGATTGCTTGCTATACTTGTACATATATCTGTATATATCTGTATACCTATTTTGTTTGGGTTCTTCTGTGTGCAGGGTGCTACTATTGAGTGGTGAGATAAGTCCTAACCCGGACTTGAGTGCACTTATGATAGGATAGTGGATATAGTCAAGGAGACTTTGAGGGAGTCGAATCCCAAAAGAGTTGACTTGAGATTCCACACTCAGTTGAGGCCCTCTCGGAGTTGGTATATGTTGAACGAGCAATCGTGAAGGTGTTGCCACTTCGACCTTGGTGCCAGGGATATTGATGACCTTTAGTTACCCTTACCCCCACTTGGCCTTTTAGGATGTAGTGTGGTGACCATGAGGGAGTATATTTCTGAAATGGTTGTCATGCGATACTACACTCAGACGAGATTCTCTTGAGAATATTATTGATTACCAAGTTAATTGGGAAGTCGATAATATCCGAAAGATGGATTGTCGACTCTGGGAACCTTTTTAGAACCCTGTTCCGCAGATGAAAACCCATAGTACATACCTTCTGGGATGGGTAGACCATGGCTCCATGCTCGTGATCTTCAAACCTAGGCCCTCTCTTATTTGTGTGTGCATATCTGTGAATATCTGTATATGTGTGTTTATGCATACGTTCATCCATGCATGAGACCCCTAAATCTAGGGCTTGTGTGCTGTTATGTGTACATATATCTATGTTTTTGTGTGCCCGTGTTTTGTACATTGCATACATCTCATCGTATCCATTGATGGTTTCAAGGAACTCAGACGTTCTTTTCTTTGCAAAGATCCTTAGAGATCATGGATTTTTAAAACAAAACTCTTCAGTTTTCCAAAATGTTTGCAGCTCGCCTTTGAGTTCCTTGAAACCATTTGGCTTGCATTAGAATTACATTGCATTTGCATTTCTCAGCCTCGAGTCTCATCCGTCCTTTATCTGTAACCCAGTTGACTTCCCGAAGCCATCATTGGACTTGAAGTAGATTTTGGAGGATCATGAACTCAGAAGGGCAGAACCAGTTTGTGACCAGAGCGGATTTCGACTTGTTGAGAAACCAATTGGATCAGATTATAACAGCCTTGGCAAAGAGAGATGACAGTATTCAGGGTATGTCTTTGGAATTCAACTGAAGACTGTAACGTGTTCAGAGACAAGATTCAGACTCTGCTTGACTCCAATATGTTCTCATTCAAATCAACAATCCTGTACCTAATCAGGCGAGTTCATCAGGCTCTGAGATGGAAGAAATTTCCGAGAGTGGATGTGAAGATGATTCTCAGACTGATCTCGACAAATAATTCTGAAGACGGTTATCTCGGCTTGGCAAATCAAGAAGGAAATTCCAGTTCCCCGGAGCCGGCAAACTTTTGGCTGTTTAGCATTTTTTGTTGTATTTTCTTTGCATGTTTGAATTTGCATTCGCTTATAAGCTATTATTATTTCAAATTGGCAAGATTAATAAAATGTTTGTGCATCTTTTGATTAAGTCCATTCGTTTCACTCATTTACTTTTGTGTTCATAAAAACAAAAATAAACAGACAAAATTTTTCCCGTACCAATTCTTTATTCAAACAAAGATTGGGGAGGATGACAAAAACGTTACATCCCTAATAGCTGTGGTATGCCTTCGATTAAAACTTGTCGAGGATGTAAGGCATTGTTTTAATTCCCAAACAATGGAGAAATAAGGAAGATAATCCCTCGTTAACCCTTCGAGCCTAGAAGTAGGAGTTTTCTTTCTTTACACAAAAAACCCTTAAATCTCAACCTTGGTGCAGGGTAGTTCTCATTTTAACTTGGTTATGCATTCGAATGCAAGCGCTTCATGCAAGACAACAATCAGCTCTCTCAAATCAAATGAGTTAGCGTTTATACAAGTTATTCCTCCAAACAGCAAATAAGGAAGGATCGTTGAAAAAATCCTTAATCAAAGAATGAGCCGAGTCCCTTTCAAGGCAAAAGCCAAGAAAGATGGGAAGCCCAAAACTTTGCCTTATACAAAAGAACTTGTACAACCGCCAAGAAGAGGCCTCAAAACCTCAATCAAAGACAAGAAGATGTATCATAACCTCAACCAAACCAAAAGTAGAGGTACAATAACTTCAACCAAAAAGAAGAGGTCTCAAAATCTCAATGAAGACAAAAAGGAGACCTCATAACCTCAAAACCTCAAAGGTGACCAAATTCTGCAAGGGAGTAATGACTACAAAGGTGTCGGAATCATCGTCAGCTATCATCAATTCATTCCTAGTCTGTGGGAACTTGAATGTATAACTTGAGTTAACTGAGTGTAGGACTGAAGTTTGTCACGAAGATGGGGTGGGTACCAAATAAACTTTGAGCCTTTATCTTTTGTTTCATAAACCGTGAACCAGGCCACGTTACAACCCTTAAAAGACCTAATTGAGGTAAGGTTGTTTCGAAAGTATACTACAGTAAGGTTGATTAACCTGACTCCTAATAATCTTTTCTAATTGCATGTCTTGATCACTTCATCTGCCTGCCATCAATGGCTAGATACACCTTTGTTTTAATCATTTAATCACTCCACTGTGTGTGTTTCATCAAATAAAATTTGTTTTCAAAAGCTTACATGAATTTTGCATTGAAATTTCCAATTTTAAATGAACAATATTTGCTTGCAATAAAATTCAATATCAGAGGAATCCCAACAATGGAAGCCAGTTAGGGAATTTGACTTGATAAAGGAAGCTCAGTCAGGGGCAACCAAGCAGAAGGTTCTGCCAATCCATCATCCCAAGAGCTAAGAATCAGGGGCAGAACTCTTCAAAGTTCAGAATATTGAGGCAAGTCTTTTTGAGGTCATCTTACGACAAGTTTGGACCCTAGTGACCCGTCAGCAGGGGCAAGTTTGTTCCCCAGTTGCTTCTACCACAGTCTAAAGGGCTTGGTATTGCGAATAAGGTTGAACTGGGGGAGTTATGTTGAGGTTCATTTCTTTTCAAGAGTTTGAAGATATTGAAGCATCTGGTATTTCAATTCTTCTGTAAAATCCTTTTGATGACTTATCCTCACATACCAGTTAATCAGAAGCAACTAGGTCGAGATTCAATAAATCTCTCAAAGGTCAACTAGTCTGGGACATCTCTTTCACAGATCAACCAAGCTAACAGGGGCAAGTTTGTTCCCCAGTTGTCAACAACCTGTCCGGGCAACTAGTTCAAGGACTTTGTTGTGCAGACGCTGTTAATCTTGGGCTTTGTAAAAGATACCCAAAACCCCCCTTAATGAGTATACACCATCATCTACAGCCTCCTCTTAGGCTTTGTATAATGATTCTCCCCTGCGGAATCAGTCGGTCAACTTTCAGCCTCCTCTTAGGCTTTGTATAATGAGTACTCCCTTTCAGCCTCCTCTTAGGCTTTGTATAATAAGTACTCCCTATCAGCCAGCCTCCTCTTAGGCTTTGTATAATGATTTTCCCCAGGGGAATCCAATCAACCTCTTAGCTTCAACCTTGGCTTCGATCAAGACACACAACTAGTTCAAGGACTTTGTCGTGCAAAGGCAGTCAATCAGGGGCAGTCAGGCTGAAATTCATGAATCTCTCAAAGAGTTTGAAGATATTGAAACACCTTGTATGCCAATTCTTCTGTAAAATCCTCTTGATGTATTCTTCTGACAGACCATGTACTCTGGGGCAGATGAGTCATGCAGAATTACTCAGCTTTTGTGGCGTCTCTGCTAGCTCCCCAGAAAGTTGTCTCTTCAGCTAATCTTGGCAATTCTCAATGGATCTCTTATCTCCAGTGAAGAAATCAAGCTCATGATGACAATCCTAGTGAAGTCATGATGCTATACCAAGTGGAGTACTCTTTCCCTAGAGAAGGTCATAACCTTGAAGTAGAGTTGCTTCATCTGCAAGTTCATCCCCAGTAATGGTCCAATCTGATGAGTTTGGTTGGGTATCCTTGTCGAGATGTTTATTTCATCTCTAGTCTCGCTTCTCGTCTGTTTTGGAAGCATAAGCATAAGCATGGCATCTTAGCATTTTGCTTTCTCGTTCTGGTGTTTACCTGTCTTGTTTACTTTGGCATTTATCTCCCCAAGTGACTGGGTGTGTCTATTCTCTCCAATAGAGTTGTCAGCCCTAGGCATAAAGTGCCCATCCATTCTTGAAATCCCCACAGAGTTATATCCTCGTGGATGATGGTTGTTTCAGTTATCTTTTCCACATTTGGATAAGA
Source organism: Lathyrus tuberosus (assembly GCA_022829125.1). Lineage (NCBI taxonomy): Eukaryota > Viridiplantae > Streptophyta > Magnoliopsida > Fabales > Fabaceae > Lathyrus > Lathyrus tuberosus. The sequence continues at coordinate 9,072,252 of JALAZF010000193.1, forward strand.
TAAATCCCCATTTGAGTTCATTCCTCAATTGGAGTCTTGTTTGGACGTTTCTTTCTAGCTTGTTCCTAGATTGAACTTTGGTCTCTGACAGGTGTGGTTTCTGAACCCACTTTCGAAAGTGCATTTATTTTGCACCGTTGTCTCGCAGGAAGATTCTTTTTCAAATCCCCATTGAGGACAAACTTATTTCTCCAGCAGTGTTGTAATATCAACATCTCGTTGGAATCTATACCCAACAACAAGTGGCAATCACCTTGAGAAGTTTGTTTTGCTATCATTACCTCTACAACGATAAGTGGCAATCTCTCTCCTGAGAAGCTTATTCGTCTTTGGTTTTATCCACACTTCCCCAGTTACCATGGTGTTACAATCAGTCATTTTCCATCAACCCGTTTGACGTGATCCCTATTTAAGGTGTTTCTTCCTGTCAATCTATTTGATAAGGTGTTCAAAAGTCCAACGTATACTGGTACGCAGAGTTTGTCTCTATCTTTTCTGGCTTTTCTTGAAGATCTCCTTTGAACTCTTCATTATAAGAAAATTCCAGGAAATCTGTTGTTAGATGCTTATCCTTTTGTTTCACACTGATCCCCAAGTGGAGATCATGTCTTCTTTCTGTTTTCATACACTTTGACAATGTGAACCTTTATTTCACCAGTAAAGTGAAGACATTCCTGGTTTATCTCCAAAATCTTTGTCTAAGCTAGGCTTACGTCCGTCTTTACCCTCGTATGCCAGATTTTGACTCTTTGTGCAGTATTCCCCAGAAAATCTAACCTGCAACCCTAGTACTGACCTATATGGTATTTAATCACCTCATTTGAACCTAAAGTCCAATCATCATTGGCACCGTTCTTGTTTGAATCGAGTCAAAGCTGAACCTAAACTTCGAGTTATCATGAGCTCGTTGTTTATCCTTTGTTTGCTTCAGATTATCGTGAGTTTGTTTTCAAAACCTTCTTTGTTTGAATTGAGTCAAACATTGTTAGCTTCAGATTATCGTGAGTCTATTGTCTAAAACCGTTCTTGTTTGAATCGAGTCAAACCTGAACCTGAACCTCGAGTTATCGTGAGCTCGTTGTTCATCTTTTTATTTCAGTTTATATCTGTTCTTGTTTGAATCAAGTCAAACCTGAACCTGAACCTCGAGTTATCGTGAGCTCGTTGTTCATCTTTTTTATTTCAGTTTATATTTGTTCTTGTTTGAATCGAGTCAAACCTGAACCTGAACCTCGAGTTATCGTGAGCTCGTTGTTCATCTTTTTATTTCAGTTTACATCTGTTCTTGTTTGAATCGAGTCAAACCTGAACCTGAACCTCGAGTTATCGTGAGCTCGTTGTTCATCTTTTTATTTCAGTTTATATCTGTTCTTGTTTGAATCGAGTCAAACCTGAACCCAAACTTCGAGTTATCGTGAGCTCGTTTGTTTGAATCTAGGTCATTAGAACCTTAACTTCAGATTATCGTGAGTCTGTTGTTTAAACCCGTTCTTGTTTGAATCGAGTCAAACCTGAACCAAAACTTCGAGTTATCATGAGCTCGTTGTTTATCCTTTGTTAACTTCAGATTATCGTGAGTCTGTCGTTTAAAACCGTTCTTGTTTGAATCGAGTCAAACCTGAACCTGAACCTCGAGTTATTGTGAGCTCGTTGTTCATCTTTTTATTTCAGTTTATATCTGTTCTTGTTTGAATCGAGTCAAACCTGAACCTGAACCTCGAGTTATCGTGAGCTCGTTGTTCATTTTTTTTTATTTCAGTTTATATTTGTTCTTGTTTGAATCGAGTCAAATCTGAACCTGAACCTCGAGTTATCGTGAGCTCGTTGTTCATCTCTTTTTATTTCAGTTTATATCTGTTCTTGTTTGAATCGAGTCAAACCTGAACCTGAACCTCGAGTTATCGTGAGCTCGTTGTTCATCTTTTTATTTCAGTTTATATCTGTTTTTGTTTGAATCGAGTCAAACCTGAACCTGAACCTCGAGTTATCGTGAGCTCGTTGTTCATCTTTTATTTCAGTTTATAGTCGTTCTTGTTTGAATCGAGTCAAACCTGAACCTGAACCTCGAGTTATCGTGAGCTCGTTGTTCATCTTTTTTTATTTCAGTTTATAGCCGTTCTTGTTTGAATCGAGTCAAACCTGAACCAAAACTTCGAGTTATCGTGAGCTCGTTGTTTATCCTTTGTTAACTTCTGATTATCGTGAGTCTGTTGTTTAAAACCATTCTTGTTTGAATCAAGTCAGACCTGAACCCAAACTTCGAGTTATCGTGAGCTCGTTTGTTTGAATCTAGGTCATTAGAACCTTAACTTCAGATTATCGTGAGTCTGTTGTTTAAACCCGTTGTTGTTTGAATCGAGTCAAACCTGAACCCGAACCTCGAGTTATCGTGAGGTTGTTGTTCATCCTTTGTTAAAACCGTTCTTGTTTGAATCGAGTCAAGCATAAACCTAAAACTTCGAGTTATCGTGAGCTCGTTGTTTAATTCTTGGTTATCATGAACCCTTTTGCTTGCTTCAGGTTATCGTGAACCTAAGCTTTCCGGTTATCGTGAACCGTTTGTTACCCAAACCAACCATAATTTGGTATCTTATTCAGCTCAAATTGGTGTATACTGACATATCACTTCTGAGTCCAATCCTTGTTGGCACTTTAATCTGGTTCCCAGCTGAAGTTCAGTCATTATCAATACCTCTTTGTATATCACTTCTGAGTCCAATCCTTGTTGGCACTTTAATCTGGTTCCCAGCAAAAGTTCAGTCATTATCAATATCTGTTTGAAAGTCCTTGTGATTGATCATCATTTGGCACACGCAAAGTTTGTCTCTGTCTTTTCTGGTTTTCTTGAAGATCCCGTTTGAATTCTTCAGTATAAGAAATCCCTAGAAAATCTTTGTAGGATGTCTATCCTTTTATTTTAAATTGATCCCCAGTGGATATCATGTCTTCTTTCTGGTTTCATGCCCAATAAGAATGTTTTTTTCCCAGTGTTGCCTCAGAGTCTCCCCAGTGAGTCTTGTCTTTTGTTGGTCAGCCTGTATCCCTAGTGAGTTTTCCTCGTGGATACTAACCTTCATCCTTCCCCAGTGAAGCTCATCTGTGTTTGGAAGCTCTTTATCCTTCGGTGTCTTGCTTGTCTGCATCTTTCCACTATCATTACATCATATCATCATACCAGAAGTTCATGGCATGTCAGCATTTGCATGTTTTATTGCTTGTCCTTAGCATCTGCATTCCATCTAAGGGTAAAATTTTCGGTTATCTATATTTAAATATCTTTCACCATGATTTCATGAGGATTTCCATCTCATGTCATCCGGTGAAGATATTTAAATAGGGGCAACTGTTGTACCCCGAATTTTACCCTCAGACATTCTGATCGTTTAAGTCACTCATTTTTTTAGACATCCCATTTAGTCATGCATTTTCTTATTCCATGTCTTTTATTTATTTACTTATTTTATTTTATTTTGGTAATTATTATATTTATTTATATTTAATTAGTATTAATTATCTTAGACATTTAGGATTTTTATTTCTTTTCTTATATAGTATATTTAAGTTAAGTTCATTTTGATTATAGCTCTAGTTTTAAACTTAATCCAATTTTTATTTTTTTATTTATTTTTAATTAACCTTAAGTTTTAAGTTAGTTTTAATTATGTTCGGTCATTTTTTTTTGTTTTGATTTAATGAAAGAGTCCATAAGCCCATGTCCAAAAATAAAAAGAAACCCATGTTGAATTTGTTAAAAAAAAGAGCAAATGATACATCTCTTTTTTGAGTACCACGCCTCCTTCCTGCTATATCACAAACTTGGAAAACCTGTACCAATTCACAGCTTTGACCATACAGCTACACCAACAAAAACGCATCAACTCGTACCACTACTACACTACACTCCAAGACAAACCTGCTACAACGATAGCAACCACACACTTCCAACACCTGCATCGTACCAAGACATGCGCTCAGAAAACAACAACATAAAGGCTATACGCAATGCTCACTGAGACCAATACACATCAGAGGTAGCAACGCAAAGGTTCCCTCCCTTTTACAAGAATCTCCATTCACCTTTGAACCAAGGTGAGCCCTGTTTTCATCCTTTAAAAACTGCAAATTTCAGGATCACAGAGGGGGGAGGAACACCCAAACAGACACAAAAATCAGAAAACCTTTCTGGACCCTTTTCCTCAACCTTCAACCTCCTTCTTCGCTTCCCTCCACAACCAAAAATAAAACCTTCTTCTTCATCTTCAATCTCAAACATTCTTCAAACTCTTTCATCTTGAATTTACTTCTGACCCAAACTCCAAACATAAATTGAACCACCCTAGCCGAACAACACAAACCTTCCGCGACAAAGCTTCCTTCAACACTCCTTTTATTCAACAACAAACAACCTTCTTCCTTCTCTGAAACAAAACCATCCCTAAATCGAAAACCCCTATTTCTTCCCAAACGTTCTTTCTTCCTAAAAATCTCTTTTCCACCTTCGACACTTACAAACCTCTTTTCAACTATCCACAAAACTCACAAACAACAGCCATCCATTAAAATACCATGCGACCAAAACAAAACCCACATCAACAACCATAATACCTCAAACCGCCGAAACAGCAAGAAATCAGATGAGAGAGTGAGACGAAGAAATTTCCAAACAAGAATGAAATGGAAACCAAATTTAGAAGAAAAAGAGAACGTGATTGAGATGAGTTGAAGGTGGAGGTCGAAATCAAGACCGAGTACGAGTGAGAGAGATCGTGAGAGGCCATGTGAGTTGAAGGTTGGGTTTCGTCCGCTGTGTTGTTGTTGTTCTATTTCTCGATCCTAGCTGGGATCTTCTTTTTTTGTTTTAAAGAAAATAAAGCGAGGATGAGAATCTCTCGGAGCGTGTTTTTGTTTGGTTCTCACTGACCTTAGTTTTTAGTTTTGTTAATCTATTTGATTTTGTGGATTGGGCTTCATAGCCCGTATCTTTTTCTTTTATGTGCACCACCCGTGTTTTGTTGGATGAGTGGGCCATGAGGCCCACAAAGATTCCATCCCTTTTATTTCTCACACACTCACATCTGAATCCAGCGCCCCCTCCTTTCCTTTTTAATTCATTTTTGTTCTAAATTTAGTCTTTTCAAAAATTTTAGTCTTAAAGTTTTTATTTCTCATTTTGATCTTATTGTTTAATCAATTTAAGTTTTTATCCTAATCCCATTTTAGTTTTAAGGGCCAATGATATTACAAAATCTTGACTTGGTTGATTTATTCAAAATGACTAAAAGTCTTGATATGTATGAGGCTCATTTTTTTATTTTTGTTGGTCAATGAAAGTCGAATATCAAAAGATTATCGATCCTCCGATTAAATCTTGATTAAGGCGAGACTAACTTTAAATTCATTTCGATTCTATTTTCTTTTATTTTGGGCCGATGATATCACAAAAATCATGACTTGGTTAATTTATTCAAAATCATTAAAGTCTTGATAAATATGAGGCCATTCTATTTTTTTAGTTTGTTGGTCAATGAAAGTCAAACATCAAGGTTATCAATTTATCGATTCAAACCTCGATTAATACGAGACCAACTTTATTTTCATTTTGCATCTACTTTTATCTTTATTTGCATTTTTGATCAATGAAGTCTTTCTATTCACAAATGTTGTTTATCGAAGCGATCAACCTTCATTATTTCAAATCTGTAGTGAGTAATCTCGAGATTACTTTCTATACTTTGGGATCGTGATAGGTTACCTTCGACTAATCAACGAAAGTTTGTGATTAAGACGAGATCCCCATCTTTTCTTTTCGTGTGGCACGATTTCTTTGGAGAATGATCCTCAATATCATTTCTCCATCGTGTCTTAGCACAAAGATCAAATTGTGCATCCTCCTATAGTATGGTCTTCCTCATAGACCGTGCTACAACAGTTTAGCACTACATTGGACCCGATTCACCGATCCAATAAGTTAATCATCAATCACTGACTTTACTTTCTGTCAATATTATCTTGATTTTATTTTCTGTCAAATATTACCCTGATTATTATTCTTGTTCATATTATTCTTGTCTTATTCATATTTGTTCATACATTCTTTAAAACACACTAATTAATATCGAAACCCTAAAAAACTCAACTGATCGGACTGTGGTTACTATTCTGAGTTTTGGACTGAGGACTTAGATTTAGGACTCTTTACCCTATGCTCTTGGAGTGGAGGTTTTGATCTTGGTTTGTCAGTGGCTCACCAGCATGCACTCTATTTTGGGTTAGATCTTTCTATCTCTTGCTCATTTACATTGATGCATTTTTATCTCTTGATGTCTGCTTGTATATATGTTTACCTGACATTGTTTTAGCATTTTAGCATGTTAAGCATGATACTATGTATTTACTGTCATTCTTTGATTTATTATCACTTGACTTTGATATCTTGATTATTAACATGTTCATATCTCGTTCATTTTATCTTTATTATTATACTTGTTCATATTCATATTGTTCATTGTATATTCATACTTGACTCATTTGACCCTCCTTCCAAAGGAAAGTTTTTTCACTTTGACTCCTAAGTCATAATCCATTCCCATTTCACCTTGACGTCCTAGAGCCATTTTCCCCCATAGTTTAGTAATAGGACAGAGTTATCGAGAACTCTATGTGATTCTCTATCACGAGAACTCATTTTCCTTTACTTAGACATATAGAGTTGTCGTGAACTCTATGTGATTCTCACCATCATGAGAACTCACTTTTCCCCTTTAACTTAGACTTAGAGAGTTATCGTGAACTCTAAATGAGCTCAGACTCATTTCCCTTTGGAACGTTGGCCATAGCCAATGTTTCTTTCATTTCACCCCTTAGTTAGGTGAACTACGGTTGCTCTGATTCTTTAGTCAGATACGTAGGCACAAGATGCAACGTCTTGGCGAGGAAACTTAGTGTACATACTCTTAGGTCTTTACCTTTAGCAGATACCTTAGCAAGCAAACATAACATAACACAAACTAAACAAGAGGTTCCTGTAGAGTACTACAGATACTTAGGGTGCTAATACCTTCCCTTTGTATAACCAACCCCCGAACCTTAGATCTCCCCCCTTTAGGTTTTCTCGATCTTGAACCTTTCCTTTGGATAAATCAAAGTCGGTTGTAAAAGAAATATGATGCAAGTTAATTAATAGCTTGTTATCCGATTTTCACTGCAACATGGGCATCCCCGGTTTATCTTTGTGTTTGTTTTGTAAGTATATACATGTATACATACATTCATTCATGCATACATCATGCATATTCATTTTGCATTTCATGGTGTTTTTGTCCACTCTCTGGTGCTATTATCCCCGTAGAGTGCATATTTTCTCTCCATTAGAGTGTCTAACTTTAAGTAGAAAGTGTATATCCTTTCTAATTCCCCACTGAGTTCATTCCTCATGGGAGGGTTTTGCTTTAGTTTTCCATTCTAGCTCATTTATCTGGATGGAATTACTCCCCTATTGAGTTATTTCCTCATTGGGTTGAGTCTTGTTTGACCGTTTCTCTCCAGTTTGTTCATATATTGAACTTTGGTCCACGACATCGGTTATTTTGAATCTCTCTAGGTTGTGAAACCTGGATGATGAGAAGGCATTTATTTTGCCCCTTTTGAGGATTTATTTTCCTCGGTAGAAATCTGTATATGATTCCCCCATCAGAAAATAAAGATTTTGTTCCCCCAACGGTGTTGTGATAATACTCTCTTGGATCATTTACCTGGTAACAAGTGGCTGTCTCTTTTATTTGAGAAGCTTGCATGTCTCCAGTAAGATAAACCTCGCCCCGTAACAAGTGGAAGTCTCTTTATTTGAGCAGCTTGTATCTCCCCAGGAATCAATTTGTATCTTCACAGTAAATGACATCTCTCTAGTTCATCCTCAACAGATAAGTTTATTGTGAAATGTTGGATCCCTATCTAATTAACTCTTCCATCAAATGGCATCTCTCCGAAAAAGTCTCGAAGGGAAGTTTGGTGAAGACCTTTTTCCAACAAATGACATCTCTCTAGTTTATTCTCAGGAGAGAGGGTTGTTGTGAAACCTTTTCCATCAAATGGCATATCTCTGAAAAAAGTCTCAAAAGGAAGTTTGGTGAAGACCTTTTTCCAACAAATGGCATCTCTCTAGTTTATCCTCAACAGAGAAGTTTGTTGTAAACCCTTTTCCATCAAATGGTATCTCTCTGAAAAAGTCTCGAAGGGAAGTTTGGTGAAGTTATTTTTCCATCAAATGGAATCTCTCCAAAAAAGTCTCGAAGGGAAGTTTGGTGAAGTTATTTTTCCATCAAATGGAATCTCTCCAAAAAAGTCTCGAAGGGAAGTTTGGTGAAGTTGTTTTCCATCAAATGGAATCTTTCCGAAAAAGTGTCGAAGGAAAGTTTGATGAAGCCTTGTTTTTCCCTCAAATGGCATCTCTCCAGAAAGGTCCCGCAAAGAAGTTTATTGTGAAATTTATCTAACCTGCCCGTATCTCTTTTGTAGATCCCCAGTAAAGTTATTGATTCCTAATTCCTAGCAAATGGCAGCAGTCCCTTTAGCAGAGACAATTTGTATTTGGTCCTTTTTCAAGTTTAAGACTTGAATAAAGAAGAAGTTGAACCCTATCCTTATAGTGGAAGCTTGTTTTCATTCGACATGGTTCGTTTTTTTTAACAGGTGTTTATCTCCTCATATGAGAATCCTGTTGTGATCCAGCGAATATTTCATCCCTAACAGATGGTTGTCTCTTTATTTGAGAAGTCTATTGTGTGATTTGACCTGCCTGTATCTCTTTTAAGTATCCCCGACAGAGTTCTTGTTTTTCCCTAGCAAGTAGCTTTCCTTTATGAAGCTTGTCTACCAAAGATTCTTTCCCCAGTAGAGTAATGACTTTGAAATTCGCCAATGGAGTCCAAACTCTCTTTCCTCTTTATCTCCAGCACTGTTAAGTCATAGTTTCATCTACGCACTTTTTCTACCTCTTGTTGAATTTTACATTCCCCAGATGGACCCCTTTATTATTTATCCCCTGCAGAGTTTCTTTTGCTAAGTTTCTCCAATAGTTGTCTGCCTCTTGTGGCATCTTTTTCCCACAGAGTTTTGTATTTGCATTCATATCATATCATAATCATTTTTGCAGTATCTTGGGCCAAAAATTAGGTCTTATGTATTTAGGTTTCTTTTATCTCGTCGTGACAAAGATGTCAATCTTCATATCTCCAAATAGAAGAAACTTAAATAGGGGCATCAGCCATACCCTAATTTTTACCCCTAAGATCCCACCTCATTTGCATCTTCACAATGCATCAAGATCACAAACTTGGTTCTCCTCTAGCCCTCTCATTCTTGGGTTTGGCTTTGCAGAGGTTACCAGAAACCTTTCTTTGTATTTTTTTCCTATTGTTTATGTGCTTTATATTTTACTACCTACTAATCAAAATACCAAAAATATATCTTGTACCCTTTTGTTTCCTTGCAAGGTAGGGTTTTGTATCAAAGACATCAAGCATGATTCATCAGCTAGGGTTTTGCTCTCTCAAGTCAAAATGTTGTCAACCATTGATTCCCAAGGGATATCTCATCAAACCATGGCATCTTGTCATACCCCAAATTTTGACCAACAAGATTTCCCATCATTGTGTAAATCATCACTACAATATGGATGAACCATCATACCTCATCAGTCTCCCCAAAGAGGGTTGAGCATTCACTACAATCAGAATTAGGGTTTTAAACCCTCTTAGAGCATTTAGACAAAGGATCAATCAAGGAATGACATGATCTTCAACTTGTCTAACTTCTCAAACACCTATAAAGGATCAAGAGGACTCCCACATCAAGAATCAAGCACAAAGTTGCAACCTTCCAAGTGGATCAAGCCTCAAGATCGCCAGTGTCACCAAATTAGGGTTTTAGTCGACCAGGGCCTCCAAATGGAAATCTTCCTCTGGGCATGAGCCAATGATTCAAAGCATAACCTAAGATACTCCAAGGGACCTCATGGACCCAATCATCAAGTCAATTTTGCCTCAGGGGATGCATTCACCAAAAATCAGGGATTAGGGTTTCTTGACCTAATTCACCCCTAAGTTGACTTTTGGGACAAAACATGAGCCAAGACCTCAAGACATGATTTGAGGGTCTCCAATACACCATATTGATCCATTTACAACAATGGATTAATCCAAGAAGCTTGATTCACAAGTTTTAATTTCATCTGAATCACAATTAGGGTTTTGAGAGAAAAGTCAACTGTACCTTTGGCTTTTTGACCAAGACATGCTCCCAAACCTTGGGACATGATTCAATACACAATATATCACCTATGGAATCCATATATTAAGTTTTATTTAGGTCAAGGACTTGATTTCATAGAGGATCGCACAGTTTAGATTTCATCTGCTGAAATAGTCAACTGTACAAAAAGTCAAAGTTTGACTTTTTATTTTTTGGTCAACCAAGGTTCCTTAACCCTAAAATGATATTAATGTGTGATTTGAATCATCATTCATCAAGAAAAACCAAAGAAAGTGAGTTAACTTGTAAAAGGGGTAACCATAAAAAAACTTAGAATTTTTCTAAGTTATGAAACAAAATGGCTAGGGTACCAACTTTCAAGGATCATAACTTGAGATCCAAGCAACCATTTTGGATGGTCCAAAGATGGATTTGTAGCTCTCATGGCATACTTTAAAAGTGTCAACTACATCTCATTCCAATTCTTCATGGATTTTTAGTTATGGAGTGATTAAAATGGCTGAAAACATGAAAATCACATTTTTCCAACACTTAGTGAAATTTTCACTAAGTCAAAATCTGCCTTACTTTTTCCAAAATGTAGGGGCAGTTTTCACCTTGATCCAAGTCAAACTAGGTCTTGGGTTGGACATCAAAGTTAAAGTATCCCATGAGGGCTTTCTAACAAGTACCAGATCATCTCCAAATTCCATTTGAGCAAGGAGATACAACCCTTGAAACATGGCATCATGAACTGATTTTTTCAAGACAGATTTGGCAGATTTTGTGCATTTTGCTCGATTTGATCAAATCTGACAAATCTAAGCCTTGTCATCATTTTGGACACATCTGAGGATCAAATCCAAGGGGGATGATCTGATCTCCAAGCCTCCAAAGTCCATGAATCTACAAATAACATGCCAAACCTAAAAAGGCTAAAGATGCTTCAAGACTCCAATTTTGTTTTTAAGCATTCAATGGATGCACCAAGGTGGCATGAACTGAGCCTATTCCAACTGAATTCAGTCAAGGCTTATCTCTGAATCAAAGCTACAAATCCTGTGTGTCGCTCCCAGGATTTTCATCCAGGTACAAACGCGAGAGTGGCGCAGAAAAACAGAGTATACAGTCGTGTAAATTTATCCAAAGAGAGGGAAAGGGAACACCGCATAAACCTGAGGAAGAGGGAAAGGAATGGTCATCGCAACCATAGTCTGGGTTCGGGAGTCGGTTACGCGAGGGGAAGGTGCTAGCACCCCACGCGTCCATCGTACTCGATGGGATCCACGCTTATTGTCTATTCTAAGGGTGAGTTATCCTATCATCTATGGCTGTACTAAGACGGGGGAGGGAAAAAACTAAGACAGACTCGGTAGGACGTCGACGTCCTAGGCCTACGTACCCTCTTTGTGCAATGGGGAATTCAGAGTCAACGTAGTTCGGACCAAGTTCTTTTTGTGTTTTTTATGAGCGACGTTAAGTCCGCGTCCGACAGTTAGGGTCGATGCCTGTTTGCGTCTCAGACGGAAGGTAACGTGCCCTTTTTGAAAATAGCCTTTAGTTTGACAATCCCGAAGGACAAAAAGGTTTGAATTTTGTTTGTATTTTTTAGGACAGAAGTGGCTTAAGTTAGTTCATAAGTTGCATTGCACCAAAGTCTAGGGCACAGGGGCGAATACTTAACGCACCGTCCCAAGACAGGACGCTCGCTAAGCACTCTAGAAAGATGAGAGGAAACCCCTCATTTCTCATTCCCCACGCTTAAGGCTCGTGCGCAATACACTTTATCCTTATTAAGTATTTTCAAGAAGTTTGAGATGAGAAGAGAGAAGACACAAAGGAAACTCTAAGGGAACTAAGAGTCCTAATGTTATCATGCATGGGTGACCTACGGTTAGTGAGGTTTGACGACAACCTAAGCCTAAAGGGAGGAAAAAGATGAGAGGAGGAAAGAGTAAGGGTGAACATGGATACTTATCCATACCCTCAAATAACTTACCTTAGTCCCTGCATAAAAGGTTAGTACGAAACAGACATAAGTAAAAGACATGAGATAGATGAAACCCAAGCAAAGACATACAATGGCAATCAAGTGACTAATAACAACCAAACATGAATTAAGAAATCAAAGAAACAAACCCCCAAGCAATGGCACAAGTTCCTTCTCAAACAAAAACTCAGGCATGATCAGAAATATGCATACAAGAAGATCTCAAGTGAAAGCAATCAAATAATTAGAGAAACAACTTCTAAAATTGCCAAAATAAATATCAACATTGCTCAACCAGAGGCAAACAACATATGAAAAACTCCTGCAAAAATTCAAGATGTTAGCCACTCAAACAATTATGCAAAGCTCAGATGAGAAGTAGGGTTCAATGTGCCAAAAAGGAAGATTAAAATGCAATATGAAATAGTTTTAAAAATGATAGAAAAATATTTTAATGCATCTCAGAATGTTATTTAACAAATGCAAAAAGAATGGATTGAAAATGTTTTATGGATGCAGAGAAATAAAATAAACAAATCTAGGTATGCATGATATGAGTAATGCAAAAAGAAAATAAACGAAATAATTATTTCAGATGCTAAAAATAAAATAAAAATAAGAAATTAAAATTTTATAAAATTTTATAAATGCCAAATATGTTTCATGAATTTTCTGGGAATTTTTAAATGTAATTAACTATTTTTAAAAATTGAAAATGAAATAATGTAATAATTAAATAAAATAAAAATGAAGAAAATAGCATGGGGGTGCAATAATTCACAAAAACGCATTCAAATAAGAGAAATGGGCTTAAGGGGAGGTGTGGAAAGCAAGCCAGGTCAAAAGTCCAATTAGAAAAAAAAAATACATGTGGACTTTAGTCAACCAGTTGACTGCTCTACTCACCATGAGATTGATCTGACACTCCACGTTAAGTCAACACAAACATACAGTAACCAAGATCAAAGGCCAGGATTCACGTGCACACCATAAGTATCATACGCACACACACACGCAATTGGTCAGCACACCATACATTCCCACGTGACATACACCCTCCTATTTTAATGCGTTGTCACGTTTTCACTCACACGATCCATTAAACGGTCCACATTAGTCAATATAAATAAAAAGTAAACAAAATGAAATAACATGATTGGGTGCACACGGTAGTTGTTGTGGGGTAATAAACACATGATCATTAAAATAAAAATTCAAAAAAATAAAACGTGGCAGCATAGGAACCGTACGATGAAAGGAATGAATGGTGGAGATTTCATCTCCTACCTCCAGCTACCCCACCTCGCCGGAACCCTCACCAACCGCCGGAGCTAGGGTTCCGGCCACCTCCTCCGTTCACCTACAACAAAAGAGAACCCACATAACGCAAAAAGATACACCTTCTTGTCCAGAATTTTGTGAGGATTCCAAATATCCTATTAAAAATTACAAATAACCAATGTACAATGAAAAACGATGAGAAATATGTTAGGGTTCAAAACTTAAAACTCACGATACAAGCAAACCACACGTCCAATTTTAAAGATAAATATACCAGGATTATCAGTGACAATCACACATCAATATGCGCATAAAAAAGGAGAGTTTTATGATCATAAAAATCATCACTAACCTGAGATGGTACCACACGTATCTCCACTGTTAGCTTCAAAGGGTGATTGGTTCGTGCTCTAGAGATCCGAAGGGTTCTGATGGTGAAAGAATTTTATGAAAACTCCTTGTAGATTGAGAGATACGAATATGAGATGCTTTAGGGTTCAAGCTTTTGTTATCCTCCAAAATCACGTGTCTAAACCCTGACCAGTGCATGAATTGGTTTAAATAGATTAGGTTATCTCACTGATAATGATTTAGGCCTGGGCAATTCTTTGTTTAATGAGTTTTGGGCAATTTTGGAAAATTACATAATGTTAAGTACACCCTCTTCCATGCATGGATATTCAATCATTTCATGATGGATCACTTAACTTCTAATTTCTAATCACACCCACATTGAAATTGGGCCTTGAAATATTTTGATTCATGAGTTTTCAATGACTTGGCAATTTTGAATAATGGAGAATAAGTGATACATACACCATGGATTCACTTGATTTAAAGGCCTAAAATGATCCTTGAGGAGTGTCCTTTGATGTTAGCATGTGACATGAAGCAATGGAATTAATTATAGGTCACTATGCCAAAGTTTGTGAAAATGGAATCATGAGAAACCCTAAAAACAACTTTGCCTTCTTTTGATCATAAGTTGAGTCTCACAAATGATATGGAGACCCACTAGTACTTGTTGGAAAGAGGAGAAAAATATCTTCAACTTTCATGTTGGAGAAAAATTCATTTGAAGCTTTATTGATAATGAAAAGTCAAGTTGAATGCAGTGCAGGAACTTGCCCAAAAAGGAAACTTTCAAATTATAGGTCATTTCCATATTTAGTAACTTTTGCACCAACTCCTGATTCTTGATAAATGGCATGAAACTTGAGTCTTGATGACCATATAAGGATGTGAGACCTTGAAAACCATGGAGAGAACCTCAAAATTCCACAGTTGACTTCCCCTCTCACTGTCGACTTTTACCCAATTCACTTGATTTACAATCCATTGGCCAATTAAATCTCTCCTGAACCAAACTGATGGACAACCTCCCATCCCTAGATACTTAGGGACCCAAGGAATACCATAGAATCAAGTCTTGCCCAAAAAATCAGAAATAAACCTACTTTATATCAAACCCTAGTTTTGGTACCCTCAGTCTAGGAAGAAATAGCACAGTCTCCAAAACCAAATTCCTCTGAATATGATGTGTATCCTCTTCAACAAAGATAAGATATGTCATTTGGTGATGATAAAAACCCAAGGAGCTTTCCCATTGGAGTAATAAATCCAAGAATCTCAAAACCCTAATTTCTGCACTGGTTAGGAGTGAGTAATCCACTTGAACTCTCTTGCTTGACCCTTTGAAGAATATCTTCTCCTCTTGAACATGCCTCAGGCACCTTGACCCCATGCTAAGAACCAATGATATGCACACGTGATGATGCAAAAATGAAATGAAACATAAGCCAGTTAGTAATAAAGTAAGGAGGGCAAATTTTGGGGTGCTACAGCTGCCCCTATTCAATCAACTTGGTCCTGAGGGTATGATAGCGACGGCTTTCAGACAATCGGGATACACGGAGATTGAATACCAAAGAACCTGGAAATTTGCAATCAACAAAGGAGGGGCGACTCCACTGGGGAACAAGCAATAAATGTTACACTGTCACAACACGTACGAGTGTTGGAAATCAATACAAACAATGTATTGAAATGTCTTGAAATAAACACTAACGGGTGTTATCTATGCTGAGAATAAACACTGACGGGTGTCACGGAATCAAAGATATCAAATACAGACGGGTACTGAGAAGATACACGGACGGGTGTAAAGAGGTTCAATACGGACGGGTATCGAAAAGGTACACGGACGGGTGTAAAAAGCTCAATACGGACGGGTATCGAAAAGGTACACAGACGGGTGTAAAAAGGTTAGATACGTACGGGTATCGGAAAGGTACACGGACGGGTGTGGAAAGGTTCAATACGGATGGGTATCGAAAAGATACACGGAAGGGTGTGAAAAGGGTTTCAATACGGACGGGTATCGAAAAGGTACACAGACGGGTGCAAAAAGGTTTCAATATGGACGGGTATCGAAAGTGGGACACGGACGGGTGTAAAGAGGTTCAATACGGACGGGTATCGAAAAGGTACACGGACGGGTGTAAAAAGCTAAATACGGACGAGTATCAAAAAGGTACACGGACGGGTGTAAAAAGGTTAGATACGTACGGGTATCGGAAAGGTACACGGACGGGTGTAGAAAGGTTCAATACGGACGGGTATCGAAAAGATACACGGACGGGTGTGAAAAGGGTTTCAATACGGACGAGTATCGAAAAGGTACACGGACGGGTGCAAAAAGGCTTCAATACGGACGGGTATCGAAAGTGGTACACAGACGGGTGTAAAGAGGTTTAATACGGACGGGTATCGAAAAGGTACACGGACGGGTGTAAAAAGGTTTCAATACGGACGGGTATCGAAAAGGTACACGGACGGGTGTAAAAAGGGTTTCAATACGGACGGGTATTGAAAAGGTACACGGATGGGTGTAAAAAGGTTTCAATACGGACGGGTATCGAAAAGGTACATGGACGGGTGTAAAAAGGGTTTCAATACGGACGGGTATCGAAAAGGTACATGGACGGGTGCCAAAAGGACACGGACGGGCGTCTGACGGTAAAGACCTTGAGGGGATAAACCAAAGGACCACCTGGACAAAGGGGTAAAAAATGAAATCATGGATTAATGATCCTGGCGAACAGCTCTGCAAGGGAATGTCAAGTATTGCTAAATGACTAAACCCCACACCTGTAGATTAAAGTCGAATGATATTCTCCGAAACCTGCTTTTTTCCCGACGAAGGAAACTCAAACCTGGCTTATGCTTCGGATGCCTATGTTTGAATTTTGCCGTAATGCTCCACACGAAGTGGAAATGCTACGCGTTTTGAGGATGCAATGCCAATGCTTATGATATGCAAAAGGGGCCCCTCCAGCAAAATAAATGTATGGAGAGAAAAGACCAATTCAGCTGGGGATGCCAAAAATAAAGTGTCCTCTGAATCCAGGAACTCTGCTGAGAAGGATCATACTAATCGACTCTTCAGATCAACAACTTCTGCTGGGGATGAAATTCCAAAAGAACATCCACACTACCGGGGGTTACACATGTCCTTTACCGATGGTGACATGGAACCTGAGATTCCTCCTCTGCTGGGGGAGTTGAGAATGAATGCCAATAACGGAACCGGAAGTTTGTTACTGAGGATTGCCAATAACCAAATGGGCTCAGAACCTGCTGGGGGATACCAGCCCATAATACCATCCTGCTTGGGGATACTGCTGAACTTAGCCTACTGATGGGGAGAATGCCTTCACTCCCATCTTGGTGTGGATTAGAATATGACATCGTCGGTGAGAGTACGCTTCCTGACTGGATGGGGAAAGTGAACACCCTGATTCTGTGGGAAAATAACGTCTTGATCCAGAGAAAATGCTTCCCAAGTCTTCGGCTAGGGAAGGTCTGCTCTGTTGAGGAAAGTGCAATCTCAATGCTGGAGAGAGCAACCTGCTGGGGAAGTACAATCCTGTTACCACTCAACCTGACCTCTCTTTATGTTCATAAATGGCCCTTTGAACTCTCCACTTGCCCCAGACCACCAGGTCTAATGGAAGAAATCATCTCAAGAGGATTTTACAGAAGACCGGGCTTTCGCACTGCCCCAGGGTCTTCAAACTCTTGGAGAGATTTATCATATCTCGACATAACTGCCCCATTCTTCATAATCCATGACGTACATTACCTCGAAAGGGATCGTAATGACTTAAAAATACTCTGCTTTAGTACCTTGAGGAGGTGTAACCATTTTCGGAGAGTGGACAACTTCCCACCCTCTAGAGGTGGCCTTCCCCAATATGAGCTTTGACATGACTTTGCCCCTGATCTTAGAATGAGTGCCCCAGAGTAACTGAATTTCGGAGAGATTTCTCGATGTGACTGCCCCAGATTGGCTACATCTTAACACGACTTATTGGGGAGAGCCCCTTCTACGCTGAGTCTCTTGGCAGCATGCCCTTTGATATGATTGTCCTTCAGAATTTCCAAGCATCCCAACTTGGCAAGATCAAGCTTCTTGACTGACTTTCATCGTGTAAGCTTCTTGGATATCAAACATATGCAAGCAGAAAAGGTTTATTATGAGAATGACAATTCTAATGCAACACTCATGTTAACCTTGAAGCTTTATTGAAAAATGCGTCGCCAAGCCTTGTGAATGAATCACCAGCTGGGGTGCGACCTTGATTTTTGAATGGTAAAACAATGCGCACATGCAATACCAACAAATCTTATTAGCACAACTCATAGGAGTCAGGAACGCTGTCCTGTTGAAGTATGCTTTCGGAATAAACCCTGTTTCAATTAGGACTTTTAAGGGTTGTAACGTGGTTTGGTTCACGGTTTCAGAAAAAGGATTTATGGCTCAAAATTTGCCAGTGCCCACCCACTCTTCGTGATGTTCTCCAATCCTATGTTCAGTTAATCTGACCCAAACGCTTATCTCTCAAGAGGTTTACAATGTTTAAGGAACCCATGCAACTAATGGTTTGACACCTAAGGGAGTTTTGGAATGACAGTCACCCCTTTTTGTCTGTAATCACACGAATTTGTTCTTATCGAGGATTTTCTTTTGTAATGCTTTTTGCTTCTTCTTTCTTTTGCTTTTTGATCCCTAATTTTTGCATGGATGGACTCTCTTGATTTTTTTGATTTTGAAGTCCAGCGGGATGCCCTAACTTTTGCCTAAGTCACTTGTTTACAAGTTTCGACTTAGCGGGCTTTCCTTTTTATTCCCCTTTTTGAACAAAGCATGTGACATTGGTTGTCTTATTTGTGACTTCCTCACTCCTCAGTTGTTGATGGATAACCATCGTGGTTTCACATCTCTTGACCTCTTAACGGTGGGATAGAAGGTAATGGTTCCTCGGATGCACACTCTCCTTGAAATTTGAACGCTCGGTCAAACTAACTGACGCCTACCCTGCCCCTGGGTTACGTATGAGGGTTTTTTTTCGTACGAAAGAAGCTCATACTCCAAGGCTCAAAAAGGGTTAACGAAGGTTTATCTCCTTATATCTCCAGTGTTTAGGGGTTTGAAACAATGCCTGTACATCCTCAACAGGGTTCTATCCTTGAACATACAACCAGAGATTTTGCGTTTTCGTCTCATCATCCTCCCTCAAGAGTTCTAAACAAGAAAATTAGTATTGTAGTGCGTATAAACATTTAAGAGTGAACACGAATGGATTACTTCAAGAAAAACATACTCATTGCATTAATATCATCATAAAAAAGAACAAACAAGTCTTACATGCATACGATGCTTTAATAAGAAATGAAAAACTACAAATGAAAATGCAGTAAAGAAGCTGAAGATTGCCATTGCTGAGGAAGCTTAATTCTGTCTGGACGTACTTGCAGACTGAGTGTTCATTTGAGAAAGGAGGCTTCCATTGATGTACATATCATCTTTAGTGAATACAATGATCTCTGAGTCTACCAGGTCTTGCACCTTGTGCCTGAATACATTACACTCATCAATTGTGTGCCCAAACGTTCCCGAGTGGAACTCGTACCTAGCAGTCATGTCATAATCCGGAGGAATAGGGTACGGTACCGGCGCGGTACTCCTCGTTTGAATCAGAGAGTCCTTGAGCAGACGAGCAAACAACTGACTATAAGGGATAGGAATAGGATCAAATATCCTCTTGGGCCCTCTTGGTCTCGGTTGCCCCTGCTGCTGATAACTCTGTTGTCGGTGCTGATTTGGACGCCCCACCTGCGCTTGCGCTTTCCTTTCCATACTTGGCTGAGGCACAAGCAAAGGTTGCTGACGTAGAGCTTTTGCAGCAAAAGGTTGTGGAGAAAGTCCATGGCATGGGGTGGATCCTGCAAAGAAGGGAGGTGCCTTCACTTCTTTTGCAACAATTGGGGTAAAATCACCTTGTACATTCACGCCGCTCGACGTGAACTCAATTGCCCCTGCATCAATCAAATCCTGGACTCGGTGCTGAAAGGCCCTACATTTCTCCACGGTATGCCCTGGTGCCCCAGAATGGAAATCACAATGGGCTCTTGCATCATAGCCTGGTGGAGGATTGTCGGTGAGAGGAGCCAAAGTCCTTTTTTGTACCAGTTAAAACTAAAGGAGATGCTGCAATAGTTGAGAATATGGCATAGGGAGCGGATGAAAAACTCTTTCGGACTTCTTCTGTCCCTGTGTACACTGTTTGCCTTTGGGCTTCTCTTGGGAGCCAAGACCTAGCTGCTGTTGGGAAAGTTCTGGAACTTCCGCTCGTGGAAGAGATTCACGAGGTAATCCACGATTTAAATCAAATTCCAAAGAGATGGGAGGAGTAAGGATCTTTGTTGCAGAAGCGGGCACATGACTGTCTTCCTTCTTCAACACTGTTTTCAAAATCTCCATGACCAAACCCATCTGAGTCTTCATCTGGTTGATCTCCTCCCTCAGCATTGTCTGCTCTTGGAGCATGTCTTCCCCAAATTTCCTCATCTGAACCTTCAGTTCACTCAACTCAGCTTGAACTCGCTCCATGATCAACTCTTGAATGGCCTGAGGAGTTAAATCTGCAATTCTGAGGTGGGAACGAAATAAGAACCCCGGAGATAAACACCTGTCATGCAAAATGATTATGCAAAATGATTATGGATGAACATGTTTGAATATTCACAGGGCGATCCACCCCTTGATTCCAGTTTAACAATAAGATATGACGGAATTTCTGCTCATATATTAAGAAAACCAGAGGAAAACCAAATGTCAACAATCACAAATCCAAGATAACAAGTCTGAACACAATGATCATAGATCCCAACCAACAAGTCTGGCGGTGGTCCAAATAATGAAAGAAAATAGAAAACTACGGCATATCATCAAAGTCCACAAGTGTCAATCCCCCCCATCCACTATGCTTTCTACTCTAGTCTTGAATTTCCTTGAACAACTTTTTGGTGTCGGGGTGCTTTGGTCTCTGAATTAGCTCTTGAATGAGAATGTCTCTTCTATGTATGATCCCTTCCAGGTATCTGCAATGCAACTCCCAAGCGTCTTCTCCAGAAATACCATCCATGCTAGGACCCTCATATCTAGGTTTCTTCACTTCAGCTTGGACCTTCAGTTCCTCTATGGAAGCTATGGCTTCATTGAGTCGACCCTCGACTACTTGTCTCTTGAATACCCCTGACAGGATCTCAGCGTCTTTTTTCTTGAGCGTCAACTTCAACTGATCAATCTGAGCTAGATAATCATCTTCCTTTCTCTTATTTTCAGCCATTGCAGTTTCTCGGTGATCATTGAACCTGTGAATTTTCAACAAAGCCTTGTCTAATTCCTCCTTCTTAGACTCGAGAACCTTACTGATACCATCCAAAGCTTCTTTCATCTTTTTTCTGGATGTGACCATGTCAGCTAGCTCTTTTTCTGCCTTAGCAAGAAGCTCTGTCTTCAACTTGGCGGTATGAATAGCTTCACCCCGCTCATGTTTCAACTAATAGATCTCTCTTAGTAGCTCTCTATTTTCTTCTCGCAGCTTTTCCTTTTCAGCCCACAACTTGTCAAACTTCTCTATCTCGACTGTGGTAGGAGGCTCAATCAGTAAAGGATACAAAGGTGGTTCCACCGGGAAGGGAAGAAGCTCCTCTTCTGCTCTCTTCTTAATCCACTCTTTATAGGAAGGGAAAGCCCAGTTATTACATTTCCCGAATGAAGTTTTACCCTTCTTGGTCACCTGTTTCCAAGCATTCACAATCTTCCTCATCATCTCTTGATCCTCAATACCATTGAAGAATAAGAACTCTCTGATATCTCTTTCTTCAGGTGGACCTCTCAAAGGATAACCAAACTGCCTGATAACAAGGGAAGGATTATAGTTAATTCCACCTTTTCTCCCTATCAAGGGTACATTAGGGAATTCTCCGCACTTGCAAATAATCTCAATTCCTAGCAAGTCATGATTGAACCAAACAATGTTGTCAGCAGTCAAGCCCATTAACCTCTTTGACCACTTCAGAGAATCTTTCGTATCAATAAAGGCGCCAGTTTCAGGGAGATGGCTCAGAAACCAAGTAGATAAGAGCGGTGCACAATAACTCACAGTTTTTCCCCATCTATTTTCATTCTTGTAGTGAACTGAATGATACACATCACCTAGCAAGGTAGGTATACGATTCTTTGAAATAAAGATTCTGACAGCATGCATATCCACCAGATCAGGAACATTGGGAAACAGGACAATCCCATAGATGCACATAGCCAGAATAGCTTGGAAAGCAGTCCAATTCTTCTCTTTAACATGTATGCAAGCTTGATCAAACAAGAACTTCAATAAGAAACCCTTAGCTCCTTATTTTTCCTCAATATTACTGCTCAGAACGGATTCACCAATATGAAGAGCAACAACCATTTCTTTTACCCCGGGGCGTTCTTTAGAAAAGAATACTATGTCATGCCTGATGGGGATTCCCAAAATAAATGAGAACTCCTCCAACGTTGGGGCTAAGATGTAGTCTGGGAAAGTGAAGCAACGCAAAGACGAATCGTAAAACTGAAGAAGTGTATGAATGGCATCCTTTTCATACTTGGAGATATTGTAGACAAACTTCAGAAGTCTCCCATACCCTCCACTGAACTCTGTACGAACTCCGGAACCAGCCATATTAATCAACTTGTGAATCAATGTCAAAGTCGGATTTGGGAACGAATAGGTAACAGTCTTCTTTCTCTGGACATCCATGCCAAGGTAACCTCAGAAAACCGGAATCAAGAGTAAGATGTAAGCCCTGAAAAATGTCAAACATGTCAGAATGCAAGAAAAATGATATGCTCATGCAAACATGGGATCAAGGCAACACTGCTGGATGTGCTGTGTTGTTAACTGAACGAGAACCACTGCCCAGAAAGCCAGGATTTCGAACCACTGAGATAACCAGGAACCCAAATAATCAAACATTGATGAGAAATCCAAAAAAACAGGGTAGGTTGAAGGTTTCGGTTACCTGCAAACCTGCAAACACCCATCCCCTCTCACGTGTGGGTACTAGGATGTTCAGTATCCCGGGCTCTCAGGTCGAGAAATGATGATACGTTCACCATTTCTGGTCTGGCATCATCATCAATCGAGGAGGCCTCAATTGATTCTCCAAAACGGAAGGTCCTTATCTTTGGCACTGAGGTCAAGAAACAATAGTACATTCATCCCTCGGGGTACAGTACTATAGTCAATCGAGGAGTGCCTCCACTGATTCTCTTCAAAAGATAGGGGCCATCCTATGCGAGTTCCAAAGTGGGCCCTCGGGTGCGAATAGGTTTGCCACAGGATGTGGTCTGCCACTGTCACCACTAAAGAGGGATGTTTCTACTAAGGTCCTCGATGATCGGTCACCAGAGTCGACAGCTCTCTAGATCGACATCCTAACATGTACAAGACACACACGTTAGAATGTGTCCCAAGATAGCCTCGTCTGGTTGTGAATTTCATGAACACACAAACGTACCAAGCGGGCACGTAGGTCCCACTACTCTCCACGCTAGTCCTAGGGTGTACTCAAGCCTGGGTATTGGGCTTATCTCTCAGAACCACCCAACCTGCAAAACAAAAACAGCCAGCACAACACAATAGTATGATAGTAATAAAAATGAAATGCAATGCAGAAAATGCGGTAAAAATAAAATACAACAAACACAACAAAGCAAACACAAAGACACCCAAAGAGAACAAAGACAAGCAAGCGCTAGGACTGACTCACTTAGGGATGGACCAGCATAGGTCAACCAGAGTCCCCAGCAGAGTCGCCAGCTGTCGCTCCCAGGATTTTCATCCAGGTACAAACGCGAGAGCGGCGCGGAAAAACAGAGTCGCCAGCCGTGTAAATTTATCCCAAGAGAGGGAAAGGGAACACCGCATAAACCTGAGGAAGAGGGAAAGGAATGGTCATCGCAACCATAGCCTGGGTTCGGGAGTCGGTTACGCGAGGGGAAGGTGCTAGCACCCCACACGTCCATCGTACTCGATGGGATCCATGCTTATTGTCTATTATAAGGGTGAGTTATCCTATCATCTATGGCTGTACTAAGACGGGGGAGGGAAAAAACTAAGACATACTCCGTAGGACGTCGACGTCCTAGGCCTACGTACCCTCTTTGTGCAATGGGGAATTCAGAGTCAACGTAGTTCGGACCAAGTTCTTTTTGTGTTTTTTATGAGCGACGTTAAGTCCGCGTCCGACAGTTAGGGTCGATGCCTGTTTGCGTCTCAGACGGAAGGTAACGTGCCCTTTTTGAAAATAGCCTTTAGTTTGACAATCCCGAAGGACAAAAAGGTTTGAAGTTTGTTTGTATTTTTTAGGACAAAAGTGGCTTAAGTTAGTTCATAAGTTGCATTGCACCAAAGTCTAGGGCACAGGGGCGAATACTTAACGCACCGTCCCAAGACAGGACGCTCACTAAGCACTCTAGAAAGATGAGAGGAAGCCCCTCATTTCTCATTCCCCATGCTTAAGGCTCGTGCGCAATACACTTTATCCTTATTAAGTATTTTCAAGAAGTTTGAGATGAGAAGAGAGAAGACACAAAGGAAACTCTAAGGGAACTACGAGTCCTAATGTTATCATGCATGGGTGACCTACGGTTAGTGAGGTTTGACGACAACCTAAGCCTAAAGGGAGGAAAAAGATGAGAGGAGGAAAGAGTAAGGGTGAACATGGATACTTATCCATACCCTCAAATAACTTACCTTAGTCCCTGCATAAAAGGTTAGTACGAAACAGACATAAGTAAAAGACATGAGATAGATGAAACCCAAGCAAAGACATACAATGGCAATCAAGTGACTAATAATAACCAAACATGAATTAAGAAATCAAAGAAACAAACCCCCAAGCAATGGCACAAGTGCCTTCTCAAACAAAAACTCAGGCATGATCAGAAATATGCATACAAGAAGATCTCAAGTGAAAGCAATCAAATAATTAGAGAAACAACTTCTAAAATTGCCAAAATAAATATCAACATTGCTCAACTAGAGGTAAACAACATATCAAAAACTCCTGTAAAAATTCAAGATGTTAGCCACTCAAACAATTATGCAAAGCTCAGATGAGAAGTAGGGTTCAATGTGCCAAAAAGGAAGATTAAAATGCAATATGAAATAGTTTTAAAAATGATAGAAAAATATTTTAATGCATCTCAGAATGTTATCTAACAAATGCAAAAAGAATGGATTGAAAATGTTTTATGGATGCAGAGAAATAAAATAAACAAATCTAGGTATGCATGATATGAGTAATGCAAAAAGAAAATAAACGAAATAATTATTTCAGATGCTAAAAATAAAATAAAAATAAGAAATTAAAATTTGATAAAATTTTATAAATGCCAAATATGTTTCATGAATTTTCTGGGAATTTTTAAATGTAATTAACTATTTTTAAAAATTGAAAATGAAATAATGTAATAATTAAATAAAATAAAAATGAAGAAAATAGCATGGGGGTGCAATAATTCACAAAAACGCATTCAAATAAGAGAAATGGGCTTAAGGGGAGGTGTGGAAAGCAACCCAGGTCAAAAGTCCAATTAGAAAAAAAAAATACATGTGGACTTTAGTCAACCAGTTGACTGCTCTACTCACCATGAGATTGATCTGACACTCCACGTTAAGTCAACACAAACATACAGTAACCAAGATCAAAGGCCAGGATTCACGTGCACACCATAAGTATCATACACACACACACACGCAATTGGTCAGCACACCATACATTCCCACGTGACATACACCCTCCTATTTTAATGTGTTGTCACGTTTTCACTCACACGATCCATCAAACGGTCCACATTAGTCAATATAAATAAAAAGTAAACAAAATGAAATAACATGATTGGGTGCACACGGTAGTTGCTGTGGGGTAATAAACACATGATCATTAAAATAAAAATTCAAAAAAAAAACGTGGCAGCATAGGAACCGCACGATGAAAGGAATGAATGGTGGAGATTTCATCTCCTACCTCCAGCCACCCCACCTTGCCGGAACCCTCACCAGCCGCCGGAGCTAGGGTTCCGGCCACCTCCTCCGTTCACCTGCAACAAAAGAGAACCCAGAAAACGCAAAAAGATACACCTTCCTGTCCAGAATTTTGTGAGGATTCCAAATATCCTATTAAAAATTACAAATAACCAATGTACAATGAAAAGCGATGAGAAATATGTTAGGGTTCAAAACTTAAAACTCACGATACAAGCAAACCACACGTCCAATTTTAAAGATAAATATATCAGGATTATCAGTGACAATCACACATCAATATGCGCATAAAAAAGGAAAGTTTTATGATCATGAAAATCATCACTAACCTGAGATGGTACCACACGTATCTCCACTGTTAGCTTCAAAGGGTGATTGGTTCGTGCTCTAGAGATCCCAAGGGTTCTGATGGTGAAAGAATTTTGTGAAAACTCCTTGTAGATTGAGAGATACGAATGTGAGATGCTTTAGGTTTCAAGCTTTTGTTATCCTCCAAAATCACGTGTCTAAACCCTAACCAGTGCATGAATTGGTTTAAATAGATTAGGTTATCTCACTGATAATGATTTGGGCCTGGGCAATTCTTTGTTTAATGAGTATTGGGCAATTTTGGAAAATTACATAATTTTAAGTACACCCTCTTCCATGCATGGATATTCAAACATTTCATGATGGATCACTTAACTTCTAATTGCTAATCACACCCACATTGAAATTGGGCCTTGAAATATTTTGATTCATGAGTTTTCAATGACTTGGCAATTTTGAATAATGGAGAATAAGTGATACATACACCATGGATTCACTTGATTTAAAGGCCTAAAATGATCCTTGAGGAGTGTCCTTTGATGTTAGCATGTGACATGAAGCAATGGAATTAATTATAGGTCACTATGCCAAAGTTTGTGAAAATGGAATCATGAGAAACCCTAAAAACCACTTTGCCTTCTTTTAATCATAAGTTGAGTCTCACAAATGATATGGAGACCCAATAGTACTTGTTGGAAAGAGGAGAAAAATATCTTCAACTTTCATGTTGGATAAAAATTCATTTGAAGCATTCTTGATGATGAAAAGTCAAGTTGAATGCAGTGCAGGAACTTGCCCAAAAAGGAAACTTTCAAATTATAGGTCATTTCCATATTTAGTAACTTTTCCACCAACTCCTGATTCTTGATAAATGGCATGAAACTTGACTCTTGATGACGATATGAGGATGTGAGACCTTGAAAACCTTGGAGAGAACCTCAAAATTCCACAGTTGACTTCCCCTCTCACTGTTGACTTTTACCCAATTCACCTGATTTACAATCCATTGGCCAATTAAATCTCTCCTGAACCAAACTGATGGACAACCTCCCATCCCTAGATACTTAGGGACCCAAGGAATACCATAGAATTAAGTCTTGCCCAAAAAATCAGAAATAAACTGACTTTATATCAAACCCTAGTTTTGGTACCCTCAGTCTAGGAGGAAATAGCACAGTCTCCAAATTCAAATTCCTCTGAATATGATGTGTATCCTCTCCAACAAAGATAAGATATTCCATTTGGTGATGATAAAAACCCAAGGAGCTTGCCCATTTGAGTAATAAATCCAAGAATCTCAAAACCCTAATTTCTGCACTGGTTAGGAGAGAGTAATCCACTTGAACTCTCTTGCTTGACCCTTTGAAGAATATCTTCTCCTCTTGAACATGCCTCAGGCACCTTGACCCCATGCTAAGAACCAATGATATGCACACATGATAATGCAAAAATGAAATGAAACATAAGCCAGGTAGTAATAAAGTAAGGAGGGCAAATTTTGGGGTGCTACACTGTGCTCTAACCTCTAGTCAATGGCTAGAGGAGACTTAAGATTCCAAAGTGATCTAATTGGCCAACAGCCTGCTGTAGTTGCCACACACTATTGCTTTCAAAACAAACTTGCTCTACTATAAATAGAGCTCATTTATGCTCAGTTTAAGTGCACCAAAGCACTACAACACTTGCTTTCCTCAAAATCCCTTTCTCTAGGCCAAAATGCCTTCTTTTGCAAGGTAACTCTGAGTTTTTGAGTTAGAGAGCAATTCAATCACATCTCATGATCCAAACACATCCAATATGTCATATCTAAGCTGTCCAAACTCTCACATGTGACCTGTAACACCAAAATCACAAAGTCCCATCTCAAAACCTCAAAATTGGACTTTTTTGCATTTTTCAAGCCATGTCTTGATTCAGTAACTTTCAAAACCAGATAAAACCTCGAACACACTCCAAATATCATCCTTGAACTGTCCCAAATTGTTCCCCACATCTGGAACACCATTTGAGAGAGTTTCCATATTGGTCACTTTTGCCCTTTTTGCAAGAAAGAGCTCAAACTTGTTCCTGAGGATTCCAGCTGGTTCCACCATTCTAAAAGCTTCTAAGGGATCAATTGAGAGTGTCCAAAACATCAAATTACTTCTGGCACAAGAAGCTTGGCAGATTGCACAACAAGCTCCTAAAGAGGTAAGCATCACAACTTGAACTCTTTAAAATATGCATTGCTTTGAAGTCCACTGATCATGCACATCTCATACATGTTACATATGTTGTGTTTTAACCAATTCATCATGTAATTCATGCCTGTAACAAGAGGTAGCATAGAAAATGCAATTATAGGCCTATTTCAAGAACACTATCGGGTTTTGAAAAAGGAGCCTCATCTGAAAAAACCACCACCACCATTGGATTCCTTGTGAAATTCTAGACAAGATAGACCTAAATTTTGTCCCAATCCATGGAGAAATGAGAAAGTTACAAGCTTCACGTTTTTGGCCAAAACCTTGCCTAACCTTGTCTTGCCTTGCCTTGGCCAGGCCAAAAACAAGGCATGCCTCATGTATTCATGGGGCGGTTTTGATAAACGGATGTATCACCACCCCAGTGGTAGAAGGCGCATGCTGCACACAAAAGGTATGGGGTTCGAATCCCCCTTGCCCCAGATCCTCTTTTTACTATTTTTTCCATTTTTTTTTAATATTTGTTATATTATTTTAAATAATTTGGAAAATTAATAACTCTCTCAATTTTAATGATTTTTTATTGGTTCTTTTTGCAAAAAATCACAAAAATGTTAAAATATTTTATTCCACAAAAAAATCAGATTTATATTAATTATTTAATATATTTGATATTTTTGTAAATAAATTCATTTTAATTGTTTCAAACACTTTTAAAAGTGGATTTTTATCTTGAAAATCAAAACCAAATGAGTTTTAATTCATCTTGTGATTAAAACATCATTTTTCAAGTCTCAACCAAAAATCACAAGTTATTTATTCAAGCTTATTTGGTATTTTATCATTATTTATTGATTTTCTTTAAGAATTTACTTTTAAAAATGATAAAATTAGGGTTTCTTTGATTTTCACCCTCACAAATCTTTTTCAAACACTCATGGGCCTCTAATAGAGTATAAGACCCAATCCCCTTTAACCAAAACCATTTTGGGCCTCAGATATTGTATAAGTCGCGACACGATAAAAAATCTCGGCGCGATCGCCAGTTTAAAGTCACTTGGGGCTCTCCTTGAGTTGTAAGCCCCATCACTTGTACAAAAACACTTTTGGGCCTCTAAAAGAGTGTAAGACCCATTCCTTGTAAATAAGATACCTTTCTGGGCCTCAGACATTGTATAAGACCCACTGTGTTTCCAAAAACCTCGGCGCGATCGCCGTTTTCAAACAAACCCTCTGGGCCTACCCTCGTGTTGTAAGTCCCATCTTTCTTTTTCAAAATAATCTTTGGGCCTCTCCTTGAGTTGTAAGACCCATACCTTTGTACAAAAAACCTTTTGGGCCTCAGACATTGTATAAGTACCAGTACAATCTTTTCAAAACAATTTCCCTTTTGATTTAGATTCAAGTATACAGTAGTTATCAAAACTTTCTTTAATTTCTTTGAACAACTAACAAAACAGCATGGATGCTTGCTCACCTGTAAGTTTTTATCCGCTTTCATTTACTCGCTTTAATATATATACCTGTATTGTGGGAAGCTGCGCATGGTTAGTCTTCTTTCATTCTTTTAAATACATGTCAAATATATATAATTGTATTGTGGGAAGCTGCGCATGGTCAGTCTTCTTTCATACTCCTTTAAATACTTGTCATATATCAACTGTATATATACTAGAATAGTTATTTAGAGTTTTCTTCGGCAACTAGGTCTAGAACTAGGTAAAGCCATGTTGGTCACTCTTAAATACAGTCAAAACTAGATCCCCATAGGATTTCCAGATACAGTCTTCCCTTCTCTTGGGGTTAATCAACATGGACCAAAGAGAAAGGCAGTATTCTCGATGAACCTTTTCTCAGACTGTCACCCCTAGAAATTGTCAAAGAAATTCTACTCCCCGGAGTTGATCTATTCTCAGTGAATAGCATCTCCTGAGTTTCTTCAAATCATAGAACTTTCGCTAAATGATCTATTCTCTGTGAATAGCATTTCTTGAACTTTTCTTGGTTTGGGACCCACAGGCTTCCTAAAAACATCCCCGCCTCCTCTTGGGCTTTGTACAAGGACCCGTCGGCTTCTTAAAAGTTCTCATGCCTTCTCTTGGGCTTCATACAAGGACCCTCACGACCTCTTAGAGGTATAGGAAAGAACTTAGTCATCCTTTGCTAGAGCTGTCTTTCTAAAATAAGTCACAAAAGCCATCAGACCAATTTTAGGGTTGATACTCATCCCTTAAATGAGTCGGCCTCCTCTTGGGCATTGCACAAAGATAGACTACACTAATAGACTTGGACAATCTAAATCTCCTTAAGTCTCAATGACATTCTCAAGTTCCCTACAAACATAGGGAGAAACCCCGGATTCTGGATTAATCTCCAGTAAGAGTTAAAACTTGTGGGTTCTAAAACCCAG
The DNA here is from genome assembly GCA_022829125.1 of Lathyrus tuberosus. Taxonomy (NCBI): domain Eukaryota; kingdom Viridiplantae; phylum Streptophyta; class Magnoliopsida; order Fabales; family Fabaceae; genus Lathyrus; species Lathyrus tuberosus. The sequence goes on from JALAZF010000193.1 coordinate 9,103,116, forward strand.
TCTCTCTCCTAAAACTCCCCAGCCAGGATCAGTTTATCATCAGTATAACACTATCCCAAACCAGAACCTCAAGGCATCTGATATCTCAACTCTTCTGGATTCCCCTACAAAAGTTGATTCCCCACTTTGACATACCTCGGGATCTCAACAATTCCCAGCATAAGATAACCTCCTCTTAGGCTTTGTATAATGATCATTTCCTCAGGAAAGTCAGCCTCCTCTTTGGCTTTGTACAATGATTCTCCCTAGCTGAGCTAACCTTTTTAGACTCTCTTGTCGAGTCAATCACCTTTTCAGACTCTCTTGTTGAGTCAACCACTTTTCAGACTCTCTTGTTGAGTCAATCTCGTTCCAGACTCTCTTGTTGAGTCAACCATTTTTAGCCTCAATCTCGGGCTTCGTACGAGACGGATAAAAAGCACTCTCTTATTGAGTCAACCCTTTTTAGCCTCAATCTCGGGCTTCGTACGAGATAGATAAAAAGCACTCTCTTGTTGAGTCAACCCTTTTTAGCCTCAATCTCGGGCTTCGTACGAGACAGATAAGAGCACTCTCTTATTGAGTCAAACCCTTTTTCGCCTCAATCTTGGGCTTCATACAAGTCAGATAAGTACCTCCCCAGTCGAGTTAGCCTCCTCTTAGGCTTCATATAAGGATATCCCCAAAGAGTCAGTCTCTTTTAGCCTTCGTCTTGGGCTTTGTACAAGACACCAATATATCCACTCTCTTGTTGAGTCGGTCTCATACAGCCTCCTCTTAGGCTTTGTATAAGGACTTCCCCAGTGGAGTCAATCAACCTCTTAGCTTCAACCTTGGGCTTTGATCAAGGTACATAAAAATCAACAATCCTTCTTTAGAGATAACAAATTCTCTTTCAGTCAACCTTTTAGCTTCAATCTTGGGCTTTGAACAAGACACAAATACTCCATTTAGCCTCTGTCTTGGGCTTTGAATGATACACTAAAACATCTTTTTCCTCCCTTAGAATAGGAGGAACTACGATTGCTCTAATTTCCCTATTTCATTTAAACGGGAATACGTAGGCATAAGATTGAGAAATCTTAGTGAGCATACTAATCAAAAACTCTAGGTCCAACACCTTCATACACCAATCAAAACTTAGGTCTAGCACCTTACCAAAAACATCAACAAAAACTCACTCACTCAAACTTTCGCAACCCATTAACAGATAAACACCACCAAGTACAAAGCAAAACCTAAAGCTAATATCCTGTGGATAACCACATATAGGATGGGTAACTGAAACTACCCATTGTATAACCTGACTCCGGACCCCCCAATCTCTTTAAGCGTTTGTCTAGCTAGACATTCGCGTGCTAGGTTAGTTTTAGATAGCTTCCCTTTCCCTTCCAGCTTCATGGGATAAATAAGAAATCAAAAAGTAGCACCCCTCCTACCATTGCAGTGAGGAAAACCCAGCGATAAGGTGCTCGCGTCACCGATAAAAATCGTTTGCTACACATCTAATCTTAAAGTATAAGGCCTCAAGCATCATTCAATCTCATTTTGATCAAAGATACATCAAGGTTTAGTAGCTTGTCTCTCAAGAAAAGTCAGAGGTTCATGAGTTTATTTACATGCCTTCATCAATAAGTTACCTTAAGCTTTGGTCAATTTATTCAAAGGAAATTCAATGGCACATTATTTTGGGTTCATATGATCATTCATGTACCTTGAAACGCAAGAAAAATCCAAGATCACAAGTTGATTCCAAGGAAGTTTGACCAAAAAGTCAACTTTTCAAGTCCAAGTTCAAAAGATCACAACTCATTCAATTCTCAATATTTGGAATGATTATTTTTTTCATATGACTCTTCACAACATCCTCTTAACTTCTCTTTACATGTCAAGAGCCATTTATTCTTGGAGGATCATCAAAAGTTTGAAGACATTATAGGTCATTTGTGGACTTTGTGAAATTTTGACCTATTTTCAAGTGACGTTTTCTCAACTTTCAAGAATCATAACTTCTTCAATTTTCAACATATAGAGCTCATTATTTTTTCACAATATCATTTGTGATACCCTCTACAAGATTGCTTCATTGGTAAAATTCAAATTGTGATTGGAAGGGCATGTAATTCATTGATACATTATAGGTCATTTTTCAGCCATTTGGACTTAGAATATTTCAAGTTTGGTTTGCCAGATTTTTGTGTCAACTTCAACATGACATAAATTTTTGCTCAAGCATCCAAATGAAGCCTCTCTTGGCACATTGTGATCTTTGTTATGATGTTAACCACTTGCAAAAAGAATGGGATCAAAAAGCCCGTGTACAAGATGGCCCATTGAGTTGAACATGATTGCTTAGAACTGCAGTTTTCACCATGATCAGATTTTTTACCTCAATCTAAACTTGTTTACAAGCCAAATTACCACTTGTTTTGAACCTAAACATGTTTTATCAAGTTTCCAGAAGTTAAATGACTCATAAAACACATGATTTGGTTGAGTTTGAGCATTTTCAAGTCACACTTTCTTCATGATGAGGGTGCACACGAATTCACTCAATTCTGGATAATTCCACCCCTCTTAGCATTCCATCATCTCCAGTTATAAATAGAGGACCTCACTTGCTTAATTCTCAAACTTTTGATAGCCAGAAAACCCCTACTTCACTCTCAAATTTTCTTCAAAAAAATGAGCTATCTTGTTTTGATTTCCAGACAGTTTCAATCAAATTTCTTGATTCAGTTAGCTCCATCGTGTTCCTCTGAAGCTTCTGCAACAAGAATCAAGCTCTAAGAGTCCCTGAATTACTCCAGCCAAATCCTGTTTTAGAGCTCCTCCTATCGTTTTTGGACAAGGTAGTTTGAGGCTTTATTTTCAATCAAACAAGTTACCACAATGTAGTTCTTTGCCTTCTGATTGTTTCCCCAACCTAACTGGTGTTGATAGCTTGTATTCATCATTTAATTTTTGTTTTCCTGATTTTTGTTTCACTGTGTTTTCTCTGAAATTCTCTCTACTCTCTTTCAATAAATGAAAATGGAGTATGCGATTGAGTTCGCCTTGATGAGACGGTTGCAATGATGGTTGTCTCATACTCTCATGTTACAATTTAGCAATCTCCGGTGATTGGTTCACCGGAGAAGATGACCAGAGAGGCTGAGGACGATGACCTGAGGAGAGACACGTTGGCACTTTGAAATGTTTTAATTAGATAGATTCAAATGTGATACTGCGTTTTTTCCTTGCTAATATCCACCGTGCATCATCATTTAAGAAGCGTGGGATCTGCCACGTCAATTAATGAAGTCAGATCTTACGCTCCTCCTTTTTTCTCATTTATTTTCTTTTTTTATTTTATTTTTAAATTGCATTTTCTTTCTAAAATTCATTTTAACTCCAAAAAATCCAAAAATAATTTCAAAAATTTTCTTTTTATTTTCTCTTTATGATTTTATATTTTTCATATTTTATTTTCATCTATTCCTATTTTTCATGATTTTTCTCTTTTTTGAAGCATTTTTAATATAAAAATAATTTTATGCATTAAAAAATTCTCAAAAATTTTATATATCATTCTTGACTTGTTTCTGACTTGCATGAATTTTCTTGAACATTTGTGATTTGATTTGATGCATCATTCTCATTTTCCTCTTTATTTTCATTTTAAAATTAATTTTAAAAATCATTTTATTGCACATTAATTCATATTATTTCATTTTTTATATTTGTTTGACTTGTGTTGACTTGTGTTGGCCTTGGAACTTAGTTAATTTGATCATAAGTTTCATCAAACTCAATGGATCTTGGGTGTTGATGGGGTGAAAACCCTAATCTACCAAAATGGATGATTGATTTTGATGATAACTTGATCATCACTTGGATCCAATTTGGTTTTGCAATCTTGTTTGATCCTCTCTTCTTCATCCCTTTCTTTCTTTTTCACCTTTATTTTGATCAATTGGAAGATGTGTAGGTCATCTTGTTCATGAGATCTTGACTGGTGCTTGATGAACTTTCATCATTTCAAATCTACCATTTGATTAATCATTTGATCAATTAAGGTACTTTAGAATGATGCATAAGTTTGTCCACAATATCACAAGGGTTAATTGATGTAATGGATCCATCTCTCCTTGACTTAGGTCTTGATCCACCTTGTTTTGACTTGTGCTACATGTTTTATGAGTGTGATATTTATATCACATCTCTAACATGTATGGTACATAAAATTTTATTGACTGACCTCCCATAGTATGATCTTTCTTATAGGTTGTGCTACGATTGCTTAACGTAGCGCTAAATTTTTCCCTAAACGGAAAGTGATCATATTGGTCCAAATTTAGATATGAGTCGTATTTAGTTTAGATGTAAATCACACATCTCCATAATGTGTAGTTTCTTTTCCACCTAAGAGAGCTAGTGGCATACTTATTGATTTTATCCAAGTTGGAGCCCTTCTCAAAGGATGATACAAAGTTCTCATACTTGTTGGATTAATTACTTGAGTAATCTATTTTAAATGAAAAAATGTCTTCTTCATTAATTCTAACACTAACACTAACTTTAATTGTACTAAATTTTAATTTATGCCATTTATTTTTATGCACTTTTATCTTTATGCTTTTTATTTCTTGCTCTTTATTTTATGCTTATCATTTCATATCATATTATCTTGTTTATGTTTATGCCTTTTTCCCTTTGTCCACTTGGACTTTCTTTTTCTTTTTAAGACATTAATAAAGGCTTAACCATTAAAAGACACTCAATGTTCCTTGGACTATTTGGTGACTATCCTTTGCTTATCGGCTTGGACTTAGAATTAGGTTATTTGCCCTATGCTTTGGAGCTGTGACTTGAGACCCTGGATCTTATTTGGTACTTTTACCTTGAGAGACCTCTTTGAAGACTTGGCTTGGATCCTTGGTTTTCATCTGATGCTTGGTTATTTCTCTACTCACCTGGTTGTTTATTTGCTTGAATCCAAAGGATGGGATAACTTTGAACCTTGGTTAGATCTTTCCTTCCTTAGATTTTATTTTATGCTTTAGGATAGCCTCGTCCTCTCCTCCCCTTCTTAAATTTTCAAAATCTTCTCCCTTTTTCAAAACCTTATTCTTTCAAACTAGAACCACTTTCATAATAAACCATGACTTTGTCAAGTGCATTTTCAAACTCATTTTCTTAATAAATGCTAATCAATATTAAGCATATCAAGAGCTTTTTTCAGAATACATAAAAAAATACTTAACTCATCCAAACCATTTTGTGCCTTTGTGTACTTTTTCATTTAAATTTTTTCTTAAGGTTTAGACATGAGTCATTTCCATAGTTGAGATGTAATTCTCCTATCTCCATTGTTATGTTTAGTGTTGATTCTTTTCCACTTGTTGATTTTAATCCAAGTTGGAGCCCTTCTCAATAGTTATGCAAAGGTCCATTTTCATACACTTGTGGGTGATTAGTTGAGCATTCTTCTTAAAACGACAACTTGTCCTCCTATTTAAAATCAATCAAATAAACCATTTTGTTATTTTTACGACCAACTACAAGGTTTTGATCTTCCATTGCACTTTGTGGGTACATAGGCACGAGGCTCAGGAAGTCTTGTCAAACACAATAAAAAAACTTAAAAAATACTTCTCTTCTCACCTCCACCATCTTTTGCAAACAACACTTTTAAGCCAAACCCTAGATTTTCAAGAGGTTCCTATAGAGTACTATAAACATTTTGGGTGCTAACACCTTCCCTTTGCGTAACCAACCCTCTTACCCTTGTCTCTGTTTTTATTAGTTTTATTTTAAAATTTCTTTAGGTTTTGTTCGCTCTTTTCCCTTTCCTTTGGAAAAATAAAAGTGTGGTGGCGAATCTTGTTTTATGAGTTAAGTTAATTAATGGCTTAATCTCAAATTTTCTCGCTACAACCATTCCTACTGAAGATGTGAAAGAACTTCAAAAAGCCTTAGCCAAGATGAAATAAGAGAAATATACATGGGAAGACAAATTTCATGCTTCAAACCTTGAGAAGATAGAGTTGCACAAGCAATTGAAGGAAAAAGATGTCTTGATAGAGTTGCTTGAGTAACATGCTGTGAAGAGACAGAGAGATGATTTATTTTCCTCTAGTACTTCATCACCTGATCCTCCCACATTAGGTGATTCGAAAGGTATTATGGACCAACTTGTGTTGGAGAAGGCCACCATGAAGGATACTTATGAGAGGGAGATCAAGAGGCCCGGAAGGAAGTATCAACTTGGAGTTGGATCATCCTCAGATGTGATTCCTTAGGATCTAGCTTTTTCCTATTGTATTCTGATCCTTTGCAACTTGTACTTCCAAGTATAACTCTTTCCAATTATCAATAAAATGAGATTTTCAGTATTTCAAGTGTTATTTCTTTATGATGTTTGCTTTATCTTAAAGTTCATTGAAAACTGAATTAAAACACTTGCATTGCATTTCATGCATCACTCTGCATCTGGTTATGCTTTTGAGAGTTTTACAGGTGTCTTATTGCTTTTCTCTTGGTATTCTCAGATGTCAAGATGTCTTACTCATACAACACTTGGGCTAACTCTCAAAGAAAAATGGATCACTTAGAGAAAGAAAATCATCTACTTCGTGAAGAGGTGACAACCCTCAGGAATGGGATGGAGAAGCTCAATGCTATGGTAGAGTCTCTGGTTGCTCTGCAGAATCAGTCTCCTCATCCTCCTCATACTCCTCAGGAAACTCAGCCTCAGACTACTGTGATTTCTGAAGTTGTTTCTGTGCCTGACTCTGTGGCCCCGATCAGTGCTCTTTCACACCAAATGCCTCCTGGATTTCCCTAGGGCATGCCTTTGAACTTTATTCCTGAAGGTTACAAACTCGTTGTTGAAGTTTCCACTGTTCAACCTGTCATGACTATTCCTCCACCTATGGTGCATGTTGTTCCACAGACTGATGAACCTATTTTTCATGCTGAGACAAGTGAAAGCTTGGGCATTTACCAAAGGATGGAAGTGTTTCAAGACCTATTTCAAGAGATGCAGAAGGAAATCAATGCTTTAAGGGGGAAAGAATTGTTTGGAAAGAATGCCCATGAGTTGTGCCTTGTTCCGAACGTGAAGATTCCTGCCAAATTTAAAGTTCCTGATTTTGAGAAGTATGAGGGAAACACTTGTCCTCAAAGTCACCTTGTCATGTATGCAAGGAAAATGTCCACTTATACTTACAATCATCAGCTTCTAATTCATTATTTTCAAGATAGCCTCACTGGTGCTGCTCTGAAATGGTATATGAGATTAAACAATACTCATATTCGCACTTTCAATGATTTGGGAGAGGCTTTTATTCTCCAATACAAGTATAATCTGGATATGCCACTGAACCGTCGTCAACTCTGTGTTATGTCACAGAAGGTAAAAGAGACTTTCAAAGAGTACGCCCAAAGGTGGCGTGAAATTGCTGCACAGATTAGACCTTCGTTGGAAGAAAAAGAGATAACAAAGATTTTCTTGAAGACTTTGATTTCTTTTTACTATGAACGAATGGTGGCTAGTGCGCCCAATGACTTTACGGAGATGGTAAACATGGGTATGAGCCTGGAAGAAGGGGTCCGTGAAGGACGATTGACTAAAGAACGTAAATCTATTGGAAGTACTAAGAAATATGGGAGTGGGTTTTCTAAAAATTAAAAGGGAGAGTTCAATGCCATTTCCCAAGAGAAGCATAGAAGACCCATAGGAAGAAATAATCATCATCGTCAACAAGCAGCTTCAGTTACACTTGTCATCAATGCTGCTCCAGACGCTAAGCTACTTCAAACTATTAACAACAATTTCAATAAAGAACACATCAACAACATAATCAATAGAATCACACTTAAAAGAAAGCTCAGTTTGATCCAATTCCTACACCTTATGATGAAATGTACCCTGCTCTGGTGCAAGAGAATCTTGTACAGACTAGAGACCCACCGGCTATTCCAAAGGAGCTCTTATGGTGGTATAAATCTGATCATTTCTGTGCCTATCATTAAGGGGCACCCGACCATGACATCGAGAATTGTTTTGCTTAGAAAGCCGAGGTTCAGAGATTAATCTGAAGTGGAATTCTTTCATTCAAGGATCTTGGACCTAATGTTCAAGCCAATCCTTTGCCTAAACATGGAGGTGCCAATGATAATATGATAGAGGGATGCCCTGGTACATATCGTATCTTAGATGTTAATTTGATCACAGTTTCTTGGTTGATCTGAATGCTAGTTTATGTAGACTAAGTTATTATGAGTATGAGCATGACCATGCTGTTTGTCGTATTTGTTCAAGAAACCCACGAGGATGCTCTATGGTGAAAAGAGATCTTTAGGAAATGTTAGATCAGAGGCTTATTCAGATTACTCATTCGAGGTATGACGTTGATCTTGGAGTAAATGTCATAGTTCCTCACTTCAATATACTTGAGCCAGATGAGATTGCTTATAATAGTCAGAAGTCGTCTGTTTCTCCGTTGGTTATTTGTCTACCTGATCCTACTCCCTATGAATCTGACAAAGTTGTGACATACAGATATAATGCTACAATGATTGAAGATCGCAAGGAGGTGCCAATTCCCTCTTTTTCTTATGTTGTCAATATTGTCGATGTTAGCAGGGTGACCCGAAGTGGTCGTGTATTTACTGCTGAACCTCCTAAGAAGGATGATGGTATCCCTGTTAACAAGCTAATTGTGCTTGAGACGCCTGTGGTACAATCTGAATCTGGAATGGTAACTGGGAAATCTAGTGGTTCAAGTCAGAATGCTGATGATGAGGTTATGAAATTGATTAAAAAGAGTGAATACAAGATTGTAGATAAGTTGTTGCAAACTCCATCCAAAATTTTTATATTATCTTTGTTGATGAACTCTGAGGTTCACAGAGAAGCTTTGAAGAAAGTTTTGGAACGAGCATACATGGACCATGATGTTACCATTGATCAATTCGATGGTATTGTTGGCAACATAACTGCTTGTAACAACCTGAGCTTTAGTGATGAGAAGCTTCCAGAGGAAGGAAGAAATCATAGTATGGCCTTACACATTTCAATGAATTTTCAAGAGGATGCATTATGTAATGTGTTGGTTGATACTGGTTCATCCCTGAATGTAATGCCCAAGTCCACTCTGTCAAGGCTTTCATATCAAGGCAGTCCGATGAGATTAGGTGGTGTTGTTGTTAAGGCTTTCGATGGATCCATAAAAACTGTGATAGGAGAAGTTGATCTTCCTGTGAAAATAGGCCTGCAACCTTTCATGATCACATTTCAAGTTATGGACATTCATCCTGCATATAGTTGTTTGCTGGGAAGACCGTGGATTCATGGAGCTGGAGTTGTCAATTTAACTCTCCATAAAAAGTTAAAATTTGTGAAAAATGGGAAGCTGGTTGTGGTAGGAGGTGAGCAAGTTATGCTAGTAAGTCATTTGTCATCTTTATCTTATATTGATGCTGACGAGGCTGTAGGAACTCTGTTCCAAGCCCTCTCTATTGTTGACAATGCTGGTAAGAAGAGTGGGGCATCCATTTCTTCTCTGAAAGATGTGCAACAAGTTGTTGAAAGTGGCCAGTCTATTGGCTTGGGAAGAATTGTTGAACTTGCTGAAAAGAAGAATATAGCTGGTATAGGATTCTCTCCTAGTGCAACTAGAAGAGAATTTAAGTGCAATCAAGACATATTCCATAGTGATGGGTTTATTCATTCTGGAGATCAAATTGTTGCTGCAATTATTGATGATTCAGAAGAAGATATGCCAAACTTCGTGACTTACATAATGATCTTCCAGAATTGGACAATTGTTGACATTCCTTCTATTGTTCACGTTTCAAAGTAATTTGTTTGTGTTTTTCAAAGATCCTTTCACTCCGCCCAAAGGTGAAAGTAAATATGAGAGGGCTTTGTTTAAAACTTTAATATCATGAATAAAATGTTATTTTGCTTATCCATATGTGTTTTTTTTATCTTTTTGCTTTTTCTGGAAAATGGTAACCTAAAAAACCAAAAGATACTAAAATAATTTCAATATCTGCATAATACTTGCAGATTTATTTGTTTCCTAAATTCAAGCATATATCATTGTGTAGATTGATTGATAAACCCATTGAAAACAATGTCCATAGGCCCTCTCCAAACATTGAATTCCCTGTGTTTGAAGCTGAAGAAGAGAGTGTTGAGGAAATTCCTGATGAGATTTAACGGTTGCTTGAGCACGAGGAGAAGACCATTCAGCCTCACAAAGGGCCAGTGGAAGTAATTAACTTGGGTTCCGAGGAGGATAGAAAAGAATTCAAGATTGGGACACTGCTTCAGCCAGATGTTAAGAAGAGGATGGTAGAGCTTCTTAAAGAGTATGTGGGTGTATTTACTTGGTCTTATCAAGATATGCCTGGTCTTGATACTGATATTGTGGAGCATAGATTGTCGTTGAAGCCAGAATGTCTGCCATTTAAATAGAAGTTCTAGAGAACTCACCCCGACATGGCTGTTAAAATCAAAGAGGGTGTTCAAAAGCAAATTGATGCAGGCTTTCTTTTCACCGCTAAATATCCTCAGTGGGTGCCCAATATTGTGTCGGTTCCAAAGAAAGACGGAAAAGTCCGGATGTGCGTTGATTACAGAGATTTAAATAAGGCTAGTCTGAAAGATGATTTTCCCTTACCACACATTGATATGTTGGTAGATAATATGGCTAAATTAAATATCTTCTCCTTTATAGATGGTTTTTACGGCTATAATCAAATTAAAATGGCGCCCGAGGATATGGAAAAAGCAACATTCATTACACCCTGGGGAACATTCTGTTACAGAGTGATGCCCTTTGGTTTGAAAAATGATGGTGCAACATACCAGAAAGCCATGACCACTCTGTTCCATGATATGATGCATAAAGAAATAGAGGTTTATGTGGATGATATGTGTTGTACCCCAAATTTTACCCCTTAGATGTCATAACATTTTGCACTTATATTTAGGATTTCATTCATCCATGCACTGTTAACTAACCACAATATCTTGCTAGTTTGTTTCTTTTGTAAAAAAACCAGGTTTACACAAGAAAAAGAACAAAAGTCAATAAGCCAAACTCTCCCATGTTTCAAGGTCTCCGGCTTCAAACGCAACCATTTGAGTTCACCTACATTTTAGAGAGCTCATTCAACAAGAATTCAAGTGTGTTTGGTTCCTATTTCAAGTGCCTTGAGCCGCAGGATTCACCATGCCTCAAACTAGGGTTTTCTCAGCGACAGTCAATCATTGCCTTTGATTTTAATCAGGACATATTCCCAAGCTTTGGAACATGATTCTATATGATACTGGACATCCCTAGAGGTCGTCTATGGGCTTGGAAGAGATTGAAAAATTAAAGATCCTCAAAGACCATCCAGTTGGAATTCCTGAGGAAATTAGTGTTTTGGCCGAAAAGTCGAGCTTTCGACTTTAATGTTATTGGACCGAAATGAAGTTGGAACATGAGAAACCACCAAGACATTTTTTGAATTTTGTATATTTGAAAAGAAAAGAAAAGAAAAGAAATGAAAAGAAAGAAAAAAAAAGAAAGAAAAGAAAGAAAAAAAAAGAAAAGGAAAAGAAAAAAAAAGGAAGAGAGAAGGTGGCGCCTGCCACCATTCTCTAAGTGTGGCACCTGCCACACTATGCCTTTCAAGGGCATGGCGCCCACCACCAAAAGGAATAGTGCCTGCCACATTAATTTGTGGCACACGCCATGAATTAATGTGGCATTTTCCATGCTACCATATTTTCTGCACTTAAAGAAAAATAATACATAAACCAAGACAAATGCAAGTGGTTGAAATCCATCATGAAATAAAAGAGGCTTTTCAGAAAGGTATGGCTTCACGTCTCCTCAGCATCTCTTCAGCACAACCTACCACCTGAGCCTACTTTCTGAATCGAAGACTTTTCAACCAGGCAGCTTGCACCATAAGTTTGAAAAAAGGGTAAAACCGGCAAGGCAAACTCCTCATTTTCTCCTATAAATAGGACGTCCATCTTCAACATTTTCTACACCGGATTCAACCGAAAAATAGGATGAATACCTTTCTCATTTTCTCTCTCAATTATTCTTGCAAATTTTCTGGAGAGAAGGCTCGTCTTCATTTTTCCAGAACTCGTATCATTGAAGAGGCAGTGGACCATCTCCACTAGGTAACATTCACCTCTTTCTTGTTTCCATTTTCAAAGTGCCATGATCATTGTTCGTTGTTATCAAGTTTATTAGCATGTTAATGTTTTTTCTGGAAAATGTTTTGGAAATAATAATGTCCTATAGTTTTTATTTGGTTTATTATGAATTGTATAAAAAAGATAAAACAAAAATGATAAAAAAGGGAAAAGAAGTAAGGTGGCGCCTGCCACCATTACTTAAAGTGGCGCCTTCCACATTCAAGGTGGCACTTGCCACCCTTTTTTAATGCTTTTTAATGCCTTAATTCAGTAAGGTGGCACCTGCCACCATTTTGTAGCGACTGCCACATTAGATTTGGTTTGTTTTTTTATTTTTCATTTCAATTTCATAATATTCATTTTCTTTCTAAAAACAAAAAAAAACATGTTTTATTTTCATACTCGGTTCTCGAGCTCTTTTTATGAAAAATCACCGACCAGTTTCTGTAAGTTTTTTAGAACTTTTCAATTGGCATGTAAATATTTGTTTGTGGTTTCTTGACTTGAACAAATCACTTTTGTTGTTTGTATGCATTGGCTTCTGTTGATAAATTTCATGTCTCTGATTCTGAAACTTTGAAAATATCATCTTTACCGTACTTGTTTTGTTCACCTAATTTCAATCCCCTACACTCTTGTTTACAAGATGTTATATCTCCCTATTCCAAAGGAAAGTCTCTCTATTGACCGTAAGGTCATAGATATCTCATTACCTTTTAACCTAGCCTTAGGTTTGGAGTCGCCGCACTCCACGTAGGCGTCTTGCTGTCAGACCCTACTTTCCCGTGAACACTTCATTCCCTTTTAACTTAACCTTCATAAGAGATAGCCATTAATCTCTTATAACTCTTAAACCTTTCTTTAAAATTCGCAAGAGATAGCCATTAATCTCTTCTCCTTCATGACGGTCTAAACCTTCACAATCCTTTCATAAGAGATAGCCATTAATCTCTTCTCCTAAACAATCAATCCTCACAAGCTTTGCTTTCAAGCCTTTCACCCTACTTTCCCTTGGAACCTTGACCACAGTCAAGAGTTCCTAACCCCATTGAGGGGAACTACGAATGCTCTGATTCCATTCCCGCCAGGATACGTAGGCACGAGATGCGATGTCGTGGCGAGCATACTTAGTGTATATACCCCTAGGTCTTTCTTTACCTTAGCACATTTCCCTTAGAAAGCAAACTATAACATAACACAACACAAACAAGAGGTTCCTGTAGAGTACTACAGATACTTAGGGTTCTAATACATTCCCTTTGTATAACCAACCCCCAAACCTTAGATCTCTGAGCTGCGTTCTTGCGTAGCGCACTTAGGGTTTTTCGATCTTTACCCTTTCCTTTGGATAAATCAAATCTCGGTGGTGAACTTCATGTTTTGTGATTCAAGTTAATTAATAGCTTGATATCCGATTCTCACCGCAACAGAAAAATGGCGACTTCACTGGGGATATTCCCCTAAGAGGGTTAAGCATATCTTGTTTGTATTTGTGTTATTTATATGTTTTCTTGCTTGTACATCTGTACATATTCATACCTGTATATATACCTATTGTGCTTGGTTTTTTTCTATGTGCAGGGTGGTTACTTTGAGTGGTGAGATAAGTCCTAACCCGGACTTGAGCACATATATGATAGGATTGTGGTGTAATCAATAGTCGGTTGTTGGGAGTAGTCCTAACAATTTATAGCATATGATGACCACGCTCAGTCGAGGACCCTTTGGAATTATTGATGTCTGATGTGAGTAGTCGCATTGATGTCACTCATTCCGATGAGTCCGTAAGACTGAGGACCATAGTTACCTTCAACCCACTTGGCCTTTTAGGATGTAGTGCGGTGGCTATGAGGGAGTAGTCCCAAGTAGTTGTTACGCGATACTACACTCAGACGAGTTTATCTTGAGAATATTATTAAACCCGCGTGAGTAGTCACACAGGCCGATAATATCCGAAGGGTTTACGTAGACTCTGGGAACTTCTTAGAACCCTGTTCTATGGATACAAGAACCCTAGTACACACCCTGTGACTGGTTCTTTACCCAGACTCCATGCTGTGATCTCGAACCCTTGATCCTGTTGCATGTGTTTTGCATCCTGTTTGCATTGTATTGCATATCATTTGCATCTTTGCATGATTAATTGCATACGTCTGTTCGTCCAGTTACTCATTTCCAGTGGTCTCTATCTTCCAGTGTCATCTGTGAGTTGTCAAGCTGATTCCTCGACACAAATACTAGACTAGAGCTAACTACAGACAAAGGATGTCAGAGCAAGAGGCACACAATACTGAGGTCCGAATGGAGATCGGTGACCTTAAGTCGAGCATGACTAAACTCACTGAGATGCTTTAAGTTTTGATTGCTAGAGGAGAGCAGCCTCAAAGAACTGTCATCCAGGAAGTTTCAAGTGATGAACCTCCACCAGTTTAAATGCCACCTTCAACTTGGCCCGAGTTTAGTTTCCCACACAACTATTCTCCACCAATTGCATCTACTGCTATGGCTGGTCAGACTGCTATGCCTGTATTTCAAGCTCCTATTTTCGTAGAGCTCAGACCTACAGTCCATGCCGTTCCACAGACTATTCGAGCTCCCTTTGAGAATCCCCTCTTTGAGTACAATGCTTCCAGTGCTGAGGGTGAAGACTGTGAAGACTTTGTTGAACCTGAAGTTGTCCGTGAGCAGTTTCAGACCTTAGACAAAAGACTTAAAGCCGTGGAGGGTAATTACTTCTTCAATATGGATGCAGACAACATGTGCTTAGTGTCTGACCTTGTTATGCCAGCCAAGTTCAAAACTCTAGAATTTGTGAAATACAAGGGCCATTCTTGTTCGAGGGCTTATTTGGTCATGTATCTTCGCAAGATGACTGCTTATACCAGAAATCAGAAGCTGCTTATCCACTGTTTTCAAGATAGTTTGAGTGGAGCATCACTTAAATGGTATATGGGTCTCGAGCAAAACTCCATCCACTGATTCCAAGATCTTGTAAATGCCTTCATGAAGCAGTATAACTATAACCTTGACATGGCCACTGATCGCCACCAGCTTCAAAACTTGACTCAGCATGAGAAGGAATTTTTTAAAGAGTATGCTCAGCGCTGGAGAGAGTTAGCTTCCCAAGTTGAACCTCCTTTGGCTAAGAAAGAGTTGAGTGGAATGTTCATGAATACCCTGTCCCCATTCTATTGGGAAAAGATGATTGGAAGTGTTTCCTCCAACTTCATTGATTTGGTTACTATTGGCCAAAGATTAGAGGAAGCTCTTAAGAAAGGAAAAGTGTCAAAAGATGCTGAATCTTCCAGTGCTGTGAAGAAATCCTATGGGAACTTTCAAAAAAAGAGGGAAGATCAGACTAATGCTGTTATAATTGATACAAGACGGCCTTGTCCCCAACCTCAGTATGTCGTTCACCATACTTTTATTGCTGACACTCCCGTGGTTACTGCCCCACAACCAGTTCAAGCTCCCCAACGTCCAGCTGGAGGATAAAACCAGTACCATAATAGGAATCATTTTGATCCTATTCCAATGAAGTACACTGAACTGTATCCTGGTCTGGTTGAGCAAGGTTTGATTACCACAAGAAGTTTACCTCCTCCAAATCCTCTCCCTGCTGGATTTAGATCTGATCTCCACTGTGCATTCCATGAAGGTGCCGCAGGCCACGACTTGGAAAATTGCTATGCACTAAAGGCTAGAGTGGGTGATTTGATTAAGACTGGAATTCTTAACTTTCGTGCCAATCCTAATGTTCAGAACAGCCCTCTGCCAGGACACACCAAGTAAAGCTTCAGTCGACTTTAGGTCAGCTACTTCTTAAAGATAGGATAGCTCATCCTTGTGTTTAACTAGTCACTGGGCCTTGTTTCTTGTTGTTTACATTTTCCTTATTTTGTACTGGCTGTTTGCCTTCAAATTATGTTTGTACTTTCGTGATTAATGAAATGAGCATTGCAACTTTTGATTCAATTCATTTGTCTGCTATTTACATCTCTATGCTTTCTTTTGCAAAATATTTTATCTCTTTGATTATGCAAAGATTGGAGGGAGGATGATGATACATTATACTCATAATTGCTATTGGTATGCTTTCAAATCAAAACTTTGCTGACGATGTAAGGCATTGTTTCAATCCCTAAACACTGGAGAAATAAGGAAGATAATCCCTCATTAACCTCTTCAAGCCTAGAAGTAGGAGTTTTCTTTCTTTACAAATAAACCCGCAATCTTAACCTAGGGCAGGGTAGTTCTCAGCTAACTTGGTTGTGCGTCCATACAAAATACCTTTCATATAATGGCCGCATTCACAAATTTTCCTTCGCACACAGCAAGCAAGTGTTGAAGATGACTTTCAAGTCAAACACCAACGATGGTTCACTGTAATCATTAAGCCAGGCAGTCACTAAAAAAATTAAAAATAAAAGCCCGCTAAGTCAAAACCTATGAAGGAGACTTAGGAAAAAATTGGGGCATCCCGCTTGCTGTAAGCTCAAATGACACAGTTCAGGCAAAAGTTAGGGATAACAAAAATCAATCAAGAGGTTACCAAAATCCTCAAAGACAAAACGAGTTAACTGAGGTCCTCATCAAAAACAAAAAAAATGTTGTAAGAAGCGGTGACTGCCATCTCAAGTCCCTTAACTTCTGAACCATCATTATTACCATCAGTGCAATTCCTAGCCTATGGGAATCTGAATGTATATCATGTTTTAACTGAGCTTAGGATTGGAAGTTCATCACGAAGATTGGGTGGGCACAAATAAACTTTGAGCCTTTATCCTTTGCTTCTTAAACCATGAACCAGGCCACGTTACAACCCTCAAAAGACCTAATTGAAGCAAGGTTATTTTGAAAGCATACTACAGCAAGGTTGCGTAAACTGACTCCCAAAGATCTTTGCAGGTCACTACACTTGTGCTTCACCTTTCACTTTTAAATGTCTTGAACCGGCGTGTTCAGACCGATGACTCATTTTGCTTTGCATCTTCAAAAAAATGATTTTGATTTCAAAAGTTGCATGAGCTCTAAAATTACCATGTTTATACAAATACTTTTGTTTGCAAACTGGTTTTCCTCTCAAATAATTTTCAAACAATTAAGAAACTTAGTCAGTGATTCTATCTGGGGCAAGTTCTTTCCAAATCCTATTGAAGAATCAATTCAAGATTTGTTGTTTAGGGGCAAGTCCTTCTCAGAATTAGTTTATACAGAAGACCTTTTAAGACTCATACTGGGGTAAGCTTTCCCAGTGTACAATGAAACAATCATTTTCAAGACTCAGACTGGGGCAAGCTTTCCAAAGAGCACCATGAAACAGTCATTACAGAATCAGACAAACTGAAGCATTGATCAGTTCATCTACAACAGTCAGCTAAACTGGGGCAGTTTACTTTGAAGAATCCCCATACAACTTTCCATCCTTCCTACAAGGATCATCAATTTGGATACAGTTTACTAGTGTGGTAGAGTTATGTCCAGTAGTAGCATCTCTAGTCCCCAAGCAGAATGACAGTGATCTCCGTGTTGAGGAATTAGTCTTCCAGTCTTGTCTTCTCACCAAAAGAGTCGAGTTGTGTCATCAGCATATGCATTTGCATTTGATCATATATCATCTGCATAATTCATAACCATATGCATGTCATGAGTGTTTCATTCTCATTTGCATTTCTCCCGAGGTCGTGTCGTTATCCACGTTTTACCTTGTGGTCAAAGTCCAACTCACTTGGCACCTACCAAATAGATATTATAATGTCTATCTGACGTTCTTCTAGATATGACCTTTCTTATCCGATTGTTTTTCCGGATATGTTTGTTCCTCTTTTGTATCCAATGTCATTCTTGGGTGTCGTTTATTTGTCTCTCTCTGATGTTTTTCCAGATTGAGTCTTTTGTTCTGACGTTTTTCCAGAACCTATCTGATGTTTTTCCTGATAGTCCTTTGTAATTTTGATGCTTTTCCAGAATTTCATTGCTTTTACCATCTGATGCTTTTCCGGATGTGTCTCTCTATCTGCTGTTTTTCCAGATTGAGTCTTTTGTTCTGATGTTCTTCCAGAACTTATCTAATGTTTTTCTAGATATTTTGCTTTGTTATTCTGATGCTTTTCCAGAACGACATTGCTTTTACCATCTGATGCTTTTCCGGATGTGTCTCTCTTTCTGATGTTTTTCCAGTTTGAGTCTTTTGTTCTGATGTTCTTCCAGAACTTATCTGATGTTTTTCCAGATATTTCACTTCGTTATTCTGATGCTTTTCTGGAACAACATTACTTTTACCATCTGATGTTTTTTCTGATGTGCCTTTCTCTTTCTGATGATCTTCCAGATCGAATCTTTGTCCACTTTCATCTGATGCATTCTTAGATATTATGATTTGTACCTTTCATTCAAATCCATTTTTGGATGTCTGGTTTCTTTTGCCATCTGATGTTTTTCCGGATGTGCCTTTCTCTGTCTTTTCTGGCTTTTCTTGAAGATCCAGTTTGAACTCTTCAGTATAAGAAAATCCCAGAAAATCTTTTATTGATGTCTATCTTTTTATTTCAAATTGATCCCCAGTGGAGATCATGTACTCCTTCTGGATTCATGGCCAGTAAGAGTGTCTCCTATTTCCCCAGTGTCGTCCGGTCACTGTAGCGCGATTTTTGTGGTCTTGAATCACGATCGCTTGGGTACTGCAGTTCGATTCATTTTTTATCCTATTGAGCTGATTAAGGAAGGGAAATAGATGTCTCCAATTAACCCTGCTTGCATACTGAGTTTAAACAGCTGACTGTTAGTTTACAGATGCTATTAAGATGTGGGCCCCTCTTTGGTTATTTTGTTAAGATTAGAATGTATGGATTAGGTTTCTGGTAAGGGATTAGGTCGGATGCTTTTGATTGATATATGGGGATACTGGATTTTGGGTTTTTTTGGTTAGTATGCTCGCTAAGATTTTTCCAATCTTATGCCTACGTATTCCCGTTTAATGAAATAGGGAAATCAGAGTGATCGTAGTTCCTCCTATTCTATGAGAGGAAAAAGGTAGTTTTGGTGTCTTGTTCAAAGCCCAAGGCATGAAGCTAAAGGTGGTTTGTATCTTGTTCAAAGCCCAAGATGTGAAGCTAAATAGTGTTTGGGATGAGAGAGAATTTGTCATCTCTAAAGATGAGTTGTTGATGTTTGTATGCTGTGAACAAGGCACAAATTTGATGCTAAAAGGTTGATTGACTCAACCGGGGTTTCCTTATACAAAGCCTAAGAGGAGGAGATTGACCCAACAAGAGGGTGTTTTTTATTTGTTGTCTCGTACGAAGCTCGAGATAGAGGCTAAAAGGAGATCGACTCAACAAGAGAGTCTTTTATACTCAACAAGAGAGTGTTTTGCTGTCTCGTACGAAGCCCGAGATAGAGGCTAAAAGGAGATTGACTCAACAAGAGAGTCTTTTATACTCAACAAGAGAGTGGTTTGCTGTCTCGTATGAAGCCCGAGATAGAGGCTAAAAGGAGATTGACTCAACAAGAGAGTCTTTTATACTCAACAAGAGAGTCTTTTATATGTGTCTTGTATGAAGCCCAAGACGGAGGCTAAAAGGTTATTGACTCAACAAGAGAGTCTGAAAAGGTTATCTCCGCTGGGGAGAGTCATTGTATAAAGCCCAAGAGGAGGCTATCTTACTGCTGAGGATTAGATCCATAGGCAGGACCAATTGGGAGAGCCCTCATGAGAGAGGACAGGTTTCTAAATGATCAGTGTTTTTTCCTATGTTTGGAAGGAACTTGAGAATGTCTTTGAGACTCAAGGGGTTTAGACTGTCCAAGTCTAGAGTTTTATCTATTGTACAATGCCCAAGAGGAGGCACGGGCATTAAGGGATGAGAAACAACCCTAAAATGGCCGGAGTTTTGACGCTGGAAAGACTGCTCTAGCAAAGGATAACTAAGTTCTATCTTATACCTTTAAGAGGTCGTTAGGGTCCTTGTATTAAGCCCAAGAGAAGGCATGAGAATTTCTAAGAAGTCCAAGGGTCTTTGTACAATGCCCAAGAGGAGGCGGGGATGAGTTTAGGAAGCCTGTGGGTCCCCAAACCAAGAGAAGTTCAAGAAATGTAATTCATAGAGAAGAGATCATTCTAGGAAAGATCGAGAATTTGGAAGAAACTCAAGAGCTGCTATTCATGAAGAATAGATCAACTCTGGGGAGTAGAGTCTCTTTGACAATTTCTAAGAGTGATAGTCTGAGAAAAGGTTCACCGAGAATACTGCCTTTCTCTTTGTTCCATATTGTTTAACCCCAAGAGAAGGGAAGACTGTATCTGGAATCCTACGGGGAATCTAGTTTTGTTTGTATTTAAGAGTGACCAACATGGCTTTACCTAGTGCTATACGTAGTTGCCGGGGAAAACTCTAAATAAC
Source organism: Lathyrus tuberosus (assembly GCA_022829125.1). Classification (NCBI taxonomy): domain Eukaryota; kingdom Viridiplantae; phylum Streptophyta; class Magnoliopsida; order Fabales; family Fabaceae; genus Lathyrus; species Lathyrus tuberosus. Next base: position 9,123,696 of record JALAZF010000193.1, read on the forward strand.
TATACTAGTATTACACACTTGATATTTGACAAGTATATAAAAGGATGTGAAAGAAGACTTACAGTGCAGCAGCCCCACAATACAATTATATACACACGAAAGCGATAAAGGAAAGCGGATAAACACTTACCCGTTGTAGAGCTTCCATGCTGTTTATTTGTTCAACAAAGAAAACTTTGATAACAATATTATATTCAAAATCAAAGGAGAAAGTACTTTGAAAAGTTGGTGGGGCTTACAGCTCAAGGAGAGGCCCAAGTTTTAACGATGATCGCACCGTTGTTTTGAAAACTGTACAGAGGGACTTATAATGTGTGAGGCCAAAATTATTTTTATGTACAAGGGGGTTGGGTCTTACACTCTATTAGAGGCCCAAAGTGTTTTTGTACCAGTGATGGGGCTTACAGCTCAAGGAGAGGCCAAAATTAATTTTTTGAACTAGAGATCGCGCCGAGACTTTTCTTTTAATGCAGAGGGACTTATACAATATCTGAGGCCCAAAAAGGTTTTGGTTAAAAGGGGATTGGGTCTTACTGTAACACCCCGTTTCCCAAATACACAATATAATAGTAATTATAATAGCACTTATCAGAGTTTTCGTAAAATACAGGATATTACATTCTTTTCAATTTTATAATAATAGTAACTATAAAAATAATACTTTATTAATTCCATAAAAATTCCTTTATAAAGGTTTATACAAACTACAGCGGAAAAATATATTTTGTTTTATAACATCACCATCTTCAACTCAAATGACACTAAGGCCTTCATTACAACAAATAAACAACTTCTTCATAATATGTTTCAAAATCTAATACGTAACAAAATAGGAATAAAAACAACTAAACAAGATCCATCCCGTTACGTATTAGAGCAAACTCCTACACAAAGACACAAGAGACTCCGAACTCAAGCAGCAACTACTCCAATGAATCTGCACGTTACCCACGTAAGAGGTAACATTCAAGCAGAAAGGGTGAGATTTCACAATTCATAATAAAATGATAACATAGTAAGGAATTATCATGTTCAGCAACTTACAATCCTTCACCAATAACAACACATAATGCATGTTATTAACAACAATAATATATTATCATATTATAGCAACAATAGCAATTTATCACGTATGTGTAGTTAACAACTGACATCAAAATCAACACCACATATAACAGCAACCATACAACATCAACTACACATTATTACTCATATTTATCAACAGTTTACAACATCATCAACACTTAGCAGCATCAACAATTTATTACATTTAGCAGCATCAACAATTAACATCAACAGCATATGAAATGCAAGTGCAATCATGCATGTGGTACCGACTCGTTGGTTCATTCAATCGAACTCCGGATAGATCACATACACCTCTACTTGGCAATGATCTATCCCCCACCATTCTCCATATAGGAGTACGGATGAATCGTATACACTCCTCCTGAGCAACGATCCATCCCACCAATCACCATAAAAATGCATGACATATGATGCACAACAACACATGTATAATATCAGAAACACATGTACACGATCCTCCTAATCACACCTTAACATAACATCATCAATGTTGGTACAAAGACCCAAGGCATAAGCCTTCAACAACAAACATCAACAATAACATAATTTATTTCATTAAGTAAATAATTACTCCCAACATCATTTTATACATCATTTGATTCGCCCAAATGCGTAACACAACTACCAACGATCGACACAATCATATTCAAATAATTATTTAAAATATCAAACGAAGTCGGAATCATGCAAATGAATATGTTCCGGAAAGCTTAGAGAGTCTATTTCAAGGATATGAATTTTATTTTAAGACCTAATACACCAATCCGTTCAGTTTAATCAAACCATAAGAACACATACTCACACCGAACAGAATATTTTTTCTAACTTCAAAATGATGCCAAAACTTATATACTTATGATAAAATTCCGAAACTTTCCAGTTGGGAAGGTAATTAAGTCCTCTTTCCAATGCAACTGACTCCACCCCAAACGGACTTACGACGCTCCAGTTACACTCGAAACAAAATGACCAGCGCATGACTGAAATCGCCAACATTTATGGTATAAAAACAAGGTAACCACTACTATTTAAGAACTCCTGGACTTAATTTCTCCACATAAACATAAATATTATCGCGTTAGCTTTCTAACACTTCGAACGGGACCTCAAACGGACTTACAGAACTCAAGATATGCCCAAAACAAGTCGGTCAATATACTTCTACAGTCTCCTGCGATCCCATTACGGAAATTTCACTCTTAAACTCGTTTTTTTTCAACTTAAAATTATGTCAAACATTCTCCAACATGTTCAAATAGCTTATTTTGAAAATCACTTATTATTGGTCAATTACTTTTTGTTATTTCACTCTAAACCTATCAACCAACATCAATTCTAACAACATTATGCCATCAAAATTCATCCTCATTCATCAATTCAACACAAATAAACATTTAACAACATTATCAACAAACATATACAACCCTATTACATCAATTCATAATCAACTCAAAAACATCCTTAAACAACCCTAACCCCAAACATATATTATCAATCCCATTATAAAATGTTAGTCCCCCGTTACCTTGTAACTGGAGGCTCTAACTCAAAGGGTTTGCAGAATATTACATTCCTTTCTTTCTCTTCTCTCTATGTTCCGTTCTTCACACTTCTCAGCCAGCCTTTTCCCAAATGATCGTACCCCTGTTACGATCTAACTCTATTCTCCCTATATTATATTTCTTATATTCCAATAATAACCTTAGGACCCCTAATATCCCAAGTTATTCCAATTCTACCCTTCTCAACTTATATTTTATTTTCATAACAATATACCACTAGTCCCCTTTTATTATAATTTCTAATAACAATAATAATAATAATAATAACCATATAATAATAATTATTATTCTCAATATTACTAATATTATATTTTAAGTATTAATAATAATAACATACTAGCATCCTCATGCCACCCCCAAGGTTCTACACTTTCGGTCATACACCCCCTACCTTATATTTTATATTTTAATAAAAATACTAATAATTTCTATTTTTTTATTATTCTAATTACTCAATAATAATAATAATTAACTAACTATATTATTATATACCATCATCAACATCACGCAATTCATCACAAAACACAATAATTCATAAATCATCACCACAATTAGTCAAATTAATTAATTAGACTCTATAAATAATAAAATAAATAAAATAGAGCATTACACTTACAATCTATTAGAGGCCCAAAGATGGGTCTTATAGCTCACGGAGAAGCCCAAGGATTTTTGTTAAAAAGGCGACGATCGTGCCAAACTTTTTGACGGTATCGGGACTTATACAATACACTGAGGCCCAAAAAAGTTTTATTTACAAAGGGGTGGGACTTAAACTCTATCAAGAGGCCGAAAGTGTTTTGAAAAAGATTTGTGAGGGTGAAAATCAAAGAAACCCTAATTTTGTTTTCCTTTAAAAGTAAATATTAAAAGAAAATCAATAAAATGATAAAAATACCAAATAAGTTTGAAAAAACCACTTGTGATTTTTGTTTAAGGTTTGAAAAATGAGGTTTTAATCATAAGATGATTTAGAACTCATTTGGTTTTGATTTTCAAAATAAACATTCACTTTTAAATGTTTAAAAACAATTAAAAATGAATTTATTCACAAAAATACTAATTATATTAAATAAATAATATAAATTTTATTTTTTTGTGGAATAAAATATTTCAACATTTTTGTGATTTTTTGAAAAAAGAACGAATAAAAAATAATTAAAATTGAGGAAGTTATTAATTTTTCAAATCATTAAAAATAATAAGAAAAATAATAAAATAGTGAAAAAACCAATAAAAAGGGGTCTGGGCGAGGGAGATTTGAACCCCAGACCTCTCGTGTGTAGTGTGCGCACCTTACCACTGGGGTGGTGATACATCTGTGTATCAAACCCCGACCACAAATATACAAGGCTTGCCTTGTTCTTGGCTTGGCCAAGACAAGGCAAGGCTAGGTTTTTGGTCAGAAACGTGAAGGCCATAACTTCCTCATTCCTCCATGGATGGAGACAAAATTTATATGCATCTGGCCTAGAATTTCCTAAGGAATCCAATGGTGGTGGTGGTTTTTCCAGAAAATCAATCCTCCTCAAAACCCGATAGTGGTTTTGAAATAGGCCATAATGTGCATTTTCTGTGCTACCTCTTGGTACATCCATGAATTACATGATGAATTGGTTCAAACACAACACATATAACATGTATGAGATGTGATGATTAGTAGACCTCAAAGTAAGGCATATTTTAAAAAGTTCAAGTTGAGATGCTTACCTCTTTAGGAGCTTTTTGGGCAATCTGTCAAGGGCCTTGTTCCAGAAATGTTTTGATGCTTTGAACACTCTCATATGATCCCTTAGAAGCTTTTAGGATGATTGGAATCAGCTGGAAACCTCAGGAATGAAAATTGGCCCTTTCTTGCAAAAGGGGCAAAAGTGGCCATAATAGCAACTCTCTCAAATGATGTTCCAGATGTGTGGAACCATTTGGGATAATTCAAGGATGATATTTGGAGTGTGTTTGAGGTTTTATCTGGTTTTAAAAGTGAGTGAATCAAGACATGGCTTGAAAAATGCAAAAAAAGTCCAATTTTGAGGTTTTGAGAGGGGACTTTGTGATTTTGGTGTTACAGGTCACTTGTGAGAGTTTGGACAGCTTAGATATGACTTATTGGATGTGTTTGGATCATGAGCTGTGATGAAATTGCTCTCTAACTCAAAAACTCAGAGTTACCTTGCTAAAGAAGGCATTTTTGCCTAGAGAATGAGATTTTGAGGAAAGCAAGTGTTGTAGTGCTTTGGTGTACTCAAACTGATCATAATTGAGCTCTATTTATAGTAGAGCAAGTTTGTTTTGGCTGCAATAGTGAATGGCAACTGCAGCAGAGGTTTGGCCAATGTTGATCAATAGGAATCCAAGTCTCCTCTAGCCATTGCCTAGAGGTTAGGGCTCAGGCTGCTGGTCCCCTAGTTCAGAGATCATCCTTGACTCATTCAGTTGGAAATGGTTCATTTCATGCCACCTTGGTGCATCCATTGAATGCTCCAAAACAAAATTGGAGTCTTGTCCCCTCTTTAAGGTTTTTTAGGTTTGGCATGCTATTTTTAGTTCCAAAGACTTGGGAGGCTTATGGATCACTGTTTGTCCCTCCTTGGTCCCTCCCCGAGGTGTTCAGATGGATAAGCTTGTTTGTCATTAGCACAAATTGCTTAAATCGAGCAAAATGCACAAATCTGCCTTACCATGACAGTTGGCAGCAAGGCATATTGCCATTGTCACATCTCATGGCTCAAGTGGAGTTTCATGGGGTTCTTGGCCATTTTGGAAAGCTCTCATATGATACAACATATGTGTGATCATAGTTTGTCTTGACACTTTTTGGATCCAAGTGAAAAATGCCCCTACATTTGGAAAAAAGTGAAACAGATTCCGACTTAGTGAAAATTTCACTAAGTGTTGGAAAAAAGTGACATTTTCACTTTTTGTCATTTTGGTCACTCCATAACTTAAAATCCATGGAGAAATGGAATGAGGTGTAGTTGACACTTTTAAAGTATGCCATGAGAGCTATAAATCCATCTTTGGATCAGCCAAAATGGTTGCTTGGATCTCAAGTTATGATCCTTGGAAGTTGGTACCCTAGCCACTTTGTCCCATAACTTAAAAAATTTCTAAGTTTTTTATGGTTACCCCTTTTACAAGTTATCCCACTTTCTTTGATTTTTCTGGATGAATGATGATTCCAATCACACATTAACATCATTTTAGGGTTAGGGAACCATAATTGATCAAAAAATAAAAAAGTCAAACTTTAACTTTTGGGCACAATTGACTTTTTATCAGATGAATTCCAAACTGTGCGATCCTCTATGAAATCAAGTCCTTGACCTAAATCAAACATGATGGGTTGATTTCATAGGTGTTATAGGGTGTATTGAATCATGTCCCAAGGTTTGGGAGCATGTCTTGGTCAAAAGTCAAAGGCACAGTTGACTTTTTTCGCAAAACCCTAACTGTGGTTCTGATGAACTTGAAACTTGGGAATCAAGCTTCTTGGATCAATCCATTGTTGCAAATGGATCAATGTGGTGTATTAGAGACCCTCAAATCATGTCTTGAGGTCTTGGATCATGTTATGTCCCAAAAGTCAACTTAGGGGTGAATTAGGTCAAGAAACCCTAATTCCTGATTTTTGATGAATGCATCCCCTGAGGCTAAATTTACTTGATGGTTGGGTTCATGAGGTTCCATGGAGTATCTAGGGTTATGCTTTGAAGCATTGGCTCATGCCTAGAGGAAAATTCCCATCTGGAGGCCTTGGTCGACCAAAACCCTAATTTGGTGACACTGGGGATCTTAAGGCTTAATCCACTTGGAATGTTGCAGCCTTGTGCCTTATTCTTGAAGTGGGAGTCCTCTTGATCCATTGTGGATGTTTGAGAGGTTTAGAAAATTTGAAGATAATGTCATCCCTTGATTGATCCTTTGTCTAAGAGCTCTGAGAGGGCTTGAAACCCTAATTCTGATTGTAGTGAATGCTCACCCATCTTTGGGGAGACTGATGAGGCATAATGGTTCATCCATATTGTGATGATGATTTGCAAAATTATGGGAAATCTTAGTGGTTAAAATTTGGGGTATGACAGTCACCTATAAACCTGTCGACCATCTCCCTAAATTTTTCCCCAGTGGAGAGTACCTCTCTGGCTCCTATCTCTAGTGAGGATCTGTGAGGTTTTCCCTCAGTTTTACTTTTCTATCCCCAGTGTTTCCTCTAAATCTCCCCAGTGAGTCTCTTTTTTTGGTCAGTTAGTATCCCCAGGAAATCTTTCTTGTGGATATTAACCTTTATCCCTCCCTAGTAAAACTCACCTGTAGTTGTTTGCTCTGGTGTCTTCTTTGTCTGCATCTTTGTACTATCACAGAATCATATCATCATACTAAAAGTTCATGGCATGTCATCATTTGCATGTCTGTTTCTTGTCCTAAGCATCTGCATTCCATCTAAGGGCAAAATTTTTGATTTGCTATATTTAAATATCTTTCACCTTGATGTACCGAGGATTTCCATTCCTCGTGTCATCCGGTAAAGCTATTTAAATAGAGGCAACTGTTGTACCCCAAATTTTACCCCTTAGATGTCATAACATTTTGCACTTACATTTAGGATTTCATTCATCCATGCATTGTTAACTAACCACAATATCTTGCTAGTTTGTTTCTTTTGTAAAAAAAAAACCAGGTTTACACAAGAAAAAGAACAAAAGTCAATAAGCCAGACTCTCCCATGTTTCAAGGTCTCTGGCTTCAAACGTAACCATTTGAGCTCACCTTCATTTTAGAGAGCTCATTCAACAAGAATTCAACTGTGTTTGGTTCCTATTTCAAGTGCCTTGAGCTGCAGGATTCACCATGCCTCAAACTAGGGTTTTCTTAGCGACAGTCAACCATTGCCTTTGATTTTAATCAGGACATACTCCCAAGCTTTGGAACATGATTCTATATGATACTAGACATCCCTAGAGGCCTTCTATGGGCTTGGAAGAGATTGAAAAATGAAATATCCTCAAAGACCATCCAGTTGGAATTCCTGAGGAAATTAGAGTTTTGGCCGAAAAGTCGAGCTTCTGACTTTAATGTTATTGGACCGAAATAAAGTTGGAACATGAGAAACCACCAAGGCATTTGTTGAATTTTGTTTATTTGAAAAGAAAAGAAAAGAGGTGAAAAGAAAGAAAAGAAAGAAAAAAAAAGAAAAGGAAAAGAAAATAAAAGGAAGAGAGAAGGTGGCGCCTGCCACCATTCTCTAAGTGTGGCGCCTGCCACATTATGCCTTTCAAGGGCATGGCGCCCACCACCAAAAGGAATAGTGCCTGCCACATTAATTTGTGGCACCCGCCATGAATTAATGTGGCATTTTCCATGCTACCATATTTTCTGCACTTAAAGAAAAATAATACATAAACCAAGACAAATGCAAGTGGTTGAAATCCATCATGAAATAAAAGAGGCTTTTCAGAAAGGTATGGCTTCACGTCTCCTCAGCATCTCTTTAGCACAACCTACCACCTGAGCCTACTTTCTGAATCGAAGACTTTTCAACCAGCAAGCTTGTACAAGAGGTTTGAAAAAAGGGTAAAACCGGCAAGGCAAACTCCTCATTTTCTCCTATAAATAGGATGTCCATCTTCAGTATTTTCTACACCGGATTCACCCAAAAAATAGGCTGAATACCCTTCTCATTTTCTCCCTCAATTATTCTTGCAAATTTTCTGGAGAGAAGGCTCATCTTCATTTTTCCATAACTCGTATCATTGAAGAGGCAGTGGACCGTCTCCACTAGGTAACATTCACCTCTTTCTTGTTTCCGTTTTCAAAGTGCGATGAACATTGTTCACTGTTATCAAGTTCATTAGCATGTTAATGTTTTCCTAGAAAATGTATTGTAAATAATAATGTCCTATAGTTTTTATTTGGTTTATTATGAATGGTATAAAAAAGATAAAACAAAAATAATAAAAAAGGGAAAAGAAGTAAGGTGGCGCCTGCCACTATATGGCACCCACTAGTGGCGCCTGCCACATTCAAGGTGGCACTTGCCACCCTTTTTTAATGCTTTTTAATGCCTTAATTCAGTAAGGTGGCACCTGCCACCATTTTGTGGCGACTGCCACATTAGATTTCGTTTGTTTTTTTGTTTTTCATTTCACTTTCATAATATTCATTTTCTTTCTAAAAACAAAAAAAGCATGTTTTATTTTCATACTCGGTTCTCGAACTCTTTTTATGAAAAATCACCGATCGGTTTCTGTAAGTTTTTTAGAACTTTTCAATTGGCATGTAAATATTTGTTTATGGTTTCTTGACATGAACAAATCACTTATGTTGTTTGTATGCATTGGCTTCTGTTGATAAATTTCATGTCTCTGATTCCGAAACTTTGAAAATATCATCTTTGTCGTACTTGTTTTGTTCACCTAATTTCAATCCCCTACACTCTTGTTTACAAGATGTTATATCTCCCTATTCCAAAGGAAAGTCTCTCTGTTGACCGCAAGGTCATAGATAGCTCATTACCCTTTTAACCTAGCCTTAGGTTTGGAGTCGCCGCACTCCTTGTAGGTGTCTTGCTGTCAGACCCTACTTTCCTGTGAACACTTCATTCCTTTTTAACTTAACCTTCACAAGAGATAGCCATTAATCTCTTATAACTCTTAAAGCTTTCTTTAACTTTCGCAAGAGATAGCCATTAATCTCTTCTCCTTCACGACCGTCTAAACCTTCACAATCCTTTCATAAGAGATAGCCATTAATCTCTTCTCCTAAATAATCAATCCTCACAAGCTTTGCTTTCAAGCCTTTCACCCTACTTTCCCTTGGAACGTTGACCACAGTCAAGAGTTCCTCACCCCATTGAGGGGAACTACGAATTCTCTGATTCCATTCCCGTCAGGATACGTAGGCACGAGATGCGATGTCTTGGCGAGCATACTTAGTGTATATACCTCTATGTCTTTCTTTACCTTAGCACATTTCCCTTAGCAAGCAAACTATAACATAACACAACACAAACAAGAGGTTCCTATAGAGTACTACAGATACTTAGTGTGCTAATACCTTCCCTTTGTATAACCAACCCCCGAACCTTAGATCTCTGAGCTGCGTTCCTGCGTAGCGCACTTAGGGTTTTTCGATCTTTACCCTTTCCTTTGGATAAATCAAAGCTCGGTGGTGAACTTCATGTTTTGTGATTCAAGTTAATTAATAGCTTGATATCCGATTCTCACCGCAACAATATGATTTGTAAGTCAAAGATTGAAGAAGATCATGTTGAGTATTTGTTGAAGTTGTTTCAGCGTTTGAGGAAGTTTAAACTTCGTTTGAATCCTAATAAATGCACTTTTGGTGTCTGTTCAGGAAAGTTGTTGGGTTTCATTGTTAGCTAGAAAGGTATTAAGTAGACCCGGATAAAGTTAGAGGTATTCAAGAAATGCCTATCCCCAAAATAGAAAAACAAGTCAGAGGATTCCTCGCACGTTTGAATTACATCTCCAGATTTATATCTAGCATGACTTCTAATTGTGGGCCTATCTTTAAACTTCTTCACAAAGACCAAGGTTGTGTCCAGACAGAAGATTGTTATAAGGATTTTGATAGTATCAAAGAATATCTGCTTTAACCTCCTATCTTGTCTCCTCCGGTGGAAGGAAGACCTTTGATTATGTATTTGACTGTGCTGGAAGAGTCCATGGGTTGTGTTCTTGGTCAACAAGATGAAATTGGTAGAAAAGATAATGCCATCTACTATTTGAGTAAAAAGTTTACATACCATGAGTCTCGGTACTCAATGCTTGAAAAGAAATGTTGTGCTTTGGCATGAGCTGCTAAACGTTTACACTAGTACACGATAAGTCATACCACTTGGTTGATATCTAATATGGATCCAATTAAGTATATTTTTGAAAATCTTGCTTTAACTGGAAGGATTGCCCGCTGGCAAATGTTATTATCAGAATATGACATTGAGTATCATACTTAAAAAGCAATCAAAGGAAGTGTTTTAGCTGATCATTTGGCTCACCAACCAATTGATGATTATCAACCCATCAGGTTTGACTTCCCTGATGGGGATGTTATGTACTTGAAAGCCAAAGATTGTGGTGAATGTTTCCCGGGAAAGACTTGATTCTAAATCCTGGTGGGGTTTAGTGTTTGATGGAGCTGTCAATGCTTATGGTAATGGAATTGGGGCAATCATTATCACTCCTCATGGATCTCATATACCTTTCAGTGCAAGATTGATGTTTGAGTGCACGAACAACATGGAAAAGTATGAAGCTTATATAATGGGTCTTGAAGAGGCCATTGATTTGAGGATTAAAACTCTTGACATGTATAGGGATTCAGCCCTAGTGATTACTCAGATTAAAGGAGATTGGGATACTCGTTATCCTGGCCTGATTCCTTATAAAGACTATACAAGGAGGTTGTTGACCTTCTTTAATAAAGTTGAATAGCATCATATACCTCGTGAAGAAAATCAGATGGCAGATGCTCTGACCACTTTGTCCTCCATGATTAGAATGAATCATTGGAATGATGTGCCTAAGATCAACGTTATGCATCTTGTTAGACCTGCTCATGTGTTTGCGGCATAAGAAGTAAAAGATGATAAGCCTTGGTATCATGATATTAAATGTTTCATCCAGAGTCAAGAATGCCCACTTGGGGCATCCAAGAAGGATAAGAAGACTTTGAGAAGGTTGGCTGGCAATTTCTTCTTGATTGGAGATGTGCTATACAAGAGAAACTTTGACATGGTCTTGCTCAGATGTGTGGGTAGACACGAAGCAAACATGTTAATGAAAGAAATTTATGAAGGGTCCTTTGGTACTCATGCCAACGGACATACTATGGCTAAGAAGATGTTAAGAGCAGGTTACTATTGGCTGACGATGGAATCTGATTGTTGCAAATATGTGAAGAAGTGCCATAAGTTCTATATTTATGCTGATAAAATTCACGTGCTTCCGAATTTTCTCAATGTTATCTCATCTCCATGGCCTTTCTCTATATGGGGAATTGACATGATTGAACCCAAGGCTTCGAACGGACACTGTTTCATTTTAGTGACCATTGATTATGATGAGTCCAAGCCTTTGAGGTTGGCATCAATTTGGTAAAACTAACTTAGCAGAAAGATGTTGGACAAGATGTCCTGACATGATGAACTAACTGCAGGTTAAGGTCTTAGACAAGATGTCCTATCAGGTGGATTCGACATCTTTATCTGTTACAGTTTTGGAATAACTGTATTTGTTTTCCAGGTGTGATTGGAATATGATTTGATCCTAGGTGGCATCTGAGATTGAGGAATAAGAGATTCTGATTCTAAAAGGAATACGCGGTTTCCTTGTAAGGAGACATTTTTGGAAACTTAGGATTGAAGAAAAGAATAGGTCGCAGATTCTGTGGAGCTGAAGTGCTGCGTTTTTAAAGCCCAAATCCAGTTATGTTTTGCTATATAAATAGGATGGATTTGACCTAGAAAATGGTGGTAGTTTTACAGCTGTAATAGAGTACTTGGGTTTGTAGTTTGTGAGCCTCTCTTGTATTGCGTGAATACCTGAGTAGGACAGTTAATTGAGTTGTAATTTTTAGTCAATGTTGTGATTGAAAGGGAACTGAGAAGGGTCTCATACCTAGGAGTGTCTTAGGTAGAAATCTAGGAAGGGTAGTTTCTAGGTGCTAAGTTGTAAATGTTGGAGTTTAACTTAGAACCAATTCTACTTAGTTGATTTCATTCCTGGTTTGGTAGCCCCCAGGCGTAGGTGTTGTTGATCACCAAACTGGGTTAACAATTCCTGTGTGTTGTTTTCTTTCTGCTGTTTGTTTCTGTTCTTCCTTAATCCTTGTGAAAAGCAGAGATCAAGTGTCATAACATCCTGTCTCACATCTTAGTGATCTGCTTAACCAGAATTTCAATTGGTATCAGAGCAGGCATCCTGCTCTGTATCTGGGTGAGATTCAGGGACGATACTTTCTGGTTCTATGGATAAAGAATAAGGAATTCTAAATAGACCACCCATACTTGATGGTTCCAATTATGAATATTGGAAAGTGCGCATGGTGGCGTTTATCAAATCCATGGATGGTAAAGCTTGGAAGTCTGTGGTTAAAGGGTGTGATCCACCAATGATCAAAGACAATGATGGAAAGCTCACTGAAGAGCTGAAACCGGAGGAAGACTAGGATGATGAAGATGATAAGCTTGCTCAAGGAAATTCCAAAGCCTTGAATGCCTTGTTCAATGGGGTTGACAAGAACATCTTCAGACTCATCAAGACCTGCACTGTTGCAAAGAATGCTTGGGAAATCCTGAAGACTGCTCATGAAGGTACCTCTCGAGTTAAATCTTCAAGACTTCAGCTTCTCACCACTAAGTTTGAGAACTTGAGGATGAGAGAAGATGAAAGTATACATGACTTTCACATGAACATTGTTGATATTGCGAACACATCTAGTGACCTTGGAGAGAAAATCCCTGAAGCCAAGTTGGTCCAGAAAATTCTGAGGTCTCTTCCCAAAAGATTTGACATGAAGGTGACTGCTATAGAGGAAGCTCAGGATATAACTACTATGAAAGTTGATGAGCTTATGGGATCACTGTAAACCTTTGAGATGGCACTAAATGAAAGGACTGAGAATAAGAAAAGCTTGGCCTTGGTGTCAAATCATGATGAAGGAAGACAAACTCCAAAGAAGACATGTCTAAGGCTGTTGTATTTTTGGGAAAACAGTACAGTGAATTGCTGAAGAAGATGGAAGGAGAATCAATATCAAATTCCAAGCCTCAGCCATTCAACAACTATAAAAGAAATAATCTGGGAAGAAACTCTAGGTATGAGGAAAAGGATGACAAAGGAAAAGGGATCAAGTGCTATGGATATGAGGGATATGGACACATTAAGTATGAGTGTCCTACTTTTCTCAAGAAAGAAAAGAAAGGCCTCATTACATCTTGGTTTGAAGATGATTCTGCAAGTGATGAAGAATCACCTAAACAAGTTTCTGCTCTCATAGGAATATTTGACTCTGATATAGAATCGAAGATTGGAGATCTATCATATAATGATCTAGTCAAATCCTTTAAAGAGCTTTACAAGAGATGTGTTGAAGTCTGTCAGCTAGGAGAAGGACAACATAGGATTGTTATGCTCCTTGAGACTGAAAGAATGAAAGATCTTGGTGCTATCTCTGATTTTGAGGAGGAAGTCACTGTAGTCAACTCCAAACTTGACAATGTCACCAAAAATGTCAGGATGCTCAACAATAGTACTGGTATACTAGATGAGATACTTCAAGTTGTAAGGAATGCTGTAGATGTCAGAGGACTTGGCTACAATGACCAAGAAATAACAAGCAAGAAAAGAAATTCAGAATGTAGCCTTAATCAGACCAAAAGATGACAGAAGATGTCCAATAGAATGTCTCAACATCATTATAGACATCAGAGGATACAAGACTAGAAATGTCAGCATTGTGGCAAGTATGGCCACATCAAATGATATTGCTACAAGCTACATGGATATCCTAAAGGAAGGATTGTAGGAAAGAGAAGGATTTCCAAAATTGAGTCTATGGCCTTGTTAGCTCATTCCAATAAAAAGGAGTACACTGAAGAGAAGTGGTACTTTGATAGTGGATGCTCAAGACACATGACAGGTGTCAAGAGCTATCTGGTGAATATAGAGCCCCACTCCTCCAACCATGTCACCTTTGGAGATGGATCCAAGGGAAAGATCAAATGGGTTGGGAGATTGGATCAAGCTGGGAATCCCAGACTTGACAATGTGCTGCTTGTCAAGGGATTAACTGCAAATTTGATTAGTATTAATCAACTTTGCGATCAAGGTCTAAAGGCCAACTTCACCAAATCTGAATGTCTAGTTGTGGAAGATAAAGATAGGGTCATCATGAAAGGTGTCAGATCAAAGAACAACTGTTATGTTTGGATAACCTTGAAGATGGAGAAACACCAGAAACACTTCTCAGATCTGCACATGGGTGAATTACAAATTGGAAGGTTAAATAAGATGACACATAGGAGATTGCAACATCAGACTATCACAAGGATCGAGAATCTTCTTCAAAAAGCCTCTATGGTCAAGGAAATTGCTGAAAATGGATGTTCTTAATCTGTCACAAAGGACTCAATCATAGAAACTAGTGAAATAAGTACTAAAAATGATTGTCTTCAGACCACTGAAGTGGGGATCATTAGTGTCATCCAAGATGTCATGACATCTCGCTAGGACATCTTGAACTTTACTAATGGTACAGAATTTCACAGAAAAATTCTCAAGGACAAATTAGGGTTTTACTTGGTTAGTGGGAACACTATTCAAGAGTACGCATAGTTTGAAAAACAAACCCATCAAAACCATTTCAGCAATAAATACCATCACTCTGCACTAATCCTCTCAAACTTTTTCACCCTCGAGATTAAAGAGAAGACTAATCGTGTCCATGTTACGATGTCGCAACAACAATCACCGAAAAGAGCAACCGAGAGGGATACTGCAATGACATCTGATTCTAGGTCAAAACATGAAGAGCTATATCCTGAAGATGCAATTGATGTTGCTCCTCTTGCTATCATGCCATGCAAAACAGATAAACTTCCTGTCAGAAGATCAAAAAGCATCCCACAAGGTAATTCTTCGAACACATCTGGTGCTTTCTCTAGTCCTAGGAAGATAATAGAAAAGTTCAACATAGATGAAAGGATTGACAAAATAGTAGATAGACTCATAATTCAGGGGGATAGAATGAGTGTTGCTGGAATCAACATAGAGTAGGAGAAATGCTAACAAAAGAGGAGATGATGATGAAGTTTTAGAAGGGAATCTGCACACCCTTGCTGAGTCTGTGGTAAGAAATGTTGAAATAGATGATGAAACATCTTCATCTACACAAGGGGCTTCAGAATAGGCTGACAAAATTATCAATGTAGATGATTTGCCCTCTGATGATGAAGTCATTGCAACAAGTCTCAAGCCTAGTGTGGCTGAACGATTAAAAAAGAGGAAAGATAAAGGTGTAGACATCTCTGACAAGCAAACTATGAAATCTGCAGTTGGACCTCATATGCCCTAGAGCAAGGTAGTTGTTGGAACCAAGAAGAGGAAGGTAGAGTCTGACAATGAATCAGACTATGATGGTACAAAGGATGGACAAAATGTTATAAAGAAACCAGCCTCTAAGAAGAAGGATGTCACGCTTCCTAAAGCTCCCATGGACAACATCTCCTTTCATGATGTTGTAAGTGTTAACACGTGGAAACATGTTTATCACAGAAGAATTGCTCTGGAGAGAGAACAAGGACATAATGCCCTCTAGTGTGGGGAAGTAATGGATTTGATTAAAGAAGTTGGATTGTTAAAGACCGTCTCTCACTTTGACTCATGCTATGAGCAGCTGGTCAAAGAGTGTGTAGTAAACATCTCAGAAAGATGCAATGATCAAAAAAGTGAGGACTATTTAAAGGTATATGTCAGGGGAAGTGTTGTGACATTTTCTCCTGCTGAGATCAACAAGTACCTTGGCAGATTTGAATGTCCTCAGGCTGAAATTAAAGATTCCGATGATCAAATCCGTAGGGAAATTACTGGGAACACTATGAGGAATTGGCCCAGCAAAGAGAAATTGTCAGCTGTGAAGCTAAGTGTTAAATATACCATTCTTCATAGAATTGGTACTGTGAACTGGGTCCCTACTAATCACACTTCAACTATTTCAACTAGGCTTGGAAATTTTATCTATGCTGTTGGAAAAATAAAGCCTTTTGATTTTGGTGAATATATCTTTGATTAAATTCTGAAACAATCTGTCTCTTTAGTTGTTAAGCTGCCAATTTGCTTTCCATCACTCATCTTTGGAATAATTCTTCAACAATATCCGGGGATAATTTTATCTGGTGATGCAGTCATGAGAAGGAAGCCCCCTCTGACTCTACACTATAAGTTGTTTGTTAGAAATCGTGTCTCAGATATTGCCTCAACATCTGCTCCAACATCTGCTGCTACACCTTCAGAGGAGGACACTATTGCTCATCTAAAGGAAACCTGCAAGGAGCTTGATGATATTATCAAAGTCAGCACTGCCAGAAAGGAGAAGCTGTAAAGATTGATACAAGGCTTGTCTGCTGAGCAAAACAATGACATTGGAGTCAACATTGGTGATGCTGAGAAGGCAACCAAGGAGAACAGTGATGTATTTGAAGGAGATGATGATGCTGATAATGGTTTTGGTGAGAGTGCACGAGAAGATGATGATGAGGAAACTGAAGATGACTTCTGATAGTTGTCTTTTCTCTACTTTTTGTTTTATGTTTTTTTTTTTGCTTTTGGTTGTGTAAGGGCTGAAGGCCCAGGATAATTTTTACTTTTGTTGGGTGTTTAATTTAATTACTATGAACTGATTAATTGGTTTTTGAGTTAGTCCTTCTGCCTTTGTCATATTGTGGCTAAAAAGGGGGAGAAATACTAACATCACTAACCACTGTTGATATGCTACTAACCATTGAGGGGGAGTAGTTTTGTACTGCTTGTAGAAGGTACTGATTAAGGGGGAGACAAAGGTTGTTTCCGCTGCTGTTCTGATGATGGTCTCCCTGATATGTTTATGCAGGTCAATTTCAGTTAGTTTTAGCCAAAATCTGCCAAATAGGGAGATTGATGAGTCCAAGCCTTTGAGGTTGGCATCAATTTTGGTAAAACTAACTTAGCAGAAAGATGTTGGACAAGATGTCCTGACATGATGAACTAACTGAAAGTTAAGGTGTTAGACAAGATGTCCTATCAGGTGGATTCGACATCTTTATCTGTTACAGTTTTGGAATAACTGTATTTGTTTTCCAGGTGTGATTGGAATATGATTTGATCCTAGGTGGCATCTGAATTGAGGAATCAGATATTATGATTCTAAAAGAAATATGTGGTTTCCTTGTAAGGAGATATTTTTGGAAATTTAGGATTGAAGAAAAGAATAGGTTGCAGATTCTGTGGAGCTGAAGTGTTGCATTTTTTAAGCCCAAATCCAGTTCTGTTTTGCTATATAAATAGGATGGATTTGACCTAGAAAAGGGTGGAAGTTTTATAGCTGTAATAGAGTACTAGGGTTTGTACTTTATGAGCCTCTCTTGTATTGCGTGAATACCTGAGTAGGACAGTTGATTAAGTTGTAATTTTCAGTCACTACTATGATTGAAAGGGAATTAAGAAGGGTCTCATACCTAGGAGTGTCTTAGGTAGAAATCTAGGAAGGGTAGTTTCTAGGTGCTAAGTTGTAAACGTTGGAGTTTAACTTAGAACCAGTTCTAGTTAGTTGATTTCATTCCTGGCTTGGTAGCCCCCAAAAGTAGGTGTTATTGATCACCGAATTGGGTTAACAATTCCTGTGTGTTGTTTTCTTTCTGTTGTTTGTTTCTGTTCTTCCTTAATCCTTGTGAAAAGAAGAGATCAAGTGTCACGACATCCTGTCTGATATCTTAGTAATCTGCTTAACCAGAATTTTAGATTATTTTACCAAGTGGGTGGAAGCGGCGTCGTATATTAATGTGACCAAGCAGGTGGTGGTCGGGTTTATCAAGAATCAAATTATCTGTCGGTATGGCATTCCCAGTAAGATTATTACTGATAATAAGCCAAATTTGAATAATAAGAGGATAAAATAGTTGTGTGATGATTTCAAGATTGAGCATAAAAAATATTCTCCCTACAGACCAAAGATGAATGGGGCTGTTGAAGCTACAATTAAGAACATTAAGAAGATTGTTCAAAAGATGGTTGTGACATACAAGGACTAGCATGAGATGCTCCCTTTTGCTTTACATGGGTATTGCTCATTCGTCCGCACTTCAACAGGCGCAACTCCTTTCTCACTTGTATATGGTATGGAAGGGGTGCTCCCTGTAGAGGTTGAGATCCCATCAATGCGAGTCTTGATGGAAGCTAAACTGTCTAAGGCGTAATGGTGTCAAAGTAGATACGATCAGTTGAATTTGATTAAAGAAAAGAGAATGACGACCTTGTGTCATAGCCAGTTATATCAGCAAAGAATGAAGAATGCTTTTGATAAAAAGGTTCGATCTCGTATGTTCAGAGAATGCAACCTCGTGCTCAAAAGTATCTCGTCTTTTACCACTGATTCTAGGGGAAAGTGGACTCCTAATTATGAAGGCCCATATGTTATTAAGAAATTCATTTTTGGAGGTGCATTAACTCTTACAACTATGGATGGTGAAGAGTTCACTCGTCATGTGAATGCCAATGCAGTCAAGAAATACTTCGCCTAAAAAATAAAAGAACATATCACTAAGTTGAAAACCCGACAGGGAGGCTTAGGAAAACATGAGCGTCTCGATGGGCTGAAAATCCGAAAGGGCAGTCCAGGCAAAAGTTAGAGACATAAACAGAAAATAGTTATCCCGGTAGATTGAAAACCCGAGAGGGTAATCTAGGCAAAAGTTAGGGATTATGGCAAGTAACTGCATCAGGCCAGACTTGATCACTTGAAGCAACATTATTCATCAAGCATTCTCATCCTCGTCATTCTCGACAGAAGTGTAAAGCAAAGTGGAATTCAAAGTTGTTAGGGAGAATAGTGGACATTGTATTTCAGTGTAACCTTTTCCATGTATTTACCATTTTCTAACTTTGTAATGATCCATAGAGTCACGCCATTTGCAGACTACCAAAATATTAATAAAATTTGAGCCTTTGTCCATTTGTTTGTAATTCTTATATTTGTTTCTGTTTTGCAAAATTTCATTTATTTTTTATAATAATTTTTGAAACAAAAAGTAAATGATAATGATACTTTTGAAAACTACAAAAATATTTTCCTTTGGTTTGTGAATGCTAAAAGGAATGTCCACAGTAACTCCAAGGAATGATAAGATCTCAAAGTTCAGAACTCGATGTTCTCCCAAACAGAGTTTGTTCTTGTTGGTGGTCTCCCCAGCTGAGGGCTAATTCAGGTGTTCTCCAGTCGAGTACTGAGTTTAGCACCCCTAATTAAATCATAGCCCTGGGTTCCCCAGTTAAGTCTTGATCCAAATTTCCCCAGCCGAGTGTGATTCTCTTCCCTAGTCAGGTTGTAATCAAGCAAATATATATATGATTGTTGGATTTCGTTGTTGAAGAATCCCTCAGCAGGTTTCATATCCCCTGTTATGGTTTTAATGTTTTTATGTGCCCAGAACGATATTTCCTACTAAGAAGTGTTGAGATAGCGGCCAACTGTTGGGTTTTCTCTCATCCTGTGTTGAGTTTTAAAATCCCCCGCATGTTGACCTTTTTACTACGATGTTAACTTCTTAAGTTTCCCACTGCATGTCCAAAAGGTTTTTCTCGTGGTTGTTGATCCCCAAAGCGTTTTCCTTGGTAATCCTCAGTAAATCCATTTCTTTCCTCAAAACGAAGTTTATGCAAAGATATAATTTGCCCATCAAGGATGAAAATTCATCTTTCCATCCCCTCAGTAAAGTTAATATAAATGATATCCCTTTCGAAGGTTGATATCCCCATAAGAGCTTTGCTCTGCATGCTTCCCCGACAAGTCTTCATCCTTCTTCAACAAATTCTATGAGGATTTCTCTCATTACCCAATCAGAGTTTTGGAAATCTATGTTGTATGAATTCCCTAGCAAATATTTTTGTTCCCTCAAAGAGAAGTTCACGTTATTATCCCCTCAGTGGATTGTTGGTAATAAAAGATTCAACTTTGGGTTTCTCCCCAAACAGTGTCTTTCTCTCCCCAGAGATATGCGCCTTGTAGCAAGATTTTGTTCCTTCAATGGCTCTTATTTATCTCCAGCTAAAATCCCTAGCAAATCTTTCAGCAGAATCTCCAGTGGTATTTCCATCTTGTTGAGATTTAGCCGAGTATCCGGTTGTACTGTGGTGATTGGGCATCCCCAGTTTATCTTTGTGTTTGTTTTGTCAGCGTATACATGCATACATTCATTCATTCATACATCAAGCAGATTCATACTTATCTTGCATTCCTTGGCGTGCTTATCCACACTCTCTGGTGCTGTTATCCCCCCAGAGTGTGTATATCCTCTTCATTAGAGTGTCTACCTTAAGCATAAACCGTGTATCCTTTCAAATTCCCCACTGAGTTCATTCCTCATGGGAGGGTTTTGCTTTAGTTTTCCTTTCTAGCCCATTATCTGGATGGAATTACTCACCAGTTGAGTTATTTTCTCATTGGGTAAAGTTTTGTTTGACTGTTTCTCTCTAGTTTTTTCCTAGATTGAACTTTGGTCTCCTGCAACATTTATTGTGAATCTCTCTAGGATTTGAAACCTGGATGATGAAAAGGCATTTATTTTGCACCTTTGAGGATTTATTTTCCTCAGCAGAAATTTGTTTATGAGTCCCTGTCAAAAGATGAAGATTTTGTTTCTCCAGCAGTGTTGTGATAACACTCTCTTGGAATCTTTGCCTGACAACAAGTGGCAACCTCTTTACTATGAGAAACTTGCATATCCCCAGCATAGTAAATCTCTACAATGATAAGTGGCAGTCTCTTCTGAGAAGCTTATCCGTTCTTGATTATTCTCCAACCTTTGCAATTATAAGTGGTAATCACTTCGAGAAGTTTGTTTGTTGTATTCAATTTTTACGTGACTTCAAATGGCAGTCTCTTTATTTGAGAATCTTGTATGTCCCCATATATTATTTTGTATATTTGCATTAAATGGCATCTCTCTAGTTTATCCTCAACAGAGTAGTTTATTGTGAGATCCAATCAAGTGAAGCCCTGGACTTGTTATTTGAACATGTGGCATCTCTTTATTTGAGAAGCATGTTGCGACTCCATCTTTTTTTCCATCAAATGGCATATCTCAGGAACTTTACCGTTAGTGAAGTTTGTTGTGAAACCTTTTATCACCAACAGATGGTTGCCTCTTTATTTGAGAAGTCTGTTGTGCAATCTAACCAGCCCGTATCTCCTTTTAAGATCACCAGTAGAGTTATTGATTTATAATTCCTAGCAAGCGACAATCCCTTTAGTGGAGACAACTTGTAGTTGGTCCTTTTTCAAGTTTAAAACTTGATTAAAGAAGAAGCTGAGCCATATCCTAGTAGTGGAAGTTTATTATCATTCTATAGCGTGCAATTTTTGTCGGTGACGCGACCACCTTACCGCAATGGTTGGAATTGGGTGCTACTTTCTGATTTTTTATTTATC
Source organism: Lathyrus tuberosus (assembly GCA_022829125.1). Taxonomy (NCBI): domain Eukaryota; kingdom Viridiplantae; phylum Streptophyta; class Magnoliopsida; order Fabales; family Fabaceae; genus Lathyrus; species Lathyrus tuberosus. The sequence continues at coordinate 9,145,547 of JALAZF010000193.1, forward strand.
CTATGAAGCTGGAAAGGAAAGGGAAGCTATCTAAAACTAACCTTGCACGCAAATGTTTTCTTTAACAAATGCTAAGAGATTGGGGGGTCCGGGGCCAGGTTATACAAAGGGAAGTTGTCAATCACCCAGTGCATATATGGTTATCCATAGACCTTTTATGGCATGTTTAAATACTTTCTGGTGTTTATTTGTCATGGATTGGGAAAGTTTCTCATTTGGGAGTGTTGAGAGAGTGTTTTTGTTGTTTTTGGGTTTTTCGTTGTTTTTGGAAAGGTATTGGACCTAAAGTTTTTGATTTGTGTGCTCGCTAAGATTTCACAATCTTATGCCTACGTATTCCCATAAAGATATTCGGGAAATCAGAGCAATCATAGTTCCTCCTATTTCTATGGGAGGAAAGATGTTTGGTGTCTTGTTTAAAGCCCAAGATTGAAGCTAAAGGTTATTTGTGTCTTGTTCAAAGCCCAAGATTGAAACTAAACATTTGACTGAGAGATAATTTGGCATCTCTAAAGAGAGAATATCTCACCTATACATCACAAATTTTGAGAAATTGATTATAAAAGGAATTACTATAACTGGGATACGTAGAATCCAACAATGCCATAATTTCCTTTATAAGGGAGATGTCCTGAAGGAAGAAACTTTAACTCAGTGTAGAGCAATGCCATTTTTCCTTCGGAGTCTTCCATGCTAAGAGAGGGACATTGGCTTGGATGTAAATAATCCAGAGACTTTCCACCTACAACAATTAGATGAAAGAGGAAGTTTACCAGGATAAGAGAGGGACCGTAGCTTGGATATTTGAATCAACAAGTGTGCCACTTACATCAGTTATCTAGAATTAGGGTTTTTTTATTGTCTGTTTTAATGTGTGATGTACAGAGAAATGCCTTCCTATAGAGAGAACTCTTGATATCCTCTGAGGGAATGTTGATTTTTGTGTGCCTTGATCAAATCCTAAGTTTGAAGGTAAAAGGTTGACTCTATTTGGGGAGTTTTATGTCTGTCTTGTACAAAGCCCAAGATTGAGGATGAAAAGAGATTGACTCAGCTGGAGAGTATAATCTGTCTTGTGTAAAGCTCAAGATTGAGGCTGAAAAGAGATTGACTCAGTTGGGGAGGTTTTATCTGTCTTGTGCAAAGCCCAAGATTGAGGCTGACTTTACTGAGGAAAATCATTATACAAAGCCTAAGAGGAGGCTGGCAGGGGAAATTCTTATATGAAACCTAAGAGGAGACTAGCTTCGGCTGAGGACTGTTGAAATCCAGAGGCAGGTCCCATATGTATTGGGGAATCCAAAGGTTTTACTCTTTCTGGTAATTTGAAGAAGAGTTGAAATATCAGAGACCATGAGGCTCTGATTCTACTGAGGATTTATTGGTGGTGATTTGACCCTAGCTGGGGAATTTCTTAAATGAAAGCTTAAAGATTGAGTTTAAAAAACCTATGGAGGTTTTAACTTTGCTGGAGATTGGTATGTTGATGAAATGATCAGGGTTTTTCCTGTGTTTTTTTAGGAAACTTGAGGGTTTATCTTGGTGAGGTCCCAGAGGAGATGTGACTTTCCAAGTCTACTGGTATGAAGAGGTTGACTTTTAGTTGGAGAATAATCTTTGTATGATGCCCAAGAGGAGGCTGAGACTGTTGGTTTTAAGGGATGAGAAACAACCCTAGAATGGTTTGATGTTTTGGAACTCTGACTCTCCTGAGGATTGAACTAGTAGATATGACTAAGTACTGTGCTATACCTGTAGGAGGTCTTAGGGTCCTTGTACTAAGCCCAAGAGGAGGTTGAGGAACTTCTAAGAAGCCTGTTGGTCCTTGTACTAAGCCCAAGAGGAGGCTGGTAATGCCTTTAGGAAGCCTGTGGGCCCAAACCTGAGAAAAGTTCAACAAAGGTTTCACCGGGAATAAGTCCTTTCCTTGCAGAACAGTTCTTAGGGTTTGAAGAAATTCAAAAGAGGTTTCACCAAGAATTAATCCTCTTTTGGGAAATGAATTTCTTGTACAAATATTTCTAAGTTGTGACAGTCTTGATAAATGTTTCACCGGGAATAATGCCTTTCTCTGTTCCATATTGTATAAGCCCAAGAGGAGGCAAGACTGTATCTGGAATTTCCTATGGGGAACTAGTTTTGACTGTGTTGAAAGAGTAACCACTGGTTTGATCTAGACCTAGACCTAACTGCTGGGGAAAACTATAAGCAAGTATATACAAGCATATATATATATACAGATGATATATATAAACAAATATGTATTGAAGAGATAGTGGAACGTACATTTGTGCAAGCCCGAGCATAGTAACTACAGCTGTATGATTAGTTATTCAAGAAATTGAAGAAAGTTTTGATTAAAACTTTGAATTTGAATCTAAATCAAAAGGAAAGTTGTTTTAAAAGGAAATTTGGGGCTTATACTCAAGGAGAGGCCCAGATGAATTCTTTTGAAAAGGCGACGATCGCGTCGTAGTTTTGAAAACTACAGAGGGACTTATACAATGACTGAGGCCCAAATTATTGTATTAACAAAAAGGAAGGGTCTTACACTCTATTAGAGGCCCAAAAGTGTTATTTTTATACAAGAGTTAGGACTTATAGCTCAAGGAGATACCTAGATGAAAAACAGCGATCACACCATTTATTTTGAAAATCGCGTAGGGACTTATACAATGACTGAGGCCCAAATTATTTATTTACAAAAGAGATGGGTCTTACACTCTATTAGAGGCCCAAAAAGTGTTTGAAAATGAAGCAAAATGGGACTTACAACCAAAGGGAGGCCCATATGAAAATTGTTTGAAAATGACGATCGCGCCGAGATTTTTAAAATCGTATCGGGACTTATACAATGATTGAGGCCCAAAAATGGTTTATTTACAAAGGGATGGGACTTACACTCTATCAAGAGGCCCAAAAGTGTTTTGAAAAATGTTTTTGAGGGTGAAAACAATCAAAACCCTAATTTGATTTCAAAATACATTTTAATTTGAATAAAAATTAATTAAAATGATCAAAATTATCAAACATGTATAAAAAATAAGTTGTGATCTTGGATTAATGTTTGAAAAATTATGTTTTATCCATAGAATGATTTGAAAATCATTTGAATTTGAAAATTCAAGAAAAAGAAATATTTTTAAATGCTTAAAAACAAATAAAAATAAATTATTTACAAAAATATTAAATATATAAAATAAATAATATTTTTGTGAAATTTTTGTAGAATAAAATATTTTAACATTTTTGTGAATTTTGAAAAAAAGAATCAATTCAAAAACATTAAAATTCAGAGAGAAATTAATTTTTGAATCAATTAATAAAAATATCAAAATATTCAAATATTCAAAAATTTGAAAAAGGCGCCAAGAACACCTTGTGTGGTTCGTGCGAGCTCTGTTCTTGCAGATTTGCAAAACCTCTGATATCTCTCTGATTACTCAATGAAAATGACTTTTGTAAACATGAAACTTGCTCGTTTTTGAACAAGGAGTACAACCATATAAATTAATTGCATTTATATTAAGTGTGGAGTGGAAATCAGAAGATGAAATCAAGAACCCTAATTTCTGCAAGAACACCATGAAATCCTATACACGATTCATACATAGAAATTGATTGAGGGGAAATATTTTACATAAGTGTAGAAACATGTTTGTAACTTGAAAACACATTTATGATGCATGGATTATATGTTGGAGGTGTTACAGATGTTGTGTAATGATCTGGACAACTTCATTGGACCTCAAGTAATGTGTTTGAAGGCTTGGAATGGATTGAATCAGCTCAGAACTTGTTTTGGCACCTCAATTGTAAACAGGCCAAAAAGCTTGAGCAAATGGGGGTGACTTTGTGATTCTGACGTTCCAAATGAGTTTTAAGGTCATGGATCACTCATATATGATGTATGTGAGGTGTTGGCATGATTGGTTTTGATAGAATTGCTCTCAAGTGAAAAAATCGAATATTACTTGAATGAGAAGCAAAATCTGGTTTTTTGAGAGTGATTTTGAGGAAAGCATGTGTTATGTTGCTTTGGTGTATTGAAATTGACCACAAATGAGCTCTATTTATAGTGTGTCAAGTTTGTTTTAGCGGCAATAGTGAATGGTGGCTGGTATAATCCATTGTCCATTGGTTTTTAAAAGGAATCTCAAGTCTCCTCTAGCCATTGACTTGAGTCAATCTTGCAGGCCTATGGTCTTTTGTTGCAGGGATAAGGTTTGACCCATTCAGTTGGATTTGCTTCAGTCCATGCCACCTTGATGCATCCATTGAATGCTCCATGACAACTTTGAAGTTTTTGGCTTTTGCATCAATAGATATCACATGTATACATGATGATCTTTTTTCTTGGGAGGCTTGTGGCTCAAAGATCTTTTGCTTTGATATGATCCTTAATGTTTCTAGAAGGATTACAAGACTTGTAATCGCACAAATTAGCCAATTCGAGCAAATGACCTATAATCTACCTTGGGAAGAAATCAGTTTTTTGTGCCATGTTCCAAGGGTTGTAACTCCCTGCTCAAATTGAATTTGGAGAAGATCTGGTACTTGTTGGAAAGCTCTCATGACATACTTTAACTTCGATGTCACCAATGGACCTGGTTTAGATTTGATCAAGGTAAAAAAGGGTGTCAAAGTTGGTGAAAATTCAAGACAGATTCTGTCCAAAATCTCACTAAGTGTTGGAAAAAGTGGTCATTTTCATGTTTTTGTGATTTTGATCAATCCATAACTCAAAATCCATGAGGATTTGGAATTTTTGTAGTTGACACTTTTGAAGTATGTCATGTGAACTTTCATTTGAGCTTTGTATGGAAGAAAAAGGCCTTGGGGTTTGGGAGTTATGGCCTTGCAAAGTTGGTACCAAATCCATTTTGTTTCATAACTTAGAAAAATTTAAGTTTCTTAAGGTTGCCCCTTTTGCAAGTAACCCTATTTTTCTTGATTTTTCTTGATACATTATGATCAAAACCATGGATTAACATTGTTTTTGACTTAGGGGAGCCATATTTGTGAAAATTTTCAAAAAGTCAAACTTGATTTTGGGCACAGTTGACTTTTTGTCAGATGAATTCCAAATTGTGTGATCTTCTATGTTATCAAGTTCTTGACCTAATTCAAACCTAATGGATGGATTCCATAGGTGTTTTAGGGTGTCTTGAATCATGTCCCAAGGTTTGGGAACATGTCTTGGTCCAAAGTCAAAGGTACAATTGACTTTTTCTTCAAAACCCTAATTGTGGTCCAGATGAAATTGAAACTAGTGAATCAAGCTTCTTGGATCAATCCATTATTGTAAATGGATCAATTTGGTGTATTTGAGGCCCTTAAATCATGTCTTGAGGTCTTGGTTCATGTCTTGCCTCCAAAGTCAAGTATGGGGTGAATTAGGCCAAGAAACCCTAATTCCTGATTTTTGATGAATGCTTCCTCTGAGGCTATTTTGACTTGATGATTGGACTCATAAGGTCCCTTTGAGCATTTTGGATCATGTTTTGAAGTATTGGCTCATGCCCAGATGAAAATTTCCCTATGGAGGCCTTGGTCGACCAAAACCCTAATTTGGTGACACTGTGGATCTCGAGGCTTGAACAGCTTGAGATGTTGCACTCTTGTACTTGATTTTTTATATGGGGGACCTCTTAATCCTTCATGGATGTTTGAGAGGCTTGACAAGTTTGAAGATCATGTCAATTCTTGATTGATCCTTTGTCTGAGTGCTCTGAGAGGACTCAAAACCCTAATTCTTGATTGTAGTGAATGCTCAACAATCCTTGAGGAGATTGATGAGGTATGATGGTACATCCATATTGTGGTAATGATCTTCAAAATGATGGGAAATCTTGAGGTCAAAATTTGGGGTATGACAGATGCCCCTATTTAATCTTCTTGGACCCGACGGTGTTAATGGCGGAGATATTCAGACATTCAGGGTGCAAGAGGATTAAATATCGGAATGCCCGAAATTTTGACTGTGGTTATGAATAGAAGTTTGCTCATCCATCTTCTTTTGCTAAGCAATGTTACTTAAAAAAGGGTAAAACTTCCCCTCGATCCTGGTCTTCAGCCACATAACTGGTCTTAGTTTTCTTTTGAATATAAACTTCCCCTCGATCCTGGTCTTCAGCCATGGAACTGGTCTTAGTTTCTTCTTGTAATAAAATTCCCCTCGATCCTGGTCTTCAGTCATGGAACTAGTCTCAGTTTCTTCTTGTAATAAACTTTCCCTCGATCCTGGTCTTCAACCACGGAACTGGTCTCAGTTTCTTCTGGTCGAGTTCCTTCCTCGACAAGGAACACTATTTGTAGCGGTCTTCATCAAACCTCCTGCCAAGTTTTCACTGGGGAGACGCCATTTGATGGAAAAAGATTTGATGTCAGACTTACTGGAGAAACCCATTCGTCTGAACTGCATAGGTGTGCAAACTTCTCTGGGGGAGATGCCATTTGTTGAACCTTCTGGGGAAAACGAGTCTCTTGAGAGACCGCTTTTTGTTTGGTGAGGTTACATCATACTTTTCTTCGAGATCTTTTTGGAGAAATGCCATGTGATGTAATCCAATTTTGAGGTGCTGATGACCTCATTGAAAACAATTTTTTTGGGGAGAAACCGCCGTATTGCCGAGAGTCTTTGGTTGAGAGACTTTCTCTGGGGATTTTCTTTAATTCGGGAAAGCAAAAATATCATCTTCAATGGTGAAGAGCGATGTTCCAAAGGTGTCTGTTGAATGTCTTCTTGCCTTTCAGAGGTCCAAGTTATCAAAGCGTCGAGGACAATCTCCAATCTAGAAATAAACCGGGGAGAGATTGCTTAGACGACACTTTTCCGAACGAGGAAATAACTAACAACTTTATCGGTGATAGGACACTTATCACTCGGGGATGAAAGTGACCAGAGTGATATTAATGCAACATATGTATAAATATGAATATATCATGCATGATGTATGTATGTTTATGTTGACAAAACAGACGCGACATACAGACTGGTGAATGAACATTACTGGATACTCGACCACTGTGGGGGATAAAAAGTATCATTGGTTCAAGATAGCAATCCTTTCCGGCTTAGGAGGGGAAGACCCTACTGGGAAGAAAAAAACTATCAATTGGTCTTCAGAGGTAAGAACTCTGTCGGGGATGACAAGGGGATCATCCCGCCCAAAGTTGTTGATCTTTTGTTCAGGGTGTACTGGTTAAAAGGAGTACTTTGATTCTGCACTTTGAGGTTTAATCACTTCCGGAGAAGCCATCGATGTTCCTTTTTATGTTCAGTAATCAAAAGGAATTGCTATCTTTATTTTAAAAGCAGAAGAAATTTTGACAAGTAAATTCATTTTTGTTTTGTTTCAAGAATCGTTGATCATGTTAAAAATGTCACTCTGTAAAAGCAAAATAAATGAGAATTGAAAACAAAAGCACTAGGGCTTAAATTTTATTGATAGAATGGTAATCAGCCAAGCGCGTGATCCCGTAGATCATTACAAAGTTTAGAAAATGGTAATTTAACAAAAAAGGGGCTACATTGAAACATAACGACCGCTATCCTTCTACCAACTTTAAATTCTGGACATTCTGAGCTTCTACCGAAGGTAACCTTGACTAAAGTCATTCGACGGATGGTGTTACCGCTGGGGATTTAACCTTGTCGGACGTAGTTACTTGCCATAAATCCTTAACTTTTTCCTGGATTGCCTTTTAAGGCTTTCAATCCATCGAGATGACTTTTGCTTATGTCTCTAATTTTTGCCTAGACCGCCCTTTCGGGTTTTTAATCCACCGAGATGTTTTTTCTTTCTTCTTTTTTTATTTATTTAGGAGAAGTATTTCTTGACTACATCAACATTCTTGGGGTAGGTAAACTTCTCTCCATCCATGGTTGCGAGTCTCACGGCACCGCCTGAGAAAGCTTTCTTAACCACATAAGGGCCATCATAATTCGGAGTCCATTTGCCCCTGGAATCAGTGAGGAATGATTGTATCTTCTTGAGCACGAGGTCTCCTTTTTTGAAGACACGAGGTCGGACCTTTTTGTCGAACGCTTTCTTCATTCTTTACTTATATAACTAACCATGGCATAAAGTTGTCATTCTCTTTTCTTCGATTAGGTTCAATTCATCGTATCGACTTTGACACCATTCAGCTTCTGTTAGCTTAGCTTCCATCAATACTCTCATTGATGGGATCTCTACCTCCATGGGGAGCACTGCTTCCATGCCATATACTAGAGAGAAAGAGGTTGCCCCTGTTGAAGTGCGGACGGATGTGCGATAACCGTGAAGAGCAAAGGGTAGCATCTCATGCCAGTCTTTGTAGGTTACAACCATCATCTGAATGATTTTCTTGATATTCTTGTTAGCCGCTTCTACCTCCCCTTTCATCTTAGGCCGGTAGGGAGATGAGTTATAGTGTTCGATCTTGAACTCAGCACACAACTCTTTCATTATCTTGTTGTTCAAGTTAGATCCATTATCCATAATGATCTGGCTTGGAACACCATAACGGCATATGAGATTGTTTTTAATAAATCGGACCACCACTTGTCTGGTCACATTGGTGTATGATACTGCTTCGACCCACTTGGTAAAGTAGCCAATGGCTACCAGGATGAACCGATGTACGTTTGAAGCTTTGGGTTTAATCATGCCAATCAAGTCGATTCCCCATATAGAAAAAGGCCATGGAGAAGAAAGGACTTTGAGATACGTTGGTGGCTCATGGATTTTGTCTACGTATATCTGACACTTGTGACACCTCCTCATGTACTTGTAGCAATCGGATTCCATTGTTAGCCAATAATATCCTGCTCTCAGAATTTTTCTCGCCATTGTGTGTCCGTTGGCATGAGTTCCAAAGGAGCCTTCGTGAATTTCTTTCATCAACATGTTTGCTTCTTGTCTATCTACGCATCTGAGCAAAACCATGTCGAAGTTTCTCTTATAGAGTGTATCACTGTTTAGGAAGAAGTTGCCAGCCAGTCTTCTGAGAGTCTTCCTGTCTTTTCTCGATGCCCCAGGCCGGTATTCTTGTTTTTGAAGGAAGCACTTGATATCATGATACCATGGTTTGTCATCTATGACTGCTTCAATTTTGAAGATGTAAGCGGGCTTTTCAAGGCACATTATGTCAATCTTAGGTACGTCATTCCAATGATTTACAGTAATCATGGAAGAGAGCGTGGCTAGTGCATCAGCCATGTGATTTTCTTCACGGGGGATATGATGAAACTCGATTCTGTTAAAGAATGGTAACAACCTTCTCGCGTAATCTTTGTAAGGAATCAATCCTGATTAGTATGTATTACACTCTCCTTTGATCTGATTGATAACCAGGGCTGAGTCTCTATACACATCTAAGTTCTTTATCCTTAAGTCAATTGCTTCTTCGAGACCCATGATACAAGCTTCGTATTCGGCCTCGTTGTTTGTGCATTTGAATGTCAGTCTGGCAGTGAAAGGAATATGAGTACCCTGGTGTTGCGAGCAAAAATGGACGTGTTTCTTAAGCACTATCGCTCTTTTGGGGGTACTACAGGTCGATTCATTTTTTATCCTATTGAGCTGACTAAGGAAGGGAAATAGATTTCTCCAATTAACCCTGCTTGCATACCGAGTTTAAACAGCGGTCTGTTAGGTTACGGATGCGATATGGAAGTGGGGCCTCTTTCTTCTTACTTTGTTTAGAACGGAACACCGGGAATGTTCATGGGTAGGGGGTTAGGACTGATACTTTTTAATTGATGTATGTGGGTATGGGATTGTGGGTTTTTGTTGAGTGTGCTCGCTAAGATTTTTCTTTCAATCTTATGCCTATGTATTCCCGTTTACCGAAACAAGGAAATCAGAGCGATCATAGTTCCTCCTATTCTATGAGAGGAAATGGTGTTTTGGTGTCTTGTTTAAAGCCCAAGACGTGAAGCTAAAGGTGGTTTGTATCTTGTTCAAAGCCCAAGATGTAAAGCTGAAGGGTATATTTGTATCTTGTTCGAAGCCCAAGATGTGAAGCTAAAAGTTTCGTCTTTAGAGAGAATTTGTCATCTCTAAAGAGGGGCTTGTTTGTCACAACTGTTGGGTGACTGGTTATAAAGGAGGATTACTTTAATGGGACATGTGAATCCGGTAATGCCATAATTTCCTTTATAGGGATTTTTTAACCTGAAGGGGAAGACTTTAACTCAGTGTAGAGCAATGCCATCTCTCGCTAGGAATTTCTCATGCTAAAAGAGGGACAGTGGCATGGATGTAGATGATCCAGAGGCTTGCCGCTTACAGCAATTAGATGAAGGAAAAGGAGTTGTTGATGTTTGTTTACTATGAACGATGCACAACTTTGATGCTAAAAGGTTGATTGGTTCAACCGGGGATTTCTTATACAAAGCCTAAGAGGAGGCTATCGACCCAACAAGAGGGTGTTTTTATGTGTCTCGTACGAAGCCCGAGAGAGAGGCTAAAAGGGTTGACTCAACAAGAGAGTGCTTTTGTATCTCGTACGAAGCCCGAGATGGATGCTAAAATGGAAGTGACTCCGTAAGAGAGTCTTTTATACTCAACAAGAGAGTGTTTTGTATCTCGTACGAAGCCCGAGATGGAGGCTACAAAGGTTTGACTCAACAAGAGAGTCTTTTATACTCAACAAGAGAGTGTTTTTTATTTGTCTCGTACAAAGCCCGAGATGGAGGCTAAAAGGTTTTGACTCAACAAGAGAGTCTTTTATACTCAACAAGAGAGTGATTTGTATCTCGTATGAAGCCCGAGATGGAGGCTAAAAGGTTTGACTCAACAAGAGAGTCTTTTATACTTAACAAGAGAGTGTGGGGAGAATCATTGTACAAAGCCCAAGAGGAGGCTAAAAGTGGTTGACTCAACAAGAGAGTCTAAAAAGGTTAGCTCTGCTGAGGAGAATCATTTGTACAAAGCCCAAGAGGAGGCTACTGTAACTGTATCAGTTTAGTGACAGGTCCAGTATATTGGATAAAGAGAAAATCAGTTCTTATATGAGTACTGTTTGCACTCAGGGATTTGATTCGAGGATCAGGGTTATTTCCTGTTCTTTAAGGAAATGGGAAATCCAAAGGGTATTGAGACTATCCGAGTCTACGGGTTTCCTCTCCTAGTTTTGAAAGGAACTTGAGAATGTCTTTGAGACTCAAGGGAATTAGAATGTCCAAGTCTAGAGTTTCATCTTTCGTACTACGTTTAAGCAACGACAGTAGCAAGATCTAGACTTTTTGAAAGACTGTTCTATTAGGATGACTAATTTTTGTTCCTATACCTCTAGGAGGTCGTTGGGACAATTTGTACGAAGCCCAAAAGGAGGCTGGAAACTTTTAAGAAGCCGAGGGACAATTTGTACGAAGCCCAAGAGGAGGCTATCATTCCTGGAGGAAGAAATCATTTATACGAAGCCTAAGAGGAGGTTGTGAAAACTTCTAAGAAGCCGATGGGTCCTTGTACAACGCCCAAGAGGAGGTGGGGATGCTTTTAAGAAGCCTGTGGGTCCCCAAACCCTGAGAAATTCAAGACAGGCTATTCACAAAGAATAGATCAAGCCAGGAAAGTTCGAGAATTTGGAAGAAACTCAGGAGATGCCATTCACGGAGAAAAGATCATCTATGGGAAATAGAGTTTCTTTGACGATTTCTAAAGGTGACAGTCTGTGAAAGGGTTCACCGAGAATGCTGCCTTTCACGTCTCCATATTGTTTAACCCAAGAGGAGGGAAGACTGTATCTGGTAATCCTACGGGGATCTAGTTTTGCCTATTTTAAGAGTAATCAACAGGGCTTAGTGCTAGACGTAGTTGCCGGGGAAACTCTAAATATCTATACTATTATTACACAGTCAATATGAGTTTATGAAAGAAGACTTACGGTGAAACAGCCCCACAATACAATTATATGTATATGAAAGCGGATAAAGAAAGCATATAACCACTTAATTGGTTGTAGAGCTTCCATGCTGTTTGGTTTGTTGTTCTACAAAGAAAGATTGAAAACAACAGTATATTCAAGATCAAAGGAGAAGGTGCTTTGAAATGAAAGATTGGGGCTTACAGCTCGAGGAGAGGCCCAGGTTTTTATCAGTGATCGCACTGTCGTTTTGTACAGAGGGACTTATACTAGTGACTGAGGTCTGAGAAAGATTTTCTGTACAAAGGGATGGGTCTTACACTCTCTCAAGAGGCCCAAAAGGTTTAAAGAAAAAGAGTGGGGGCTTATAACACGAGGGTAGGCCCAGATGATTTTTCGTTTGAAATGGCGATTGCGCCGAGATTTTTGAAAATGTAGTGGGTCTTATACAATGACTGAGGCCCAAAATGGTTTGGTTTTTAAAGGGGGTTGGGTCTTACACTCTAATAGAGGCCCAAGAGTTTTGAATGGGTCTTATAGCTCGAGGAGAGGCCTAGATGGTTTATTTTTAAACGGCCGACGACCGCGCCGAACTTTTCTTTTAACGCAGAAGGACTTATACAATATCTGAGGCCCAAAATTGGTTTGGTTAAAAGGGGCTTGGGTCTTACACTCTATTAGAGGCCCATGAGTGTTTGAAAATGATTTGTGAGGGTGAAAATCAAAGAAACCCTAATTTGTTTTCTTTTAAAAGTAAATATTAAAAGAAAATCAATACCAAATGAATTTGAATAAACCACTTGTGATTTTTGTTTAAGGTTTGAAAAATGAAGTTTTAATCACAAGAGATATTAAAACCCATTTGGTCTTGATTTTTCAAGATGAATGTTCATTTTAAAATGTTTAAAAACAAATAAAAATGAATTTATTACAAAAATACTAATTATATTAAATAAATAATATAAAATTAATTTTTTTGTGGAATAAAATATTTCAACATTTTTGTGATTTTTTGCAGAAAGAACCAATAAAAAATAATTAAAATTGAGTGAGTTATTAATTTTCCAATTAATTAATAAAACATGGAATATTGGAAAAAATGGCAAAATATGAAAAAACACAAAATGGCATGGGTGGGGTTTGAACCCATGACCTCAAGGTCACAAGGCGCGCGCCTTACCACTGGGGTGGTGATACATGCATTGTTTTGAGTGAAAACACAAATATACAAGTCATGCCTTGGTTTTAGGCCTGGCCCAAGGCAAGGCAAGGCAAGTTTGCGCTCAGAAACGTGAAGGTCATAACTTTCTCAATTCTTAATGGTTTAAGACAAAATTTATATGCGTCTGGACCAGAATTTCACATGGAATCCAATGGTGGTGGTAGTTTTTTCAGATCACACTCCCTCCTCAAAACCCGATAGTGGTTTTGAAAAAGGCCTATAATTGCATTTTCTATGCTACACTTTGATACAGGCATGAATTACATGATCAATTGCTTCAAACACAACATATAAAACATGTATGAGGTGTGCATGATCAGTGGACTTCAAAGCATTGCATATTTTGGAAAGTTCAAGTCATGAGGCTTACCTCTTTTTGAGCTTTTTGGAGTTTTTGTGCAATCTGTCAAGCCTCTTGTTCCTGAAATGATTTGATGCTTTAGATACACTCAAATGATCCCTTAGAAGCTTTTAGGATGCTTGGAATCAGCTGGTACCTGCAAAAACCGGCCCTTTCTTGCAAAAGGGGTTAAAAGTGACCAAAATAGCAACTATCTCAAATGGTGTTCCAGATGTGTGGCACCATTTGGGACAGTTCAAGGATGATATTTGGAGTGGGTTTGAGGTTTTATCTGGTTTGGAAAGTGACTGAATCAAGACATGGCTTGAAAAATGCACAAAAAACCTATTTTGAGGTTTTGAGAGATGACTTTGTGATTTTGTGATTACAGATCACTTTGAGAGTTTGGATCACCTACATATGATGTTTATGATGTGTGTGTGTGATTGGTTTGATTGAAAAAGCTCTCAAACTCAAAAACTCAAAGTTACCTTGCTAAAGAAGGCATTTTTACCAAAAGAAAGGGATTTTGAGGAAAGCATCTGTTTGATGGATTTGCTGTACTCAAACTGAACACAAATGAGCTCTATTTATAGTAGAGCACGTTTGTTTTGGGATCAATAGTGAATGGCAACTGCAGCAGAGGTTTGGCCAATGTTGGCAAATGAAAATCCAAGTCTCCTCTAGCCATTGACTAGAGGTTAGAGCACAGAGCTTTGGTTCCCTACTTGTTGGAGGAATATTGACTGAATTCAGTTGCAAATGTGTCAGTCCATGCCACCTCTAAGCATCTATTAAATGCTCCAATCCAAAATTGGAGTCTTGTCCCTCTTTTAGGCAATTCTAGGTTTGGCATGCTACTTCTTGTTCCAAGGACTTTGGAGGGTTGGCTCAATGATTGTCCCCTTTATATTTGATCCTCAGATGTGTCCAAGATGATGAAAAGGCTTGAAATTGGCTGATTTTGGCAAATCGACCAAAAATGCAAAATTCTGCCTTGCCTTGGCAGTTTTCAGCAAGGCATTTTGCCACTACCATAACTCTTAGCTCAAATTGAATTTGGTGATGTTCTTGGCCATTTTGGAAAGCCCTTATATGATACAACAACTTTTTGATCATATTTGGTTTTGATACTTTTTGGATCCAAGTGAAAAATGTCCCTACATTTGGAAAAAAGTGAAGGCAGATTTTGACTTAGTGAAAATTTCACTAAGTGTTGGAAAAAAGTGACATTTTCACTTTTTGTGATTTTGATCAATCCATAACTCAAAATCCATGAAGAATTGGAATGAGGTCTAGTTGAAGTTTTTGTAGAGGGCCATGAGGTCTACAAATCAAGCTTTGGATGGGGAAAATGGCTTTGTGGTTTAGGAGTTATGATCCTCCAAAGTTGGTACCCTTGCCACTTTGTTCATAACTTATAAAATTTTCTAAGTTTTTATGGTTACCTCTTTTACAAGTCATCCCACTTTCTTTGATTTTTCTTGATGAATGATGATTCAAATCATACATTAACATCATTTTAGGGTTAAAAATCCATAATTGTGAAAAATCTCAAAAAGTCAAAGTTGACTTTTGTGCACAGTCAACTTTATATCTGATGAATTCCAAACTGTGCAATCCTTTACGAAATCAAGTCCTTGACCTAAATCAAACTTGATGGACATGTCCCATGGGTGTTATAGGGTGTATTGAATCATGTCTTAGGGTTTGGGAGCATGTCCTGGTCAAAATTCAAAGTTACACTTGACTTTTCTCGCGAAACCCTAACTGTGGTTCAAATGAAATTGAGACTTTTTGCTCAAGCCCTGGATCAATCCATTGTTGCAAATGGATCAATGTGGTGTATTAGATACCCTCAAATCCTCTCTTGAGGTCTTGGCTCATGATTTGTCGCAAAAGTCAACTTAGGGGTGAATTAGGTCTAGAAACCCTAATTCCTGATTTTTGATGTATGCATCCCCTGAGGTCAAATTGACTTGATACTTGGGACCATGAGGTTCCAGGGAGTATATTAGGTTATGCTTTGAATCATTGGCTCATGCCCAGAGGAAAATTTCCAACTGGAGGCCCTGGTCGACCAAAACCCTAATTTGGTGACAGTGGCGATCTTGAGGCTTGATCCACCTAGAAGGGAGCATCCTGGTGCTTAATCCTTGCTGTGGGAGTCCTCTTGATCCATTGTGGATGTTTGAGAGGTTTAGACAAGTTGAAGATCATGTCATTCCTTGATTGATCCTTTGTCTAAGAACTCTGAGAGGGCTTGAAACCCTAAGTTTGATTGTAGTGGATGTTCACCCATCTTCGGAGAGACTGATGAAGCATAATGATACACCCATTCTGTGATCATGATTTTCACAATGATGGGAATCTTAGTGGTCAAAATTTGGGGTATGACAGATACCCCTGTTTAATCTTCTTGGACCCGAAGGTGCGAATGACGAAGGTGTTCGGGCATTCGGGGTGCAAGAGGATTAAATATCGGAATACCCGAAATTTTGATGGTGGTTATGAATGGTAGCTTACGCATTCATCTTCTTTTGCTAAGCAATGACGCTTAGAAAAGGTAAACTTATCCTCGATCCTGGTTTCCAGCCAAGGAACTGGTTTTAGTTTCTGAAATAAACTTCCCCTCGATCTTGGTTTCCTACCAAGGAACTGGTCTTAGTTTCTAAAATAAACTTCCCCTCGATCCTGGTTTCCTACCAAGGAACTGGTCTAAGTTTTTGATATAAACTTCCCCTCGTTCTTGGTTTCCTACCAAGGAACTGGTCTCAGTTTCTTTTGTCAATAAACTTTATTGACAAGGGACGCTATTCGTAGCGGTTTTCCTCAAACTTCTCGCCGAATTTTCCTGGGGAGATACCATTTAATGGGAAAAAGAATGATGTCAGACTTGCTGGGGAACCCAATCGTCTGAGTTGTAGAGGTGCACAAACTTATCTATTGGAGACGTCATTTGTTTCTACTGGGGAAAGCGAGTTTCTTGAGAGAATGCTTCTGTTTGGGGTCTTACATCATACTTTTCTCGGGGTCTTCCCGGAGAAATGCCATATGATGGGATCCAATTTTGAGGTGCCGATGACCTTTTCATCAGTGGTTTTTCGAAACAAAACTGCTGTATTGCCGAATCTCTGATTAAGAGGCTTTCTCTGAGGATTTTCCTTAACCCGGGAAAGCGAAAATATCATCTTCAATGGCGAAGAGTGACATCGGTTGAAGGTTCTCTGGTCTTTTAGAGGTTCAAGTTATCAAAGTGGTCAAGGACCGAACTTCAATCCAGAAATAAACTGGAGGAGAGATTGTTCAAACGCAACATTTCCTAATCGAGGAAAGAACTGACAACTCGACCGAGAAGACAACTATCACTAGGGATAAGACCGACTAGAGTGATAGTGATGCAATATGAATGAGAATGCAAATAGAATGCATGATGTATGTATGTATATGCTGACAAAACTGACGCGACATACAGACTAAAAGATGAACATGAAGGGATACTCGGCCATCGCGGGGCAAAGTCGTACCGTTGATCCAAAAGTAGCAATTATGCCTTGCTTAGGAGAGACAGTCCCTGCGGGGAATACCGTTGGTCGGGCTTAGGAGATAAGAGCTCGACCGAGGGTATTATATGGGAAAGCCGCATCTGATACAGCTGATCCTTCATTCAGGCGCACTGGCTTAGAAGGTGTACTTTGATTCTGCATTTTGAAGCTCGCTTATTTCTGGAGTAGCGAGCGACGTTTTCTCAATGCTCAATAGTCAAAAGAAATTTCCATCTTTAGTTTTAAAAGCAGAAAAAGATTTAACAAGTAAATTCATTTTTGTTTTGTTTCAAGAACCGTTGATCATGTTAAAATGTCGTTCTATAAAGCTTAAAACAAATGAGAGTTTTCTGGACATCCAGAGCTTCCATCGAAGATGACCTTGATTGGAGTTTTCTGATGGACGACGTAACTGCCGCTGAGGGATTTGCCCCTTTGTTGAATGTAGTTACTTGCCATTATCCCTAATTTTTCCTGGATTGTACTTTGAGATTTCCAATCCACCGGGATGATTTTTTTGATCATGTCTCTAATTTTTGCCTGGACCGCCCTTTCGGGTTTTCAATCCACTGAGACGTTTTTTTTAGGTGAAGTATTTCTTGACTACATCAACGTTCGTGGGGTAGGAAAATTCCTCTCCGTCCATAGTTGCAAGTCTCAAGGCTCTTCCTGAGAAAGCTTTCTTGACCACATAGGGGCCATCATAATTTGGAGTCCACTTGCCCCGAGAATCACTGAGAAATGATTGTATTTTCATGAGCACGAGGTCTCCTTTCCTGAAGATACGAGGTCGAACCTTTTTGATGAACGCCCTCTTCATTCTTTGTTGATACAATTGACCGTGGCATAGTGCCGTTATTCTCTTTTCTTCGATCATATTGAGTTCTTCATGTCGACTTTGACACCATTCAGCCTCTGTAAGCTTAGCTTCCACTAATACCCAGATTGATGGGATCTCTACTTCTATGGGGAGCACTGCTTCCATGCCATATACTAGAGAGAAAGGGGTTGCCCCTGTTGAAGTTCGGACAGATGTGCGATAACCGTGAAGAGCAAATGGCAGCATCTCGTGCCAATCTTTGTAGGTTACAACCATCTTTTGAACAATCTTCTTGATGTTCTTGTTAGCCGCTTCTACTGCTCCATTCATCTTAGGTCGGTAGCGAGATGAGTTATGGTGTTCGATCTTGAACTCTGCGCATAACTCTTTCATCAACTTATTATTCAAGTTGGATCCATTATCAGTGATGATCTGGCCCGGAACACCATAACGGAAGATGATATTGTTTTTGATAAATCGAACCACCACTTGTCGGGTTACATAAGCGTATGATGCTGCTTCAACCCACTTGGTGAAGTAGTCAATGGCTACCAGGATGACCCGATGTCTGTTCGAAGCCTTGGGCTCAATCATGCCAATCATGTCGATTCCCCATATGGAAAAAGGCCATGGGGAAGAAAGAACTTTGAGATACATTGGCGGTACATGGATTTTGTCTGAGTATATCTGACACTTTTGACACTTCCTCATGTACTTGCAGCAGTCGGATTCCATTGTCAACCAATAGTATCCTGCTCTTAGAATTTTTCTCTCCATTGTGTGTCCATTGGCATGAGTGTCAAAGGATCCTTCATGAATTTCTTTCATCAGTGCGTTTGCTTCTGGTCTGTCTATGCAATGGAGCAAGACCATGTCAAAGTTTTTCTTATAAAGTGTATCACCGCTTAGGAAGAAGCTGACTGCCAATCTTCTGAGAGTCTTTCTGTCCTTTCTGGATGCCCCAGGTTGATACTCTTGTTTCTGAAGGAAGCATTTGATATCGTGATACCAAGGTTTGTCGTCTATGACTGCTTCAATCGCGAAGATGTAAGCGGGCCGCTCAAGGCGCATTATGTCGATCTTAGGTATGCCATTCCATTGACCTACACTAATCATGGATGAGAGAATGGCTAAAGCATCAGCCATGTGATTCTCATTACGAAGGATGTGATGAAACTTCGATTCTGTTAAAGAAAGGTAACAGCCTTCTTGCATAATCTTTGTAAGGAATCAATCCTGATTGGTATGTGTTCCAATCTCCTTTGATTTGATTGACAACTAAAGCTGATTCGCCATATACGTCCAAGTTCTTGATCCTTAAGGCGATCGCTTCTTCGAGACCCATAATACAAGCTTCGTATTCGGCATTGTTATTTGTGCACTTGAACGTAAGTCTGGCAGTGAAAGGAATGTGGGTACCCTGAGGTGTTATGATAATTGCCCCAATTCCATTTCCGTAATGATTGACAGCTCCATCAAAAATAAGTCCCCATTGGGAATCTGGTTCTGGCCCTTCACTGGGTAGCGGTTCATCGCAATCTATCATTTTTAGATACATGACATCTTCGTCTGGGAAGTCAAACCCGATTGATTCTTGATCGTCAATCGGTTGATGAGCCAAATGATCGGCTAAAACACTCCCCTTAATGGCTTTCTGAGCGTGGTACTCTATGTCATATTCTGATAGCAACATCTGCCAACGGGCAATCCTTCCTGTGAGAGCAGGTTTTTTAAATACATACTTGATTGGATCCATTTCGGAGATTAACCAAGTAGTGTGACGAATCATGTACTGGCGCAGACGTTTGGTTGCCCAAGCCAAAGCGCAACAAGTTTTCTCGAGCATCGTGTACCGAGTTTCACAGTCGATGAATTTCTTGCTCAGTTAGTAGATTGCAGACTCCTTCCTTTTGGTTTTGTCTTGTTGGCCAAGTACACACCCCATTGAGTCCTCTAGGCCTGTGAGGTAGATAATCAGTGGTCTTCCTTCCACTGGGGGTGATAAAATCGGTGGGTTCAATAGGTATTCCTTGATACTGTCGAAGGCGGTTTGGCAGTCTTCTGTCCAAACACAGTCCTAGTTCTTTTTCAGTAATTTGAAAATCGGCGCACATGTCGCGGTCATGAGGAATATAAATCTGGAGATGTAGTTCAAACGTCCCAGGAATCCTCTGACTTGTTTTTCAGTCTTCGGAGAAGGCATTTCTTGAATGGCCTTGACCTTGTCAGGATCGACCTCAATTCCTTTCTGGCTGACGATGAACCCTAAGAGTTTCCCTGACGTTGACCTCGGGAAAAGCATAGTTGATGAATTCTAATCCGCCAAGCTTTACCAATTCATCATCGTACTGGATAAGTTCAGAATGACCTGAGTGTTGATCCCATGACATGGCGGGGACACAGGTATTCTGTTCAATGATGCTCAACTGATTTTCATTGTTCGGCTAATTTTCTTGCCCCAAGTCTCCTGGGTACGGCTGCCAGATAGGCAAGCCATCCATTGGGCCATAATAGTCGTGGTCAAAGTTGTATTTCATCGGAGTGTCTTCCTCTAATGAATTTGGCGAAGCCCGGCATCCTTCAGGATCACAATCTCCGTATATCATTCCGACATCTGACCTCGGTATAAATCTCAGACTCTGTGCGGGATAGCAAAAGGGAGTCTGTGTTTCGCCCTGAGACGTATAACCGTCCTTATTGAGATAGGACTTCCATTCTTCCTCTGTATCGGAGGAATCATTTTTATTGATGGTATGCACGTCTTGAGTCATTGGTTGAAGGAAGCCTCCACTGTGGAAGAAGTTCTGAGATGTTTTTTAGGATTACCATTTTCTGAGAAAAGCAAAACGAGAAAATAGCATTTAACGCAAAAATTACAGAACGACATTATTTTATTAATGAACAAGTCGATTCTTGAAACTATTGCCCTATAAAACAAAACTCTGTCACTTTGGGCGAAGTGAAGAGGGAAAATTTATAGAAAGCGAGCCCTATCAAAACATCCGTTTCACCTGGGCAGGGTGAAAGGTTAAGATAAAAACGGCAATTACTTTGACTTATGAACGATCTTCGGAACATTGACAGCAACCCATTGGCGGCAAACTCCTCGGTGAATCACAATGTCTGGTACTTTCCTTGATTTGTCTTCAGAAATGACGCTGATTTCTGGTGGAGCAGGATCATTGGAATCTGTCTCCCATGCAGAATTGTCGTAGGAGGATTCCTCTGTTTCCTTTTGCATAGCATTTGTGCTCTCAAGTAGGTCTCCCCATCCAGTTGGTTGGATGTCCTCGAGCCTGATACGAGAGCTTTCGGGAGCGGTGTACTTGACGAAGTAGTCGAAATTACCACTCGGTTGTCCCAAGGTGTCCCATACTTCTTTGGAACCGGAGGAGTCATCTCCCTCGATGACGTTGACCTCGGGAAAAGCATAGTTGATGAACTCTAATCCTGCGAACGTTGTGAATTCATCATCGTGCGGGGTATTTTCAGGATACCCTGGGTGTTGATCCCATGACATGGTGGGGACACAGGTATTCTGTTCAATGATGCTCAGCTGATTTTCATTGTTCGGCTGATTCCCTTGCCCCAAGTCTCCTGGATACGGCTGCCACATTGGCAGGCCATCCATCGGGCCATAATAGTTGTGGTCAAAGTTGTATTTCATCAGAGTGTCTTCCTCTAATGAGTTTGGTGGAGCACGACATCCTTCCGGATCACAATCTCCATATATCATTTCGACATCCGACCGGGGTATAAATCTCGGGCTCTGTGTAGGAAAGCAAAATGGAGTCTGCGTTTCGTCCTGAGACATATAACTGTCCTCGTTAAGATAGGACTTCCATTCCTCATCTGTGTCGGAGGGATCCTCCTCATTGATAGTGTGTACTTCTTGGGTCACCGCTCGAAGGAAAACTCCACTGTGAAAGAAGTTTCGAATGGGATGAAGACTTTCATCGCTGTTGGCAGCTGTCTGGGTACAGGTTGCAGAAAAACCAAGACCCTTCTTTGTTTTATTGTCAGTAGGAATGACTAGCTGTCCCCATCCTGCTGTATTGGTACTCTCGACCTCTTTGATAGCGTCTTTGTATGAGGAAATGGAAGTTCCCTCTTCGGATTGATTGTCCTTGCTCACCGAAAGGGCTTGGAACTGAGTTCCAATAACCTCCTCGGGTTCTACACGAGTAGATGATGATAAGCTACTCACGAGCAAGGCTTATTCTCCACAGACCGTGACGAGCTAGTTGTTCTGGACGAACTTTAACTTTTGGTGGAGGGTCGAGGTGACCGCCCCAGCCTGATGTATCCAAGGTCTTCCTAATAAACAACTGTACATTTCCCGGATATCCATGACTTGGAAAGTGACTTGGAAAGTGTGAGGACCGATGGTTATGGGAAGGTCGACTTTGCCAATAACCGTTTTTCTGGATCCGTCGAATGCTTTAACGACGACCTCGCTGGTTCTCATCGGAGGGCCTTTAAATGATAATTGCATCAAAGTGGACTTCGGCATGACATTCAGGGCTGACCTTGTGTCTACCAGTACGCTGGCTAAAGCATCGTCCTGGAAGTTGACTGTAATGTTGAGCGCCATGTTATGACGGTGACCTTCTTCAGGTAATTCCTCATCACTAAATCCCAAGTTATTGCTTGAAGTGATGTTAGAGACAATGTTATCGAACTATCTGATTGTTACATCCTATTCTACAAAGGCTTGCTCCAAGACTTTTTGTAGAGCCTCCCTGTGCGCTTCTGAACTGAGTAAAAGTGACAGCACGGAGATCTTTGAAGGAATTTGTAATAGCTGATCAACAATGTTGTATTTACTCCTTTGGATGAGCTTCAACATCTCATCATTGTTTTTCGAAAGGTCGGGATTACTGGATTGACCGACGGGTGGATTGGGAACTTCTGTCCGAGGTTCCTTTTCTTTGTTAAATTCTCCAACTCCTCGGTTGAAGATTCGACCACTCCGTGTTACTCGACTGATGTCTGCAATATTCACGACGGAGGGTAATGGAATTTTCTTTCCATTCTCAACTGTTGTTGCACCGTATTTGTAAGGGATAGCCTTAGTTGATTCATACGGTAATGGTGCCGGTAGATAGATGACTATGGGAGCCTTCTGATCTTTCTGACCATCGTAAGCAATTTCGATCGTTCCTGGTTGGGAAATCTCGATTCGTCAAGTAGAGGAATGATGGAACAAACATCCTTGTTCTTCTCATAATCGAAGATTACGACAACGTGCTCAATTTGCTCAGAGAGGTAGTTCAGTGCCCAGTTAATTGGTCCGGAACCCAGATATGGGCGAATCTCTCTACGATCCACCTAACCCTGAAGAGCTACTCGCACAAGGTAGCACCCTTGGTTATCTTTTGAACAGATTCTACAACGTTCGTAGTTGTGTGGTGGCACTGGACACGCCCACTTTGAATGCAATGTAACCTCACTAGGTTAGCTTCCACAGATCGGACATCCTGACTTTGACGCCGAGTAGGGTTCCTGTAATTGATACTAATTTGCTGAGTATCTTCATCCATATAGATTGGCATCCAACAGTGATTTAATAGGTGCTGAAGCGCCTCCTGGACAAGGGCACAACCTTGATTGTTTTCGCAACCCGCCTTACAACTTTGATAGTTATGTGAAATCAGGAACCCGAGTCGGACCTGCTCAGCATGTAACTCTACTAGGTTGGTATTCATTAAGCGAATATGGAAGACCTGAACCATGTTGATTTGATAGTGGTTCCTATCATGGTAGTCCTGGATCCATCCAATATCCATCTGACGCTGTAGGGCCTCCTGTATGAAGAAGCATCCCTGTTTGTTTACCGAGCAAGTCAGGTAGGAATTATAATCGTGACGCGACATATTATGATACTGGCTTTCCCTTGAGTGCATCGCTACCAGGTTGACATTCATCGCATAGATATCGTGGTTTTGAATGACGTTGGAATTCGTATAAACCATGTTAACTCCACGAACTCGGTGCTCTTGGATCCATCCGAGATCCATCTATTCCTGTAGAGCTGATTGCACCACAGAACATCCCTAATTGTTTTTAGAGCAGATATCACACTGGTGATAATTATGAGGTGGAACATGGCCATACCCACTCTGTCTACAATGCATCTTGACCAGATTGTTCCTTACAAGAGTACATCATGAATTTGATAGACATTGTTAGCCTTTCCCTCTATCAGGTTGACTGCAGCTTTCTCATGTTGAGGCAGCGGGTTCGTGAGAACATTCGGATTCATATCTTTGAAAGATAATACCCCGCTCCTAACAAGCTTTTGCACGTCAGATTTAAAACTGAGACAATTCTCTATGTTATGCCCTGATCCTCCTTGATGATAAGGGCAAGTCTGCTTCACCTTAAACCAAAAAGGCGGATTTTCTGGTACTGCAAGAGGGGATTTAGTCTGGATGTGCCCCTTGGCTAGTAGCAACGGAAATAGTTCTGCATATGATACGGGGATAGGATCAAATCTTGGTGGCCGCGTCGTACGGTTGTTGTTGTATGGAGGACGAGCCTGCTGAAGAGGTTGTTGTGTCCTTTGCTGAAATTGCTGTTGATTAGGTTGGCTCTGCGCAACCTGAGGTTGATACGTAGGCGCGGGATTGATAGTAGGAGTCACAGCTGCTACTGGTTGATAACGTCGCCTTTGCTTTCCGAGAGAGATATTCCCAATATCTTGCTCTTTTTTCTTAGGGAGAGCACTACCATATCGTTTTGTACTACTTGATGATCCATCGTCTTTTACTAGACGTCCTTCTCGAACAGCTTCCTCGAGACGTACCCCCATACCGACCATTTCGGTGAAGTCACTGGGCGCAATGGCAACCATTCTGTCATAGTAAAATGAGCTTAAGGTCTTTAAGAAGATTTTTGTCATCTCTTTTTCCTCAAGAGGTGGACAAATTTGAGCAGCAATTTCACGCCATCTCTGAGCGTATTCCTTAAAGGTTTCTTTGTCCTTTTGTGACATTGATCTGAGCTGATCTCTGTCTGGTGCCATGTCCAGATTGTATTTATATTGTTGGATGAAGGTAGTGCCAAGATCTCTGAATATGCTGATCATAGCGCGGATTAAACCCATGTACCATTTGAGTGCGGCACCGGTTAAACTATCTTGGAAGTAATGAATCAGTAGGTCCTGATTCTCTGTCTGAGCCGACATTCGCCGAGCATACATTACCAAGTGACTCTGAGGGAAAGAGTTACCCTTGTATTTTTCAAAGTCGGGCATTTGGAACTTGTGCGGAACTTTCACATTAGGGACCAGACAAAGGTCTGCGGCGTCCTTTCCAAATAAATCTTGACCGCGGATGGCTTACAGTTCCTTTTGTATCTCCAGGAACTGTTCCTGGAACTCGTCCATCCTGTCAAACATAGTTTCCTTTCTACCAGAAGGTATCTGTGGAATCTGTCCTTCCGGGACAGTGTGCACCACAGGGGGTGGTACCGTGACTACGGCCGTGAATCTTGGCGTTTCCCAAAGTTTGTAACCTTCAGGAGTCCTCAATATGCCTCTGGCATCTTCGCTTTCCCAAATTTTGTAACCTTCAGGCCCATCAGCTTCTGCTGAAGTTTCCAGATCTCCAGTGATCGGCGGAACATATCCTTCCGGGATATAGTTAACAGGCATGCCCCAGGGATGATCTTTTGGCATTTTGTACCTAGGATCATACTTCTCCACTATGGGCGCTGAGGTGATCTCTGAGATCACAGTTCTTTGTAGCTGAGCTTCTGCCATGGCTTGCATGTCGTTACGAAGCTTTCTCATATCCTCTCTCAGAGCGTCGATCTCTTCTTTCAACTCTCTGTTCTCTTCCTCAAGATCATCCATCTTTTTCTGACGATTGGCCCGAGTATTGTACGAATGAGACAGTTTGACTCTAGAACCGAGACACAAACGTGAGATTCATAGGTAAGAAGAATACGTTGCGTGAGAATGATGAATGCAATGATTATATTAAGTGTTTTTTGGTTTAATCAAAATAAACTTCGACAATCAAATTACAAATATCAAACAGTGGGGAAAACCCGTTTTATTGAATTCAAAGGATTACGGAAATAGAAATACAGTAGAATACAAGGTGCAAAAACAGAAACCTAAGGTAAGGGGTCCCGAGTCCTCTCTGAGGAGAAACCGAGTGCTGATTCTGGTACTTTCCTTTTCTTGGACTGGGGCTCTTGGGCCGTTGTCGGGTTGTCATTCCTTTGCCAGGTGAAAGGAACGAGCAAATTCCTTTGGTCATCCTGATTATCCACAGCATGCTGCTCCAAAATTTCAATCAGGGCATCCTTATCCTTCAGTAGTTGCTGTATTTTGATACACTCCACATTGAGGGTGTGGTACTTGTTCTTCCAAGACCTCCTCTCCCGCTGAAATTTATTGAGAGTAACCTGGAGTTTTTCCATTTCAGTCATGAAGTATATGACAGACTCCCTTGGTGGAAGAACTCCGTGACGAGGATAAGGCATCTTTAGCTTGAGAGCTCTAGTTTGTACCTAGTGGAGGTAAGGCTCCACTGAGACACAATCCGGTTTTCCTAGAGACTTTCGTCCTTTCTTATGAACATGTTTCTAAGCGTGCACTATTTCCATCTTTAGTGCTCTGTCATTTCCCCTTCTTTGAAGAAAAGACCTTCCAGATGAGCATTCCGCGGGACATGCCTCATTGGGTATCCAAATTGACGACGAACCAATACTGGATGGTAATTGATTCCTCCCTTAGTTCCTATGAGGGGTACGTTGGGGAAGTTTCCACAACGGTCAATGATCCTGATTCCCTCATAAATCCTATTGCACCAATATATGTCAGAGTTGGTAAGAGACATGATTCTCTGCGACCAACGTAAAGTATTCTTTTGATCCCAAAAAGCAGCAGACTTAGGCAAATGGGAGATAAACCATTTGTATAGCAGAGGTACACAACATGTGATCTCCTCTCCATTGTACAAATTCCCTAAGTGTACAGAATGATATGCGTCTGCGAGTAAAGTCGGCACAGGGTTTCCAATGAGAAAAACCTTAATGGAGTTGATATCGACGAAGTTATTGATGTTGGGAAACAAAAATAACCCGTAAGTGAGTAAGATAAATATGCTTTCAAAAGCAGTCACGTTCCCTATACTAGCGTAGTACAGGGCCTTCTTTGTCAAGAACTGGGCTGGCAAACCTTGTATGCCATCCTTAGTGGTCATGTGAGTCCTGACCTCTGACTCGTCCAAATAAATTGCTCTTGCAATGGTCTGATCCTTTGGAATTTCTTCCAGTCCAGAAAAAGGAGCTCGATCAGTAATGTGTAAATCAATCAGATGAGAATATTCCTCTAGCGTTGGTGCGAGCTGATAATCCGGGAATGTGAAACAGTGATAGACCGGATCGTAAAACTGAATGAGTGCATCCATGATTCTTTCAATTACTTGGACCCTTAACAGAGGTAGCAGACCTCCGTACTTGGCTCTGAAAGCTTCAGGGTTAGTGACCATTCTCGCCAACCCTCTTAAATCCTCTAACTTTGGAAACTTGAAAGTGTACTGATGAGTTCTCCTTCTACCGAAATCCATGAGCGCAATCCTTTTCTCTACATTTGCAATCATTGTCTTAGTTTAATTTGAAAAAAGGAGAGACTAGAAGAGAAGATTTTATTTTATGTAATGTTTTTTAAATGAATGCATGAATGCAGCACACAAAAACATAGAAAAAACATGAGGTCAAAGGGTCGGTGTCATGGAGTCAAGGCTCTACCCGTCCCAAAGGTTTATACTAGTGATTTTTGTACCTGTCTCTCAACATCATCAACTCTTGTCGAGAAAAACACAGCGGGCCGGGAACCGTGCTAGGTGGTGTTTTTTCGAAGAGTCCTCAGAAGAGGGTGGTATCGCGTGACAACTATTTTCGATAGCTTCCGCACCACTAAAAGGGTTTTTCCTAGGTGTATACTCAATCTTTGCACATGCGGAATCACACGCATTCCCATTAGCAGAAAAATAAACACAGATATCAATTAGGAAAAGCAGTATATATATTTGTCCTAATGTCCTAGACTTTTAAGAGCTATGAATCCTATGTTCCTGACAGAAAATGGCTCCTCGGCGGAGGCGCCACTCTGTGGTTCCTTCCCAATTTAAAGGTTTTGACCTAAGATCCTAGTGAAGGCCGATCCTAGCAATAACGACATCCCCCAATGAAACTGTTATAAAGTAACTGGCCAAAGGCTTTTACTTTAAGAAAGAAAGAAATAAAATCAAAGACTGGGCCCCACGATGGGCGCCACTTTTCTGTAGCGAGCGAAACTGGACGTGTTTATTAAGCACTGTCGCTCTTTTGGAGGTACTACAGGTCGATTCATTTTTTATCCTATTGAGCTGACTAAGGAAGGGAAATAGATTTCTCCAATTAACCCTGCTTGCATACCGAGTTTAAACAGCGGTCTGTTAGGTTACGGATGCGATATGGAAGTGGGGCCTTCTTTCTTCTTACTTTGTTTAGAACGGAACACCGGGAATGTTCATGGGTAGGGGGTTAGGACTGATACTTTTTAATTGATGTATGCGGGTATGGGATTGTGGGTTTTTGTTGAGTGTGCTCGCTAAAATTTTTCTTTCAATCTTGATGCAAAGGTTTGACTCATCAAGAGAGTCTTTTATACTCAACAAGAGAGTGTTTTGTATCTCGTACGAAGCCCGAGATGGAGGCTACAAAGGTTTGACTCAACAAGAGAGTCTTTTATACTCAACAAGAGAGTGTTTTTTATTTGTCTCGTACAAAGCCCGAGATGGAGGCTAAAAGGTTTTGACTCAACAAGAGAGTCTTTTATACTCAACAAGAGAGTGATTTGTATCTCGTACGAAGCCCGAGATGGAGGCTAAAAGGTTTGACTCAACAAGAGAGTCTTTTATACTCAACAAGAGAGTGTGGGGAGAATCATTGTAAAAATCCCAAGAGGAGGCTAAAAGTGGTTGACTCAACAAGAGAGTCTGAAAAGGTTAGCTCCGCTGAGGAGAATCATTTGTACAAAGCCCAAGAGGAGGCTATTATAACTGTTTCAGTTTAGTGACAGGTCTAGTATATTGGATAAAGAGAAAATCAGTTCTTATATGAGTATTGTTTGCACTCAGGGATTTGATTCGAGGATCAGGGTTATTTCCTGTTCTTTAAGGAAATGGGAAATCCAAAGGGTATTGAGACTGTCCGAGTCTACGATTTTCCTCTCCTAGTTTTGAAAGGAACTTGAGAATGTCTTTGAGACTCAAGGGAATTAGACTGTCCAAGTCTAGAGTTTCATCTTTCGTACTACATTTAAGAAACAGCAGTAGAAAGATCTAGACTTTTTGAAAGACTGTTCTATTAGGATGACTAATTTATGTTCCTATACCTCTAGGAGATCGTCGGGATCATTTGTACGAAGCCCAAGAGGAGGCTGGAAACTTTTAAGAAGCCGAGGGACAATTTGTACGAAGCCCAAGAGGAGGTTATCATTCCCGGAGGAAGAAATCATTTATACGAAGCCTAAGAGGAGGCTGTGAAAACTTCTAAGAAGCCGACGGGTCCTTGTACAACGCCCAAGAGGAGGCGGGGATGCTTTTAAGAAGCCTGTGGGTCCCCAAACCCCAAGAAATTCAAGACGGGCTATTCACAGAGAATAGATCAAGCCAGGAAAGTTCGAGAATTTGGAAGAAACTCAAGAGATGCCATTCACAGAGAAAAGATCATCTCTGGGGAATAGAGTTTCTTTGACAATTTCTAAAGGTGACAGTCTGTGAAAGGGTTCACCGAGAATGCTGCCTTTCACGTCTCCATATTGTTTAACCCCAAGAGGAGGGAAGACTGTATCTGGTAATCCTATGGGGATCTAGTTTTGTCTATTTTAAGAGTAATCAACAGGGCTTAGTGCTAGACGTAGTTGCCGGGGAAACTCTAAATATCTATACTAATATTACATAGTCGATATGAGTTTATGAAAGAAGACTTACAGTGAAACAGCCCCACAATACAATTATATGTATATGAAAGCGGATAAAGAAAGCATATAACCACTTACTCGGTTGTAGAGCTTCCATGCTATTTGGTTAGTTGTTCAACAAAGAAAGATTGAAAACAACAGTATATTTAAGATCAAAGGAGAAGGAGCTTTGAAATGAAAGATTGGGGCTTACAGCTCGATGAGAGGCCCAGGTTTTTATCAGTGATCGCACTGTCGTTTTGTACAGAGGGACTTATACCAGTGACTGAGGCCCGAGAAAGATTTTTTGTACAAAGGGATGGGTCTTACACTCTCTCAAGAGGCCCAAAAGGTTTAAAGAAAAAGAGTGGGGGCTTACAACATGAGGGTAGGCCCGGATGATTTTTCGTTTGAAATGGTGATTGCGCCGAGATTTTTGAAAACACAGTGGGTCTTATACAATGACTGAGGCCCAAAATGGTTTGGTTTTCAAAGGGGGTTGGGTCTTACACTCTAATAGAGGCCCAAGAGTTTTGAATGGGTCTTATAGCTCGAGGAGAGGCCCAGATGGTTTATTTTTAAACGGGCGACGACCGCGCTGAACTTTTCTTTTAACGCAGAGGGACTTATACAATATCTGAGGCCCAAAATTATTTTGGTTAAAAGGGGATTGGGTCTTACACTCTATTAGAGGCCCATGAGTGTTTGAAAATGATTTGTGAGGGTGAAAATCAAAGAAACCCTAATTTGTTTTCTTTTAAAAGTAAATATTAAAAGAAAATCAATGAAAAATACCAAATGAATTTGAATAAACCACTTGTGATTTTTGTTTAAGGTTTGAAAAATTAAGTTTTAATCACAAGAGATATTAAAACCCATTTGGTCTTGATTTTTCAAGATGAATGTTCATTTTAAAATGTTTAAAAACAAATAAAAATGAATTTATTCACAAAAATACTAATTATATTAAATAAATAATATAAACTTAATGTTTTTGTGGAATAAAATATTTCAATATTTTTGTGATTTTTTGCAAAAAGAACCAATAAAAAATAATGAAAATTGAGTGAGTTATCAATTTTCCAATTAATTAATAAAACATGGAATATTGGAAAAAATGGAAAAATGTGAAAAAACACAAAATGGCATGGGTGGGGTTTGAACCCACGACCTCAAGGTCACAAGGCGCGCGCCATACCACTGGGGTGGTGATACATCCATTGTTTTGAGTGAAAACACAAATATACAAGTCATGCCTTGGTTTTAGGCCTGGCCCAAGGCAAGGCAAGGCAAGTTTTGGCTCAGAAACGTAAAGGTCATAACTTTCTCAATTCTTAATGGTTTGAGACAAAATTTATATGCGTTTGGACCAGAATTTCACAAGGAATCCAATGGTGGTGGTAGTCTTTTCAGATCACACTCCCTCCTCAAAATCCGGTAGTGGTTTTGAAAAAGGCCTATAATTGCATTTTCTATGCTACACTTTGATACATGCATGAATTACATGATCAATTGGTTCAAACACAACATGTATAACATGTATGAGGTGTGCATGACCAGTGGACTTCAAAGCATTGCATATTTTGGAAAGTTCAAGTCATGAGGCTTACCTCTTTTTGAGCTTTTTGGAGTTTTTGTGCAATCTATCAAGCCTCTTGTTCCAAAAATGATTTGATACTTTAGACACACTCAAATGATCCGTTAGAAGCTTTTAGGATGCTTGGAATCAGCTGGTACCTGCAAAAACACAAACTGGCCCTTTCTTGCAAAAGGGGTTAAAAGTGACCAAAATAGCAACTCTCTAAAATGGTGTTCCAGATGTGTGGCACCATTTGGGACAGTTCAAGGATGATATTTGGAGTGGTTTTGAGGTTTTATCTGGTTTGGAAAGTGACTGAATCAAGACATGGCTTGAAAAATGCGCAAAAACCTATTTTGAGGTTTTGAGAGGTGACTTTGTGATTTTGTGATTACAGGTCACTTGTGAGAGTTTGGATCACCTACATATGATGTTTATGAGGTGTGTGTGTGATTGGTTTGATTGAAAAAGCTCTCAAACTCAAAAACTCAGAGTTACCTTGCTAAAGAAGGCATTTTTGCCAAGAGAAAGGGATTTTGAGGAAAGCATCTGTTTGATGGCTTTGGTGTACTCAAACTGAGCACAAATGAGCTCTATTTATAGTAGAGCAAGTTTGTTTTGGGATCAATAGTGAATGGCAACTGCAACAGAGGTTTGGCCAATGTTGGCAAATGAAAATCCAAGTCTCCTCTAGCCATTGACTAGAGGTTAGAGCACAGAGCTTTGGTTCCCTACTTGTTGGAGGAATCTTGACTGAATTCAGTTGCAAATGTGTCAGTCCATGCCACCTCTAAGCATCTATTAAATGCTCCAATCCAAAATTGGAGTCTTTTTCCTCTTTTAGGCAATTCTAGGTTTGACGTGCTACTTCTTGTTCCAAGGACTTTGGAGGCTTGACTCAGTGATTGTCCCCTTTAGATTTGATCCTCAGATGTGTCCAAGATGATGACAAGGCTTGAAATTGGCTGATTTTGGCAAATCGACCAAAAATGAAAAATTCTGCCTTGCATTGGCAGTTTTCAGCAAGGCATTTTGCCACTACCATAACTCTTAGCTCAAATTGAATTTGGTGATGTTCTTGGCCATTTTGGAAAGCCCTTATATGATACAACAACTTTTTGATCATATTTGGTTTTGATACTTTTTGGATCCAAGTGAAAAATGTCCCTACATTTGGAAAAAAGTGAAGGCAGATTCTGACTTAGTGAAAATTTCACTAAGTGTTGGAAAAAAGTGACATTTTCACTTTTTGTGATTTTGATCAATCCATAACTCAAAATCCATGAAGAATTGGAATGAGGTCTAGTTGAAGTTTTTGTAGAGGGCCATGAGATTTACAAATCAAGCTTTGGATGGGGAAAATGGCTTTGTGGTTTAGGAGTTATGATCCTCCAAAGTTGGTACCCTTGCCACTTTGTTCATAACTTAGAAAATTTTCTAAGTTTTTATGGTTACCCCTTTTACAAGTCATCCCACTTTCTTTGATTTTTCTTGATGAATGATGATTCAAATTATACATTAACATCATTTTAGGGTTAAAAATCCATAATTGTGAAAAATCTCAAAAAGTCAAAGTTGACTTTTGTGCACAGTTGACTTTTTATCCGATGAATTCCAAACTGTGCAATCTTTTAGGAAATCAAGTCCTTGACCTAAATCAAACTTGATGAACATGTTCCATGGGTGTTATAGGGTGTATTGAATCATGTCTTAGGGTTTGGGAGCCTGTCCTGGTCAAAAGTCAAAGTTACAGTTGACTTTTCTCGCGAAACCCTAACTGTGGTTCAGATGAAATTGAGACTTATTGCTCAAGCTTCCTGGATCAATCCATTGTTCCAAATGGATCAATGTGGTGTATTAGAGACCCTCAAATCCTCTCTTGAGGTCTTGGCTCATGATTTGTCCCAAAAGTCAACTTAGGGGTGAATTAGGTCAAGAAACCCTAATTCCTGATTTTTGATGTATGCATCCCCTGAGCTCAAATTGACTTGATACTTGGGCCCATGAGGTTCCATGGAGGATATTAGGTTATGATTTGAAGCATTGGCTCGTGCCCAGAGGAAAATTTCCAACTGGAGGCCCTGGTCGACCAAAACCCTAATTTGGTGACACTGGCGATCTTGAGACTTGATCCACCTAGAAGGGAGCATCCTGGTGCTTAATCCTTGTTGTGGGAGTCCTCTTGATCCATTGTGGATGTTTGAGAGGTTTAGACAAGTTGAAGATCATGTCATTCCTTGATTGATCATTTGTCTAAGAACTCTGAGAGGGCTTGAAACCCTAAGTTTGATTGTAGTGGATGTTCACCCATCTTCGGGGAGACTGATAAAGCATAATGATACACCCATATTGTGATCATGATTTGCACAATGATGGGAATCTTAGTGGTCAAAATTTGGGGTATGACACCTGGGGTGTTACGATGATTGCACCAATTCCGTTTCCATAAGTATTGACAGCTCTGTCGAATATTAGTCCCCATTGGGAACCTGGTTCTGGCCCTTCACTGGGTAGCGGATCGTCGCAATCTTTCATTTTCAAGTACATGACATCTTTGTCTGGGAAGTCAAATCTGACTGATTCCTGATCGTCAATCGGTTGATGAGCCAAATGATCGGCTAAAATACTCCCTTTGACGGCTTTCTGAGCATGGTACTCAATGTCGTATTCTAATAACAACATCTGACAACGGGCAATCCTTCTCGTGAGAGCAGGCTTTTCAAAGACGTACTTGATCGGATCTATTTCAGAGATTAACCAAGTAGTGTAATAAATCATGTACTGGCGAAGACGTTTGGCTGCCCAAGCCAGAGCGCAACAAGTTTTCTCGAGCATAGTCTATCGAGTCTCACAGTCCGTGAACTTCTTGATTAAGTAGTAAACAGACTCTTTTCTTTTTGTTTCATCTTGTTGGCCAAGTACACATCCCATGGAGTCTTCCAACACTGTTAGGTAGATGATCAGTGGTCTTCCTTCCACTGGAGGAGACAGAATAGGTGGATTCAACAAATATTTTTTGATGTTGTCGAAAGGTTTTTGGCAGTCTTCTGTCCATACGCAGCTTTGATTCTTTCTGAGTAGTTTGAAGATCGGCGCGCATGTCGCGGTCATGAGGGATATGAATCTTGAGATGTAATTCAGACGTCCCAAAAATCCTCTGACCTATTTTTCAGTCCTTGGTGAAGGCATTTCTTGAATGGCCTTGACCTTGTTAGGATCAACCTCAATTCCTTTCTGGCTGACGATGAACCCTAAGAGTTTTCCTGAGAGGATAATGAACGTGCACTTATTGGGATTCAAGCGCTGTTTGTATTTTCTCAGACGCTATAATAACTTTGATAGGTGTGTCACATGCTCTTCTTTTATTTTAGATTTGGCAATCATGCCATCGACGTACACTTCAATCTCTTTGTGCATCATATCGTGAAACAGAGTTGTCATGGCCCTTTGATAGGTTGCCTCTACGTTCTTTAGACCAAACAACATTACCTTATAATAAAAGGTACCTCATGGGGTAATGAATGAAGTTTTCTCCATATCTTCCAGCGCCATTTTAATTTGATTATAGCCCGAGAACCCATCCATGAAGGAGAAGACTTTGAACTTTGATGTACTGTCTACCAGTATGTCAATGTGTGGTAGGGGAAAATCATCCTTTGGACTTGCTTTGTTCAGATCCTTGTAGTCTACACACATTCTGATTTTTCCGTCCTTTTTCGGAACTGGCACTATGTTGGCCAACCATTGAGGATATTCTGAGGTGGCAAGGAAACCTGCATCGATTTGTTTCTGCACTTCCTCCTT
The DNA here is from genome assembly GCA_022829125.1 of Lathyrus tuberosus. Lineage (NCBI taxonomy): Eukaryota > Viridiplantae > Streptophyta > Magnoliopsida > Fabales > Fabaceae > Lathyrus > Lathyrus tuberosus. The sequence continues at coordinate 9,180,675 of JALAZF010000193.1, forward strand.
AATCTTGATGGCCATATCTGGATGATTCCTTCTCACTCTTTGTTTTACTGGAGGACATTCTGTTTCCAGTGGTAAGTGATGTTCCACGATGTTAGTATCCAACCCTGGCATGTCCTGATAGGACCTAGCAAACACATCTGGAAACTCTTTGAGAAGTTTTATCAAGCCTTCTCTGACAGTTGGACTAAGCAGTGCTCCAATCTTAACTTTTTTCTTTTCTTCTTTTGAACCTAAATTGACCATTTCCAACGGCTCTTTGTGAGGTTCAATGGACCTTTCCTCTTGTCTGAGTAGTCGGGAGATCTCTTTCAGAATTTCTTTGCCCTCTTCTTCTTCAGCTTCAAATACCGGGAATTCAAAGTTGGGAGAAGGCATTGGATCTTATGTTTCAATGGGGTTTAAAACAAGCAGTCTGTATGACGTGATAATTCGCTTTTTAGTAAAGACAGAGAGAATGCAAGAATGTGTGCAGTGTATTTTCTGAAAAATGCGTGTTTTTATCTTGGGTTGTTTTTAGGATTACCATTTTCTGAAAAACGAAAAGTGAAAACAACAATAAATGCAGGAATTCATAATGACATTATTTATTCATGATTTGTCGATTCTTGAAATACAGCCCTATAAAACAAAACTCTGTCGCTTTGGACGAAGCGAAGAGGCACATTTACAGGAAAAGTGAGCCCTAAAAAACATCCGTATCACCCGGGCAAGGTGAAAAGTCAAAACAAAGATGGTAATTACTTAGACTTATGGACGACTTTTGGGACATCGACAGCAACCCAATGGTGACGAACTCCTCTATGAATTACAAAGTCTGGTACCTTCCTTCTTGGTTTGTCTTCAGAAACAACGCTAATTTCTGGCGGAGTAGGATCATTGGAGTCTTCTTCCTATGCATATTTGTCATAAACGAACTCTTCTGTTATATTTTCCATGGTGTTTTCACTCTCAAGGGAATCTCCCCACCCAGTCGGCTGGATATCCTCAAGCCTGATACGAGAGCTTTCGGGAGCAGTGTATTTGACTAGGAAGTCATACTTGTCGCTTGGATGTCCCAAAGTGTCCCATGCTTCTGTGGGAATGGATGAGTCATCTTCCTCAATGACGTTGATTTTAGGAAATGCATAGTTAATGAATTCTCATCCTGCAATCTTTTTGAATTCATCACCGTGGTGCTGGACATCTTCAGAATGTCCTGAGTAATGATTCCATGACTCTGTGGGGACATGGGTATTCTTTTCAATATTACTCAGTTGATAGGCATCGTCCAGCTGACTCTTTTGCCTCAAGTCTTCTGTGTATGGCTTCCAGATAGGCAAGTCATCCAGGGGATCATAATAATCATAGTCAAAGTTGTCTTTCATTATATTGTCTTCCTCTAATGAATTGGGTGGAGCACGACATCCTTTAGGATCATAATCTCCATAGATCATCCGAACGTCTAATCTTGGTATATCAGAGGAGTCGTTTCCGTCGATAGTGTGTACTTCTTGAGATACTGGGTGGAGGAAGCCTCCATTGTGGAAGAAATCCTGAATGGGATTAAAACTTGCATCCTTCTTTGTAGCTTGGGTACGGGTCAGAGAGAAACCAAGACCTTTTCTTGTCTTGTTATCAGTAAGAGTTATAATCTGTCCCCATCCTTTCACGTCGCTACTCTTGATCACTTTGAGAGCGTCTTTGTATGAGGAAATCGACGTCCCTCTTTCTCTGAGCGTCTTTGTATGATTCTCATTGCTCACCGAGAGGGCTTGGAACTGGGTTCCAACAACCTCTTTTGGTTCTACACAGGAGAATGATGATAAGTTGCTCACGGTTAAGGCTTGCTCTCCATAGACTGTGACTAATTTGTCATTTTTGATGAACTTCAGCTTCTGGTGAAGTGTCGAAGTGACTTCCCCAACTTCGTGTATCCAAGGTCTTCCTAATAAACAGCTATATGCTGCCCGGATGTCCATGAATTAGAAAGCGACTTGGAAAGTGTGAGGACCGATGGTTATGGGAAGATCGACTTCGCCGATAACTATTTTTCTAGACCCGTCAAAGGCTTTGACGATGATCTCACTGTCTCTCATTGGAGTTCCTTGAAACGATAGTCATATCAGAGATGATTTTGGCATAACATTCAAAGATGATCATGTGTCCACCAGTACGCTAGCTAAAGCATCGTCTTGGCAGTTGACTGTAATGTTGAGCGCCATATTATGATTCTTGCCTTCCTCCGGCAGTTCTTCATCACTGAATCCTAAGTTGTTATAGGAAGTGATGTTGGAGATGATGCTGTCAAATTGACCCTCTGTCACATCTTGTTCTACAAAGGCTTGTTCTAAGACCCTCTCTAGAGCTTCCCTGTGAGCATTTGAACTGAGCAGGAGAGAAATTACAGAGATTTGAGACGGAGTTTGCAACAATTGATCCACAATGTTGTACTCTCTTTTCTAGATGAGCTTCAGCATCTCATCGTTGTTCTTTACAGACTCTGGATTACTGGATTGACCGACTTGTTGATTAGGAATTTCCATTTGAGGTTCCTTTTCTTTAGTAGGTTCTCCAACTCCTCTGTTAAAGATCCGACCGCTCTGGGTAACTCGACTGATGTCGTCAATGTTCACAACGGAGGGTAATGGAGTTTATTTTCCATTTTCTATGGTCGTTGCAATATACTTTTAAGGGATATCCTTATCTAACTTGTATGGTATTGGACCTGGCAGGTAGAAAACCACAGGAGCCTTTCGGCTTTTCTGACCATCATAGGCAGCCTCGATTGGTTCCTGGTTGGGAACTTTTCTTCAATCAAGAGGGATCTTTGATTCATTGAGTAGAGGGATTATGGCACAAACGTCCTTGGTTATTCCATGATCGGAGATTACGACAGCGTTTTTGTTTTGACCAGGGAGGTAATCTTGTATCACGTTGATCGACCCAGAACTCGAACATGGTCGAATCTCCTTTCGGTCTAACTAATTCTGGAGAGCTTCTCACACTAGATAACATCCTTGGTTATTTTACGAGCATACTCTACAGCACTCATAATTATGAGATGGTACCCGACCATATCCGTTTTGTATGCAGTCCGTCTTTACTAGATCTGTTTCTATTGAGCGGATATCACGACTTTGATGTCTACCAGGATCCCCATCAGTCATGTTAATCTATTATGTGTCTTCATCCAGATAGATCGGAAGCCACCAGTGGTCCAACAGATGTTGAAGGGTTCTTCGCGACATTCTTTACAGTCTAGATAATCATGTGAAGCCAGAAAACCAAGTATGACCTGCTTGGCATGTAATTCCACTAGACTGGTATTCATCAAGCGTATGTCAAAGATTTGAACCATATTGGCTTGATGGTTACTTCTCTCACGGTAGTCTTGGATCCATCCGAGATCCATTTGACGTTGGAGAGCCTCTTGTACAAAAGAGCATCCCTGATCATCTGTTAAGCAGATTGGACAAGTGTTGTAATCGTGCCGCGGCAGATTATAATATTGACTTTATCTAGAATGCATCGCCACTAAATTGACATTCATTGCGTGAATGTCGTGGTTCTGGACAATGTTGGGATGTGCATGGAATATGTTTACTTCACGAATTCTATGATCCTGAATCTAGACCAGATCCATTTGTTCTTGCAGAGCTGCTTGTACTATGGCACACCCTTGATTTTCTTTAGAGCGGATATCACACTGATGATAGTTGTGAGATGGCACATGGCCGTACCCGCTCTGTTTGTAATGCATCTTTACTACATTTGTTCCTCGTAAGAGTATTTTGTGAATTTGAAAACTGCTGACAGGTTCTCCTTCTATCAAATTCACTGTGGTCTTTTCGTGTTGCGGTAATGGGTTTGTCTGAGCATTTGGATTTGTATCCTTGAAAGATAAAACCTCGTTCCTGACAAGCTTCTATACATCAGACTTGAAGCTGAGACAATTCTCAATGGTGTGTCCCGATCCTCCTTGATGGTAAGGACAAGTTTGATCTACTTTGAACCAAAAAGGAGGATTTTCTGGTATTGTAAGAGGAGTCCCGATTTGGACGTGCCCCTTGGCCAGTAGAAGTGGAAATAATTCCGCGTACAACATCGGTATAGGGTCGAACCCAGATGGTTGTGTAGTACGATTGTTATTATTGTACTGCGGGCGAGCCTGCTGAAGAGGCTGTTGCGGCCTTTGTTGATAATGTTGTTGATTTGGTTGGTTCTAAGTAACCTGAGGTTGATAAATCGGAGCTGGCGCTGGGTTGATAGCGGGAGTTACCGCTGCTACCAGTTGATACCTTCGCCTTTGCTTTCCCAGAGAGATATTACTGATATCTTGCTCTTTTTTCTTTTGGAAAGCACTACCGTATCTCTTGGTACTGCTAGATGGTTCTGCATCTTTGACCAATCGTCCTTCTCGGACTGCTTCTTCAAGGCGTACTCTCATGTTCACCATTTCAGTGAAGTCACTGGGCGCACTGGCAACCATTCGGTCGTAATAAAACGTGCTCAACGTTTTCAAGAAAGTCTTTGTCATTTCCTTTTCTTCAAGAGGGGGATAGATCTGAGCAGCAATTTCACGCCATCTCTGAGCATACGCCTTGAAGGTTTCTTTATCCTTTTGTGACATTGCCCTGAGTTGATCCCTATCTGGTGCCATGTCCAAATTGTATTTATACCGTTGAACGAAGGCTGCCCCAAGATCTCTGAAAGTACTGATCTTGGTACGGTTTAAACCCATCTACCATTTGAGTGCGGCACCGGTTAAACTGTCTTGGAAGTAATGGATCAGTAGCTATTAATTTTCTATCTGAGTAGACATTTTTCGAGCGTACATCACCAGATGACTTTGAGGGCAAGAGTTGCCTTTGTATTTTTCAAAGTCAGGAACCTTGAATTTGTGCGGTATCTTTACATTAGAGACCAAACAGAGGTCAGCGGTGTCCTTTCCGAATAAGTCTTCACCGCGAATGGCATGCAGTTCCTTCTACATTTCCAAGAATTGTTCCTGGAATTCATTCATCCTTTCGTACATGTCTTCGTTTCCACCAGAAATTGCTTATGGAATCTGTCCTTCCGGGATAGTGTGTACCACTGGTTGTGGTATAGACATTATAGCGGTGACACTTGGCACTTCAGTGCCTTGAAGGTTGTAACCTTCAGGAGTTGCTGTCGTATCCCTTGCATCTTCATTTTCCTGAAGTTTGTAACCTTCAGGTCCAGTGGTTCCTGCTACGGTTTCTGGGTCTTCAGTGACCTGTGGGATATATCCTTCAGGTATAAAGTTGAAAGGCATGCCCCAGAGGCGCCCTTTAGGTATGTTGTACCGAGAATGATTATCATGTGTCTCCAATATGGGCATAGATGTAATCTCTGAGATCACAGTTCTTTGATGTTGCTGCTCCTGAGCTGCGGCCAGGGTTTGCAAGTTGTTGTGAAGTTTTTCCAAACTTTCCTTTAGAGCGCCGATTTCTTCTCTCAGCTCTCTGTTCTCTTCCTCGAGGTCGTCCATTTTCTTTTGTCGATTGGCCTGAGTATTGTATGATGAGACAGTTTGACTCTAGGATTGTGACGCATACGTGAGACTCAAAGATAAATATGTGTTATGTGAGAATGATGAATGATATGCAAAGACATATTTTTTTTAGTTTTTGTTTTTCAAAAATAAACTTCAACAATTAGATTACAAATATCACACAGTGGGGGAGACCCCTTTTATTGAATTCGAAAGATTGCAGTATTTTATAAAGAAAAGTATAGTAGTTTACAAAGTGCTGTAAGGAGAATGTCTAAGCTCATGGATCCTGAGTTCTCTCTGAAGAGAGCTCAAATGTCGGTTCCTGTATTTTTCTTTTCTTTGATCGGGGCTCTTCAGCCGTTGTCGGGTCGACGATCCTCTACCAAGTGAAAGGAGTGAGTGAATTTCTTCGGTCTTCCTGACTTTCTATAGCATGTTGCTCTAATATCTCAATCAGAGCATCCTTCTCCTTTAACAGTTCTTGAATCTTGGTACAGTCCAAATTAAGGATCTGGTATTTGTTCTTCTAAGAGCTCTTCTCACGTTGAACTTTGTTGAGAGCGACCTGGAGTTTTTCAGCATCAGACATGAAATAAAGGACAAATTCCTTTAATGGAAAAACTTCTTGGCGAGGGTAAGGCATCTTCAGCTTGAGGGCTTTGGTTTGTACCCAGTGGAGATAAGGTTCCATGGAGGTACAATTTGGTCTTCCTAGAGACTCTCTGCCTTTCCTGTGAATGTGTTGCCATGTATGCACTATTTCTTTCTTTAGTGCCTTGTCATTTTCTCATTCCTTGAAGAAAATACCTTCCAGGTGAACATTATGTGGGATATTCTTCATCGGGTATCCGAGTTGACGGCGAGCTAAAATTGGATGATAGTTGATTCCTCCTTTAGTTCTAATGAGGGGCATATTGGGGAAATTTCCACATCTGTCGATGATCTCTATCCCTTCGTAAATCCTATTGTGCCAGTCTATGTCAGAATTGGTAAGAGACATAATCCTTTGTGACCAACGTAGAGTATTCTTGTGATCCCAAAAAGTAGCAGACTTGGGCAAATGGGAAATGAATCATTTGTAGAGTAAGGGTACATGACATGTGATCATTCCTCCGCTGTACAAATTCCTTAAATGTACAAAATGATAAGCACCTGCGAGCAAGGTTGGTACGGGGTTTCCTATTAGGAATATCTTAACAGCATTGGTATCGACGAAGTTTTCAATGTTGGGAAAAAGGAATAACCCATATATGAGCAGAACAAAGACGTCTTCGAAGGCAGTTATGTTTCCTATACTAGCAAAGTATAGAGCTTTCTCCATTAGGAATTTAGCCGGTAAACCATGGAGTCCTAACTTCTGACTCCTCTAAAGAGATTGCTCTTGCAATGGTTTGTTCTTTTGGAAATATCTTCCAGTCCAGAAAATGAAGCTTGATTAGTGATAGGTAAATCAATTAGGTGGGTGTACTCTTCCAGCGTTGGTACAAGTTGGTAATCCGGGAAAGTGAAGCAGTGGTAAACCGGGTCGTAGAACTGTACTAGCGTAGACAGGATTCCTTCAACCACGTTGACCCTTAACAGAGATAACAGCCATCTGTGCTTAGCTCTGAAAACCTCGAGATTGGTAATCATCCTTCCCAATTGATAACACTAAAATACACTGTATATTTGACTCCGATTACACATGTTTTTAGTTGTTTATTTGTTATTTTCCCATGTTATTATGGTATTTTGTCTTACTTTCAGATACATTGCCTGACTTGAGCCTGCAGTGAAGAAACGACGCAAAACGGGGCTAAAATGGAGATTTCTTGTGCAAATTATACACTAGCCGTTTCACTCAGCGAACACCCTAGAGGACGCAGTTTGAGTAGTGGGTTTCACCCACGTTCCAACGGTCGTGAGACACGTTTTCTCCTACTTGCACACTCGGCGAACGCGGAGGGGGTCTCGGCGGACGCTGACTATTGTAATGGGAGAGTGGTCAAGGGAGTTAGAAGTATTCACCCATGATTGGAGCTTTTACCTCAACCATTTTCTATAACGTTATGCGCCCGTTACAGCCTCACTAGCACTATAAATAGGCCTTGTATTTTCACTTTTTGATCATCCAATTCTAGTTTCCAACCTTAGGCATAAATTCACTTTGTAAAGCAATAATTCGTCACATCGGGGGGTTATTGCACTATTGTTGTTAGTTAGATTGGAGCATTGTAGTTAGGAGCTTTACATTCGAAGTTATTTACGTTCAAATCAGATTTACATTTCCCGCAATTTACTTTCCAACTCTGTACCAGATTCAGTCTCCGATTTGGAGCAGGTTTTTATATAATTTGCAATTTACAATCATTTGCATTGCCTTTACATTCATTTACATTATTGCACTACCTTATATTCATTTATTTTCTGTCTTTGCCATTACTTTATTACTGCTTAAGTTAGATTTGCACGATTAGCGTGTGTTGGTTATTTATTTGTTTGTGTGATCCGTTTGTCTTTCGAAACTGAACTTAAGCGTGACACTTGTGTTCACTCCTTTGAAATACACTCTCACACTTCGCACGTTTTTATTCTAAAAATGTCTTACTTCACAAACCAATTTACCGTTATGTTTTCAATTACCATGTCCAGCTAAATCCCTTGTGCTGGGATGTGAGGATCGTCGTTCCGACGGTACTCCACATGTTATCTTTTTAGAAATACTATAGGGGCTGTTTTTGGTTTTAATTAAACTCTTCTGAACTTCAATTGATCGGTCATTACGTAAATGAGACCGTGTTTTTGTTTGCATAATGACTGTGACTAGATCAGGTAAGATCGAAATCCGTCCGGTATTTTAGAAAAGAGTTTGTTAGTTTTTAATTGATAAATACAGCGGAAGCACTTTATTAATTAATTAGGAATGTTTTATATTATTAGAAAGATATTTTAAACTATTTTCGGACGCGTTTATAGATGTAGGATCCGGCTGGCCGAGCATATGCCGGAAACCCTTTGGTATTAAATATTTCCAATCGAAAGCACTTTTTAATTAAGTCTTAGAGGTAGTTACATAAAAAAGGACTTTATCACTTTAACGCAAGGAGCGACCGGTGCAGCATGAGCGGATGGTATTGATTAAAGGTTAGGTCTGTTTCCGATCACGCTAATGCGGATGATCCTTTTTAATTAACTCTTTTTCAAAGAAGAAAACATTGCCCCGTAAGTGTTACTATTTAGACGATATGAGTACCGTTTGATTGATGTGAATTACATTCCAGTATAGTCTTTATCTAATTTATTTCTATTTTTCGTTCTGTGGAAAACTATTACTCTGATTTTTTTATTAGACTTAGATAAACAACGTAACAATAGTAATCGATAGATTGACATTGGTCTCTGTGGGATCGATAAATATTTTATATTACTCTGACGTAATCCGTATACTTGCGGATATCACGCATCAAGTTTTTGGCGCCGTTGCCGGGGACCAATTACGTCAAAATTTTGTACCCTGTTGTTACACCGTCTAGACTAAGGCATCCCTTAGCCGGTCAATGCGAAGAACTCGAAGTATCAGAAACTTAGTTGATCCAATAGAAGAACCCAAACGATACGCCCGAGCTCGTCTTTTACTTCGAAGACTCAAAAGAGCAATGGCAGAAGATCAAAACGCTAAACCTCTTAAGGATTTCGCCCTACCCTCTAACGAAGAACCTCATTCTAGTATAGTTAACCCAGCTATACCAGCCCATAACTTCGAATTAAAACCATCTCTGTTATAATTAGTGCAACAGAACCAGTTCGCAGGTCTTCCTACGGAAAACCTGAACCAACATCTTAAAGTCTTTATTCAACTAGCAGATACCTTGAAAGCGAACGGAGCTCCTCCTGAGGTAATACGTCTAAGACTATTCCCTTTTTCCCTCAGAGATAGAGCCCGATCATGGTTAGATTCCCTTCCAGCGAACTCTATAACCACTTGGAATGACCTAAAGAAAGTATTCCTTGCTAGATACTTTCCACCGAGTAAAACTGCTGTCCTACGAAACCAAATAACCCGATTTACCCAAAATGAGGGAGAATCACTTTTCGACGCTTGGGAGAGATACAAGGAACTATTAAGAGCATGTCCACACCATGGCTTAGAACAATGGCTCATAATCCATACCTTCTATAATGGACTCATGTACAACACCAAGATGACCATAGACGCTGCCGCTGGTGGCGCTCTAATGAATAAACCCTACCCCGAGGCTTGCACTCTCATTGAGGATATGGCACAAAACCATTACCAATGGGGGACCGAACGAGCACATGTAGAGTAGAAAGAGACCAAAGGAGGCGTGTATGAAGTTATTTGTTTTGACCATATGAACGCAAAGATGGACGCTATAGCCCAAAAGGTAGAGAACCTGACTATCAACCCCACAGCAACCGTAGCAGCAATACAACCCGGATGTGAAATTTGTGGAACCCCAGGACATACCATAGCTAAATGCAACCTTTTAGCCGATAGTCACACAGATCAGGTCAATTACGCCAAAGGAAACCCTTATTCAAACACATACAACCCTGGATGGAGGAATCACCCAAACTTTTCCTATAAGAATAATAACCCTGCTCAAAATTTAACACCTCAAAAACCACCCGGTTTCCAAACTCAAAGACCCAACCCATCTGCATCATATGCCCCTCAGAAGTCAAATTTTGAGAAAAAGATGGACGAATTCATCTCAGCTCAATTACAGCAGAACAAGGATTTCATGAACCAAAACATTCATATGAATGGACTAATTACTCAGTTGGGTACTAAACTCGATTCTGTAATTACCCATAACAAAATGCTTGAAACCCAAATCTCTCAAGTAGCACAACAACAATCCACTCATGCTACACCAGGAGGACAATTCCCTGGACAACCTCAACCTAACCCTAAAGGGCACGCGGATGCTATCGCTCTAAGGAGTGGGACCACTTACGATGAACCTACAAACCCTAGGTTGAATAATCCAGAACCTCCTAGGAAAGAGGTTATGACCACACCTGAGAAAGAAGTTGAGAAATTGGTGGAATTTGAGAAATCTAAGGATACGGAAGTTAAGGATAAGGAAAGAGAAGGGAATGAAAAAGTTTATGTACCACCTCCTCCTTACAAACCTCTGATTCCATACCCACAAAGACTTAAACAAACCAAATTAGATAACCAAAATAAGAAATTCATAAAAGTGATTGAGAAACTCCATGTAGAGATTCCATTCACCGAAGCTATTAGCCAAATACCATCTTATGCCAAATTCCTTAAAGACATCCTAACCAACAAACAAAGATTAAATGATCCTAAACCTTTTAAATGTAATTCAATTGCTGAGAATAAGCTTGCTAAGAAAGAGAAAGATCTAGGAAGTTTTTCTATACCTTGTGTTTTGGGAAACCAAGTTATCGATAAAGCACTTCTGGACTTAGGAGCAAGTGTAAGCTTAATGCCTTTAGCCGTTTGTAAGAGGTTAAACCTAGGAGAAATTCAACCAACTAGGATGTCTCTCCAATTACCCGATAGATCAGTTAAATATCCAATTGGTATTTTGGAAGACGTCCCAGTTAGGCTTGGTCAACTCTATATTCCAACGGATTTCGTCGTAATGGACATTAAAGAAGACGATGATATCCCAATCCTTTTAGGTAGACCCTTCTTATCTACAGCTGGAGCCATAATAGATGTCAAGAAAGGAAAAATGACATTCGAGGTAGGTAATGAAAAAGTAGAATTTATATTATCCCAATTCTTAAATGCACCAGCCATAGATGACTCATGTTATGCCATCGATATCATTGATGAATGCATAAGAGAGTTGGATAAAGAAGATCCAGTAGAAACCATCAAACTACCTTCGATCCCCATACTGGAGGACGACGGATTTGAACGCTTATCTGAACCTTACATAGATAACAGTCTTTACAAATGCTTGGCACTTACCCCAGATCATATGCCATGTCCGAAAAAACCATCAATAGAGCTTAAGGAGCTACCTAAGAATTTAAGATACGAGTTCTTATACAAAGAATTAAACCGCCCAGTCATAGTCAGTGCCACGTTAGATGGTCCTGAAACTAATCAACTCTTAGATGTTTTAAGAAAATTTGCTCAGCTCTAGGTTATAATATCTCCGATCTTAAAGGAATAAGTCCTTTCGTGTGTATGCACCGAATTATGCTGGAGGAAGACTCAAAAGCCTCCAGAGAACATCAACGAAGGATAAATCCTATAATGAGTGATGTAGTGGAAAGGGAAGTGTTAAAGTTGTTAGAGGCTGGAATAATATACCAAATATCCGATAGCAAATGGGTAAGCCCCATACACGTGGTACCTAAGAAGGGAGGCGTCACCGCTGTACAAAACGAAAAAGGAGAACAAATAGCCAAACGTATAGAAAATGGTTGGCGGATGTGTATCGATTACAGAAATCTCAATAAGGTAACTAGGAAATATCACTTCCCATTTCCATTCATAGACCAAATGCTCGAACGTTTAGCTAGACATTCTTACTTTTTCTATTTAGATGGATACTCAGGATTCTTCCAAATACCCATTCACCCTTATGATCAGGAGAAAACAGCCTTTACATGTCCCTATGGAACATTTGCTTACAGACGAATGCCATTTGGACTATGCAATGCTCCAGCTACTTTCCAACGCTATATGATGTCAATCTTTGCAGATTTCCTTGATGAGATCATGGAAGTATTTATGGAAGATTTCTCGGTATGTGGATCCAGTTTTAAAAACTGTTTAACAAACCTCGAGAAAATCCTGGAAAGATGCGTAGAAGTCAACCTTGTTCTAAACTGGGAAAAGTGCCATTTTATGGTGACTGAAGGCATAGTACTAGGACACATAGTGTCCGAAAGAGGCATTGAGGTTGATAAAGCCAAAATAAAAGTAATAGAAAACCTCCAACCACCCAAAACCATTAGAGAAATCCGAAGCTTTCTTGGACACGCTTCATTAAAGACTTCTCCAAAATAATTAAACCGTTAACCAACTTACTTATGAAAGACGTCGAATTCAAATTCGATGATAAATGTCTTGAAGCCTTTAAATACCTAAAACAAGCACTAATTTCCGTACCTATCATTCAACCTCCAGATTGGAATCAACCTTTCGAAATTATGTGCGATGCTAGCGATTACGCTGTTGGCGCTGTTTTAGGACAAAAGAAGGATAAGAAACTCCATATGATTTGCTACGCCAGTAGGACTTTAGATGCGGCTCAGCTAAATTATGCCACAACCGAGAAGGAACTCCTGGCAGTAGTCTTTACAATCGACAAATTCTGATCCTATTTAGTAGGAGCAAATATCATAGTCTACACTGATCATGTTACGATCAGATATCTATTAAGCAAAAAAGACGATAAGCGTAGATTACTACGCTGGATCCTTTTACTTCAAGAATTTGATTTGGAAATCCGAGATAAGAAAGGCACCGAAAACTTGGTTGCTGACCACCTTTCAAGGCTTGAATATCTAAAGCCAGATCATGTTCCTATCAATGATGATTTCGTTTACAATAGATTAGTAGGAGCAGTTAGAACCTTCCATAATGATAATCCTGACGCCTATTTAGAATTAGATATTGAAAAAGCTTTCGCAGTGACGATCGTACCTTGGTATGCAGATTTTGTTAATTATCTAGCAGCTGATATCATACCCCCTGATCTAAATTACCAACAGAAGAAGAAGTTCTATCATGACGTGAAACACTTCTATTGGGACGAACCCCTTATGTTCAAGAGAGGCGCAGACGGCATTTTTCGTCACTGTGTCCCTGAAGAAGAAGTAGAAACTATAATTAAGCATTGTCACTCTTCACCATATGGTGGACATTTAGGCTCGTCCAAAACATGCGCTAAGATACTTCAAGCATGCCTTTTCTGGCCAACTTTATGGCGCGATGTTCATGCCTACATTATAAGATGTGACAGATGCCAACGCACTGGGAACGTCTCAAGAAGAGATGAAATGCCTCTGAGGAACATTCAGGAGGCAGAACTCTTCGATGTTTGGGGTATAGATTTTATGGAACCTTTTCCATCTTCGATGGGAAACAAGTATATCTTAGTAGCTGTTGACTACGTATCCAAATGGATTGAAGTTGTAGCTTCACCCACCAACGATACTCGTGTAGTCATTAAACTATTTAAAAACTATATATTCCCTAGGTTTGGAGTACCTTGATTAGTTATAAGCGATGGAGGATCGCACTTCATATCTAGGATATTCAAAAACCTTTTAAAGAAATACGGAGTTAAACACCGAGTAGCCACACCATACCATCCACAGACCAGTGGACAAGTAGAAGTACCAAATAGGGAAATAAAACAAATCTTAGAAAAAACTGTATCGATGTCTAGAAAAGATCGGTCCTTAAGACTACAAGAAGCCTTGTGGGCTTATAGAACCACTTTTAAGACCCCTATAGGAACAACCCCATATCATTTAGTTTACGGAAAATCTTGCCATTTACCCTTCGAGCTTGAACATAAGGCCTACTGGACCATAAAGGCTCTTAATATGGATTACTTAACGGCAGGAGATAAACGCATTCTAGATATCCACAAATTAGAAGAGTTATGCAAAAATGCTTATGAAAATGCCATAATATATAAAGAGAGAACCAAACCATGGCACGACAAAAGGATTGCCAAAAAGGAATTCAACGTAGGCGATCCTGTACTTCTTTTCAATTCTAGGTTACGATTGTTTCCCGGTAATTTACACTCGAGGTGGACTGGCCCCTATGAGGTCACCAAAGTCCTGAAATCTGGAGCATTTGAAATTACAAGTCATTCATGTAGTCCCTTTATAGTGAATGGACAAAGATTGAAACTCTACTATAGAGGTGACATCCCCACCTACTACTTTGGTCACACTCTAATAGACCCACCTATAGCAACATCCACTACGTAAGTTTTACATTCGTCTAGCTAACGACGTTAAACAAGCGCTGCGTGGGAGGCAACCCACGGCTTTCTTTTCATTATCCTTCTTATTTATATTTACTTGATTTCAGAAAAAGAAAAAGATTTATTATTTATATTATTTGACTAACTGGACTGACTTATGAAATGTCTATGTTTACAGGTTACAGATCACATCACCCCAGATATTCTACACTAACTTTCTTTTCAGGATGCAGAGCTATGATGACATGCACATCGTGTTCAGAGATGAAGCACAGAGGAAAAGATATGTAGTCCTTTCTGAGAGACTGATGCTACCCACTAGGTACCCTGACCCCAGCTGTTTAGAAGCCTTAGGTATTGAGGCCAGTGTGAGGTACCTTTGTCACCAGCTTCAGTGGGATGAGTATTCTGATGCAATAAATGTAACCTATAAGCATCTAACCTTAGAGTTCCTCAGTTCGCTCATTTATGTTCCCTACAGTGGAAGAGGTTACAAGAGTGGAAGCAAAAAATTCAGACTATTTGGAAACGAGTACACCCTTAACCACAGGGATTTTGCTAGATTACTTGGTTTTCAGTGTGGCATGGATGCCATCCATTTTATGCATGAGGTCAATGTTATGCAGGATGAGCTTGACGGATTCTGGAGCAAAATCACCGGTGGAGGAGGACCTGATCCTTCCACCTAATTAGCAAACAAAATCCACAACCCAGCCTTCCATTACTTCCAAATGATCCTAGCCGATACTTTCTTTGGTAGAAGTGAAACCAAGAACCAGGTTACTGCAGAAGAGATTCTGATGCTCTTTTATATTGCTGAGTCACGTCCTTTAGCCAGTGGTAATTTTCTGATGTATAACCTATACTTAACTTTCGAATCATCTGAAGGGCCCATCCATGTAGGTGGCACTGTTACACATATAGCTTATGCCCTAGGTCTAGCCAGCAAGCTAACTCATCTTACCCCCCATTGTGGCTGCACCTTAATTGACATTAATCATTGCTTTGACTGTGGCCTTATCAGGAGAGCATTTTTCAGTGCTGATAACTATAAGCCCCTTATAGACGACGAAGTCGTTCACTACTTTGGTTTTCTAAACCACACCCGGACAAGTGTCCATGACAAAGCTAACTGGTCATACGCTTTGGAAGGCCAAGACGAGACACCCATCCGACCTAGGACCCCACCTGTGCCTGAGTACCATCCTACACCCTATCCTGAAAGGACTACTGTATATTCTTCTAACGTCAATCTGCAACGCAGAAACATATATTCAGAGTTTGACGCTATGTGCAAGGAGATCATTTCTCTTCGCGACGAATGCGCCCAGCTTACCTTACAGATGGAGGTCTCAGACGCAATAAATGTTTCATCATATGATCTCTTATATCAGGAGATTTGCGATCTCAGATGCCAGCTTGCAGATGCACGGGCATCTTGTCCTCGTATGAATCAGGGTGTCTGCCGACAGTCATTCTAGAAGATATTCAGGAGCTCTGGATCATAGCTCACACTATGTGTGGGGGAGACTTACCACATTCTTATTATTATCATTTATTTTTACCGTTACCACATTCTTATTATTATCATTTATTTTTGTCGTTATTATCATTGTTATCAGACTGTTAGTAGATTTAATTTTCCATCGTTATTATTAGACTCATTGTTACTAATATTTTGAATTGTATGGTACACTGCATCCATCTGCTATATGCAAGTGTCATATTATTTCAAGTTATAGTAAATTCTTACATTATTACAAATTTATCGGTAATATTTAATAAATTATTTGATTCATTCTCATATTTTAAAGTTTTTAGAGTTACTAATATTATTGTTATTTAATTTCTACACTATGTTTCTTACATGTACATCTATGAAGAAACAACCCCAAATATGCTATAAACACCCCAAGGAAGGATACATGGACCAACCAAAGCCCAATCCCGTGCCATCCCGATTTACACAGTCCACGAACGCGGAATCCTGCTCGGCGGACGCGGAGGCGTCCTGGGATATTAACGAACTAGAATGGAAAACCCTCCATTTTTTGCCACTCTCTTCACCTCTCACCTCCAATAACTCCATTTTTTACCACCATTAAACCCCACTAAACCACTTTCATCCCTTATTTCATAACTACCCCACTACCATTACCACTTTCATTTCACATTATCTCTATAAAAACCAAAGATTTTGCCCAAAAACCCCAAATCTACAAAACCCCAAATTTATCCATTTCCATCACTAAACCTTCATTTCACGTCAACAATAGCAGCGGAGGAACAAGGAAACATCACTTTTCGAGATGGAGATGATGGAGTCAAGCAATGGGAAAAATGGGATAAACTGCAGACACGCAATATTCTTGCGATGAGGTACATTGATGACATCTGTCTGTATAACCTTGGTATACGGTATAGCGTATTTTATCTGTTAGAGAATTTAAAATTAGAGAGTATCTTTATTCGCAAGGAGCCTACCTATGAAAGGCTAACCCGCGAGTTTTTGAGTTCTTTGGAGTACACTGTCAGAGATAACACTGCTAGCACTGTAGGCACAGTGAGGTTTAGGATGTTCAATGCTGAATACATTTATACCACTGATGCACTTGCTGAGTTATTAGGATTCCATTACGGGGATGGTGTCATTTGTGAGGCACCCATAGACACAAATTAGTCAACTGAGGCTTTCCAACAGTGGAGAGACATCACAGGTAGGACCACCTACTCTTTTGACGGAAATTTGGCCTCCGACATCTATAACCCAACCATACGAGTGTTCCACCTTTTATTAGCTGATACTATTTTTGCTCGTGAAAATTCTAACAAGTTGAACTCCAAAGAATTTATATTTTTACAGGCTGCTTTACTTAGAAAAAGATTAAATCCTGTGCCATTTATGATAGCACATATGCATACCATTGAAAAAAAGGGCAGCACCGTGTCATTTGGAGGATTGATTACCTTCATTGCACGAGCCCTCCATCTGGACACCGAGTTGGCCATATTGGAACCACTCCCGCCTCGCACCATTGATTCAAGGTTTCTGAGAGATATGCGTTTGTGAAAAACGAGGCCGGAAGGAGGCTATATCCTCATGGTTCGCAATGCTGCCGTCCCGAGTGTCATTTTACCTTGCTCAAGTCGCACTGATGTACGCCAAAAAGGAAACTGGCTCTATGATTTGAAGGTTGCTCATATTTTAGGCCCGTTACTACCAAACGTCCCCGAGGATGAAGGAAATGAGATGGAGGATGAGTTTGACCGTATAGACCAGTCTTTTATTCATGTATCACCTGCACACACCCCACCTGTTACTAACCGTTTCGCAGGTACTTCTTTCGGATTTTATATCACTGAAGAAATGTGGCAAGCACAGCAAGCCAGAGAAGAAGAGCGTGATGGCATGTTCTATGCCATGTACCAACACCAGCAGGAGATGATGGATCTTACGCGGGAGTCACAGCAATCCACTCTCGAGAACTTCTAAGCACTTAGAGATCAAAATGCCTCTCTAATAGAGAGGATTGAGCAGATGGAGATGTCACATACCACCCGACACCGCAGTAGGAGTCGTCGTCCCAGACGTTCAGAGCATGGTGGAGATGGCCCCAGTGGCCGACATGAGTGATTGCCAGGTTTCACCTGTCCCTTTCTCACTTTTTATCGAAACATTGAGGACGATGTTCGGTTTAAGTGCGGGAGGAGATATTAACTGTTTTTAGTTGTCTTTACTATTTCTATTTTCTTATGGTTTTCTAGTGTAGTTTAGTTTGTTTTAAAAAATTTCACATGTGCTTGACGAGTCATATCGTGTAGTTTGTCTATTTTCCCAATTCTTGAGCCTTAAAAAAAACAGCATTTATTTTGAAAATTTGGGCTATTAGGACAAGTAAGTATCATTTGCAAAGGCTTGGGAAAACTCTTGAAAAATCGATATTGTTTTTACACCATAAGTTTCTCAATTATAGAAACCTATCCAGGTTTTATTATACGGTGGCCTTAAAATCTCACCCTTTATCACTTACCCTTAAGTAGTTTATTCTAGCAGTCAGCACCATCTTAGCCACCGCTAAATGACAAACCGATGCAAATAGGTAAGATCCTGCAAAAGAAGAAAAAAGAAAAGAGAAAGAGAAATCCAAAAAGATGCTAAAGTATCTTTGGAAAAATTGCAAGAAAATTTATTTATCAAAAGAAGAAAAAAAAAGGAAAAAAAATATATTTTGCAAAAAGTATCAAATTTTTGATATAATAACAGGATCAGGATTACCACATGTTATGTTCACCATGCGAGTGCAAGATAACGGGCTTAATGTGACTGCGCCTGAATAAAAAGGGGTAAGAAAGGAATGAGTAAGCTAGGCCTAAGTATAACACCTTGGTTTGGATTGGTTTGTATAGGAGAGAAACTTATGCCCACAAATCACGGAAAGTGTTATTACGATACCCTTGGTTCACAAGTTAGTACCTACTGATGCATTATTGATCAAACTTAAGTCTTTAGCTCAGATAAGACACTTGTGTGTTTGCTGTTTTTCTTTTTCTACTTATGAGAGTTTGCTTGAGGACAAGCAAAAGTTTAAGTGTGGGAGAATTTGATAACACTAAAACACATTGTATATTTGACTCTGATTACACATGTTTTTAGTTGTTTATTTTTTATTTTCCCACGTTATGATGGTATTTTGTCTTACTTTCAGATACATTGCCTGATTTGAGCCTGCAGTGAAGAAACGACGCGAAACGGGGCTAAAACGGAGATTTCCTGTACAAATTATACACTAGCCATTTCACTCAGCGAACGCCATAGAGGACGCCGTTTGAGTAGTGGGTTTCACCCACGTTCCAACGGTCGTGAGACACGTTTTCTCCTACTTGCACACTCGGCGGACGCGGAGGGGGTCTCGGAGGACGCCGACTGTTGTAATGGGAGAGTGGTCAAGGGAGTTAGAAGCATTTACCCACGATTGGAGATTTTACCTCAACCATTTTCTATAACGTTATGCGCCCGTTACAGCCTCACTAGCACTATAAATAGGCCTTGTATTTTCACTTTTTGATAATCCAATTCTAGTTTCCAACCTTAGGCATAAAGTTCACTTTGTAAAGCAATAATCCGTCACATCGGGGGGTTATTGCACTATTGTTGTTAGTTAGATTGGAGCATTGTAGTTAGGAGCTTTACATTCGAAGTTATTTACGTTCAAATCAAATTTAAATTTCCCGCAATTTACTTTCTAGCTCTCTACCAGATTCAGTCTCCGATTTGAATCAGGTTTTTATATAATTTGCAATTTACTATCATCCGCATTGCCTTTACATTCATTTACATTATTGCACTGCCTTATATTCATTTATTTTCTGTCTCTGCCATTACTTTATTACTGCTTAAGTTAGATTTGCACGATTCGCGTGTGTCATACCCCAAATTTTGACCACTAAAGTTTCCCATCATTGTGCAAATCATCATCATAATATGGAGGAACCATCATACTTCATCAGTCTCCCCAAAGATGGGTGAGCATCCACTAAAATCAAAATTAGAGTTTCTAGCCCTCTCAGAGCCTTAGAGAAAGGATCAATCAAGGAATGACATGATCTTCAACTTGTCTAACCTCTCAAGTAACTACAAAGGATCAAAAGGACTCCCACTTCAAGGATCAAGCACAAGGTTGCTCCCTTCTAGGTGGATCAAGTCTCAAGATCGCCAGTATCACTAAATTAAGGTTTTGGTCGACCAGGGCCTCTAGATGGGAAGTTTCATCTGGGCATAAGCCAAAGATCCAAAACACAACCTAATGTACTCCATGGAACCTCATGGACCCAAGCATCAAGTCAATTTGACCTCAGGGGATGCATACATCAAAAATCAGGAATTAGGGTTTCTTGACCTAATTCACCCCTAAGTTGACTTTTGGGACAAATCAAGAGCCAAGACCTCAAGACATGATTTGAGGGTCTCTAATGAACTATATTGATCCATTTGGAACAATGGATTAATCCAAGAAGCTTGAGCAACAAATCTCATTTTCATCTGCACCACAATTAGGGTTTCGCGAGGAAAGTCAACTGTAACTTTGACTTTTGACCAGGACATGCTCCCAAACCCTAGGACATGCCCCAATATACCCTATGACACCCATGGAACATGTCCATCAAGTTTGATTTTGGTCAAGGACATGATTTCCTGAAGAATTGCACAATTTGGAATTCATCTGATAAAAAGTCAACTGTGCACAAAAGTCAACTTTGACTTTTTGAGATTTTTCACCAAAATGGATTTTTAACCCTAAAATGATGTTAATGTATGATTTGAATCATCATTCATCAAGAAAAATCAAGAAAAGTTGGATAGCTTGTAAAAGGGGTAACCATAAAACTTAGAAATTTTTCTAAGTTATGGAAAAAGTACCACTAATGCACCAACTTTGGAGGACCATAACTCCTAAACCACAAGGCCAATTTTTTTCATCCAAAGATGGATTTGTATCCCTCATTACCCTCTACAAAAACTTCAACTAGACCTAAGTCCAATTCATTAAGGATTTTGAGTTATGGAGTGATCAAAATCAAGAAATCACACTTTGTTCCAACACTTGGTGAAAATTTCACTAAGTCAGATTTTGCTTCACTTTTTGCCAAATGTAGAGGGATTTTTCACTTGGAATCAAAAGAGATCAAAACCAAACTTGTTCAAACAATTGTTATATCATGTAAGGGCTTTCCAAAATGGCCAAGAACATTGCCAAATTCAACTTACCCCATGAGATATGACATTGTCAAGTTGCCTTGCTGAAATCTGTCAAAGGCAAGGCAGATTTTGCATTTTGGCTCGATTTGCCAAAATCAGCCAAATTCAAATGCTCCTATCCACTTGGACACATCTGAGGATTGAATCTAAAGGGGACAATCACTGAGCCAAGCATCCAAAGTCCATGGAACAAGAAATAGCATGTTGAACCTAGAATGGCCAAAATAGGGACAAGACTCCAAATTTGGATTGGAGCATTCAATGGAAGCATCAAGGTGGCATGGACTGACCCATTCTCATCTAAAATCAGTCAAGACTTATCCAAGACCAAGGGAACCAAAGCTCTATGCCCTAACCTCTAGTCAATGGCTAGAGGAGACTTGCATTTCCATTGGCCAACATTGGCCAAACCTACTTACCAGCTGCCATTCACTATTCCTTGCAAAAAAAACTTGCTCTACTATAAATAGAGCTCAATTGTGATCAGTTTGAGTACACCAAAGCCATCAAACAGATGCTTTCCTCAAAATCTCTTCTTTCACTCTAATTTTGCCTTCTAAGGCAAGTCACTATCGGGTTTTGAGTTTGAGAGCAATTCCAATCAAACCAATCACTCACACACCTCACATACATCATATAGAAGTGATCCAAACACTCACATAACATCTGGAACACTGATTTCACAAAATCACCAGCTGGTTGCTCAAAATTTCAACCAAGTTGCAGTTGAGGTACCACAAATTGATCCAGCCAATTTCAATCAAGTCCAACCAATCAAACACACTCCATAGGGTGTAGGGAAGCTGTTCAGATAATCACCAATCATCTGTAACACCCCCAAATCAAAAATCACATTGCACTTGCTGTCACGGCTTAGAGGTAAGCATATACTTGGTCATCTCTCAATCTATGCATATTTCCTCGCACAATAATTTGGCCATATGTTCATAATCATGCATGGAATGTTTTCCCTCAATTAATTGCATTGTTTGGATCGTGTATCAAAAATCCTAGCCTTCATGCAGAAATTAGGGTTCTTGAGGATTTTTCATGATTTCTTGTTATATGTTTAATTTAAATGAAATTAAGTGTTATAAACATGATCGTGAGGTTGAGACGAGCATAATGATATGTGGATTGCATGTTATAATCAAGTATTTAGGGAGATTGGATAGAAAATACAAATCTCAGAAACCCAGAACACGCGCGTGTTCTTCAGCTTGTTCTTGGCGCCATTTTTGAATAATTCAAATATTTGAATTTTGTGATTTTATTTAATTGATTCAAAAATTAATTTCTCTCTGAGTTTTAATGATTTTGAGTTGATTCTTTTTTTAATAATTCACAAAAATGTTAAAATATTTTATTTTATCAAAAAAATCCCAAAAATATTATTTATTTCATATAATTGATATTTTTGCAAAGGATTAATATTTTAATTGTTTTTGACATATTAAATATTTTTTCTACATTGATTTTGCAACTTTTAATGCTTTCTAATTATTTTGTAGGTCAATACTTAATTTTTGAAACATTAATCCAAAATCACAATTTGTTTTTCACATGTTAAACAATTTTGATCATTTTAATTGAATTTTTATTCAATTAAATACATTTTTGAAAACAAATTAGGGTTTTTGGATTAATTCAACCCTCATAAATCATTTTCAAAACCCTTGGGCCTCTAATAGAGTGTAAGACCCAATCCTTTGTTGACCAAAACATTTTGGTCCTCAGTGTATTGTATAAGTCCCGATACCGTCAAAAACAAACGGTGCGATCGTCGCCTTTTAAAAATAACCCTTGGACCTCTCCTCGAGCTATAAGACCCATTTAACACTTTTGGGCCTCTATTAGAGTGTAAGACCCAATCCCCTTTTAACCAAAATCATTTGGGCCTCACTTATTGTATAAGTCCCTCCGCGTTAAAAGAAAACCTCGGCGCGATCGCCATTTCAAACGGAAAAATCAACTGGGCCTACCCTCGTGTTATAAGCCCCACTCTTTTTCTTTAAACTTTTTGGGCATCTTGAGAGAGTGTAAGACCCATCCCTTTGTACAGAAAACATTTTGGGCCTCAGTCACTTGTATAAGTCCCTCTATACAAATTCAAACAGTGCGCTCACTGATAAAACCCTGGGCCTCTCCTTGAGCTATAAGCCCCAAAACTTTCTTTTTCAAAGTACTTTCTCCTTTGGTTTTGAATATACTGTTGTTTTCAATCTTTCTTTGTTGAACAACTAACCAAACAACATGGAAGCTCTACAACCGAGTAAGTGGTTATTGCTTTCATTTACCGCTTTCATATACATATAACTGTATTGTGGGGCTGTTTCACTGTAAGTCTTCTTTCATAAACTCATATCAACTGTGTAATAATAGTATAGATATTTCGAGTTTTCCCGGCAACTACGTCTAGAACTAGGTGACGCCGTTTCGTTTATTCATAGAAATAGACAACTAGATCCCCAATAGGATCACCAGATACAGTCTTCTCTTCGGCTGTCCTCATTAGGAATTGTCAAGAAACTCTACTCCCAGAGATGAATGTATTCTCCGTGAATGGCATCTTTGAGTTTCTTCCAAATTCTCGAATTTTCCTGACTTTGATCTATTCTCGGTGAATAGCATTGCCTTGAATTTCTCGGGGTTTGGGGTCCCACGGGCTTCTTAAAAGCATCGACCTCCTCTTGGGCATCGTACAAGGACCCACAGGCTTCCTAAAAGCAACCCCGCCTCCTCTTGGGCTTAGTGCAAGGGCCCGTCGGCTTCTTAGAAGTATTCACAGCCTCTTCTTAGGCTTCGTATAATGATCTCTTCCTCCAGGAATGATAGCCTCCTCTTGGGCTTCGTACAAGGACCGATCGGCTTCTTAAAAGTTTCCAGCCTCCTCTTGGGCTTTATACAAATTGTCCCGACGACCTCTTAGAGGTATAGGAACAGAACTTAGTCATCCTCATAGAACAGTCATTTCATAGAGTCTACTACTGTTTCTCAAGGCATAGTATAAAAGATGAAACTCTAGACTTGGACAGTCTAACTTCCTTGAGTCTCAAAGACATTCTCAAGTGACCCCTTCGTTAAATAGGAAGGAAACCCGCAGACTCGGACAGTCTCAATACCCTTCGGATTTCCCGCTTCCTTAAAGAACAGGAATAAGCCAGATCCTTGAATCAAATCCCTGAGTACAGTATTGCTCATATAAGAACTGATTTTCTCTTTCAAAATCAGTATACTGAACCTGTCACTTAACTAAAACAGTAACCATAGCCTCCTCTTGGGCTTTGTACAATGATCCTCCTCAGCGGAGTCAAGCAATGTTTAGCCTCTCTCTCGGGCTTTCTACGAGACACATAAAAGACTCCCTCGTTGAGTCAATAACCCCTTTCCCCTCCATCTCGGGCTTTATACGAGATACAAAAAAAGGTTCTTATTGAGCCAAACAAATTTTCGCTTCCATCTCGGGCTTCGTACGAGATACAAAAAACTCTCTTGTTGAGTCAAATAGCCTCCATCTCGGGCTTTATACGAGATACCAAAAGACTCCGTCGTCGAGTCAAAAACCTTTTAGCGTCTCTCTCGGGCTTTGTACGAGACACATATTAGCCTCCTCTTAGGCTTTGTATAAGAAAATCACTGGTTAATCCAATTAACCTTTTAGCATCAAAGTTGTGCCTCGTTCACAGTACACAAACATCAACAACTCCTTCCCTTTCATCTAATCGCTGTAAGCGGCAAGCCTCTGGATCATCTACATCCATGCCACTGTCCCTCTTTTAGCATGAGAAATTCCTAAGGAAAGATAGCATTGCTCTACACTGAGTTAAAGTCTTCTCCTTCAGGTTAAAACCCCCTATAAGGGAAATTATGGCATTGCTAGGATCCGTGTATCCCGGTTAAAGTAATTCTCCTTTATAAACAGTTGGGACAAATAAACCCCTTTAGAGATGACAAATTCTCTCTAAAGTCAAAACCCTTTAGCTTCACATCTTGGGCTTTGAACAAGATACAAATAGACTTTTCAGCTTCATATCTTGGGCTTTGAACAAGATACAAACTATCTTTAGCTTCACGTCTTGGGCTTTGAACAAGACACCAAAACAACCACTTCCTCCCATAGAATAGGAGGAACTACGAACGCTCTGATTTCCCTGTTTCGGTAAATAGGAATACGTAGGCATAAGATCGAAAGAAAGATCTTAGCGAGCACACTCAACAAAAAACCAAATCCCATATCTCCATCAATCAAAAGCAGTAATTCAAAAGCATCAGTCCTGACATCCTAATCCCTGTTCCCCGCCAGAAACCTTCTGCCCAGATAAAAAGAAAGAAACCGTATTGGTGAAAATACAAATAACCAGTACAAAGGCCCCCCCACATTGATAGCATTCGTAACCTAACAGACCGCTGTTTAAACTCAGTATGCAAAGCAGGGTTAATTGGAGACATCTATTTCCCTTCCTTCATCAGCTCACAATAGGATAAAAAATGAATCGACCTGTAGTAAGCTCAACCGCAGAGAGCGACCAGCGCTTAAGAACCGCGTCCAAAATCGCTTGCTACAGAAAAATGGCGCCCACCGTGGGGCCCTTCAAAGTTAGGTCTAGGCACGGACTGCGTTTTCACCTCTTGTGTGATACCATAGATTGGGGCTTCCGCCGGGGAACCCATTTTCTGTCAGGAACTTAGGATTCATAGCTTCATAGGTCTAGGATGATTAGGACAAATATATATACTGCTTTTCTTAATTGCTATACATGTTTATTTTTCTGCTAATGGGAATGCGGGTGATGCCGTATGTGGAAAGAATGAGTATACACCTAAGATAAGTGATGGCGACGGGGTCGACCATCAACCTCAGTGGAGGCTGACCAATGCAACCCATTCTCTCACCTAGACAATGGGCCGGTTGTTAAGTCTGAGAAGCTGAGGAGCCAAACCCTTTCGTAGTGCGGAAACTATCGGAAATAGTTGTTACGCGATACTACCCTCATTTGAGGCTGGTGATCTATTCTCGGTGAATGGCACTTACTCTAAGATTTCTCTACAACTCGCTGGCGATCCGCTTGTTGTTTTGCTTTCCTGGGAGGAGCTAATGATAATGAGTACAGGTACAAAAATCACCCTAGTATAAACCTTTGGGGATGGGTAGAGCCTTGACTTCATGACAACGACCCTTTGACCCCATGTTTTTTCTATGTTTTTGTGTGCTGCATTCATGCATTCATTTAAAAAACATTAAAACATTCAAAAAAATCTTCTCTTCTAGTCTCTCTGTTCTTTCAAAATAAACTAAGACTGTGATTGCAAATATCAGAGAAAAGGATTGCACTAATGGATTTCGGTAGAAGGAGAACTCACCAGTATACCTTCAAGGTTCCAAAACTAGAGGATTTAAGAAGGTTACCGGATGATCACTAACCCAGAGGCTTTCAGAGCCAAGCACAGAGGTTTGCTACCACTATTAAGAGTCCATGTGATTGAGGGAATCATGGATGCGCTCATTCAGTTTTATGATCCGATTTATCACTATTTCACATTCCCGGATTACCAGCTTGCACCAACGCTGGAGGAGTATTCTCACCTGATCGATCTACACATTACAGATCGAGCTCCATTTTCTGGACTGGAAGAAATTCCAAAGAATCAGACTATTGCAAGAGCAATTCATTTGGACGAGTCTGAGGTCAGGGCTCACATGACCGCTAAGGGTGGTATCCAAGGTTTTCCAGCCCAGTTCTTGACAAAGAAAGCCCTGTACTTCGCCAGTATAGGAAACGTGACTGCTTTTGAAAGCATCTTTGTCTTGCTCACCTACGGGTTATTTTTGTTTCCTAACATCAATAACTTCGTCGATATTAACTCCATTAAGGTTTTTCTCATTGGAAATCCTGTGCCGACTTTGCTCGCAGATGCGTATCATTCTGTACACCTGGGAAATTTGTACAGCGGAGGGGAGATCACATGCTGTGTACCTTTGCTTTACAAATGGTTTATCTCTCACTTGCCCAAGTCTGCTGCTTTTTGGGATTGTAAGAGTGCCTTACGTTGGTCGCAGAAGATCATGTCTCTTACCAACTCTGATATAGATTGGTGCAATAGGATTTATGAGGGAATCAGGATCATTGACCGTTGTGGAAACTTCCCCAACGTACCCCTTATAGGAACTAAAGGAGGAATCAACTACCATCCGGTGTTGGTTCGCCGTCAATTTGGATACCCGATGAGGCACATCCCACTGGGTGTTCATCTGGAAGGTGTTTTCTTCAAAGAAGGAGAAAACGACAGAGCACTAAAGATGGAAATAGTGCACACTTGGAAGCATGTTCATAAGAAAGGACGAGAGTCTCTGGGAAAACCGGACTGTGTCTCGGTGGAGCCTTATCTCCATTGGGTACAAACTAGAGCTCTCAAGATAAAGATGCCTTATCCTCGTTACGAAATTCTTCCGCCGAGGGAATCTGTCATGTACTTCATGACGGAAACTGAAAAGCTTCAGGTTATTCTCAACAAAATTCAAAAGGAGAGAAGGTCTTGGAAGAACAAGTACCGCACCCTCGACGTAGAGTGCATCAAAATACAGCAATTACTGAAAGAAAAAGATGCTCTGATTGGAATTTTGGAGCAACATGCTGTAGATAATCAGGATGACCAAAGGAATTTGCTCGCTCCTTTCACTTGGCAGAGGAATGACAACTCAACAACGGCCCAAGAGCCCCGGTCAAAGAAAAGGAAGATACCAGAATCAGCACCTGATTTCTCTTCAGAGAGGATTTAGGACCCATTAGTTTAGGTTTCTGTTTCTGCACCTTGTAATCTACTGTATTTCCATTTCTGTAATCCTTTGAATTTCAATAAAAAGGGGTTTCCCCACCATTTGATATTTGCAATCTAATTGTCGAAGTTTATTTTGATTAAACCAAGAAAAAAAATTAATATAATCATTGCATTCATCATTCTCACGTAACACATTCTTCATCCCTACGAATCTCACGTTTGTGTCTCGGTTCTAGAGTCAAACTGTCTCATTCGTATAATACTCGGGCCAATTGTCAGAAAAGGATGGATGATCTTGAGGAAGAAAACAGAGAGTTAAAAGAAGAGATCGACGCTCTGAGAGAGGATATGAGAAAGCTTCGTAACGACATGCAAGCCATTGCAGAAGCTCAGCTACAAAGAACTGTGATCTCAGAGATCACCTCAACGCCCATAGTGGAGAGGTATGATCCTAGGAATCAGATACCGAAAGATCGTCCTTGGGGCATGCCTGTTAACTATATCCCGGAAGGATATATTCCGCCGATCACTGAAGATCAGGGAATCACAACAGAAGCCGCTGGGCCTGAAGGTTACAAACTTCGGGAAAGCGAAAATGCCAGGGGCATACTGAAGACTCCTGAAGGTTACAAACTTCGGGAAACGCCAAGACTCACTGCCGTAGTCACGGTACCACCCCCTGTGGTGCACACTGTCCCGGAAGGACAGATTCCACCAACACCTTCTGGTAAGAAGGAAACTATGTTTGACAGAATGGATGAATTCCAGGAACAGTTCTTGGAAATACAGAAGGAACTGCAGGCCATTCGCGGTCAAGATTTATTTGGAAAGGACGCCGCAGATCTCTGCTTAGTCCCTAATGTGAAAGTCCCGCACAAGTTCCAAGTGCCCGACTTTGAAAAATATAAGGGTAACTCTTGCCCTCAAAGCCATCTGGTGATGTACGCTCGGCGGATGTCAGCTCAGACGGAGAATCAGGACCTACTGATTCACTACTTTCAGGATAGTTTAACCGGTGCCGCACTCAAATGGTACATGGGTTTAAGCCGTGCTACGATTAGCACATTCAGAGATCTTGGTACCGCCTTCGTCCAACAATATAAATACAATTTGGACATGGCACCCGACAGAGATCAACTCAGATCGATGTCGCAAAAGGACAAGGAAACCTTTAAGGAGTATGCTCAAAGGTGGCGTGAAATTGCCGCTCAAATTTGTCCACCTCTTGAGGAAAAAGAGATGACAAAGATCTTCTTAAAAACCTTAAGCTCATTTTACTATGACTGAATGGTTGCCAGTGCGCCTAGTGATTTCACCGAGATGGTGGGCATGGGCGTACGTCTTGAGGAAGCCGTCCGAGAAGGACGTTTGGTAAAAGACACTGGATCGATGAGCGGTACTAAAAAATACGGTAGTGCTCTCCCTAAGAAAAAAGAGAAGGATATTGGGAATATCTCTCTCGGAAAGCAAAGACGACGTTATCAACCGGTAGCAGCTGTGACTCCTGCTATCAACCCTGCGTCTATTCCTACGTATCAACCTCAGGTTGCGCAGAGCCAACCTGACTAGCAAAGGACACAATGGCCTCTTCAGCAGGCTCGTCCTCCACATAACAACAACCATACAACACGGCCACCAGGATTTGATCCTATACCCGTAACGTACGCAGAGTTGTTTCCATTACTACTGGCTAAGGGGCACATTCAGACTAAATCTCCTCTTACAGTACCAGAAAATCCGCCTTTTTGGTTTAAGGTGGATCAAACTTGCCCTTATCATCAAGGAGGTTCAGGGTATAACATAGAGACTTGTCTCAATTTCAAGTCCGACGTGCAAAAACTTGTTAGGAGCGGGGTCTTATCCTTCAAGGATACAAATCCTAATGTTCTCACGAATCCGCTACCTCAACACGAGAAGGCTGCAGTCAATTTGATAGAAGGAGAGACTAACAATGTCTATCAAATTTACGATGTACTCTTGTTAAAAACCAATCTGGTTAAGATGCATTGTAGACAGAGTGGATATGGCCATGTGCCACCTCATAATTATCATCAGTGTGATATCTGCTCTAAAGACAATCAAGGATGTTAGGTAGTGCAAGCAGCTCTACAGGAATAAATGGATCTCGGATGGATCCAAGAGCACCGAGTTCGTGGAGTTAACATGGTCTACACGAATTCTAACGTCATTTAGAACCACGACATCCGTGCAATGAATGTCAACTTGGTGGCGATGCACTCAAGGCAAAGCCAGTATCATAATCTGCCGCGGCACGATTACAGTTCCTGTCTAATTTTCTCGGTAAACAAACATGGATGCTCTTTCATACAAGAGGCCCTCCAGCGTCAGATGGATCTTGGATGGATCCAAGGCTACCATGATAGGAACTCCTATCAAATCAACATGGTTCAGATCTTCGATATTCGCGTAATGAATACCAACCTGGTAGAGTTATATGCTGAGCAGGTCCGACTCAGATTCTTAATATCACACGACTATCAAAGTTGTAAAGCGGGCTGCGAAAACGATCGAGGTTGTACCCTTGTCCAGGAGGCACTTCAGCACTTGTTAAATCATTGGTGGATGCCAATCTACATGGATGAAGATACTCAGCAGATTAGTATCAGTAATAGAAACCCCACTCGACGTCAAAGTTAGGATGTCCGATCAATGGAAGCTAACCTAGTGAGGTTACATTGTATTCAAAATGGGCGTGGCCAGGTGCCACTACACAATTATGACAGTTGTAGCGTCTGTTCAGAAAGTAACCAAGGGTGTTACCTTGTGAGAGCAGCTCTTCAGGGTCAGGTTGATCGTGGAGAAATTCGTCCATATTCGGGTTCTGGACCCATCAACTGGTCGCCGAACTACCTTGCCGATCAAGTCGAGGATGTTGTCACAATCTCTGGTCGTCACCAGACCAGGGATGTTTTTGCCATTATCCCTCTACTTGACGAATCTAAAGTTCCCAACGGGGAATGAATTGAGATTACTTATGATGGTCAGAAAAATTAGAAGGCTCCCGTAGTCATCTATCTACCAGGACCGCTACCGTATGAATCAGCTAAGGCGATCCCTTACAAATACGGTGCAACAATAATTGAAAATGGAAAGGAAATTCCATTACCCTCCATTGTGAACATTGCAGACATCAGTCGAGTAACACGGAGTGGTAGAATCTTCAACCGATGGGTTGGGGAACTTAACAAGGAAAAGGAACTTCAGACGGAAGCTCCCGATCCCCCAGTCGGTCAATCCAGTAATCCCGACCTTTCAAAAAACAACGATGAGATGCTGAAGCTCATCCAAAGGAGTGAATACAACATTGTCGATCAACTGTTACAGACTCCTTCAAAGATCTCAGTGTTATCACTGTTACTCAGTTCAGAAGCCCACTGGGAGGCTCTACAGAAAGTCTTGGAGCAAGCCTTTGTGGAACAGGACGTAACAATCAGACAGTTTGATAGCATTGTCTCTAACATCACTTCCTGCAATAATTTGGGATTTAGTGATGAGGAATTACCCGAAGAGGGTCGCCGTCATAACATGGCACTCAATATCACAGTTAACTGCCAGGACGATGCTTTAGCCAGCGTACTGGTAGACACAGGGTCAGCCCTGAATGTTATGCCGAAGTCCACTTTGATGCAATTATCATTCAAAGGACCTCCGATGAGGGTCAGCAAGGTTGTCGTCAAAGCATTCGACGGATCCAGAAAAACAGTTATCGGCGAAGTTGATCTTCCCATAACTATTGGTCCTCACACTTTCCAAGTCACTTTCCAGGTCATGGACATCCGGGCAACATACAGTTGTTTATTAGGAAGACCTTGGATACACCAGGCTGGAGCGGTTACTTCAACCCTCCACCAAAAGCTAAAGTTCTTTCAGAACGATCAACTTGTCACGGTTTGTGGGGAACAAGCCTTGCTTGTAAGCAACTTGTCATCATCTACTGGTATAGAGCCCGAGGAGGTTATTGGAACTCAGTTCCAAGCACTATCGGTGAGCAAGGACAATCATTTCAAAGGAGGAACCTCGATTTCCTCATACAACAATGCTATCAAAGTGGTCGAGAGTACCGATACGACAGGATGGGGACAGCTTGTCATTCCCATTGACAATAAATCAAAGAAGGGTCTTGGTTTTTCTGCAACCTGTACCCGGGCAGCTGCCAACGATGAAAGTCTTCATCCCCTTCAAAACTTCTTCCACAGTGGAGGTTTTCTTCACCCAGTGTCTCAGACAGTTCATGCTATCAATGAGGAAGATCCCTCTGACACAGATGAAGAGTGGAAGTCCTACCTTAATAAGGACAGTTATATGTTTCAGGAAGAGGTGCCTATGCCTTTTTGCTTTCCTATAGAAAGTCTGAGATTTATACCAAGATCAGATGTCGAAATGATCTACGGGGATTGTGGTCCGGAAGGATGCCGCGCTCCGCCAAATTCATTAGAGGAAGACACTCTGATGAAAGATAATTTTGACTACAATTACTATGGCCCAATGGATGGTCTGCCAATATGGCAACCTTACCCAGGAAACTTGGGGCAAGAGAGACAGCCGAACAATGAAAATCAGCTGACCGTCATTGAACAGAATACTTGTGTCCCCACCATGTCATGGGATCAACACTCAGGTCATTCAGAAACTACTCAACATGAAGATGAATTCGCAACGTTTGTAGGATTTGAGTTCATCAACTATGCTTTTCCCGAGGTCAATGTCATTGAGAGAGATGACTCCTCCAGTTCCAAAGAAGTTTGGGACACTCTGGGAGAACCAAGTGGAAAATTCAACTATATGGTCAAGTACACCGCTCCCGAAAGCTCTCGTATCAGGCTCGAGGATATCCAGGCAACTGGATGGGGAGATGTACCTGAGAGCACAAATGCTATGCAAAATGCAACAGAGGAATTCTCCTACGACAATTCTGCCTGGGAGACAGATTCCAATGATCCCGCTCCACCAGAAATCAACGTCATTTCTGAATACAAATTAAGGAAGGTGCCAGACTTTGTGATTCACCGAGGAGTTCGCCGCCAATGGGTTGCCGTCGAGGTTTCGAATCGTTCATCAGTTAAAGTAATAGCCATCTTTAACCTTTCACCCTGCCCAGGTGAAACGGATGTTTTGATATGGCTCGCTTTCTGTAAATTTCCCTCTTCGCTTCGCCCAAAGCGACAGAGTTTTGTTTTATAGGGCTGTAGTTTCAAGGTTCGACTTGTTCATTAATAAAATAACGTCGTTATGTAATTTCTGCATTAATTGCTGTTTTCTCTTTTTGCTTTTTCAGAAAATGGTAATCCTAAAAAACAATTCAAATAAAAACAAGCAGTAAAATAAAAACACTGCACACACTTGCATTTTCTCTATCTCTTCTAAACACGAATCATCACGTCATGCAGATTGCTTGTTTTAAACCCAGTTGAAACATACGATCCGATGCCTTCTCCCAACTTTGAGTTACCGGTATTCGAGGCTGAAGAAGAAAATGATGACAAAATTCCAGAAGAGATCTCTTGACTACTCAGACAAGAGGAAAGGTCCATTGAACCTCACAAAGAACCGTTGGAAACGGTAAACTTGGGTTCAGAGCAAGAGAGAAAAGAAATCAGGATTGGGGCACTGCTCAATCCAACTGCCAGAGAGGGTTTGATAAAGCTTCTCAAAGAATTCCCCGATGTATTCGCTTGGTCCTATCAGGATATGCCAGGGTTGGATACCAGCATCGTGGAACATCACTTACCGTTAAGATCGGAATGTCCGCCAGTAAAGCAAAGGTTGAGACGCACTCACCCAGACATGGCCATCAAAATCAAGGAGGAAGTACAAAAACAGATCGACGCGGGTTTCCTCGCTACAGCTGAATATCCTCAATGGTTAGCCAACATCGTACCTGTTCCCAAAAAGGATGGAAAGGTCAGAATGTGTGTTGATTACAGAGATCTGAACAAGGCAAGTCCAAAGGATGACTTTCCTTTACCACACATTGACATGCTGGTAGACAGCATAACAAAGTTCAAAGTATTCTCCTTCATGGATGGATTCTCAGGCTATAACCAGATCAAAATGGCGCCGAAAGACATGGAGAAAACTTCGTTCATTACCCCATGGGGTACCTTTTGTTACAAGGTAATGCCGTTCGGTTTGAAGAACGCCGGGGCAACCTATCAAAGGGCCATGACTACTCTGTTTCATGACATGATACATAAGGAAATCGAGGTATATGTCGATGATATGATTGCAAAATAAAAAATAGAGAGTGAGCACGTGGAATATCTGTCAAAATTGTTCGAACGTCTAAGAAAATTCAAGCTCCGCTTGAATCCCAACAAGTGCACCTTCGATGTCCGTTCAGGGAAACTACTAGGGTTCTTCGTCAGCCAAAAAGGAATTGAGGTTGATCCTGACAAGGTCAAGGCCATTCAAGAAATGCCTTCTCCGAAAACTGAAAAACAAGCCAGAGGATTCTTGGGACGTTTAAACTACATCTCCAGATTCATATTCCTTATGATCGCCACATGTGCGCCGATTTTCAAATTACTAAAAAAGAACCAGGATTGCATTTGGTCAGAAGATTGCCAAACTGCCTTCGACAGTATTAAGAAATATCTGTTGAATCCTCCGATTCTATCACCTCCAGTAGAAGGAAGACCACTGATCATTTACCTCACAGTTCTAGAGGACTCAATGGGATGTGTACTTGGCCAACAAGACGAAACTAAACGGAAAGAGTCTGCCATCTACTATCTGAGCAAGAAATTCACCGACTGCGAGACTCAGTACACGATGCTTGAGAAAACTTGTTGCGCTTTGGCTTGGGCAGCCAAACGTCTTCGCCAATACATGATTCGTCATACTACTTGGTTAATCTCCGAAATGGATCCAATCAAGTACGTCTTCAAAAAACCTGCTCTTACGGGAAGAATTTCCCGTTGGCCGATGTTGTTATCAGAATATGACATAGAGTACCACGCTCAGAAAGCCGTTAAGGGAAGTATTTTAGCCAATCATTTGGCTCATCAACCGATTGACGATCAAGAATCAATCGGGTTTGACTTCCCAGACGAAGATGTCATGTATTTAAAAATGAAAGATTGCGATGAACCACTACCCAGTGAAGGGCCAGAACCAGGTTCCCAATGGGGACTTATCTTTGATGGAGCAGTTAATCATTATGGAAACAGAATTGGGGCAATCATTGTTACCCCTCAGGGCACCCACATTCCTTTCACTGCTAGACTTACGTTCAAATGTACGAACAATGAGGCCGAATACGAAGCTTGTATTATGGGTCTCGAGGAAGCGATTGATTTGAGGATCAAGAACTTGGATGTATATGGAGACTCCGCTTTAGTCGTCAATCAGATCAAAGGAGATTGGAACACATACCAATCCGGACTAATTCCTTACAAAGACTATGCAAGAAGGTTGTTACCCTTCTTCAACAGAATTGAGTTTCATCACATCCCTCGTGAAGAGAATCACATGGCTGATGCCTTAGCCACTCTCTCTTCCATGATTAGCGTAGGTCAATGGAATGACATACCTAAGATCGACACAATGCGCCTTGAACGGCCCGCCTACGTCTTCGCGATCGAAGCAGTCATAGACGACAAACCTTGGTATCACGATATCAAATGCTTCCTTCAGAAATAATAGTACCCACCTGGGGCATCCAGGAAAGATAGAAAGACCCTCATAAGATTGGCTGGAAACTTCTTCCTGAGCGGTGACACTCTCTATAAGAGAAATTTTGACATGGTCTTGCTCCGATGCGTAGACAGACCAGAAGCAGACATGCTTGTGAAAGAAATTCATGAAGGATCCTTTGGCACTCATGCCAACGGACACACAATGGCGAGAAAAATTTTGAGAGCAGGGTACTACAGGTTGACCATGGAATCCGACTGCTACAAGTACATGAGGAGGTGTCACAAGTGTCAAATATACTCCGACAAAATTCATGTACCGCCATCACATCTCAAAGTTCTTTCTTCGCCGTGGCCTTTTTCCATATGGGGAATCGACATGATTGGCTTGATTGAACCTAAGGCTTCAAACGGACATCGGTTCATACTGGTAGCCATTGACTACTTCACCAAGTGGGTCGAAGCAGCGTCATTCGCTAATGTAACCCGTCAAGTGGTGGTCCGATTTATCAAAAACAATATCATCTGCCGTTATGGTGTTCCGAGCCAGATCATTACTGATAATGGATCTAACTTGAACAATAAGATGATGAAAGAGTTGTGCGTTGAGTTCAAGATCGAACACCATAACTTATCTCCCTACCAACCCAAGATGAACGGAGCGGTAGAAGTGGCTAACAAGAACATCAAGAAGATTATTCAAAAGATGGTTGTGACCTATAAAGACTGGCACGAGATGCTACCCTTTGCTCTTCATGGTTATCGCACATTTGTCCGTACTTCAACAGGGGCTACCCCTTTCTCTCTAGTATATGGCATGGAGGAAGTTCTCCCCATAGAAGTAGAGATCCCATCAATCCGAGTATTGATGGAAGCTAAGCTCACCGAAGCTGAATGGTGTCAAAGTCGACATGAAGAACTGAATCTGATCGAAGAAAAGAGAATAACAGCATTATGCCACGGTCAGTTGTATCAACAGAGAATGAAGAGGTCGTTCGACAAAAAGGTCCGACCTCGTGTCTTCAGAAAAGGAGACCTCGTGCTCAAAAAGATTCAATCATTTCTCACTGACTCCCGGGGCAAATGGACCCCGAATTATGACGGCCCCTATGTGGTTAAGAAAGCTTTCTCAGGCGGTGCCTTGAGACTTGCAACCATGGACGGAGAGGAATTTGCCTACCCCACGAACGTTGATGTAGTCAAGAAATACTTCGCCTAATAAAAAAAAAACGTCTCGGTGGATTGAAAACCCGAAAGGGCGGTCCAGGCAAAAGTTAGAGATAAAATAAATAAAAAATCATCCCGGTGGATTGGAAACATCATAGTACAATCCAGGCAAAAATTAGGGATAATGGCAAGTAACTATGTTCAACAGAGGAAAGTCCCTCAGCAGCAGTAGTTACATCATCGGAAGAAAACTCCAGTTAAGGTCATCTTCGACAGAAGTTCAGGATGCCCCGAATTCAAAGTTGGTAGAAGGATAGTGTTCGTTATGTTTCAACGTAGTCCTTTTCCCTGTAAATTACCATTTTTAAACTTTGTAAATACTCAATGGAATCACGCGTTTGGCTGATCTCCATCTTATCAATAAAATTTGAGCCCTTGTGCTTTTGTTTGTAATTCTTATTTGTTTTAGCTTTACAGAACGACGTTGTTAACATGATTAACGATTCTTGAAATAAAACAAAAATGAATTTACTTGTTTAAACTTTTTCTGCTTTTAAAATAAAGATGGCAATGTCTTTTGACTGTTAAACATCGAAAGAACATCAATCGCGTCTCCAAATGTGTTCGAACCTCAAAGTGCAGAATCAAAGTACTCCTTCTAGACCAGTACACCTGAACAAAGGGATAAACTGTGTCAGAGACCTTGTATCGCCTGACACGCCACGGCAGAGTTCTTACCTCCTAAGCCCGATCAACGGTATTCCCTGCAGGGATTATCTCTCCTAAGCAAGGTGGAATTGCTATCTTGAACCAGCGACATCTCTATACGCCCCGCGATAGCCGAGTATCCAGTCATGTTCATTTTTTAGTTTGTGTGTCGCGTCAGTTTTGTCAGCATATACATACATGCATCATTGCATTATTGATTTGCATTCACATTTCATATTGCATCGCTATCACTCTAGCCGGTCTTGTCCCTTAGTGATAGGAGTTCTCTTAATCGAGTTGT
This sequence comes from Lathyrus tuberosus, assembly GCA_022829125.1. Taxonomy (NCBI): domain Eukaryota; kingdom Viridiplantae; phylum Streptophyta; class Magnoliopsida; order Fabales; family Fabaceae; genus Lathyrus; species Lathyrus tuberosus. The sequence goes on from JALAZF010000193.1 coordinate 9,218,482, forward strand.
CAGTTCTTTCCTCGTCAGGAAACGTTGTGTCTGAACAATCTCGCCACCAGTGTATCTTTAGATCAGAGTCGGTACTCGACCACTTTGATAACTTGAACCTCTGAAGAGCTAGAGAACCTTCAACAGATGTCACTCTTCGCCATTGAAGATGATATCCTTGCTTTCCCGGATTAAGGAAAATCCCCAGAGAAAGACTCTTAAGCAAAGGTTCGGCAGTACATCAGTATTTCTCCGAAAATCCGCTGGTGAAAAGGCCATCGGCACCTCAAAATTGGACCCCATCATATGGCATTTCTCTGGGAAGATCCCGAGAAAAGTATGATGTAAGATCCCCAAGTGGAAACAGTCTCTCAAGATACTCGCTTTCCCCCAGTAGAATCGACAAATGGCGTCTCCAACAGAGAAGTTTGTGCACTTCTACAACTCAGACGACTGGGTTCCCCAACAAGTCTGACGTCAAAACTTTTTCCGTCAAATGGCATCTCCCCAGGAAAATTCGGCGAGAAGTTTGAGGAAAACCGCTACATATAGCGTCCCTTGTCAATAAAGTTTATTGACAAAAGAAACTAAGACCAGTTCCTTGGTAGGAAACCAGGATCGAGGGGAAGTTTAAATCAGAAACTAAGACCAGTTCCTTGGTAGGAAACCAGGATCGAGGGGAAGTTTAAATCAGAAACTAAGACCAGTTCCTTGGTAGGAAACCAGGAACGGGGGGGAGGTTGACAAAAGAAACTAAGACCAGTTCCTTGGCTGAAGACCAGGATCGAGTGGAAGTTTACCTTTTCTAAGCATCATTGCTCAGTCAAAGAAGATGAATGCGCAAACTGCCATTCATAGCCATCAAAATTTCGGGTATTCCGATATTTAATCCTCTTGCACCCCGAATGCCCGAATACCTTCGTCATTCACACCTTCGGGTCCAAGAAGATTAAATAGGGGCATCTGTCATACCCCAAATTTTGACCACTAAAGTTTCCCATCATTGTGCAAATCATCATCACAATATGGAGGAACCATCATACTTCATCAGTCTCCCCAAAGATGGGTGAGCATCCACTACAATCAAAATTAGGGTTTCTAGCCCTCTCAGAGCCTTAGACAAAGGATCAATCAAGGAATGACATGATCTTCAACTTGTCTAACCTCTCAAGTAACTACAAAGGATCAAAAGGACTCCCACTTCAAGGATCAAGCACAAGGTTGCTCCCTTCTAGGTGGATTAAGTCTCAAGATCGCCAGTATCACCAAATTAGGGTTTTGGTCGACCAGGGCCTCTAGATGGGAAGTTTCATCTGGGCATAAGCCAAAGATCCAAAACATAACCTAATGTACTCCATGGAACCTCATGGACCCAAGCATCAAGTCAATTTGACCTCAGGGGATGCATACATAAAAAATCAGGAATTAGGGTTTCTTGACCTAATTCACCCCTAAGTTGACTTTTGGGACAAATCAAGAGCCAAGACCTCAAGACATGATTTGAGGGTCTCTAATGAACTATATTGATCCATTTGGAACAATGGATTAATCCAAGAAGCTTGAGCAACAAGTCTCATTTACATCTGCACCACAATTAGGGTTTCGCGAGGAAAGTCAACTGTAACTTTGACTTTTGACCAGGACATGCTCCCAAACCCTAGGACATGCCCCAATATACCCTATGACACCCATGGAACATGTCCATCAAGTTTGATTTTGGTCAAGGACATGATTTCCTGAAGAATTGCACAATTTGGAATTCATCTGATAAAAAGTCAATTGTCCACAAAAGCCAACTTTGACTTTTTGAGATTTTTCACCAAAATGGATTTTTAACCCTAAAATGATGTCAATGTATGATTTGAATCATCATTCATCAAGAAAAATCAAGAAAAGTGGGATAACTTGTAAAAGGGGTAACCATAAAACTTAGAAATTTTTCTAAGTTATGGAAAAAGTACCACTAATGCACCAACTTTGGAGGACCATAACTCCTAAACCACAAGGCCAATTTTTTTCATCCAAAGATGGATTTGTAGCCGTCATTACCCTCTACAAAAACTTCAACTAGACGTAAGTCCAATTCATTAAGGATTTTGAGTTATGGAGTGATCAAAATCAAGAAATCACACTTTGTTCCAACACTTAGTGAAAATTTCACTAAGTCAGATTTTGCTTCACTTTTTGCCAAATGTAGAGGGATTTTTCACTTGGAATCAAAAGAGATCAAAACCAAACTTGTTCAAACAGTTGTTATATCATGTAAGGGCTTTCCAAAATGGCCAAGAACATTGCCAAATTCAACTTACCCCATGAGATATGACATTGTCAAGTTGCCTTGCTGAAATCTGTCAAAGGCAAGGCAGATTTTGCATTTTGGCTCGATTTGCCAAAATCAGCCAAATTCAAATGCTCTCATCCACTTGGACACATCTGAGGATTGAATCTAAAGGGGACAATCACTGAGTCAAGCCTCCAAAGTTCATGGAACAAGAAATAGCATGTTGAACCTAGAATGGCCAAAATAGGGACAAGACTCCAAATTTGGATTAGAGCATTCAATGGAAGCATCAAGGTGGCATGGACTGAGCCATTCTCATATGAAATTAGTCAAGACTTATCCAAGACCAAGGGGACCAAAGCTTTGTGCCCTAACCTCTAGTCAATCGCTAGAGGAGACTTACATTTCCATTGGCCAACATTGGCCAAACCTACTTACCAGCTGCCATTCACTATTCCTTGCAAAACAAACTTGCTCTACTATAAATAGAGCTCAATTGTGATCAGTTTGAGAACACCAAAGCCATCAAACAGGTGTTTTCCTCAAAATCTCTTCTTTCACTCCAATTTTACCTTCTAAGGCAAGTCACTATCGGGTTTTGAGTTTGAGAGCAATTCCAATCAAACCAATCACTCACACACCTCACATACATCATATAGAAGTGATCCAAACACTCACATAACATCTGGAACACTGATTTCACAAAATCACCAGCTGGTTGCTCAAACTTTCAACCAAGTTGCAGCTGAGGTACCACAAATTGATCCAGCCAATTTCAATCAAGTCCAACTATTCAAACACACTTCATAGGGTGTAGGGAAGCTGTTCAGATAATCACCACTCATCTGTAACACCTCCAAATCAAAAATCACATTGCACTTGCTGTCACGGCTTAGAGGTAAGCATATACTTGGTCATCTCTCAATCTATGCATATTTCCTCGCACAATAATTTGGCCATATGTTCATAATCATGCATGGAATGTTTTCCCTTAATTAATTGCATTGTTTGGATCGTGTATCAAAAATCCTAGCCTTCATGCAGAAATTAGGGTTCTTGAGGATTTTTCATGATTTCTTGTTATATGTTTAATTTAAATGAAATTAAGTGTTATAAACATGATCGTGAGGTTGAGACGAGCATAATGATATGTGGATTGCATGTTATAATCAAGTATTTAGGGAGATTGGATAGAAAATGCAAATCTGAGAAACCCAGAACACGCGCGTGTTCTTCAGCTTGTTCTTGGCGCCATTTTTGAATAATTCAAATATTTGAATTTTGTGATTTTATTTAATTGATTCAAAAATTAATTTCTCTCTGAGTTTTAATGATTTTGAGTTGATTCTTTTTTTAATAATTCACAAAAATGTTAAAATATTTTATTTTATCAAAAAAATCCCAAAAATATTATTTATTTCATATAATTGATATTTTTGCAAAGGATTAATATTTTAATTATTTTTGACATATTAAATATTTTTTCTACATTGATTTTGCAACTTTTAATGCTTTCTAATTATTTTGTAGGTCAATACTTAATTTTTGAAACATTAATCCAAAATCACAATTTGTTTTTCACATGTTAAACAATTTTGATCATTTTAATTGAATTTTTATTCAATTAAATACATTTTTGAAATCAAATTAGGGTTTTTGGATTAATTCAACCCTCATAAATCATTTTCAAAACCCTTGGGCCTCTGATAGAGTGTAAGACCCAATCCTTTGTTGACCAAAACATTTTGGGCCTCAGTGTATTGTATAAGTCCCGATACCGTCAAAAACAAACGGCGCGATCGTCGCCTTTTAAAAATAACCCTTGGGCCTCTCCTCGAGCTATAAGACCCATTTAACACTTTTGGGCCTCTATTAGAGTGTATGACCCAATCCCCTTTTAACCAAAATCATTTGGGCCTCACATATTGTATAAGTCCCTCCGCGTTAAAAGAAAACCTCGGCGCGATCGCCATTTCAAACGGAAAAAACAACTGGGCCTACCCTCGTGTTATAAGCCCCACTCTTTTTCTTTAAACTTTTTGGGCCTCTTGAGAGAGTGTAAGACCCATCCCTTTGTACAGAAAACATTTTGGGCCTCTGTCACTTGTATAAGTCCCTCTGTACAAATTCAAACAGTGCGCTCACTGATAAAACCCTAGGCCTCTCCTTGAGCTATAAGCCCCAAAACTTTCTTTTTCAAAGCACTTTCTCCTTTGATTTTGAATATACTGTTGTTTTCAATCTTTCTTTGTTGAACAACTAACCAAACAGCATGGAAGCTCTACAACCGAGTAAGTGGTTATTGCTTTCATTTACCGCTTTCATATACATATAACTGTATCGTGGGGCTGTTTCACTGTAAGTCTTCTTTCATAAACTCATATCAACTGTGTAATAATAGTATAGATATTTCGAGTTTCCCCGGCAACTACGTCTAGAACTAGGTGACGCCGTTTCATTTATTCATAGAAATAGACAACTAGATCCCCAATAGGATCACCAGATACAGTCTTCTCTTCGGCTGTCCTCATTAGGAATTGTCAAGAAACTCTACTCCCAGAGATGAATGTATTCTCCGTGAATGGCATCTTTGAGTTTCTTCCAAATTCTCGAATTTTCCTGACTTTGATCCATTCTCAGTGAATAGCATTGCCTTGAATTTCTCGGGGTTTGGGGACCCACGGGCTTCTTAAAAGCATCGGCCTCCTCTTGGGCATCGTACAAGGACCCACAGGCTTCCTAAAAGCAACCCCGCCTCCTCTTGGGCTTAGTGCAAGGGCCCGTCGGCTTCTTAGAAGTATTCACAACCTCCTCTTAGGCTTCGTATAATGATCTCTTCCTCCAGGAATTATAGCCTCCTCTTGGGCTTCGTACAAGGACCGATCGGCTTCTTAAAAGTTTCCAGCCTCCTCTTGGGCTTTATACAAATTGTCCCGACGACCTCTTAGAGGTAAAGGAACAGAACTTAGTCATCCTCATAGAACAGTCCTTTCATAGAGTCTACTACTGTTTCTCAAGGCATAGTATAAAAGATGAAACTCTAGACTTGGACAGTCTAACTTCCTTGAGTCTCAAAGACATTCTCAAGTGACCCCTTCGTTAAATAGGAAGGAAACTAGCAGACTCGGACAGTCTCAATACCCTTCGGATTTCCCGCTTCCTTAAAGAACAGGAATAACCCAGATCCTTGAATCAAATCCCTGAGTACAGTATTGCTCATATAAGAACTGATTTTCTCTTTCAAAATCAGTATACTGGACCTGTCACTTAACTGAAATAGTAACCATAGCCTCCTCTTGGGCTTTGTACAATGATCCTCCTCAGCGGAGTCAAGCAACGTTTAGCCTCTCTCTCGGGCTTTCTACGAGACACATAAGAGACTCCCTCGTTGAGTCAATAACCCCTTTCGCCTCCATCTCGGGCTTTATACGAGATACAAAAAAAGGTTCTTATTGAGCCAAACAAATTTTTGCCTCCATCTCGGGCTTCGTACGAGATACAAAAAACTCTCTTGTTGAGTCAAATAGCCTCCATCTCGGGCTTTATACGAGATACCAAAAGACTTCGTCGTCGAGTCAAAAACCTTTTAGCCTCTCTCTCGGGCTTTGTACGAGACACATATTAGCCTCCTCTTAGGCTTTGTATAAGAAAATCACTGGTTAATCCAATTAACCTTTTAGCATCAAAGTTGTGCCTCGTTCACAGTACACAAACATCAACAACTCCTTCCCTTTCATCTAATCGCTGTAAGCGGCAAGCCTCAGGATCATCTACATCCATGCCACTGTCCCTCTTTTAGCATGAGAAATTCCTAAGGAAAGATAGCATTGCTCTACACTGAGTTAAAGTCTTCTTCTTCAGGTTAAAACCCCCTATAAGGGAAATTATGGCATTGCTAGGATCCGCGTATCACGGTTAAAGTAATTCTCCTTTATAAACAGTTGTGACAAATAAGCCCCTTTAGAGATGAAAAATTCTCTCTAAAGTCAAAACCCTTTAGCTTCACATCTTGGGCTTTGAACAAGATACAAATAGACTTTTCAGCTTCATATCTTGGGCTTTGAACAGGATACAAACTACCTTTAGCTTCACGTCTTGGGCTTTGAACAAGACACCAAAACAACCACTTCCTCCCATAGAATAGGAGGAACTACGAACGCTCTGATTTCCCTGTTTCGGTAAATAGGAATACGTAGGCATAAGATCGAAAGAAAGATCTTAGCGAGCACACTCAACAAAAAACCAAATCCCATATCTCCATCAATCAAAAGCAGTAATTCAAAAGCATCAGTCCTGACATCCTAATCCTTGTTCCCCGCCAGAAACCTTCTGCCCAGATAAAAAGAAAGAAACCGTATTGGCGAAAATACAAATAACCAGTACAAAGGCCCCCCCATATTGATAGCATTCGTAACCTAACAGACCACTGTTTAAACTCAGTATGCAAAGCAGGGTTAATTGGAGACATCTATTTCCCTTCCTTCATCAGCTCACAATAGGATAAAAAATGAATCGACCTGTAGTAAGCTCAATCGCAGAGAGCGACCAGCGCTTAAGAACCGCGTCCAAAATCGTTCGCTACAGCGTGTGTTGGTTATTTATTTGTTTGTGTGATCCGTTTGTCTTTCGAAACTGAACTTAAGCGTGACACTTGTGTTCACTCCTTTGAAATACACTCTCACACTTCACACGTTTTTATTCTAAAAATGTCTTACTTCGCAAACCAATTTACCGTTATGTTTTCAATTACCATGTCCAGCTAAATCCCTTGTGTTGGGATGTGAGGATCGTCGTTCCGACGGTACTCCACGTGTTATCTTTTTAGAAATACTTTAGGGGCTGTTTTTTGTTTTAATTAAACTCTTCTGAACTTCAATTGACCGGTCATTACGTAAATGAGACCGTGTTTTTGTTTGCGTAATGGCTGTGACTAGATCGGGTGAGATCGAAAGCCGTCCGGCATTTTAGAAAAGAGTTTGTTAGTTTTTAATTGATAAATACAGCAGAAGCACTTTATTAATTAATTAGGAAAGTTTTATATTATTAGAAATAGATTTTAAACTATTTTCGGGCGCGTTTATAGATATAGGATCCGGTTGGCCGAGCATATGCCGGAAAACCTTTGGTATTAAATATTTCCAATCCAAAGCACTTTTTAACTAAGTCTTAGAGGTAGTTACATAAAAAAGGACTTTATCACTTTAACGCAAGGAGCGACCGGTGCAGCGTGAGTGGCTGGTATAGATTAAAGGTTAGGTCTGTTTCCGATCACGCTAATGTGGCGGATCCTTTTTAATTAACTCTTTTTCAAAGAAGAAAATATTGCCCCGTAAGTGTTACTGTTTAGAAGATAGGAGTATTGTTTGATTTATGTGAATTGCATTCCAGTATAGTCTTTATCTGATTTATTTCTATTTTCGTTCTATGGAAAACTATTACTCTGATTTTTTTTATTAGCCTTAGATAAACAACGTAACAATAGTAATCGATAGATTGACATTGGCTCTGTGGGATCGATAAATCTTTTATATTACTCTGACATAATCCGTATACTTGCGGATAACACGCATCACCAATTTCCTTAAGTCTTCTAGTTTCGGAGCCTTGAAGGTGTACTTGTGCGTTTTCCTTCTACCGAAATCCATAACGCAACCTCTGATATTTGCAATTATTGTTTTAGTTCTTTTTGGAAAAAAGATATTTTCTTGTTTGAAAAGAGTTTTTTAATGAATGCATGAATGCGGCAAACAAAAACATTTGAAAACATGGGTTTAGGGGTTCAACATCACGAGCATGGAGTCATGGCTCTACCCATCCCCAAAGGTTGTACTATTTTTGTCAATTTCTGTACCTGTAGAACGGGTTCTAAAAGGTTCCCAAAGCCATTGACCCCTCCTAAGGATATCAATAGCAAGCTGGTTCACTCGAGCGAGCTGTAACATCCTAGGATGAATCTCATTTGAGTGTAGTATCGTGTATCAACTATTCCCGATAGTCACCACACTACCAAATGGCCATATGGTTGAATGTCTACTAAATCCTCAGGGTCATGGGTACCGCTCTGGGATAAACGATGCTTTCACGACAATCGATCATTCAACATCAATATTTCCACACGGGTACCTCGCCTGATTCGGTGGACTGCCAAGTTAGCTTGGTCGGGATTCACTCCCTATAAGCGTTTCCTGGATATGCCACCACTTATCTTAATTTTCTCTCAAACTTTCCACATGCGTATTAATCGCATTCCCAGTTAACAGAAATTTAAACACGGGTATCAAGTAAGATAACAGTAAATAATATATATATATATATAGTAGAAAGTATGTAAATAAATGCTAAGCAAAGCCTAGACCTCATAGGAACTCTAATCCTAAAATTCCCCAGCAGAGTCGCCATTTTTCTGTAGCGTGCGATTTTAGTCAGTGACGCGACCACCTTACCGCAATGGTTGGAATTGGGTGCTACTTTCTGATTTCTTATTTATCCTATGAAGTTGGAAAGGAAAGGGAAACTATCTAAAACTAACCCTGCCCACAAATGTTTTCTTTAACAAATGCTAAGAGATTGGGGGGTCTAGGGTCAGGTTATACAAAGGGAAGTTGTCAATCACCCAGTGTATATATGGTTATCCATGGACCATTAATGGCATGTTTAAATACTTTCTGCTGTTTATTTGTCATGGATTGGGAAATTTTCTCCTTTGGGAGTATTGAGAGAGTGTTTTTGTTGTTTTCGGGTTTTTCGTTGTTTTTGAAAAGGTATTGGACCTAAAGTTTTTTATTTGTGTGCTCGCTAAGATTTCGCAATCTTATGCCTACATATTCTCGTAAAGATACTCGGGAAATCATAGCAATCGTAGTTCCTCCTATTTCTATGGGAGGAAAGATGTTTGGTGTCTTGTTTAAAGCCCAAGATTGAAGCTGAAGGTTATTTATGTCTTGTTCAAAGCCCAAGATTGAAACTAAAGGTTTGACTGAGAGAGAATTTGTCATCTCTAAAGAGAGAATATCTCACCTATACATCACAAATGTTGAGAAATTGATTATAAAGGAAATTACTTTAACTGGGATACGTAGAATCCAGCAATGCCATAATTTCCTTTATAAGGGAGATGTCCTGAAGGTAGAAACTTTAACTCAGTGTAAAGCAATGCCATTTTTCCTTAGGAGTCTTCCATGCTAAGAAAGGGACATTGGCTTGGATGTAAATAATCCAGAGACTTGCCACCTACAGCAATTATATGAAAGAGGAAGTTTACCAGGATAAGAGAGGGACCACAACTTGGATTTTTGAATCAACAAGTGTTCCACTTACAACAGTTATCTGGAATTAGGGTTTTTTATTGTCTGTTTTAATGTATGATGTATAGAGAAATGCCTTCCTACAGAGAGAACTCTTGATATCCTCTGAGGGAATGTTGATTTTTGTGTGCCTTGATCAAAGCCCAAGGTTGAAGCTAAAAGGTTGACTCTATTCGGGGAGTTTTATGTATGTCTTGTACAAAGCCCAAGATTGAGGCTGAAAAGAGATTGACTCAGCTGGAGAGTATAATATGTCTTGTACAAAGTCCAAGATTGAGGCTGAAAAAAGATTGACTCAGCTGGGGAAGTTTTATCTGTCTTGTACAAAGCCCAAGATTGAGGCTGACTTTACTGAGGAAAATCATTATACAAAGCCTAAGAGGAGGCTGGCTGGGGAAATTCTTATATGAAGCCTAAGAGGAGGCTAGCTTCTACTGAGGACTGTTGAAATCCAGAGGCAGATCCCATATGTATTGGGGAATCCAAAGGTTTTACTCTTTCTGGGGATTTGAAGAAGAGTTGAAATATCAGAGACCATGAGGCTCTGATTCTATTGAGAATTTGTTGGTGGTAATTTAACCCTAGCTGGGGAATTTCTTAAAATGAAAGCTTAAAGATTGAGTTTGAAAAACCTATGGAGGTTTTAACTCTGCGGGAGATTGGTATGTTGATGAAATGATCAGGGTTTTTCCTATGTTTTTAGGAAACTTGAGGGTTTATCTCGGTGAGGTCCAAGAGGAGATGAGACTTTCCAAGTCTACTGGTATGAAGAGGTTGACTCTTAGTTGGAGAATAATCTTTGTATGATGCCCAAGAGGAGGCTAAGACTGTTATTTTTAAGGGATAAGAAACAACCCTAGAATGGTTTGATGTTTTGGAACTCTGACTCTCCTGAGGATTGAACTAGTATAGATGACTAAGTTTTGTCATATACCTGTATGAGGTCTTAGGGTCCTTGTACTAAGCCCAAGAGGAGGCTGAGGAACTTCTAAGAAGCCTGTTGGTCCTTGTACTAAGCCCAAGAGGAGGCTGGGAATGCTTTTAGGAAGCATGTGGGCCCAAACCTAAGAAAAGTTTAAGAAAGGTTTCACCGGGAATAAGTCTTTTCCTAGCAGAACAGCTCTTATGGTTTGAAGAAATTCAAAAGAGGTTTCACTGAGAATTAATCCTCTTTGGGGAAATGAATTTCTTGTACAAATATTTCTAAGTTGGGACAGTCTTGAGAGAAAAGTTTCACCGAGAATAATTCCTTTCTATGTTCCATATTGTATAAGCCCAAGAGGAGGCAAGACTGTATCTGGAATTTCCTATGGGGAACTAGTTTTGACTATGTTGAAAGAGTAACCCCATGGTTTGATCTAGACCTAGACCTAACTGCTGGGGAAAACTATAAGCAAGTATATACAAGCATATATATATATACAGATGATATATATAAACAAATATGTATTAAAGAGATAGTGGAACTTATAGTTGTGCAAGCCCGAGCATAGTAACTACAGTTGTATAATTAGTTATTCAAGAAATTGAAGAAAGTTTTGATAAAAACTTTGCATTTGAATCTAAATCAAAAGGAAAGTTGTTTTAAAAGGAAATTTGGGGCTTATACTCAAGGAGAGGCCCAGTTGAATTTTTTTGAAAAGGCGACGATCGCGTCGTAGTTCTGAAAACTACAAAGGGACTTATACAATAACTGAGGCCCAAATTATTGTATTTACAAAAAAGACGGGTCTTACACCCTATTAGAGGCCCAAAAGTGTTATTTTAATACAAGATTTGGGACTTATAGCTCAAGGAGATGCCCAGATGAAAAACAGTGATCACACCGTTTATTTTGAAAATCGCGTAGGGACTTATACAATGATTGAGGCCCAAATTATTTATTTACAAAAGAGGTGGGTCTTACAGTCTATTAGAGGCCCAAAAAGTGTTTGAAAATGAAGGAAAATGGGACTTACAACCAAAGGGAGGCCCAGATGAAAATTGTTTGAAAACGACGATCGCGCAGAGATTTTTAAAATCGTATCGGGACTTATACAATGACTGAGGCCCAAAAAATGGTTTATTTACAAAGGGATGGGACTTACACTCTATCAAGAGGCCCAAAAGTGTTTTGAAAAATGTTTGTATGGGTGAAAACAATCAAAACCCTAATTTGATTTCAAAATGCATTTTAATTTGAATAAAAATTAATTAAAATTATCCAAATTATCAAACATGTATAAAAAACAAGTTGTGATGTTGGATTAATGTTTGAAAAATTATATTTTATCCATAGAATGATTTGAAAATCATTTGAATTTGAAAACTCAAGATAAAGAAATATTTTTAAATGCTTAAAAACAAATAAAAATAAATTCTTTACAAAAATATTAAATATATAAAATTAATAATATTTTTGTGAAATTTTTGTAGAATAAAATATTTTAACATTTTTGTGAATTTTGAAAAAAGAATCAATTCAAAAACATTAAAATTCAGAGAGAAATTAATTTTTGAATAAATTAATAAAAAATATCAAAATATTCAAATATTCAAAAATTTGAAAAAGGCGCCAAGAACACCTTGTGTGGTTCGCGCGAGCTCTGTTCTTGCAGATTTGCAAAACCTCTCATATCTCTGATTACTCAATGAAAATGACTTTTGTAAACATGAAACTTGCTCGTTTTTGAACAAGGATTACAACCATATAAATTAATTGCATTTATATTAAGTGTGAAGTGAGAAATCAGAAGATGAACTCAAGAACCCTAATTTCTGCAAGAACACCATGAAATCCTATACACGATTCATACATAGAAATTGATTGAGGGGAAACACTCTACATAAGTGCAGAAACATGTTTGTAACTTGAAAACACATTTATGATGCATGGATTATAGAGTTTGATAGTGTCAGGCATACCTCTTGCAACTGGTGATCGAATTCTATGTTGGAGGTGTTAAAGATGTTGTGTAATGATCTGGACAGCTTCAATGGACCTCAAGTAATGTGTTTAAAGGCTTGGAATGGATTGAATCAGCTCAGAACTTATTGTGGCACCTCAAATGCAAACAGGCCAAAAAGCTTGAGCAATTAGGGGGTGACTTTGTGATTCTGATGTTCCAGATGAGTTTTAAGGTCATGGATCACTCATATATGATGTATGTGAGGTGTTGGCATAATTGGTTTTGATAGAATTGCTCTCAAATGAAAAATTAGAATGTTACTTGAATGAGAAGCAAAATTTGGTTTTTTTAGAGTGATTTTGAGGAAAGCATGTGTTATGGTGCTTTGGTGTACTTAAACTGACCACAAATGAGCTCTATTTATAGTGTGTCAAGTTTGTTTTGGCAACAATAGTGAATGGTGGTTGGTACAGTCCATTGTCTATTGGTTTTCAAAAGGAATCTCAAGTCTCCTCTAGCCATTGACTTGAGTCAATCTTGCAGGCCTATGGTCTTCTGTTGCGAGGATAAGGCTTGACTTATTCAGTTAGATTTGCTTCAGTCTATGCCACCTTGATGGATCCATTGAATGCTCCATGACAACTTTGAAGTTTTTGGATTTTGCATCATTAGATAAGACATGTATACATGATGATCTTTTGTCTTGGGAGGCTTGTGGCTCAGAGATCTTTTGCTTTGATCTGATCCTTAATGTTTCTAGAAGGATTACAAGACTTGTAATTACACAAATTAGCTAATTCGAGCAAATGACCTATAATCTGCCTTGGGAAGACATCAGTTATTGGTGCCATGTTCTAAGGGTTGTAACTCCCTGCTCAAATTGAATTTGGAGATGATCTGGTACTTGTTGGAAACTCTCATGACATACTTTAACTTTGATTTCCACCAATGGACCTGGTTCAGCTTGGATCAAGGTGAAAAAAGGCCTCAAAGTTGGTGAAAATTCAAGAGAGATTCTGTCTAAAATTTCATTAAATGTTGGAAAAAGTGGTCATTTTCATGTTTTTGTGATTTTGATCAATCCATAACTCAAAATCCATGAGGATTTGGAATCTTTTGTAGTTGACACTTTTGAAGTATGTCATATGAACTTTCATTTGAGCTTTGGATGGAAGAAAAAGGCCTTGGGGGTTTAGGAGTTATGACCTTGCAAAATTGGTACCAAATCCATTTTGTTCCATAACTTAGAAAAATTTAAGTTTCTTAAAGTTGCCCCTTTTGCAAGTAACCCTATTTTTCTTGATTTTTCGTGATGGATGATGATAAAAACCATGCATTAACATTGTTTTTGACTTAGGGGAGCCATATTTGTGAAAATTTTCAAAAAGTCAAACTTGATTTTGGGCACAGTTGACTTTTTATCAGATGAATTCCAAATTGTGTGATCTTCTATGCAATCAAGTTCTTGACCTAATTCAAACCTAATGGTTGGATTCCATAGGTGTTTTATGGTGTCTTGAATCATGTCCCAAAGTTTAGGAACATGTCTTGGTCCAAAGTCAAAGGTACAATTGACTTTTTTTTCAAAACCCTAATTGTGGTCCAGATGAATAATCAAAACTGGTGAATCAAGCTTCTTGGATTAATACATTGTTGTAAATGGATCAATGTGGTGTCTTTGAGGCCCTCAAATCATGTCTTGAGGTCTTGGTTCATGTCTTACCTCAAAAGTCAACTTAGGGGTAAATTAGGTCAAGAAACCCTAATTCCTGATTTTTTATTAATGCTTCCTCTGAGGCTATTTTGACTTAATGATTGGACTCATAAGGTCCTTTTGAGCATTTTGGATCATGTTTTGAAGTATTGGCTCATCCCTAGGTGAAAATTTTCCTCTGGAGGCCTTGGTCGACCAAAACCCTAATTTGGTGACACTGTGGATCTCGAGGCTTGATCAGCTTGAGTTGTTGCACTCTTGTGCTTGATTCTTGATATGGGAGACCTCTTGATCCTTAATGTATGTTTGAGAGGCTTGACAAGTTTGAAGATCCTGTCAATTCTTGATTGATCCTTTGTCTGAGTGCTCTGAGAGGGCTCAAAACCCTAATTCTTGATTGTAGTGAATGCTCAAAAATCCTTGAGGAGATTGTTGAGGTATGATGGTACATCCATATTGTGATAATGATCTTCACAACGATGGGAAATCTTGTGGTTAAAATTTGGGGTATGACACATTCCAGCTTGGTTCTTTATTTGAATATGTGCTTATCTCCTTAAATGAGAATCCTGTTGCGATCCAATGAATCTTTCATCCCTAACAGATGGTTGTCTCTTTATTTGAGAAGTCTGTTGTGTGATTAAACTTGCTCGCATCTTTTTTTTAGTTTCCCCGACAGAGTTTTTGTTTATCTCCAGTAAGTGGCTATCCATTGTGAAGCTTGTCTGTTACTAGCAAGTGGCCATCCTTTACGAAGCTTGTCTTTTATCCTGTTAATCTTTGTCTACAAAATATTCTTTCCCCAGTAGAGCAAATGACTTTAAGATTCCCCAAGTGGAGTCCAAATCCTTTTTTCTCTCTATCTCCAGCATTTGCAAGTTGTAGCTTCAACTACACACTTTTTTCCATCTTTGGTGGAATTTGCATTCCCTAGTTGGATCTATTATTGTTTTTCCTCTGCAGAGTTTCCTTTTCCTTTTCCTTTGCTAAGTTTATCAAGCAGTTTTTTGTCCCCTATGGCATCTTTTCCCCATAGAGTTATGTGTTTGCATCCATATCATATCATAATCATTTTGATATCCTCTACAACTTTGCTTCAGAGGTCAAACATCAATTCATGCTCTAAGGACCCCAAATCTTGAAGGCCGTTTGTGCACAAAACTAGGTCATGACCTGTTTGACCTAATGCCTGACTTGATTTTCAGGGCCACGACCTCAACTTTCACCTCATGACATTTTCACCTCAAGCATGATTTTGGATTAGTTCCTTTTGCATTGTTTTCTACTCCATGAATAGATCATTTGGCTCAAAGAAAATTAAGAAATGCACGAGTAGATTGTGTTTGGCCTAACTATGAACATAGCTACCTGAAACTGAATTATGGTCCATGATCAGATTTGCAAATTCATCCAATACTCAATTTTAAGTCAATGCGTGCACATGATTAAGACTTGGTGATGTTACGTGATGCACAAGGAGAAAAAACGACTTGAAATTGCATAGAATGGCCTGTGTTTTGGCTGAATTCATGATCAAGGATTATCACACTTTGCTTGCTCATGATTTCACACGGATTTAAGCTATATGTCACACGTATGAGTTGCATTCTCTTCAACTATAAATAGAAGGCTCTTTTGCACTGAAAACCAAGCTTAGAAAATCCCCAGAACCCATGCTCGAGCTCACACTTCACTCTGAAATTTTGTGATTTCATTTTCAATTTCTAAGCTATTTCAACCTTATTTCTTGATTCCATTAGCTCCATCGTACTTTTATGTATTTTAAAATTCTCCAAAATTTTATATATGATTCTTGAGTTGTTTCTGACTTATAGTATTTTTCTTGATCATTTGATTTTAGTTTAGATACCTCTTTCTCATTTTCTCTTTTATTTTCATTTTAAAATTCATTTAAAAATCATTTTATGCATTTTATTTGCTTTTTATTGTATTTATGAATGGTTTGCTGGTTGTAGCCTTGGATCATAACTTGTTGATCAAGTATCTCCTCAATTTTAATGGACCTTAGGTGTTGATGAGGTTGGATGAACCTTCATCAATACAAATCTATCATTAAATGAATCATTTAATTCATTTTTGGTGTTTTGTGTTGGTGATAGGTTTAGTGCCTTAATCCACCAAGAAAGGTGATTGAAACTGATGATGAAGTGATCTTGAGTCTTGATTCAATTTGGTCATCTCTTCATCTTTCCTTCTCTTTCTTTTTCCCTTTATTTTTTTCTCTTGATCAATTGAATGATGTGTTGTCCATCTTGTTCATGAGATTTGGATTAATGCTTGATGAACTTTCATCATTTCAAATCTACCATTTGATTGATCAGTGATCATTGGACGTACTTTGGATTGATGCATAAGTTTGTCCTTAGTGTCATGAAGGATTGATTGGTGTAATGAACCAATCTCCTTGCCTTAATGCATGATCCCTCCTTGGTTTTGACTTGTGCTACATGTTTTAAGAGTATGATCTCTATCATATCTCTAACATGTATGGTACATAAATTGGTATTGACCGGCCTCCCATAGTATGATCTTCCTTATAGATTATGCTACAATTGCTTAACATAGCGCTAAATTTGTTCCGAATTGGATTATTAATTCTAACACTAATACTAACCATATGATTGTGCTAAGTTTTACTTTATGTCATTTACTTTTATGCACCTTTATTTTTATGTCATTTACTTTCTTGCTCCTTATACACACACACACACACACACATATATACACACACACACACATATATATATATATATATACATATATATATTGAAATTCTGGTATCAGACGTGTGATGTTAAGGTGTGATGTCACAACAACACACTCTGCACAATGGACAACAAGAACAGTAAAATAACACCAAGAATTGTTGACCCAGTTCGGTTACAACCAACCTACTCTGGGGGCTACCAAACCAGGGATGGAATTCACTACTTGTAGATATAATTTACAGACTCAACGACCCGTTGACAATCTCCTAAACTTATACTCTACTAATGACTTCCTACCTAAGAAACCACTTAGGTATGAGAACACCACTCAATCCCTTACAAACACTCAAAGAACCCACTTTGAGCACCCTTGATCTTACTTCACAGTTTCGATCAATTCAAACAACTCTCTTTGCTTCACAGCTTTAGAGAGGACAGAAACTTAACACCTATTCAAACCCTAGAATAGTGTAAATACAAGCACTTTAAACAAACTCTAGACACTAAGCCTTCTGCTCTTGATCTTCTGAATGTTTTCTGTACTTTTTCCTTTGGTCTTATGCGCTTTATATGGCTCCTGAATTGGGCTTGGACTTGTCACAATATTTGATCAGATTTGTTAATTAAAACTGAATCTTCAAAACAGATTTTATCCCCAAAATCTTTTTAAATCTTCAACCTTTTAATTCTCCAACAGATCTGCAATCAAATCTCCCATGTAACAGAAAATATCTATCCCAAGATATTCTCATCCAATGAGTTAACCACTCTCCACAATTCCAGCTAATACGCGTGCCCTAATAACATATCATGCTGTTATTAATTCTGCAGGTCTGATGTTACAACATCACCTGTGTGACATCAGACATCCATCTTCAGCATTTAACAACTTAACACAGCCCAGTGTTAAGACTTCAATGTTACAACATCAGCACCTTGACATCAACATTGAATAAACTTTGTTTTACCAAAATTCCAGCCAATCCAGGAACTATTATATATATATATATATATATATATATATATATATATATATATATATATATATATATATATATATATATATATATATATATATATATATATATATATATATATATATATATATGTTCTAGCAAAAAATGGTTATATACACCAAAAGTGCTAGTTCCCCTTGTCCTGGACAAGAAGAGCTACGTTGTCTATATTGTGAGGGATATTTGGGGATTTGAGAGCTATACTTGTGTTGTGTATTGTCTCAAGATGATTGTGTCTTGCTTAACCCTCATGTGGGAGCCCCTTTTATAGTCTTTTATTATGATATGTCATTAAGAGAAGTCTCTTGGCCTTCTGACATTACATAGTCATCATTGTTGTAACTCCCCTTCATGATTGTAGGCTTTGAAGCTCTGGTAACGTCCGTATTGATGCGCCTCCACCGTTACAACTGTTGGTATGCCAGTTGAGCTCATGTCCGGCGTAAGTACCAGTTTGATGGGATCTGTACTCGACTTCGTAGGAGCTCGGCTGATGGGAGTCGAGTTATGTGACCGGTACGGGTTATAGAAGATACTTACCTAGCTCTATATATTGCTCGACCCTTCTTGGTATCGTAGTCTAGTTCATACTTAATCTTGGCCGACTACGCAACTCGGCTTCAAATATGATTGGCATGTACATAAGCCCCCCGAGTACTATATGGTTTATAAGGGTGCAGTACTCGGTAGTAACATGAGCCCGGATATATTTGATAGGGTCCGTGCTATAGGTCGGCTTTTCTTCCCAGGTCCTTACGTGTCATGAATTCCTTGGAGGGTTGTGTCCTTTCATTTTCTCTAGTGTAATGATGATTGTTAATGGCTACTACCTAGCTATCCTTGGGTGTTGAGTCCTTTAAAAGCCTTTCTTACATCTCTCCCTCTTCTCATTTCGGCTCTGCATCATCTTCTTTAACGATTAAACTCCTATTTCAATTTCCAGCTTCTCGTTACTCACAAGTATTTCCTTACCCTTCTAGATTTATCTTATTCTTCTACTCGCTTTTTAGAAATAATGACCGCCTTTGGGGAACGGGACGATGAGGGTAGTGGTAGTGTCGTTCATATGAGTGTCGTGGAGAGAAAAGAGTTGTGGGAGCAATGCATGCGGGAAATGGAAGACGCTTTAGGACCAGAAGAGTATAGACGGGTTATAAATGATGTTTATGGTGATATTCTCACTTCTAAAAGTGATTTTTACCCTAACTCATCTTCCTCAGGTTTTGTAGAGACTTCGATGACGACCGCTGCTCCCTTCGATCTCGAAGTCATGAACTATAAGAATAGTGTCTTTGATGATATAGAAATCACAAAACTTCGATCCAAAAAGTAAATATCTTCAACAGGGTCCGAGGATGATGTTGTCTTGGAATCATGTATTCCTGGAGAACGAGTTTGTATACTCCATCCTAAAGGTGTTAAGGAAGATTTTTTCTATTTTTATGCTGGGGTTTTAGACGACTTCAACATCCAGATACCCCTTTCCGATTTTGAAGCGGATGTGTTACAAACCGTGAACATAGCCCTTTCTCAACTTCGCCCCAATAGTTGGGGTTTTATAAAGGCCTTTGAAAGCGTTTGTGAGGTTTTAAACATCACCCTTACCATTGGCCTATTTTTCTCTTTCTTTGAGGTTAAGGGTGTGGATAACTGTAGTTGGGTACAAATCAGCGGGATTCCTGGCCGGAGGTTTCTCCAGGCATACACCTCCAACTATAAGAATTATAAGAATAGATTCTTAAGGGTAAAGAGTGGGCAGAGGTGTCCACAAGTATTATATGTTTTAGATGGCCAGCCTCACTTCCCTTTTTATTGGGTTGAAAATCCATTGTCGATCACTGGCTTTAGCTTTGATAAGTTAAGTGACCTGGAAACCCAATCGCTAATAGTTCTCGACTCCTTCCGTATGATGAAGGTCAAAGAATTGTTATCTCTAAGCGACGAATAACTACTCGCCTTTCTGGGTAACTGTTTATATTTGTTTTCATCATTCCCAATTACTCTTTTTTCGGACGTTCGTATATGTGTTTGTAGATGCGATGAAGAGCCTATCCGTAGATGAACAAAAGAAGTTAATGCAGGAAGCTCAAGCTTTACGAAAGGGAGCCGGGAACTCTATATTGTGAAAGTCGGACCCGAGCGGGTTAGAAGTCTGTCAACCAAAGCGGATAAAGAGTACAAATACTAAGGCTCCTCCGAGTAAGGGTGAAATTCAACCCAATGCTCCTCAGACTCAAGAAGAGGTTTCACATGGTGCTCCGAAGAAGTTGAAAACCTTAATGGATGACGAAGTCTGCCAAGTGATATGGAGATTACTTCTCTTATGAGAGTCCCCGAGGAAACTTCTGCGTCTGGGGAGTTTAAATTTTGGTCCAACGGCTTTGATGGACTTAAATTTCTGTATGACCATCTTAACGCCACCGAGGATGTTAACAAAGTGAAATCTATTAGTAGGCATAAGATCACCCAGAATATAAGCTCCTATCTTATGAGGTGCGCCGTCCTTACTCGCGGGTTATTTGAATCCAACGATGATTTTGAGAAGACAGAGATGAAACTGAAAGAAGAGATTACTCGGCTACAAGATGCTCATAGGACTCAATCAGATAAGCTTTCTAGCTTGAAAAAGATCTAGTCGATGAGAGGAAAAACAAGGAGGCCCTTGAATCCGAGCATAATGTCGCGGTGAAAATTGGATACCATAGTTATTGGTTAACTAGGATCGCATTTTTAATGTCACCACCGGTCTTTGATTTTATCCAAAGGAAGGGAGAAAAACTGAATTCCCACAATGCAATGCAAATGCACTAAGATTCTAAGTTCGGGGGTTGGTTATACCTAGGGAAGGTGTTAGCATCCTAGATATCTGTAGTACTCTACAGGAACCTCTTGATTCATTTATGTTATTTGTTATCTGTTTTGCTAAGGGTTTAAGGGTAGGTAATTCATAATTTAATTCCTAAATGTGCTCGACAAGATATTGTATCTTATGCCTACATATCCTGTCAGGAGGGAATCAGAGCACTTGTAGTTCTTCATTAAAGATACTAAATGTTTAAAGGCTTAGGAGAAGAAGATGAGTCATCATCTTAAGAAAGACCACCACAGTTTTTTTGAAAATGTTTGTATGTTGTGGGGCATGGGATTGTATGTCCCTTTCTTTGAGATGATTAACATCTAATTCTCTTGTATGGAGAATTTGGTAGGCTAAAGTTTGATTAAAGAAATCAAAGTTTGTGGGGACTAACCTAGAAAATCCATCCTAAGTTGTCTAATTACCTTATCTTAAGGTGACGATTATGAATGCAAATGATATGCACCATGCACCATGCAAATGATTTTCCTTTGGATATTAATGCGATTAGATTACGTTATTTAGGCGAGGGTGCTAGCAGAGTGATGCTAGACTTGTGTCCGGTGACCAAAAGGTTGAATGCGATGCCAAAGGCAATCGACTTACATGGGTAGAAAATTGGCTCGACGTTGGATCGAGAATTTTTAGCTTTTGAAATGGTTTTGACAAATGGTAACAAGCATTCATCAAATATGATAGTAAACATAGTAAGATATGATAATAAACATAGACAAGATGAATAAACATGCAAACGTACACTCAGGCGCGCGACGAGGGCTTAACGAGTTTTGATTTTTTTTGTTAGAGGTGATTACTTAATTTGAAAGAGGGTTAAAGATTTTCTAAAGATTTTAATTATTTTTGAGTTTAAAGTTATGTTAAAGGAGTTTATTAAAGTTTTCTTAACAAAGAACATTTTTAATTATTTTAAAAGGTTCTATTTATTCCTTTAGTTTTAAACAAAAACTTAACAACTAGAAAAAGATGTTAATATTTGAATAAATGAAAGATTTAATTCTTATTGATTCATTTTAATGCTTTAGTAAGGAACAAGTTTTTATTAGCAAGAGATACTACATTTGGGATGATTTTTAAATAGAATTTAATAAAAAGTTTTAAATGTTATAAAGGTTTTTTTTTATTTAATTTAATTTAAAAAATGTATTAATGAAGTTTTAATATAAGAACTTAAAAAAAGAGTTTTGATTTTATGTTTTTAAACAAAAGTTTTTTTGTTTTACTAAAAGAGATTTTTGATTATAAAAAGATTTATTTATTTTTTTTAGGTTAGAGTTAATAAAAACGGAGGGATTCAGTGTGTGGCAGGGAGAGGTAGTCTATGATAGACCTCGGATTGGGCCGCGTGATCAACAACTGTGACGGATATAAAGAAAACGGACGGAGGGTGTATGATGGTGTGGCGTGTGCGCATGTAAGTGATTATGTGACACGATACTAATGGAAAGTCAGAGAAAAAGACAAGACATTCGTCCCTCTCTTCTCTCTCAACGCTCTCGACCTTTCCCTTCTTCTTCTCTCTCGCTCAGATAGGGTTTTGAAACCCTTGCGATGCCGTCGTTCTCCGTCTTTCTACTCGCTCGAGCAAGCCAAAATCAAGCAAAATAAACCCCACCCCCAGCGAACCCTAACCCCCAATTCCTTAATTTGATGAGTTACAAAGAATCAGCAAGAAAAAGTAATAGAAAGGGACACCGGCGAGGAACGATAGAGAAACAAGATCACCACCTCAAGATCTTCTGTCCCAAGGTTAGTCTTTCCTTCCTTCATGCTTTGGAATGATTCCCTGAGTCGTGTGTGTTGTGTTTGCGTCTCTGATAATGTGGTTCCTTGATTGTAGATGTTGTTTTTGATTTTCTCCTCCGTTTGTGATTTCCGTTCGCGTATCGTGGATTTGCAACTCCCAAATAGAAATGCAAACCGAAACCAAACTTTGAGAGGTATCGAAGAGAAATTAAGGTTTTTGCACTATTTTCTTCTTTTCTTCGATTTTTAACTTTTGGTTGGTATTAGGTTGGGAGATTATTGATTTTGAGGGTTTGTATATGCAGTTCGGAGAAAAGGTTCTTAGTGATCAATTGAAGGTGGGTGGTGTTGATTGGGGTTTTGTCAAAGAGAATGAAGGAGGAACAAAAGGACTATGGCCACCACATCAACCTCGCTGGAAAGATAAGTTAAACTTAGAACTTATTCTCTTTTTTTGACTTTGGATGTGTATTGTTTGATGAATCTTGTTTATGACATGAGTATGAATGGACTTATGTGCTTTCTGGTGAAGTGTTTTGACATAATGATATGACAAATGATGTACTGATGCAATGAACTAGGGTGCTAATAAATTGAACTGATGTATATGATGTTTGATTGTGTATGGTTTGAATTTTGATTAATAGGTAAGCATAGGGTTTGAATCGATTTGTTAATGGTTTTCTTCTGAAGGTTTTTCTTTTGATATCTGGGGTGATTGATGAATTGTTTCTGTAGTATGATGGATTGGGTTGAATTTGGTATTCGTATGAATTTTTTAGTTGTGTGATTTTCTGGTTTGATGTTTTAAAGTGAAACTCTGGTTTGGATATATGTTGGACTTGGTTACGATTTGATCTTGAAAGGGTAAAATGGTTTGGTCTTGGTGTGGAATTGATAAAGGGATGTTTCAGTAGGATATGTTGTGGAACTGGTGTTTCTGGTTTGATTGAGGAAAGGTTTTCTGGTATGATGTTTATAATGTGAGTTTGAATGGTTTGTGCACTGATGTGGTTAATGGGGAGATTTGATGAATGGTTTTTTCGTGTACCACTTGATGAATTGGTATGATACTTGGTTTAGTTTGAGATGTGGTGGTTGACTGATGTAAGATTGTATGAAGTTTGTGGTTTTTTTTTCTCTGTCCCCCCCCCCCTTTTCTTGTGGTGATCCAGGATTTATAGGCTATGTCAAAAAAAATGGATGCCCTGATGCATATTGATTCCTTTCTTAAACATGTGGAAATGCTTCCCTTGATTTTTTCCTTTTGTTTCTGACATGTCTGCTGTATTTGCAGAGTAGGTTAGGATATCTGATTTTACTTTTGAGTTTTGGAAACCAATTGATTGTGTTTGATTTTGTGTTGATTCTCTTTGGACAAAACAATTTGATCTTGTTGTGTCTGAATATATTGGGGAAGTTGTTTTGGGAACAAAATGTTTTTATCGTGAATTGGTGTTTCTTGCAGTGATTGGAATGCCTGATGCGGATTTTGTGGTTGTATTTGGTTACTTGTTGACATGTGATTATCATTTGTTTGGAAACTCTCTATTTACCTGCTCATTGGTAACAACATCCTTTGTTGCTTTTGAGAACCTTTCAGAGCATGCGTTTGTAGATTTGTAATCTACCTGTGGGTCCTTGAAATGCAGGTAGATTTTTACGCATGCTGAAGGAATATCAGGCTAATTGGATCCACTTGCGCAAAAGGATAAGGGTGACTTCCAAGCTACAGCATTGGTACCATTAGCAAAAGTCCCAAGAAACAAAGTAGCAACTATCCCTGACGTTGAAAGCTACTTCTCCCCCTTTTTCTTAATTTTCTTGAAGACATGAAAGGGAAATGTAATGTAGCCATGTGTTTTTTAGCCAGCTGAAAATAATATTGCAGCTTGCTTTTGGTATTACTTACAGCCTTTGTATTTATGGATTCCGTTGGAAATATTGCCTTGTAGTATTTTGGAATTATAAATTGCCATGTAATCCATCCTTGTAGTAACCATAAGTTTGGTCACTTGTATGTGGCTTGTAATTTGAATGCAAACCGATAGTTGTATATTTAAAACCACTTCATTGACTTAGCAAAACATAAATAGATAGTAGGGATGATAGTCTACATGAAATGGCTTCCCACTTGATAATACCACTTGCCAAGACGTGACTCCAAAAATAACAAGGCCCATGTACTAATTGCGAATATCTTTATGACTTGGATGACCAATACGAGATACCTAATGGCCCTTTATACGTCGTGGGACGGTTCAATTATAACACAACTTGCATTATGGCTTGAAATGAAATTTCCTAGCTATATGAATTCCACTTTAAGAACATTTTACTAAATCTTGATTAAGTAAAGTTCGTCATCTCCACCCATCTTGATCATAAATTAGAAAGTCCAATCTCTCAAGATCAAAAGAAAAACCTTTATGAATAAGAACGACGTCTTGCTGGATTTTCATATTTGGGAATTTTTATAGGTAATATTGCCATCATCTTGTACGTCTTTTGGAATCTTGAATCGCATCCCATCATCTTGAGTGAAATAATGTGGACTTGAATTTGCCTCTTGGAAATCAGACTTTTAATTCCTTCCAGAGTGAATTTTCCTTGATGGACCATTATTTAAAACACAAAGCACACACATCTCTTAAGTCTTGAAAAGACTGACAGCGGGGGAATATGTTAACTTGTAACACAACCAGTGACTAAACTTTAGGGTCCATTCGCCATATCAGAGGGTACTCTGTAGGGGAGAAAACTGAGGAGTTTGAGGGAATAAGAAGATTTGTGGCGGCTTAGGGACCAAAGGGATGAGGACACGATCGGACAGGAGTCCAACACATCTTGCAAAGACCAAAGAAACCTCCACAAACATGCACATGACACAACAGCCTTCAAGTCTTTGAGCCTTCTACAGCAACACCTGTACTTGCAAATGAAACGAACAAAACATAGTCTAGGTAAAGTGGTTAGTTATGCACGAATGATTGACCTAATATGCTAAAGAAACGGAGCGGGGATCTTAGGGTCAAAAATTGGGGTGCGACAGATGCCCATATTTAAGTTTCTTCTATCCGGAGATATGGAGATTGAAATCTTCATCTCGGCGAGATAGGAGATACTTAAATACAAACATGCGCAGATTTTTGGCCCTAAGATGCCGCCCAATGCACATGATATGGTATGAAATGATATGAAATGCAAGACAAAGGAAAACAAAAAGAGAAACCCGACAAGGGACGACTCAGCGAGGTACGACTCCAACGAGGAAAACTCTAATTCCACCGGGGAAAAGGTCACCAACTGACAATCAGGTGATAGGATAACTTACTACCACCAACTAGTAGTTTAAACCAAAATATCCGGTTGAAATAAAAGGGCGTGCATTACCTACTATCACACATGATAGCCTAAGCGAGGTAAGTACAAAAGGAAAGATAGCCTACTACCACCACGGTAGCCTAAGCGAGGCGTCTAACCAAAATACCATATATTACCTACTATCAAAAATATGATAGCCTGAGCAAAGGTAATACCCAAATAAGCTTCCAGCGATCAGAATAATGATTCAGCTCCTCCTTTGAATATCCCGTTTAGAAAGAGTCAATACTGGGGAACCCGTTGCCGAGGTCTTCTGGAGATCTACTGCCGAGAATACTGATAGTCGAGTAATATGTTTAAAGGATAATAAACCTCCCCTCGTCTCGGGCTATAAGCCACAGACTGGTCTCAGTTTCTTCCTTGGGATATGATATCTACTACCGATTTACTGGGTAGTCCTCGAGGAAAGTATTACCTACTACCGATTTACTGGGTAGTTCACAAAAGGTAATTTTACTACTGATTTACTGGGTAGTCCTCGGAGAAACATTGTCTGCTACCGATTTACTGGGTAGTCAGCAAAGAAGATATCATCCGCTACCGATTTACTGGGTAGTCAGCAAAGAAGACATCTCGTGCTACCGATTTACTGGGTAGACAACGAAAGGTAATTCCGCTACCGATTTTCTGGGTAGGAAAGAATTACTTGCTACCGATTTACTGGGTAGACAACGAGAGGTAATTCCGCTACCGATTTACTGGGTAGGAAAGAATTACTTGCTACCGATTTACTGGGTAGTTCGTGAAGGGAGATCGTCTGCTACCGGTTTACTGGGTAGTTGACAAAGGAATATCATCTGCTACCGATTTACTGGGTAGTCTACGATGAAAATATTACCTGTTGGGGATAGACAAACTGCCTTGAGGTGACTGCCATTTGTCGGAGAAATCTTGATAACCAACCTGCTCAAATAAAGAGCTGCTACTTGTCGTAGAAATCTTGATAACCAAACTGCTCAAATAAAGAGCGCTTACTTGTCATCTGGGTGTAAATCCCTTAAAATGTGGTAATAATACCGCTGGTGGAATAATTCTGTCTTCCATACAGACCTGGAATAAACTCTTCCTGGGGAGATAGGGTGCAAAATAAATGCACGCTTGATATAGGTTCAACAACCTAGAGATATCCAAAATCGTGATTGTCAGGGACCAAAATTCAATCCAGGAAATAACTGGAAAGAAACGGTCAAACAAGAACCCATCCAGTGAGGAATGAACTCAACTGGGGTTTATCTTTATCCACAAATGGAAAAGAAAACTGAAGCAATCATCTTCCACGAGGATCGAGTTCAGTGGGGAATTAGAAAATATGTGCTTTTTCTGCCTAGGGCTGACGACTCTACTTGGAGGGAGCAGACAAACCCGATCACTTGGGGATAACCGCAACCAAAGTGACAGAACAAAACGAACAACACAAAACGCAAGATGCAAAAATGCCACATGCCATGAATCTAAATGCAATGATGATATGCTATGCTTATGCTCATGCTGACAAAACAACAAGAAGCGAACGAGAGACGAAAACAAACACCTCGATACGAATACTCGGCCAATCTTGGCAATATAGGAGCATCACTGGGGCTGAACGGAAAGCCATCCCTGGAGCAAAATCCTGTTTCACAGCTTCTCTGGGGAAAGAGAGCACTCCACTCAGGATGAACATCGTGGCTTTACTCGGGATTGTCAAGAGGAGTCTGATTACTCTGTTGGAGATGAGAAATATTCATTGGGAGCGAGTCAAACTAATGATTGAAAAGACTACACGGGGGATAAAATAAATATCCGTTGCGAGCTGAAGTAAATTGAATGAGCGTTGTAATTGGGTAAAATAAATATCCACCTCATCGGGGAAGTCTGGATCAATATAGTAGTCGAAAATGTCGAACATAAAATTCCGAGGGGATGAAATAAACATCCACCTTCACTGGGGGAGATTACGATAGTGAGAAAAATCCAATGATGAGTGAAATAAACACTCGCTTCGCTGGGGAAGGTCGAAACCAAAGAAGTTCACTGAGGATTCGTAGGTTGCTGGCTGGGGAAACCTTGCATCAAACGTGCCATAACTTCCAGTAGATATTTACCGGGGATTAGTCGTGACTTCCTGAGGTGCAGATTTACTGGGGAGTCGTCACATCACTTAGGATAGAAACCCTTTGAGGTATAAAGTCACGAGACTGATGTAACTTTGCATTGATGACCTGCATGGTATTCGCCATTTTGAATAACAATCGTTGTGGATGAGAAGCAATCTTCACTTCTCAAATGCCCCAGATCCTATGGTTTAAGAGAAGATCCCAAGAGGATTTTACAGAAAACTTGGTATCCAATTGTTCCAATGTTTTCGAACTCTTGGAGAGATTTGCCAAATCTCGACATAACTAGCTCAGATTAACTGTGTTCTGTACAACCAAATCTTCGAACATGGAGAGATTTACCAAATCTCGACGTAAATGCCCCAGATTGATGGGGTCTTTAGTCTAAAAATTGGAGAGATTTTATCAGATCTCGACTTAACTGCCCCTGATTGACGGGGTTCTGGGTCTTCAAGATTGCCCCTGATTGACGGTACCCTGAGACTTCGAACTTGCCCCCTTGGGGTGAGACAGTGAAGGAAAT
Source organism: Lathyrus tuberosus (assembly GCA_022829125.1). Classification (NCBI taxonomy): domain Eukaryota; kingdom Viridiplantae; phylum Streptophyta; class Magnoliopsida; order Fabales; family Fabaceae; genus Lathyrus; species Lathyrus tuberosus. The sequence continues at coordinate 9,247,014 of JALAZF010000193.1, forward strand.
TGCTGGGAGGCAACCTGCCCCTGCTCAGAAAAAGTCTTTAGGCAACATGCCCCTGTGTATGATCATCCTTTTGAAATGATCAGCCATTTACTCATCAGAGTCACAGGTTTCAAAGGATTAAGTTAATCGCTGATGCTCGTATGCTAGCTTCTGTGATGTCAAGCAATGTTAGCAAGCAGAAAAAATGTTAATTCTGAAACTGCTAATGCAACATACGTTTGTCTTGAAAGTTTATTTAAAATATTTGTGGTTGAATTACCGATTTTATAATGCCAACACGAATTTGAGCATAGCTCATATGAGTCAGGAAACGATATCTCAATGGGTATGTTTTCGAAGTAAACCTTGCTTCGCTTAGGACTTTTAAGGGTTGTATCATGGACGGGTTCACGGTTTAAGAAACAAAGGATATAAGGCTCAAAGCTTGTTTGTGCCCACCCGATCTTCATGATATTTTACTCCATTTTTTTGAAAATTACTCTGCCCCAGGTTAAGAATGAGGGGTTTTTGATTTGGAAGAAGAAAACTCCTACTTCAAAGGCTCAAAAAGGTTAACGAGGGTCTATCTCCCTTATATCTCTGTTGTTTAGGATTTTTGAAACAATGCCTTATATCACTAGCAGAGTTTTATTCAAAACCATACAGCAAGAGACATTCCGTTTGATTTCGTCATCCTCCATTCAGTTCTCTGCCGAGGCAAGAGATTGGGCAGCATTGGCATTATAAAATAGCTTTTAAAAAATGGAAATATTCAAAACAAACATTGTTCATTGCATTAACCATTCAAAATAACAAGTTTTTACATGCAAATAACAAATGCATTAACAAGCAAGGAGCGTTACACGCGAAAAAAAATAGTAAATTAACTAAACTTTGAGGAGATTGTCTCAGTCCGAGCTTATGATTTTCACATTAGGTCCAGAGTTTTCAAAAGACAAAACACCACGTTGCATTAGCCTTTGTACTTCATGTTTCAAGGGAAAACAGTCTTCGATGTCGTGGCCGGGCGCACCTTGATGGAAAGCACAACGAGCCTCAAGTTTATACCACCACGGGACATCTTTCGGGATGGCTGGCGGAGCTCGTGTCTGCACCATATTCCTTTGTATAAAAAATGGATACAATTTCGCATAGGTCATCGGAATCGGATCGAACTGTCTCTGAACACGGTTTTGATTATTGAACGATAGACGAGCTTGTGGTTGATGAGCAGTAGTGTTGGTGAAAGGAGATATAGCAGCGATATGTTGAGGTCGTTGATACCTTCTTCTTTTTGGTCGTCCTTGATGCACAACATTTACTTCTTGTTCCCTCTTTTTCCCAAAGTTACTTCCGTATTCCTTGGCATTGTTGGAAACACTTCCTTCTCTAACCAATCTTCCTTCACGGACCCCTTCTTCCAGACGCATTCCCATGTTTACCATCTCGGTAAAGTCGCTAGGGGCGCTTGCTACCATCTCTCATAGAAAAATGGGCTCAGTGTTCAGAAAAATTCTGGTCATCTCTTTCTCCTCCAGAGGTGGAGTAACTTGAGCGGCAAGTTCACGCCAGCACTGGGCGTGCTCCTTAAAACTTTCTCTTTCTTTCTGGGCCATAGCTCTCAACTGGTCTCTATCTGGTGCCATGTCGACATTATATTTGTACTGCTTGATAAAAAGTTCACAGAGATCATTAAAGCTGCGGACCTTTGAACTATCTAACCCCATGTACCACTTAAGGGCTGCACCAGTCAAACTATCTTGGAAGAAGTGTATCAATAGGGGATCGTCGTCTTTATGAGCCGACATTTTTCGGGCATACATAACTATGTGACTGTATGGGCAAGAGTTCCCTTTATACTTCTCCAAATCAGGGAGTTTGAATTTTGGAGGAATCTTGACATTGGGAACCAAGCATAGCTCAGAGGCACTTTTTCCGAACAACTCTTTCCCACGAAGGGCCTTGATTTCTTTCTTCATTTCGAGAAACTGGTCCTGGAAATCATCCATTCGCTCTTCCATTCAAACACTCTCACTAGGAGTAGCATGGGACACATGTTCTTTTAGCTGGAAAGGAGCAACGTTGACCACGGGTGGTGGCACAGTCATCACAGCAGTCGTGGCAATAACTTGAGAAAACGGTGGGCGGTATCCGACTGGAATAAAGCTAGGAGGCATGCCCCATGGATACCCAGGAGGCATAGAATGCTGAACTTCACTTGTAATGGGAATCACTGGGGTCGGTGCAGACATCATTATAGTTCCTTGCTCTGGCACATTATGTGATGACTGATTCTGAGCGGCCATCAATGTTTCCATCACCCCATTGATCTTCTCCATATTTCCTTTCAGTGTTGAAACCTCTTACCGAAGTGCTCTGTTTTCCTGCTCGAGATGATCCATTCTTACGACCGGCTCGAGTATTGTATCGATGATTCAACTTGTCTTTCTCTCAATAACAACTCTGGTAAAAGAAGCACGGATAAGGACTCGGGACACAAAGGAATGCGGATGCAAATGCTAATGATACGTATGATGCAACACACACTTCAAGGAACTCAAAAGTGTAATTAAATATCGTAATTGGAAACTCTTTCATTGAAATTTTAAAGCTTTTGTTACAAACGGTACACCCTCAGGGCTTTTAGTACAACAAACAACAGAATACAACAAAGAGGAACTAGGGCTTCGATCCGCTGGATGATGCTCCCTTTTCTTTACTGAGTTCTTCCATCAACTTGTCAATCCTTTCCTGCAATATGTACTTGTCCAGTGTCAGTTTCTCCACTCTTGCTTTCAGCCTTGAAATTTCATCTGGTTCCACTACAGGAGGCTTGGGCCGAGGGTACGGCATTGCCAGAGCGAGGGCCCGCTTGCGTGACCACTCCAAGCACGATTCTGTAACTGTGCAGTCAGGGTTGGTTGCTGCAGTCATTCCTTGTCTGTTGATTTGACGCCAAGCAAATAAAATCCGCATCTTCAGCTGGAGATCTTCTCCTTCATAGAGAAAAATTCTTTTCAGGTTCCCTGGGTCGGGTATCTCAGTCATTGGATGTCCAAGCTGGCGACGGGTGAGAACAGGGTTGTAACTGGTGCACCCTTTCGTGCCAAGAAGAGGCACATTGGAAAAATCTCCGCAACTGTGAATCATGGGAATTCCTCCGTATATCAGATCATGCCAAACGATGTCCGAATGAGTGAGAGCCATGAGTTTAACGGGTCATTCAGAGCCATCCCTCACATCCCAGAAGGTCGTGGTCTTTGGTAGGTGCGAAATAAACCACCTATAGAGGATAGCAGTACAACACACAATCTGACCTTCTCCTTTCAGGATCTTTGAATGAATCGAGTGGTATGCATCGACCAACAGTGTAGGGACAGGATTCTTGAGCATGAAAATCCTAATAGCATGAACATCAACGAAATTCTCAACATTCGGAAACAAAAATAGACCATAAACCAGTAACGCGAAAAGGTTCTCGAAAGCCCTAGTTTTTCCGTTGTCGGCAAACTCCCGAGCTTTCTCAAATAAGAATTGAGCAGGCAAACCATCGATTCCTCCTCTGAACATCATGTGGGTCTGGATCTCCGACAGCTTGATTCGAGTCACTCTCGCGATGTCTTCCTGACTGGGTCTTCCTTCTCCACCTTAGAACGGGGGTGAATCTTTGACGGGGATTCCCAATAGAGCGGAATACTCTTCTAAGGTGGGCATCAACTGGAAGTCTTGAAAGATGAAGCAGTGGTAGATTACATGGTAGAGTTGAACCAGCGTTTCCAACAAACCATCAGCTACTTGCACCTGCAATAAAGGGAGGATACGCCCGTGCTTTGTGGCGAAGGCATCTGGATCCCTTATCCGACCTCCTAGTTCCCTCAACTGTTCCACACCAAAAACCCTGAAGGTGTATGGTACCGTTCCTTTCCTTCCATGATCCATTTTATGATATCTCAAAACAGCAAACTTTGAGTTCTTTGAAGTGAATGAGAATGAGAATGCAAATGCAATGAGATGCAAAAGTTGGTGGAATTTGAGTATTTATAATCGTCATAGGATACCAACGGACAGGATTTCATTAATCATACAAAATTTGGTACAAGTGAAAGAAACGGGAATTAAAAATTCGTAAGGAAAACATTACAACCGTTGATATTCTTACAAGAGTTTTTAACAATAATTAAATAAAGGCTAATAAAAGGCCTAAGGAGATCCCCCCAATAATCTTAGCTTGTACTTCTTAATCTCTTCTTTCATTCGGGACTTCTCGAGAACCAGCTCATCTATTATCGCTTCCCACGAAATAGACTCAGGGTTTGAGGGACTCGGGTCTTCTTGTAACCTCCTCCTTTTGCAAGAGAAAACTTCCTCACTTTTTGCCTCTAGTTGTCTTTGAAGCGCTTCATTCTCTTCCACAAGCACCTCACACTTATCCTTCCAAGCATTCCCTATCTGCCGAGCTTTCCTTAAGGCGATCTTTAATTCCTCTGTCTCAGATGCAAAGATGAAGACAAGTTCTTCATTCAAGACCATAGGCTCTTGGCGATCATAGGGCATCCTTAGCTCAATAGCCCTTCTTCTGACCCATTGTAGGTAGGGGTCCATGGAGACACAGTTATGCTTCCCCAAAGCATTCCTATCTTTCTTGTGTTTATCCCTCCAGGCTTCTAAAATCATGCCCCTTAATTCCTCCTGCCCTTTGTAATCCTTGGAGAAAAATCCTTCTGTATGAATACCAAGAGGCTTGACCTTCAAAGGGTAACTGAACTGTCTGCGAGCTAAGACCGGATTGTAACTGGTTATTCCTTGTATGCCAAGAAGAGGCACATTCCCGAACTTTCCACAGCTATCAATGATCACAACATCCTCGTACCTATAAGGGTTATACCAATCAACGTCAGAATGAGTAAGGGCCATGATCTTCTTAGACCACCATCCCTTTTTAAGGTCCCAGAAAATGTTAGCCTCGGGTAAGTGCGAAGTAAACCACTTGTACAATAAGGGTACACAGCAGGTGATCTGTCCTCCTTTGGCATGCTTCGAATGTATGGCGTGATAAGCTTCAGCTAACAGAGTAGGGACAGGGTTCCTCTTCATGGATATTTTGATAGCATTGAGGTCCACATTGTCCTTGAGATTGGGGAACAGAAAGGTACCATAAATCATTAAAGCATATATAGCCTTAAAGGCAGCCATGTCAGAACGCCTGGCATAATGATAAGCTTTCTCCACCAGAAATTTCATAGGCAAAACAGAAATCCCTCCTTTGGTAGTCATATTCCCTCGTATGTCTGCTAACTCCAAATGTGTCGCCTTAGCAATCTCTTGTTCCTTAGGGTCCTTACCAAAAATGGGAAAAGGAGACTTATCCAAAATAGGTACACCGGTCAGACATGCGTATTCCTCAAGAGTCGGCACCAGTTGGTAATCAGGGAATGTGAAGCAATGATATACTGGATCATAAAACTGAAGTAGGGTGGAGAGAAGTCCTTGATCAACCCTCACCTTCAATAAAAACAAAAGCGCCCCATATCTACGCTTGAATCCTTTTGGATCAACCAACAAAGTCTCTAACCTCCTTAGGTCACTTGTGTCAAAACTCTTGTAAGTATACTTCACGGTGTTCCTTCTTTCATTGTCCATGGTACCCTATGACGTAAATAAAAGACTCAGACTCCACAAACTTGAACGAAAATGATGCTTATGTATGCATGTATGCACAAACACACAAACAAAAGGGCACACAAACAAGCAAACAAAGAGTCCTAGGTTCAAAGGAGCATGAGTGGAGTCAAGGTCTACCCATCCCATAGGGTGGTGTGGTTTCAGAATGTACCTGCCGAATGGGTTCTAAGAGTTCCCAGAGTCTACGACCCATCTTTCGGATATTATCGACTTCCCAAATTACTCGGTTAGTCAATAATATTCTCAAGAGAATCTCGTCTGAGTGTAGTATCGCGTGACAACTATTTGGAAATGGACTCCCGCATAATCACCGCACTACATCCTAAAAGGCCAAGTTGGGTTAAAGGTGCTACGGTCCTCAGTCTTAAAGGTCCTTGGTCGAAGTTAATACCGTTTTCACGAATGTACTCGTTCAAACAATATTAAGTTCAAAAGAACCTAAACTGAGCGATGATTTTCTCAATTCGACTTTTCAGGAATCGACTCCGTCAAAGTACCCTTGACCATATCATCTCCTATAATTATACTCATGTCCGGGTCTAGGACTCCTCACCATTCAAAGTGACAACCCAAGCAAGCAGATAAACAAATATATACAAGTAATGAACAAACAACATAAAAGAAGTAAGTTAGGGGGAACCCTCTTATGAGAATGTCCCCAGTGAAGTCGCCATTTCTGTCGCGGTGAAAATTGGATACCATAGTTATTGGTTAACTAGGATCACATTTTTAATGTCACCACCGGTCTTTGATTTTATCCAAAGGAAGGGAGAAAAACCGAATTCCCACAATGCAATGCAAATGTACTAAGATTCTAAGTTCGGGGGTTGGTTATACCTAGGGAAGGTGTTAGCATCCTAGATATCTGTAGTACTCTACAGGAACCTCTTGATTCATTTATGTTATTTGTTATCTGTTTTGCTAAGGGTTTAAGGGTAGGTAATTCATAATTTAATTCCTAAATGTGCTCGACAAGATATCGTATCTTATGCCTACATATCCTGTCAGGAGGGAATCAGAGCACTTGTAGTTCTTCATTAAAGATACTAAATGTTTAAAGGCTTAGGAGAAGAAGATGAGTCATCATCTTAAGAAAGACCACCACCGTTTTTTTGAAAATGTTTGTATGTTGTGGGGCATGGGATTGTATGTCCCTTTCTTTGAGATGATTAACATCTAGTTCTCTTGTATGGAGAATTTGGTAGGCTAAAGTTTGATTAAAGAAATCAAAGTTTGTGGGGACTAACCTAGAAAATCCATCCTAAGTTGTCTAATTACCTTATCTTAAGGTGACGATTATGAATGCAAATGATATGCACCATGCACAATAACATGGTTATTATGCATGGGATTTTCCTTTGGATATTAATGCGATTAGATTACGTTATTTAGGCGAGGGTGCTAGCAGAGTGATGCTAGACTTGTGTCTGGTGACCAAAAGGTTGAATGCGATGCCAAAGGCAATCGACTTACATGGGTAGAAAATTGGCTCGACGTTGGATCGAGAATTTTTTGCTTTTGAAATGGTTTTGACAAATGGTAACAAGCATTCATCAAATATGATAGTAAACATAGTAAGATATGATAATAAACATAGACAAGATGAATAAACATGTAAACGTACACTCAGGCGCGCGACGAGGGCTTAATGAGTTTTGATTTTTTTTGTTAGAGGTGATTACTTAATTTGAAAGAGGGTTAAAGATTTTCTAAAGATTTTAATTATTTTTGAGTTTAAAGTTATGTTAAAGGAGTTTATTAAAGTTTTCTTAACAAAGAACATTTTTAATTATTTTAAAAGGTTCTATTTATTCTTTTAGTTTTAAACAAAAACCTAACAACTAGAAAAAGATGTTAATATTTGAATAAATGAAAGATTTATTTCTTATTGATTCATTTTAATGCTTTAGTAAGGAACAAGTTTTTATTAGCAAGAGATACTACATTTGGGATGATTTTTAATTAGAATTTAATAAAAAGTTTTAAATGTTATAAAGGTTTTTTTTTATTTAATTTAATTTAAAAAATGTATTAATGAAGTTTTAATATAAGAACTTAAAAAAAGAGTTTTGATTTTATGTTTTTAAACAAAAGTTTTTTTGTTTTACTAAAAGAGATTTTTGATTATAAAAACAGTTATTTATTTTTTTTAGGTTAGAGTTAATAAAAACGGAGGGATTCAGTGTGTGGCAGGGAGAGGTAGTCTATGATAGACCTCGGATTGGGCCGCGTGATCAACAACTGTGATGGATCTAAAGAAAACGGACGGAGGGTGTATGATGGTGTGGCGTGTGCGCATGTACGTGATTATGTGACACGATACTAATGGAAAGTCAGATAAAAAGACAAGACATTCATCCCTCTCTTCTCTCTCAACGCTCTCGACATTTCCCTTCTTCTTCTCTCTCGCTCAGATAGGGTTTTGAAACCCTTGCGATGCCATCGTTCTCCGTCTCTCTACTCGCTCAAGCAAGCCAAAATCAAGCAAAATAAACCCCACCCCCAGCGAACCCTAACCCCCAATTCCTTAATTTGATGAGTTAGAAAGAATAACAAGAAAAAGTAATAGAAAGGGACACCGGCGAGGAACGATGGAGAAACAAGATCACCACCTCAAGATCTTCTGTCCCAAGGTTAGTCTTTCCTTCCTTCATGCTTCGGAATGATTCCCTGAGTCGTGTGTGTTGTGTTTGCGTCTCTGATAATGTGGTTCCTTGATTGTAGATGTTGTTGTTGATTTTCTCCTCCGTTTGTGATTTTCGTTCGCGTATCGTGGATTTGCAACTCCCAAATAGAAATGCAAACCGAAACCAAACTTTGAGAGGTATCGAAGAGAAATTAGGGTTTTTGCACTATTTTCTTCTTTTCTTCGATTTTTAACTTTTGGTTGGTATTAGGTTGGGAGATTATTGATTTTGAGGGTTTGTATATGCAGGTCGGAGAAAAGGTTCTTGGTGATCAATTGAAGGTGGGTGGTGTTGATTGGGGTTTTGTCAAAGAGAATGAAGGAGGAACAAAAGGACTATGGCCACCACATCAACCTCGCTGGAAAGATAAGTTAACCTTAGAGCTTATTCTCTTTTTTTTACTTTGGATGTGTATTGTTTGATGAATCTTGTTTATGACATGAGTATGAATGGACTTATGTGCTTTCTGGTGAAGTGTTTTGACATAATGATATGATAAATGATGTACTGATGCAATGAACTAGGGTGCTGATAAATTGAACTGATGTATATAATGTTTGATTGTGTATGGTTTGAATTTTGATTAATAGGTAAGCATAGGGTTTGAATAGATTTGTTAATGGTTTTCTTCTGAAGGTTTTTCTTTTGATATCTGGGGTGATTGATGAATTGTTTCTGTAGTATGATGGTTTGGGTTGAATTTGGTATTCGTATGAATTTTTTAGTTGTGTGATTTTCTGGTTTGATGTTTTAAAGTGAAACTCTGGTTTGGATATATGTTGGACTTGGTTACGATTTGATCTTGAAAGGGTAAAATGGTTTGGTTTTGGTGTGGAATTGATAAAGGGATGTTTCAGTAGGATATGTTGTGGAACTGTTGTTTCTGGTTTGATTGAGGAAAGGTTTTTCGGTATGATGTTTATAATGTGAGTTTGAATGGTTTGTCCACTGATGTGGTTAATGGGGAGATTTGATGAATGGTTTTTTCGTGTACCACTTGATGAATTGGTATGATACTTGGTTTAGTTTGAGATGTGGTGGTTGACTGATGTAAGATTGTATGAAGTTGGTGGTTTTTTTTTCTCTGTCCCCCCCCCCCCTTTTCTTGTGGTGATCCATGATTTATAGGCTATGTCAAAAAAATGGATGCCCTGATGCATATTGATTCCTTTCTTAAACATGTGGCAATGCTTCCCTTGATTTTTTCCTTTTGTTTCTGACATGTCTGCTGTATTTGCAGAGTAGGTTAGGATATCTGATTTTACTTTTGAGTTTTGGAAACCAATTGATTGTGTTTGATTTTGTGTTGATTCTCTTTGGACAAAACAATTTGATCTTGTTGTGTCTGAATATATTGGGGAAGTTGTTTTGGGAACAAAATGTTTTTATCGTGAATTGGTGTTTCTTGCAGTGATTGGAATGCCTGATGCGGATTTTGTGGTTGTATTTGGTTACTTGTTGGCATGTGATTATCATTTGTTTGGAAACTCTCTATTTACCTGCTCATTGGTAACAACATCCTTTGTTGCTTTTGAGAACCTTTCAGAGCATGCGTTTGTAGATTTGTAATCTACCTGTGGGTTCTTGAAATGCAGGTAGCTTTTTACGCATGCTGAAGGAATATCAGGCTAATTGGATCCACTTGCGCAAAAGGATAAGGGTGACTTCCAAGCTACAGCATTGGTACCATTAGCAAAAGTCCCAAGAAACAAAGTAGCAACTATCCCTGACGTTGAAAGCTACTTCTCCCCCTTTTTCTTAATTTTCTTGAAGACATGAAAGGGAAATGTAATGTAGCCATGTGTTTTTTAGCCAGCTGAAAATAATATTGCAGCTTGCTTTTGGTATTACTTACAGCCTTTGTATTTATGGATTCCGTTGGAAATATTGCCTTGTAGTATTTTGGAATTATAACTTGCCATGTAATCCATCCTTGTAGTAACCATAAGTTTGGTCACTTGTATGTGGCTTGTAATTTGAATGCGAACCGATAGTTGTATCTTTAAAACCACTTCATTGACTTAGCAAAACATAAATAGACAGTAGGGATGATAGTCTACGTGAAATGGCTTCCCACTTGATAATACCACTTGCCAAGACGTGACTCCAAAAATAACAAGGCCCATGTACTAATTGCGAATATCTTTATGACTTGGATGACCAATACGAGATACCTAATGGCCCTTTATACGTCGTGGGACGGTTCAATTATAACACAACTTGCATTATGGCTTGAAATGAAATTTCCTAGCTATATGAATTCCACTTTAAGAACATTTTACTAAATCTTGATTAAGTAAAGTTCGTCATCTCCACCCATCTTGATCATAAATTAGAAAGTCCAATCTCTCAAGATCAAAAGAAAAACCTTTATGAATAAGAACGACGTCTTGCTGGATTTTCATATTTGGGAATTTTTATAGGTAATGTTGCCATCATCTTGTACATCTTTTGGAATCTTGAATGGCATCCCATCATCTTGAGTGAAATAATGTGGACTTGAATTTGCCTCTTAGAAATCAGACTTCTAATTCCTTCCAGAGTGAATTTTCCTTGATGGACCATTATTTAAAACACAGAGCACACACATCTCTTAAGTCTTGAAAAGACTGACAGCGGGGGAATATGTTAACTTGTAACACAACCAGTGATTAAACTTTAGGGACCATTCGCCATATCAGAGGGTACTCTGTAGGGGAGAAAACTAAGGAGTTTGAGGGAATAAGAAGATTTGTGGCGGCTTAGGGACCAAAGGGATGAGGACACGATCGGACAGGAGTCCAACACATCTTGCAAAGACCAAAGAAACCTCCACAAACACGCACACGACACAATAGCCTTCAAGTCTTTGAGCCTTCTATAGCAACACCTGTACTTGCAAATGAAACGAACAAAACATAGTCTAGGTAAAGTGGTTAGTTATGCATGAATGATTGACCTAATATGCTAAAGAAATGAAGCGGGGATCTTAGGGTCAAAAATTGGGGTGCGACACATAAACTGACTTTATCAAAGGTTACCGATGAGTTGAAGCAAATCAAGGCTTTTCATCAAGAACTTTTGGCTTCCAATACCGAGCTTATTGAGTCCCTTAAGAAGGCTCAGATTGAAGTTCTCTCTGCTGGTGACAAGGCTTTCAACAGAGCCAAAGACCAAGTTATATGCCTCCATCCCGGGCTGGATCTATCCGAGGTGGATTACTTCAAGGTGGTGCAGAATGGCCGCCTTGTAGAAATGGATGAGAACCCGGATGACGTTGATGCGAATGGCACCTCAGTCGCTGATTGATTTTGAAGTTTCTCCTTGTTTTGATTAGACATCCCTTTGGATATGCTTTTGATGAATTTCCTATTTTTGTAAGGGTGTGTGGTGTTGTCCCCCCTTTTTCTTATGAATTTTCGGCCTTTGGGCCTTGTAATGCACAATACTTGGCCCTTTTGTGGTTTTTCTTAATGTCATTTCTGTTTATCGTCATTTTAATTCCTTTGCAAAATAATCCTGTGCGTATATCCATCCCCTCGGGCACTAAGTTAGAATAACTTAAGGTGTCCGATTATAAAGTGTCGGGTATTATTTTGCCATTTTGCTTTTCTTAGTTTGATTTCTAAGGCTACTTGGATAGCTCGTTACTCGGCTATCTATTAAAAAACCTGGCTATATAGCTCTGACACTTTAGAGAGTCCAAAACTCTTATAGTCTTAGGTGCCGATTACGATATTGACTTGGGTGTCCTTTTGTCAGAGACTTGCTCCCAGTTCTTTATAATCCTTTGGCAGTTGGTCATGAATGACTTTGATACCCATGAGCCCGAAGTTTCTTTTGGTGTGCTTAGACCTATATGTTTCATCATTTTCATAATTGATTATCCGGCCTGTGTGCACGGAACGAGTAGACACATTTATAAGTGCTTGTTCAACCCGTGTACGTGGAAAAAGTCAACACGTTTATGGGTGGCCTATGTACGCGGAGCAACTCAACACGTTTATAGGAGTTTAATCAACCCTTGTACGCGGAGCGTTTATGGGCGACCTATGTACGCGGAGCAAGTCAACACGTTTATAGGAGTTTAATCAACCCTTGTACGCGGAGAGTTTATGGGCGACCTTTGTATGCGGAGCAAGTCAACACGTTTATAGGAGTTTAATTAACCCTTGTAAGCGGAGCGTTTATGGGCGACTTATGTATGCGGGGCAAGTAACACGTTTATAGGAGTTTAATCAACCCTTGTAGGCGGAGCGTTTATGGGTGACCTATGTACGCAGAGTAAGTCAACACGTTTATAAGAGTTTAACCAACCCTTGTACGCGGAGAGTTTATGGGCGACCTAAGTACGCGGAGCAAGTCAACACATTTATAGGAGTTTAATCAACCCTTGTATGTGGAGCATTTATGGGCGACCTATGTACGCGGAGCAAGTCAACACGTTTATAGGAGTTTAATCAACCCTTGTACGCGAAGTATTTATGGGCGACCTATGTACGCGGAGTAAGTCAACACGTTTATAGGAGTTTAATCAACCCTTGTACGCGGAGTGTTTATGGGCGACCTATGTACGCGGAGCAAGTCAACACGTTTATAGGAGTTTAATCAACCCTTGTACGTGGAGCATTTATAGGCGACCTATGTACGCAGAGCAAGTCAACACGTTTATAGGAGTTTTCCGAGTTATAACTAACCATCTTCAGCCGACTACCTATAAACAAGACAAAAAAAATTTAAGTCCAGGTGCCTCGTTAAAAGCCCTTGCCCTTGCAAGGGAAAAGAGTTCAACCCGGATCCTTTATTCGTTATTGAATTACATAATATTTAGCTAAAATATAGCCTAAGATTGGATACATTCCATGTCCTAGGTATTTCTACTCCCTCTAATGTTTCCAACTTGTAGACTCCGTTGTTTAGTTTTCGAAGTACCCTGAATGGGCCTTCCCAGTTGTGGGCAAGCTTTCCCTTGTTTTTTGGGTGTGTGATTTTCTTCAAGACCATGTTGCCTTCCTGGAACTTCCTCTGCCGGACTTTAAGGTTGTTTCTTCTTGTCAACCTCTGTTTGTAGCGACTACTCTGACCATGTGCTGTCTCTCTAACCTCATCTATCTGATCAGCTGAGATGTTCAAGTTATCCATGTTGGCGACTTCATCAAAGTGTTCACGCCTCCAAGTCGGGGAGTTGATTTCCACTGGTATCATTTCATCAGCTCCATACACCATCCTGAAGGGTGTCTCTTGAGTAGTAGAATGTGGTGTTATATGGTATGACCACAAGATCCCGGGTAGGTACTCGGCCCACATTCCTTTTGCCTCCTCCAGCTTCTTTTTTATTCCTCCTAGGATAACCTTGTTTGCAGCTTTTGCTTGGCCATTGGTTTGAGGGTGTTCCACAGATGAGAACCTGTTTTTTATTCCATAATCCCTGCAAAAGTCTATCATGGAAGTGCTTGCAAATTGGGCTCTATTATCCGAGACTATGATTCCCAGCAAACCGAACCGGCATATGATATTCCTCCAATAAAATTTGTGAACCCTCTCGGTAGAGATCCGAGCAACAGCCTCGGCTTCCACCCATTTTGTGAAATAGTTAACTGTAACGATTAGGAACTTGAGCTATCCTGAAGAAATTGGGAATGGTCCTAGGATGTCTGATCCCCACTGATGGAACGGCCATGGATATGAAATTAAATGGAGTGACTCAGCTGGTAGTTCTTTAATTGGAGCGAATACTTGACACTTTTCACACTTGCTAACATACTCGATGCAATCTCGCATCATATGCGGCCAGTAGTACCCCGACTCTTAGGATTTTTCCGGATAGTGCACTCCCACCGACGTGGCTACCACAGGCTCCCTCGTGGACCTCTTTAATTATCAGTTCAATCTTAGGCTCTGGCACGCATCTGAGCATAGGTGTTGACCTACCCATCTTGTATAGCGTGTCCGAGATTATGACGTATCGAGAAGCTATTCTTTTAATCTTTCGGGCTTCATTGACATCTTCAGGTAATATTTCCTGGGTCAGATAGCTGATGTTGGGCCTCATCCATCCTTGGACATCCTCTATTGTTAATACTTCCTCTGATTGAATGTTGGGTGCTTCGAGAACTTCTTGGGTCACAGTTTTATTCATTCCTGAATTCTTTGAGCTTGCTAATCGGGCTAGGAGGACGGCCCGAGCATTGTCTTCTCTTGGATGTGGACGACTTCAAATTCTGAGAATTCTTTGGATATTCCTGAAGCTTTATGAAGATACTTTATCAGGGTGGAATCCTTCGTATGGTACTCGTTCTTCATCTGTCCGACCACTAGCTGGGAGTCGGTCTTCACTAATAAATATCTTACTCCAACCTCTCTCGCCAATTTTATTCCGGAAATCAAAGCTTCATACTCTGCTTGGTTGTTGCTAACCTGAAAATTGAAACCTAAAGAGTATTCTAATGTTAGATCTCTGGGTCCTTCCAGAATTATTCTGGGATCCATCTGTTTGAGATTTCTTCTCCAGTTAGTGCACTTAATTCTACCACAAAACCGGCCAGTGTCTGTGACTTGATACTGGTTCTGGGCACAAATTTGATGTCATACTCAGAAAGCTCTACTGCCCACTTGACCATTCGTCCTGCTAAGTCGGGCTTTTTCAGTATTTATTTGATTGGGTAATTTGTCTTGACTGTGATGGGGTGACCTTGAAAATAATGTCTCAGCTTCTGGACTGTGATAACTACTGTCAGCGCCAACCGTTCAATCTTCTGGTACCTTAGCTCTGCCCCTTTTAGAACTTTGCTGATAAAGTACACGGGTCGCTCTCCGTCTTCTCCATCTTGTACTAAAACCGAGCTAAGGGCTTTATCCGTGACCTACAAGTATAAGACCAAAGGTGTGTTTTCTTTGGGCCTTACTAGGATAGGAGGCGAGGACAAAAAACACTTTATTTCTTGAAAGGCTTCTTCACATGCTTATGTCCATTGAAACTCCTTAGATTTCCTTATAGCAGTAAAGAAGTGTATTGATTTGTCTCCTGCACATGCTAAAAATCGTGACAATGCGGCTAGTCTCCCGGTCAGCTGTTGGACCTCCTTTTTCGTGGTTGAACTTCTCATATCTATTATAGCCTGGCATTTGTCCGGGTTCGCCTTGACTCCCCGGTTGGTGAGCATAAATCCGAGGAACTTCCCGGCTTGTACTCTAAAGGTACACTTGTTCGAGTTCAGTCTCATGTTGTAGCTTCTTATGGATGCAAAGGTTTCTATTAAATCCTTAACATGTGAACAGTTTGCGCTTGTCTTGATAACCATGTCATCTACATAGACCTCCAGATTCCGACCTATCTGAGTAGCGAACACTTTATCCATCAGCCTCTGGTAAGTAGCCCCAACATTTTTGAGTCCAAAGAGCATGACCTCATAACAATAATTGCTCGAATGTGTCATGAAGGCGGTTTTTGGTGCGTCTATTGGATTCATCCAGATCTGATTGTATCCTGAGTATGCATCCATAAAGCTGAGCAGACGGAACCCAGATGTAGCATCTATCAGCCAGTCAATGTTTGGCAATGGGTGCGGATCTTTAGGACACGCCTTGTTGAAGTCTGTGAAGTCCACACACATTTTCCATTTCCCGGATTTCTTCTTTACCATCACTACGTTGGATAACCAGGTCGGATACTTGATCTCCTTGATGAACCCGGCCCGTAACAACTTCTCGAATTCCTTTGCAATTGCTTTCCTCTTTTCATCACCACCCTTTCTTTTCCTTTGGGAAATTGGCTTGACATCTGGATCGATTGCTAAGTGATGGTACATGAAATTAAGATTTATCCCTGGCATGTCTAAAGGTTTCCAGGAGAAAAGATTTGCATTGTTTTTTAGTGTTTGAACGATCTCTTTCTCCTCCTCGGGGGACAAGTTGACTTCGATGTGTGTAACATGAGACGGTAGGTGCCCAATCTGGACTTGCTTTATTTCTTTTTTGGGAATTATGTTGTCTTCAATTGAATCATCAAGTTGGGTCTATGTCGACCAGGAGAACTTTGAGGGTATTCTTGGGATCTGCTTCTCCTACGGGTTCCTTTCTTTTCAACTTTAGGATATCCTTATAACACTTTCTCGCCAGTCCTTGGTCGCCTTTGACAATACCAACCCGACCATCTCCGAGTGGGAATTTCATGGTCAAATATAGAGTTGAAAGTGAAGCTTCCAGTGCGTTAAATGATGGCCGACCAATAATGATGTTATAGGGTGAAGCAGCGTTGACTATCAGGTACCTCATTCGGACGGTCTTCGTATTAGCCGTGTTACCAAAGGTGGTTGGCAATGCTAGGTGCCAGAGCACCTGCACCTGTTCTCCCGATAATTCTACTAGAATGCCTTTGAATGGTAATAACTCGGTCGTATCGAGCCCCATTCCTCTGAAAGCATCCCAATACAGTACGTCGGCTGAGCTTCCGGGGTCTATCAATACCTTTTTCATGCTCATGTCTCTTATTTGTAATTTAATAACCATGGGATCATTTTCATGAGGTAGGACTCCTATGGTGTCTCATTTTGAGAATGTTACAGCATCTAAGTTGCCTTCCGATTTCTCTGGAGATCTCTGGTCGATATGCATGACTGCCCTAGCATATCTCTTTCTGGCCAAACTTGTTTCTCCACCACCAGCAAACCCTCCAGCGATGGTGTTTAGCGTGTGCCGAGCTGTCTTTGTCTCGTGACCCTCTTCGGCATCTGAACTCTTCTTCCGGGCTAACTTTTCTGGTCCCGGGTCATCTCGGCAGGGACTTCTCTTGTTATTTTGTGGTTAGTGATGGTGCTTTAAAGTTTTTCGAGACGTGTTCGTCCCATATCTCTTGAGAAAGAGGTTGTGGCTCGAGAACCTCCTCCTCACGATCGCTGTCAGCCTGACTATGTTGTTGCAGAACTTGTGTTGTACCCCAAATTTTACCTCTTAGATGTCATAACATCTTGCATAGACATTTAGGATCAATCATATATGCATTGTTTAACTAACCCACATTTTGCAGTTTGATTCTCTTATGTTTGAAATTAGGGTTTATACAGAGAGATTCAAGGCCTCCTAAGGCATTCTCTGGCTCCATATAATCATCACAAAGATTCACCAGTAGTTTGGAACCAAGGTCCCAAGACTTTGAATCAAGTCAAGTCAACAGAGGATCACCAGACCAAAAGGTGGAATTAGGGTTTTAACCTGAGGAATCACTGAAGAATTTTGCCCTGTTAAGTCAAGTCAACAGAGGATCACCAGACCAAAAGGTGGAATTAGGGTTTTAACCTGAGGAATCACTGAAGAATTTTGCCCTGTTAAGTCAAGATTTGATTGGTTCATCAACCAATTGATCTTATCTACATTCAATAGGTCTCACTCAACAAGAATTCAATATCATTTGGCTCTCATCATGAGTAGTTTGAGCCACAGTTTCACCTTGCCTCCAAATTAGGGTTTTTATTAAGACAAGTGGATCATTGACCCTGACTTTGATCAAGGGTTGTTCTCCAACCCTAGGACTTGACTCCACGTGATAGAAGACATCACTAGAAACCATATATGAGCTTTAGATGTGATGAAAGAAGCAAGATCATGAGAGATTATCCCAGTGCATTCACAGTTGAAATTAGGGTTTTAACTGAAACCCTAATCCTTGAGATTTTGATTCAAAATGAAATCTCCAAGGCCCCTATCCATCATAACATATCTCATTGATGATTTCAAATATTTGAGATCAAGTTTCAAGAAGTTTCTTGCAAAGGAAGCAAGGTTTGGTTCATGAAAACTTTTCATATGTGGAATTTCACTACTTGTGCAAAACTGAAACAGTCATAACTTTCAAACCACACCTCCAATTTGAGTGACTCAAAGCTCAAATGGAAGGTCTTTCCATGATCTTCAAAGTGTATTAGAGGACCCTCTTTCAGAATTTGCTTGGTTTTTAAGTTATGAGACTTGGAACACAATATGCCTTAGGGACTTGGTGAAAATTTCAGCCTTTTGCTCCAATTTTGAACACTACTTCATGGCTGTTTTTTACCTAGTTCCAAACTCCAAACCAAAAATCTTTAAACATGAAAGTTGTTCCTTTTTCTACAAGCTTTCCAAGCATGTGTAGAACTCTTCATTTGGATGAACCAATCTCAAGTTATGATGCTTTGATGTTGAAGGTTTCAAATTAGAAAAACTCAAAAACCTTAGAAATTTTTCTAAGTCCCTTTTTGCCTAATCATGCGCATGACTTTGACCCAATTTTTCTCAATGTTATAAACCTCATTTTCAGTCACATTCCAAATGAAAGTTGCTCCATACAATGTCTACTTTACATAGGATCAAAAATTTCTAGAATTGGTGAAGTGATTACCAAGATGTGGTGCATTAAAGATGGCATGTTGAAGTAATATTTCATACTTAGGAAATTCAAATTTCATTGCCTCATGATCACTAAACTTTGTCACGTTTTTCACACATTCATGAGCATCATTGTAACATGTCACTAACACCAAAATTGCTCTACCACATGCTCTCTTTCAAAGGGACCAAAAACCAATTCATTTGGGCCATTGGTAGTATAGTTATCGTGTGAACAAGTGAAGCCTATGAATATTGTTCTAGGCAAACCATACTTCACAATTTGAATCAGACTTGAAATAAAACATGGGCAAATCTCTTCAGCAGCCCCAAGACCTACCCTTGGCGTGTTATCTTCTCTTGGTGTTGTCCCAAATCTTTCCCTTTTGAGCTCACTCTCTTATGACTCACAAAAAGGATGTTCTGAAATAATACATTAGTTTATGAAATGAAATGGTATAGCCTGAGCTTTGTCAACATAATGCGCACAAGACCACATGGATGATCCCAAGCTTTACCTCTTTTGACCCTCACCCCTATGACACAACAAAAAGGAGATTTGAAGCAATACATGAAACTGTGAAACATGACAAACCTGATTTCTATCCTCTGAAGCCTTTGTGCAGCATGTGAGGTGATATTTTCTCCAAGGTTGACCAAATTTGAAGGCTGAAAAGAGTTCCATGTAAACCCTAATCTGTTATCCTATGGACAAAGCATTTGGCCATTGTGTTTCAAAGATTTGGACCAAACTCCTTTGGCTATAAAAGGAGAACCTTTCTCCTTTGTTCAGCACCAACAATTTTCACAAAACACTCTAAAAGATCTCTGAGTTTTGAGTTTCACAAGTGGGAAAGAGGAGGAGGATTTCCTTGAGGTCCTTGCTAGTTCAGAAAGAGGAGAAGTCAGCACACACTTGAAGGTGCAGTGGACATATTCCACTTGGTAACTACACTCTCCATACTCCATATCATTGTACATATTTATCATCACATCTCTGCCATATGTTGCTACTATAATATGCTTTTGTTGTTCTTCTTCATTCATCCAAAATGTGATTAATGAGTATTGGAGTTTTTGTTTAAGATTCTATTCATAGACTGTCATCATGAGGTAAGATAAGTGTGATTCTGCTTTGTGTTTCCTGTTGTTATACTTGAAGTATCATGAAATGATAGTACCATTGTGTTGGCCCCTGGCATGTTTGTTAAGCCCTTGAAAGTTCAGTGACTCTGCTAGTACTTGAATGCAGTAGGTATCAACTGGCTTATGGTTGTTCCTTGTGTGCTTGGATGTTACTATGATAAGATCCATGAATATAACTCATCCCTGTTAGTTTGAAACAATTGCATTTTTATGACTTGTGAGTTTCATATTTGAGCTGTTTGCCTTTATGTTGGTATGGTTCCAAGGTTATAATAACTGGTCAAAACTCTGTTAGCAATGGGGCCTAGTTGTTTTAAAAATGATTTGTGTCATTTGCTGCCATCATTTGGTTTTTAGTCAGTTTGTGTATAAGAACTCATACTATGCTTTGTATCCAAGAGTTTTGCTTATTAAGTTTTGCCTTGGAGCAAGAAAGTTGTTTTACTCAGTCTGTTACAATAATGTCCTTTTGCATCTATTCATATGCTTACATACATCCTGATATGCACACCAAACTATGACATGTCATGACCTTTGTTTGGAGCTAAGTTGACTTATGTGTTTAAGATTGATATATCTGAACTGCTAACTTACTAAAGTTATGCAACTGGTGATGATTTGTGTTTTTAACTTGTTGTTTACAACCTGTTGATATGATTTGTTCCTCATTGTGTGCTAAAACTGGTGCATTGGAATTGATAATCCCTTGAAGTTTTATTTTGTATAAAGATGCCATGATATGTTCATCATGTTATTGTACTTAATGTTTAAACTCATGCTACTATGTGTTCAAGCTTGTATGTAAACTTTCAATATGTCATCTGGTGTACATTTAGGTTGTGCCACTGCTGCCTTGCCATATGTTCATGGTCATATGTGCAAGTTTTGTTAAATAAACTATCTCTTCTTTAAGTAATAGAGCACATCCTCAATATTTGCTTATATGGGAGGTAACATTGTGCTACTTTATGATAATTGACTGCTTGTGTGTATGTACTTGCTGATGTTTGTCCCTCAAATAAAAGTTGGTTGTGAACCCATTCTGATATAGTACTACATTCATACACTTTTTCACATCCTATTGTGCACACAAAATGCTATGCCATGTTCACATTGCTGTCATCATTGATTTATGATCAGTTTGTTTATCAAAACTCGTGATATGTATGTTCTTACTTTGTTAAACTTGTTTTGTCCATGTGCCTCTTTAAATCTCATAAAGTCTGTAAACTTTGCCATGATTCCATGAACATATGTCTGATACTATCCTGCTAAACCTTTGTGTTCAAATTGTGTGTGCAAGCTCTTAAATTTGGATGTGTGTGTTAATTTTTGACATGATTATCTGATATGTGTCCAAGTTTGTTCAAACTGTTGGCACATTACCTGTTTTAAGACAATTTGATCTAAGCATTTGAGAATGATACATGGAGCTGTTTATTTCTTGAAATCCTGATGTTGTGCCATATTCATTACATTGCCATATTGGCTATTTGGTTTTCCACTTTTGCCTTCTAAATCAATTGATCATATCCATTAGCACTGAATATCCTTGAGGCTGTTTTCTTCTCATTTCAATTTTGTTAAATCCCGAATTTCTTGGTGTGTGGACAATATGAGAATTGGACTGACAGTGAATCATCATGATAGATATAGAGTAGGATCATGTGTTTAGAGGTGTAAGATTAAGACCATGTACTTCTATTATGAACTTATGTGCTTGACTTGTTCTCTCATATATACCCTGCTAATCTTAAACTTAAATGGCATAGAAATTTTGTTTAAGGCTTAGCATGATCATGATTTTGGTTTATGTATCTCTATCTGTTGTGGTCATATGCATAATTGTCATTTTTATCTTCCCTTGCCATGATTCAAAGAAGGTTCCTATTTGTCTAAATGATTGTTTGGTATGAATGATGAAACTGGTACACTCACCATATGCCTAGGATTAATGTTTGAAGGCACTGTCACTCTTTGGAATTATCAATTGCCATGTCATAATGATAAATAAAACTGCTATCTCCTTGATGCATTTGCCTTATACCATGGATGTGTGACTGGCTGGCCTGAATACAGTTTGAATAAGTTGTTGTCACTTGGTTTTTTTTAGGTCTACATGCTTGCCTCTACCATTTTGGATCTCTCTACTATTATGTATGGATTAACTGCTAATTGGTGAACTGCAACATTCAAGTTGACATGTTCTTTTCTTCCGCTTGCACTGGTGTGTTTCTATGAAGGTGTTTGTCTTGCACTTACCTAAGTGTCTATTATTTTGAAAATGTTTTGGTTGGACCAAATCAGAAGTGTTCATTAGTTCCTCTTGCTTTTTGTCTGCCAAATTCTTGTTTGAAATTTCTTCTAAATGATTACCCTCATGATCACTTTTCCATGTTAACTACACTTAGCCATGCTCATCACAATCAAGTAGCTTATCCTGTCCATACTGAGTGGCCATGTATATAAAGCATGTTTATCTTTCCTGCACTCTTGATCAAAGATAACATGTGGTTGATTTCAAGTAATTTCAATGGCAGTAGCAGCTCCTTTATCCATTCAATATGTATAATGGGGATTTTTTTGGATTCTCACTCGTGGATTTAACTTGAAGCCATTGTTGTTTAGTGTAATTAGTCATTATGATGAATTGTTGCATGATTGGTAAGAAGTTTGTATATGCTTAGCTTTGTGGAAATTCTGGGTTTGTTAGTTCTAACCATGGATAAATGCAGCCAAGTTTTGGTATGGTGCTTCATGTTTCCTTAATTTTGGCATTCTTCGCTTGCCAAAGATTAAATGTTTATGGAATGAGTTTTATGACAGGATGTAACAGCCACCCCAGTGGCAAGCACACACATACACTCGCCTTTGACCATGAGGACTGGGGTTCGAATCCCCCTCGCCCCAGTCCTTTTGTTTTAATTTTCTGAAATTACCTATGTTTCAAACATATTGTTTGGTTGCCCATACATGTTAAACGCGCGCGAATGGTGTGGCTGGCAAGTGTTTTGGGCTGTATCCCCAAGGGCACGGGTTCAACACCCATGGGGTGCCCTTCTCCTTCTTTTTATCACCTATTTATTTTATATTTTCATAGTTTGTGCTTCAATTTCAAAAACTCATAACTTGAGCATTTTTCATTCTTTTTTGCCCATTCTTTTTGCGAATTACTCTCTAATGTGTCTAATTTTTGAACATAAAAAGAAATTAGTAAAAATCATTATTTTTGAGGAACTTATTCATGTAGAAAGTGGAAAGCCTTTTAAGGTTTCTATTAGGAATACACTTTACTTTTTTTATTCTTTTATCATGTTATCTTGTTCATCTTGTTTAGTTAATGCCTAATGTATATGGTTCTAACCTTGTATGGCATTGTAAACTTTATTCCATTTTGATACTTTGTTGTTAATGTTGAATTTTTCATGTAAATATCCATATAAACTTCTTGTGTCATAAAAAAACTGTTATCTTCCCCTTCCTTCCAAAGGAAAGACTCTCTATTGACTCTTAAGTCATAGAAAGCTCATCACCCCCTAGGCCTCCTAAGAGCCTTTATTCTTTTGGCCTCCTAAGAGCCATCTTTCCCCTAGGCCTCCTAAGAGCCTTTATCCTTTCTTGGCCTCCTAAGAGCCTTTATCCTTTTGGCCTCCTAAGAGCCATCTTCCCCCTAGGCCTCCTAAGAGCCTTTCTCTTTTTCTTGGCCTCCTAAGAGCCTTGAATCTCATAACTTAGATCTTGGATAGAGTTTCTAAACTTTATGTGGGCTCATCACGTTGAGTATCCACTTTTTCCCTACTACAACTTAGACTTAGAGAGTTTCCTTAAACTCTAAATGAGATCATACTCATTTCCCCTTGGAACTTTGGCCATAGTCAATGGTTCCTCAAATCCACCCTTAGTTAGGTGAACTACGGTTGCTCTGATTCTTTAGTCAGATACGTAGGCATAAGATGCGACGTCTTGGCGAGCAAACTTAGTGTATATACTCCTAGGTCTTTACCTTAGCACTGTTCCCTTAGCAAGCAAACATAACATAACATAAACTAAACAAGAGGTTCCTGTAGAGTACTACAGATACTTAGGGTGCTAATACCTTCCCTTAGTATAACCAACCCCCGAACCTTAGATCTCACCCCTTTAGGTTTTTCTCGATCTTGAACCTTTCCTTTGGATAAATCAAAGTCGGTGGTGAATTCAAAGAAATGTGATGCAAGTTAATTAATAGCTTGTTATCCGATTCTCACTGTAACAACTTATATGCTGTCTTGCAGCATCTCATTTTGTCGACGCATGGCCTCCATCATGGCTAGCAGATGAGCCATGTCTGGAGGATCTCCTTTAGAGGATATGTTGTTAGTGTAAGGTGTGGCCTGGGAGAATTTTACCTTGGCCTCACGGTGGGCGCCAAATTTTATAGCCAAAAATGGTTAGATACACCAAAAGTGCTAGTTCCCTTTGTCTTGGACAAGAAGAGCTACACTGTCTATATTGTGAGGGATATTTGGGGATTTGAGAGCTATATGTGTGTTGTGTATTGTCTCAAGATGATTGTGTCTTGCTTAACCCTCATGTGGGAGCCCCTTTTATAGTCTTTCATTATGATATGTCATTAAGAGAAGTCTCTTGGCCTTCTGAAGTTACATGGCCATCATTGCTGTAACTCCCCTTCATGAATGTAGGTTTTGAAGCTCTGGTAACGTCCGCATTGATGCACCGCCACTGTTACAACTGTTGGTATGCAGGTTGAGCTCATGTCCGGCGTAAGTACCAGGTTGATGGGATCTGTACTCGACTTCGTATGAGCTTGGCTGATGGGAGTCGAGTTATGTGACCGGTCCGGGTTATAGAAGATACTTACCTAGCTCTCTGTATTGCTTGAACCTTTTTGGTATCGTAGTCTAGTTCGTAGTTAATCTTGGCCGACTACGCAACTCGGCTTCAAATATATTTGGAATGTACAATATATATATATATATATATATATATATATATATATATATATAGCTTTATTGTTATCATTACGTATCATTTGATATTGTTTATGTTTATGCCTTTATTTGGTTATTATCCCATGCTTGGATGTTGGACTTGTGGACTTAGATTAGGTTCTTGATTCTATACTTTGGAGTTATGACTTGAGACCTTGGAATTCCTCTGGTACGTTGACCTTGAGTTGAATTTTGGAAGACTTGGCTATGTTACCTCATATTTGGCCTTGGCTTAAGTTCTTCTTTATCTGATGCTTGGTTATATCTCTGCTTATTTGGTTGGTTGTTGCTTAATCCAAAGGATGGGAGTATTGACTTGTGTCAAATCTTGCTCTTGGTTAGATCATCCCTTCCTTAGCTTTTACTTTGTGTATTAGGGTAGCCTCTTCATCTCCTCCCCTTCTTAAATTTTCAAAATATTCTCCCTTTTTCAAAACCTTCATGCTTTCAAACTTGAACCACTTTCTCAATAAACCTTGACTTTGTCAAGTATTTTTCAAACTCTTTTCTTGAATAAAAGCTAGTCCATCTTATGCATATCAAGACCATTTCAAAAGACATAAAAACACACAAATCATTCAAACCATTTTTGTTCCCTTTGTGCACTTTTCCTTTTAAACTTTTCTTAAGGTTTAGACATGAGTCATTTTCATAGTTGAGATGTAATTCTCATATCCCCATAGTGATGTTTGATGTTGATTCTTTTCCACTTGAGAGAGTTAGTGGCATACTTGTTGATTTCTATCCAAGTTGGATCCTTTCTCAATAGTGATGGAAATGTCCATTTTCATATACTTGTGGGTGACTAGTTTAGTTTCCTCCTTAAAATGACAACTTGTCTTTCCATTTAAAATCAATCAAAACAGACTCTTTTTTGTTATTTTTACCACAAACTACGAGGTTTTG
This sequence comes from Lathyrus tuberosus, assembly GCA_022829125.1. Lineage (NCBI taxonomy): Eukaryota > Viridiplantae > Streptophyta > Magnoliopsida > Fabales > Fabaceae > Lathyrus > Lathyrus tuberosus. The sequence continues at coordinate 9,272,743 of JALAZF010000193.1, forward strand.
ATCCTCCATTGCACTTTATGGGTACGTAGGCACGAGGCACAGGAAGTCTTGTCAAACACCAAAAACCCTAAAAAATATTTCTCTTCTCATCTCCCCAATCTTTTACAAACAACCCTTTTTAAGTCAAACATATATTTTCAAGAGGTTCATATAGAGTATTATAGATGTTTTGAGTGCTAACACCTTCCCATTGCATAACCAACCCCCTTACCCTTTGTCTCTTTGTTTTATTAGTTTTGTTTTAAAACTTCTGTGGGTTTTGTTTGTTCTATTCCCCATTCCTTTGGAAAAATAAAAATGCAGTGGCGACGCTTGCTTTATGAGTTAAGTTAATCAATAGCTTAATCTCAAATTTCCCCGCTACACATAACACACATATAAGAGGTCTTTTTAGGTTTTAACATGGCTTATGTTCGGGTAGGATGTTTTTAAGAAAGTAGGTTTAAACCTTTGGAGTTAGGTGCCTAGTTATCCTTTTGTTCTCATACCCCTTTGTTCCTTCTTAACGGTACTAGAGATTCAGTCATTCTTTTTAATCTTTTTCTTTTTTTTTTGAAGTGACTTTTTCTGCTTATAATTTTCTAAAATTTTTCAAACTGTTGACCACTTATCTCTAGTACCCCAACCCCAAACTTAGAACTTTTATCACATCCAAGAGCAACCCCAAACTTAATCTTTTTCATTCACTTTAAGAACTTAGATTCTACCTAACTCCAAAGAAATGGTGGAAAGAAAAGATCTTTCATGTCAAATGGCTAAAAGTTGTAGGCTACATCACCGAAAAAGGCTTAGGCTCGAAGTGGCTAGCAACGGATGTTCCTAATACTACGGGTTGGCTACAAATGCTCAAAGTTATAAACAAGGAACTTGCCTTAGTATGCATCAATCAAAATTGAAAACTTAATCGAAAATAGATCAACCCGTATAAAGCAAAATTGCATGGATACACTATAAGAAAGAAAAGGTGAACAATGGAAATATTTAGGCTTAAACCTTACCAGATGAGGTATCTGAAGGTTGAGTACAAGTCAGTTGATTCTTTTCTCTTCTCTTGTCTTCAAGTTGTCAGTTGCTTTCATCATGATCAAGTATCTTCTCTCTTTTTTTTTCATGGATCATTCATTCAATGCTAAAGTTAAAACTTACTAATTTGAAGGAAATAAAAACAGCTACGAACAAGTTTATTTAGAACAATATTTTTGATAATACAATGGAAAGGGGAAGAGCACTTGAAACACCATAGCTATTCTTTAGGTACATCAATGGAAAATAAAAATTAACTAAAATTCTTCTAAAATTTTAAAATAAAATACATGTCTTTTCACATATTATCATAGCGGAAAAGAGCATTCACGTTGTTCATAGTGTTATTGAAATTATTGTTCTTCCTAGTCCTTTCGGCTCGCGTGTGATCTCTCTTTCCTGCTTGATCCTGATCTTGGTTGATGAAGTAGTTATCCATGTCTTCAACTGATGCAAACCTGGCTCTTAAGCTTTGAGTCGACATGTGTTATTCTTGCTGGTTGTAGAAGTCTCAGAATGTTGGGGTGGATCTTGGAGGATTAGCATACAAGGTTGGTGAAACCTCTTCAATCCATTGCATGACTCCTTCGGCATGAGCTTACATCCTTCTTTGGAATTATGACGTCACTTGACCATGCATTTGCTGAGGTTAATTTTGCATGGGTGGTTGGTTGAACTCTCCATCATTGCCTTCTTGGTTGTCCTCTTGATCTTGTTGAGCAGCCCATCCTTGATGCATGTTTTCCAGCCTCTTTATAGTCAATGGGTTGATGGGTGCTTTTGGAGGAATAGTCTCATCTTCGGGGTACTCGGGTACATCTACTCTCTTGCATAATTCATTGATAACACAAAAATTCCCACAAGCTAGTTGTGAAGCGTTAGCCATATATCTAATATTTTCCACAATTAACCTCCCTAAGTCAATTGGTTTCCCTCTTAGAATAGCTAAAAGACCTAAGAACCACTTCACAATAAATTGTGATTGATTAGAGGCGTCTTCCAAAGTTTGTACAAAATAAGATGCCTAGGCCCTAGGAATTTGGTAGAAGTCAACGGTTTTGAAACACAACATTAAGCCACGCTCCACCGTCCACTTTGCTCCAAGTCTACAATAAAGTTCAACAATTTCTTGGCCTAATGCCTCAGTCATAACCTTATAATATTTCTTATTGGTCCTAAGGGCGCATAAAAGATGATATCTAAATTAAAAAGTTGATTAATAGAAGTAGGATAGTAATCGATATACTTACCTCGCACATAGGATTGGTAAGTGATGTGTGTGCCAAAAGTAGCATTGGTGTAGAATTATAACCCAATTGTTTTATTATTTTCACAAATCAAATTGTTAAAACTTACCCATCTCCTTTGTTGAATTACCACACTAATTTCCTTAAACTCTTGCAAATCTTCACATGCAAAAACCCTTTCTCTCACGATGTTGTAATCCAACATCTTGAGATACTTCTCAGCATGCGCCTCGGATAAGAACTTGTAGTTGGGGTAGATGGGAGAATTATGAGTGGGAACATTACTTGAAGTTGATCCACGTACAACTCGTGTTCTCTTGAGTGTCGTGGTACCTACAACAAATAACACAGAAACAACATATGTAGAGGGAATAAAAAGAATTTTTTTTGCCAAAAGTGCTCAGAGAAATGTATTAGAAAGTAGAGAGAGTAGAGAAAGTTTTGTGTGAAAAAATAAATGAAATAGTCTCCTATTTATAGCATATTGTCGCTCCCGGGATTTTCATCCAAGTACAAACGCGAAAGTGGCAGCGAAACAGAGTCGCCAGCAATGTGTATTTATCCCAAGAGAGGGAAACGAAACACTGCGTAAACCTGAGGGAAAGGAAAGAGCATGGTCTTGCGACCAAGAGAACTGGGTTCGGGAGTCGGTTACGCGAAGGGAAGGTATTAGCACCCCCACGCGTCCATCGTACCCGATGGGATCCACGCCTGCTTGCCTCAATCAAAGGATGTCGTTGACTGGAGCTTCACTGTTGAGAACTGGAAAAGAAAGGTAGAAAGGAAGGGGGAAAAGAATGAGAACAAGAAGCAAATGTAGGGAAAATAAAAGAAGTGCTCGAATGGGCCATACCCCACTGCCTACGTATCTCATCGGGAACATGAGAATCAGAGTGACGTAGTTCCCCTCAGCTAAGGGAAAGTTGTTTGTGTTTTTTAGTGGAAACGTCAGAGTGCGCGTTCCAGCAGTTAGGTGTTGCAGCTCGCTGTAAGGAGACTTAGGCGTTACCTGTTTGCGGTGGAACGGACGTGATGAATCCTTAAGGAATAGAATGAAGGATATGAGAAGAAAATTTGTTTATTTTTGTCCTTTAAGGAGAAGTGTTTTGTTTATTGTTTATTTGTGCAGCTACAGAAGATGGTGTTGACAGTGACTGTGACTTGGACAACTGGGTACGCCCACGTGCTCCGGGACAACCATTGCAGAATTGGTCTGTTGAAGAAGTCATCCGAGTTACTATTCAAACAGAGTAATTTTCTTTGTTTTTCTAACCATAATGCATGTTAAAATCTTGCGCTCTGCCCAAGGCGTATAGGTTCATTTATAGGGCCACCCTGTTTGCATTTGCAATTTTAATCATCAATAAAGGACGTTTTGCAATCAAATTTTGTTCCCTGTCTTTCATTTTTATTTTTGCACAAAAATAATAAAATGGCAATGTTTTGTCTGTTTTTGTTTTAAAAATAAATTCTAAAATAAAGCATTAATCCGTTCGTGCAGACTTGATCCTCCGGATTTCATTGATAACGGTTCTGCTATGGCTATGTATGACTTTGACAAACCGATTTATCAAGCCGAAGAAGGGGATGAGAAAGGCTGTGAACTCCCTGAGGAACTGGCCAAATTGTTAAAACAAGAGGAAAGGACCATCCAGCCTCATCAAGAGACCGTAGAGATCATCAATATTGGTACCGAGGATGCTAAGAAAGAGATCAAGATTGGCGCCAGCCTGAAAGCAGATGTGAAGAAAGCTTTGACTGAGATGTTGTGTGAATATGTTGATATCTTCGCCTGGTCGTATCAAGACATGCCAGGGATGGATACTGATATTGTTGTGCACAGGCTGCCATTGAGAGAAGAATGCCCGCCAGTCAAGCAGAAACTTCGTCGGACTCATCCCGATATGGCCATAAAGATCAAAGATGAGGTCCAAAAGCAGTGGGACGCTGGGTTTCTTGCTGTGACCAATTATCCTCCCTGGGTTGCTAACATCGTCCCGGTACTAAAGAAAGACGGAAAGGTGAGAATGTGTGGATTATCGAGATCTTAACAATGCTAGCCCGAAAGATGATTTTCCACTGCCACACATCGATGTGTTGGTCGACAATACAACTCAGTTTTTAGTGTTCTCGTTTATGGATGGTTTCTCTGGGTACAACCAGATTAAGATAGCGCCTGAGGATATGGAGAAGACCATGTTCATTACTCCATGGGGTACATACTATTATAAAGTGATGCCTTTTGGGTTGAAAAACGCAGGGGCAACGATCCAGCGAGCAATGGTAACGTTATTCCATGACTTGATTCACAAAGAGATTGAATGTTATGTGGATAACATGATCGCCAAGTCGCGCACGGAAGAGGAACATCTGATTAACTTGAAAAAGTTGTTTGAAAGGTTGAGAAAGTTCCGTTTGAGATTGAATCCAAACAAGTGCACTTTTGGGGTGCGTTCTGGAAAGCTGCTGGGTTTCATTGTGAGTGAAAAAGGGATTGAGGTTGATCCTGCCAAAGTGAAAGCAATACAAGATATGCCTGAACCGAGAACAGAAAAAGAGGTTCGTGGCTTTCTGGGTAGATTGAACTACATTGCAAGGTTCATATCTCACCTAACAGCCACGTGCGAACCAATATTCAAACTGCTAATTGGCGTTCGATAAAATAAAAGAATACTTGCAGGAACCTCCAATCCTCATGCCTCCAGTTGCAGGAAGGCCTTTGATAATGTATTTGACAGTGCTTGAAGGTTCTATGGGTTGTGTTCTCGGTCAACACGACGAGACAGGTAGGAAGGAGCATGCTATCTACTACCTGAGCAAAAAGTTCAATGACTGCAATTCCCGATACTCAATGCTCGAGAAGACATGTTGTGCACTTGCATGGGCTGCTAAGCGATTGAGGCAGTATATGATCAGGCACACAACTTTGTTGATTTCAAAAATGGATCCTATCAAATACATTTTCGAGAAACCAGCACTAACAGGCAGAGTTGCACGGTGGCAAATGGTTTTGACAGAATATGATATCCAGTATACTTCTCAAAAGGCCATCAAAGGAAGTATCCTGTCAGACTATCTTGTGCAACAGCCGATTGATGATTACCAACCCATGAAATTTGATTTCCCTGATGAGGACATCATGTTTCCCAAAGCTAAAGATTGCGAGGAACCACTCCCGGAGGAGGGGCCAGACCCTGAATCCAAATGGAGTTTGATGTTTGATGGGGCTGTCAACATGAATGGATGCGGAGTTAGAGCAGTTCTTATCACGCCGGAAGGTGTTCACATGCCTTTCACTGCCTGAATAACCTTCGGATGCACCAACAATGAAGCAGAATACGAAGCTTGTATAATGGGGATTGAGGAGGCGATTAATTTATGAATTAAGACCCTTGATATCTTCGGTGATTCAGCTTTGGTAATCAATCAAGTGAAAGGGAGTTGGTACACGCACCAAGCAAATCTGGTTCCATATAGAGATTATACAAGGAGATTGCTGACATTTTTCACAACAGTGAAGCTGTACCATATTCCTCGAGATGAAAATAAGTTTGTAGATGCCCTGGCCACATTATCTTCTATGATCAAAGTGCAAAGATGGAACCATGTACCTAAGATCGAAGTATCTCGTCTTGACAGACCTGCATTTGTGTTTGCTGTTGATGCAATGTCTGATGACAAGCCATGGTTTCATGACATCAAGTGTTTCTTGAAAAGTCAAGAGTACCCGCCTGGGGCATCTACTAAAGATAAGAAGACGTTGAGAAGGTTATCTAGTAGCTTCTTCTTGAATCAGGATGACGTGCTATACAAACGAAATTTTGACATGGTTCTGCTCAGATGTGTGGATAGACACGAAGCAGACTTATTAATGCAGGAAGTACATGAAGGCTCTTTTGGTACCCATGCTGGAGGTCAGGCAATGGCTAAGAAATTATTGAGGTCGGGGTATTATTGGTTGACAATGGAAGCAGACTGTTACAAGTATGCACGCAAGTGTCATAAATGCCAGATCTATGCAGACAAAGTACACGTTCCTCTAAATCCGTTGAGTGTCATGTCCTCTCCTTGGCCCTTTGCCATGTGGGGCATTGACATGATCGGAAAGATTGAGCCTACTGCTTCAAACGACCATCATTTTATCTTGGTCGCCATTGATTATTTCACTAAATGGGTTGAAGCATCATCTTATGCCAATGTCACTAAGCAGGTGGTAGCTCGTTTCCTGAAACGGGATATCATTTGTCGCTATGGAGTGCCCGAGAGAATCATTACTGATAATAGTTCTAATCTGAACAACAAAATGATGTCTGGCCTGTGCCAGGACTTCAAAATTAAACATCACAATTCTTCTCCGTATCGCCCGAAGATGAATGGCGCTGTGGAGGCGGCCAACAAGAATATTAAGAAGATTGTGCAGAAAATGGTTGTCACATACAAAGATTGGCATGAGATGTTACCATTTGCTTTGCATGGGTACCGAACGTCAGTACGCACGTCCATTGGGGAAACACCATTCTCACTCGTATACGGTATGGAGGCAGTACTACCGGTCAAAGTGGAGATTCCATCCCTCAGAGTCATGATGGATGTCAAGTTAGACGAAGCTGAGTGGGTTCGTGCCAGGTTTAATCAGTTGAGCCTTATTGAGGAGAAACGACTGGCAGCTGTGTGTCATGGGCAGTTATACTAGCGGAGGATGAATCGGGCGTTCGACCAAAAGGTGCGTCATCGGGTTTACAAAGTGGGAGATGTGGTACTCAAAAGGATCCTTCCTCCTAGTACAGATCACAGGGGCAAATGGACTCCCAACTATGAAGGTCCATTCGTGGTTAAGAAGGTCTTCTCGGGCAGAGCCTTGTTACTTACAACCATGGATGGCGAAGACTTTTCATCCCTTGTCAACTCAGGCGTAGTCAAAAAATACTTCGCATAAATAAACCTGCTGGACAAAAAAAAAATCCAGGCAAAAAATGGCATCCCGGCGAACCACAAAAACAGAATAAAAGGGTTCGGGCAAAAATTAGGGATATAAAATAAAAAATTTGTACACCCGGTGAGTTGAAAATCCGCAAAGACAACTCAGGCAAAAAAGGGTATCCCGATGGATTGAAAACCCGAAAGGGCGGTCCATGCAAAAGAGGGACTTAAGCGAACGACTACGGTCTGAGTTATCTGTACTACATCACCGTTTCAGCAACTGACTTTCCAAAAGGTAGGAATCGGTCTGATCACTCCCCAGAAGGCAAGGTCGGGGAGTCTTGAAGACATACTGGCCATAGCAGAATTGAAACTCATTGGAATACCGTTTTCACATTGCCATTAGGATAGTTTCTTTTCTCAATTTGCAGCACTCTCCTCTTTCCAGGGTTTGCTTCCCAATTGTACTTGCCTATTCTGGGCCTTTTAGTCAATAAATTGAACTTCAGTCAAAGGCTTCTTATTTTGTTTTTACTACTTTGTTTGCAAAAACGTTCTAATTTTTTATAAAACATTGCATCTGAAAACACTGTAGCCTTACAAATAACATGCGCAGAAAAACATTTAAAATCACTTTGAACGTCGAATAATCCCGGATGGCGGATTCAAACCGTGCAATATCCTGGGGCATGTGTGCATATTCTTTTGTTGCAGGTAACATGTACAAGCATTCTAAGAGCAGGGATCATGTCCTCTAGACGAGGAATCACTGATTCCCATGCAAAACACTATGGGACAGTCAAGTTCAAGAAGGGTCCCCACATCACTTTTTGTCACAACGTTTACTGATTAAGTCCATACTCGACCGTCGGTCGCTCACGATGATTCGATACCGGTGGATTGAATTCGACTGGGTATCATTGTATCTTATTAAGTCGATTCTCCTATTCAGTACTTCCAACAGCTACAAGCTTTTATGTGTCGATAACGGTTCTAAATTCACTAGTAGAGCTGTCGCGCTATTAATGTTCAAGACTCAACGAGTGTCCATGAGTTGGAAGATGCAAGTCGTCTGTAAAATCCTCTTGGGATGATTTCTTCAGATCAGTCGTGTAATCTGGGGCAAAAGTAAGTTGTTGAACCTCCCAAACATGGGGCATCATATAATTCCCCAGCGAGATGTGTTCCCGATCTATAATCTCCAGTAGAGTGACCTCTCAAGTCTCGGCATCCGTCTAAGAGTTTGAAGGTGTTTGGTCTTCTGTAAAATCCTCTTAAGAGACATTCCCCAGTGAGAGACGCTGTGAAGCAATTCTCCCCAGCAGAGTTTGTTGTCAACTCAATATCCCCAGTGGAGTCGTCTAATGAAAGATCGCCTAGCATGGGACATTGTGGCTCTTATTCTAAGCTTGACAGCTTGGTTCCTTAATAGATCGCAGTGCATTTGCTTTGTGTTTCCCCAGCAGACCTCTAGGGACTCTTTCTCAGCATGTTGTAACAGATTGTCTTCCAACTAGGATTCGCATATCCCCGACAGAGTAGCCCTGATTCCCAGCAAGATCGTATCTCTGATAATTGTACTCCCCACAGAGTTCAGCATTGAATCTTGTCAACAATACTCATCAGCTGAGTTGTTTTTCTCCCCGCAAGAGGCTTATTGATCCACAGAATCTATTCCTCAACAAGGTGATAATACATTCTTTCCCCAGCCGGGTTAGCAGGTTGATTTTCCCCGCAAAGGATCTCGGGTTTGATAGATCCTCAAGTAGAGTTTTAATGACTTTTATTCCCTAGCAGGACGTCAGTCAGAAAATTCTCATCCCCAGCGGAGTTGCTATGACCAAAATTCATCCCCAAGCAGATGAAGTAATGCTTGGCAGAATAATCACTCCCATACATCTCAAAGTCCAATTTATTTTTGGAAAGCGTGACAATTCGAAGCAAACAGATTGTCCATTCATTCTCCAACAGAGATACCATCCTTTCAGGAGTCTCTAAAGTCAAATCATTGATCATTGTTCCTCAGCTGAGTCAGCAGAGATGTTTGACATACATGCAGAGCGTTATCCAGTAAAGTCCAACCGTAGATTAGCAAAAGGTCCATCCAAGGGTGTCAAATTCTTAAAGTCCAACCGTAGATTGGCAAAAGGTCCATCCAAGGGTGGCAAATTCTTAAAGTCCAACCGCAGATTGGCACAAGTCCACCCGCAGTGTGGCAAGTCAGTAGTTGTCTGACTCCCTTTAAAAGGCCGCAGCTAAGTCCAACCGTAGATTGGCAAAAGTCCATCCAAGGGTGGCAAATCATTGGCAAGTCCAACCGTAGATTGGCAAAAGTCCACCCGCAGTGTGGCAATTCAGCTGCAAGTCCAACCGTAGATTGGCGAAAGTCCACCCGCAGTGTGGCAGGTCAGTAGTCATCTGACTCAATCCAAAAAGACAGTCCACCCGCAGTATGGCAAGCCAGTAGTCGTATGGTGTCATGCTAAAAGACGTTGTTAAAGTCCACCCGTAGTGTGACAAGCCAGTAGTCGTCTGGCGTTGTACAAAAGACATTGTAAAGTCCACTCGTAGCGTGGCAAGCCAGTAGTCATCTGGCGTTATACAAAAGACATTGCAAAGTCCACCCGCAGTGTGGCAAGCCAGTAGTCGTCTGGCGTGGTATAAAAGACATTGCAAAGTCCACCCGCAGGGTGGCAAGTCAGTAGTCGTCTGGCGTTGTTCAAAAGGACATCTTTTCAGTGCTTTTCTTCCCATCAGAGTTTTATCCAAGCAGAGTTCATTTGGTTGGGTTATATCCCTTTTCTTCTTCTTCACAGAGTGCAAATTTTCTGGTTTTTTTTGGTATTCAATCCCTCCATACCTTGAAAGTCTGACAGCAATCGCTGTCATCCATTCAGGTCTACAGTGATTGAATAGGGGCAACTGTAATACCCCAAAATTTGCCCTCTCATTTCTTCATATCATTTAGCATGAGCTTTCATTTCATTACATTGCATTTAAGCATAGAAAAACAAAACATCAAGCATTGCATTGCATCTTGCATAAGGGCATGTGATCAGTAGTTCTTCAGAGGTGAGGGTTATCCAAAGCAAGAGAATAAGAACCAAGGGTCTTCAAATAATCCTCAAGGTCTTATGTCATATATCATCTCAATTGATCCCATAAGGCATGAGAAGAGGAGAATTCATCAAGAAGATTGGACAGTGTACCATCTCCTACACAAAGCAGTCAAAAATTGGGATCTGATCCTCAAATGGGCAAGCTCTTTGAGTCTTCATCACTTCCAAAGGCCTTTATGTCATCTTTGTTAGATGGGATATACATCATATTCAGAGGAATTTGGATTTGGAGGATGTGATATTTCCTCCTAACCAGAGGGGGTCAAAATTAGGGTTTGACTTAAAATAAGTTTATCTCTGATTTTTTGGCCAAGACTTGATCTCATGGTATTCCTTATGTTCTTAAGTGTATATGGATGGAAAATTGCTCATCAATTGGTTTCAGAAGGGTCTCAATTGATCAGTTGCTTGATAATCAAGAAATTGGGGAAAAAGTCAACTGTGCAATGAAAAAAGTCAGCTCTTGACTTTCTAAGGTCAAATTCATGAAATTCATGTTATATAGGTTCATTGGACAAGATTTGATCAAGAAATGATGGAGGAATAATGAAAAATCAAGAAATCACAAAACTGCCAAAAATAGAAACTTTAGGGTTGCCAAAAATAGTAACTTTGGACCATTTTACACCCTACTTTGAGGCTCTCTTTCTCCAAGATAAAAGTTCCAAACCTCAGGCCTAAGTTGAGCCAATCAAATTTCATGTTCTAAGCTTCAAATCCATATAAAGAAATCCTCCATTGGATAAAAATTGAGTGAGTTATGGTTGATCAAAGTTTGAGAAAACTAGGTCTAAAATCAAGTCATGACCAAGCATGCCCAGGCCCACGCGCCATAATTTTGACAAACACCTGGTGTGCCAAATGTCAAGCTGGATTTCTTCAAGATAAAAGCTCCAAATGAAAATCTTTTCAACATCAAAGTTGGTCCTTGCCATGCCCTCTTGAATGTTGATGTTGGACAAATTTTGGTTTGATCAAGTTATGATGGAGATATATTGGTCCAAAGTTGGTTACTTCACACTGAAAATTCCCTAAGTCATCATGCCTTGCCTACAGACCAAGTAACATGCCATGCACCAGTCATGATTTCCAACATTTCAGGTCATTTTTGAGCAAGATAGAGGCTTTATTTCTCATCTTGTCTCACACCAAGCTTGTAGTATTACACTTCTTCTTTCCAATGATCCCAAAACCTCATCAAACCATTCACTAAATTGAGAGATTTCCACTTGCAAATCACCATGCTTGACACTGATGCATTAACAGCTTAGTGCACGATTTTGGTTTAAGCTTACAACAAACACTTGTGTACTTTTGTTTCTTCATTTAGTCAAACCATTCCCTTACATACATACATACTTGCCTTGACATACATGGAAATGGAAAAGAACCAAGCTTGTGGAACAAGTTTTTCTGCTGCACCACTGATCTCGCACGAATTCATCAGCACCTTTCTTTTCACCAACCTCACCATAAACTCTATGAACCTCAGCTTCACCACATCCCAACCCTCAATGACTCGCCCCTAACTAACTTGACTCAGTTAGTTAGGGTGCACTCACCTTAACCAAAGCAACTCATTAAATTCACTCAGTTGACCAGTGGAGTTAACTTCTAAACCACAGATATAAATCAAAGTTTCACTCACAAATTCATTTTTCAACTCTCATTTCTCACTCTCCCTCTCAAACACTTCAAGTTTTTTCTCAAGAATTTCTCTCTGAGTTTTCCATTCTCTCTCTGATTTCACACGAAATTTTCTATCACCTTTTCATCTCCATCATCATCATCGTTCCATTTTGGATCAAGAACAAGAGTAGACAGAATCAAATCATCAAGTTCAGCTTCCATACAGTTGAATTTTCAGTTGGATTCTCTTCACGATTTCAAGCTCCAAAGCCTTTATTTGGCCAGTTAAAGCTAAAGGAAGAAGCATACTCTCTGGTATTCTTGTAAGATCCAAAGTTTCATCACATTTCAGGTTCCATTTCTCAACTTTTTTCTACTAAATTCAGCTTGTTTCATGTTGTTTAGAGCTTACTAGAAGCCATGCGTGAGTCCTGGTTAGTTGATAGGCTCTCTAGGAGCTTAGGTGTGATTTTAGGGAAAATTGTTTTGGCTCGGTTTGTGTTGTATGTGCATGATCTATGAGAAATAATTGTGTATTCTTGATCTCCATAACTTCCTCTTCATTTTGGTATGCGGATTGTGCATTTTTGTGAAAATTGAAGTTTGCAGGTGGTGGTTGCTCGCCGGAGAAGATGACCGGAGGTCCTTCTCCGGCCGGTGAGTTTTAATTCTAGGGTTTAGCAAGTTTGAATCGTGGTCGTTGGATTGAGTGCATCGTATGGTTTAAATCCTACCAACGCATTAATGAAATTGTTAAGTGTGTGTGAGTGTATGATAATTAACTTGTGCTTGCAATGGTGTCCACCAGATTGCTTTGACTTTGTTGATATTTGACTGACTGATTGATCCAATGATCCACAATGTGCCAGCGCATTAAAACTCACATGTTCCTCATGTGTTCTTTTTTTCCTCTCTGACTGATTACGTGCGTGTGTGTGCTTCATTAGTATCATATGCTTGTGTCATGGATGGTTGGATGCGCATGTTTAGTTTGATTGATTGCATTGACCAGATCGTGTGGCTTGGATGGTATCCACGTGTTTGATTTCTCACACACATTATCACACATAATCACCAGTGTAATTGGGTTGGACTATTGTTATTTGTACCCCCTCCTCTAAGCCCAGTGCATTGTCTGAACGTGATATTTTACTTCTCTGCACCCCCTGCTTTCTTTTTACTTCCTTTTAATTTCTTTTCTTATACTTGTTTCATAATTGATTTTTAAAAATTCCAAAACATCATGAAAAATTCTACAAAAATTCATGTGATATCTTAACATGTTAAAATAATTTTCTATACTTTTTATTTTTGATTTTGTGAATATTTGCATATCATTCCATATTTTTCTTTTATTTCCTTTGAAACTTGTTTCTATTTTCATATCTTCATTTCAAAAATTTATTTCTCATAGATTCTTAAACATGTTTGCATCAATATTTTTTCATCCATTCATTAACATCCAAAACTTCATAAAAATATTTTTGTTTCATTTTTTGAACTTTCTTTTATTGCATTTAGGTCTTCCATCTTTGCACTTTGGTTCATGATTCATAAGTGACTATTGCTTGATTGTTTAAGGTCCTTCCTTTCTGAATTTTTGTATAGGATTTTGGTATGATGTTTGACTCTAGTTGAGGTATCTTGAGACCTAATTTGGTGATTTTTTCAATCATGTTTGGTATTTGCTTGATGACTCTTGTTTGAGGTCCCTTTTTGTGAACTTCTTTGATCATGTTTGTTTACTTGCTTGAGAAGGCACTTGTGCCATTGCATGATATCATTTTTCTTGACTTCTTGATCCATGATTAGATCATTATAGGCCTGTTGATTGAAATTATAGGTCATTGGTTTGAAGTTGATGCTTTCTTTGTGTACATGTTCAATACTTGTTTCACATGTCTCTTTTTGACCTAATTCCTCACTCTTTTTCATCTAAATTCCAACTTGATTTGTATTTGGTTTGTTTATTCCATGTAATACTATTCATTTACATTTCATATGATGTATGCCTCTGACTTTGAAGTATTGCATTCATTCCATATGCCATTTATGTCTTACTTTGCATACTTGAACGTGTTTCATGCAAATGCATGTTTCTTTTTCTTCTAGCTTCTAAATGACTTGTAATTGCCTGAATGTGATTGTCTTGTGCATCTTATGTTCATATTAACATGTCATACCACCTCTGACTTGTGATACTTGAGTTTCATCTTAAACTTTTGTAGGTTTGACTTATGCCATGAATGTTTTCTTTTCATGTTTAATTCATGTTCATATATTCTCACTTCTTCTCCTAAGCACTCTTAATGTTTGAATGCTTCATTGTATGCCTCATTTGACATTTGTATATCATGTTTAGGAACATGTTTAGGTCATCCACATTCTGACTTTGACATTACTTGAAGCATTATTGCATGATTACCTTGCATATCCACTCATTCTTCATCTATTTTTTCCATAATTCACTTCTTTGGTGTTTAAGATCTTTAGTTGTGTATAGTTTGTTCTTGTTTGATCAATTAACATTAGAGAACACCCTTAGAGCATAGATTCTGATCTTGATTGAGGTTCATCTCTTAGGAGCTTTATCCTTTAACTCTTAACTTGTTTGTTCACCAATTGTTATGCTTTTTCTTATTGCACTACTTGTAAATTGTTTTAAACTAACATTTTCATGTAGGTGCTAAAGGTAAGTAAGTGTGTGGACTTAGTTCCACATACATTTCTCTCTTATATTCTCTTTTTTTTTTTAAACTTGCTACTTGTGTTTGTTAAGCATTTACATGCTTTCATTGAATAACTTTTCTTTCATCCCTCTTTAAGATCAACTTAACTTCCATTATGGAAGTAAGTTGCTTCTTTTGCTCTTCTTCTTCTTTCTTTTAGAAGTAGGTTTGTTAAACCACATTAACCATAAGATCTCCAAGCATGCTAACAATAGGATGAGTCTTAGTCTCCTATTAGATTTTACCTTTCTTCTCCATTTGAGTCTCTTCTCTCATCTTATAATAAAGGTAAAAAACACTTAATAAAGGCATAACACCTATTGTATTTAGGCTTTTCATGTGGGAACAAGGAGGTGTGGGGTCTTTTCTCACTTTCTTGGAATGTTTAGCGTACGTCCCATCTTGGGTCGATATGTGAGGCATTCGATCCTATATGAAGGACTTAAATACAATACGAGTTACAAACAACTTCAAAAACACTTCTTTCTAAAAAACTTAAAACAAACAAATAATTCTTTTCTCATCTCATTCACTCATTCCCTAAGGACTCGTCAAGTCCGTTCTACCGCAAACAGGTAACGCCTAAGTCTCCCTACAGCGAGCTGCAACACCTAACTGCTGGAACGCGCATTCTGACGTTTCCACTAAAAAACACAAGCAAAGCGACCCTCGTTGAGGGGAACTACGTCGCTCTGATTCTCATGTTCCTGATGAGATACGTAGGCAGTGGGGTAGGGCCCATTCGAGCACTTCTTTTATTTTCCCTACATTTGTTTCTCTTTCTCTCTCCTTTCCTTTTCTAGTTCTCCAGCTAGCAGTTCCTTTTCCAGTATTCTTTCCTTACACCCTTTGATCGAGACAAACAAGCGTGGATCCCATCGGGTACGATGGACGCGTGGGGGTGCTAACACCTTCCTCATGCGTAACCGACTCCCGAACCCAGTTCTCTTGGTCGTAAGACCATGCTCTTTCCTTCCCTCAGGTTTATGCAGTGTTTCCTTTCCCTCTCTTGGGATAAATACACATTGTTGGCGACTCTGTTTCGGTGCCACTTTCGCGTTTGTACTTGGATGAAAATCTCGGGAGCGACACCCAGCATGGTAGTCACATCGAGCATTGGTGTCAAAGCCTTGCTGGCATGGAAAAGGCACTGAATCTTTCTCCTTTTACACTATCATCCACCTTTGATTAAATCTGGAAAGAACTGACTGTATGGTATTGGCAATGTAGTGAAATTCCTCTTTGGCTTCCTCGGCCTTTGTCGTGCATGCTGACACGGCTGACGGTGATAGGACCGTTGATACTGAGGAGGTCTTCGATTTGGAGAAGAATATTGTCCCTGTGGAGAGATTGGTGTCAGACGCGGAGACCCAAAAGATTGCTGACTCTGAACACTTGAGTTGCATGAGCGCTGAGGTATCAGAGATTCCCAAGTGGAATTACTTTCTTTCTCTCATTCTTCTTGAGAACTGACAATTGATTCACTCTCACTAGCTGGGACGTTCGAGATGCCTCAAATTTTTTTCGTTCTTGAGACCGCTCTCAATGCGCTCTCCAGCTATTACCAAGTCGGAGAAGTTTGACGTCACAATGCTAAACATCTTTTCTCGATACGGATCTTGAAAAGTATCCACTAACTAGTCAACCAATTCCTTATCCAAGAGTGGTGGTTAAACACAGGCAGCTATTTCTCTCCACCTCTGAGCATATCCTCTGAAGGATTCATTCTCTTCTTGAGATAAGTCTAGCAAATGCAGGCGGCTGGGAGTCAAGTCAAGATTGTAGTTGTATTGCTTCACAAAGGCATCGGCTAGGTCTGACCATGATTGGATGTGATTACTTTCTAGCTGCATGTACCAACTCAATGATGCCCCACTCAGACTGTCTTGGAAACAATGGATCAGGAGCTTGTCGTTACGGACATGTGAAGTCATTCTTCTGCAATACATCACCAAATGATGTTTTGGACAGCTATCCCCTTTGTACTTCTCAAATTTTGGTGTCTTGAACTTAGGATGTATCACAAGGTCGGGTACCAAACACATGTTCAAAGCATTCAGATCAGCAGAGTCACGACCCTTAAGTGCATAAGCTTTTTTTCCAAGGCACGACATTATCCCATAATCTCAACATATCGTGGATCCTGGGTTTTCTTCACAGGGACTAACTGTTGGGAATCTGGCTTAGAGAACGCGAAGCTACGATATTCCACAACATCAACAGAAGAGAAATATCCATCTCGGGCAATGACACGTTCTTGTATGGCCTGGTTCTTAACATGAATCTGCACAGGCTGAGCTTGAACAACATCGTTCATAGAAGTCCTCTGGATATTGTCATCTTTCTTGGCCAAGGCTGTCAAAGTTTCCACAGTCTGATCTAATTGACCTTTTAACAAGTCAAAATCCGCTCTTGTTATAAACTGGATATGTTCTCCTGAGTTCATGATCCTTCAAAAGCTACCTTAAGTCCAATGCTGGCTTCGGGAAGTCAACTACTGGGTTACGGACAAAGGATGGATGAGACTCAAGGCTGAGAAATGCGAATGCAATGCAAATGTGATGACGATGCACATGCAATGCAAATGCAAGCCAGATGGTTTCAAGGAACTCAAAAGCGAGTTGCAAACTTTTTTGAAAAACTAAAAAGTTTCATTTTTTAAAACCATGATCTATATTGATCCTTGCAAAGGAAAGAACGTGTGAGTTCCTTGAAACCAACAATGGATGCAATGAGATGTATGCAATGCACAAAACACACACACACACATATGTACACACAACAAGCCCTAGGTTTAGGGATTACATGAATGGAGCCATGGTCTACCCATCCCAATAGGTGTGTACTATGGGTTCACGATCTGTAGAATAGGGTTCTAAAAAGTTCCCAGAGTCGACAACCCGTCTTTCGGATATTATCGACTTCCCGAATGACTCGGTAATCAATAATATTCTCAAGATAATCTCGTCTGAGTGTAGTATCGCGTAGCAACCAATTCGGGAATAGACTCCCTCATAGTCCTCGCACTACATCCTAAAAAGGCCAAGTGGGGTTAGAGGTAACTACGGTTCTCAATATCAAGGGCTCCTAGGTTGAGAGTAGCAACGTTTTCACGAATAGACTCGTTCAACATTGACTAAACTCTTAATAGGGCCTCAACTGAGTGATGGTGTCTCAAGTCAACTTTTTCGGGAATCGACTCCCTCAAAGCCTCCTTGAATATACCATCGTTCTATCATAAGTGCACTCAAGTCCAAGTTAGGACTTATCTCACCACTCAATAGTAGCAACCCTGCCAAACAGAAGAACCCAAATAAGACAGGTATACAGATATATACATATATGTACAATCAAGCAAGCAAAACATGTAAATAACAAAAATAAAACAAGGTGGGCTTAACCCTCATATTAGTTCCCCAGTGGAGCGCCATTTTTGTTGCGGTGAGAATCGGATATCAAGCTATTAATTAACTTGAATCACACATCTTTGAATTCACCACCGAACTTTGATTTATCCAAAGGAAAGGGTAAAGATCGAAGAAAACCCTAATTGCGCTAAGTGAAGACAAAGCTAATAGATCGGGGATCTGGGGTTGGTTATACTAAGGGAAGGTATTAGCACCCTAAGTATCTGTAGTACTCTATAGGAACCTCTTGTTAGTTTGTGTTATATTATGTTTGCTTGCTAAAGGAATCTACTAAGGGTAAAGGTAAAGACCTAAGGGTATGTACACTAAGTTTGCTCGCCAAGACGTCGTATCTTGTGCCTACGTATCTAACTAAAGAATCAGAGCAACCGTAGTTCACCTAATAAAGGGTGAGGAACCATTGACTATTGCCAAAGTTCCAAGGGGAATGAGTATGAGCTCATGTAGAGTTTAAGAAACTCTCCGAGTCTAAGTTGTGATGGGGTAAGGTAGATACTCAAGGTGATGAGTCCCACATAGAGTCCAAGAACTCTAACTTAATTCTAAGTTATAAGGTTAAATGGCTATGAGGACAAAAGGAAAGTATCATGTGACTATGAGGTCAAAGAGAAGGTGGCCATGACTATGAGGTCAAAGCTGATATCCTATGACTATGAGGTCAAGGGAAAGAGGTGGCTCTATGACTATGAGGTCAAGAAGGAATCCTATGACTATGAGGTCAAGGGATAATAATGAGCTATCTATGACTTTGAGGTCAATAGAGAGACTTTCCTTTGGAAGGAGTGAAAAATAACATCTTGTGAACAAGAGTTAAAGTGGGATTGAAATTAAAGTGAACAATTATGAGGTCAAGGACTCAAGGGGGATAACATTAATCAAGTGAAAATAATATTCCAAGTATGAACATGGCAAACATGGATAAGTGAGCACATGAGTAAGACAAAGATATCATCCCCACAGTTTGAAATCAGAGACATGTCAAAGCCATGAGACTTAGCAACAAAGGCCAAGACATACATACAACACTCTAATAAAGCGACCTTATCCAAGGTCAAGAAACAACTCTCAGACAAAATCTCACATGCCACCGAATACTCAAAAGAAAATTCTCAAAAGTCTTTAAGAAAAAGTTGATTTTTTTCACAAAAAAGAAGTCCAAGAATTAAATATAAAGTTATGCATATTTTTGTTTGAAATTTTTAGAAAGAAAACAAGAAAATAAAATGACTATGAAAAAAAACTAAGTTAAATGTTACAGTATGTCAGTCGCCACCTAAAGCAAAGCAAGTGCCATGAAAGTCATGGCAGGCACCATGTTTCATGGTAAGTGCCACATAAAGTGTGGCCAGTGCCACCAAAATGCATGGCAGGCGCCATATGATCATGGCCAGTGCCACCAAAGTGTGGCCAGTGACATCTTAAAGCATGGTGGGCGCCATGATCTTCTTTTCCTTGTTCAGTTTTCAAACAACAATCACGAACCCAGTTCACGATACATCAAACAAATTCACACATTTATGATTTGCAACATTTATTCAAGAATCAGACATTAACAAGATAACAAATATGATAACAGTATGAAGCAAATTTTCATGATATTTTGGAAACGAAGTAAAACAGAGTGTATGTTACCTAATGGAGAAGGTCCACTATCTCTTTACTGGTACAAGTTCTGGAAAGAAAATGGATGAGCTTCTTCTCCCTCAAAGTGTCAGCTGCTACAGAGCTAACCCTTTCTCTCTTTTTGTTACCCAGGAAAATCACAAGTTGCTGGTGATTTTGGATGTTAAGTGTGTAAATATTCTGATGTTGTGTTTTTGTTGGTGAACAAGTGTTTGACGGGAAATGAAACAGGGTAAGTTTCTTGCAAGTATTTTTGAAGGTTACTTGCAAGATTATAGGATGGAGAAGTAGAGAGATTTTTGAGAGATTTTCTGGTGATGAACAAAGGAGAAGTGCTCTCCTTTTATAGGAAGAGTAATTTGGTCTGGGTCTTGGAGGTACAATGGACACTTGCTTTGTTCATAGGAGAAAAAATTAGGATTTATGTGGCACTTCCTTCAGTCTTTGATTCCAGTCAACCTTGGAGATCACAATGCTTCATTTACTGAACAAAAGCAGCAGAGGATATAGTGCAGGTCTGTTGTTTTCATCCTTCAGTATTTGTTCCAAAAACTCTTTTTGTTGTGTCATGAGAGAGAAAGTAAAAAGAGGTAATAGTTGGAATTGAGGATCACGGATCCCTGCATCATGGGGTCATTTATTTCACTAATCCAATGTGGTGTCCAAAAGCTCTTTTGGCTAGGTCATGTGAAAATGAGCTTAAAGAGGTGATGTTTAGAGACTCACAAAAAGGATGCATTACACGTAAGGTATCTCAGATTTTTTTCAAAAATAAACATGGGGCATACCAAATGAAGTGAATTATGTGCATAATGCCTTGTTGCTAACCCATACGTGGACACCACTTTAAACCCACATAATTTCATGACCTTTGATTCAAATGACAAAATTTTGGATCCAATGGAATTTTGAAATAAAACATATGTCCATGAAAAAAAGTGAACATGTCAAAGAAACAAACTTAGAAAATTCTAAGTTACAAAATTTAATCTTTCCATGACACTAACTTTAGGATATTGCACTTTGGTGAATATTTATCCAAATGAAGAATTCTAGCACTCAAGAGAAAGTTTTTCAAGGCTCATAGGTGGGCTCCAAGGATGTTTATTTAACGCATGAAATGGTGTCTCAAGACTTGGGATCACACCTTGCCTAACATCAAAGGCAATGGTTGACTTGTCTTGACAAAACACTTGATTTCTTGTTGAAAAAGACTTCTTGGATGGATGACTTCATATATCACTTCTCAGTCAACTGATGAACCTTTGGTGGATGATTGTGTGGAATCAAAAAGTGTCTTAGGAGACATTGAGTCATGTGAGATCCTGGCTTATTAACTTTGCTCTCTTTCTTATGCGAATCCTGGCTTTCACATAAAAGAAACAACTTGCAAGATGAAGTGGTTAGTTAATAAATGCATAGATGATTGAGACCTAAATGCAAGTGCAAGATGTTATGACATCTAAGGGGTAAAGTTTGGGGTACAATAGCATCGTAAGTGCTTCAACAACCTCTGGAGGTCAACTTTTGAGCAAGCCTCCAAATGAGGCCCTTCTAAAGATAAAAGAGAAAGTCTTCAAAGGTAACCTCTTTAGGCTTCTGGAGTCTGATGCCACTGCTTCTCTTCAATTGAAGGCTCTTCTCAAGCAAGTTGATCTCTAAACTGTCTCCCCTGAAGTTGCCACTATCATTTTGGAGCTTGGTACCATGATTGATCAAGTTACCGCCGATCTAAAACAACTGCCTCAGATCAATGATGCACTCGAGACCAAATCTGGAAGTGAGGCTGCTGCATGGACGACTGCTTTTGAATCAGAAGCTAGGGTGGGAGAATTGGAGCAGATGAAGGAGCAACACACTAAGGAGATTGAAGGCAATAAAGCAGATATTGCCAATTGGAAAAAGCAAATCGAGGAACTGCAAGCCAAGATCTCCAAGGTTGAGCAACGCAACGCTGAACTACAAGCCTCTAACGAATCTGAAGTAGTCAGAGAATTAAAACTTGCACTGGAGTTCCTTGACAAAGCTCGACGGATAGAAGGAGAGGTTGCAGCGCTAAAGCTTGACAAAACCTCATGTGAGAGACGCCTTAAGCTTCAAAATTTGAAGTATCTCAAGATGAAGAGCAGCCTTCCTTTTTAATTTGCAGTTGCAATATATTTGTTTTTTAGCACAATATTTCTCAGCACTTCGAGGCTTTTTACATAATGAATTGAGCCATTCTAGCAGTTATGTACCAAGTTGGCTTCGACAAATTTTCTGCAATTACTCATAAATAATTTTTAATTCTTGAAGTACAGGTTTATATTTTTTCAAATACTTGCCATTTACTTTCAAGATTCTCTTATCTTCATCTACCTTTTCAATCTCATAAGCGCCATTAGAAAAAACTTGTATGATCTGAAAATGACCTTCCCACTTAGGGGACCCCTTTCCTAAAGACCTAACCTTTCGATCCATAGGAAAAATTACTTTCCACACCAATTCTCCAGGAGAAAAAGTCTTGACTTTCACCTTTTTATTGTAAGACTTTTCTACCCTTTTCTTTTGCCTTTTTAACAACTCCAAGGCATTAAGTCTTTCTTCATCCAAATCTACCAACTCATCCAACATCATATTCCAATAAAATTCAGAAGGGATCTCATGATGCCTTTGGATCCTTGTTGATTGTAGATAGATTTCCACAGGTAAAACTGCATCGTGACCAAAAGTCAAACGAAAAGGAGTAGTGTTGGTTGCGTCTTTGGGAGAAGTTCGACATGCCCAGAGAACCTGGTCTAATGTCTTATGCCAATTTCTTGGCTTCTTTCCCACATGTTTTTTAATCAAACCAATCACTACCTTATTTGCCGCTTTCACCTGACCATTAGCCTGAGCATAGTAAGGTGTAGAGGTTACTAATTTGAAACCCATCTCTTTAGCGAATTCCTGCATCTTTTGACCAGTAAAAACAGATCCCTGATTCGTTGTAATAGTTTTTGGGATTCCAAATCTATAGATGATGTGTCTCTTAATGAATTCGATCACATCCTCTTGGTCGACATTTGGTAAAGGTATGACCTCGATCCACTTTGTAAAGTAATCAATACCTACCAAAATGTACCTTTGACTCTTAGACGATACTGGTCGAATCTCGCCAACCAAATCCAAAGCCCAACCTCTAAAGGGCCATGGTTTGATTATGGAGACTAATTCGCTTGCAGGAACATGTTGTATACCTGCATGCACTTGGCATTCTTGACATCCTTTAGCAAATTCGATACAGTTTTTTAACATGGTAGGCCAGTACATGCCTTGTCGAAACAAGAGCTATTTCATCTTGTGGCCTACCTGATGTGCCCCACATGCCCCACCATGGACAGTCGAAAGGGCTAAATATGCTTCTGACTCACTAAGGCACTTAAGCAATACCCCTTTAGGAGTCTTTTTAAACAATTCATTACCCAAAAAAACATAGCTCAAAGCACGATACCTGGTTTTACGCTCTATGGATGCTGTTGGATTTCGTAAATATTCCACTATTGGCTTCCTCCAATCTTCATCCGTCAAACTATCCACAACCAACTTTTCAAATTTTTCCATATCAACGTACCCTAACTTTGTAGCTTCCAAGTCTGATGGGGATAATCTGGTCGATGCGACTCTACCTCTGACTTCAATTACGTCTTGCAACTTTTCCTTCGAAATTTTGTACCCAGATGCAATTTGAGCCAAGTCATTGGCTACATGGTTCTCCAGTCTCCTCCAATTGATCCAAAGAAAGGTGAAAAAGAAAAAGAAAAAGAAAGGGGTGAAAAAGAGAGGATCAAACAAGATAGCAAAACCAAATTGGATCCAAGTGATGATCAAGTTATCATCAAAATCAATCATCCATTTTGGTGGATTAGGGTTTTCACCCCATCAACACCCAAGATCCATTGAGTTTGATGAAACTTATGATCACATCAACTAAATTCCAAGGCCAACAGAAGTCAACACAAATCAAACAAATATAAAATGCAATAATTTGAATTAAAATGCACCAAAATGAATTTTAAAAATGATTTTAAACTGAAAATAAAGATGAAAATGAAAATGATGCTTCAAATTAAATCACAAATGGTTAAGAAAATTCATGCAAGTCAGAAACAAGTTAAAAATGATATATAAATTTTTTGAGAATTTTTAAATGCATAAAACTATTTTTAAACTATCTAAAATGCTTCAAAAATGGGAAAAATCATGAAAAATAGCAAAATGATGAAAATAAAATATGAAAAATATAAAATCAGAAGGAGAAAATTAAAAGAGAATTTTAGAAATTATTTTGGGATTTTTTTGAGTTAAAATGAATTTTCTATGAATTTTAGAAAGAAAATGCAATTAAAATGAAAATCAGAAAAAGAAAATAAAAGAGAAAAAGCCACGTGCGTTGGATCAGATTCATTAATCTGACCTGGCAGATCTCAAGGTCCAAAAGCGCTATGCACGGAGGAAATTAATGGAAAAACAACACAAGATCAAATTTAAATGCAGCCAATAGAAACATTTCGTTCTGCCAATATGTCTCCACCTTAGATCATCACCTTCACCTCTTCGGTCATCTTCTCCGGTGAGATTCTCACCGGAGATTGCTAAGTGGTAAAGTTAGGGCACGAGACCACCATCATTGCAACCGTCTCATCAAGGAGAACTCAACCTCCTACTCCATTTTCATTTATTGAAACCGAGCAAGGAGAATTGCAGAGAAAACTCAGTGAAATGAAAATCACGAAAACAAAAATTAAATGATGAACACAAGCTATCAACACAAGCTAGGTTAGGGGAAATAATCAGAAGGCAAAAGACTACATTATGGTAACTTGTTTGATTGAAAATGGAGTCCCAAACTACCTTGTCCCAAAATGATCGGAGGAGCTCTGAAACTGGATTTGGTTGGAGTGACTCGGGGACTCTCAGAGCTTTGGAATTGTTGTAGAAGCTTCAGAGGATGACAATGGAGCTAACTAAATTAAGAAATTGAGTTGAAACTAGCTGGAAATCAAAATACGATAGCTCAAATTTCTAGAAAAATGTGAGAGTGAAGCAGTGGTTTTATGGCTATCAAAAGCTTGAGAAATGATTGGAATGAGGTCTCTATTTATAGGAGATTATGATGGAATGGTGAGAGGGGAGGAATGATCCAGAAATCAGTGTAATCATGTGCACCCTCCAAGTGATAAAAGTGTGACTCCATCTGCTTCAAAACTCAGCCAACTGATATGTTTAGGAGTCAATTAGCTTCACGAAACTTCACTAATCATGTTTAGCTCCAAAACGCGTGGTAATTTGGCATGTAAACAACTTTTGGTTGAGGTAAAAATTCTGATCACGGTGAAAACTTCAGTTCCAAGTAACTATGTTCAACTCAATGGGGCATCTTGTACACGAGGCTTTTGTATTCCATTCTTTTTGCAATTGGTTAACATCATAACAAAGATCACAACGTGCGAAGAAAGGTTTCATTTGGATGCTTGAGCAAAAAGTTATGTCATGTTGAAGTTGGCACAAAAATCTGGCAAACCAAACTTGAAATATTCTAAGTCCAAATGGCTGAAAATGACCTATAATGTATCAATGAATTCCATGGCCTTCCAAGCACAATTTGACTTTGACATTTGAAGCAATCTTGTAGTGGGTATCACAAATGATATTGTGCAAAAAGAATGAGCTCTAAATGTTGAAAATTAAAGAAGTTGTGATTCTTGAAAGTTGAGAAAAAGTCACTTGAAAAATAGGCAAAATTTCATTAAGTCCACAAATGACCTATAATGTCTTCAAACTTTTGATAATCCTCCAAGCATAATTGGCTCTTATCATGTAAATAGAAGTTGAAGAGGATGTTTAGAAGAGTCATTTGAAAAAAGAATCATTCAAAAATATTGAGAATTTAAGGAGTTGTGATCTGTTGAACTTTGACTTGAAATGTTGACTTTTTAGGTCAAACTTCCTTGAATCAACTTGTAAATTTGGATTTTCCTTGCATTTCAAAGCACAAGGATAATCATATGAACTCAAGATAATGTTTCCCTGAATGTCCATTGATTAAATTGACCAAAGCTTGAGGTAACTTGTTGATGAAGGCATGGAAATAAACACATGAACCTTTGACTTTTCTTGAGAGATAAGCTACTAAACCTTGAGATATCTTTGATCAAAATGAGATTGAATAATGCTTGAAACCTTTTACTTTGATATTATAAGCCATGGTTTGATAAGATAGCCCTTGGGAATCAATGGTTGACCACACTTTAACCTTGAGGGAGCAAAACCCTAGCTGATGAATCATGCTTGGTGTTCTTGATATAGCACGCTACCTTGCAAAGAAACAAAAGGATACAAGACATATTTTTGGTATTTTGATTAGTAGTTAGTGAAACATAAATCATATAAACTTAAAGGAAAAAGATACACAAATATGTGCTTTATGATCTCTGGAAAATCAAGCACAAAGATGAGAAGGTAAGAAAGCAACCAAGCTTGTGATCTTGTTTGTATGCAAAAATGAAAAAAAGAGGATGGGATCTTAGGGTTAAAAATTAGGGTATAACAGCTGCCCCTATTTAAGTTTCTTCAATTCGATGATATGAAGATTGAAATCTTCGTCTCGACGGGATTGGAGATGCTTAAATACAACAACAAACCCAATTTTTGGCCCTAAGATACCACAAAATGCACATGATATGATATGAAAATGAATGCAAAGGATTATGTGGGGAAAAGGATGCCACAGAAGACAAACAAAAGAGTAAGATTCCACTGACGAAAACTTACCAACACAAGCAATAAAAGATACTGATGGGGGAAGACCTGTTATTGCTAACAAAGCAAGACTTCGGCGGGCTAAAAGAAGCAACAAAGGGGGATATGTAATTCCTCTAAGGGAAAGGAATCCAACTCAATAGGGGAAGAGATTACCTAATACCAGACATATGGTAGCTTAAACAAAGGTAACTATTCCAGGAAGAAAAAGATTACCAACTACCGGTTACTAGGTAGGGTAAGCAAAGAGGTATATTACGTAATACCAGATGAGTAATAACTTAAAAGAAGGTAATAAACTCAGGAGGAAACAATATCAACTACTTGTTACTGGGTAGGAAGAGAAATATTACCTACTACGTCACTGGGTAGCTTAACAAAGGTAATAAACTCGAAAAAAGATAATTAACTACCTGTTACTGTGTAGGAAGAGGAATATTACCAACTACCGGTTACTGGGTAGCTTAACAAAGGTAATAAACTCGGGAAAAGAAACAATCAACTACCTGTTACTAGGTAGGAAGAATAATATTACCTACTACTGGTTACTAGGTAGCTTAACAAAGGTAATAAACCCGAAGGAAAGATTACCAACTACCGGTTACTGGGTAGCTTAACAAAGGTAATCAACCCAAAAAGGAAGAGAGACATTACCTTCTACCAAACAAGTGATAGATTTAACAAGGCAATAGACTTAGGAAAAAGATATCAACCACCTATTACTGGGTAGGAAGAGAAATATTACCAACAACCGGTTACTGGGTAGCTTAAACAAAGGTAATAAACTTGTGAAGGGACGATTACCAACTACCTGTTGTTGGATAGGTTAAACAATGGTAATCTGCCACAAAAGAAAAGACATATATTACCTACTACCAAACAAGTGATAGCTTAAAAGAAGGTAATAAACTTAGGAGACCAAAGTTCATTCCAGGAACAAACTGGAGAGAAACGGTCAAACAAGACTCGACCTAATGAGGAAATATCTCAACTAGGGATTGATTCCATCCAGATAATGAACTGGAAAGGAAAGTTAAAATAAACATCTTCCATGAGGAATAAGCTCAGTGGGGAATTAGAAAGAATAAAAACTTTCTGCTTAAAGGTGACACTCTATTGGAGAAAGGACACACACGGTCTGCGGGGAAAAACAGCACCAGAGAGCGGGGAAGTACCGAAAAATGCAAGATGCACAATGCAACAAAAAGATGTTATGCACAAAGAAAGAATGCATGTGCAATGAATATGTGTATGAATATGCTAGCAAAACCAGCAAAGGAAAACTGGGGGTGACCAATCACCAAAGTACAACCGGATACTCGGATAGTTTCAATAACATGGAGATATCAATGGAGATACTGCCAGGGATTCAACTGAAGAAATCCTGCAGGGGATAGTCAAAAGCCATCAAAGGATAATAAATCCTACTATAAGGCTTAAACTTTTCTCTAGGGAGGGGAAATAAACCCAAAGATCAATCTTCTAACATCAATAATCCACAAAGGAGATAACAACATGAACTCCACTTCAAGGGAATGAAAGATCTGCTGGGGAAACACATCAGCACAAACTCTTTCAAACTCTTCTTGGGGATGAGAAAATCCAAATGAACTCTGATGCTGAAGGATGAAGACCTGCTGGGAAAACATGCAGAGCCAAAAATCTCATGGGGATGAGAAAAAATCCTTTGGGGAGTCACTAATCTGGTGGATTTAGAGAAAATTATCTAGGGATTAACCACCTTTGAGGATAAACATCCTGGACTTGTTGGGGATATACAAGAAGTTAACATCATAGCAAAAGGCAAACTGCAGGGGATTTTAAATCAATACCCAACACAAAGTGGGAGAAAACCCAACGGTTGACTGCTATCTCAATACTTCGTAGAAGGAAACAACATTGCTCTATGCTTCGGGAGTAACTGAAGCAATAATATCATAACACGAGGGTAAAAACTCTATCGGAGATTCCATATTGTAGCACGGTTTTTGTGGTTTCGAATCACTATCGCTTTGGTACTATAGTTCGATTCATTTTTTATCCTATTGAAGCTGATGAAGGAAAGGAAATAGATGTCTCTAACTAACCCTGCTTGCAAACTGAGGTTAAACAGTCAAAACTGTTGGTTTACAGATGCAGCTTTAGTTCGTGGGCCTCCCTCTGCTTATTTTGTTCATAACGAAATACCGGGACTGTTCATGGGGAATTTGTTGGGATACTGCGCTCGATTGGATGGAGGTAGGGGACTTTGAGGCTTTTTGATTAGTGTACTCGCTAAGATTCTTTTCCAATCTCATGCCTACGTATTCCCGGGATAGGGAAATCATAGCGATCGTAGAATAGGAGGAAATGGTGTTTTGGTGTCTTGTTCAAAGCCCAAGACGTGAAGCTAAAGGTGGTTTATATCTTGTTCAAAGCCCAAGATGTGAAGCTGAAGGGTCTATTTGTATCTTGTTCGAAGCCCAAGATGTGAAGCTAAAAGGGTGTTGACTTTAGAGAGAATTTGTCATTTCTAAAGGGGAATGTTTGGCATAACTGTTGGGTGGCTGATTATAAAGGAGAATTACTTTAACTGGGATATGCGAATCCAGCAATGCCATAATTTCCTTTATAGGGGATTTTCAACCTGAAGGAGAAGACTTTAACTCAGTTTAGAGCAATGCCATCTTTCCTTAGGAATTTCTCATGCTAAAAGAGGGACAGTGGCGTGGATGTAAATAATCTAGAGGCTTGCCGCTTACAACAATTAGACGAGGGAAAAGGAGTTATTGATGTTTGTATGCTGTGACCAAAGCATGATTTGATGCTTAAAGGTTGATTGAATCAAACGGGGATTTCTTTATACAAAGCCTAAGAGGGGGCTATTGATCCAACAAGAGGATGCTATTATATGTCTCGTACGAGTTTCCCTGAACGGACACCGAATGTGCACTTATTGGGATTCAAGCGGAGTTTATACTTTCTCAACCGCTCGAATAGCTTTGACAGGTGGGTCACATGCTCCTCTTCTGTTTTAGATTTGGCAATCATGTCATCGACATACACTTCAATTTCTTTGTGTATCATGTCGCGAAACAGAGTAGTCATGGCCCTTTGATAGGTTGCCCCGGCGTTCTTCAAACCGAATGGCATTACCTTGTAATAAAAGGTACCCCATGGGGTAATGAACGAAGTGTTCTCCATGTTTTTTGGCGCCATTTTGATTTGATTATAGCCCGAGAATCCATCCATGAAGGAGAAAACTTTGAACTTTGTTGTACTGTCTACCAGCATGTCAATGTGTGGTAAGGGAAAGTCGTCCTTTGGACTTGCCTTGTTCAGATCTCGGTAATCGACACACATTCTGACTTTTCCATCCTTTTTCGGAATTGGTACGATGTTGGCTAACCATTGAGGATATTCTGACGTAGCGAGGAAACCCGCGTCAATCTGTTTTTGTACCTCCTCTTTGATTTTGACAGCCATGTCTGGATGAGTCAATCTCAACCTTTGTTTTACTGGCGGACATTCTGATCTCAATGGTAGATGATGTTCCGCGATGCTGGTATCCAACCCGGGCATGTCCTGATAGGACCAAGCGAATACATCGGGAAACTCTTTGAGAAGCTTTGTCAAACTTTCTTTGACATTTGGACTGAGCAGTGCCCTAATCTAGACTTCTTTTCTCTCTTCTTCCGATCCTAAGTTGACTATTTCCAGCAACTCTTTGTGAGGCTCAATGGACCTTTTCTCTTGTCTGAGTAGTCGGGAGATCTCCTCTGGAATTTCGTCGTCATTTTCTTCTTCAGCCTCAAATACCGGGAACTCAAAGTTGGGAGAAGGCATTGGATCGTATGTTTCAACGAGGTTTAAAACAAGCAATCTGCATGACGTGATGATTTGTGTTTAGAAGAGATAGAGAAAATGCAAGTGTGTGCAGTGTATTTTTCTTTGAAAACTGCTTGTTTTTATTATTGAGTTGTTTTTTAGGATTACCATTTTCTGAAAAAAGCAAAAAGAGAAAACAACAAGTAATGCGGAAATTACAGAACGCGTTATTTTATTAATGAACAAGTCGATTCTTGAAACTACAGCCCTATAAAACAAAACTCTGTCGCTTTGGGCAAAACGAAGAGGGATATTTACAGAAAATGAGCCCTATCAAAATATTCGTTTCACCTGGGCAAGGTGAAAGGTTAACGTAAAGATGGCAATTACTTAGACTTATGAACAATCTTCAGAACATCAACAGCAACCCATTGGCGGCGAACTCCTTGGTGAATCACAAAGTCTGGTACCTTCCTTGATTTGTCTTTAGAAATAACGCTGATTTCTGGTGGAACAGAATCATTGGAATCCGTCTCCCAGGCAGAGTTGTCGTAGGAGGATTCCTTAGTTGTATTTTGCGTAGTATTTGTACTCTCAGCTGTATCTCCCCATCCAGTTAGCTGGATGTCTTCGAGCCTGATACGAGAGTTTTCAGGAGCGATGTATTTGACCTTGAAGTCGTATTTTCCACTCGGCTGTCCCAGGGTGTCCCACACTTCTTTAGAATTGGAGGAGTCATCCCTCTCGATGACGTTGACCTCGGGAAAAGCATAGTTGATGAATTCTAATCCGGCAAGCTTTGCCAATTCATCATCGTACTGGATAAGTTCGGAATGACCTGAGTGTTAATCCCATGACATGGCGGGGACACAAGTATTCTGTTCAATGATGCTCAACTGATTTTCATTGTTCGGCTGATTTTCTTGTCCCAAGTCTCCTGGGTACGGCTGCCAGATAGGCAAGCCATCCATTGGGCCATAATAGTCGTGGTCAAAGTTGTATTTCATCGGAGTGTCTTCCTCTAATGAATTTGGCGGAGCCCGGCATCCTTCAGGATCATAATCTCCGTATATTATTTCGACATCTGACCTCGGTATAAATCTCAGACTCTGTGCAGGATAGAAAAAGGGAGTCTGTGTTTCGCCCTGAGACGTATAACCATCCTCATTGAGATAGGACTTCCATTCTTCCTCTGTATCGGAGGAATCATCTTTATTGATGGTATGCATGTCTTGAGTCACTGGTTGAAGGAAGCCTCCACTGTGGAAGAAGTTCTGAATGGGATGAAAACTTTTATTGTTCGCAGCCGTCTGAGTACAGGTTGAGGAAAAGCCAAGACCTTTCTTTTTCTTATTGTCAGTAGGAATGACAAGCTGCCCCCATCCTGTTGTATTGGTATTCTCGACTGCTTTGATAGCATCTTTGTATGAGGAAATCGAGGTTCCTTTCTCTGATTGATTCTCATTGCTCACCGTAAGCGCTTGGAAGTGAGTCCCAACAACCTCCTCGGGTTCTACACAAGTAGATGATGATAAGTTGCTTACGAGCAAGGCCTGTTCTCCACAGACTGTGACGAGTTGGCCGTTCTGGACGAACTTTAGCTTTTGGTGGAGGGTCGAAGTGACCGCCCCAGCCTGATGTATCCAAGGTCTTCTTAATAAACAACTGTATGTTGCCCGGATGTCCATGACCTGAAAAGTGACTTGGAAAGTGTGAGGACCAATAGTTATGGGAAGGTCGACTTCGTTGATAACCGTTTTTCTGGATCCGCCAAATGTTTTGACGACGACCTTGCTGGTTCTCATCGGAGGTCCTTTGAATGATAATTGCATCAAAGTGGACTTCGGCATAACATTCAGGGCTGACCCTATGTCTACCAGTACGCTGGCTAAAGCATCATCCTGGCAGTTGACTGTAATGTTGAGCGCCATGTTATGACGGCGACCTTCTTCAGGTAATTCCTCATCACTAAATCCCAAGTTATTGTAGGTAGTGATGTTAGAGACAATGTTATCGAACTGTTTGATTGTTACATCCTGTTCTACAAAGGCCTGCTCCAGGACTTTCTGTAGAGCCTCCCTGTGCGCTTCTGAACTAAGTAACAGTGATAATACCGAGATCTTTGAAGGAGTTTGAAACAGCTGATCAACAATGTTGTATTCACTCCTTTGGATGAGCTTCAGCATCTCATCATTGTTTTTTGAAAGGTCGGGATTACTGGATTGACCGACTGGTGGATTGGGAACTTCTGTCTGAGGTTCCTTTTCTTTGATAGGTTCTTCAACCCCTCGGTTGAAGATTCGACCGCTCCGTGTTACTCGACTGATGTCTGCAATATTCACGACGGAGGGTAATGGAATTTCCTTTCCATTCTCAATTGTTGTTGCACCGTATTTGTAAGGGATAGCCTTAGTTGATTCATACGGTAGTGGTCCCGGTAGATAGATGACTATGAGAGCCTTCTGATTTTTCTGACCATCGTAAGTAATTTTGATCCGTTCCCGGTTGGGAACTCTCGATTCGTCAAGTAGAGGGATAATGGTACAAACATCCCTAGTACTCTGATGATCAGAGATTACGACGACGTCCTCGATTTGATCAGCAAAATAGTTGACTGATCCAGAACTTGACCATGGTTTAATCTCTTTGCGGTCCAACTGACTTTGAAGGGCTGCTCGCACGAGGTAGCATCCTTGATTATCCACTGAGCAAACTCCACACTGCTCATAGTTGTGTAATGGCACCTGGCCACATCCGCTTTGAATACAGTGTAACCTTAATAGATCTGTTTCCATCGACCGAACATCCTGACTTTGATATCTAGTAGGATTCCCGTCATTGATACTAATTTGCTGGGTGTCTTCATCCATATAGATTGGAAGCCACCAGTGGTTCAACAAGTGCTGAAGTGTTTCCTGGACAAGGGCACAACCCTAATCGTCTTCGTAACCCGCTTTACAGCCCTGATAATCATGTGATACCAGGAACCTGAGCCGGACCTGTTTAGCATGTAACTCCACCAGGCTGGTATTCATCAAGCGAATATCGAAGATTTAAATCATGTTGATTTGATAATGATTCCTATCATGGTAGTCTTGAATCCATCCAAGATCCATCTGACGCTGGAGGGCCTCCGGTATGAAAGAGCATCCCTGTTTGTTTACCGAGCAAGTCAGGCAGGAATTATAATTGTGACGTGGCAAATTATGATACTGCTTTTCCTTGAGTGCATCACCACCAGGTAAACATTCATCGCACGGATATCGTGGTTTTGAATGATGTTGGAATTCGTATAAACCATGTTAACTCCACGAACTCGGTGCTCTTGGATCCATCCGAGATCCATCTGTTCCTGTAGAGCTGATTGCACCACACAACATCCTCGATTGCCTTTAAAGCAGATATCACACTGATGATAATTATGAGGTGGCACATGGCCATATCCACTCTGTCTACAATGCATCTTGACCAAGTTGGCCCTTAACAAGAGTACATCATGAATTTGATAGGTGTTGTTAGACTCTCCCTCTATCAAATTGACTGTAACCTTCTCGTGTTGAGGCAGCGGGTTCGTGAGAACATTCGGATTCGTATCTTTGAAAGATAAGACCCCGCTCCTAACAAGCTTTTGCACGTCAGATTTGAAACTGAGACAGTTTTCTATGTTATGCCCTGGTCCTCCTCGATGGTAAGGGAAAGTCTGATCCAACTTAAACCAAAAAGGTGGATTTTCTGGTACTGTAAGAGGAGACTTAGTCTGGACATGCCCCTTGGCCAGTAGTAACGAAAATAGTTCTGCGTACGATACGGGTATAGGATCAAATCCTGGTGGCCGTGTTGTACGGTTGTTGTTGTATTGAGGACAAGCCTGCTGAAGAGGCTGTTGTGTCCTTTGCTGAAATTGTTGCGACTGCGGTTGGCTTTGAGCAACCTGAGGTTGATACGTAGAAACAGGCGCATGGTTGATAGCAGGAGTTACAGCTGCTACTGGTTGGTATCGTCGCCTTTGCTTTTCGAGAGAGATATTCCCAATATCTTGCTCTTTTTTCTTAGGGAGAGCACTACCATATTTTTTAGTACCGCTTGTCGACCCAGTGTCTTTGACTAGACGTCCTTCTCGAACGACTTCCTAGAGAGACGCTCCCATACCGACCATTTTGGTGAAGTCGCTGGGCGCACTGGCAACCATTCTGTCGTAGTAAAATGAGCTCAAGGTCTTTAAGAAAATCTTTGTCATCTCTTTTTCCTCCAGAGGTGGACAAATTTGAGCGGCAATTTCACGCCATCTCCGAGCGTATTCCTTAAAGGTTTCCTTGTCCTTTTGCGACATTGATCTTAGTTGATCTCTGTCTGGTGCCATGTCCAAACTGTATTTATATTGTTGGACGAAGGCAGTGCCAAGATCTCTGAAAGTACTAATCGTAGCGCGGTTTAAACCCATGTGTAATACCCCAAAATTTGCTCTTCCCTTTTGGCATCATAGCATGGCATTATCATTTATCATATCATATCCATCTCATTAGCATTGCATTGCATTTAACATAGAAAAATGAAGCATGGCATCCTTCTTACCATCAGGGCATGTGATCAGGTGGAAGGTGGACAATCAAGGGATCATTCAAAGCACAAAAAGGTCAATCAAGTTGGCTCTAGACAAGCCAAGAGGTCTCTCATGTCTCATACTATCTCAATTGATCTTCCAAAACCTCAAGGAAGTGAGATTCAATGGAAGATTGAAGCACTACATATTTCACTATGCAAGAGATTCAAAAATTGAAGGAAAACCCTCAAAAGAGATAGCTCATTGATTCAAAATCATTCTCAAGTGGCATTTCTCATCATCCTTTAAGAGGATACACAACATACTCTGAGGAATTTGGATTTGGAAGATGTGCAATTTCCTCCTAACCAAAGGGGGTCAAAACTAGGGTTTCCCATTAAATCAGGGAATCTTTGATTTTTTGGACAAAGCTTGTTGTCATGGTATTCTACATGTTCTTAAGTGTATGTGTGTGGAAGATTGCATCTCAATTGGTTTTAGAAGTGGTTCAATTGGAAGAAAGATCAAGAATCAGAGAAATTGGGGCAAAGTCAAATAATCAGAGGAAAAAGTCAACTCTTGACTTTTTGAGCCCAAAATCATGAAATTCATGTTGCATATGTCCAATGTACAAAATTTGGTCAAGAAACTCCAAAGGAATCATGAAAAAATCAAGATGTGGAAAGTTGCCATTTTTGGATGAAGAAGGGTTACTAAAAATAGCAAGTTTTGGCCATTTTGCATCAGAATTTGAACCAAGGCCATTTAAATTTGGAGCACCAAATGAAAAATCCACTCTGCCTCAATGAAAGATCTTGTTTTAAGCTTCAAATCCATGTGTAGAACATCTCCATTGGATAAAAATTGAGAGAGATATGATTGATCAAAGTTGGAGGAAAGTAGGTTCAAAACTAGGTCATGACCAAGATTTTCAGGTCACGCGCGCAATCATTTTAACAAACAGTTGGTGGGCCAAATGTCCACTCATTTTTCTCATGGTTAAAGGCCTCAAATGAAAAACTTTTCAACATCAAAGTTGTTCCTTGTAGTGTCCTCTTCAATGTTGATGTTGTGAAAATTTTGATTTAACCAAGTTATGAGATAGTTTGGAGG
This sequence comes from Lathyrus tuberosus, assembly GCA_022829125.1. Lineage (NCBI taxonomy): Eukaryota > Viridiplantae > Streptophyta > Magnoliopsida > Fabales > Fabaceae > Lathyrus > Lathyrus tuberosus. The sequence goes on from JALAZF010000193.1 coordinate 9,308,701, forward strand.
GTTCAAAGTCATGTTGTTTGTGCTGAAATTTTGTGTGCCCAATTGCCTTGCCAGCCAACCTTTTGCCACGCCCACCAACCAGTTGTGAACCATTGTGTTCATAGCTATTTTTAGACATGTTTGAGACCTCATTTCACTTCAATTTTCAAACCAATATTGTTCCCCAATGTACCCTCTTTCAAATGAACCCATAAACTCCCTAAGGCAGTCATTGAGTAGAGAGAAAAACCTCCATAAACCACCATATGTTGACACTGATACATTGATGACATGCTGCATGATTTGGTTCAGTCATACCACAAACACCTCCTCACTTTTGTTTCCTCTTTCAACCAAGCACAAGTTACTTCCATAATGCACACTGTCACGTGCCATACATGAGAATAGAAGGAACAAACTTGCTTAGCAAGTTTCTGATGCACAGATTGGCAGCTTCACTCTCCTTTTCTCCCTTTCCACCATAACTGTCATAAGCTTGACCTCACCATAACTCAGCCTCAATAACTCGCCCCTAACTAACTTGACTCAGTTAGTTAGGGTGCACTCACTTTAACTCATCCAACTCAGTTAACTCCACTCATTAAACCATGGTTAGCTCACACTATAAATAAAAATCACACTCTCAAATTTCATTTCCAACTTCATTTTTCACACATTCACTTCAGAAACTTGCTCTTCTTCTCTCTCAATCTCACCATTGCCATTGATTCTCGAGCTTCACCTTGTTCATTTCCTCATTTTCACTTCAGAATATCTCTGATTCTTTCTCAATTTCACTACCTTGCAACTGGTTTTGAAGCTTGGATTTCATTTCTTCTCCATTGAATCATCATCCACCACTGCATCTAAGCCTTTATTTGGCCAAAAGAAGCTCAAAAAGGAAGCAGCATCTCTGGTTTTCTGAAGAACATCTCAAGGTCTCAAATCTTCAGGTACGAATTTCCACCATTATAGACTTGATTTGAAGTGGTTTTCAGGTTCTTGAGGCTTCTTATAAGCTCAAGAATTTGTCTGGCTAGTTGATAGGCCTTTAGAGGCATAGTTGAAAACTTAGGGCAGGACTTGATCTCTTCTGTTCTTTGTGCACGTGCTTGATATGTGAAAAATAAGTGTGCATTCTTGATCTACATGAGCTCAGCTTCATTTTGGTATGCGTATTGTACATTTCTGTGAACATGTGAAGTTGCAGACGGTGGTGTGTGACCGGAGAAGGTGACCGGAGGTCCCTCTCCGGCCGGTAGCTTTGTGCTAGGGTTTCATTGCCAGTTTGAATGTCAGCCGTGTGATTTTGTTGATCCAATGCGTGAAAACGTGCCAGCACATTAAAAAAGGGCGTGCATGTCATGTGCCAATTTTCTGATTCATTTAAACATGGTGCGGTGCAGTACATAGTTATGAGTATGTTCCCTCACGCATGAGCTTTGATCTTGCTTACTTTGACTTGTCTGTTGACTTGACCTGATCCAAGGGTTTTCCTTGCTTTGACTTGCTTTGACTGAAATTCCATGCCTGCTATTGTGTTCTGCACGCTTAGTGGACCTAGGATAATTGCTATCCACACCCCCAATTTTGAGGCCCATGTGATTTGAACATGCTGATTTGCTATATTCATACCCCCCTCTCATATTGCATTTTATTTTTATTTTCATTTTACATACGCGTTTGATTTTCAATTTTTAAAATTACAAAATAGCATCATAAAATTCTACAAAAATTCATGTGTACTCTTAAAACATTTAGGAAATTTTTCATGATTTTATTTTCTGATTTTATGACCATTTTGCCCCTGTTCCATTATTTCTTTTGAATTTCCATTTGCATGCATACTTAATGTGACATATGATTTTGTGCATTTTTGTTCTTGATCATAAAAAATGATTTTGATGCCTTTCTTTTTGCATTGTGGTCACAATATGTTGAGGTATGTTTGAGATTTATGAGATGATTTTTAAGTCTTTTTTGGATGGCTTTTGATGTGTTGCTTTGAGCATGAATACATGAAACTTCCATGAGACTTTGACCTAATTGTTGAGTGACTTTGGTTCTGATTCATTGCTTGTGGACTTGATATGTTAATGGCATGTGTTTAAGGTGTTTGATTGGTGAAAGTCATAATTTTTGAAGCATGTTTGCTATTTGTTTAAAGCATGAAGTTTAACTTGTTCATTTTGTGAATGCATGCCTCATGTTTGGTTTGCTTGATCATGAAGGCACTTGTGCCATGAGTTGTGGTTTTGTTTGAGGATGTATAGCATGTTAATTGACTTCTGATTGTGACATTTGGGTTTCATCTTTGCATGTTTGATGTTTATCTTGCACCTTAAGTCACTTGTTTCACAAGTATGAACCACATTCACATCACTTCATCTTTTCTTCTTTGCTTCTTGTTGGATTGAGATTTTGTTTGCATGATTTGGTATGCTCATTTAGGATAACATTAGGTTGTGTAAATATGAGTTACATTCTGACTTGGAAGCATGTATAGCACTTAATCTCATTTTACTTTGTTTGTCAACTTGTTTGAATTTGATTTGTTCATTATATTTTCTTACTTTACTTGTAAGTGATTGTGCTAACCATGTAGGGGCTTTGGTAAGTTTCAATTGAGTGTGGATAAGGAATCCACATTCAACTTCTATCCTTTCTCTTTTACAATTCCATGTTATGTTTTGTTAAGCACTTATGTGCTTTCTTTTAATAACTCATCACTTTCCCTTTGTGAATTACAATTCATCTTCTACTTTAGAAGTGAATTGTTTAATTCATTCTTTCTTTAGACGTTAGGTTGAAACCTCACAAACCTTAGGATCACTCCCTTAACTAATCAATTAGGATTGAGTCTTAGTCCATATAGATTTTTACCTTTATCCTCCCTTGAGTCTCTTTTCTCATCTCAAAGAAAATTCAAAACATATAATAAAGGTAGGCATTTATTGCATTTAGGCCTTTCATATAAAGAAAAGGTTATAAGGGGTCTTCTCTTATAATCTTAGAATGTATAGCATATAGCCCATCTTGGGTCAATGTGTTAAACATTTGATCTTGTATGAGGGACTTAAATGCAATACTTGTTGAAGGTGCAAATAATAAAAAACACTTCTTCATTTCTTAATCAACAAAACACTTAATAAACACAAGTATGCTAGTGTGTTTGAACCTTGACAATTGGAACTAAGTGTGGGGGTCTTCTTCACTCTTAGTGTGCTTTCTTACCCATTCCATCTTGGAATGTGAGGATGTACACATTCCAATGACTAAGATTCAGATACACTATCATATGCAAACAAATGAAAAAACTCTTAAAAGACAAAAACAAACAATAACGTCTTTCCTTCGGGAATTCTTTTCTCACCTCATTCACTCTCAACGCACGAACGCGCTTCTACTCGTTCTCTTGCAAGATGGTAACGCACTCGGACCAGCGAGCCTGCAACACCTGAGCTAGAACGTCAGCCGTTCTCTAAAAAACACAAACAATTCATCCCTAGTGAGGGGAACTACGTCGCTCTGATTCTCATGCTCCTGATGAGATACGTAGGCAGTGGGGTAGGGCCCATGCGAGCACTTCTTTTATTTTCCCTACATTTGTTTCTCTTTCTCCTTTCCTTTTTCAGTTCTTTCTCAGTATTCCTTTCTTTACACCCTTTTGATCGAGACAAGCAAGCGTGGATCCCATCGGGTACGATGGACGTGAGGGGGTGCTAATACCTTCCTCTCGCGTAACCGACTCCCTTACCCACTTCTCTTGGTCGTAAGACCATGCTTTTCCTTTCCCTCAGGTTTACGCGGTGTTTCCTTTCCCTCTCTTGGGATAAATACACATTGCTGGCGACTCTGTTCGGTGCCACTTTCGCGTTTGTACTTGGATGAAAATCCCGGGAGCGACACCATGTACCATTTTAATGCGGCACCGGTTAAACTATCCTGAAAGTAGTGAATTAGTAGATCCTGGTTCTCTATCTGAGCTGACATTCACTGAGCATACATCACCAAATGGATTTAAGGGCAAGAGTTACTCTTGTACTTTTCAAAATCGGGTACTTGGAATTTGTGCGGGACTTTCACATTGGGGACCAAACAAAGGTCTGCGGCGTCCTTTCCAAATAAATCCTGACCGCGAATAGCTTGCAGTTCTTTCTGCATTTCCAGGAACTGCTCCTAGAATTCATCCATTCTATCGAACATACTTTCCTTTTTACCAGAAGGTATCTGTGGTATCTGTCCTTCCGGGACAGTGTGCACCACAGGGGGTGGTACCGTTACTACGGCAGTGAATCTTGGCGCTTCCCGAAGTTTGTAACCTTTAGGAGTCCTCATTATGCCTCTGGCATCCTCACTTTCCCGAAGTTTGTAACCTTCAGGCCCAACGAATTCTGCTATGATTCCCTGATCTTCAGTGATTGGCGGAACATATCCTTCTGGGATATAGTTAACAGGCATGCCCCAGGGACGATCTTTCGACATTTGATACCTAGGATCATACTTCTCTACTATGGGCGTTGAGGTGATCTCTGAGATCACAGTTCTTTGTAGCTGAGCTTCTGCCATGGGTTGCATGTCGTTACGAAGCTTTCTCATATCCTCTCTCAGAGCGTCGATCTCTTCTTTCAACTCTTTGTTCTCTTCCTCGAGATCATCCATCTTTTTCTAATGATTGGCCCGAATATTGTACGAATGAGACAGTTTGACTCTAGAACTGAGACACAAACATGAGATTCGTAGGTAAGAAGAATACGTGACGTGAGAATGATGAATGCAATGATTATATTAATTGTTTTTTGGTTTAATCAAAATAAACTTCGACAATTAGATTGCAAATATCAAACAGTGGGGAAACCCCCGTTTTATTGAATTCAAAGGATTGCGCAAATGGAAATACAATAAATTACAAGGTGCAGAAACAGAAACCTAAGCTAATGGGTCCCGAGTCCTCTCTGAGGAGAACTCGGGTGTTGATTCTGGTACTTTCCTTTTCTTGGACCGGGGCTCTTGGGCCGTTGTCGGGTTGTCATTCCTTTGCCAAGTGAAAGGAGCGAGCAAATTCCTTTGGTCATCCTGATTTTCTACAGCATGTTGCTCCAAAATCTTAATTAGAGCATCCTTATCTTTTAGCAGTTGCTGTATTTTGGTACACTCCACATTGAGAATGCGGTACTGGTTCTTCCAAGACCTCCTCTCCTGTTAAACTTTGTTGAGAGTAACCTGAAGTTTTTCCGTTTCAGTCATGAAGTACATGACAGATTCCCTTGGCGGAAGAACTTCGTGACGAGGATAAGGCATCTTTAGCTTGAGAGCTCTAGTTTGTACCCAGTGGAGATAAGGCTCCACCGAGACACAGTCCGGTTTTCCTAGAGACTCCCGTCCTTTCTTATGAACATGTTTCCAAGCGTGCACTATTTCCATCTTTAGTTCCCTGTCATTTTCTCCTTCCTTGGAGAAAAGACCTTCCAGATGAGCATTACGCACGACATGCCTCATTGGGTATCCAAATTGACGACGAACTAAGACTGGATGGTAATTGATTACTCCCTTAGTTCCTATGAGGGGTACGTTGGGGAAGTTTCCACAACGGTCAATGATTCTGATCCCGTCATAAATCGTATTATACCAATCTATATCAGAGTTGGTAAGAGACATGATTTTCTGCGACCAACGTAAGGCACTCTTATGATCCCAAAAAGCGGCAGACTTAGGCAAATGGGAGATAAACCATTTATATAGCAGGGTACCTAGCACGTGATCATTCCTCCTTTGTATAAATTCCTTAAGTGTACAGAATGATGCGCATCTGCGAGCAAGGTTGGTACGGCGTTTCCAATGAGAAAAACCTTAATGGCGTTGATATCGACGAAGTTATCAATGTTGGGAAACAGAAATAACCCGTAGATGAGTAAAACAAAGATGCTTTCAAAAGCAGTCACGTTCCCTATACTAGCAAAGTACAGAGCCTTCTTTACCAGAAACTTGGCTGGTAAACCTGGGATTCCTCCCTTGGTGGTCATGTGAGTCTTGATTTTTGACTCATCCAAATAGATTGCTCTTGCAATGATTTGATCATTTGGAATTTCTTCCAGTCCATAAAAGGGAGCTTGATTAGTAATGGGTAGATCAATCAGATGAGAATACTCCTCCAGCGTTGGTGCGAGCTGGTAATCCGGAAATGTGAAACAGTGATAGACCGGATCGTAAAACTGAATGAGTGCCTCCAGGATTCCCTCAATTACATGGACCCTTAACAGAGGTAGCAGGCCTCCGTACTTGGCTCTAAAAGCGTCAGGGTTAGTGATCATCCTTGCTAATCCTCTCAAATCCCCTAGTTTTGGAACCTTGAAGGTATACTTGTGAGTTTTCCTTCTACCGAAATCCATTAGCACAATCTCATTTCTCTGATATTTGCAATCATTGTCTTAGTTTAATTTGAAAAAGAGAGACTAGAAGAGAAGATTTTCTTTGCTTAATGTTTTTTTTTAAATGAATGCATGAATGCAGCACACAAAAACATAGAAAAAACATGGGGTCAAAGGGTCGGTGTCATGAAGTCAAGGCTCTACCCATCCCAAAGGTTTATACTAGTGATTTTTGTACCTGTCTCTTAAAATCATTGATTCTTGTCGAGATAACATCAGCGGGCCGGGAACCGTGCTAGGTGATGTATTTTGAAGAATCTCAGAAGAGGGTAGTATCGCGTGACAACTATTTCTGATAGCTTCCGCACTACTGAAAGAGGTTTTTCCTAGGTGTATACTCAATCTTTCACATGCGGCATCACACGCATTCCCATTAGCAGAAAAATAAGCACAGATATCAATTAGGAAAAGTAGTATATATATTTGTCCTAATGTCCTAGACTTTTTAAGAGCTATGAATCCTAAGATCCTAACAGAAAATGGCTCCCCGGCGGAGTCGCCATTCTGTGGTACCTTCCCAATTTAAAGGTTTTTTACCTAAGATCCTAGTGAGGGCCGATCCTAGCAATAATGACATTCGCCGATGGAACCGTCATTCGGTGATACCTTGTGAACCCAAGGACTCGTCCTAAGAGAAGGTTTCATCTAGAGAGATAAGAGAGACAAGATTCCTTTGTTTGGCCCCACGGTGGGCGCCATTTTTCTGTAAATTGTCTAAACTTAAGGTTTCCTCCTAAGAGATGGGAGACGAACAAGTATCTCCCACTGTGGTCGCCATTTTTCTGTAGCGTGTTTTTTGTGGTTTCGAATCACTATCGCTTTGGTACTATAGTTTGATTCATTTTTTATCCTATTGAAGCTGATGAATGAAGGGAAATAGATGTCTCCAACTAACCCTGCTTGCAAACTGAGGTTAAACAGTCAAAACTGTTGGTTTACAGATGCGACTTTAGTTCGTGGGCCTCTCTCTGCTTATTTTGTTCAGAACAAAATATCGGGACTGTTCATGGGGAATTTGTTGGAATACTGCGCTAGATTGGCTGGAGGTAGGGGACTTTGGGGTTTTTTGATTAATGTGCTCGCTAAGATTCTTTTTCAATCTTATGCCTACGTATTCCCGGGATAGGGAAATCAGAGCGATCGTAGTTCCTCCTATTCTATGGGAGGAAATGGTGTTTTGGAGTCTTGTTCAAAGCCCAATACATGAAGCTAAAGGTGGTTTATATCTTGTTCAAAGCCCAAGATGTGAAGCTGAAGGGTCTATTTGTATCTTGTTCGAACCCCAAGATGTGAAGCTAAAAGGGTGTTGACTTTAGAGAGAATTTGTCATCTCTAAAGGGGAATGTTTGGCACAACTGTTGGGTGACTGATTATAAAGGAGAATTACTTTAACTGGGATATGCAAATCCAACAATGCAATAATTTCCTTTATAGGGGATTTTCAACCTGAAGGAGAAGACTTTAACTCAGTTTAGAGCAATGCCATCTTTCCTTAGGAATTTCTCATGCTAAAAGAGGGACAGTGGTGTGGATGTAAATAATCCAGAGGCTTGCCGCTTACAATAATTAGATGAGGGAAAAGGAGTTATTGATGTTTGTATGATGTGACCAAAGCATGATTTGATGCTAAAAGGTTGATTGAATCAAACAGGGATTTCTTTATACAAAGCCTAAGAGGGGGCTATTGACCTAACAAGAGGATGCTTTTATATGTCTCGTACGAAGCCCGAGAGAGAGGCTGGAAGGATTGACTAAACAAGACAGTTCTTTTGTATGTGTCTTGTACGAAGCCCAAGACGGAGGCTAATAGGGTTTGACTCAACAAGAAAGTCTTTGTACCTCGTACGAAGCCCGATATGGAGGCTAAATTGTTTGACCCAACAAGAGAGTCTTTTATACTCAACAAGAGAGTGATTTTTATCTCCTACGAAGCCCGAGATGGAGGCTAAAAGGGGGTTGACTCATCAATAGAGCCTTTTATACTCAACAAGAGAGTGATTTGGTATCTTGTACGAAGCCCGAGATGGAGGCTAAAAGGTTTGACTCAACAAGAGAGTCTTTTATACTCAACAAGAGAGTGTTTTTGTATCTCGTACAAAGCCCGAGATGAAGGCTAAAAATGTTTGACTCAACAAGAGAGTCTTTTATACTCAACAAGAGAGTGTGGGGAGAATCATTGTACAAAGCCCAAGAGGAGGCTAGGGTTACTATTTCAGTTGAGTGACAGGTCCAATATGTTTGTTAAAAGAGAAAATTAGTTCTTATATGGGTAATGTTGTACTCATGGATTTGATCTGAGGACCGGGATTATTTCCTGTTCTTTAAGGAAACGGGGAATCCGAAGGGTATTGAGACTGCCTAAGTCTACGGGTGTTTTTTCCTATTTTTGAAAGGAACTTGAGAATGTCTTCGAGACTCAAGGAGATTAGACTGTCCAAGTCTAGAGTTTTATCTTTTGTACTATGCTTAAGAGAGATCAAGAGACAGTATGTTCACCGTAGAAAGATCTAGACTCTTTGAAAGACTGTTTTATTAAGATGACTAATTTTTGTTCCTATACCTTTAAGAGGTCGTCGGGACAATTTGTACGAAGCCCAAGAAGAGGCGAGAAAAACTTTTAAGAAGCCGAAGGGACAATTTGTACGAAGCCCAAGAGGAGGCTATCTTCTCGGAGGAAGAATCATTATACAAAGCCTAAGAGGAGGCTGTGAAAACTTCTAAGAAGCCGACGGGTCCTTGCACTAAGCCCAAGAGGAGGCTGATGAACAGTTCCAGAAGGGGTTTCACTTGGAACATTGGCCTTCTGTATATGAACTGTTCAAGGGGGAGATTTCTTAGATCTAGTTATCTAAAATTGTTGTAAAAGAAAATTCTCATGGTTTAGGTCTAAACGTAGTTGCCCGGGATACTCTAAATATCTATACTAGTATTACACAGTCGATATGAGTTTATGAAAGAAGACTTACAGTGAAACAGCCCCACAATACAGTTATATACATATGAAAACGGTAAATGAAAGCGGGTAAACACTTACTCGGTTGTAGAGCTTCCATGCTGTTTGGTTAGTTTTTTCAAAAAAGAAAGCTTTGATAACAATATTATATCCAAAATCAAAGGAGAAAGTGCTTTTGAAAAGATTGTTGGGGCTTACAGCTCAAGGAGAGGCCCAAGGTTTTATCAGTGATCGCACTGTAGTTTTGTACCTGGACTTATACAAGTGACTGAGGCCCATGAAATGTTTTTTGTACAAGGGGGATGGGTCTTACACTCTCTCAAGAGACCCAAAATGATTGAAAGTGAACAAAGATGGGTCTTATAGCTCAAGGATAAGCCCAGTGGTTAATTTTGAAAAGGGCGACGATCGCGCCGAGGTTTTGAAAACACCGTGGGTCTTATACAATGACTGAGGCCCAAAAGTTTTTGGTTTCAAAAGGGGATTGGGTCTTACACTCTATTAGAGGCCCAAAATGATTTTGAATGGGTCTTAAAGCTCGAGGAGAGGCCCAGATGGTTTGTTTTAAACGGACGATGATCGCACCGAACTTTTGAAATACAACGGGACTTATACAACATTTGAGGCCCAAAATAGGTTTGTATTTACAAAGGATTGAGTCTTACACTCTATTAGAGGCCCAAAATGTCTTTTTAAAAGGTTTGATGAGGGTTGAATTAATCAAAACCCTAATTTGTTTCCAAAATGTATTTTAATTTAATAAAAAATTCAATTAAAATGATCAAAATTGTTTAACATGTGGAAAACAAATTGTGATCTTGGATTAATGTTTCAAAAATCATGTTTTGACCTACAAAATGATTAGAAATCATTAAAATTTGCAAAATCAAGAAGGAAAAAATATTTTAAATGTCAAAAACAATTAAAATATTAATTCTTGGCAAAAATATCAATTATATGAAATAAATAATATTTTTGGGATTTTTTGGTAAAATAAAATATTTTAACATTTTTGTGAATTATTAAAAAAAGAATCAACTCAAAATCATTAAAACACAGAGAGAAATTAATCTTTGAATCAATTAAATAAAATCACAAAATTCAAATATTCAAATATTTGAAAAAGGGCGCCAAGAACACGCACCCTTCCTCTGTTTCTGCAGATTTGCGTTTTCTATCCAATCTCACTGAATACTTGATTATATCATGCAATCTACATATCAATCTACTCGTTTCAACCTCACGATCATGTGTATGGTCTTTAATTTCATTTATTTTAAGCATGGAATAAGAAATCAAAGAGAAACATCAAGAACCCTAAATTATGCATGAAGGTTCAGAAATTCCATACACGATTCATATAAAGCAATTGATTGAGGGTAAACACTCTATGCATGATTATGAACATATGGCCAAATTATTGTGCAGCAAAAAATGCATGGATCATAGAGTTAGAAGAGCTCATGCTCACCTCTTGCAGGTGGTGATCATGTTTTGGGTTAGAGGTGTTATAGCTAGGTTCCAATGATCTGGATAGCTTCCCTAGGTGCCATGGAGTCTGTCTGGATGCTTGGAATGGATTGAAATGATCTGGAACTTGAGATGGCACCCCAACTGCAAATCTGTCAAAGGCTTGAGCAATTGGCTAGTGATTTTGTGATTTTGGTGTTCCAGATATTATGTGAGTGTTTGGATCACTTCTATATGATGTTTATGAGGTGTGTGTGCGTGATTGGTTTGGTTGGAATTGCTCTCAAAGTCAAAACCCAATAGTGACTTGCTTTGGAAGGAAAATTTGGAAGTGAGAAGGTGATTTTGAGGAAAGCATATGTTTGATGGCTTTGGTGTACTCAAACTGAGCACAAATGAGCTCTATTTATAGTAGAGCAAGTTTGTTTTGGGATCAATAGTGAATGGCAACTGCAGCAGAGGTTAGGCCAATATTGATCAATAGGAATCCAAGTCTCCTCTAGCCATTGACTAGAGGTTAGGGCATAGAGTTGTGGTTCCCTAGTTTTTGGATCATTCTTGACTGAATTCATTTGCAAATGTGTCAGTCCATGCCACCTTGGTGTATCCATTAAATGCTCCAATCCAAAATTGGAGTCTTGTCCCTCTTTTAGGGATTTCTAGGTTTGGCATGCTACTTCTTGTTCCAAAGACTTTGGAGGCTTGGATCAGTGTTTGTTACCTTTAGATTTGATCCTCAGATGTGTCTAAAGTGATGATAAGGCTTGGAATTATCTGATTTTTCCAAATCAAGCAAAAGTGCAAAATTCTGCCTAGCCTTGGCAGTTTTCAGCAAGAGAGTCCTTCCCTTCTTGGAAAAATAAACCCTCTAACAGAACGTTATTAGGTTTATCCTTCAAAGTATAACCAAGCTAACGTCTTGTTAAACTTGGGTTGTAGTTAATTCCACCTTGTGTACCAAGAAGAGGCACATTAGTGAATTCCCCATAACTATCAATGATCTTGACATTCTCATACACAGAAAAATACTAAGTAATATCAGCATGAGTAAGGGACATGATCCTCTGAGACCACCTTAAACAACTCTTGTTTTCCTTGAAAGTAAATGATTGCGGCAAGTGTGAAATAAGCCACTTGTACAACAAAGGTGTGCAGCAAATGATGGTACCATTTCCCTTAGAAGTCCTATGATGGATAGAGAAGTAGGTATCACCAAGTAAAGTCGGAACAGGGATCCCTATCAAGAATATTTGAATAAAGTTAACATCCACAAAGTTGTCAACATTAGGGAACAAGACTAATATGTAAATAAGCAAAGCAAAAATAGCCTCAAATGCCAACATACTATCAGCGTATTCCTCCAAGGTCGGCTAGAGCTGATAATCAGGAAATGTACAACATCGGTAGACATGATCATATAATTTCACAAGAGTATTCAGAATTCTGTCTTCAATATTTGTATAAAGAACAGACAAGAGTCTTCCATGAAGAGATCTAAAATCCACTTGATCAACTACAAAGGATGCTAGATTTTTCAAATCTTTAAGATCAGGAGCTCGGAAACTGTACTTCTGAGTATTTCTGTTTCCAATGTCCAAAATCACAAAATTTGCGATGTTTGCAAAGCAAAATCTCTGAGATCCTTGAAAACTGATTGAAGCAAAATGTATATGAATGTATGATGGCATGATGTAACAAGCACAAACAAGTTCACAAACAAGGTCAAGGTTTCTGAGTCACGAGCATGGAGCCAAGGGTAAGAACCACCCACAATGGTATGTACTAGGGTTTATATCCACTTGTACAACAAGGTTCTAAAAGGTTCCCAGAGTCACGATTCCATCTTTTGGATATTATCCACTTAAACGGCTACTCGTCAGCCAACAATATTCTTAAGAGAAACTCATCTTAGTGTAGCATCGCGTAACAACTAATTCAAGTCTACACCTAAATAGTCACCACACTACGTCCTAAAATGGCCAAGATGGGTTAAAGGGTTCTAAGGTCCTCAACTTATTAGACTCCCAGGTCGGAAAAAGTAATGCCATTTACGACTACTCGTATGACATCAGTAATTCCAAAGGGGCCTCCATTGAGCGGGGGATCTAAAGTCATCTTAGTAAGGACTACTCCATGTAAGTTGAATAAAGACTATACCACCCTTCTATCATAAGTGCTCTCAAGTCCGGGTATAGGACTTATCTCACCACTCAGAGATCACCAAGCACCAAAACAAAACAAACAAATAGCAAACAACATAATAATAATACAAACACAGATAAACAAGTAGGCTAAACCCACTAGGGACTACTCCCCAACAAAGTCGCCACTTTTCTGTAGCTGAAAAATTTGAGATTAAGCTATTTTATTAACTTAACTCACAAAACAAGAGTCGCCACCACACTTTTATTTTTCCAAAGGAAAGGGAAAAGAGAGAACAAAACATAAAGAAGTTTTAAAACACAAACTAATAAAAATAGAGACAAGGGTAAAGGGGTTGGTTTCGTAAAGGGAAGGTGTTAGCACCCAAAACGTCTATAGTACTCTATAAGAACCTCTTGAAAATCTAGTATTTGGCTTAAAAAGGTGTTGTTTGCAAAAGATTGGTGAGGTGAGAAGAGAAGTATTTTTTAATAATTTTTGTGTTTGACAAGACTTCCTGAGCCTTATGCCTACGTACCCACAAAGTGCAATGGAGGATCAAAACCTCGTAGCTCGTGGTACAAATAACAAAATGGTTTGTTATGATTCATTTTAAATGAAAAGACAACTTGTCATTTAAAGGAGAAAACTTCAACTAATCACCCATAAGTATGTGAAAATGGACCTTTGCATCACCATGAGAAGGGCTCCAACTTAGATAAAATCAACAAGTATGCCACTAACTCTCTAAGGTGGAAAAGAAACAACACATTTCAAACAATACTATGGGGATAGAAGGATCACATCTCAACTATGAAAATGACTCATGTCCAAAATTTTATGAAAAGTTTTAAAAGCAAAAAGTGCACAAAAGGCACAAAATGGTTTGAATGAGTTTTATCTTTTTTAAGTCTTTTGAAAATGGTCTTGATATGCTTAAGATTGATTAGTATTTATTAAGAAAATGAGTTTGAAAATGCACTTGACAAAGTCAAGGTTTATTAAGAAAGTGGTTCTAGTTTGAAAAAAAGAAGGTTTTGAAAAAGGGAGAAGATTTTGAAAATTTAAGAAGGGAGGGAGATGAAAAGGCTATCCTAAAGCATAAAATAAAAGCTAGGGAAGCAAAGATCTAACCAAGATAGCAAGCCTTTGACATAAACAAGCCAAAATTTCCATCCTCTGGACTCAAGTAACAAGATAAGCAATAATAACCAAGCATCAGATAAAAACCAAGTATCCAAACCAAGTCTTCAAATATGTCAACCCAAGATCAAAAGTCCCAGATAAGATCCAAGGTCTCAAGCTACCACTCTAATGCATAGGGCCAAGAACCTAATTCTAAGTACAAAACTCCAAATCCATGCAAGGGATAGTCACCAAATAGTCCAAGGAACATTAAGAGTCTTTTAATGGTTTAAACCTTTATTAATGTCTTAAAAGAAGAAAAAAAGAAAGTCAAAGTGGACAAAGGGAAAACGCATAAACATAAAAAAGATGAAAATATGATATGAAATGATAATCATAAAATAAAGAGCAAGAAATAAAGAGCATAAATATAAAAGTGCATAAAAATAAATGGCATAAAGTAAAAGTTAACACAATTAAAGTTAATGTTAGTGTTAAAGTTAATGAAGAAGACATTTTGTCATTTAAAGTAGATTACTCAACTAATCAACCCAACAAGTATGAGACATTTGCATCATCCTTTGAGAAGAGCTCCAACTTGGATAAAATAAACAAGTATGCCACTAGCTCTCTTAGGTGGAAAAGAATCAACTAGGGGTGGCAAACGGGCATGCCCGCCCCGCAAATGCCCGCAAAAAAACGGGGCGCGGCGGGGCGGTCATAGTTGTGGATGCGGGCCTAAAACCTAGGCCCACCCCGCAAAAAAGTGATGGAGGGGCGGGGAAAGCCTGTGGGCACTTTACCTTTTAAGCCTAAAAATGCAAAATTTTATGTAAATGCTTGTGCCCGCAAAAGCCCGTGAAGAAAACGGGGCGGGGCGGGGCAGGCACATTAGAGGGTGAGGGCCTAAACCCTTGGCCCACCCCGCACTAAAGTGCGGGTAAAATGGGCATGCCCAACGAGTCGGGCCCATTTTTCCACCCCTAGAATCAACACATTATGGAGATAGGAGAATTACATCTAAACTAAAAATGAGTCATATCTAAAATTGGACCAAATGATCACTTTCTGATTAGGGACAAATTTAGCGCTATGTTAAGCAATCGTACCACAATCTATAAGGAAGATCATACTAGGAGGTCGGTCAATAACAATTTATGTACCATAAATGTTAGATATATGATATAAAGATCATACTACTATGTAGCGTGCGATTTTTGTCGGTGACGCGACCACCTTATCGCCATGGGTTTTTCCTCACCGCAATGGTAGGAATTGGGTGCTACTTTCTGATTTCTTATTTATCCTATGAAGTTGGAAAGGAAAGGGAAGCTATCTAAAACTAACCTTGCACGTAAATGTTTTCATTAACAAATAATTAAGAGATTGGGGAGTTCAGGGTCAGGTTATACAATGGGGAGTTGTCAATTACCCATCCTATATGTGGTTATCCATAGGTTATTAGCAATTTCTACTGCTTTCTACTTACTGGTGTTTTTCTGTTGTGGGTTGGGAAAGTTTCTCCTTTGTGAGTGTTGAGAGAGAGTTTTTGTTGATGTTTTTGGTAAGGTACTGGACCTAAAGGTTTTTATTAGTGTGAAGGTACTGGACCTAAAGTTTTTGATTTGGTGTGAAGGTACTGGACCTAAAGTTTTTGATTTGATGTGCTCGCTAAGATATTGCAATCTTATGCCTACGTATTCCCGTTAAATAAAACAGGAAAATCAGATCAATCGTAGTTCCTCCTATTCCATGGGAGGGAAAGATGATGGTTTGGTGTCTTGTTTAAAGCCAAAGATTGAAGCTGAAAGGTTATTTGTGTCTTGTTCAAAGCCCAAGATTGAAGCTAAAAGGTTTGACTGAGAGAGAATTTGTCATCTCTAAAGGGAGACATCTTGTCTGTCTATCACAACTGTTGGGTGATTGATTTATAAAGGAGAATTACTTTAACTGGGATATGTGTATCCAGTAATGCCATAATTTCCTTTATAGGGGATTTTTCCTAAAGAAGAAAACTTTAACTCAGTGTTAAACAATGTAATTTTTCCTTTAGGAATCTTTCATGCTAAGAGAGGGACATTGGCGTGGATGTAAATAATCCAGAGGCTTGCCACTTACAACAATTAGATGAAAGAAGGGGTTACCAGGATAAGAGATGGACTACAACTTGGATTTTTGAATCAACAAGTGTGCCACTTACAACAATTATCTGGGATTAAGGCTTGTTTTGAATGCCTGTTTTGATATGTGACTGTACAGAGAAATTTCTTCCTACAGAGAAATTTTGATTTCCTCTGAAGGGATATTGATTTTTTGTGTGCCTTGATAAAAGCCGAAGGTTGAAGCTAAAAGGTTGATTGATTCCAGTGAGGAAGTTATTATACAAAGCCTAAGAGGAGGCTGAGAAGAAATGATTTTTCTGGGGAAGGTTTTTATTTGTGTGTCTTGTACAAAGCCCAAGATTGAGGCTAAAGGGGTTAACTCTGCTTAGGGAGTTTTTATCTGTCTTGTACAAACCCAAAGATTGAGGCTGAAAAAATACTGACTCTTTTGGAGAGATCATTATACAAAGCCTAAGAGGAGGCTAAAAGGAATTGACTCTTCCGGGGAATATTTTGTCTGTCTTGTACAAAGCCCAAGATTGAGGCTGAAAAAGGGTTTTTGACTCTACTGGTGAGAGGTTTTATCTGTCTTGTACAAAGCCCAAGATTGAGGCTAAAAGGAGATCGACTAACTCAACTAGAGAATTTTTTATCTGTCTTGTACAAAGCCCAAGATTGAGGCTAAAAAGAGACATGACTCAACAAGAGAGTGTTTTATTTGGTGTCTTGTACAAAGCCCAAGATTGAGGCTGAAAGTTATGACTGACTCTACTGGAGAGATATTTATGTGGGTGTCTTGTACAAAGCTCAAGATTGAGGCTGAAACTACTGAGGAAAAAATCACTATACAAAGCCTAAGAGGAGGCTAGTTGGGGAATTCTTTATATAAAGCCTAAGAGGAGGCTAGCTTCTGCTGAGGATTATTGAAATCCAGAGGCATGTCCAAATTGGGGAATCAACTCTTGTTGAGGATTACAGAAGAGTTGAGATATCAGATGCCTTGTGGTTCTGATAAAGGGTTTATTGATAGCATTTTGACCCTAGTTGGGGAAAATTAAAGTGAGAGTTTAAAGATTGAGTTTTAAAACCTATGGAGGTTTTAACTCTGCTAGTGATTGATGGAATGATCAGGGTTTCTCTTTTTTCCTTGAGGGGATGAGACTGTCCAAGTCTACTGGTATGAAAGGTTTTATCTTTGTATGATGCCCAAGAGGAGGCCGATGCTTTAAGGGATGAGAATCAACTCTAAATTGGTTTGATGTTTGACTCTTTGGAAAGACTGTTCTAACAAAGGATGACTAAGTTATGTCCTATACCTGTAAGAGGTCTTTGGGGTCCTTGTACTAAGCCCAAGAGAAGGCATGAGAACTTTTAAGAAGCCTGAGGGTCCTTGTACAAAGCCCAAGAGGAGGCTGGGGATGCTTTTAGGAAGTCTGTGGGTCCAAACCTAAGAAAATTTCAAGAAAAGTTTCACCGAAAATAATCTTTTCTTTAGTGAACACTTCTAGGGTTTGAAGAAATTCAAGAGAGGTTTCACCGGGAATTAATCCTCTCTGGGGGAAATGAATTTCTTTGACAAATTTCTAATAGTGACAGTGAATAATGCCTTTCTCTGTTCCATATTGTATAAGCCCAAGAGGAGGCAAGATTGTATCTGGAAATTCCTATGGGGAACTAGTTTTGACTGTGTTGAAAGAGTGACCACTAGTTTGATCTAATCCTAGACCTAATTGTCGGGGAAAACTCTAAGCAGATAATATACAGGCATATATATACAGATGAAATATATACAAGTATGTAAAATAGGGTAGGAGGACTTACAGGGGAGCAAGCTTCCAGCATTACAAACAAATATATATATATACAAGTATGTAAAAGAAAGTTGTTTTAAAACTTACAGCCGATCAAGCTTCCATTGTAACAGTTGTATGGTTAGTTGTTCAAGCAATTAAAGAAAGTTTTGATAACAACTATGAATTTGAACCTAAATCAAAGGGGAAAGTTGTTTTGAAAAGAAGATTGGGGCTTATACTCAAGGAGATGCCCAGATGAAAAACAGTAATCGTATCGTTGATCTAAAAATTGTATCGGGACTTATGCAATGACTCAGGCCCAAATTATTGTATTTACAAAGAGATTGGGTCTTACACTCTATTAGAAGCCCAAAGTTTATTTTTGTACAAGGGTTGGGGCTTACAACTCAAGGAGAGGCCCAAAAATAACAGTGATCACACCGTAATTTTAAGAATCGCAGAGGGACTTATACAATGACTGAGGCCCAAAAAAGGTTTTTTGTACAAAGGGATGGGACTTACACTCTATTAGAGGCCCAAAAAGGTTATTTTTATACAAGAGATGGGACTTACAACTCAAGGAGAGGCCCAAAGAAAGACAGTGATCGCACCGTCGTTTTGAAAATCGTATCGGGTCTTATACAAATGACTGAGACCCAAAAAGTTTGTATATGATAAAGTATTGGGTTTTACACTCTATTAGAGGCCCAAAGTGTTTTGAAAAAGATTTGTGAGGGTGTGTAATAATCAAAACCCTAATTTTATTTTAAAATGTATTTTAATTGAATAAAATTCAATTAAAATGATCAAAATTATCAAACATGTGTGGAAAATAAGTCGTGATTTTGGATTAGTGTTTGAAAAATCATGTTTCATTCATAGAATGATTTGGAAATCATTTGAATGAGAAACAAAAGAAAGAAATATATTTTTTAATGCCTAAAAAATAAATAAAACATAATTCTTTACAAAAATATCAAATATGTGAAATAAATAATATTTTTGTGAAATTTTTGTAGAATAAAATATTTTAATATTTTTGTGAATTTTCAAAAAAAGAACCAATCAAAAATAATTAAAATTGAGAGAGAAATTAATTTTGGAATTAATTAATAAAAAACCATGAAAAATGTGAAAAATAGAAAAATATGGTAAAATGGCAAAATGGTCTGGGTGGGCCTTGAACCCACGACCTCCCAACCAAACACACATGCGCGCTACCACTGGGGTGGTGATACATCTGTGTATCAAAACCACCCCATTAATACATAAGGGTGACTTGGTTTTTATGCCTGACCAAGGCAAAAACCAAGTTTTGGTGGATTTGCATGAAGGCTCTAACTTCCTCAATTCTCCATGGATTTGGACAACATTTAGGTGTATTCTGCCTAGAATTTCATGAGGAATCCAATGGTGTTTTTAGATTTTTCTAAAGATGTCCCTATTTTAAAACCCGATAGTGGTTTCAAAATAGGCCTAGATTTGCATGTTCTATGCTACCTCATCATACAGGCAATAATAGCATGGCAAATTGGTTCAAACACAACACATATGATATGTATGAGATGTCCATGATCAATGGACATCAAAGCAATGCATGATTTAAAGAGTTCAAGTTGTCATGAACTTACCTCTTGAAGCTCCTTGTGCTAACTGTCAAGATGCTTGTGCCAGAAGTGATCCAATGCTTTAGACACTCTTGATTGATCCCTTAGAAGCTTTTAGGATGATCAAAACCAGCTGGAATCATCAGGAACAAGAATTGGCTATTTCTTGCAAAAGTGGCAAAAGTGACCAAAATGGTAACTCACTCAAATGGTGTTCCAGTTGAGGGGAACCAGTTGGGACAGTTTGAGGATGATATTTGGAGTGTGTTTGAGGCTTTGTTTGGTTTTGAAATTGATTGAATCAAGACATGGCTTAAAAATGCAAAAAAGTCAAATTTTGAGGTTTTGGAGGTTGACTTTCTGATTTTGGTGTTTCAGATCAAGGATGAGTGTTTGAACAACTTATATATGATACATTGGATGTGTTTGGATCATGAGCTATGGTGGAATTGCTCTCTAACTCGAAAACTCAGTGATGACTTGCAAAAGAAGGCATTTCTGCATAAAGAGAGAGATTTTGAGGAAATCAATTGTTGTTGTGCTTTGGTGTACTCAAACTGACCACAAATGAGCTATATTTATAGTAGAGCAAGTTTGTTTTGCAAGCAATAGTGAATGGAAACATGGTCAGTCCTTTGGCCAATGGTTGCATAAAGGAATTCTAGTCTTCCATGATCATTGACTTGAGATTAGAGCACAGGCTTATGGTCTTCTGTTGCAGGGATAAGGCTTGACTCATTCATTTAGGTTTGCTTCAGTTCATGCCATTGTTAGCTCCGAATTTCAACGCTGCATGATTTCAAATAGATTTGGCTTTTAAAGAAGTTATTCTTTAAAATATAAGCTAAAGGAGAAAAGGCTTCGACTAAGATGTATTCGACCGTATTTGTTGAAAGCCTGAGTCAAAGAGAATGATTTTAAGACTTCAAACATTTCTAAGTCCAAAGCGTCAATTCGACGGGGTAAAATGGCTATGGATAATGCACTACAGTTACAACTGGATAGTGGAGGGAAGTTCTACTATTTGAATTTGAAAAGAGGACAAGTGGCGAAGATCCAGAAGTTGAAGACAGGCAAAGTGCCAAGTGGCGTGTTCTAGGAGTAAATCGTCAAATGGTGGTTACTTTAGAGTATTATAAATAGGTTAGTTCTAGAGTTAGAATAGGTGTGAAAAAATCGTGTTGTACAAGTAACTCTGAAATCACTCAAAGTATCCAGCGTGTAGAGAAAAGAGTGAGGCGAGAATGTACGTGATTGTACTCACCATTATCTTTTATTGCAATGCCATTTTCTTTGAAGTTTTTGTTTTAGATCCTTTACTTTGAAATCCTTTAATTCAGTCTTTTACTTCTAAGCATTCTACGTTATAAAGTTTTTTACTTTACAGTTTTACATTAAAAAGCCTTTACCTTCAAGCATTTACATTTCTGCAGTTCAAGATCTTTATGCACTTTTTTCCAACATTTAACTCCAGTTTTTATCAAACCTTTACGTTCAGTTTTTTTCCTTTGATGTGTTGTTCGACTTAAACATTTCTTTGATTTCTGTCACTTTCATTTACATTTCAAAACACGTTCTTTTATTTATATGCACTGTCGAAATGTATGCTTTGTCTAATTGTGAGGTATTCTAAATACACCCATAGTACATGTCCTAGGATCAATCTGATCGATCCTGCAAGTTACTAGAACTTTGTTGTTTTAGAAGATCAACGGTTGTTTACCAATTTTCAAGGTAAACAAATTGGCACGCCCAGCGGGACAGTGCTAAACTTGTATTTGGAAGTTTATAACTTTTAAATAACTGTCAAAAAGAAGTTTTATAACTGCCCCTTTTTGAAATTTATTCGTTTCGTTGGTCGAGATTTTGGCAAACTTTATTGTATGCACTTGAGAAGTGGAAAGGTAGCCAGTTCAAACGATTATAGACCAAAGAGAAGAAACCCGAGGAAAATGGAATCTGGCCAAGGGAATTCAAATCCCAGTTTTGCTGGGACTAATCCTCAACCAAGCAGTTCAAGTGTTCAGAACAGCACCATCAATCCTCAAGAATTACCAAGAAGTATTGTGGCGCCAACTCTAGTTCCTTCGACAGCAGGGTCAACAGTGTTAACCATGGTTACAGAGCTAGCGCCTTTGATAGCAGGGCCAGGGGCGACATATGTGAGGCCTTACACTCAGCCAGTCCTGGAGTACATTGGCCCATCAGTGACAAATCCTCAGACTCCGCCAGGAGGAGGTTCGACGTATAGGCAATTTCCTCCCCCAAGATTTTCCCAGCCTTTGCCTAGGAACCCAATCTATGTCATGCCAACGACAATGATGCAGAATTTGCGTACTGCACCCCCCACCCCCAATATTTTTAGAGAATGTGATATCTTCCCCTTTGCAGGAGTCAGGCTCTGGAATTAACATGGGTCGAAATAGCCAGTCCATAGGTTTGAGATTTTCTGCTCAAGGACCCAACTTAACAAATGAATCTACAGCATATTTGAGGCAACAGATGGATGAGAGCAACATGCAAATGGTACATACTTTGTCTTAGACAATGGGAGAAATTTTCCAGCCATTGATCCAGAATACTACTCAAACCAATCAAATGATGACAGCCCAGATGGCGCGTATAGCAGAATTCATGGGAATGCCCGCTCCTGTTCAACACTAAAATCAAGGAGTCGAGAGGAGGGAAAGCGCTCAACAAGTGAATCCAGTGAATCTAGAGTTGGTCGAACCACCTAGGGAGGAGCCTCCTAGGAATCAAATACCTATATTTGAAGAAGAGGAACCAAGGATGGTGTTAGTAAACAGAAATCAAAACGCTGATCATGTGGTGAATCAGGTTCGACGCAAAGTAGAAGAGAACAATTTGGCAGCCATGGTCAAGAGAATAATGGCTTGAAATGGCCTGAATATGGGTTTTTTCTAGGCCAAACTTCACTTCGCCTATAGTAGACTATATACTCTAAGCTGAATTGCCCCCCAGGATAAAAGTACCAAAGTTTACTAAGTTTTCAGGAGATACTACAGAATCTACCGTCGAACATGTGGCGCGCTACCTGATCGAAGCTTGTGAGATTGCAAATGATGAGAGTCTAAGGGTGAAGTATTTCCCTAGTTCCCTCACTAAAAATGCATTTACGTGGTTCACTACGTTACCATCTGGTTCGATTTGTAATTGGACCCAGTTAGAACATTTGTTCCATGAGCAATTTTACATGGGGCAGACTAAAATCAGTTTGAAAGAATTGGCTAGTGTGAAATGAAAGTTCAATGAGCCAATAGATGATTACTTGAATAGGTTTCGACTACTCAAGGCTAGGTGCTTTACATAAGTGCCTGAGCATGAACTTGTCGAAATGGCCGCCGGTGGCCTTGATTACTCTATCAGAAAAAAACTGGACACCCAATATTTAAGGGATATGGCCCAGTTAGCTGACAGAGTTCGACAGCTAGAGCGTCTCAAAGATGAAAAAGCTAGGGTGAACAAAAACAAGAAGGTAGCTTACGTCGAATACCAGGAGGGCATCGAAGATTTGTATGACAAGCCTGTTAGGTTCGACGAAAGTGAAATAGATCTTGTTGAACTTAAGCAAGGCCCTCCTTATTCTTGTAAATTATTAGTCCCTTCAAATGGGAAAAACCCTGTCGAAACCGAAAAGAACGATAGGTTCCCAAAGAAAACATACACTTTCGATATCACTAAATGTGACGAAATTTTTGATTTGTTAGTTAAGGATGGTCAAATACTAGTGCCTCCTGGTGCTAAAATACCACCTTTAGAGCAAAGAAAAATGAGAGGCTTTTGTAAATACCATAATTATTTGGGTCATAAAACTTCTCAATGTTTTCTTTTCAGGGATCTGGTGCAGAATGCTATTCAGGAAGGCAGACTCAAATTTGGGGAGAAAACTAAGACCCAGATGAAAATTGATACCAACCCTCTTGAAGTAGCTAAAGCAAATTACACAGAGCCCGAAGAGGTTACCATGGTCGAACTAGTTGAGGAATCTGACAGTAGCTCAGATAGTGTTAACACCAACGAAGCTCTTAGCAGAAATGCCACAGTGGTGGAGGTTACTGAAGACCTTACCAATGATGTTGTGTTTATTAGAGAAGTCGAGGAAATGGATGTCTTCCAGCTTGAGCATTTGATATGTATGGCTGCTGAACACTATTTTAGTACATCTTCTGAAGTTCAAATGTTCGACGCTAAGGCTACAGTCGAGATCCATGCTAAAACTGAAGCATCAAAATTGCAGATGGTTACAAAAGAGACTGTTGACCGTTTCAGACAGATGCATGAGGCTGCTGAGGGCCTTGATATTAACTTCTCCAAAATGCACTTAAAAGATGAAGTTGACATAAACATGGTCGAAGTGACTAACAGACAAACCATGGATATTGATGAACAGGTTCGTCAAGAAGACTGCAACAAGCTAGATTATCCCAGAGAAGATGAAACCATTGTTGATTTTCTCCACATGTGCCAAGGAAAGAACTCTGAGGTCATGTTGTGCCCTCGTTGCAGTGCTATCTTCGACAGAGAAGCTGTTCATAGCCTCCAAGCGGGGAGAGAAGCCAAATCTGGACGTGAGAAAAGAGCTGCTCAAGGGCCAGGCGTTTCGACCCAAGGAAAGCTACTCAAAAACAATATGGCCAAAGGCCACAAATGCCAAGGGCTAAGCAGGCTACTTTCAAGCCTAGCAGTGATGTACTAACTAGAAAGTGGGTCAAACCAGTTGAAGCAGCAGGGAAAGGGAAACAGAGATGGAAGAATTTCGACGTGGCTAGAGGTTCTTCAATGGAGTACCGAAAAGAATTCAAGTCCTCCAATAAAGCTGCCTATATTTCTGAGAATTACAAAGGCAAAAATCCTATGTCTAGGTCCCAGTGGAGAAGGGAACAGAGACGAAGGAAGGCTTTGAGGGAAGCTCAGACCAAAGATCAAACTGAAACTAGTACCAACGTCCTGCCTGCTAGCAATAAAGACGTTGGGACAAAAATAATGAATAAGATGCCTGTGGGGCGTAGGTTATTTACTTCTAAGAAGGAAGAAGCTGAGAGGTTTGCAGTCAAAGCAGCCGAGGACGGAGATTCGACTCACAACTTTGATTCCGACTCAGATGCCTCTTTAAACATCATTGTCAATGTGGTCTCAGTAATGCCAAGAGAATATGATAGGATAACTGAAGTAGAAAAATTGGATGCCAACGCTGAGGCTGAAATGGCAGCGCATCAACCTGTGTGCTACTATGTGATGAATAATGGCTGTGTCAAAGAACATAATGCTTTCTTTGAACGACCAACTGAGGCCATGAAAGGGCATTTGAAACCTCTGTACATTACAGGGAAAGTAGAGAATGTGGTTGTGAATAAAATCTTGGTGTATTTTGGGGCTACAGTCAATTTAATGCCACATTTCCTACTAAGCAAGATCGGTAAATTCGACACTGATCTTAAGCCCCACAACATGGTTCTTTCTAACTATAAAGGGAAAATTGGGACCACTCTTGGTGTTCTGCAGGTTGATTTAACTGTGGGAATGGTGACAAGGCCTACCTTGTTTATGGTAGTCGAAAGCAAAGCTAACTATAACCTTCTGTTGGGGAGAGAATGGATCCATGGTGTTGGAGCAGTACCTTCGTCAATGCACCAGCGGATCATAATCTGGAGGCCTGATGGTATAGTAGAAAACATTGAAGGTGATCAAGGGTACTTTAAGGTGCTTGTTAATCATGTTGATGGTGTCGAGTTTGACAAAAACTTGGCGCATATTGCGCCTTGTACTCCAGCAGAATTTGATTTCACCTCAGATGACCATGCATTTTGCTCATTACACTTGCACCCAGTGGAGGGATTTCGATGGGACAGAGAGGTCATAATGGAATAAGGCAATGTCCCATACTGTGGGGAGCCTATAGACCCTACAGACTGGGGAAGTGAATTCAGTAACACTGACTGAATTCGACGCACTACAAAGAATTTTGGCCTATGTGGCCGAATCTAAACTACAAGCAGCCTTGGAGGCTGCACACAACCACATGGCTGTCGAAGCCACAACTCAAATTTGTGAAGTAGGCCTTGGTAAAGAATTTGAGCCTGAACCACCTGATGGGTCTCAAATCGAAGACCAAAATCAAAGGCTTGATGCTATTTATGATAATGAGCCTTTGGGTTTCGAAAAGGATCCATTGTCAGACAACATTAAAATGCTGGCGCAAGATCCTTTGGAAGAAATTGACTTGGGTGAAGGGGGAGTAAAAAGGCCTACTTATGTTATTGCTAATCTCGACCCACAACTCAAAGTCGAAATGGTCCAACTATTGAAGGAATTCAAGGATTGCTTCGCTTGGGACTATGAAGAAATGCCTGGTTTGAGGAGAGAGCTTGTTAAACATAAGTTGCCAATCATACCTGGGAAAACACCAGTCAAGCAAAATCCAAGACGGTTTGCCCCAACAATCCTTTCAAAGATCAAAGAGGAAATTGAGAGGTTACTTAGATGCAAGTTCATCCGTACAGCTAGGTATGTCGAATGGCTAGCTAATATTGTACCAGTCATTAAAAAGAATGGTTCTTTAAGGGTCTGTATAGATTTTAGAGATCTAAATTCTACATCCCCTAAGGATGAATATTCTATGCCTGTGGCAGAAATGTTGATTGATTCTGCTACAGGACATGAATACTTGAGTATGTTGGATGGTTATTCTGGTTATAACCAAATATTCATTGCTGAGGAAGATGTCCAAAAAACTGCTTTTCGTTGTCCAGGGGAATTAGGCACTTATGAATAGGTAGTAATTCCTATTGGTCTAAAAAATGCTGGGGCAACTTACCAGCGAGCAATGAATTCGATCTTTCATGATTTTATTGAGACTTTTATGCAAATCTATATTGATGATATTGTTGTTAAGTCTTTTTCAGGAAAAGATCATTTAAGCCATCTTCAACATTCCTTTGAAAGGATGAGAAAGCATGGTCTTAAAATGAATCCTCTCAAATGTGTTTTTTGTGTGCAGACAGGGGATTTCTTAGGCTTTGTGGTCCACAAGAAGGGGATCAAAATTAACCAGAATAAAACCAAAGCCATTATGGAAGCAAAAGCGCCATCAACAAAGAAGGAATTACAGTCTCTCTTGGGCAAAATAAATTTCTTGAGGAGGTTTATATCCAACTTGAATGGGAAAACGCAAGCCTTTTCGCCATTGCTTCGAGCTAGCAAGGATGGGTTCGACTGGGGGCAAGCTCAACAGGAAGCCTTCGACAAGATCAAAGAGTACCTGAGTTACCCCCCGATTCTCTCACCACCTTGTGGCAATAAGTGTATGAGATTGTACATAGCTGCGTCAGATAGAACTTTAGGGAGCATGTTAGCTCAAGAGGATGATGATGGTGTCGGAAGGGCCATCTATTACCTTAGTAGAGTTTTAAATGATGCAGAAACTAGACATAGCGTGATTGAAAAATTATGTTTATTTTTGTATTACTCTTGTACAAAATTGAAGCATTATATAAAACCAGTTGATGTTTATGTTTCTTCTCGTTTTGACGTTATTAAACATATGTTGTCCAAACCTATTTTGCATAGTCGAATTGGAAAATGGGCATTAGCATTAACTGAATATTCTTTAACTTATAAGCCTTTGAAAGCTGTTAAAGGACAAGTAGTGGAAGACTTTATAGTTGACCATTCTACAAATGAGACCTCTCTGAACTATCTTGATGTGGAACCTTGGAAGTTATATTTCGACGGGTCGAGCCACAAAGATGGGACAGGCATAGGAGTGCTTGTTATTTCTCCTAATAAAATTCCAACAACACTTAAGTATAAAATTGAAGGCCATTGTTCTAACAACGAAGCTGAATATGAAGCTTTAATTGCTGGACTTGAAGTATTGTTGGAATTGGGGGCAACTCATGTCGAAATAAAGGGAGATTCAGAACTGGTCATAAAACAAGTTACCAAGGAGTACAAGTGCATAAAAGAAAACTTGATTATGTACTTTGTAGTTGTGAATCTACTGTTGAAAAAGTTCGACGCAGTTAGTTTTTGACACATCCCTAGATTGGAAAACCAGGTAGCTAATGACTTAGCTCAGATTGCATCAGGGTATAAAGTTTCGAAAGACAAATTACAAGATGCAATCAAAGTCGAAGTCAGAGGAAGGGTGGTGTCAGTAGGATTAGCCCCATCAGATTTGGAAGAAACTAAAGCTTGGATACGCTGATGAAGATAATTTTGCAATTTTGGCAGTTGATAGCATAACTGACAAGGATTAGAGAAAACGTATAGTAGATTACCTAAAAAATCCAATATCTTCGACAGAAAGGAAAATCAAGTATCAAGCTTTGAGTTATGTCTTGTTGGGTAATGAATTATTCAAAAAGACTCCTGAGGGAGTATTGCTTAAGTGCCTCAGTGAGGCAGAAGCACACTTGGCCCTTTCAACTGTCCATAGTGGGGCGTGTGGGGCACATCAGGTAGGCCATAAATGAAATGGTTGTTGTTTCGACAAGGCATGTATTGGCCTACCATGTTAAAAGATTGTATTAAATTTGCTAAGGGTTGTCAGGAATGTCAAGTTCACACTGGCATTCAACACGTCCCTGCAAGTGAATTACACTCTATAGTGAAACCTTGGCCTTTTAGAGGATGGGCTTTGGATTTGGTTGGAGAAATTCGACCAGCATCATCTAAAAATCATAAGTACATTTTGGTGGGTATTGATTATTTTACCAAATGGGTCGAAGCTATCCCTTTACCAAATGTTGATCAAGAAGATGTGATTGAATTTATCCAGAAACACATCATCTATAGGTTTGGAATCCCATAGACAATTACAACAGACCAAGGATCAGTCTTCACTGGTCGAAAAATGTAAGAGTTTTCTAAAGAAATGGGATTCAAGCTTCTAACATCCACACCTTATTATGCTCAAGCTAATGGCCAAGTCGAAGCGGCAAATAAAGTAGTTATTGGGTTGATAAAAAAGCATGTGGCAAAGAGGCCAAGAAATTGGCATAAGACATTGGACCAAATACTTTGGGCATGTCGAACGTCCCCCAAAGAGGCAACTAATACTACCCCATTTCGACTGACTTTCGGTCATGATGCAGTTTTGCCTGTAGAAATTTATCTTCAGTCCATAAGGATTCAAAGGCATCATGAGATTCCATCTGAATCTTATTGGAATATGATGCTTGATGAGTTAATGGATTTAGATGAAGAAAGACTCCATGCATTAGAGTTGCTGAAAAGGCAAAAGAAAAGGGTGGAGAAGTCTTATAATAAAAAGGTCAAGAGTAAAACTTTTTCAACTGGGGAACTGGTGTGGAAAGTGATCTTGCCTATGGATCGAAAGACCAAATCTTTAGGGAAGTGGTCTCCTAAGTGGGAAGGTCCTTTTCAAATTATTGAGGCATTCAGTAATAATGCTTACGAGGTTCAGGAGATTGAGGGTGATCTAAGAGTCTTGAGGGTAAATGGTAAATATTTGAAAAAATATAAGCCTATTTTGCAAGAGATTCATATTAAGACATAAGTTTTATTCAGATTATAAAAGCCAAAATAGGCCATGTGAGGCCAAAATGGCATACAGAGGAAAGGAAACAAGTACAACAACGTGAAACCTAGGAGAAAGATCATTCATAGTCTCTCCAATTAATAGAGTTGAGGAAGGCGACATAATCTTCGTCAGCTTCATCATCAGAGTTTTGTGCTTTGGAATGTCCTTTCTTGGGGACCTTCATCTTAGTTTCTCGCTTCTTGGCGCGAGAGGTTGCTCCAGTTGAAGTATCATTGTGGGCAGTAGTTGTTGCCTCAGCTTTCTTTGTCTCCTCAACCACCTTCTGGATCACTGCCTTATTTGAGGAAGTACTCATGCTTGCTTCAGTGGGTGCAAAATATGGCTCATGTGAAGAGGATTTTATAGAGGCAAAGCCTTGTAAGGATTGGCCAGTCAACAATGGAGACACGTGAAATTGCTCTTGGGAATATACCCTAGGGTTATGCTATTAATATTCCTTTATGGAATAGACACTTGTGTCGTTGGAACACTAAGCTGTTAAAAGCTGTGTTATTTTCATGATTTCCAAGAAAAGAGGCAGAGTACTTTAATTACAAAGATTAGCAAAGTTTAAGAGAAAATGCGCCATGATTTTATCAAAGATTTTGCAAGTCGAAGAGTTAATAGCAAACAGAAGTATTTAGATAAACGCCAGGGGGCATTGAGATTGTCTTTACATAGGGCCTCAAAAGGGCCAGGAAACATGATGATCAAAAAGGAACTACAAATAAGAAATCATAGGACAATCAAAAAGGGAGCTTTGACTTCAACTCAAGAAAGTTGACCTTGTGATTCTGAAGGTGTTTCTCACACAGAGCTTTGTTGAGCTTAGCTGCTGAAAGTTCCTTTTCAAGCATTTAGGCCTTATCAAGGAAGTCTATAGTGCACTTTAGCTCTCTGGCCATTTCAGTATCGTCGAAGTCTTTCAGCTCAAGGTTGCGCTTTTCAGCGTTAGAAATATTGTTTTGCAGTTCTTCAATTTGCTGCTTCCAGGTATCAATGTCCTTTTGGTTCAAATTTATCTCTGCGTGTCTTTTGTTTTGGTTAATCTCCAGACTTTCGACCTTAGCTTCTGATGCGTGTGCTTCATCCCAAGCTGAATGTTCCAGTCCAATTGTAACTTCAATGTTGTGTTGGAACTTGGGAAGGAGTTTGAAGTCCTCAGACATCTGATTTATTAAAGCAGTTAACTCCACCAGGAATTCAGACACATCTTTACTAAGAGTCGAAAGGTCCAGTTTTTGGAGGCTATCTTTCAGGACGATAGGAGCAGTTCGATTTGAAAGTAAGACATTGTGGATCTCTCCCTTGAAGAATTTTTCTTTGATCTTTTGAAGGATAGGGATGGCAAAGTCATCTGGAGCTGGACCCCCAGAACTGGTCGAAGTACTAAGGCTAGTACCTGAAGAGTTGTACTTCTTCCCAAGTATCATTCTGGCATACTCTCGAGGATTCGACCATTTGAGGGCAGCCAGTGGGTCTCCAGTGGGGGATCCTCCAGCATTCGAAGTGACTGTAGGCCCAGGAGTTGGATTGTTGACAGGGCCTGTTTCAGCCACAGGTGAATGGGTCTGATCCTGCTCAGTCCTTCCCCTCTCTTCTTCTTGTTCTTCTTCATTTTTGACCTCCTCTTCTTCCTCTTCAGTTGGCTGTCCTTCTATGTCCATGGCAATGGTCTCTGTATGGTCGAGAGGTTGTTGATTAGAAACATCATCCTCTTCATGTTCATAGCCATCGGTTTGGGATTGTTGAGTGTTGGTCCTGGTGGGCGAGTTTTTGTTTGTTTCATCTACTTCAGGAGGAGGAACTATAAGAGGAATAGGTTGGTTAATTTTGCTCAGTGAACTATATCCAGAACCAAGGTCAGAGGTAGGGTGATAAGTTGGCTCACCTTGGCTATTCAGGATAGCTGTTGCAAAGCTGAATGAAGTTTGTGGGGGGTTAGAACCACCTACATCGGCCTGAAGATCACAAGTAAAGAGAATAAGATTGAAAGAAATCTGAATAAGGAATGCAAATACTGAGTAAAGATAGTGTGCATACCTGTACAATTGCGGCATCAGGACTTGAGTTTGCACTCTCAGGATCACCAGCATTCGTTTTCGACGCAATCCTGGAGAGTTGTTTCTTGACACCACTATCAGCAGGTGTCTTCTCAAGAATTCTGGCGGCCTTTGAGGAGGATTGGGTGGTAGCTCCAGAAGCTTTGGTAAGCTTCCTTTTCTTTTTAACCACTACCTCCTCAGGGGATTCATCATCAGCATCTGAAGGGACAACTGTTTGAGCACCTTTCTTGCCCTTTTTTGAAGGCGTTGGAGGTTTTCGAGCAGTCTAAAAGGTGATGCAAATATTAGAAGTTGGTTACATAAGAAGATGTAGGCAAGGGATATAAAATACCTTTTTGCCTTCAGTCTCTTTTTCGACTCCTGCAGCACCCTTCGATGAGCTGGTCTTCCTGGCCATAGCTGAAAGGCAGATGATTATTACAAGATTAATAATTGAGTGGTTGGTTAAAAATCACAAATCAAGGGCCTCAAACCTTCATATATTTCGGATTCGACAGGAACATCCTCGACCCCTATATGAAGGTGTCCTTTGAAACTGTCCAGCATGTGTTTAGTCGCAACCACCTTTTGGGCTTTCGGTTGAGACTGCTGTCGAAGGAGTTTTAGGTGCTCACCACAGACAAACCAGTCTGGAAATGGGGGGCAAGTGCCACTCCAAAATCAGCGTTAGGCAGTCGAGGGAACTTTGGAGGAAAGAGTTCAAAATCCACCTCATAACGTTTCTCAAGAGGAACGTTTGAAGGGATTTTTAACTGATCCATTTTTTGTAGAAATTTCTTCTTCAAAGTGACAGCAGCCTCACGAACGGTTCGACTAATATCATCTGGTCGATAGACAGTTTCAAAGTACTTTTGAAAGGCTTAAATTTCTTTGACATGAATGAACTTACTCTTCTTGGTCTTCTCCTGCACATCAAGAAAAGCTTGGTCAATTAATGAAGAGAAGGCAGCAACATCCAGAAATTGTTCACTATAGTACTTCGACCACCAGTTGTGAAATGGTTTAGTGCACAAAAATGTGGGTTGAAAGTGCACAGGGGAAAGAGTTGCTTTTCTCACGTTCCACCGGTCGAAAGGGATTGCAGCACCTCCTTCATCAAAACTGGCAGTATGAAGGACTACATGGCCTTTTTTCTCATACATACATTTGGGGAAAATTTGAGCCAACCCAAACTATCGAGAGACAAGGTTTGGTTGGTAAGCAATCAAGGCTACCATATCTTTTTCAAGATTTCGCCTCTGAATGATAAATCTAGGAATCAAAAAGGCCTCCCATATTGAAATAGACTCGGCATGGAGTTTTTTGGATGAATCAAGGAATGGCCTTGTAAACCACTCAGGTCCATATTTTCTTTTAGCAAAAGGGGCCATATTGGGTGTGAAATCATACCGCTTGGCGAACATCATAATGTAACTGGAGAAGGCTCCTTTGAGAGTTTCCTCATCATCATTGGGTATGAGTTTCACCAGGCGAGTACCTTCAACCCTCCTTTCTTTGATTTCAGCAGAGTCCTCATCGACTTGCCTTTTTATGGGAAGGCTAGCTTCGAAAGTTGCATTAAGCCACAATTGAAGCAGCCAGAGGGGGCCATTCAAGTGAACAGTTCCCTGGGCCTCCAAGTCTTTGAGTCGAGCCGCCCCTTTGCTGAGAGACTCATAGAGGTTCGCCAAAATCAACCCACTAAGGCAAACTCCTCTGTTGTTATGAAGTTGGTTGGCCAGAGTGAGATATTTCTTGGCCACCTGCAGGGATTTTGAGCAAAATACATACCTCGACAACCATACGGTGAGGAATGGAATGTGTTCCTTGTCAATTATTTCTTCAGTGTCACGTTTGTGGTAGTTTATGAAGTGGGTGTATGTAAGCTTAGAGTCAGAGATCCCTATGGTATCCTCTGCATCGGTTTCAGGATCATATGAAATGCCATCTGGTTGAAGCCCTGCAATGGCAGCTAGGTCGAAGAGTGTGGGGGTAACCATCCCACAAGGAAGATGGAAAATGTAGTGGGTACTATCCCAAAAGTAGAGTGATTCTGCCAGCAGGTTCAAACAATAAGGAATATTGGTCTTCGACAGCATAAGCAGATCATAAATTCCAATGGTTTTCCAATGATCAGCTTTGACCTTTTCTATTCTGGACATCCAGAGGTCAAAATCCTTTAATTGGTTAACAGCTCTTACCAATCTAGTACCATCATGAAGATACCTAAGATCCATCTTAGTCAAAGTGGGTGTATCAGGGGAAGCTTCGTCTTCTTTAGGGTTGCTCTTTTGCCCTAAAGGTCTTGATTTACGGTAAAAAGGGAAAAACTCACTAAGCTTCTCATCGGTGGGTTTAACATCAGCTAAGGGGCCACCTAAAGCATAAGGCGTATCAGAAACAATGAGAGGAATCATTACCTGAGACTAGTAAATGCTCCTCGCTTCCGCAAGAAGGGGTTCTAGCATGAACTGTTGATTCTTCACCACCTTAGGTCCTGGAATGTTTGAAAATGGCGGAAGGGTTTGCTTGAACTGTGTGGCTCTACCTTTTTGACCTTTTGTTGCTTGGGGAATGGTTTGTGAAGACGCCATTGTTGGAAGTTGAAAAAAGTGAGAATGCGTTCTGGGTTTTTCTTGAGAGAGTTTGAAGAACGAAGAAATAAGTTGCAAGAAAGTCTGAGAATGCGAAAGTTTGCAAGTTGGAGAAAAAGGGGATTTATAGGCGTTTGGAAGATAAAGGGACAGTGAATCCCTCGTTAAAATAAATATGGTAGTGGGACGCGTGTCCTCTTTTGAAATTGTTGGATGGTGGTTATGATCAGACTGCAAATGTCTAGTTCCAAGAAAGGTGATGATGAAAACTGATCACAAATATGGCTGAAAAGACGTTTGAAGATTCACCATCATGACATGACATCATAAGCATGGTGGAAAGAAAATGAATGGTTTCTAGATCGTGGGTTGGTCAGTTATGTTTTTTTCATAGTCGAATGAGTAGGCGTCGAAAATTGTTTTGTCAAAAAAAAATGACCTTCCTACCAACACTGGCGAAAGGGCATTTTTGGGGGCAATTTGTTAGCTCCTAATTTCGATGCTGCACGATTTCAAATAGATTTGGCTTTTAAAGAAGTTATTCTTTAAAATATAAGATAAAGGAGAAAAGGCTTCGACCAAGATGTATTCGACCATATTTTTTGAAAGCCTGAGTCGAAGAGAATTATTTTAAGACTTCAAACATTTCTAAGTCCAAAGCGTCAATTCGACAGGGTAAAATGGCTATGGATAATGCGCTGCAGTTACAACTGGATAGTGGAGGGAAGTTCTACTATTTGAATTTGAAAAGAGGACAAGTGGCGAAGATCTAGAAGTTGAAGACAGGCAGAGTGCCAAGTGGCGTGTTCTAGGAGTAAACCGTCAAATGGTGGTTACTTTAGAGTATTATAAATAGGTTAGTTCTAGAGTTAGAATAGGTGTGAAAAAATCGTGTTGTACAAGTAACTCTGAAATCACTCAAAGTATCCAGTGTGTAGAGAAAAGAGTGAGGCGAGAATGTACGTGATTGTAATCACCATTATCTTTTATTGCAATGCCATTTTCTTTGAAGTTTCTATTTTAGATCCTTTACTTTGAAATCCTTTAATTTAGTCTTTTACTTCTAAGCATTCTACGTTATAAAGTTTTTTACTTTGTAGTTTTACATTAAAAAGCCTTTACCTTCAAGCATTTACATTTCTGCAGTTCAAGATCTTTATGCACTTTTTTCCAACATTTAACTCCAGTTTTTATCAAACCTTTACATTCAGTTTTTTTCCTTTGATGTGTTGTTCGACTTAAACATTTCTTTGATTTCTGTCACTTTCATTTACATTTCAAAACACGTTCTTTTATTTATATGCACTGTCGAAATGTATGCTTTGTCTAATTGTGAGGTATTCTAAATACACCCATAGCACATGTCCTAGGATCAATCTGATCGATCCTGTAAGTTACTAGAACTTTGTTGTTTTAGAAGATCAGCGGTTGTTTACCAATTTTCAAGGTAAACAACCACCTTGTTGCATCCATTAAATGCTTAATGCAAAATTTGAAATTCAAGGTTCATGTCATGATGATTTTGCACATGCCAAGGCTAGGTTCTTGGCATTTTGTGTGATGGATAAGATCACTCACTCATTTGTGTTGAATTTGGATAGAATTTGAATGATCAAGGTGTCCAAAATCAGTATAAGGAATCGTGGGGTGCAAGTTTGCACCAAATGCTGTCTTGAAAACAGTTGCAGCAAGGCAACTTGGGAGATCCATAACTCCTAGCTCAAATGGAATTTGATTTAGTTCTTGGACAATTTGGAAAGCTTGCATGACATACATCAACTTTGATGTTCACAAATGGACCTGGTTCAGTTTGGATCAAAGTGAAAAATGCCTCTTCATTTTGGAAAAAATAAGACAGATTCTGACTTATTGAAAACTTCACTAAGTGTTGGAAAAAGTGGAATTTTCATGTTTTAGTGATTTT
Source organism: Lathyrus tuberosus (assembly GCA_022829125.1). Taxonomy (NCBI): domain Eukaryota; kingdom Viridiplantae; phylum Streptophyta; class Magnoliopsida; order Fabales; family Fabaceae; genus Lathyrus; species Lathyrus tuberosus. Next base: position 9,344,428 of record JALAZF010000193.1, read on the forward strand.
GCTCCATTCATAACTCAAAATCCATGAGGATTTGGAATTGCTTGTAGTTGACACTTTTAAAGTATGTAAGATGAACTTTCATTTGAGCTTTGAATGGAAGAAAAAGGCCTTATGGTTTAGGAGTTATGACCTTGCAAAGTTGGTACAAAACCACGTTTGTTCCATAACTTAGAAAATTTTTGGTTTCTAATGGTTGCCCCTTTTGCAGGAAACCTCACTTTTCTTGGTTTTTCTTGATAAATGATGATCAATATCATACATTAACATTGTTTTTTACTTAGGGGAACCATATTTGTGAAAAATTCCAAAAAGTCAAACTGATTTTGTGCACAGTTGTCTTTTTATCAGATGAAATCCAAACTGTGTGATTCTTAGTGCAATCAAGTTCTTGACCTAATTCAAAAATAATGGATGGATTACATAGGTGTTTTAGGGTATATTAAATCATGTCCCAAGGTTTGGGAGCATGTCTTGGTAAAAAGTAAAATGTACAGTTGACTTTTTCTTCAAAACCCTAATTGTGGTCCAGATGAAATTGAAACTTGTGAATCAAGCTTCTTGGATCAATCCATTGTTGCAAATGGATCAATGTGGTGTATTTGAGGTCATAAAATCATGTCTTGAGGTCTTGGCTCATGCTTTGCTCCTAAAGTCAACTTAAGGGTGAATTAGGTCAAGAAACCCTAATTCCTGATTTTTTTGTGAATGCATCCCCTGAGGCTAAATTGACTTGATGATTGGGTCCATGAGGTCCCTTGGAGAATCTTGGATTATGCTTTGAAGCAATGGCTCATGCCCAGAGGAAAAATTTCCATCTGGAGGCCTTGGTCGACCAAAACCCTAATTTGGTGACACTAGCGATCTTGAGGATTAATCCACTTGGAATGTTGCAACCATGTGCTTGATTATTGGTGTGGGAGTCCTCTTGATCCCTTATGGGTGTTTAAGAGGTTAGAAAAGTTGAAGATCATGTCATTTCTTGATTGATCCTTTGTCTAAGTGCTCTGAGAGGGCTTGAAACCCTAATTCTTGGTGGTAGTGAAAGCTCAACAATCCTTGAGGAAATTGATGAGGCATTATGGCACATCCATATTGTGGCAATGATTTGCACAATGATGGGAAATCTTGGTGGTCAAAATTTGGTGTATGACATCCTAAAGCATGTAGCACAAGTCAAAACAAATTGGATCAAGACCTAAGTCAAGGAAAGATTGGTCCATTACTTCAATCAATCTTTCATGATACTTTGGACAAACTTATGCATCAATCCAAAGTACCTCAATTGATCATTGATCAATTAAATGGTAGATTTGAAATGATTAAAGTTCATCAAGCACCACTCAATATCTCATGAACAAGATGGCATACACATCCTCCAATTGATCTAAAGAAAGGTGAAAAAAAAAGCGATGAAGAAGAGAGGATCAAACAAGATAGCAAAACCAAATTGGATCCAAGTGATAATAGTTATCATCAAAATCAATCACCCATTTTGGTGGATTAGGGTTTTCACCCCATCAACACCCAAGATCCATTGAGTTTTATGAAACGTATGATCACATCAACTAAGTTCCAAGGCCAACACAAGTCAAACAAATATAAAATGCAATAATATAAATTAAAATGAACCAAAATGAATTTTAAAATGATTTTAAAATGAAAATAAATATGAGAATGAAAATGATGCTTCAAATCAAATCACAAATGGTTAAGAAAATTCATGCAAGTCAGAAACAAGTCAAAAATGATATATAAAATTTTTGAGAATTTTTAAATGCATAAAACTATTTAAAATGCTTCAAAAAAGGGAAAAATCATAAAAATAGAAAATGATGAAAATAAAATATGAAAAATATAAAATCAGAAGGAGAAAATTAAAAGAGAATTTTATAAATTATTTTGGGGTTTTTTTGAGTTAAAATGAATTTTCTATGAATTTTAGAAAGAAAATTCAATTAAAATAAAAATCAAAAAAAGAAAATAAAAGAGAAAAAACTACGCACGTTGAATCAGATTCATTAATCTGACCTGGCAAATCTCAAGGTCAAAAAGCGCTATGCACAATGGAGTTTAATGGAAAAACAACACATAATCAAATTCAAATGCAACCAATAGAAACATTTCGTTCTGCCAACGTGTCTCCACCTCAGATCATCACCTTCACCTCTATGGTCATCTTCTCTGGTGAGATGTTCACTGGAGATTGCTAAGTGGTAAATTTAGGGCACGAGACCACCATTATTGCAAATGTCTCATCAAGACGAACTCAACCTCCTACTCCATTTTCATTTATTGAAAGTGCGCAAGGAGAATTACAGAGAAAACTCAGTGAAATAAAAATCACGAAAACAAAAATTAAATTATGAACACAAGCTATCAACACCAGCTAGGTTAGGGAAACAATCAGAATGCAAAGGACTACATTATGGCAACTTGTTTGATTGAAAATGGAGTCTCAGACTACCTTGTCCAAAAATGATCGGAGGAGCTCTAAAACTGGATTTGGTTGGAGTGATTCAGGGACTATTAGAGCTTGGGAATTGTTGCAGAAGCTTCAGAGGATGACGATGGAGCTAACTGAATTAAGAAATTGAGTTGAAACAAGCCAGAAATCAAAACACGATAGCTTAACTTCCTGCAAAATTTTGAGAGTGAAGTAGGGGTTTTCTGGATATCAAAGCTTGAGAAATGATTAGAATGAGGTGTCTATTTATAGGAGATGAAGATGGAATGCTGAGAGGGTGGAATGATCCATAATTCAGTGTAATCGTGTGCACCCTCCAAGTGAGAAAAGTGTGACTCCATGTGCTTCAAAACTCAGCCAAATGATGCGTTTTAAGAGTCAATTAGCTTTAGAGAACTTCACTAATCATGTTTAGCCCCAAAATGCGTGGTAATTTGGTATATAAACAAGTTTTGGTGGAAGTAAAAATTCTGATCATGGTGAAAACTTCAGTTCCAAGTAACCATGTTCAACTCAATAAGGCATCTTGTACATGAGGTTTTTTTATTCCATTCTTTTTGCAATTGGTTAACATCATAACAAAGATAACAATGTGCCAAGAAAGGTTTCATTTGGATGCTTGAACAAAAATTTATGTCTTGTTGAATTTGGAACAAAAATCTGGCAAACCAAACTTGAAATATTCTAAGTCCAAATGGCTGAAAATGACCTATAATGTATCAATGAATTCCATGGACTTCCAAGCACAATTTGACTTTGACCTTTGAATAAATCTTGTAGAGGGTTTCACAAATGATATTATGCAAAAAGAATGAGCTCCAAATGTTGAAAATTGAAGAATTTGTGATTCTTGAAAGTTGAGAAAAAGTCACTTGAAAAATAGGAAAATTTTCACTAAGTCCACAAATGACCTATAATATCTTCAAGCTTTTGATGATCCTGCAAGCATAATAAGCATTCAAAAATATTGAGAATGGAAGGAGTTGTGATCTTTTGAACTTTGACTTGAAATGTTGACTTTTTAGGTCAAAATTCCTTGAATCAACTTGTAAACTTGGACTTTCCTTGCATTTCAAAACACATGGATAATCATATGAACTCAAGATAATGTGTCCTTGAATGTCCTTGATTAAATTGGCCAAAGATTGAGGTAACTTGTTGATGAAGGCATGGAAATAAACACATGAACCTTTGACTTTTCGTGAGAGACAAGCTACTAAACCTTGAGATATCTTTGATCAAAATGAGATTGAATGATACTTTAAACCATGTACTTTGATATTAGAAGCCATGGTTTGATTATATAGCCCTTGGGAATCAATGGTTGACCACACTTTAACCTTGAGGGAGCAAAACCCTAGCTGATGAATCATGCTTGGTGTTCTTGATATAGCACCATACCTTACAAAGAAACAAAAGGATACAAGACATATTTTTGGTATTTTTATTAGTAGTTAGTGAAACATAAAGCATATAAACATAAAGGAAAAAGATGCACAAAGAGGTGCTTGATGATCTCTGCAAAAGCAAGCACAAAGATGATATGGTAAGAAAGCAACCAAGCTTGTGATCTTGTTTGTATGCAAAAATGCAAAAAAGAGGATGGGATATTAGGCTTAAAAATTAGGGTATAACACCACCCTTTTGAGTTTTCATCCCATCGAGATGCTCATTTTTGCCTAAGTCGCCCTTTCAGGTTTTCAACTTAGCGAGTTGTTCTTTTGATTATTTAGACGAAGTATTTCTTGACTGCATCGGCATTTACCAGACGTGGGAGCTCCTCACCATCCACAGTTGTAAGAATCAATGCACCTCTAGAGAAGGCTTTCTTAACAACATATGGCCTTTGCAATTGGGAGTCCACTTGCCACGAGAATCATTGTGGATGGGCAAGATCTTTTTGAGCACGAGGTCGCCTTCTCTGAATTCACGAGGATGGACCTTCTTATTAAATGCTTACTTCATCTTTTTTTTTATACAAATGACCATGACACAAAGTTGTTATTCACTTTTCTTCAATTAGATTCAACTGATCATATATGTTCTGACGTCATTCATCTTCTGTCAACTTGGCTTCCATCAAGACTCGCATTGATGGGATCTTAACTTCTATAGGGAGCACTGCTTCCATGCCATAGACTAAGGAGAAAGGGGTTGCCCCTGTTGAAGTGTGGACAGACGTCCAGTATCTTTGCAAAGAAAAGGGAGCATTTCATGCCAATATTTGTAGGTTACAACCATCTTCTACAGGATTTTCTTGATATTTTTATTTGCAACTTCAACAACCTCATTCATCATGGGTCTGTAAGGTGAAGAATTATGATGTTTAATCTTGAAACTTTCACAGAGTTCTTTCATCATCTTATTGTTCAAGTTCGAACCATTGTCAGTAATGGTCTTGCTTGGAATACCGTATTGACAGATGATTTGATTCTTGATAAACCGGATCACCACTTGTTTCGTCACATTGGTGTAAAAAGTCGCTTCAACCCATTTGGTGAAGTAATTGATAGCTACCAGAATGAACTGATGCCCATTTGAAGCTTTAGGATCAGTCATGTCAATTCCCCACATAGAGAATAGCCACAGAGACGAAATAACATTGAGTAGAGTCGGAGACACATGTACCTTGTCCGCATAAATCTAGCATTTATGACACTTCTTAACAAATTAACAGCAATCAGATTCCATTGTCAACCAATAATAACCATCTCTGAGCACCTTCATGGATTTCCTGCATTAACATGTTTATTTCGTGTCTATCCATGCATCTGAGCAATACCATGTCGTAATTTCTTTTGTATAACACATATTTATTGAGAAAGAAGTTTTACGCCAATATTCTTAAATTCTTCTTATCTTTACTGGATGCCCTAGCTGGGTATTCTTGACTTTGGAGGAAACACTTGATATCATGATACCACAGTTTATTGTCTACTTCCTCTTCTGATGCAAACACATGAGTAGGCCTATCCAGACATCTGATCATAACTTGAGGTGCCTCGTTGCGGAAATTTACCTGATACATGGAGGACAAAGTGGCAAAAGCATCAGCCATTTGATTCTCCTCTCGAGGTATATGATGGAAATTAACTTTATCAAAGAAAGGCAATAACCTCCTAGCATAATCTTTGTATGGGATCAATTCAGGATGACGAGTTTCCCATTCACCTTTGATCTGATTGATAACCAAAGCTGAATCCCTAAAGATATCAAGATTCTTGATTCTGAGATCAATGGCTTCTTAAAGGCCAAGGATACATGCTTCTTATTATGCCATATTATTCATACAATCAAAACATATCCTTGCAGTAAAAGGAATATGAGAACCTCGAGGAGTGATTATAATTGCTCCAATTCTATGACCATATGCATTAGAGGCTCCATCAAACATCAAACCCCTTTGGGATCCAGGCTCTGGTCCTTCCTTGGGACCTGGTTTATCACAATCTTTAGCTTTAATGTCCATAACATCTTCATCAGGAAAGTCAAACTAGGTAGGCTGATAATCTTCAATCAGTTGATGAGCCAAATGATTTACCAACACACTTCCATTAATGGCTTTTTGAATACGATGTTCAATATCATATTCTGATAACAACATATGCCAACGGGAAAATCTTCCTGTTAGTGCAGGCTTCTCAAAAATATACTTGATATGATCCATTTTGTATATCAACCAAGTGGTATGGTTCAACATATACTACCGGAGACGCCGGGAAGCCCATGCCAAAGCACAGCAAGTTTTCTCAAGCAACGAATACCAGGATTCACAATCTGTGAATTTCTTACTCAGGTAATAAATTGCATGCTCTTTTCTACCTGACTCATCCTGTTGTCCAAGGACACAACCCATAGATCCTTCCAAAAATGGCAAGTACATAATCAGAGGCTTCCCTTCCAAAATAAGGATCAAAATCGAAAGCTCAAGCAAGTAATCTTTAATACTGTCAAAGGCCTTTTTCAAATTTTCATTCCATACAACACTTTGATCTTTACGAAGCAATTTAAAGATTGACTCACAAGTGGCAGTCATGTGAGAGATGAACCTGGAGATATAATTCAAACGTCCGAGAAACCTTGTGACTTGGTTTTTTATTATTGGTGAAGGCATATCCTAAATGGACCTAACTTTGTCTAGATCCACTTCTATACCTTTCTGGCTCACAATGAAACCCAAAAGATTTTTGGAACGAACGCCAGAAGTGAATTTATTTAGATTCAAGCGGAGTCTGTATTTTCTCAAACACTGGAACAACTTCAACAGATATTCCACATAACCCTCTTCAGTCTTGGACTTAGCAATCATGTCATCAACATATACCTCGATTTCCTTGTGCACCTTATCATGGAATAGGGTGGTCATAGCCCTCTGGTACGTAGCACCAGCGTTCTTCAAGCTGAAGGGCATCACTATGTAGCAGAATGTTCCCCATGGGGTGATGAACGTTATTTTTTCATGTCCTCAGGCGCCATATTAATTTAATTATATCCGGAAAAGCCATCCACAAAGTAGAAAACATTGAATTTAGTTGTATTGTCTACTAACATATCAATATGTGGCAGAGGAAAATCATCTTTTGGACTTGCTTTATTCAGATCTCTATAATCTACACACATTCTGACTTTTCCATCTTTCTTTGGGACTCGCACAATATTGGCTACCCGTTGAGGATAAATAGATGTGACAAGAAAACCAACGTCAATTTATTTTTTCACTTCCTCTCTGATCTTGATAGCCATCTCATGATGAGTTCTTCTTAACTTTTGTTTCACGGGTGGACATTCTGGTTTAAGCGGTAGTCATAACTCTACAATATCAGTATCCAATCCTGACATATCTTGATACGACCAAGCAAATACATCAACATACTCTTTTAACAACTCTATCAAACTCTTCTTGACATCTTCACCAAGCAGTGCCCCAATCTTGACTTCTCTCTTGTTCTCTTTAGAACCCAAATTAATCAGTTCGATAGGCTCTTTATGTGGTTGAATAGTCTTTTCCTCGTGCTCAAGTAGCTAAGTAATTTCTTCTAGAATATCAATGTCTTACTCACTCTCTTCTTACACTTCAAATACAGGGAATTCAAAGTTGGGAGAGGGCGAAGGGTCATTATTTTCAATGGTTTTTTTTTAAATCTTGGTATCCGGCCTTGCGATCGACTAATCCAAGAGGACCAATCCTATTGTCCACTAGCGGGGGGAGGGGACATTTAAAGCCAGTATAGACTGACCTAACACAAGGATTGATTGCACCTAGTAGGATTCGAACCTGAGACCTTGAGGGGAGCATACTCTCAAGACCTAAGCCTCTGCCACTAGGCCAACCCTAGGGGGTTGTTTTCAATGTGTTTATTGCTTATTAATCTGCACATGGTTTATGCTTTATTTTAGAAACATACAAATGCAAAATTGATATGCAATAAAATGAAATTATTTTTAACAGGTTTTTTAGTTACCATTTTCCAGAAAAATGAAAAAAGAAAAGCACATTGGATAACAAAACGTCTTTTATTAATGATCTTAAAATTTAAAACAAAGGTGCCCGAACAATGTCACTTTCACCTTGGGAAGAGTGAAAGGAATTATTTGTAAAACACACAGAAAAAAGTTTACTTTGACAATTAAAAGACACTAGGAACATCCATGGTGGTCCAATTTTGGCTAATCTCTCCAAGCGTCACAAAGCAAGGCCATTTCGGATCGGAACCATCTTCACCAATGACAACAACAACTAGATTCCCAGGATGAATAAAACCGGCACTGTGAAATACCTCTTTAATAATTGTGATAACATTTCCATGCTTCACTGATCTTCTGGTTGCATAGGGTGAGAAACCTATACCGACTCTGTTCTTATTCTAGGGAAGCTCAACAATCTGTCCCCAACCTTCTAATTGACCACTCTTCACAACCTGGTGTGCATTTTTCAAAGAAGTAATAGATGTCCCATTCTTCTGAACAACATTGACAATATCAAGAGCTTGAAATGGAGTTCCAACAACCTCCTTATCTGCGTCTATGTATCGGAAAGAAGAAAGGTGACGGACTAGTAAGGCTTGCTCACCAAAAACAATCACCAGCTTACCATTCTTAACAAACTTGAGTCTTTGATGAAGAGTTGATGTTACTGCCCCAACGTCACGTATCCATGGCCTTTCTAATAAATAACTATATGTCGGGTAAATGTCCATCACTTGAGAAGTAACTTGGAAAATCTGTGGACCTATCATCATCAGAGATCCACTTCACCAATTACCGTCCTCTTGGAATCATCAAAAGATTTGACTACAAACCCACTATTTCTAATAGGAGCACCTTGATAAGACAACTTAGACAAAGTTTCTTTTGGCATAACATTAAGCGTAGAACCTGTATCAACCAAGACATTTGACAAAGAGTCTTCTCGGCACCTGATAGATATATGCAAAGCATAATTATGTTTCTTACCCTGTGGCGGCAATTCTTCATCATTGAAGCTCAAAACATTACAGGTGTCACACCCTCATTTTCATATCATTTTCTTCATCTATGCATCCCATTAGGTCACAACTCATATCATACATTACATTGGTCTTCTATAAACATGGGATCACAGAGGATCTTGGAATCAGGGTTTCCTATTTGCTTTGAGGTTCTTTCATGCAAGTTTGAGGTAAGGGTTTGATCTCACAGCATTGATTTCTCAAGAGACATCAAGTGGTTAAGGTTTCATCATGGTTCTAGTGGAGACTGAGGAACTAGGGTTTTTGTTGGTTGTCAACATCTCAGGCTGTTTTCTTCATCATTCACCCAAAGCATTAAGTTTAGGGTTTCTCACCCTTTGTGTTAAGATGGACAAGTGGCATTTAATTGAGTTTTATTTGAGGATACCAGGTCAAGTGTGTGTTATTTTAGTTTAGTTGGTGCGACTTGATGTTGTTTAAGAAAGTGGAGATTGTCTCATTCTTTATATCTGAAGATCATCAGACAATGGTTTTGTGTCAATTCAAGTTGTGCGTTGAAGTCAGGTTGCAGAGCCATTAAAGAAGTCAAGACAGTTGGTACATCTCAGGTTATTTGCAAGTTCTGATTGTGTGGTTCAGGTTTTCGTCATTGGTCTGAGGATTCGTCAGGTTTATCGCTCAACCAAGATCACTTCGAGATGGGTTCAAAGTTGTGATGTAATCCAGGATTTGCAGTGGTCCAGTGCAATTGTCAAGGTTTTAAGTGTTATTTAAGCGCAGAGGCGCATTACCATTACTCTTACCCGTTCCCATAACCATCCACTTTGTTATTTATCCGCATTCCAAATCAATTTTCCTAATCCATTTACAAACCAATTCTATCCAATTCATTACCCGTTTCAGTTATCCACTTTTGAATTTCTTATCCATTTTCTAGATTTATTCATTTTTATCCATTTCCACTAAACCCATTTTTTTACTTAATTCTCATTTTTATTATCCATTTCATTTTCTCCAAATTCATTTCATATTCAAACCATTTTTTTTAATCCAAAATTCCATTTTTTAATTTTTATATCTAATATCCCCATTTTTTACTTTTTCTAAATCAATTCCATAATCCAATTCTAATTCCAAATATCTAATCCATATTACTACGATCCAACCCAAAGCCCAATTACAAAATTCCAAACAAGAAAATCATGTAGCAATACATTGCCAAAATTACAAAATAATAAAGTTTTCTTCATAGGCCCATGAAAATTGCAACACGACCCACCTCCATATCTAAATGATAAGCACAAGCTACCAAATTCTCTGCGCTATGCCTGCGACTTCATTTCACCAAAATGGAATTCTGCTCCTACTACACCCCACTGCCACAATAGAACTTGACATTCTGCACAAAACAAAACCTGCTGTGAATAAGTTGCCACTAAATAACCAACTGCAGCATCAGGACAAGGTCTGTGCAAAATTTTACAATCAAGACAATGACTTTACAACAATTGCAATAACCAAGACAAGAATTAAAAGAGGACAAGTTGGTTTGAACTTAAAAAGAGGAGGAGGACAACCAAAATGAGAGAAGGAATTGGAGAGAAAAAAATCTAAAAAAAAGAGAACAAACCTGTTGAAACTGGGATTCAATGTCGAAAATCAAACACCACCAACACAGAGCAACACAACATCTGCACCTTCATCATCTCATCTTCTCTCTCTCACCCTTCAACCACCATGTGAACATACTCTTCCATTTCCATTCAAACCACTTTGTTTCTTCACTAAACTCATAACTCTCTCACATATCTCATGTAAAAAAATATTCTGCAGAACCTTCATTTCTTGAGAACTTGCCTTGCCATAAACCACTGTCGTGACTTTCGCGTTCCCACTCCGCTCAAAACTCTTCCACCACAACTCCTTTCCACTCTGATAATGCCCCATCACCGTGCCCAATCCGACAACCGACCAACAACAGCAACCATCCTCCGATGGCGCTTATGCCGCCGCAAAGTGAGAAGATCGCGAGGTGAGAAGAGAAATCGCGAGCGAACATGATTTCAGGAGGATGAGACATGTTCAAACTAGTGTTGATTTCCCTTTGGCTGTGAAGCTTTTTCTTGCTGAAGCTTTGTTTTCAACGTGTCCCCCTTTTCCTTCCCTCGTTACTGTGCGGCTAGGGTATCTTTTACCCTTTTTGCATATAAGACCAAACCGGGTTATAATGAAACCCAAAAACCCACAGCCTATATACTCTTATTGGGCCTCCGTGTTTCTTTTTCTCTCATACCTAGCCTGCTTATTTTTGTTGTAGTAATATCTTTTTTCTAGTTTTTTGGTTGTCATATAAAATAAAATAAAAACAAGTTTCAATTTAAATTTCTATTAAAATTTTTTTATAATAATTTGTTTGTTTCACTTTTCCTTTTTTTAAATGATAATTAATTTAAATTTGATCTTTATATTAGATATTTTAATTAGGTTTCTTCATTTTAAAATTTTCTCTTAAAATCAATTATTTACTTTGTTAATGTGTTTAATACTTATTTGTGTGTCATTGTTCTCTCACTTGCATATTCAAAACCATTTTCCATTAATGTTGTAAATATTCAATTAATTTTCTTAAACCTTTCCTAATTATATTTTGATTATCGTTCTATTTAGATCTTCACTTTTCATTTTTACTTCGATTTTCTTTTTGATTTTATCATTGGTCGATGATATCAAATATGATCATGGTTTTGTCGACTTTAAATCTTGATTATGATGAGACCGCTTTCATTTCCCTTTTGGATTTGCTCTTAATTTCATTTTGGTCAATGAGATCTTGAATACCATGGATTATCGATTTATCGATGGAGATCCGTGATTAAGACGAGACCATTCTCCTTTATTATTCCATTTACATTCTCATCATTTGTACATTATTCATCATCACCGTATCACTCATGCATTCTAAATAACAAAAACCCTAAAAAAATCATATGTGAACTTCTTTGTTTACTGTTTAGTCTAGGACACTTGCACACATATAGCTTCTTCTTGAGCTACCTCATAATGAGCTTCTTTATTTCTCGCATTGATCATCTCTTGTAATTTTTCATGTATCCCTCCCCCATTTGATGTACTTTGTTGTCTTGTTTTCCTTTGTTTCATTTTTTAGCCATATTAGGAATTAGGACCGAACCCTAAAGCATTCTTGATCCATATATCAAGCCATACCCCAAACTTGTAAGTCGATTGCCTCGTGCATCGCCATCAACCTTGTTCGCATCACTTCAAACTTTTTCTTAATAAGCAATAAAACCCTTGATTCAACGTCAAGTGGCACTTTTCTTAATCAAAAATCCAAAAAAAAAAACACTTAATAAACACGATGTGTGTAATACATGGTGGAGAAGGAGTGAGAATGGAGCTTCCCTACACTCATTCCAAGTATTTTGAATACAAGACACTCGGCTTGGTCATTCGAAATATTCACCTCTACCCATAACTTTAGTGCAACGCGCAACTCAGACTTCTTTTCAAAACTATAACAAAAACACTCCCACAAATCCAAATATTTTCATCCTTAGGGATTCCCTCAAAAAAAAATTCAAAAAGGACATGTTACGTCCGTTCTACCGCAAACAGGTAACGCATAAGACTCCACGAGTAATCTACAAAACACCTAACTATTAGAACCCGCACATTAGCATTGTCCATAAAAAACACCAACCAACCATAAGCCAAACTACGACTGCTCTGATTTCTCATACCTGTTGAGATGATTTCTCGTACTTGTTGAGAATACGTAGGCATAGGATTGCGATGATCCTAGCGAACAAACTTCCCATTTTTTCACTGTAGTCCCACAAACTACGGACGCTCTGATTCTTCACTTCTTTTAAATGAAGGTACGTAGGCACAAGGGCCCCAATCCTTGGCGAGCTCCCTAATAAAAAAACAACCCTCTTTTCCTTTAGCAAGTAGACTTTTAGAATAAAACACTCATTCAAGCTAGACAACTTAGATGGTTCCCATCGAGTACGATGGATGTGAGGGGTGCTAATACCTTCCCCTCACATAACTGACTTCCGAACCCAAAACTTGGTTGCGATGACCATGTTCTTTCCCTAAAGGTTTTATCGATATTTCCCTTTCCCTCTTTGAGATAAATAAAATTCGGTGGTGACTCTGTGTCATTTTTCACGTAGCGACAACAGGTCGTAATATTTCCCACTACGTCATCAAATTGATCCATTGTCACATCATGATATACATAAGCTTATTCCAATACATTCATCAAATATTTTTGATGAGCCTTAGAATTCAAAAATAAAGATAACACTGATATTTTGGACAAAGTTTGAAGAAGTTGATCTACCACCTTGTAGTCACTTCTTCAGATTAATCTTAGCAGCTCTTCAGTATCATCATTCCTCTTAGATTCATCAGATGGGTGAACAACCATAGGCTCTTGATTAACCACAATAGGATCTTTACCACGTACTTGCTTACTTGTTTACTGATCCGCTATCACACACAGGTCAAAAACGAGTTTAAAAGTGTAGTTTAGGGTAGCGACACTCGAATGTCGTATCACAAGGACTCTTGTCTTGTTTCTTACCAACCGATTGAAATAAGGGGTTTTTTGATTCGATTGAGAATAAATGATTATAAAAATTAATTATGAAATAAGATGATCTACTATTTTGGTTTCCTATCTTATCATTGGTTAATATAATTTTCACTTCCCTAAGCGAATTTGACCTTATTCGATTACAATACCCACTGACAAGTGCAATTGGTATTATGTGATGAATGTTGCTATTATTTGAATTAAGCAAACGGATTTAAGCTCTCGTGAATTAAGCAAACGTGATTTAATCAAACACGATAACGAAAAAGCTACGCTAACATGATTATAGTTAAAGAACATGCAATAATTGAATTTAATCAATTATATTCTATAAGCAGCAATAGAATTAAGCAAACAAATGCAATTGAATTAAGCAAATGAGTTTGTAAGAAGAATTGAAAAGAAATCAAAATTAAACTGAAATTTATAAAACTTCAAAGTATCGGTGAAAACCAATTAGAGTAGATCAACTGTACGAACTTTAGTTCTCCATGAAAGTCATATCCTAGTCTCTAATTTTCATGAAAGTAGAATGAGAGGTACTTAAATAGTAGCAGCGGCTACTAGGTATAGGAAAAGCTTAAAATTCGAGTTCTAACCTAACAGGGTCGAAAAACATAAAAAACCTGGCTCAAAACTAAATATTTCTTAAGTTAGTAGCTTCTATGAATTATTTGAGACTTCTGGACTGTGGATCAGCTCTTGCCTTCAACACAAAACTAGTAGCTCTTTCTCTTAGCTTTCCAACTCCTATTAAAATGCGTCAATCCGATTCGCATAGCTCAAGTTATGATCTACACGGTGAACAGGTATCAAATAACTACTAATGCTAAAAATAAAATACAAATTTAAAATAAAGCCATAAATAAACATAAATATAAAAATACAATAAAATAGTAAAATTAATAAAACAAACTAGAAAAATGCCTAAGTACAATAGTAGAAGAATGTGCATCAAAATGCACTGATCAAGTTCCCTCACACTTGAACTTTTGCACTCCGAGCAAAATTATAAATTCAAAACACAAAAACAAAATAAAGCATGCATTTCCAAAGGTTTTCAAAATGACAAAAGTGAGTAAAATCCTAAGTCTAAACTTCATTAAAAATGGTGTTAGTGAGAAACATTTTAAGACAATCAAAGCAGATAAAAGACAGTTTACCAAATAGTACATCCAGGGCCGTTTATAGACATTTTGGGGCCTTATGCGAAAATGTTAAAGGGACCTTTTTTTATAAGAATTTTAAAGAGACTTAATATATTATATAAAATATCAATTTTTATATTAATCTTCTAGCTTTTTTAGTTGCAAAATCATTTATCAGATATGATTTAAGCAATTTTTATTTTTGAAAAACTTCTTTCAGCAGTAACAACTGTTACAGGGATTGTCAATAAAATTCTATATGCAATCAAAATAAACTAAACTCTAAAATAAGTATAGAAAAGGATAATCGATGAACAGAACGATAGAACCTGGAATTGGAAACACACAGAGATGAACGCCTGGACGTATGCGGTTTATAGGCGTTCAGAATCCAGACGATGTCAAATTCAGAGAGGTTGAGCCGCAAAGACAAAGTTTGATTAATAGACAATATGTTTTAAGGGAAGGAGAAGAAGAATTTTTTTTATGAACAGAAGATGAGCAGATGAAAAAAAACGCGAAGAATGGAGTCTGGAGAGTGAGAGACGTTAGTTAGGGAATTAGGATGGGTTAATAGGGATTTTTTTTGGATATATAAAATACTTTAAATGACATTAATTATGATATTGATTAATTTTAAAAAAGATGATATTGATTGACTAATTTTTAGGGAAGAGAGAGATTCTAAATTATTTTATTTTAATCAGTTAAAATTTGTTAATAGTTAGTATTAATAAATATTTTGTTTGGGGCCTAAAATATTTTTTGGGGGCCTTAGGCTAATTCCTAATTTGGCTTGCATCTTGCACGGCCCTGAGTACATCATAAGTAGCAAGATCCTCACAAGATAAAATTCATGCAACTCTCAAGTATTTAGGTTAACTGTTTACACTCAAAGCACAACATGAAAGTTAGTACTACCATAAGCTTGAAAAGACTTTAACATCCACAATTGAAATGCACGCACACAAAGATCAAAAGGACTTTTATTCATGTTGTAACATGGCCAAGGTAAGGGTAGGATAAATCCTATGGGGTACTAGGCCAAAACTCAAAAGGTCAAAAGAAAATTGAAGGAAACTGAGGGATTTGAACTACAAAATACTTCATTCATATTCAAACAACTTTTTTGCTATTTCTCTTCTCTTTTCTCTTTTTTTCTTCTTTTTCATAAGGAAAATGTATTGATATCCTTATTTTCTTTTTCCATTTTTATTTGTATTTTTTTCTTTTTCAGAAGAAATAAGTAATGACATCCTTCTTTTCTTTTTCTATTTTTTCTCTCGTTTTTTTCCTTTTTTTGTCAACTTTTGAATGAAATATCACAATTATATTGTTCAACCCCACCCAACTCCACATAAGACTCTTTCAACTCTTTGAATAGGGTGATAACATTGCTTTTTGCTTTTTGGCTTGTAATGAGTTTTAAATAAAAATTGGAATAAACAGGTTCAAAGGGGTTTCCAAACAAGGGATAATATTTGCAGGGTTGACTTTTTGGCTAACTGACTACAAATAAAACAAAATAACATGTCTTTATCATATCAGTGTGCATAAGTAAACAAAAAGCTTCAACATAGTCAATTCAAGTTTTAGAGACAAACAAACATGAGGGAAACACACAAAAAAGAAAAAGATGGATTTTTAAATGTTATCCATTAAAAAGCTCAAAATGTCACAAGGTCAATGATCTACCACAAATGATGCACAATCTAGAGTTTAATCCTACTTAACATGCCAAGATTGCGCCAAAAAAATGTAATCACATCACACCACAATTATTTAATCAATAGAACAAAGAATTACTCACAAATAATTGCAACTCAAAAACCAAAAAACAACATGCAATTTTTTAATTTATTTAAGTTTTATTTAAGAAAACACACAAAAATAAAGAAAACTGAAATAAAATAAAACAAAGAAAGGATTCCCTCCCCCACACTTAAAACACACATTGTCCTCAATGAAAGAACATAAATATAAAATAAGAGTGAGAAAAGATAGGAAAGAACACACCCAAAGAGTCAAGGCAGATAGATGATCGCATAAACAGTCTTTCCCAAAGAGAGTTCTTCTACAGTCTCTTCTTTCAAAGTGGGGCTCTCATGGAGTAGCTTTGGGCAGTGTTTGTTGTTTTTGAATTGTTTAGTAGTGCCTTCATCTTTTATTTCAGGATCAAAGAATGACCTTCAATGAGTAAAAGTTTTGAATGGGTACGTGAACGTGATCTCATTTTTCACAACATCGAGAATCAAAGGATTAAGAGGCTGCCTCACTACTTTTGTTTCGTCTTCAAGTGAGACCCTACGCATACTAATGGATGGGCTATTACTAGGAATGTCAATCAAGGTCCATCCAATTGCCTTCTTATGTTTATTTAATACATGCAAGACTTTTTGTTCATTTAAATATGGAACATCAACTTTGTCAGTAGAAATCTCATAAGAAATATCACCCTATAAGGCAATTTCAATTTCAGCACAAACTGAACATAAGTGAGTGTCGGTACAAACATCACAAGTATAAGTGTCATCAAAATCAGGCAAAGAAGGGAAATCGGCAAAAAGTGAATCAGCTGCATCAAGTTCTCTTAAGGTTCTTTGTTCACTCATGTTATGGTAATGAAACTCAAAATCAGAATCAAACAAATTATGAGAGAACAAGAATCAGCAATGCAACAACAAATAGTAAAATACCGACAATATCCCTAAACAGCAAAATAGATGGGAAACACAAAAAAAACAATTAAAAAAATACAAAAATAAAAAAAACATAATTTAATCTAATTAATCCAAATAAGAATTTTGGGATTTTTTTTTGAATTTTTCTAAAACTATGAAAATAGTAAAATAATTAATAAAAAATAGAAAAATGATGAATTTTGGATTTTTAGGGCAGCGTCCTCTATTTAGTTTCTAAATAGATGCTTCTGATCCCTGACTTTTTTTATAATGAATTGGAAAAGAATCAGACTAATCTGAGAGGATTTTCCTAAAAATAAAAAAAAATTTACGCTAAAATGCAAAAAGGGCATAGTACAAGAACGCTAGGGAAAAAACGTTGAAACACAACACTTATTAGTATAATAATATTTGTTAAAATCTACAAGAGTCCCCGAGAATGGCGCCAATTTGATTCGTTGTCGCAGACGGGTCAAAAACAAGTTTAAAAGTGTAGATTAGGGTAGCGACACTCAAATGTCGTATCACAAGGACTCTTGTCTTGATTTTTACCAACCGTTTGAAATAAGGGGGGTTTATTCGAATGAGAATAATTATTATAAAAAGTAATTATGAAATAAGTGGATATACTGTTTCGGTTTCCTAACTTGTCATTGGTTAATATAATTTTCAGTTCCCTAAGCGGATTTGACCCTATTCGATTACAATACCCACTAGCAAGCGCAATTGGTATTATGTGATGAATGTTCCTATTATCCGAATTAAGCAAATGGATTTAAGCTCTCGAAAATTAAGCAAATACAATTTAATCAAACACGATAACGAAAAGGCTACGCTGACGTGATTATAGTTAAGGATCATGCAACAATCAAATTTAATCAATTCAATCCTCTAAGCAGCAATTGTGAAATTCTAGCACAGATATCAGATGTCCTACACAGATGTTGAGACACAGATATCCAACACAATGAACAAGATAACAATAAAAATAACTGTGCAGAAAGTAAAGAACACAGTGATATGTTTACCCAGTTCGGATCAACAATCCTACTCTGGGGGCTACCAAGCCAGGGACGAAATCAATATACGATAGTATCAATTCACAGATCATACAACAACCACACCCGGTTACAATCCGCTCACTTAATCACTAGCCTTCCTATGACTTCAACCTAAGACTCACCTAGGTATGAGGCCCTCCTCAAATCCCTCTTCAATCACACACCGTGACTGGTTCCTTTCAACACAAGTAACAAAACAAAAGACACACTTTCAAAAACACACAATTCTCAATACTTCAAAGTTTATGAGAACTGACACACAAGAAACTCAATGCTTAAAAGCTTATGAGTAACTGACAGAACTTACAACTCAAAACCAATCCTTATACTATTATCAGAATGATACCAATTAGGCTCACAATTAACAATCAAAAACCCTAACAGAAACACACGTAAGTTCCACACCTAAACTAGGTTTACACCAGTCAATATATAGCATTAAATCTGGACTGGGTTGGGCTTCAAAACGCAGCAGAGAGACTGCACATAATTCTGCAAAATAAACTCCAAGAAAATAGGTCTTCAATTTAAAGTTTCCTAATATGTCTCCATATTTAGAAAGTAGTGAAAATCTGAAAACCAACACAAAAACTCAACTCAATTACTTTGGATGCCACATAGGATAACTAAATATTCACAGAATATTCAGTAACAAATATCAACTAACAGAATCTTCCTTTTAAACCAAAATCAGACGCGATGTCCTATGAGCCAGGATGTGACATCTTTATCCGACATGCTGAATGCAGAAAATTAGAACATCTTGTTTCAACATCTTGCTGCTAGAATAGTTTTAGCCAAATAAATGCCAACCACATAATCAAAGAAATAACAATCTCCCCCTTTGGCTTATTTTGGCTAAAACTACACAACAATACAAAATTATCAGAGACAGCAGCGAAAAACACAGCAGCAACAAAAAACTTCACAACCAAAAAAAACTCTCCCTCAGCTGTAAAACTCCCCCTCAACTGCAGAAACTCCCCCTCAACTGCAGAAACACAACAACATTCTCCCCCTCAACTGCCGCACCAGCACAAGCACACCACAAGCACACTACTCCCCCTTTTTAGCCATAAATATGACAAAGGCAAGTAGAACAGTTATTAATTTTGAGAAATGATCAAATCATACACTAGAATAAACAGCATCAGAAAGTAGATGCACACATAATCACATGACCAAATGTCATGCACAAACTTCAACATCTTTCCCTTCATAAACACATGCACCAGCTGCACTACCAGAATTACCTTTATTCTTTTTAATCTGGCAGCCACAAAGAACATTAAATGCTATAATTCTTCATGAATACAAACCCCAAGTCTTCTCCTCAGGTTTTCAAACTGAACTGCATCCAGAGCCTTGGTAAATATGTCAGCAAGCTGATTTTCTGTGCTAACATGCTCAAGAGTTATGACTTTGTCCTCCACAAGTTCTCTGATGAAATGATGCCTGATATCAATGTGCTTAGTCCTGCTATGTTGAATAGGATTTTAAGAAATATTAATAGCACTCAGGTTGTCACAAAATAATGTCATGACATCTTGTGTGACATTATACTCAGATAACATTTGCTTCATCCACACCAGTTGAGCACAACTACTTCCAGCTGCTATGTACTCCGCTTCAGCAGTTGAAAGAGATACAGAATTTTGCTTCTTACTAAACCATGAAATACGATTATTTCCTAAAAAGAAACAAACTCCAGAGGTACTCTTCCTATCATCAGCACTTCCAGCCCAATCAGCATCACAGTATCCTACTAAAATGGAACTTGAATCATGGGAATATAACAACCCATAATCACACGTACCACTCACATACTTAAGAATTCTTTTAACTTGATTGATGTGACTGACCTTGGGTTCTGCTTGGTATCTTGCACATACACCCACTGCAAAGGTTATGTCTGGCCTACTTGTTGTAAGATACAGCAGACTACCAATCATGCTTCTGTATAAACTCTGTTCAACATTCACCCCTTTTTCATCTTTGGATAACTTCAAGTGAGTAGGGGCAGGAGTTCTCTTGTGCTTGGCATTATCCAATCCAAATTTCTTCACAATATTCCTAGCATATTTGCTCTGAAAAATAAAAATGGAATCTTCCATCTGCTTGACTTGCAATCCAAGGAAGTAAGTCAATTCACCTACCAAGCTCATTTCAAATTCAGATTGCATTTGTTTGACAAAATGTTGGACCATTTCATCTGACATCCCCCCAAACACAATATCATCTACATAAATATGAGCAATCAACAGTTTCCCATCTTTCTCCTTGACAAAGAGTGTTTTATCAATACCACCCTTCATGTATCCATGTTTGACTAAGATTCCAGTCAGCCTTTCATACCAAGCTCTTGGAGCTTGTTTTAAACCATACAAAGCCTTCTTTAACTTGAAGACGTGATCAGGAAAATTTGGATCCACAAACCCTTTAGGCTGCTCAACATAGACTTCTTCATTAAGATAGCCATTCAGAAAGGCACTCATAACATCCATTTGAAACAATTTGAATTTCAAAAAGCATGCCACTCCTAGCAATAATTTGATGGATTCCAAGCGAGCCACAGGAGCAAATGTTTCATCAAAATATACTCCTTCAATCTGTATGTATCCTTGAGCAACTAGTCTGGCTTTGTTTCTAGTAACAACTCCTTGTTCATCAAACTTATTCTTATATACCCACTTTGTTCCAATCACATTTGTTCCTACTGGTCGTGGTACCAGTTCCCAGACTTCATTTCTCTTGAATTGACAAAGCTCATCCTGCATAGCACTTATCCAGAACTTATCTGTCAAAGCCTCTTTAACATTTTTTGGTTCAAGCTTTGAAACAAAACATGCATTTGACACAACCTCCCTCGATCTGGTTCTTACACCTTCATTCAGATTTCCAATAATCAACTCCTTAGGGTGATCCTTCTGAATCCTTATAGAGGGTCCCCTATTAGCATCCTCTACCTCTTCATTCTCAGGTCTAGTACTAGTCTCTTGAACATTATCTTCTACGGACTCAGTGTCTTGTGAGATTTCATTGTTCATGGGAAAGGATGTTCCAACATCATCTGGGACATCTTCGTCTCTGCCAGAGTCATCAACCACCACATTTATGGATTCAATCATCACCTTAGTTATGGAATTAAATACCCTATATGCTTTGTTGTTTGTAGAGTATCCCAAAAATATCCCTTCCTCACTCTTAGGATCCATCTTTTGCCTCTGCTCACGATCCGCCAAGATATAGCACTTACTCCCAAAGACATGGAAATATTTCACATTTGGCTTTCTTCCTTTCCATAGCTCATAAAGAGTAATAGAAGTACCTGATCTGATAGTCACCCTATTTTGTATATAGCAAGCAGTATTCATGGCTTCAGCCCAAAAATGATATGGAAGCTTTTTGGCATGAATCATGACCCTTGCACACTCTTGAATAGTCCTATTCTTGCGTTCCACCACACCATTTTGCTGAGGAGTGATTGGTGATGAGAATTCATGAGTGATTCCTTCAGATGAACAAAACTCTTCAAACCTGCTATTTTCAAATTCCTTCCCATTGTCACTTCTGATTCGAACAACGCAACAATCCTTTTCTCGTTGAATCCTTTGACACAATTCTTTGAAAGCTGCAAATACTTCAGACTTTTCTCTGATAAAGCTTATCCAGGTGAATCTGGAGTAATCATCAACGACAACGTAGGCATACTTCTTCCCCCCATGACTTTCAACCTGCATAGGTCCCATTAAGTCCATGTGAAGCAGCTCCAAAACTCTAGAAGTTGTGGTAAGATGTTGAAGCTTTTTGTGTGACATCCTTGTCTGCTTCCTAACTTGACATTCACCACATATTCTATCCTCATCAATCTTCAACTTGGGAATACCTCTAACAGCCTCACTTGACAGAACTTTCTTCATCCCTTTTAGATGTAAGTGACGCAATTTCTGATGCCACAGTTTGGTTTCATCTTCCTTTGACATCAAACAGGTAGACAAACTTTCTAATTCTTGAGGATTCCACATATAACATTTATCCTTAGACCTGGTTCCCTTCATGACAACTTCATGTTCTTCATTGGTTACTAGGCATTCAGATTTTGTGAAATTTACTTTGAGCCCTAGATCACATAGTTGGCTTATACTAATCAAATTTGCAGTCAACCTTTGACAAATAGAACACGATCCAGATTTAGTTGTCCTGTGTAGTCCAGCTTTCCAACACCTTTTATTTCACCTTTTGATCCATCCCCAAAAGTGACATAATTGGTAGAGTGAGGCTTGATATCTGACAAAAATTTCTTCACACCAGTCATGTGTCTTGAACAACCACTGTCGAAGTACCAATCTTCCCTTGCAGATGCTCTGAGAGATGTATGCCCTATGAGACCAGCCACCATATTTCTAGGAGTCCATCTTTTCTTTACTTTAGCCCAAATCTGTTCTTTATTTGGTTGATGAACAATTTTGGGATAACCATGCAAATTGTAGCAAAAGGACTTTAAGTGACCAAACTTTCCACAGTAATGACATCTCCATGGTTTATACTTTGAACTATATACTATTTTCTGATGTTTCAGCTGATGTTGAACCATATGATTTGACATCTTCTCTTCTTGCTTTATTTTCTGAGGAACAAACTTTACTACAGACTGCTTGTAGTTCTCTGCTTGATTGTTAAAACCAAGACCTTGTACATTCCCAGTATTTTTCCCAGTCTGAAGAATCTCATCCAACAATGTGGAACCATTGTTCAGCATTCTTATAGATTTGGTCATATTGTCAAGTTTTGACTTTTGCCATACAACCTCCTCTTTAAGATCAGCAATGATCGATAGATGTTCTTCCTTCTCAGCTTCTAGTTGAGCTATCAGAACCTTCTGTTCTAATATTATCTGGCACCTCTCTTCATTCTTGATACACAACTCTGAGAACCCAGTGATAACTTCCTATTTAGTAAGTTCTCCAATGTAAGATTCTTTGTCAGAATCACAACTTGTTCCTTCATCAGACTCATAAGTTATTTCTCCATCAGATTTACAGATTCCAGTCAAGGTTGTCACCAATTTTGCTGATTCTTCTTCAAGATCACTCTCAGACTCTCCTTCTGACCAAGACACAGATAAGCCCTTCTTCTGCCTTTTGAGATACGTGGGACACTCAGTTTTTATGTGCCTAAATCCCTCACATTCAAAACATTGAACTCTCTTCCCTTGATTGGAGTCTTCTTCAGTTCTGGACCTTCTGCCTACATCCTGGTTTTTACTGATGTCGAGTGATTTGTTCTGAATATTAGCTCTTGACTTCCAGTCCATCCTTTTCAACACTTTGTTAAATTGTTTTCCAAGCAATACCAGGTCTTTGGACACCCCTTCATCTCTGGCCAGGTTACCTTCATCTTCTGAATCACCAGTATTTGACACAAAGGCTATACTCTTATTCTTTTCAGACTTTTCACTGATCCCCAATTCAAACGTTTGAAGAGATCCCACAAGCTCATCCACTTTCATCTTATCTATGTCTTGAGCTTCCTCTATAGCAGTCACTTTCATGTCAAATCTCTTAGGTAGGGATCTGAGGATTTTTCTGACCAGTTTGCTATCAGACATCTTTTCACCTAGGGCACTTGAAGCATTAGTTATCTCAATAATGTTCATGTGAAAATCATGAATGCTCTCATCTTCCTTCATCTTCAAATTCTCAAACTTGGTAGTGAGAAGCTGAAGTTTTGACATCTTCACCTTTGAAGTTCCTTCGTGAGCAACCTTCAAGACCTGCCAAGCCTCTTTTGCAATGGTGCAATGTTCAATCAACCTGAAAATATTTTTGTTAACACCATTAAACAAGACATTCATGGCTTTGGAATTTCCCAAAGACCCTTTGTAGTCTGCATCATCCCAGTCTTCCTCTTCCTTCACCATATCAGTAGGATTACCTTCTCCATCTCTAACCTTTGGGGATTCCCATCCTTTGATAATAACTTTCCATGCTTGATCATCCATGGATTTGATGAATGCTATCATCCTTGGTTTCCAATAGTCATAGTTGGAACCATCAAGCAGAGGTGGTTTGTTCAAAAATCCTCCATCCTTGTCCATTGCACCAAAAAGTACCTTCCCTGAATCTCACCCAAAAACAAACTAGGGTGCAAGCTCTTGATGCCAATTGAAATTCTGGCATAGATATCAGATGTCCTACACAGATGTTGAGACACGGATATCCAACACAATGAACAAGATAACAATAAAAATACCCGTGCAGAAAGTAAAGAACACAGTGATATGTTTACCCAGTTCAGATCAACAATCCTGCTCTGGGGGCTACCAAGCCAGGGACGAAATCAATATACAATAGTATCAATTCACAGATCATAAAGCAACCACACCCGGTTACAATCCGCTCACTTAATCACTACCCTTCCTATGACTTCTACCTAAGACTCACCTAGGTATGAGGGCCTCCTCAAATCCTTCTTCAATCACACACCGTGACTGGTTCCTTTCAACACAAGTAACAAAATGAAAGACACACTTTCAAAAACACACAATTCTCAATACTTCAAAGTTTATGAGAACTGACACACAAGAAACTCAATGCTTAAAAGCTTATGAGTAACTGACAGAACTTACAACACAAAATCATTCCTTATACTGTTATCAGAATGATACCAGTTAGGCTCACAATTAACAATCAAAAACCCTAGCAAAAACACACGTAAGTTCCACACCTAAACTAGGTTTACACCAGTTAATATATAGCATTAAATCTAGACTGGGTTGGGCTTCAAAACGCAGCAGAGAGACTGCACATAATTCTGCAAAATAAACTCCAAGAAAATAGGTCTTCAATCTAAAGTTTCCTAATATGTCTCCATATTTAGAAAGTAGTGAAAATCCGAAAACCAACACAAAAACTCAACTCAATTACTTTGGACGCCACATAGGATAACTAAATATTCACAGAATATTCGGTAACAAATAACAACTAACAGAATCTTCCTTTTAAACCAAAATCAGATGCGGTGTCCTATGAGCCAGGATGGGACATCTTTATCCGACATGTTGAATGCAAAAAATTAGAACATCTTGTTTCAACATCTTGCTGGTAGAATAGTTTTAGCAAAATAAATGCCAACCACATAATCAAAGAAATAACAAATTGAATTAAGAAAACGAAAGCAATTGAATTAAGAAAAAGATTTTTTAAGAAGAATTGAAAAGAAATCAAAATTAAAATGAAATTTATAAAACTCAATGTATCGGCGGAAACCAATTACAACAGATCAACTGTGCAAACTTTAGTTTTCCATGAAAGTCATATCCTAACCTCTAATTTTTGTGAATGCAAAATGAGAGATACGTGAACAGTGGCAACGACTACTAGGTATAAGAAAAGCAGATCATTCAGGTTCTAACCCAACCGGGTCGAAAAACATAAAAAACTCAGCCCAAAACTAAATATTTCTTAAGTTTGTAGCTTCTACGAATTATTTGAGACTTTTGGATTCCGAATCAGCTCTTGGCTTCAACACAAAACTTGTGGCTCTTTCTCTTAGCTTTCCAACTCCTATTAGAACGTGGCAATCTAATTCTCGTAGCTCAAGTTATGGTTTACACAATGAATAAGTATCAAATAACTACTAATGCTGAAAAATAAAATACGAATTTAGTATAAAGCCATAAATAAATTTAAATATTAAAACACAGTAAAATAGTAAAATTAATAAAACAAACTAGAGAAATGCCTAAGTACAGTAGTAGAATAATGTGCATCAAAATGCACTAATCATTGACGCAGAATCAACCTTTCGGAGAGCTGCTGGAGTAAACATACGACCACTTCTAGTCATACCACTGCCATCTAGGCATGGAAAGAAAACCTGGGCCCGCCCGGACCCGGCCCTAAATTAATGGGGGAAACCCGATTTGATTAGATGCGGATGCAGGTGCGGGGAAAACCCGATTTGTAATTGCGGGTGCGGGTGCGGGGGCGGGGGGATGCTACTACCCGCCCTGCACCCACCCCCGCCCCGCCCGGTCTTATGGTATTTAATTTAATACCCTTATTTAAATTTTTTTATTACATATTTATTCACTTTTGGTGAAGTAATTGAAAATCCTCATTAGTCATTTCTCACCATTCACTCAAATCCTCATCTTTAGAAACAAGTTTATTGTTAAAATGGTCAACTTTTTAATAAAATTATTAATTTTTATTACTATTTAAAAGAAATCATTTTTTTTGCGGGTGGGGCGGGTGTGGGTGCGGGAAAACCTGTTTCCATCGGGGGCGGGTCTGGGTGGTAAATTTTCACCCCCGACTGGGTTGGGGGCGGGGACAGGTCTGTAACATGGAGGCGGTGTGGGTGCGAGGCTAGCTAAAACCGCCTCCGCCCCGACCCGTTGCCATGTCTACTGACATCTTCTATATTCTAAACTGATTGAGTTGATTCAATCATTACCTCCTTACCATTTTCCAACATTGTAGCATTATACCTCCAAGTGAGAACTTTGTCGGATTCATATGGAATTGGTCCAGGCAAACAAACTACCAAGGAAGTCACGACATTATCCTTGCTTTGATAAGTGATTTCCAAAGGATTTGGAACATCAAACTAAGGAACAATAACAGCTACCTCATCATCTTTACGTTTAGTACTGACTTATAGAATACCTCAGTCCATCAAACCCTGGATATCTTTTTTTACCAACGTACACCCTTCAGGATTCTGCTCACACAACTGGTAATTTGAATGATCACTCTTAAACAAACCAAACTTGCACAACTTGGCATACATATCAACCAAAAGAGTATTTACCAAGTTAATATCAAAGATCAAATACTCTTTCAGACAAACTTCTACCACACTGATAGAAGGTCCACCATGTTCTGTTAAAAGATTAGCTTACATGTTAGGTCCAGCTCTCAGAACTTTAACAGACTATTCCTAATGAGCTTTTGAACTTTTTCTTTCAAAGAGAAACAAGGCTCAAGATCATGCCTCGGTTCTCCCTGATGGACAGCACAATGAGCTTCAGGTTTATACCACCATAGAATCGGATTCAGAACAGCTGGTGGAGATCTAGTTTGAATGAATGCATTTTGTATCAAAGCTAGATATAATTATGTATAAGTCATAGGGATAGGATCGAACTGACCCTTCCTGGGAGCACAAGCTTTTTTATTCTGATTAGATTGTTCATTTTGCTATTGAATAGCAGGAGCTGGACTAATTACCGAAGTTACTAAAACAACATGAGATTGTTGATAATACTGTTGAGATTAGTCATGTTGACCACTTATGTTCCTGGGTTTTCTTTGCCTTCCTCCTTGAGAAATGGCATTGGCATCCCCTTCTTTCTTCTTATGGAAATTGTTACTAGACTTCTTCATTCCGCTAGACGAACTTAATTTTTTTGTCAAACGACCCTCTCTGACACTTTCTTCTAGTCTGACTCTCATACCCACCATTTCAGTGAAATCACTTGGAGCGCTAGCAACCATCCTCTCATAGTAGAAAGGACTTAAAATCTTAAGAAACATCTTCATCATTTCTTTTTCCTCCATCGGAGGGTTAATCTGAGCAGCAACTTCACGTCACCTCTGGGGATGCTTTTTGAATGATTCCTTATCCTTGTGTGAAATAGCACGAAACTGGTCACGATTAGGAGCCATGTCCAAATTATACTTGTACTGACGCACAAACGCCTCTACAAGGTCATTGAAAGAGCTTACATGAGCACTGTCCAGTCCCAAATACCACTTCAAAGTTGCACCAATCAAATTGTCTTGAAAATAGTGGATCAATAACTCGTCATCATCAGTGTGAGTAGCCATCTTTCAACAATACATAGTTAAATGACTATGAGGACAGGAGTTACCCTTGTACTTTTCAAAGTCAGGGACCTAGAATTTGACAGGGATCTTGACATTTGGAGCCAAGTACAAATCATGAGCACTCTTACCAAATAAATATTTACCCTTCATAGCTTTCAATTCTTTCTGTAATTCTAGGAATTGATCCTGAAATTCATCCATCCTCTCATAAGCATCCAGATTCTCACCAGGAGCAGTCAGGATAACAAGATCCTCTTGTGGCATAACATGCACAAATGGAGGAGCTGTGACCATCACAGGTTTAACTGGAGGAACTTGACTTACCAACGGAGCTCCAGTAGCAGGATGAAAAATTCTGGCACATAGTTGGGAGGCATACACTAAGGATAACCAGTCGGCATCTGATTCTGACACGGAGGTCCAACTGGCACAGTAGTTGCAATAAAATTAGCTGTAATCTCAGAGATAACAGTCACTTGATGCTGAGACAGAGGTGGTGGCTGGTGTTGAGCTGCCACTAAGGATTCCAACAGAGCAATCATTATGTCCATTCTTGTCTTCAATGAATTCACTTCCTCTCAATGTTCCCTTTGCTCTTGCTCAATTGTATCCATCTTTCGTCTTGAATTGGCACGAGTATTGTATTATTGTGTCAACTTTTCTTCTACGAAGACAAAGGAAATGAATGAGACTCCAATTGAATCTTTGTTGTTTGAATCATTTTGTTTGGAAATCAAATTTTTTATTATGTTTTGAATTATGATTTGTTGATATAATCATAATCACTTTTATTGTGATTGGTTTTAACATAACAAATCAAATTAAATTTCCAAGCATTATCAATTGCACTCAAGGTGTTCGATAAATTGTTTCAATTGCTTTTAAATTGAATTTTGATCATTGGAAATAAGCTCTACGCATAGCTTAACATTTAGTTGTGTTTGAACTAATAGTTGTTGAACAATTTATTCTCATTATCATCTAATTGGTTTACGTTACACATATTCGCGCTTTTCGATAATAGGTTTGGTTAGACGATTCGATTCGGGTTGTTTCCGATGTGCCATAAAACTTTTGAAAAACCATTTTTGCCAAAAGTTAAATTTTTAATTTGTGATCTATTCACCCCCTCTAGATCGAAGCCTATAGTCTAACAAATGGTATTACGAGCTCCAGTTAATTTCGTGCTTAAGATTTACTTTTTAGAAGAATGGCTACCAAACCTAAGGGAGCGTACAATAGAGCACCAATTTTCACCGGCGAAAATTATGGCCATTTGAAAGCTTGTATGCGTATTCATGTCAACTCTATTGACAAAGGTATATGGGACGCCATCAAAAATGAATCGAATGAAATAACCATGACCAATGATGAAGGTGTAACAATACCTAAACCAGAAGCACAATGGGATGCTAATGATTGGAAATTGTGGTCACATGATTGGAAAGCAAAAAATATTCTCACATCCACTTTAGGTGTTGAGGAGTATTATCGTGTTTCTTATTGTGAAACCGCCAAGGCTATGTGGGACGCATTAGAGGTTGTCCATGAGGGTACCAATGATATCAAACAAGATAGGATCAACACATTAAATCAAGATTTTTAATTGTTTAGTATTGAGCATGGTGAAACCATTGCAAATATGCGAAAATAGTTCACACATCTTATCAACCTATTAAATGCACCAGGAAAGCCTATTTCCAATGAGATTGTTACTAAAAAAGTTTTGAGATGTTTAAGTAGGTAATGCTAGCCCAAGGTCACCGCCATTAAGGAGGCAAATGATCTTAAAGTGTTTAATCTCACAGCTTTGTTTGGTAAATTAGAAGAGCGTGAGCAAGAACTCACTTGCTTATCAAAATATGAAAAAGAGCTAGAAAAGAAAGTGAAGAATGAGAAAGGAAAAAAAAGGAAGAAGGGAATAAGTCAATATCTCTAAAGACTTCTAACTAAAAGACCTCAAATTTTGAGTTAAGGGATTACGAATCTATATATGACAATGATTCAGATGAATAGGATATGGGACTGTTTATAAAAAGGTTCAATAAATACATGTGGAAACATGGTGACAAATATCCCGACAAGAACCGTGGAAAATCAAGAAGGTTATCAAGTTCCTCAAAATAAGATGAGAATAAAAAAGGGAAGTCCATAAGTACTTGTTACAATTGTGGAAAATCGGGTCATATTAAGCCAGAGTATTCTACAATCAAGAAAGAAAAGGAAAGAGACCTTCACAAAATGTCTAGAAAATCTAGAAGAGCTTATGCTGCTTTGGAGAAAAAAAGTGATTCTTCAAGCAATGAAAGTTCTACCTCAAGCGTTGAATCGGTAAAGCTTTTCTATATGGAAAACAGAGAAAAGAAAAGTTTTGTAAGTCACTCTCAACTTCAAGCTTCTCATGATTTGGTTTTTTCTCAACTTCAAAAATATTTTGAGAATATACAACGACAAGCCATAAATGCTTTCAAAAGATTAGCTTCAAACAAGAGGATTATCTCTCATTTGGAGGCTAAGATTTTAGAAATGAAAAGAATTTGGAAGCTCTAAGTAAGTCCATACTAGATATTCCAAAAGATCAAAATGACGTTGCCAAGCCATCTTGGTTTGGTTGTGAAACTTGTCATATCTGGCAAAAGGAGTTAAGAACTCTTAAGGCCAAATTAGATAAAGCTTTGCAACCAAAGGTAAATATTGCTATAGACACTTCCAAATATGACTTGCCTTCACATAATCCTTATAGAAGTTATAGTTACATTACCAAGGAGAAAAATAGCAAAAAGGATTTCTTCTCATAATTTATAATTTTACTATTGTTGCAAGAAGGGACACATCATTGCTAAGTGCAAGTTTAGGAAACTCTTAGTTCCTAAAGGTGCATATCAATGGTTTCCTAAATGCAACAAAAGTTTCACTAACCCCAAAGGACCCAATGAAGATTGGGTAGCTAGCACTAATTGTAAATCATGCAAGAAAAATGTCTTGACTCTATAAAAGAGATTATGAGATCTCATTTGTGGTAAATCAAGGCCTAATAAGGTAACATGTCCTTATTGTGTTGATCTATGTGATAAGCAAGGCATATTTTGTTGCCGAATAGGTTATCGTTTAGTGTGTTTTTATTTGGTAAAAGTATGTTATAATTACTAGTGGTTCTACCCAATAAGTGTTGGAAATGTGTTATGTTTAATGGTGTAGATTTATCTTGAACAATACATAATCAAGTGCATCAAACTAGGAGTGATCAACCTAAGATGATGATACATGAGGAGGAGCAATATAATCATCATAATTAAATAAGAATGAAATTTCATCAACAAGGATGATCATCAAGCCAAAGTACCTTTTAGATACACTATTGATTTCATATTCAAATACTTGTGCAAGAAGAAAAGTGGTAATAATTTTTCAGTTTCTTTCATGTTGCGTGACATGCTTTGCATTCGTTTCAACTTTCATTCGAGAGTTCCTCGTGGAATGCTTGTGCATCCTCTGTCGTGTGTACGGTGAGGTAATATCGTTTCTATCCTTTCTTACTTTGTGAGTAAGTATTGCTTTTACTTGTTTATTTCAAGAAGATATGTGATGGACTTTGTGAATGATTTTTGCTATATATGTTCACTTCCAAAAATGTTAATGCAAACATTGTAAGTTGCATTTTATATGTTTATAGTGACTATGTTATAAATGTTTTCATATTTTGATCCATCTCTTGAACTGATTCATGCTCGCATCTTCATGATTGCACAAGTAGAGCAAACAAACCGTTGAATAACATTATATGTATGAGTCTCATTAAGTATTCATCCATGAGTCATTTTGAGTCTCTCTTAGTCATTACATCTTCAAATGAGTCAAATTCTAGAGTTTTGTGTCACTCAGGTTGACACAAGGTCGTGTCGGTCGACCTATTCTAAGTCATTTTGGTATTTGCTCAAATTGTTACAATATAGGTCGACACGTAATCATGTAGGTCGACACATAAGAATTATTTTTCAAAATTTCTCAAAAATGTTACAGTATAGGTCGATGCATAATTCTAATAGGCCGACATATTCCATTTTTTATTTTTCTTTTTGACTTCAATTACAGTGTGTGTCAACACATGTAAGTCACAAGTCAGCACATATCAGTTAAGGGTCGACTCATAAGTACATAAATGACTCATTTGTGTTCAAACTCTCCATTTTATTGCATGCACTAAATCTCCAAATCTTCCCAACTACTATCGCACGTGAAAAACCTCAAATTTTCATTCCATTTTCTTTTATCATCAATCTCACATCATTTGCATTCAAAGTTTTTTTTACCAAATCTCTCCCATTTTCATCAATTTCTCTCATCTTCCTTCAAAAATCCCAACTCATCATATTTCATAAAAAATCCCAAAATTCTATCTTGTTTGTAATATATATTTGCTTCTTTGTGTTGTGTTGTGTTTGTACATCTTGGTTGAGTGTGTGGGTTCTCAAGAATCTCTTATACTCACTCATTCTTCATTAAATCATTTCGTCGAACACGTGGTGTGCACACATTATCTCAACAGTTTCATGGCTTCAGAGTCCAAAATCATGGCTAAAGGTAGAAGCAAGGCTACCAATTCAACAATTGCCTCTGATAACCCATTCACCTTGGTCACCAAGAAGTATGCCAAGGATTTTAAGCTTAAGTGTAAGACTTGTCTTGTTGTGAAGTAATACATGTGGAAGGCCACTACAGTTGTTGGCTTGTATTTGTCTGATGTTGTCAAGTTTATGGAACATTAAGAAATTGATTATTTTTTGCAACTGGCTTAAGATTACAACGAAGATATCATTCGAGTCTTCTACTCAAGGCTTCATGATATGGTTGGATCTCGTTTCAAGTTCTCAATAGGTAACCAGGTTTATCATTTCACTAATGACTTGTGGCAATCCTTGTTTGGTATTGCTTTGAAAGATGTCGATGAGGATGATGAGGTTGATCCATTGGTTACCAATTTTGACACTCATATGCGTTTTGAGTGGGATCGTGTCTTGAATGAGATACTCAAAGCACCTTGAGCAACCGATTGTTATGATCCTTTGTCTACCGGCCAAGTGAAAATGGTGCCTAGAATTCTGCTATGGATTGTTTCCCACATCTTACGCCTGAAGAATGGGGGCTTTTCTAGAGTTGACTTTGCGGAAATACATTTGGTGTACATCCTATTGCATAAGGTTAAGATTAATTGGCTTTACTATTTTGTGGCTTGTATGTTTGCTATCAGAAAATGCAACAAAGGCGCATCACTTTGCTACCCTTCTATGATTTCTAAAATCTTAAATTACTTCAACATTAAGATGTCGAATTTAATCTACAAATCACCAGATTCGTCTCAAGATTTCTCACAACGAACCTTGACCAGCGAGAACTGCTTTTAGGACATCAAACATCGTGCATATTGTACAACGACGACCAATGCATATGACTATCATACAACCAATACATCACACCACGATTATCCAAAATGTAACATATACCTGCCAAAACATGCAACAATTGCAATCCACAGCTACAATACACATTTGCACAACCGAACTCAACATCTCAACATTCAACACATCAAAAAGTACATGGAAACACAATTAACGCATCGAATAACTAGAATTCTGGCACTAAAAATAATTTTAACAGAAAGTACACGGGTTAAAATGGACCTACGGACCTACGGATCAAAATATATGAATTTTTGAAGTTTTCCAAAAATTTCTGACACAGCGGTGTAACGGGTTACCTCACCATGTAACCGGTTACATCAGACCCAAAAACAGAAATACCCAGTTTTTCTTCCATGTAACTAGTTACGTCAACCATGTAACTGGTTACATCACCCAAAATGCCCAAAAAACACGTTTTCAATGTAACCGGTTACCTCACTATAGAAGCATTTTTCTGCTATATTTTTACACCATAACTTATTTTTAAGTTGTTTCAAAACCAGCTTTTCTTAGAATTCGTCCAAAACACTTTTCAAAGCAAAAATACACTTTTCAAAAGTTTAAAAACTCAAGTTTTCCTTTTCCAAAATCGTTCATAACATTGTTCCGACTCTGACACGCGAATTACACGTACAACACTCCACATTTACAACATACGCCTCTCAATCCAACGAATTCAACAACAAGAATCACACAAGACACAATTTTCAACAGAAATCAACACAACAACATACAATCCATTAAATTATCAATAATTAATTACTCATTAAAACCATCACATTCATGAACAAAGAGAAGAAAATTCAAAACCCTACATGTTAGAAACTACCCACCAATCATCATGGCAACCCTTAGATAGTTAGAACCCCACCCTTACCTTAGAGTTTTGCCAAAAACTTTAACCTTAGCAATGGAGGTTCTCGCTCTTCTTCTCCTTTGCCCTAGCTCCTCTTCTCTCTCTCTTGTTTTCACGTAAAACCACTTTCTCCCTATTTCCCTTATTTCTTATATTATTATATTATTATATTATTATTATTATTTAATCCAACTATTTAAAATAATAACAACAGTAATAAATTAAATACTTATTTAAATAATAATCTTCTCCTATTATTTAATTAAATAAGTAGTAACTAATTTAAATAATTAGCTATACTCCTTACACCACCAAGTTCTACACTTTTGCTCACACACCCCTAACACCTTGAAATCTTATTCTTAAGGCTACTACCCCCCACCAAGGGTACCCAAACATCACAAAATACGCATAGTCACATAATTATACATATCAACACATGAATATAATTACGAATAATAATTAAAATAAAACGGGGCGTTACACATATTATCTTCGGCTGGGTAAGAATGGCAGGAAAATCTATAACTTTGATGATCCAACTGCTGTTGATGAAAATTAAGAGGAAAATCATATGGATGAATAGTAAATCCTCATGGTGCTCCTGATGGAGATGACACAATGCAGATGCTCAAACAAAATCGGCCATAGTAGTTATTCTAATACAGGTTTTACTGATGCTTCCTCTATAGTGATTATGCTTCAGAACATGCAGATGAAGCATGATGACAGGTATGCTGAGAAGTGTAGATGGAGAGAAGTCTATGAAGCTAGACAGATGAAACAGTTTCGTCTTATGCTGGAACATATGGCTACTCAAGATGTTGATTTTCAATCGTTTACCACATACACAACTGAGAGTCTTTTATCCATATGGAATATTGTGAATGAAAACCATGTTACTGCTATAGATAGGATAAATCACATGATTGTCACTCAAAATTATGATTCTGGTCATTATGATCGTTTCCAGCGTGAGATAAGTGAGGTTGCTTCTTTGGAAGGATGGTCGAGACAAATGCCAATAGGCCATGGAATGAGATGAACTGTCTTGATGGTGAACTGTCTGTTTTGAGTCTTTGAGTCTTAGTGTGTCTTGTCCTTGAGTCTTATTTTGAGTTTCATACATTCTCATGTTGTTTGGTTTGGTACTTGTTGTTAGTTTTGTTTGAACAATATTTCTACTATGTTTGACTAGTTTGTACTATGTGTTTAGCTTTGTGAACTTTTATGAATATTGTTATGTTTATTAAGTTTGTGTATTTACATATAGTGTATGTGAGTGCACTCCCGATCTTTGCAACTGCCTATGTGTTAGTATATTGACTATGTATAAAATGTATCTATGTGATATTCCTAATGGTTTGATTCTTTCTTTTTGATGTTATCAAAAGGGGAGAATAATATGAAGGATATAATGCACGCATTCAGGGGGAGCTGTAGAATAAAATGCACACATTCAGGGGGGGCTATTCATTGTACTAGAAAAAAAGCATTGCAACTTTCGAGTGTTGACATCATAAAAAAGGGGGAGTATATGAATGCATTCTTCCATATAGTCATGCTTTGAATGATGTCAAAACTAGGATCAATTTTGCTCTTTTGTATATTGGACGACATCAACCCAATCTTAGACATGCATTGATCATTTTTAGCACTAGGATGCATACAAATATGTTTGAAAATGATTGGAAATGACCTAGGCAAGAACAATGCTTTAAAAAATTAAGTTTTAGTGAGAAAACCATTGCATAGGTCGACACATGCATGTTTAGGTCGACCTATAGAAGCATTTGCTTCAGTATAGGTCGACATAAAGCTTACATAGGTCAACACGTATGGTCCAATAATGAAGGTTGTAGCCTCTGTTTGATAGGTCGCATTGCATAGGTCGACCTAAGACCTTTATAGGTCAACACATCACCTTGCTAGGACGACCTATGATGTGTAATTTTTGAAATTTTGGTTTTTCCTCTCATTTATTCATACATGCCTTTGCTCCATACCACATAGACATATATATATACTCATTCATGCACCTCATTCCAGTAAGGTACTAATGTAAAAACTAAACAAAACTAGAATTACAAAGTTAACCCATCATCTTTAACCTCTCTTCTATGCATACACACAACAAAGTACGCATAATCATCTTTTGATTGGGTGACCATCTATATTAGGATTGATAACGTCCAATTAGGTTGGTGTAACCAAGAATATTGGGTTGGGTTCTTTGTGTGTTTCAAATAAGAAAACCAAGTTGGGGTTTTCCTTCAAGATCAGTGGGATGTGAAGGTTTTGGACAAGATCACACAAACACATATTCGATCGAATGAAGAGGCCTTGGTATTTGGAGAGGACAAACTTGCAAGGAAGTAGCATGAAATGGTGGATCGTGTTGTGAATCTTGGGTTCAACACAACAAGTGCGTTTTATGGATTAATCCGACCGAGTGAAAACCTTAAAGATGAGGAGATCTTGCAAGCTAGGAACACGAAACGGTGGATTGTAACAGCATTGTTGGTTACTTGATTAATCTTTGATGAAGGGTTTTGGGGGTGGTAGAATCAACAACAAACCATAGGGTTTGTGGGGTTAGAGTTCTTCATCTCTTGTATACACATTGTTTGTTATAATTGCAATTAAAGTAAGGTTATAATTGCAACTATCTCAATTCTATTTCGAATTAAGGGTAGACGTACCCATAGCGAGGCCGATTAGGGAACTGCCTAAACAAATCCTTGCATATCTCTCTCTCTCTCTCTCTCTCTCTCTCTCTCTCTATATATATATATATATATATATATATATATATATATATATATCTTTAATTGTTGTACTTGCAAATTATCGGATCTTTGTTGTTTGAATCATTTCATTTGTGATTGATTTTAACATAACAAATTAAATTAAATTTCCAAGCGTTATTGATTGCACTCAAGGTGTTCGATAAATTGTTTCAATTGCTTTTAAAGTGAATTTTGATCATTGGAAATAAGCTATACTCATAGCTTAACATTTAATTGTGTGTGAATTAATAGTTGTTGAACAATTTGTTCTCATTATCATCCAATTGGTTTACATTACGCATATCCGAGCTTTTCGATAGTAGGTTCGGTTAGACGATTTAATTCGAGTTATTTGTATTGTGCCATAAAACTTTTGAAATACCATTTTTGCCAAAAGTTAAAATTTTAATTTGTGATATAATCACCCCCCTCTAGATCAATGTCTATCGTCTAACATTATGATGCATGCGGATATGCAGCTGCAACGAGCAATAAGCCAAACAAAAATTAAAAGAAAGAGGGAAATTTTTTGGGGTATTACAGACACTATGTGGGTTTTTAGCAATAAACTAGACGCAAATGGAGTGATAACAAGGAACAAGACCCGGATAGTGGATCAAGGATATAACCTAGAGGAGGGAATAGATTATGATGAAACTTATGCTTTGGTTGCCCGCATCAAGGCTATACGCCTTTTACTAGCTTTTGCATGCTCTAAAGATTTCAAATTATTTCAAATGGACATGAAAAGTGCTTTCCTTAATGGTTATATAAGTGAAGAAGTGTATGTTTTACAACCTCCCAGTTTTGAAAATCATGAGTATCCTAACCATGTATTTAAACTAAAATGAGCTTTGTATGGTCTCAAACAAGCCCTTAGGTCTTGGTATGAGCAACTTAGCAAGTTCTTACTTGAACAAGGATACTCTAAAGGGAAGGTTGATACTACACTTTTCATTAAATGTCAAGGAAAAGACATTCTTCTAGTTCAAATTTATGTTGATGACATCATATTTGGTTCTAATAACATGCAATAAGTCAAAGAGTTTTCAAAGATAATGCAAGGTGAATTTAAGATGAGTCTAATGGGTGAGTTGAATTACTTTCTTGAACTTCAAATCAAGCAGCTCAAAGAAGGGACGTTTGTGTGTCAAACAAAATATTGCCAAGAGTTGCTTAAATGCTTCAAAATGGTAGATGCAAAGCCAATTGACACTACAATGCCCAATAATGAGAACTTAGATAGAGATGAAAATGGTAAGGATGTTGACGTTAAAAGTTATACAGGTATGATCAGATCACTTTTATATCTCACTGCATCTAGGCTTGACATTATGTTTAGTGTGTGTATGTGTGCTCAGTATCAATCCGCTCCTAAGGAATTACATTTAAAAGTTGTAAAGATCTTCCTTAGATACCTTCATGGTACATCTAAGTATGTGCATTATTTTTCCAAAGGTAGCGATTGTAGTTTGGTTAGTTATTCCTATTTTGATTTTTTCGGTTACAAATCGTATAGGAAAAGTACTAGTGGAACTTGTCACTTGTTTTCAAACTCCTTAGTTAGTTGGCGTAGCAAGAAGCAAGTCTCTGTTGCTTTGTTAACTGCCAAGGTGGAATACGTCGCAGCAGGTAGTTGTTGTGCTCAAATTCTATGGCTCAAATAACAACTACTTGACTTTGATATTAAACTTCAACGTATTCCAATAATGTGCGATAATACTGAAGGTACGAGAAAGACACAAGAAAGGGGCGGTTTGAATTGTGTATTTGCTCTTTTCACTATTTTTCATTTCTTGTCGATGAATCACTAAGGATTACATCAGAGTTCGTTGAGAGACTCTGACTGGCGAAGTTATATTCAGACTTGCTAAGCATGAGGCTTCAGAACTAACACGAGTCTGAACGTAAGATCCATTTCTCAGAACTTGCAGTGCGGAAGCTTACCAGAGTTAAGCTGCAAGGTTCTGACTTACTTGTGTAAGGTTCTGATACTCTATATAGAAAGATAAATAGAGACATTAAGCATAAGAGTAAAGAACACACGATATATCCTGGTTCACCACAAAGGCTAATCCAGTCCACCCTCCTCAGGTGATTTCACCTTGAACACAAGGTCTTAATCCACTATAATCAATCTCGATTACATGTGCACGGGAAACAGCCAGTGACTAACAACCTGCACAGCCGCACTGTGACTAACCCATAATGACTTACGCCATTGTCATCTCAAGTACCCAGATCATCACATGATCCCTTGAGGCATCTCTCTCAATGAACCGTTCAGGGATCCACTCAGGATATAACATTCATTGGAGGTTTCACAATGAGTTCCATCAGGGATCCCACAAGATTCTGATCAACATATGATCCTCTTAGAGATATGACAATCATTGACCCTATTTCAGGCTTTACCACAATGACATCTCGCCATTGTCTTCTCAAGTCTCCGGTCTCACTGACCACTCAAGGAATCCTAATTCACCAAGAATTAGTTATACAGGAAATTATAAAGATGCTTCTTAACAAGCAGATTACTCCTAAGTTTAAGTACAAAGAACACACAAGTGTTCAAGCAAGATGTGAGCAACAGCTCCTTGCTATTCTAAGAAACTACAGAGATGTATAATGATTTGACAGTTGTTGACATCTTGTAGATCTTCTTCTTTGTCTTCGGGGTGAGCAAGCTTTGAGCAATAACTCCTTGCTTCAGATCTTCAATGTAGCGCTGACGAGAGGTGGTTGATGACTTGACTGATTTGCAACGTTGTCTTCTTCATCAACAGATTCTATACCAATTCATTGTTGTTGTGTTGAATGATGATCTTTGAGCTTCAACAACAATGGCCATGTGCAAATGGTGATAGCTTTGGATATTCTAAGTGTTACAACGAGAACTCATCATTGTAGCTATCTTCACACAATGACTTGATCAATTCC
Source organism: Lathyrus tuberosus (assembly GCA_022829125.1). Lineage (NCBI taxonomy): Eukaryota > Viridiplantae > Streptophyta > Magnoliopsida > Fabales > Fabaceae > Lathyrus > Lathyrus tuberosus. The sequence goes on from JALAZF010000193.1 coordinate 9,384,735, forward strand.
CCATTCATGGCTGAATCGATCTGTGGACTGTGTCGTCAATTAGAAGCGAATAATCTTTCCTTTAAATAGCCCGGTAGAAATATAGCCATTTGGAATATTGTTGGCGGTTGGAAAATAAACGTTGTGTAATAACTCGTTGTACTGACACATCTCCTTTTTGCTATGGGAGAAGTGATAGATCTTTCTTGGGGGTCGTGTACAGTTACTCACAACGGTAACATTTGACTTCTGAACTTCAGAGGCTTCTAATGGTTAATTGATGAAGCATGAGTAGAGTCTTCTTAATCAGGATATCTGATACGTCAAGTCTTCAGTCAATTGAAGAAGTCCATTAGGAATTAGTCTTCAGAACTTCAGCACTTATCTTTAAGCACGTTATCCTTTACTTCTTCAAGTCTTCCGAAACTTCAGAACTTGTCCATTACGAATCTATCTTCAGAGTCTTCAATACTTGATCTTCAGAACCTTAATCTTCAGAACACATAAGTCTTCAGAGTCTTTCTGCACTTGGTCTTCAGAGCCTTCCGCCATCAGAACTTCAAGTCATGAGAGTCTTCAGCACTTCGGTTCTCTTCTTCAGAAGCTTCGCAATCTTCAGAATCTCGACCACTTTCAGAGAGCATCCACAAGAGCATTGCATCAGCAATATCGGCATCCTTGGATCTGACTGATCACAATCAGATACAAAAGCGTTCTTGCTTCTTGCGACTTGTGTCACACATAGTAACTTCGCACATTATCAATTACGCTCATCTAGCTGGTGCTTGTTGGATCTGATATATTCTATAATTATGATCTGCACACAACACACGTTAGACCATAAAATGGTTCTTTCACAAATACATATTGTTATCATCAAAACATAGATCGACTTATAGAGACAACTCTTGCCCTCACAATCTCCCCCTTTTTTATGATGACAAAACCAAGTATTTTGATTGAACATTTTATACAGGGTAATCACCAAACAGAACATATTCAGAGTCTGGAACAACAGCTCCCCCTAAATGTGTTATCTTTAAAGTTTTATCTATGATCATCTAGAATCTTATACGATCCAAAGACATACAGAATAACAACTTGAGTTGCCAGACAAAGAATAGAAAAGGACTACTTATATATCTTGTCTTTAAGAGAACAAAGAGTCTTTAGCATCTAGACTAGTTCATCAGAACTTCCATCTTCAGATCTTCAGAGCTCAGTTCCTTTGTAGTCGTATCAGAGCTTGTACGCTTCAGAGACTTCTGAAGCATTTCTACCTTTCAGCAGATTCATTTAAGCACAAGCAGATCAGTTCTTATCTAATAACATAGCCTTTCTATCTATCAGAGACAAACATTGTCTTTTAAGAAACTCCCCCTGAGTTTCAGACTTTGTGAAGATTTGAGATTTTGTAATTTGATATTCAGGGTAGTCTCCCCCTAATTCCTATGAGTCATATATTGGGATCTTCAGAATCATAATTCAGGATGATAAGATTTTAATCACCAATGTAGATCATGATTGTTTCAGAGTTTGACTTTTGAACACAGGTCTTCATCTCAGAACCTTGTTACTGTCACAACTCAGTGGTTCATCAAGGCTTATTTTTATTCAGATACCAATTAAAGGTTTAATTATAGTGATCAATCAACGCTTGATTCTGAATCTGGTACTCATGATTTGATTTTGGTCTGATACCACGTGATGTGCTGAGTCTTATACCAGAGTATGTTGAGTCTGATACCAAGTGAAGGACTTCTTCTCATACACTTGAAAGGTATTTCATTAGTGTGCTGAAATTGATACCAATGAAGGTATTTTGACAATAATCCACAGCTTTGCTCTGATTGATGAGTCTGATACTAATCTTTGTGTACTTGATCTGATTACCAATTGTTGATTTAGTCTGATACCAAATCGTTTTCATTTAAATTTGTTTCTGGTAAACATCAGAACGACTCCTTTCTTGGATCTTCAATCCAGATCTTCAGACAGCTCTTGACTTCTGATTTGCACAGTTCCTCTGAGTAAGCATCTTGAGAATGTGTACTTTGTCTTGACTGCTTTCAGAGTTTTCTTTCTTCTGATTCTCACATTTTGGATCTTACAGCTTTTGAACTAAATGAGACAAATATCACAATAAATCTGATTCTGAGCATATGTTCATAAAGTATACAACTTCGATCTGATTCTTCTATCTTAACCTGTTCTTAGAATGCCTAGTGAACTTGTTTAGAGTTCCTCGGATAACATCAAACAACAACCGTTAGTAGCAACGTATTTTTATATGATTGATTACTTGTTTGAGTTGCATTCTTTAGATTTCCTCTTCTCAATTATTTCCTCTTCTCAATCAAAATCATTATATTTCTCCCCCTTTTTGACATCATCAAAAAGTGCTAGAGCATAAGGGCATTTAAGCATACAATTCCTCTTTCCAATGAACGTCATATATTTCTTCCTTATTTGAGCATTTAAGCATTTAAGCATATTAACATCATCATATATATATTGGATATGTTAAACAACATAGAACTATAGAGCCAGCATTTGAGCAGTTAAGAGCAATCCAAGTCATTTAGTGATAACCATCTTTAACCATAATGAATTTATTTGAAGGATTTTTAGATGGAATCAACTGATTACTAATTGAGGGTTTTAGATCATCAGTAAAGATTAATTACCGTATTTCATTTATGAACAATCAGATAGAAGAATCAACATAAAATAGTTTGAAATTGCATAGCATAGGTTGAGCTTAATCTTGAAAAGTTCATGATAACCAAAACATAGATAATTCAAACACAGATTCCTGATTAGAAACATTTTAAGTAGTCGTAGACCTAAGAAAAATGAGTTTTCATGGGTCCTTATGAGTTAGACTAGAGCGAGCCTAAGGATGGTGAAGAAGATGAGAGAAGGTTTTCAGAATCATCATTTCTTGAGACATGCAACCTCTCTTCTACTTGAGTAATTGCCAACCTCTTGCTCTTTACAATTTCTTCTGAGATCCATTCATGGAACTCAGTCCAAATATTTCTTATTTCCATGGAGTCCATACAAGAATTTTAAGCTTCTACTAAGCTCTGGATCCTTGTGATTGCATTATCCTTGAGGGATGCTAATGCATTACTGTTTGATTCTATCAGTTATTATGATGTTTTAGGTATTTTAATCATTTGTTTGAGTAAAGTAAGCGTCTCAGATTATTATGAATTTGATGTTGGTATAGACATAGAAAACAGAAGACATCATATTTTCATTGATTAAAAGAGAGACAAAAACATCAGCACAAAATAGAACGATAAACAACAAGACATAGCACTATTTGACACTACATCAGGATTTGAAATTTTAGTCATCAAAATCTTCAACGTTGTCCACTCTATCACATCTTGTCTCAGTTACTGAAGGTTCTGGTCCGAGTCTGCTTACTAACCCCCATAATTTCTAGTTCAGCATAATTTCAGATATTATTCTCCCGTAAGGGACGTAAGAGTTCAACTGAGTTCTTGAAACTCTGATAGAATGTTTCAGGTGATTGAAAAAAGTTTTGGGAAGATTGATCCTAAAGTGGTGTGTTAGGAGGAAGACGAATACTCTGTCATCTTGGGACAGCGTGCTTCTTGCAGTTGCACGAGGTCGAAGGTTGGTTAGAGAGAATCTGAACCATGTTCTGGGTGAAGGAAGAAGTTTCTCGGGGTTGTTTGGTTCATAAGGAACCGAATCATCAAATAAAACCTTGCATCTCTCTACTAAGCTCAGGTCAGATTGAAAGTCTTCAATAGTGACTCTAGAGGCAACATAATTTATGATCTTTTCTAATGAGGGAATGGAGATAGTGATTGGAAGGCGATATACTTCAGACCAGATAGTGTTGCCATCATTATTGATTATGGCGTATTTCCTGAATTCTTTCACAAGAACTGGAAAGACAGGGTCGTTTAGCAGTGAATAATAACTATGCCAATATTGAATCTACATGCTTCTTACAATTTCCAAACCATTATTTTGAAGTCTAGCTAGATTTGGTCTTTTCTCTGGGATAACTTCTAGGGTTTCTACAGTCCCTCTAAATGTTAGAGAAGCCATTTGTTAACACACAAAAGATTTTAAATGAAGATTAGTTTAGATGAGGATGAGCGAGGATGAAGCGGAATCCTATTATTTATAGGCGAATGAGAGTGAGGAGTGTAATGACTAAATTGGTACACAAGGATTTGGGTTTACTATTTCCTAGGTGGTCATGATTAATTAGGGTATGCTAAAAGGCGTGAACATGTGGGAAAAGAGAATGGAGCAGTTACTTATTTATTTTGAGAGGAGTTAATATGTTAACAGCTGCTTTGCCGTGAGTGGCCATTAGGGCTGCTATATTAATGATGACGGTGTCTTCAGCCACTAAAATGTTTTCCAAGAACTTTCAATAATTAATATCAATTAGTGTTTTGTCAAATATTTTAGAATTAAGAATTCAATAATCAAGAATGGACACAGTTCATTAATTAACTCAGGACAAACTGATACTTATCGATTTCACTTAGAACAACTGCAATTTCAAAACATAAACTCTGCATACATAGTTAAAACATAGACAAGTTTAGGTTTCCTAGTCACTGAAGATCTCACACTTAGTCTTCAACAAGCAGTTATCTGGAAGGTCTTCAGGACCATCTTCTTTAATTCTCTCTTTGATCATGTCCACAATTCCATCTCTGAAGAAAATTTCAGACAAAACTCTTCCATAAGGAATGTAAGACTTTGTGAGATCTGGACTCAGAGATGGTTTTCTAGAGACAGTTGAAGATAGTGTGTGGTAGATTTATTTGAAATTCATTCGTTAGTAAATAAATGAATTCATGATCATGAAATCTGAGAATGTCAAGACTTTCTCCTCTGGAAAGAAAATTGGACAGCACGAGTTTGTACCAAGCTTTGGGAATGGGTAGAAGATTTTCAGGATCGTAGGGTATGTATCCTAAGGCCAGGTCATGAAGGGATGCAAAGTTTTTTGGCAACAAAGAATTTGTTTTTATCAAAATCAACAGGAATTCCAACATCCTCACACCCAGTTGCAAGGGTGACGGAGAACAGGTTGATGATGATTGGGATTTCAAACACAAAGGAGGTTATGCACTTGCTTTCAAAATCAAGATCAGCATGTTTCTAGAAATCCTTGATGAGATTTATATACATAGGTTTTTCTAGCATCATGGAGTACCTAGTCCATTGTTGAGTGTAAAGTACATCTGTTATACTGCAAGCAATGCAACTCGAGAGAGGAGGGGTATTGATTACAAATTGTTTTTCAGGAATGATTTCAAGAAGATCTTGGTTACCAAGAAAGGTGAGTGGAGGCATGATGATGGACAACAGGGTTTGACACCTATGACTTTATGAAGAGAACTTTGAGTATGAGGTTATTTGATAGGGAGACGTGATTTTATACAAGTAAATGGGTAGGATAAGTTGTACCTAGTCTAGGAAAATTATAGATTTGTACATTAGGATTTAATAAGATTTTAGAATAGATTATGTTGTCAGAGATATGGTATAATTTCCAAAGATTCGCAATTATGATTGAGGTTACTTTAGAGTGCACGCATAGTAAAGAAATTTCCTTGTAAGGCAGAATTATTTCAGATCATTTATTTCTTTCTACCAAACCAAATTCATGCAATATTGTTTAAATATTCAAAGTAGAGAAGATTATTCCTTAGGGATCTAGAAATCTTTTTGTAGAGATTCTTTGCAGACTTATCTGAGTGCTTTCCATTCTGAGATATTATTATTTTTCAGATTCTGCTTGCTTCTGAGTGAGCTACTGTAGGTTCGTAGATTCTTCAAAATTTTCTTACATTCTGGTTTCTGAGGAATGCGAACATTTTCTGAATTCTGAACTAAGAATGTTCTGAAAAATTTATCAGATAGAGATCTGATCAATAACGTTTGATCCGACTGAGATAGTCTCAAGTCATCAGAATTTGGTTGCACTGATTTGATCAAGACTCTAAGTGATCAATCTTGATTAAGTACTTGATGAATCCATGAAAATATTCTTCCTGAATATTCTTTCAGTTCCTTGTATAGCTTTCAAGAAAACAATGTTCAGTTCTTCATTGAGTTTATTAACTTCTGATCATTCCAGGATTCAGATGTTGAATCAGTTCTAAGAGTTTTGAATTCTTCAGCTTCCTGACTGTAACAGACTTTTCTTGAAATTCAAATTCATAGACCAACAATTTTTCTTTTTTTTACATGAAGAGATTTTGAATGAGCTTTAACCGAGAAAGTCAAGGGTGGACCTAGTCTGTTTCTTGAAAACATCTCAGGAGCTCATAAAGAGTTATTCTTCAGCAGCCCAGACTTCTTGTCTTCAGATAATTCAACCTTGAGCAAATACGTGGTTCCTATACACGTATCTTCCAAGAAGAGCATTCACCAGATACTACTCCTTATCTGATGAGTCCATCTAATCAGCTGATTCTTCAATCTTCAATAAGGATTTAGGTGAGAAAAGACTTTGTTGATTAGCAAAGCATCCAAAATCAGTGATTTGCTCGAGTAGTCAGATTGATTACAATTTTGTACATAGTCAACTTCTGAACTGTTACAGAAATTGTAAGTGGATTTCAATCTCACCCAGAGTGTTTCTACGCACCTCATCTGGATCTTTTTCTGAAATTGTTAAGTGTTTGATATCCATCAATAACAGAAGCGGAGCTCTGATACCAATTGAAGGTACGAGAAAGACACAAGAAAGGGGGGTTTGAATTGTGTATTTGCTCTTTTCACTACTTTTCATTTCTTGTCAATGAATCACTTAGGATTACATCGGAGTTCGTTGAGAGACTCTGACTGGCGAAGTTACATTCATACTTGCTAAGCATGAGGCTTCAGAACTAACAAGAGTCTGAACGTAAGATCCATTTCTCAGAACTTACAGTGCAGAAGCTTACCAGAGTTAAGCTGCAAGGTTCTGACTTACTTGTGTAGGGTTCTGATACTCTATATAAAAAGATAAACAGAGATATTAAGCATAAAAGTAAAGAACACACAATATATCCTGGTTCACCATAAAGGCTAATCCAGTCCACCCTCCTCAGGTGATTTCACCTTAAACACAAGGTCTTAATCCACTATAATCAATCTCGATTACATGTCCACGGGCAACAGCCGGTGACTAACAACCTGCACAGCCACACTGTGACTAACCCACAATGACTTATGCCATTGTCATCTCAAGTACCCAGATCATCACATGATCCCTTGAGGCATCTCTCTCAATGAACCGTTCAGGGATCCACTCAGGATATAACGTTCATTGGAGGTTTCACAATGAGTTCCATCAGGGATCCCACAAGAGTATGATCAACATATGATCCTCTTTGAGATATGACTATCATTGACCCTATTTTAGGCTTTACCACAATGACATCTCGCCATTGTCTTCTCAAGTCTCCGGTCACACTGACCACTCAAGGAATCTTAATTCATCAAGAATTAGATATACAGGAGATTACAAAGATGCTTCTTAACAAGCAGATTACTCCTAAGTTTAATTACAAAGAACACACAAGTGTTCAAGCAAGATGTGAGCAACAACTCCTTGCTATTCTAAGAAACTACAGAGATGTATAATGATTTGACAGTGTTGACATCTTGTAGATCTTCTTCTTCTTCGTCTTCGGGGTGAGCAAGCTTTGAGTAACATCTCCTTGCTTCAGATCTTCAATGTAGCGCTGACGAGAAGGTGGTTGATGACTTGACTGATTTGCAATGTTGTCTTCTTCATCAACAACTTCTATACCAATTCATTGTTGTTGTGTTGAATTATGATCTTTGAGCATCAACAACAATGGCCATGTCCAAATGGTGATAGCTTTGGATATTCTAAGTGTTACAACGAGAACTCATCGTTGTTGCTATCTTCTCACAATGACTTGATCAATTCCCCATTCATGGCTGAATCAATCTGTGGATTGTGTCGTCAATTAGAAGCGAATACTCTTTCCTTTAAATAGCCCGGTAGAAATATAGCTATTTGAAATATTGTTGGTCGTTGGAAAAGATACGTTGTGTAATAACTCGTTGTACTGACACATCTCCTTTTTGCTATGGGAGAAGTGATAGATCTTTCTTGGGCGCCGTGTACAGTTACTCACAACGGTAACATTTGACTTCTGAACTTCAGAGGCTTCTGATGGTTAATTGATGAAGCATGAGTAGAGTCTTCTTAATCAGGATATCTGATACGTCAAGTCTTCAGTCAATTGAAGAAGTCCATTAGGAATCAGTCTTCAGAACTTCAACACTTGTCTTTAAGCACGTTATCCTTTACTTCTTCAAGTCTTCCGAAATTTCAGAACTTGTCCATTAGGAATCTGTCTTCAGAGTATTAATACTTAATCTTCAGAACCTTAAACTTCAGAACACATAAGTCTTCAGAGTCTTTCTGCACTTGGTCTTCAGAGCCTTCCGCCTTCAGAACTTCAAGTCATGAGAGTCTTCAGCACTTCGGTTCTCTTCTTCAGAAGCTTCGCAATCTTCAGAATCTCGACCACTTTCAGAGAGCATCCACAAGAGCATTGCATCAGCAATATCGGCATCCTTGGATCTGACTGATCACGATCAGATACAGAAGCGTTATTTCTTCTTGCGGCTTGTGTAACACATAGTAACTTCACACATTATCAATTACGCTCATCTGGCTGGTGCATGTTGGATCTGATATATTCTATAATTATGATCTGCACACAACACATGTTAGACCATAAAATGGTTCTTTCACAAATACGTATTGTTATTATCAAAACATAGGTCGACTTGTAGAGACAACTCTTGCTCTAACAAATACTAGTGCGATTAAACTAACCAAAAATCCATTTCTACACTCTCATACTAAACATATTGAGATACATCACCATTTCCTACGCGACCATGTATGAAAAAGGTGATGTCTTTTTTGAACATGTTGATAGTAAAAATCAACTTGCCAACACTTTCACAAAACATCTTGCGACTGAGCCATTTTTCAATATTCGACGGGAATTGGGTATTCTCGATACCTCAAATCTAGCCTAAATATCTTGTTGCATGCACTCTTTACATTTGTTACAACCATCGTTCAAAAGTTCTATATCATGTGAGTGCATCTTGCATCTCTCAACCTATGAGGTAATATTGTTTCACTTATCTCTTTGTTCATAAGTCTATATATATTGTTCTAGCCAAAAATGGTTAGACCACCAAAAGTCCTAACTCTCTTTCTCTTTGGGCAAAGAGAGTTACACTGTCTATTTTGCTGAATGTGTTGAGATGAATATCTGGGGATTTAAGGGCTATACAAGTGTTGTATGTTGCCTCAAGATGAATGTCTTGCTTAACCCTCATGCGGGAGCCCCATTTATATAATATGTTCTTTAATTCATGCCATAAAGAGAAGCCTCTTGGACCTATAGCATTATGCTGCCATCATTTCCGTAATCTTCACCCATGAATACAGGCATTGAAGCCCTTGATAACGTCCGTATTGATGCACCGCCGCCGTTACAAAAGAAGGAGTGACACCTGACGAGTATGTACCTGGCTGTTAGCTCCTAAATTGAATGCCTAGGTTAAACCCAGGGGATTAATCTAAGAGACAAGAGTCCTTTAAGGAAATTGGAAGTTTTTAACCAGAATTGAACTGCTGAAAGTTTGGGTCGGAAGGATGCCCTTACATAAGAGAGAAACTATGTTGTGGACTTAGAAATATTTCCAAACTTAGGAGATATCAGTCGACGGAAGTACTACTGAGGGTACTTCGATGCGAAGATTCAAAATTCAAATATGGGAGGGAACATTTGTTCTTATCCGTTTCTGAAGAAAGACATGTGGCGTGTATCCAAGAAATGAAGGCATGCAGAGCGACACTTGTCGTATTTTAGTTTGTAGGTCGTTAATGGCAGTTATTTCAATTGTTATAAATAGCAAGTTCTAGTGTTAGGATTTGGGGTGAGTTCAATTGTATACAAATACTCGGTGTGCTAAAAGTACCAGTGCGTAGAGAAAAGAGCGTGTGAGAATGTATGTTGATGTAACACCACTTTTACAATTCAATGCAATTTAATAAGTTTCTTTCATTAAACTCTCCCTTTATTCATGCAAGTTAACTTCTGCATTTTACCAGTCTTTTTGACTTGAACCCTTTTTACATTTTAGTTTAACTTTATATTCCTTAAAATAGACCCCTTTTACTTATGAACGCTGTCGGAGTGTTCTTGATATTTTCCAGAAACTTATACAGAAAAACGATTAGCACATGTCCTATGATCAATCTGGTCGATCCTGCGAGCAACTAAAAACTTTTGTGTTCTTAGAAGACCAGCGCTTGTTTACCAATTTTCACGGTAAACAAATTGGCACGCCCAGCGGGACAGTGCTAACTTTTTCTGAAACAAATTTTCTACGTTTTCTAAAAATTTGCATTCATTGGTCTTTTCTCTTGTGAGAAACTTCGTCGCATGTTATTAAGAAGTGGTAGAATAGCCACCAATAACGAAGATAGACCAAGGAGAAGATATACGAGGAGAATGGCAAACCCAAATCAGCCAAATAACCAAAATCCTCATACTACAACAAATAACAATGTTGATCCACCCCTAGTGTCTTCAACAGGGAGACCAACAGTTCCCGCAACCGTATCTGAATCAATACCATCTATGGCAAGTTCGATGCCTACGCATTCGATTGCCCATACTGAGCCCATCTTAACTTATATTGGGCCAAGGGGACCCCCAGTGACTCCCCTACCAATAGGAATTTCTACATATCGACCTTTTCCACCACCGGGTTTTTCGATGCCTTTAAATGGTCGAGAACAGCCTTTTGGGATGCCAACTTCGATGATGGTAAACTTACAAAATGCCCCCCTCCAGTATATTCAGAACCCGTAATAACATCACCTTTACAAGGGTCAGGGTCTGGGGTAAATATGGGTCGAAATAACCAATCCTTAGGAATAGGATATTCAACCCAAATGCCAGGCTTGACGAATACCACTGCAGCCTATTTAAGGCAGCAAATAGATGAAAGTAACCACGAAATGGTCCAAATGATGTCCCAAACTATAGGAGAAATCTTAAAGCCTCTAATTCAAAATACCACCCAGACTAACCAGGAAATGGCTGCGCAGATGACGTGCCTTGCGGATTTCTTTGGTGTGCCTAACCCTCCTCGACACCCTCAGAGAGATTACATCTCAGGAAACCAAGGGGTGATACTCGAAGATGACCCCACTATTAACCAGAACCAACAAAATCCAGGAAACATACCTCAGGCGAATATAGTGAACCAGGGAATAGTCGAACCCCCTAGGAATCAACCACAAATTCCTGTAGGAGAACAACCAAGGATGGTTTTGGTGAATAGAAACCAGGACGCTGACTACGTTATACAACAAGTTCGACGTCATGAGGTGGCAGCAAATAACAATTTGAGAGCCATGGTTGAAAGGATTATGGTCCAAAATGGGGTAAACTTTGGCCTTCGGAGGCCAAATTATACATCTCCATTGTCAGAATACATTCTCCAGTCGGAGTTACCCCCTAGAACGAAAGTCCCTAAGTTCACTAAGTTTTTTGGGGACACCACTGAGTCCACTGTCGAACACGTGGCCAGATATGTGATAGAGGCTGGAGAAATTACGAATAATGAGAATCTTAGGATAAAATACTTCCCAAGTTCTCTGACGAAGAATGTATTCACGTGGTTCACAACTTTGCCACCTAATTTGATCCACAATTGGACCTAGTTGGAACGGCTATTTCATGAGCAGTTCTATATGGGACAAACAAAGATTAGTCTGAAGGAGTTGGCTAGTATAAAACGAAAATTCACTGAGCCGATAGATGACTACTTAAACAGATTCCGACTGCTCAAGGCTAGATGCTTTACACAAGTGCCAGAGCATGAGTTAGTCGAAATGGCCGCTGGAGGCCTTGATTATTCCATTAGAAAGAAATTGGATACTCAATATCTAAGAGATATGGCTCAATTGGCTGATAGAGTTTGACAACTAGAACGCCTAAAGGAAGAAAAGGCTAGGGCGAATAAGAATAGAATGGTGGCCTACGTCGAAGTTAATGACGAAAATCAAAAATATTATAATGAACCAGTAAGTTTCGACGAAGGCGAGATTGATCTTGCTGAATTGAAACAAGGCCCACCTTATTCTTGTAAGCTGTTGGCCCCTTCGAATGGGAAAAATCCTGTCGAACCAGAAAAGAATGATAAATTCCCCAAGAAAACTTATACTTTCGACGTTACTAAATGTGATGAAATTTTCGATTTGTTAGTTAAGGATGGTCAAATGGTAGTGCCTCCTGGTGCTAAAATGCCTCCTTTAGGACAAAGAAAAAAGAGAGGGTTTTCTTGGGCCATAAGACTTCTCAATGTTTTCTTTTCAGGGATCTTGTTCAGAATGCAATCCAAGAAGGAAGGCTCAAGTTCGGTGAGAAGTCCAAAAACCAAATGAAGATCAATTCAGATCCCCTACCAGTGGCTGATGCTCACTATGCAGAGCCAACAGAGGTTAATATGATTGAGGTTGCTGATGATCTCGACAACAATGTTAATATGATCGAGGTTGCTGATGATCTCGGCAATAAAGTTAATATGGTCGAAATTGCTGATGATTTCAACAATGGAGCAGTCATGGTCAGGATCACTGAAGGTCTCGACCAGGAATTCATCAAGAGTTTTGCTAGCGGGGCTGTCGAAAGTTTCACCAACAATACTACTGATGGTGTTGGCATAGGGGTCACTGAAGACGCCGACGAAGGAATTACTGAGGATTCCCAGTGGATGATGGTAACCAAAGAAACCGCTGACGGTTTTGTTCAGATGGACAAGGCTAATGAGGGCCTTCATATGGAATTAAGTAAGCTTAATATCACTGAGGATGTCAAAATGGAAATCAATATGGTGGAGATTTCTCAAGAGACACCCATGGAGGTTGATGATGAACGCTGACGGGAATAATACAACAAGTTGGCCTTCCCAAAAGAGGAGGAAAATTTGATTGACTTTATACACAGGTGTCAAAGGAAGAGGTCAAAAGTCATGTTGTGTCTCAGGTGTAGCGCTCTATTTGACAAGAAGGCAGCGCAGAATCTCAAAGGAGTTCAAAAGGCCAAACAAAGGCGTGAGGAGAAAGCCCGTCATGGCCAGCGGAGTTTCGACCCTAGGAAGTCTACTTCGAAACAAGAACAGCCGAAGGCTAGTGTTCCAGGGGTAAGGCCCGCTACTTTTAAACCATTTGCTGAACTTTCCAACGGCAAGTGGGTAAAACCAAATGAGAATAAAGAAAAGAACCAACAGAAGTGGCAGAGTTTTGATGTAGAGAGAGGCACTTCGATGGCCTCAAAGAAACCAGCTTACGTTTCAGAAAACTACAAAGGGAAATACCCTATGTCTAGGTCCCAGTGGAGGAGGGAACAAAGACGAAGGAAAGCCAAAAGGGAAGCTGAATCGAAAGATAAGGCAGAATCAAGTACAAACATATCGGCCAAAAGCAACGGAAAGGAGAAGACAGAAGTTGTCGAAAAGTTGCCAGTAGGGCGAAAATTGTTCAAAACCCAAGACAAAGAGGCCAGAGAGAAACATGATCGAGCCATAGCAGAAGACGAGATGATGACAAATAATTTTGATTCTGATTCAGAGGCCTCATTGGACATCATTGTGAATGTGGTATCAGTGTTGCCTAGGGAATTTGATCAAATTACGGAGGTCGAAGAGGCCTATGCCAATACAGAAGTTGAAATGGCGGCACACAAACCAGTGTGCTACTATGTAATGAACAACGGCCGTGTCGAAGAGCAAAATGTGTTCTTTGAACGGCTAGATGAGGCAATGAAGAGCCATCTGAAGCCTCTATTTATTACTGGAAAAGTTGAAAATGTTCTGGTGAATAAAATTTTGGTTGACTGTGGCGCTACGATGAATTTAATGCCACAGTTTATGCTGAGAAATATCGGAAAATTCGATACAGACACTAAACCACACAACATGGTTCTGTCGAATTATGAAGGAAAAATTGGCACCACTCTTGGTGTTATACAGGTTGATCTGACGGTTGGGATGGTTACAAGGCCTACAGTTTTTATGGTGGTCGAAACAAAGGCAAACTATAATTTGTTGTTGGGACGAGAGTGGATTCATGGAATTGGAGTTGTACCATCTTCTATGCACCAGAGGATTACAATATGGAGGCCAGACGGCATTGTTGAGAATATTGAAGCCGATCAAGGATATTTTAAGGCACCAACTAACCATCTCGACCGACGCCAGTTCGATAAGCATTTAGCCAATATTGCTCCATGCAATCTAGCCGATTTTGCTTTTACCCTAGACGATGAAGCATACTGCTCATTGCATCTGCATCCCGTCAATGGTTTTAGATGGGATAGAGAGGTTGTAGGTGAGGATGATTTTGCATACCTTACTTCTGTACCTGGAATAGCCCCGACAGGTTGGGGAAGCAAATTCAGTGATGATGTCTGAGTTCGAAGTACTATAAAAGATTTTGGCTTATATAGCCGAAAACAAATTGCAAGCGGCCTTAGAGGCTGAAGTTAAAAACATGGATGACAAAGCCAAAAATGGTTCACACAAAGAAGGTCCTAGAAAGGACTTCGATCCAGAACCACCTGATAAGGTTTAGGATGAAGAACAAAGGCTCGACGCCATCTATGATGATGAGCCTTTGGGTTTCGAGAAGGATCCATTGGCAACCAACATCAAAATGCTAGCGCAAGATCCACTTGAAGAAATCGACTTGGGAGAAGGGGTAGTGAAAAGGCCAACTTACATCAGCGCCAACATTAGTCCACAACTCAGAGTCGAGGTGATCCAATTGCTGAGGGAGTTCAAAGACTGCTTTGCATGGGATTACGACGAGATGCCTGGTTTGAGCAGAGAGCTGGTCGAACTAAAGCTACTAATTAAGTCTGGAAAGAAGCCAATAAAGTAAAATCCAAGGCGGTTTGCACCAGTAATTCTCTCAAAGATCAAGGAGGAAGTCGAAAGGATTCTTCGTTGTAGATTTATTCGAATGGCCAAGTATGTCGAATGGCTTGCAAACATTGTCACTGTTATAAAAAAGAATGGTACTTTGAGGGTTTGTATTGATTTTAGAGATCTAAATGATACGACCCCAAAGGACGAATACTAAATGCCGGTGGCGGAAATGCTAGTCGACTCTGCCGCTAGCCATGAATACCTTAGCATGTTCGACGGGTATTCTGGGTATAACCAAATATTTATTGCTGAAGATGATGTCCCTAAAACGGCGTTTCGATGCCCTGGGGACTTGGCACTTACGAATGGGTAGTTATGCCTTTTGGCCTAGAAAATGCTGGGGTAACATATCAAAGAGCAATGAATACAATCTTCCATGATTATATAGAGACTTTTATACAAATTTACATTGACGATATTTTTGTAAAGTCTGGTTTAGGGAAGAATCATATTGACCATCTTGGACAGTCATTCGAAAGGATGCGAAGACATGGTCTCAAAATGAATCCTCTCAAATGTGCTTTTTGTGTGCAGGAAGGAGATTTCTTAGGCTTTGTGGTCCACAAAAAGGGAATCAAAATAAATCAAAATAAAACCAAGGCCATTATGGAGGCGAAAACGCCATCGACAAAGAAGGAATTGCAGTCACTGTTGGGAAAGATCAATTTCTTGAGAAGATTTATCTCGAATCTCAGCGGGAAGACTCAAGCCTTTTCACCTCTACTCTGACTAAACAAAGAGGGATTCGAATGGGGGTGTTGCGGTGAGAATCGGATAACAAGCTATTTATTAACTTGCATCACAAAACTTTGAATTCACCACCGACTTTGATTTATCCAAAGGAAAGGTTCAAGATCGAAAAAACCTAAAGGGGGGAGATCTAAGGTTCGGGGGTTGGTTATACTGAGGGAAGGTATTAGCACCCTTAATATCTGTAGTACTCTACAGGAACCTCTTGTTTAAGTTTGTGTTATGTTATGTTTGCTTGCTAAGGGTAAGGTTAAGACCTAAGGGTATATATGCTAGGTTTGCTCGCCAAGACGTCGCATCTTGTGCCTACGTATCTGACTAAAGAATCAAAGCAACCGTAGTTCACCTAACTAAGGGTGAGAGGAACCATTGACTATGGCCAAAGTTCCAAGGGGGAATGAGTAGAGATCATGTAGAGTTTAAGAAACTCTCTAAGTCTAATTTTTGATAGGGGAAGTGGATACTTAAAGTGGTGAATTCCATAAAGAGTCCAAAACTCTAACCTAATTCTAAGTTATAGATGGGTGAATGGCTATAAGGCCAAGGTGATAGTGAGCTATCTATGACCATGAGGTCAATAGAGAGACTTTTCTATGACTATAAGGTCAATAGAGGATGGCTATGAGGCCGAGATGAGAATGAGCTATCTATGACTATGAGGTCCATAGAGAGACTTTTCTATGACTATGAGGTCAATAGAGGATGGCTATGAGGCCTAGAATGAATCCTATGACTATGAGGTCAAGGAGAAAGGCTATGACTATGAGGTCAAAGCTTAATTATGACTATGGGGTCAAGGTTAAGAGATGGTTCTATGACTATGAGGTCAAGAGTGAATCCTGTGACTATGAGGTCAAGGAAAATGGCTATGAGGCCTAGATAGTTTCCTATGACTATGAGGTCAAGAAGGAAAGTATTGCCTATGACTATGAGGTCAAAGGTTACCTATGACTATGAGGTCAAGGAGAAAGGCTATGACTATGAGGTCAAGGAGAAAGGCTATGACTATGAGGTCAAAGCTTACCTATGACTATGAGGTCAAAGGTTAAAGATGGCTATGAGGCCAAGAGGGGATCCTATGACTATGAGGTCAAGGGATAAAAATGAGCTTTCTATGACTTTGAGGTCAATAGAAAACTTTCCTTTGGAAAGAGGGGGAAAATAACAGCTTATAAGCACAAATATTAAAAGGAAGATTGAAACATGAATTCCAGAACTTAAAGATGGCAAACATTTAATCAACATTTGAAGTAAACTTCCATGTATGAGCATGGCAAGGTATGATGAGATGAATCACAACAAGCATGAATATGTAAACACACCAGTATGACAATGATAGCATCTTCAAAGTTTGAAATCATAGACAAAGTGCCAAAGGTAGGGATCTTGGCAATAAGGGCTAAGAGATACAAGCAAACCCTAATAAAGAGACCTTATCCAAGGTCAAGAAACAAATCCTCAAGCAAACCTCTCAAATGTCATGAAATGCCCCAAGGCAAACTCTCAAAAAGGCTCTCAAGAAAAAGTTAATTCAAACAAAACTCAAGATTTAAAAAAGGCTTGTTCATATATCTTTTTTGGAATTTTTAGAATTAATATGAAAATAAAACAAAATGAAAGTTAAATTAAATGTTAAAAAGGTATTTTTGAATTTTCCAGAATTTTTGAGTAAAAGAAAATGTTTAATTGAAAATTAAAAAAAGAGACTAAACAATGAAACGAGCTGGGCCAGGGGGTGTAGCTGGTAAACTTAGCACTGAACTAAGTTGGAGTTGTCTTATGTCTTGGCCTCACAGATGAGGGTACAATTAGTAAACTTGCACAAGGCCCAGGTTTAGAAATGACATGAAATTATTCCAGCAGTTATTAATATGAGGTCTGGAACAAATTACATGTGGAACACCTAATCAATTGGTCACTTGGGTTTTTAGTGACTAAAAGACAAAAACAACGCCCTATCCAATCACAACCTGCCACGCCCCTTCTTCTTCCATGCAACGTGAGAAAGAGAACCTAAAATTATCGTGAGAAACTGGACAAATGCCATGGCCACTACTCACCTTGCTCTATCATTTCCAACCTCAAATCTCATCCAAAATCCATAATATAAAACATCAACATATAGAATGCAGAACATAGAACGTCACTGAACCCTAATCTACTCAAAACAGAACCTTAGTCAAAGAGAAAAACAATGTGGAAATGGAGCATACAAACTGAAATCAACCATTACATTGTGGTATATGATCAATATCTCAAACAAACAGACACGTTATCATTTTAACTCAACAGGTACAATGTATGCAGACATGGTAACATTCCAGAATAGTTGAACATTAATCATGGAAGGATGGAGGCATGGAAGAAGCTTACCAAGTGGAGTCAGTCCACTGCTTCTTCGCTTGGAGGTTATGGAATCCAATGAACTCAACTCCTTCCCTTTTGCTGATGATGGTGTGTATGAAACTTGAGTGAACTGTGCAGCTTGTGTATTAACTCTCTCTCTCTTAGTGGCTCACGAGCTCTATCTCTCCTGTGGTATGTTTGTAATGTGAATGGTGTATGTTTTGTTATTGTGTTGTTGATGCTCTCATTGTTGGTCACAAAGAAAAACTCATGAGCCTTTATATTTGGAGTAATGTGTGATAACTTAGTGTGTTGATGTTGTTTTCCTTTGTTCTGCTTGTACTGCTACATAAAGAAAGAACATGTTTATGATGTTTTTGTGAAAAATGAAATGAGGGAGTGTTGTGGTTTTCTTGTTCAGATGCTGCTATTCTAGTCGTTGGTCTTGCTGTTGTTGGTGTTTAAAGGAGATGGAATGAGAAAGTGTGTTGTTCTCCTTGTTTTCTCTGGTTGTTGGTGGTGTAATGTTTTTTGTTGGTGTTCTGGTATTGATGATTCTGTGTGTGTTTAAGTTGCACAAAAGAGAACAGGTTTCGGGTATTTTGTAAAAGAGGGAATATGTTTATGGTGTTTTGAAGAAGAGAAGGAATAAGAGAGGGTGTTATGGTTTCTGTTCTGATACTTCGTGCTTTAACAAGGAGAAAAGGTCTCCTTTTATAGGAGAAGCAGTTAGTTGATACCATGGAAGATCTAATGGATCGTTCTTTTGTCTTGAGGGGAAAGAATTAGGGTTTGCAAGGACCTTTTTCAGTCTTCAAACTTGGTCAAATCCTTGGAGAAAAACATGCTACACGGGTGAGCAAGGGCAGTGGAAAAGAGGGTTCAGTTCTGTCACATTCACCATCCAACATATGCATTCAAACTTCCCTTTTGTTGTGTCATAAGAGTGAAAGCTTAAAGAGGAAAGGCTTGGGGATTACACATGCATGAGACAACACGCCAAGCATTGTGAACTGATGAAAAGAAAGGAGTCAGTAGGTTTGCACTTGCATCTAGTTCAAAATGAAATTTGGTTGGTGTAATGAAACTAAACCAAAGACCTCTCTTGACCACACGATGATTCCTCAACCAATGGACCAGATGACATGCTTCTTGATTCTTTTGAAAGAGGGCATGTAGTAGAGCACTTTTCATGTTGGTGACAAGTTGAGATTAACCCCACAAACATGTGAAAAATCATGCACAAGATTGATGTAGCAAAGTGTTAGTGAATCTGAATTTTCTAAGTGTGTACAACATTTCAACATGTCCACCTTAGTGCACCATATCTTGATGAAGACTTCACCAACTCTTGAGATTTTTGACCCTATGTTAAGTAGGCACTTGATAGAGCAACTTTCATGTGGAAAACTTCTTGAGATGAGGGTTGGAATTGTGAGAAAATATGTCATGAAGTCATGCACACCATGCTGTCCAAGAGAAATTAGAAAGATTTCTTAAGTTATGAAACTTTTCCAATATGAAACATCAAACTTTGAAGCAACATATCTTGAGATTGAATCATCCAAATGGGGAGTTCTACACATGCTTGGAAAGCTTGAAGAACAAGGAACAACTTTTATGTCTAAAGATTTTTGATTTGAACCTTGGAGCTTGGTGGAAAATTGGGTCAAAGATGAGTGAAAATTAGGGCAAAAATGCTGAAAATTTCTCTAAGTCCCAAAGGCAACTTATCTTCCGAGTCTCATAACTTAAAAACCATGCATTTTTTGAAGAGAGGTCCTATAATACACTTTGAAGTTCATGGAAATAGCTTCCATTTGGGCTTTGAGTCACTCAATTTGGACGTGTGGTTTGAATGTTATGGCCTTCCTAATTTTGCACAAGAAGTGAATTTTCCATACTTAGAAAGTTTCAAGGACCAAACATCGCCTTCTTTGCAAGAAACCTCTCAAAACTTGATTTCTCACGCCCTAACTCAACGATTAGACATGTCATGATGGATTAAGGACTTGAATGCTTCATCTTGGATCAAAATCTCAAAAGTCAAAGTCTCAGTCAAACCCTAATCTTCCTCATAATACAACTGGATGAATCCTGATGGTTTTGCCTCTCCAATCTCTTCCAATGACCTCTTAGAATGTCTAGTGTCACATGGAATCATGTCCCAAGGTTTGGGAACATGTCTTGATCAACATCAAAAGCAATGGTTGACTTTCTTGACCACAACCCTAGTTTGAGGCATGGTGAATTTGTGGCTCAAGGCACACTTGATTTCTTATTGAATTGGGCTCCCTAGATGTAGATGAACTCAAATGATTGCATTTGGAGCCTCAATTGTCTTTCATTCCTTGAATCATATGAGAGCTTAGATTAGGAAACTTTTTCCTCCTCTTTGTACAAGTCTTGGCTTTCACAAGATAAACAAACTTGCCAGATGAAGTGGTTAGTTGACAATGCATAGATGATTGATCGCTACATATAAGTGCAAGACATTATGACATCTAAGGGGTAAAATTTGGGGTACAACAGTTGCCCCTTGTTGTATCCTAAATTTTAGCCTCAGATTCTGATCGTTTACATATCATCATGAGTCGGTCTCTTTTTTTCGCTAATCATCAATCATGCGCCTTTTGTCGATTTTGTCATTCCACTTTAAATTTGCCTTAGATTTATTTGGAATTTAGTTAGTTTAATTAGAATATTTAGCTCATCTTTTATATAGTTTTATTTAAGTTAGTTTATCTTTAACCATAACTTTACTTTTAAATTTTCATTTAATTTTAATTTTAAGTTTAGCTTTTATATTAATTTAAGTTTGTTTATTATTTATTATTATTATTGCTGATATTTATTATTATTGTTATCTTTATTATTATCATCTTTTTAGTATTATGTTTATTGTCATTATTAAATTAAAAAAAAAAAACACAAAATAACAAAAGACAAAAAAATCCATGTCTGACTTTTCAACTTGTACAACAAGCATCCCATGTCACTTTACAAACAAGACAACATTTGAACACTGCAGCATCTCTGCTACCAAGACTTTGACCACACGATATACTCCATGTTTACACCAAAATGGAAACTGTCCTACACCTACATTAAGCCTGCGCATCATACTCCATTCCACACCCCACGACAAACCTGCGGAATAAGCCATTTTTGCGCCTACAAACCTGCGCATCATACTCCATTCCACATTTTCTTTTTACACCCTTTTACCCCATATTGAGGGGAACTACGAATGCTCTGATTCCATTCCCGTCAAGATACGTAGGCACGAGATGCGATGTCTTGGCGAGCATACTTAGTGTATATACCCCTAGGTCTTTTTCTTAGCACTTTCCCTTAGCAAGCAAACTTAGCATAACACAAATACTAACAAGAGGTTCCTGTAGAGTACTACGGATACTTAGGGTGCTAATACCTTCCCTTGGTATAACCAACCCCCGAACCTAGATTCTCTTAACTTAGGGTTTTCATTCTTTACCCTTTCCTTTGGATAAATCAAAGCTCGGTGGTGAATTTCAAAGTTTTGCGATGCAAGTTAATTAATAGCTTGTTATCTGATTCTCACCGCAACAGAAATGGCGACTTCACTGGGGACACCTCCCCTAAGAAGGTTAAGCCCACCTTGTTTGTATTTGTGTTATTTATATGTTTACTTGCTTGTATACTTGTATATTTATATCTGTATATACCTGTTGTGCTTGGGCTTTTTCTGTGTGCAGGGTTGTTACTTTGAGTGGTGAGATAAGCCCTATACCTGGACTTGAGTGCACTTATTATAGGACGATGGTATATTCAAGGAGGCTTTGAGGGAGTCGATTCCTGAAAAAGTTGACTTGAGACACCATCACTCAGTTTAGGCCCTCTTGAGAGTATAGTCATATTGAACAAGTTTATTCGTGAAAACGTGCTACTCTCGACATAGGTGCCATCGATACTGAGAATCGTAGTTACCTTTAACCCCACTTGGCCTTTTAAGACGTAGTGCGGTGACCATGAGGGAGTCTATTTCTGAAATGGTTGTCACGCGATACTACACTCAGACGAGATTCTCTTGAGAATTTTATTGATTACCGAGTCATTCGAGAAGTCGATAAAATCCGAAAGGTTGTTGACTCTGGGAACTTCTTAGAACCCTGTTCTACGGATACAGTAACCCTAGTACACACCCCGTGGTTGGTTCTTTACCCAGACTCCATGCCGTGATCTCAAACCTTTGATCCTGTTTCATGTGTTTTGTATCCTGTTTGCATTGCATTGCATTGCATATCATTTGCATCTTTGCATGATTCATTGCATATGTTTGTATGTCCAGTTACTCATCTCTAGCTGTCTCTATATTCCAAAGTCTGTCTGTGAGTCGTCAAGCTGATTCCTCGACACCGATTCAGGACTAGAGCTAATTTCAGATGCAGAATATCAAGAACAATCATCTGCCAGGCGCGGCAAGTGAAGCTTCAGTCGACTTCAGCACAGACTACTCGAGCTACTTTCGAGAACTCTCTCTATGAGCACAATGCTGCCAGATCACACCAAGTGAAGCTTCAATCGACTTCAGCATGCTATCTTCCTAAAGGCCAGTGTTTCAGACAAGACAACTCATATTTGTTTCTGATTATTCACTAGGCCTTGTTTCTTGTTGTTTGCATTTTCCTTATTTTGTACTGGCTATTTGCTTTCAAATTATGTTTGTACTTTCAAAATTAATGAAATGAGCATTACAACTTTTTGATTCAATTCATTTGTGTTTGCTATTTACATCTCTATGCTTTCTTTTTCAATAAATACTTTATCTCTTTTCCACTTTCCTTTTGATTATGCAAAGATTGGAGGGAGGATGATGATACTTTATCCCCATAATTGTTGTTGGTATGCTTTCAAATCAAAACTTTGCTGATGATGTAAGGCATTGTTTCAATCCCCAAACACTGGAGAAATAAGGAAGTTAACCCCTCTTTAACCCCTTTGAGCCTTGAAGTAGGAGTTTCTTTTCGTTACAAATAAAAATCCGCAATCATAACCTAGGGCAGGGTAGTTCTCAGTTAACTTGGTTATGCATTCAAATACAAGAGTTGCATTCAAGACGCCTTTCAACAAAAGGTTGCACTCACAAGTTTTCCTTCGCGCACAACAAACAAGTGTCGAAGATGTCTTTCAAGTTCAAACGCCAATGATGGTTCACCATAATCATTAAGTCAGGCGTTCACAACCTTTCAACTCCTCCAAATTAAATGAATAGATGAATAAATGTGGTACAAGTTGTTCCCAAAGTAATAAATGAAGAATGGTCATCAAGAAATACTTACTCAAAGAAAGAGCTGAGTCCCTTTCGAGGCAAAAGCTAAGAAAGGTGTGAAGCTCATGACCTTACCTTATACAAAGAGAAGAAAGAACAAGCTTGTATGACAACCAAAATTTGTAAGGAAGCAGTGATCGCCATCTCAAGTCCATTGAATTTTGAACCATCATCATTACTATCATCAGTACAATTTCCAACCTGTGGGAATTTGAGTGCATAGTTTGAGTTAACTGAGCATAGGACTGAAATTCATCACGTAGATGGGGTGGGTCACAAATAAACTTTGAGCTTTTATCCTTTGTTTCATAAACCGTGAACCAGGCCACGTTATAACCCTCAAAAGACCTAATTGAAGCGAGGTTATTTTGAAAACATACTACAGCAAGGTTGCGTAAACTGACTCCAAAAGATCTTTGCAGATCATCTATTTTGGACATTACACCCTTTGCTTAAACTTTTCACTTTAATGTCTTGAACCACCGTGTTCTGACCAGTATCCCATATACTTTGCACCTCTTTCAAAATAATTTTGATTTCAAAAGTTGCATGAACTTTGCATTTACCATCTTTGTACAAATACTTTTGTTTGCGAACTAGCTTTCTTCTTAAGGAATTTTCAAACATTTGAGAAACTTGGTCAGTGACCCAATCAGGGGCAAGTTCCTTCCATATCCTGTTGAGAATCAGTTCAAGATTTATGGTTTAATGGCGACTTCTCAGAATTGGTTTATACATAAGATTTTTTTCAAGACTCAGACTGGGGTAAGCTTTCTAAGAGCACCATGAAATGGTCATTTCCTGAATCAATCAAGCTGAAGCAATGATCAGCTCATCTACAATAATCAACTAGTCTGGGGCAGTTTACCTGGAGAATCCCCAAGAAACTCTTTATCCTTCCTACAAGGATCATCAATTTGGATACAGTTTACCAGTGTGGCAGAGATGTGTTCAGCAATAGCATCTCAGTTCCCAAGCAGAATGACAGTGATCTCTGTGTTGAGAAATCAGTATTCTAGTCTTGTCTTCTCCACAAAAGAGTCGAGCCGTGTCATTAGCATCTGCACCTGCATTTGCATTTGATCATGAATCATCTGCATAATTTATACCATATACATATCATGAGTGTTTCATCCTCATTTGCATTTCTCCCGAGGTTGTGTCGTTATCCACGTCTTACCTTGTGGTCAAAGTCCAACTCACGTGGCACCTACCAAACATATATTGTCGTGTCTATCTAACGTTCTTCCAAATATGACCTTTCTTATCCGATTGTTTTTCCGGATATGTTTGTTCCTCTTTTGTATCCAATGCCATTCTTGGATGTCGTTTATTTGTCTCTCTGATATTTTTCCAAATTGAGTCTTTTGTTCTGATGTTCTTCCAGAACGTATCTGATGTTTTTCCAGATATTTTGCTTTGTTATTCTGATGCTTTTCCGGAACGACATTACTTTTACCATCTGATGCTCTTCCGGATGTGTCTCTCTTTCTGATGTTCTTCCAGATTGAGTCTTTTGTTCTGATGTTCTTCCAGAACTTATCTGATGTTTTTCCATATATTTTACTTCTTTATTCTAATGCTTTTTCGGAACGACATTGCTTTTACCATCTGATGCTCTTTCGGATGTGTCTCTCTTTCTGATGTTCTTCCAGATTGAGTCTTTTGTTCTGATGTTCTTCCAGAACTTATATGATGTTTTTCCAGATATTTTGCTTCATTATTCTGATGCTTTTCCGGAACGACATTGCCTTTTACCATCTGATGCCTTTCCGGATGTGTCTCTATTTCTGATGTTTTTCCAGATTGAGTCTTTTGTTCTGATGTTCTTCCAGATTGAGTCTTTGTTCTGATGTTTTTCCAGAACATATCTGATGTTTTTCCAGATAGTCTTTTGTAATTCTGATGCTTTTCCAGAATTTCATTTCTTTTACCATCTGATGCTTTTCCGGATGTGTCTCGCTTTCTGATGTTTTTCCAGATTGAGTCTTTTGTTCTGATGTTCTTCCAGAACTTATCTGATGTTTTTCTAGGTATTTTGCTTCGATTATTCTGACGCTTTTCTGGAATGACATTTCTTTTACCATCTGATGCTCTTCCGGATGTGTCTCTCTTTCTGATGTTTTTTCAGATTGAGTCTTTTGTTCTGATGTTCTTCCAGAACTTATCTGATTTTTTCTAGATATTTCACTTTGTTATTCTGATGCTTTTCCGGAATGACATTGCTTTTACCATCTGATGCTCTTCTGGATGTGTCTCTATTTCTGATGTTTTTTCAGATTGAGTCTTTTGTTCTGATGTTCTTCCAGAACTTATCTGATGTTTTTCAAGATATTTCGCTTTGTTATTCTGATGCTTTTTCGGAACGACATTGCTTTTACCATCTGATGCTCTTCCGGATGTGTCTCTCTTTCTGATGTTTTTTCAGATTGAGTCTTTTGTTCTGATGTTCTTCCAGAACTTATCTGATGTTTTTCCAGATATTTCGCTTTGTTATTCTGATGCTTTTCCGAAATGACATTGCTTTCACCATCTGATGCTTTTCCGGATGTGCCTTTCTCTTTCTGATGTTCTTCCAGATTGAGTCTTTTGCTCCTGATGTTTTTTTCAAAGCACTTTTTGTGTCTATTTGATGCTCCTCCGGATATGACCTTGTTTATCTGATGTTCTTCCAGATATAATGTTGTTTATCTGATGCTCTTCCAGATATGTCTTCAAAACCCTTTTCCCGTACATTTAATGCTCGTCTAAATGATTCAGATGTATCTTCAGAATTCTTGTCTTCATCTAATGCTCTTCTAGATGTCTTCAATTTGTTTCTTACTTTGGTTAACGGCTGCTGAATGTTTTCAAGTCTGTTTCAATTCTCCATCCAATGCTTTTCTGGATGTGTGTCGGAGTTTATTCGATGCTTTTCCGAATATCTCTTATTTGCTTCCCAGAGTTAATTCAATTCTCTTCTGAATGTCTCTGTTGTCAGTTTTTTTCCCAAACTTTATTCAATACTTTCCTGAATACCTCTGATGTTTGCTTGTCTCACGTATTTCCCTGTTTTTTCCTCATTGCATTCAATGATTTTCTGAATGTCACACTCTTTTCCATCCATTTCCATTCATGGATGGTGACTTTTGATTCCCCAGTGGAGACCGTTTTTCTAGTGCTACTTCCATTGAGGATCCTGTGCTATCTTTTCTTCTAAAGTGTCAGCCGGTCACGCTTGAACCAGTTCCTCCATCACTTTAGTTTTCCCCAGTTTTGTTTCAACTTCCCTAGTGTTGTTGTCATCCCCAGTGAGTGATTGCTCATTTGTGTGGACTTTGTCCCTGTCTGCTTTCGTTTTTGTCTGCATTTTGCATTTATCATTCTATAATTTTTATCACACTAAAGTTCATAGCATGTCAGCATCTTAGTTTGTTTCTTTTGGCTATAGCATTGCATGTCAGTGCATCTGAGGGCAAAATTTTCGGTTATCTATATTTAAATACCTTTCACCATGATTTCACGAGAATTATCGTCACTCACGTCATCCGGTGAAAATATTTAAATAGGGGCAACTGTTGTATCCCAAATTTTACCCTCAGATTCTGATCGTTTACACATCATCATGAGTCGGTCTCTTTTTTTCGCTAATCATCAATCATGCGCCTTTTGTCGATTTTGTCATTCCACTTTAAATTTGTCTTAGATTTATTTGGAATTTAGTTAGTTTAATTAGAATATTTAGCTCATCTTTTATATAGTTTTATTTAAGTTAGTTTATCTTTAACCATAACTTTACTTTTAAATTTTCATTTAATTTTAATTTTAAGTTTAGCTTTTATATTAATTTAAGTTTGTTTATTATTTATTATTATTATTGCTGATATTTATTATTATTGTTATCTTTATTATTATCATCTTTTTAGTATTATGTTTATTGTCATTATTAAATTTAAAAAAAACACAAAATAACAAAAGACCAAAAAATCCATGTCTGACTTTTCAACTTGTACAACAAGCATCCCATGTCACTTTACAAACAAGACAACATTTGAACACTGCAGCATCTCAGCTACCAATACTTTGACCACGCGATATACTCCATGTTTACACCAAAATGGAAACTGTCCTACACCTACACTAAGTTTGTGCATCATACTCCATTCCACACCCCACGACAAACCTGCAGATTAAGCCATTTTTGCGCCTACACATCCAAGCACCAAAACATGTTTAAAACCTCTGCAAAACCCTGCTATGATACCTCACTGCTGCAAATTCTGCAGAATAAACAAACAATCCATGCGTTGAAAGTGAGCCAGTATCAATAGCATCAGTACCAAAACCTGTCGTGAAAACCACTTGACATAACAACAACTCAGAAAAAAATAAATTTCAATTTTGAAAAGCAAGGTCTGAGGTTGATTTAAGGAGAGAAGTAAACTTCAGCGAAAGGAGAGGTGATTTTAGAAAGAAAAGAAAATTCAATAAGAATAACATAAACACAAACCTGTGTAAAACCATCAAACTCTTCATCCATTGATTGATCATCACTTGCAGAGCCTCCATTTTACAGATGAAACAACCACTTTATGAACTTTGACCTCCCTCACTTTCCAATCACAAATCCTCTCCTAACAACCACAAAATTCCAAGACTCTTCCAAACAACTCTTGACAACCTCATTTTCCTCCTTTCCAAACATAACCAGCAACCACGCACACAACACCTAAACAAACCGGTTTAACAGCCACTCTCCATCAGCCATAAATCACCAATAACAACGTTAGCTCTACTACATTCAGTTTCCAACACGAGATTGCAACAACAACATTGCGATTGACGCGTAAATGCATCCTGTCAGTGAGTCCAAACCTGTTTGGAAGGAAGCACACCAGTTACCACGCTTTTGCTGCTGCTAAGATTTGGTTGGAGACATCGCTTAGGTTACACAACCATACTTCACCATCTTCCCATCAATTCGTTTCTGACGAACGTTAAGCACAAATAACAACCTCGCAGTAGCATCAACAAACAGAGTTGAAGAAGCAGTTTCGAATCCATACTTGAACAAGAAGCTCTAATCAAATGTAAGTATCTCGAGTCTTCATGTTGCTTTTCTCTTGCGTGTCGTGTAACACCCCCAATCTATACCCCCAATTAATTAAAGCAGTAAAAGAAAATTCAAAATTTCATCAGAGTATATTTAAATTATCATGGCATAGACGAGGGAATCACATTATATTGAAACAAAACATACAACACCTGCCCATAAAGATATGCAACAGTGGGGTAGCAATCAACAGAGGAACTCAGTTCCTTACACCCACATTTCAGATTTTAGAATAAAAGCGGAAAATCTAAAACTGAATATCATATATATATATATCACATGAAAAGTTTGACATACATCAAGTTATACATGCACAAGCCAAAAGATATATATATATATATATATATATATATACATATACATATACAAATAATCACAAACGGCCTCCCTAACTACGCGGTGTCCCATATCAGAGCCGACCGACAAAAGAATGAAGTCCTAAGCTTCACAAAAAGACCTCCAGCAACTCTAATCTGCAATGCCTCATAGAGCATTATAAAACAACAGAAGGGTGAGAAAAACAATCATAATACAGTTGCATATAATTATATATTAACACAGAAATGCACATATAGATTTCTCACCACAACATACAACAGAATCCAACTACCACACAACATCATACGTATTTCATTTATCTAACACCAATGCACATTAATCGTACACAATGCAATTATCACCAAGAATATCAATTCATCAATTCCACACACGATTAATCCATTCACAATCCTCACACATAGTCAATCATATTTATGATTTATGCAAATGCACAGAGACCGACACAACGACTCTATGCACATGCCGTGCGGTACCGACTTCCAATATTTCTCATCACTAGTTCACTCAGGAACTATTGGAACCATCACTCATTACTTAGTGTAACTCCCCGTCGGGCATACGATGTTCCCCGTCGCTTTCGGTCCTCTTTGTAAAAGGCTCACGACGTTTATGGATCGCTTTCGGTCCTCTTTGTATAAAGCTCACGATCCGATCGCTCACACCCCACATGGGCACACGATCGTCTATAACCATCGCTTTCGGTCCTCTTATTTTTAAGGCAATTCATACCTCTTATTTTTAAGGCTCACGATGTTATAGCAGATTCCCTCTGGAATTAAACCGTCACTCAGGACGTCACAACAATGCATATCATGATGCTTGGCATACAAGGACTCATGACATTCAAATACACACATATATGCATTCATCTCAATCAACAAAATCACACTTTGCACTTAAGCCCAAAACAATGCATTTAATTGCCATACGGCCACAAATCATCACAACACCATCTAAACACATGCATTTACATCATACGACAGCACCTTGCATAATACACATCAATTACGCACAGTTACAACGACAAAAGTCGACAAACCGACTTAATTCCAAATTTCTGACATAATTAAATCGGCTAACAATTTCAAAATTATTATAATAAGAAAGTACAGTTCAATAGCTTTCCAACGATACCAAGAATATGAAAATCGGATAAACTGAACCCAAGTTACGAAAGAAAACGAAAACGATATTTTGAAAAATCCCATTTTACAATTTTCCTGACCATACGCGTACGGCCCCTTGTCATACGCGTATTGCCCTGATTCCTCGACATTCCATACGCGTATTGCCCAAGGTCATATGCGTATGGGCATAAATTCATTTTTCCCCAAAATTCACGTGTAAAAGTCCATACGCGTAATGCCCAACACCGTACGCGTATGCCCTAAAATGTTACGCGTACCATACGCAAATGGGCAGATGGCCGAGAAAATTGAAGATCCATACGCGTATTGGCCCATGCCTCGCCCATGTTACGCGTAATACCAAGGTCCATACGCGTATGAACTTGCCCCATACGCGTAGGACCTGGAAAAACCTGAAAAAAATTCTGCAGAACTTGTTGCTACGGGTTTCAACCCAAAATCCTCCAAATCATCATCCAATACTCAGAAAACACCAATACAATGCCTAACAACATGTATCTATCATGTACCAACAATAATGAACACTAAAAACATGATTTCTAACACATTTAATTGATTTCTAATCGATTTTACATAATATGGGTTTTTACTAAATTTTTCCATTTCAATCCAATAACAACCACAAACACACATACATAATCATACACAAGTATACAATAATTGAGTTTCACACCCTTACCCGATTAAATCGATTCTAGAAGTTGATTTCTTGATTTTCCAAGATTTTCTCACTTTTCTTCTCTTCTCCTCTTTTCTTCCCTTTTTCCTTCTTCTCTTTTTCTTTCTCTCTATTTTTCTCTCTTTCTATTTTCTATTCTTTCTACTTAATGAAAAATATCATGAAATGACCAAAATGCCCCCACACTCAAATATCTCGCAAACGTTCCTAAAACCCGATAAAATATCACAACATTGAAAAATAACATACTTTCACATAAAAGTCAAAAATAAAATAAAATAATCAAGACGACTCGATTAAATAAAAACTGACAAAACTGGGGCGTTACAACTCTCCCCCACTTAGAAATTTTCGTCCTCGAAAATATACCTGAGACGAACAACTCTGGATACGACTCCCGCATCCGACTCTCCAACTCCCAAGTCAAATTGCCCTCAGCAGCGCCTCCCCACGCCACTTTCACAAGTGCAATATCCTTGCCTCTCAACCGCTTCACCTCGCGATCCAAAATCCTAACTGGTAATGCCTCAACCGTAAGGTTCTCCCTTACCTCAACCTCATCCATCGGAATCACATGCGACGGATCCGGAACATACTTCCGAAGCTGTGAAACATGGAACACATCGTGCAAATTCGACAGATTCGGCGGCAACGCCACCCTATAAGCCACAGCACCCACTCTCGCGGATATCTGGTAAGGACCAATAAACTGAGAAGTAAGTTTCTTCGATTTCAATGCACGATCCACACCCGTTACCGGTGTAACCCTAAAAAATATATGATCGCCCTCCTGGAACTCAAGATCTTTCCGTCTCCGATCATGATAACTCTTTTGCCCACTCTGAGAAGCCTTCATTTTCTCACGAATAACCTTCACTTTTTCCGTAGTCTGTTGCACCAACTCTGGTCTAACCACCGAACTCTCACCAGATTCGTGCCAACACAAAGGTGTTCGACACCTTCGTCCATATAGTGCTTCAAACGGTGCCATTCCAATACTAGAATGGAAACTATTATTATACGTGAATTCAATCAATGCAAGATAACTATCCCACGCACCACCTTGTTCCAAAACACACGCTCTCAACAAGTCTTCCAACGACTGAATCGTCCTCTCCGTCTGACCATCCATTTGCGGATGATAAGCCGAACTCAATCTCAATTTAGAACCCAACGCCTTCTGTTTCTCACTAACAGTCATCAGAAAATCATTAGTAATCGTTAGCATTCCAAGCCTCACGCTATCTGACGTCACTTCACATCCAAACTCAAATCTCTAAACGATTCCAAAAGCTCCCACTCCTTAACCATCAAAGCGGACATATGTAACGATTTCTGACTCAATGCATCGGCTACCACATTAGCTTTACCAGGATGGTAATTCAAGCCAAAGTCGTAGTCCTTCAGAAATTCCAACCATCTACGTTGCCTCATATTTAGCTCTTTCTGATCAAACAAATATTTCAAACTTTTATGATCACTAAAGACTTCAAACCTTGCACCGTAGAGATAATGCCTCCAAATCTTCAACACAAAAATCACAGCCGCTAATTCAAGATCATGAGTAGAATAATTTTTCTCATGCACTCTCAATTGCCTTGAAGCATAAGCAACGACCTTACCTTCTTGCATCAGAACACCACCTAGACCAATCAAAGAAGCATCACAATACACCACAAATGGTTCATTAGGATTCGGAAAAATCAGAATCGGAGCTGTCGTCAATCTTCTCTTCAGCTCATTAAAACTTTCCTCGCACCGAATATCCCAAATGAACGCTTGCCCTTTACAAGTTAACTGGGTCAAAGGAAGTGCTAGCTTAGAAAACCCTTCAATAAACCTTCGATAATATCCGGCCAAACCCAAAAAGCTTCGAATTTCAGTAACAGATCTCGGAACCTCCCATTGTAGAACTGCTTCTACTTTAGATGGATCCACAGAAATACCATTACCTGAAATCACGTGTCCAAGAAAACTCACCTCCGACAACCAGAATTCACACTTGGACAATTTGGCAAAAAGCTTCCTTTCTTTCAAAACCTGCAAAACAATACGCAAATGCTCCGCGTGCTCCTCCCGAGACTTAGAATAAATCAAAATGTCATCAATAAACACAACAATAAATCGATCTAAATGCTCGTGGAAAATACGATTCATGTACTCCATGAACACACCTGGCGCATTAGAAACCCCAAACGGCATCACCGAATATTCATAATGACCGTATCGTGTCCTAAAAGCCGTCTTCTGGATATCTTCCTCCTTCACCCTAATCTGATGATACCCTGACCTCAAGTCAATCTTACTGAACACACAAGCGCCAACCAACTGATCCATCAGATCATCGATTCTTGGAAGAGGATACTTATTCTTAATCGTCACCTTATTCAACTGGCGATAATCAATACACAACCGCATACTTCCATCTTTCTTTTTCACCAATAAAACTGGAGCACCCCAAGGCGACACACTTGGTCTCACAAACCTCTTCTTCAACAACTCATTCAACTGTTTCTTTAACTCAACCAACTCAGATGCCGACATACGATAAGGTGCCATAGAAATAGGTCTAGTACCAGGAACTAGATCTATAGAAAACTCCACCTCTCTCTCTAGCGGCAAGTCTGAAATATCCTCAGGAAACACTTCCGGAATTTCACACACCACAGGAAACACATCAAGTGAAACTTGACTATCCACAGTCAAAGATGCAAACAACCCAAACAACTGAGCTTCATCCGCCAAACGTCTCTTCAACTCTTTGGTAGATAAGAAACTCGAGTCTTCGTCTTCCTCAAGAGAATGAAACCTTACCAGCTTATGATAACAATCAATATGAACCCGATTGAATTGCAACTAATTCATTCCCAAAGCCACATCTAAACCCTCCAACGGTAAACACACCAAATCCATCTCAAAGTCTTTACCATAAATGGTCAAAGGACAACTTAGACAAACCAAAGAAGTAGTTACTGACCCCATTGCTGGAGTCTCAATAACCATTTCACCACCTATCAAAGACAACACAAGATTCAAACGCTTCGCGCACTCAGACGAAATAAACAAATGAGTCGCTCCAGTATCAATAATAGCAACTAAAAGAGTACTATTAATAAAACAAGTACCTCTGATCAGACGATTTGCACTTGAAGTCTGAGTTCCTGCCAAGGCAAACACTTTCCCCCCAGATTGAGCCTGCTTCGGTTTCAGACACTTCGTACTAATATGCCCAGGTTCACCACAGTTGAAACATTTCACCACATTTTTCCTGTCACAATCAGCAGCAACATGTCCTAAACCTCCACAATTAGTACACTTCCTCATATCTTTCCTGCACTCAAACTGACGATGCCCCAACTCACCACATTTATAACACCTCAGAGGACCAGACATTCCTCCTCCACTTGACCTTTTCTCAAAATTACCCCTTTTTTTACCCTTATCAGCTGGTGTTACATACGGACTACCACGAAACTGTTGCTTCCCTTTCCTCTCGCTCACACTCTTGTAATGAGTAGAACGAGCCTTACTATCTTCTTCATAAATCCTACAATAATCCACCAAATCAGAAAACCTTCGAATCCTTTGATAACCAATCGCCTGCTTTATCTCAGGACGTAATCCGTTCTCAAACTTTTCACACTTAGAAAATTCCGCAGTCGCTTCAGCATAATGAGGATAAAACTGCACAAGTTCCACAAACTTAGCAGTATAATCAACAACACACATATTACCTTGTTTCAGCTTCAAGAATTCGATTTCCTTCTTTCCTCTTACATCTTCAGGAAAATACCTCCTCAGAAACTCAATGCTAAACACAGCCCAAGTGATCTCCTCCTCTGCAGCTTCCAACACACGACGAGTACCAACCCACCAATCATCGGCTTCTTCCAGTAACATGTGAGTACCCAGTCTCACCTTCTGATCCTCAGCACAATCCATAACCCAGAAAATCCTTTCAATCTCTTTAAGCCAAATTTGAGCACCATCAGGATCATATCTTCCTTGGAAGACAGGTGGTTTATTCTTCCTGAACTCATCATTACCTGCAGCATTAGGTGCACCCTCCACAGCACGAGCCATAGCTTGCATAGCAGCAGCCAAAGCAGCATCATTCCTACCAGCCATATTCTGTTCATTTCCAATAACAGCACTTATGGTTAAACAAACAACTCACTCCAACACCAAACCGACAAGGACAGACACAAACTGACACGGACTAGCTCTGATACCACTTAATGTAACACCCCCAATCTATACCCCCAATTAATTAAAGCAGTAAAATAAAATTCAAAATTTCATCAGAGTATATTTAAATTATCATGGCATAGACGGGGGAATCACATTATATTGAAACAAAAGATACAACACCTGCCCATAAAGATATGCAACAGTAGGGTACCAATCAACAGAGGAACTCAGTTCCTTACACCCACATTTCAGATTTTAGAATAAAAGCGGAAAATCTAAAACTGAATATCATATATATATATATATATATATATATATATATATATATATATATATATATATATATATATATATATATATATATATATATATATATATATATATATATCACATGAAAAGTTTGTCATACATCAAGTTATACATGCACAAGCCAAAAGATATATATATACATATACAAATAATCACAAACGGCCTCCCTAACTACCCGGTGTCACATATCAGAGCTGACCGACAAAAGAATAAAGTCCTAAGCTTCACAAAAAGACCTCCAGCAACTCTAATCTGCAATGCCTCATAAAGCATTATAAAATAGCAGAAGGGTGAGAAAAACAATCATAATACAGTTGCATATAATTATATATTAACACAGAAATGCACATATAGATTTCTCACCACAACATACAACAGAATCCAACTACCACACAACATCATACATATTTCATTTATCTAACACCAATGCACATTAATCGTACACAATGCAATTATCACCAAGAATATCAAATCATCAATTCCACACACAATTAATCCATTCACAATCCTCACACATAGTCAATCATATTTATGATTTATGCAAATGCACAGAGACCGACACAACGACTCTATGCACATGCCATGCGGTACCGACTTCCAATATTTCTCATCACTAGTTCACTCAGGAACTATTGGAACCATCGCTCGTTACTTAATGTAACTCCCCGTCGGGCATACGATGTTCCACGTCGCTTTCGGTCCTCTTTGTATAAGGCTCACGACGTTTATGGATCGCTTTCGGTCCTCTTTGTATAAGGCTCACGATCCGACCGCTCACACCCCACATGGGCACATGATCGTCTATAACCATCGCTTTCGGTCCTCTTATTTTTAAGGCAATTCATACCTCTTATTTTTAAGGCTCACGATGTTATAGCAGATTCCCTCTGGAATCAAACCGTCACTCAGGACGTCACAACAAAGCATATCATGATGCTTGGAATACAAGGACTCATGACATTCAAATACACACATATATGCATTCATCTCAATCAACAAAATCACACTTTACACTTAAGCCCAAAACAATGCATTTAATTTCCATACGGCCACAAATCATCACAACACCATCTAAACACATGCATTTACATCATACGACAGCACCTTGCATAATACACATCAATTACGCACAGTTACAACGACAAAAGTCGACAAACCGACACAATTCCAAATTTTCGACATAATTAAATCGGCTAACAATTTCAAAATTATTATAATAAGAAAGTACAGTTCAATAGCTTTCCAACAATACCAAGAATATGAAAATTGGATTAACTGAACCCAAGTTACGAAAGAAAACGAAAACGATATTTTGAAAAATCCCATTTTACAATTTTCCTGACCATACGCGTACGGCCCCTTGTCATACGCGTATTGCCCTGATTCCTCGCCATTCCATACGCGTATTGCCCAAGGTCATACGCGTATGGGCAGAAATTCATTTTTCCCCAAAATTCACGTGTAAAAGTCCATACGCGTAATGCCCAACACCGTACGCGTATGCCCTAAAATGTTACGCGTACCATACTAAAATGGGCAGATGGCCGAGAAAATTGAAGATCCATACGCGTATTGGCCCATGCCTCGCCCATGTTACGCGTAATGCCAAGGTCCATACGCGTATGAACATGCCCCATACGTGTATGACCTGGAAAAACCAGAAAAAAATTCTGCAGAAGTTGTTGCTACGGGTTTCAACCCAAAATCCTCCAAATCATCATCCAATACTTAGAAAACACCAATACAATGCCTAACAACATGTATCTATCATGTACCAACAATAATGAACACTAAAAACATGATTTCCAACACATTTAATCGATTTCTAATCAATTTTACATAATATGGGTTTTTTTACTAAATTTTTCCATTTCAATCCAATAACAACCACAAACACACATACATAATCATACACAAGTATACAATAATTGAGTTTCACACCCTTACCCGATTAAATCGATTCTAGAAGTTGATTTCTTGATTTTCCAAGATTTTCTCACTTTTCTTCTCTTCTCCTCTTTTCTTTCCTTTTTCCTTCTTCTCTTTTTCTTTCTCTCTATTTTTCTCTCTTTCTATTTTCTATTCTTTCTACTTAATGAAAAATATCATGAAATGACCAAAATGCCCCCACACTCAAATATCTCGCAAACGTTCCTAAAACCCGATAAAATATCACAACATTGAAAAATAACATACTTTCACATAAAAGTCAAAAATAAAATAAAATAATCAAGACGACTCGATTAAATAAAAACTGACAAAACTGGGGCGTTACAACTCTCCCCCACTTAGAAATTTTAGTCCTCGAAAATATACCTGAGATGAACAACTCTGGATACGACTCCCGCATCCGACTCTCCAACTCCCAAGTCAAATTGCCCTCAGCAGCGCCTCCCCACGCCACTTTCACAAGTGCAATATCTTCGCCTCTCAACCGCTTCACCTCGCGATCCAAAATCCTAACTGGTAATGCCTCAACCGTAAGGTTCTCCCTTACCTCAACCTCATCCATCAGAATCACATGCGGCAGATCCGGAACATACTTCCGAAGTTGTGAAACATGGAACATATCGTGCAAATTCGTCAGATTCGGTGGCAACGCCACCCTATAAGCCACAGCACCCACTCTCGCGGATATCTGGTAAGGACCAATAAACCGAGAAGTAAGTTTCTTCGATTTCAATGCACGACCCACACCCGTTACCGGTGTAACCCTCAAAAATACATGATCGCCCTCCTGGAACTCAAGATCTTTCCGTCTCCGATCATGATAACTCTTTTGCCCTCTCTGAGAAGCCTTCATTTTCTCACGAATAACCTTCACTTTTTCCGTAGTCTGTTGCACCAACTCTGGTCCAACCACCGAACTCTCACCAGATTCGTGCCAACACAAAGGTGTTCGACACCTTCGTCCATACAGTGCTTCAATCGGTGCCATTCCAATACTAGAATGGAAACTGTTATTATACGTGAATTCAATCAATGCAAGATAATTATCCCACGCACCACCTTGTTCCAAAACACACGCTCTCAACAAGTCTTTCAACGACTGAATCGTCCTCTCCGTCTGACCATCCGTTTGCAGATGATAAGCCGAACTCAATCTCAATTTAGAACCCAACGCCTTCTGTTTCTCACTAACAGTCATCAGAAAATCATTAGTAATCGTTAGCATTCCAAGCCTCACGCTATCCGACGTCACTTCACAAACCAAACTCAAATCTCTAAACGATTCCAAAAGCTCCCACTCCTTAACCATCAAAGCGGACATATGTAACGATTTCCGACTCAATGCATCGGCTACCACATTAGCTTTACCAGGATGGTAATTCAAGCCAAAGTCGTAGTCCTTCAGAAATTCCAACCATCTACGTTGCCTCATATTTAGCTCTTTCTGATCAAACAAATATTTCAAACTTTTATGATCACTAAAGACTTCAAACCTTGCACCGTAGAGATAATGCCTCCAAATCTTCAACCCAAAAATCACAGCCGCTAATTCAAGATCATGAGTAGGATAATTTTTCTCATGCACTCTCAATTGCCTTGAAGCATAAGAAACACCTTACCTTCTTGCATCAGAACACCACCTAGACCAATCAAAGAAGCATCACAATACACCACAAATGGTTCATTAGGATTCGGCAAAATCAGAATCGGAGCTGTCGTCAATCTTCTCTTCAGCTCATTAAAACTTTCCTCGCACCGAATATCCCAAATGAACGCTTGCCCTTTACAAGTTAACTGGGTCAAAGGAAGTGCTAGCTTAGAAAATCCTTCAATAAACCTTCGATAATATCCGGCCAAACCCAAAAAGCTTCAAATTTCAGTAACAGATCTCGGAGCCTCCCATTGTAGAACTGCTTCTAATTTAGATGGATCCACAGAAATACCATTACCTGAAATCACATGTCCAAGAAAACTCACCTCCGACAACCAGAATTCACACTTGGACAATTTGGCAAAAAGCTTCCTTTCTTTCAAAACCTGCAAAATAATACGCAAATGCTCCGCGTGCTCCTCCCGAGACTTAGAATAAATCAAAATGTCATCAATAAACACAACAAAAAATCGATCCAAATGCTCGTGGAAAATACGATTCATGTACTCCATGAACACACCTGGCGCATTAGAAACCCCAAACGGCATCACAGAATATTCATAATGACCGTATCGTGTCCTAAAAGTCGTCTTCTGGATATCTTCCCCCTTCACCCTAATCTGATGACACCCTGACCTCAAGTCAATCTTACTGAACACACAAGCGCCAACCAACTGTTCCATCAGATCATCGATTCTTGGAAGAGGATACTTATTCTTAATCGTCACTTTATTCAACTGGCGATAATCAATACACAACCGCATACTTCCATCTTTCTTTTTCACCAATAAAACTGGAGCACCCCAAGGCGACACACTTGGTCTCACAAACCTCATCTCCAACAACTCATTCAACTGTTTCTTTAACTCAACCAACTCAGATCCTGACATACGATAAGGTGCCATAGAAACAGGTCTAGTACCAGGAACTAGATATATAGAAAACTCCACCTCTCTCTCTGGCGGCAAGTCTGAAATATCCTCAGGAAACACTTTCGAAAATTCACACACCACAGGAAACACATCAAGTGAAACTTGACTATCCACAGTCAAAGATGCAAATAACCCAAACAACTGAGCTTCATCCGCCAAACGTCTCTTCAACTCTTTGGTAGATAAGAAACTCGATTCTTCGTCTTCCTCAAAAGAATGAAACCTTACCAGCTTATGATAACAATCAATATGAACCCGATTGAATTGCAACCAATTCATTCCCAAAACCACATCTAAACCCTCCAACGGTAAACACACCAAATCCATCTCAAAGTCTTTACCATAAAT
Source organism: Lathyrus tuberosus (assembly GCA_022829125.1). NCBI lineage: Eukaryota > Viridiplantae > Streptophyta > Magnoliopsida > Fabales > Fabaceae > Lathyrus > Lathyrus tuberosus. The sequence goes on from JALAZF010000193.1 coordinate 9,424,823, forward strand.
GGTCAAAGGACAACTTAGACAAACCAAAGAAGTAGTTACTGACCCCATTGCTGGAGTCTCAATAACCATTTCACCACCTATCAAAGACAACACAAGATTCAAACGCTTCGCGCACTCAGACGAAATAAACAAATGAGTCGCTCCAGTATCAATAATAGCAACTAAAGGAGTACTATTAATAAAACAAGTACCTCTGATCAGACGATCTGCACTTGAAGTCTGAGTTCCTGCCAAGGCAAACACTTTCCCCCCAGATTGAGCCAGCTTCGGTTTCGGACACTTCGTACTAATATGCCCAGGTTCACCACAGTTGAAACATTTTACCACATTTTTCCTGGCACAATCAGCAGTAACATGTCCTAAACCTCCACAATTAGTACACTTCCTCATATCTTTCCTGCACTCAAACTGACGATGCCCCAACTCACCATATTTATAACACCTCAGAGGACCAGACATTCCTCCTCCACTTGACCTTTTCTCAAAATTACCCCTTTGTTTACCCTTATCAGCTGGTGTTACATATGGACTACCACGAAACTGTTGCTTCCCTTTCCTCTCGCTCACACTCTTGTAATGAGTAGAACGAGCCTTACTATCTTCTTCATAAATCCTACAACAATCCACCCAATCAGAAAACCTTCGAATCCTTTGATAACCAATCGCCTGCTTTATCTCAGGATGCAATCCGTTGTCAAACTTTACACACTTAGAAAATTCCGCAGTCGCTTCAGCATAATGTGGATAAAACTACACAAGTTCCACAAACTTAGCAGTATAATCAACAACAAACATATTACCTTGTTTCAGCTTCAAGAATTCGATTTCCTTCTTTCCTCTTACATCTTCAGGAAAATACCTCCTCAGAAACTCAATGCTAAACACAGCCCAAGTGATCTCCTCCTCTTCAGCTTCCAACACATGACGAGTACCAACCCACCAATCATCAGCTTCTTCCAGTAACATGTGAGTACCCAGTCTCACCTTCTGATCCTCAGCACAATCCATAACCCAGAAAATCCTTTCAATCTCTTTAAGCCAAATTTGAGCACCATCAGGATCATATCTTCCTTTGAAGACAGGCGGTTTATTCTTCCTGAACTCATCATTACCTGCAGCATTAGGTGCACCCTGCACAACACGAGCCATAGTTTGCATAGCAGCAACCAAAGCAGCATCATTCCTACCAGCCATATTCTGTTCATTTCCAATAACAGCACTTATGGTTAAACAAACAACTCACTCCAACACCAAAACTGACAAGGACAGACACAAACTGACACAGACAATCTCTGATACCACTTAATGTAACACCCCTAATCTATACCCCCAATTAATTAAAGCAGTAAAAGAAAATTCAAAATTTCATCAGAGTATATTTAAATTATCATGGCATAGACGGGGGAATCACATTATATTGAAACAAAACATACAACACCTGCCCATAAAGATATGCAACAGTGGGGTAGCAATCAACAGAGGAACTCAGTTCCTTACACCCACATTTCAGATTTTAGAATAAAAGCGGAAAATCTAAAACTGAATATCATATATATATATATATATATCACATGAAAAGTTTGTCATACATCAAGTTATACATGCACAAGCCAAAAGATATATATATATATACATATACAAATAATCACAAACGGCCTCCCTAACTACCCGGTGTCACATATCAGAGCCGACCGACAAAAGAATGAAGTCCTAAGCTTCACAAAAAGACCTCCAGCAACTCTAATCTGCAATGCCTCATAGAGCATTATAAAACAGCAGAAGGGTGTGAAAAACAATCATAATACAGTTGCATATAATTATATATTAACACAGAAATGCACATATAGATTTCTCACCACAACATACAACAGAATCCAACTACCACACAACATCATACATATTTCATTTATCTAACACCAATGCACATTAATCGTACACAATGCAATTATCACCAAGAATATCAATTCATCAATTCCACACACGATTAATCCATTCACAATCCTCACACATAGTCAATCATATTTATGATTTATACAAATGCACAGAGACCGACACAACGACTCTATGCACATGCCATGCGGTACCGACTTCCAATATTTCTCATCACTAGTTCACTCAGGAACTATTGGAACCATCGCTCGTTACTTAATGTAACTCCCCGTCGGGCATACGATGTTCCCCATCGCTTTCGGTCCTCTTTCTATAAGGCTCACGACGTTTATGGATCACTTTCGGTCCTCTTTGTATAAGGCTCACGATCCGACCGCTCACACCCCACATGGGCACACGATCATCTATAACCATTGCTTTCGGTCCTCTTATTTTTAAGGCAATTCATACCTCTTATTTTTAAGGCTCACGATGTTATAGCAGATTCCCTCTGGAATCAAACCGTCACTCAGGACGTCACAACAAAGCATATCATGATACTTGGCATACAAGGACTCATGACATTCAAATACACACATATATGCATTCATCTCAATCAACAAAATCACACTTTGTACTTAAGCCCAAAACAATGCATTTAATTGCCATACGGCCACAAATCATCACAACACCATCTAAACACATGCATTTACATCATACGACAACACCTTGCATAATACACATCAATTACGCACAGTTACAACGACAAAAGTCGACAAACCGACACAATTCCAAATTTCCGACATAATTAAATCGGCTAACAATTTCAAAATTATTATAATAAGAAAGTACAGTTCAATAGCTTTCCAACGATACCAAGAATATGAAAATCGGATAAACTGAACCCAAGTTACGAAAGAAAACGAAAACGATATTTTGAAAAATCCCATTTTACAATTTTCCTGACCATACGCGTACGGCCCCTTGTCATACGCGTATTGCCCTGATTCCTCGCCATTCCATACGCGTATTGCCCAAGGTCATACGCGTATAGGCAGAAATTCATTTTTCCCCAAAATTCACGTGTAAAAGTCCATACGCGTAATGCCCAACACCGTACGCGTATGCCCTAAAATGTTACGCGTACCATACGCAAATGGGCAGATGGCCGAGAAAATTGAAGATCCATACGCGTATTGGCCCATGCCTCGCCCATGTTACGCGTAATGCCAAGGTCCATACGCGTATGGACATGCCCCATACGTGTATGACCTGGAAAAACCAGAAAAAAATTCTGCAGAACTTGTTGCTACGGGTTTCAACCCAAAATCCTCCAAATCATCATCCAATACCCAGAAAACACCAATACAATGCCTAACAACATGTATATATCATGTACCAACAATAATGAACACTAAAAACATGATTTCCAACACATTTAATCGATTTCTAATCAATTTTACATAATATGGGTTTTTACTAAATTTTCCCATTTCAATCCAACCACAAACACACATACATAATCATACACAAGTATACAATAATTGAGTTTCGCACCCTTACCCGATTAAATCGATTCTAGAAGTTGATTTCTTGATTTTCCAAGATTTTCTCACTTTTCTTCTCTTCTCCTCTTTTCTTCCCTTTTTCCTTCTTCTCTTTTTCTTTCTCTCTATTTTTCTCTCTTTCTATTTTCTATTCTTTCTACTTAATGAAAAATATCATGAAATGACCAAAATGCCCCCACACTCAAATATCTCGCAAACGTTCATAAAACCCGATAAAATATCACAACATTGAAAAATAACATACTTTCACATAAAAGTCGAAAATAAAATAAAATAATAATAAAATAATCAAGACGAATCGATTAAATAAAAACTGACAAAATTGGGGCGTTACATGTCGGTTTGAAGCTTATGTCGTGAGTTCCAATTTGTCACAGAATCACTTTCTTTCCAATTAATCACTTTTCTAACCCACTTAACTACAAAGAAAAAGAACCATGTGCATAGTTTCCTTCATAAACCACATAAATCCCGTTTTCATTTCCTTTGAACTTCAAGTATCATATGCCTCTGCTACTGATTAATTGTTGTTGGTGAGTTGTTGTTGCGGCACTTCGTCATATGAGGATCCGATTTCGATGCGTGTTTCGTTTCGACGCATGAGCGTGAGAGAGTGAAACAGGTTGAGAATGAACCGTGAGAGAGAGTGTTGTGAGCGGAGATGTGAGAATGAGAGCGAAGATGGCCCTGCGAGAGAGATAGAGTGGAGAAACATAGATTAGAGAGATCGAAAGGAAAAATCGTTCTTTTGGTTTTTCTTTGGTTTACACGATGAATGAGGTTGTGTGATGAGGTCGTGTGGAGAGGTCGTGTGGATGTCCTCCTTTGTTGCAGCTAGGTTTCTTTTTAGTGCAAACCGGGTTCCGTGACCCATTGTCAATCCGACCCGGCCGGTCCCCAAGCCTGAACGCCCTCTTGGGCTCTTTGTTCATGGGCCTCTATTCACACCCTTTTTACTGCTCCTGCAGCCTTTAGTTAGTTTTTTAGGAAGATTTCAATTAATTAATTTAAGTGGAATCTAGTTTTTTATTAGAATTAAATCTTTTTTTTTTAACTAGAGTTAATTAGATAGTTTTTTATTATTAATTAGTCTTTATTTAGAATTAGAAATGAGTTAGTTAGATTTCTTTAGTTTATCAATTAGTTTTTTTAAATTAGTTTTTTAGTTTGGTTAATTAATTATTTTAGAAATTAGTTTAATTATTAGTTTCTTTAGAATTTAGTTTTGAGGGTCAGAATTAATTAATTAGATATTAACCCTTTTAGGTTTTAGTTCGTTTAAGACTTTATTTAACCTCTAATTCATTTTTGTTTATTCCCGGTATTCGGTTTCTCATTTGGCTCTCATTGTGCTTGCCGTACATAGATTGATATTCTTTTTTTTTACTCATGATACTCGAGGTTTCCACCCTGTTTCTCTGTTTACCATTCCAAAGGAAAGGATTTCTTCCCGTTGACTGTCATGTCATTTAGGATAGCCGTGTCCATCTTTCCCTTTATCTCATGCCACTGTGCGATCGAGACTTTATTTCCCTGTTTTACCTAGCCTTAGGTTTGGAGTCGCCGCACTCCACGTAGGTGTCTTGCTGTCAGACCCTACTTTCCCTTGGAACCTTGACCACAGTCGAGAGTTCTTTACCCCGTTGAGGGGAACTACGGACGCTCTGATTTCTCAAGTTCATCTTGAGAATACGTAGGCATAGGATTGCGAGATCCTAGCGAGCCACATTTTTGTTTTTCTACCTTTTTCTTTTTCCCTTTTTACCTTTACATCTGATGTCTTCTCGGATTCCACCCTTTTTTTACCTTTACATCCGATGCCTTCTCGGATTCCACATTTTATTTTTACACCCTTTTACCCCGTATTGAGGGGAACTACGAATGCTCTGATTCCATTCCCGTCAGGATACGTAGGCACGAGATGCGATGTCTTGGCGAGCATACTTAGTGTATATACCCCTAGGTCTTTTTCTTAGCACTTTCCCTTAGCAAGCAAACTTAGCATAACACAAATACTAACAAGAGGTTCCCGTAGAGTACTACGGGTACTTAGGGTGCTAATACCTTCCCTTGGTATAACCAACCCCCGAACCTAGATTCTCTTAACTTAGGGTTTTCGTTCTTTACCCTTTCCTTTGGATAAATCAAAGTTTGGTGGTGAATTTCGAAGTTTTGCGATGCAAGTTAATTAATAGCTTGTTATCCGATTCTCACCGCAACACCCCTATTTAAATAGCTTTACCGGATGGCACGAGGAATGGAAATCCTCGGGGCATCAAGGTGAGAGGTATTTAAATGTAGCAAGCCGAAATTTTTTTCCTTAGATGGAATGCAGATGCTAAGGACAGGCTACTGACATGCATATTCTGACATGCCATGAACTTCTAGTATGATGATATGATGCCATGATAGTGCAAAAATGTAGACAAGCCAAGCCATAAAAGGATAAAGGAGCAGACCACCACATGTGAGCTTTACTGGGGAAGGATGAAAGTTAGTATCCACAAGGAAAACTCACTAGGGATGCAGGATAACCAGCCAAGAAGACTCGTTGGGGAGACTCCAAGGAAACACTGGGGATAGAAAGAAATAAAGGGGGAAATCCTACAGGTCCTCACTGGGGATAAGAGCCAGAGAGGTATTCTACATTGGGGAACAATCCAGGGAGATGGACGAAAGGTCCATATGTGACCGGACGACACTGGGGAAATAAAACACATTCTTACTGGGCATGAAACCAGAAAGAAGACATGATTTCCACTGGGGATCAGTTTGAAATAAAAGGATAGACATTCGGTGAAAGATTTTCTGGGATTTTCTTATACTGAAGAGTTCAAACGGGATCTTCAAGAAAAACTAGAAAAGACGGAGATTAACTTTTGCGTGCCAGATGAAAAAAAAAGACTGGACTTCTAGTTGGGAATAAAGTTAATGAGCCATCGATGATGGGACCCGGTTACCAATATGAGTTGGACTCCATTATGAGTTGGAAAGGACACTAGTTTGGTTATAGTTTGGATACCAGTATGAGTTGGACTTTGGATACCAGTATGAGCTGGACTTTGACTACCAGTATGGGCTGGACTTTAGGATACCAGTACGAGCTGGATTTTAGGATACCAGTTTGAGCTGGACTTTGGATACCAGTATGAGCTGGACTTTGACTACCAGTATGGGCTAGATTTTAGGATACCAGTATGAGTTGGACTTTTGGATACCAGTATGAGCTGGATTTTTGGATACCAGTATGAGCTGGATTTTTGGATACCAGTATGAGCTGGATTTTTGGATACCAGTATGAGCTGGATTTTTTGATACCAGTATGAGCTGTATTTTTGGATACCAGTATGAGCTGGATTTTTGGATACCAGTATGAGCTGGATTTTTGGATACCAGTATGAGCTGGATTTTTGGATACCAATATGAGTTGGACTTTTGAATGCCAATGTGAGTTGGACTTTGAATACCAATATGAGCTGGATTTTGAATGCCAGTATGAGCTGGACTTTGACTACCAGTATGAGATGGATTTTGAATGCCAATATGAGTTGGACTTTAGATACCAATATGAGTTGGGCCTGGATACCAATATGAGTTAGTTTTTTAGATAAAAGGACCAATATGAGTTGGTTTTTAAATTCCAGTATGAGCTGGACTTTAGGTATCCATATGAGGAGATTAAGTATCCGATAGGTCAATACCGGGGTTTGTAGGTTAGACATCCTGGGGAATACCAACTATGGTTGCAAAAAGGTTGGATAGTACAAGAGATAGATGGGTTTCTCATAAGAGGCTGCCACTTATCGCATAGAAGAAACAAGCTTCTCCAAGAGATTGCTACTTGTTGTTGGGTATAAATTCCACAGAGTTGTTGATATCACAACACTGCTGGGGAATGAACTTTGTCTTAGAAAAGGATCTGTAAACGATTCCTCCCGTGAGACACGGTGCGAAATAAATGCACGTTCAAACTAGGTTCAGCAACCTAACCTGCCAGGGATCAAAGTTCAATCTAGGAACAAGCTAGAAAGAAACGGTCAAACAAGACTCCAACCATTGAGGAATGAGCTCAAATGGGGATTTATCTTATCCGAATGTGGAAAAGACAAATGAACCAACCATCATCCACGAGGATCAAACTCTGTGGGGAATTCAGAAAGGATGGGCACTTTATGCCTAGGGCTGACAACTCTATTGGAGAAGATAGACAAACCCAGTCACTTGGGGAGATAAACGCCAAAGTGAACAAAGCAGGTAAACACCAGAATAGGGTAGCAGAGATGCTAAGATGCTATGCATGTGCTTATGCCATGCTTATGCTTATGCTTATGCTGACAAAACATTCAAAAGGAAGCGAGACTGGAGATGAAATAAACATCTCGACAAGGATACCAAGCCAAACTCATCAGATTAGACCATTACTGGGGATGAATAAGTAGGATCAGTAGCTCTGCTTCAAAATTACAACTTTCTCTGGTGAGAAGAGCACTCCACTTGGTAAAGTATCACGACTTCACTAGGATTGCCATCATGAGCTTGATCTCTTCACTGAGAGAAAAGATCCATTAGGAATTGTCAAGTTTAGCTGATGTAACAGCTTACTGGGGAGCTAGCAAAAGATATCACAGAAGATGAGTAGTTCTGCATAACTCATCTGCCCCCGATTGCATGTTCTATCCGAAGAACATACCAAGAGGATTTTACAGAAGAATTGGCATACAAGAGGCTTCAATATCTTCAAACTCTTGGAAAGATTCATGAATCTCGGCATAACTGTCCCATATTGATTGCATTTACACAACAAGGTCCTTGAACTTGTGCTTCAGACTGGTCATTGATAACTAGGGAACAAACTTGCCCCTGTCAGTTTGGTTGATCTATGAAGGAGATGCCCCATACCAAATAACCTTTTAGAGATTTACCGAATCTCGACCTGATTGACCCTGATTAACTGTATTCACGATACTAGATCCTCAGACTGCGGTAGAAACAACTGGGGAACACACTTACCCCTGTTGGAGGGTCATTGGAGTCTAAACTTGTCATAAGATGACCTCAAGAAGGCTCGCCCCAATATCCTGAATTTGAAAAGTTTCTGCCCCTGATTCAATAGCTCTTGGAATGTTGGATTGGCATATCCTTCTGCTTGGTTGCCCCTGATTAAGCCCTTTATCAAGTCAAATTCCCTAGCTGACTGCATTTGTTGGGATTTTGTGGATATTGAATCATTTTGCAAACAAGTATTGTTCATTAAAAATTGGCAATTTCAATGCGAAGTTCATGCAAACTTTTGAAATCAAAGTTTTATTGATGAAACACACACAGTGGAATGATTAAATAATCAAAAACAAAGGCGATATAGTCATTTACGGAATGACAGATGAAGTGATTAACACACACAATTAGAAAAGATTATTAGGAGTCAGGTTAATCAACCTTGCTGGAGTAGGCTTTCAAAACAACCTTACCTTAATTAGGTCTTTTAAGGGTTGTAACGTGGCTTGGTTCACGGTTTTATGAAACAAAAGATAAAGGCTCAAAGTTTATTTGTCCCACCCAATCTTCGTGATGAACTCCAATCCTACACTCAGTTAACTCAAGCTATACATTCAAGTTCATATGAATTGATGATGGTTGATGATAATTCAGACACCTTGGTAGTCATTACTTCCTTACAAAATATGGTTATCCTTTATTGCTGATGTTTTGGGACCTTGTCTTTGTCTCGATTATTGTACAAACCTTCTTGTATAAGGCGACGTTTTGGGCTTCCCATATTTCTTAACTTTCGCCTTGAAAGGGACTCGGCTCATTCTTCGATTAAGGATTTCTCAATGATCCTTCCTTATTTATCGCATTGGGAACAACTTGTACAACATTTATTCACTTGGTTGGAGAGAGTTGACTGGTGTCTTGCATGAAGTGCTTGCATTCGAATGCATAACCAAGTTAAACTGAGAACTACCCACCCCAAGGTTGAGATTTAAGGGTTTTTTTTGTGAAAGAAAACTCCTACTTCTAGGCTCAAAGTGGTTAACGAGGGATTATCTTCCTTATTTCTCCTGTGTTTGGGAATTGAAACAATGCCTTACATCCTCGGCAAGGTTTAATCGAAAGAATACCACAGCAATTATGGATAATATTTTCATCATCCTCCCTAATCTTTGTTTAACAAGAGTTTGATAAGTGGAATGAAACAAGATAAAGATATACTTTCTGCTTTTATGAACATAAAAGTAAATGAGTGAAACGAATTGACTTAATCAAAAGATGCACAAACATTTCATTAATCTTGCCAATTTGAAAGTACAATAAAGCTTATAAGCAAACACAAATTCAACGCAAAGGAAATACAATTGAAAATACTGAAATGAACAAAATACAACCAGCTTCAGCGAATTGATTTCAGAAGACTTTAGTTTCTGGGCCCAAGCGGGGGAACACCTTTGCCACCAATCACTTGTTCCTTGTGGTATAGAACCTTGAGAGGCCTTGCAAGTCTTTTTCCTTTTGCTTCAAAAGTTGAGACATTAGCGTCTGACGTACCTTCCTGAGGTTTCAGCATCTTTAGAAAATTTAGCACTTTTTGTTCGAACTCTTTGCATTCCTCAATGGGATGCCCCATTGTCCCAATGTGGAATTTGCATTCAATATCTGGGCGATCTTCTTCAAGGATCAGCTCCTTGTTATAGATCAGCCTTTGCACAGTGGCTTCTAAGGCTCGGCAACCATCCAAGTCATGCCCTTCGACTCCCTTGTGGAACTCACAAGTCAGGTTTGCATTGTGCCAAGGTCCTGGCACAGGGTTGTGAAGTCGAGGAGTCACCAACTTGTTCTAAATCAGTAGTGGGAAAAGTTTGCTTAGTGGCACTAGAATAGGCTGGCAGTTACCCTGGCCTCTTTCGACAAGGTACTTCTTCTTGCTTTGGTTTCGGGAACCTCGAGGAGAAACAACTGTTGGAGATTGAGACGTCCTTTTGGTAGACACCTGATGACGATGATATTCTGGTGCAAGACCAAGACCAAATGTTGGCTGGTATGAAGTTTCCCCAAAGTCATGTCCTTGGTATGGGAGAACTACAGGAAACAAGGAATTGACAGCTGCCTTGGGTGCCATAGGGTGAATGTGCCCTTCCCTCATCTTCAAGTTTTGCAAAGTCTCTACGACCCAACTCATCTGGCTTTTGAGGATTCTGACCTCCTCTTTCAAATCTTCCTGGTTCTTCAGAATTTCATTCATTGTTGCCATTGTCTTGAATAAGCGCTAGGTATCCTTTAGACATAGAAGAGGAAGAGAGACTCAAGACCGAGAAATGCAAATGAGATGCGAATGTGCACGGAATGCAAATACAAGCCAAGTGGTTTCAAGGAACTCAAAGGCAAGTTGCAAAATTTTTTGTGGAAAAACTGAAGAAGTTTTTGTTTTTAAGATCCAAGCTGTGTTGATCTTTTGAAAAGGAAATGAATGTCTGAATTCCTTGAAACCAACAATGGATGCAAATGTGATGTGTGCAATGCATAAACACGGGTACACATAAACACAGGCATATGTACATACAACGAAGCACACAAGTCCTAGGTTTAGGGGTTTCATGAATGGAGCCACGGTCTACCCATTCCAACAAGGTGTGGACTATAGGTTCATTAACTGTAGAACAAGGTTCTAAAAGTTCCCAGAGTCTACGTAAATCCTTCGGATATTATCGGCCTGCATGACTACTCACGCGGGTTAATAATATTCTCAAGATAAACTCGTCTGAGTGTAGTATCGCGTAACAACTACTTAGGACTTACTCCCTCACAGCCACCGCACTACATCCTAAAAGGCAAGTGGGGTGAAGGTAGCTACGGTCCTCAGAATCCCTGGCTCCTATTTAGAAGAGTAATATCAATGTGACTGCTCACATCAGACATCAACAATCCCAAAGGGCCTCATCTGAGTGTGGTCATCATATGCCATAAATTGTTAGGACTACTCCCCACAACCAACTATTGATTACACCACGATCCTATCATATGTGTTCTCAAGTCTGGGTTAGGACTTATCTCACCACTCAGTAGCACCATGCCAACAAAAGATCTCAAGCAGGGCATATATACAGGTAAACATACAGATATGTACACATATAGCAAGCAAGCATAAATAACATAAGAAAAAACAAGGTAGGCTTAACCCTAAAAAAATTTTCCCCAGTGAAGTCGCCATTTCTGTTGCGGTGAGAATCGGATAACAAGCTATTTATTAACTTGCATCACAAAACTTTGAATTCACCACCAACTTTGATTTATCCAATGGAAAGGTTCAAGATCGAAAAAACCTAAAGGGGGAGATCTAAGGTTCGAGGGTTGGTTATACTAAGGGAAGGTATTAGCACCCTTAATATCTATAGTACTCTACAGGAACCTCTTGTTTAAGTTTGTGTTATGTTATGTTTGCTTGCTAAGGGTAAGGTAAAGACCTAAGGGTATATATGCTAGGTTTGCTCGCCAAGACGTCGCATCTTGTGCCTACGTATCTGACTAAAGAATCAGAGCAACCGTAGTTCACCTAACTAAGGGTGAGAGGAACCATTGACTATGGCCAAAGTTCCAAGGGGGGATGAGTATGAGCTCATGTAGAGTTTAAAAAACTCTCTAAGTCTAATTTATGATAGGGGAAGTGGATACTTAAAGTGATGAGTTCCACATAGAGTCCAAAACTCTAACCTAATTCTAAGTTATAGATGGGTGAATGGCTATGAGGCCAAGGTGATAGTGAGCTATCTATGACCATGAGGTCAATAGAGATACTTTTCTACGACTATGAGGTCAATAGAGGATGGCTATGAGGCCGAGATGAGAATGAGCTATCTATGACTATGAGGTCCATAGAGAGACTTTTCTATGACTATGAGGTCAATAGAGGATGGCTATGAGGCCTAGATTGAATCCTATGATTATGAGGTCAAGGAGAAAGGCTATGACTATGAGGTCAAAGCTTACCTATGACTATGAGGTCAAGGTTAAGAGATGGCTCTATGACTATGAGGTCAAGAGTGAATCCTGTGACTATGAGGTCAAGGAAAATGGCTATGAGGCCTAGATAGTTTACTATGACTATGAGGTCAAGAAGGAAAGTATTGCCTATAACTATGAGGTCAAAGGTTACCTATGACTATGAGGTCGAGATGAGAATCCTAAGACTATGAGGTCAAGGAGAAAGGCTATGACTATGAGGTCAAAGCTTACCTATGACTATAAGGTCAAAGGTTAAAGATGGCTATGAGGCCAAGATGAGAATCCTATGACTATGAGGTCAAGGAGAAAGGCTATGACTATGAGGTCAAAGCTTACCTATGACTATGAGGTCAAAGGTTAAATATGGCTATGAGGCCAAGATGAGAATCCTGTGACTATGAGGTCAAGGAGAAAGGCTATGCCAATGAGGTCAAAGCTTACCTATGACTATGAGGCTAAAGGTTAAAGGTAGCTCTATGACTATGAGGTCATGAGAGAATCCTATGACTATGAGGTCAAAGGAAGATGGGCTAGGACTATGAGGTCAAAGCTTACCTATGACTATGAGGTCAAAGGTTAAAGGTAGCACTATGACTATGAGGTCATGAGAGAATCCTATGACTATGAGGTCAAAGGTTAAAGGTAGCTCTATGACTATGAGGTCATGAGAGAATCCTATGACTATGAGGTCAAAGGAAGTAAGACTAGGACTATGAGGTCAAAGCTTACCTATGACTATGAGGTCAAAGGTTAAAGATGGCTATGAGGCCAAGGGATAAAAATGAGCTTTCTATGACTTTGAGGTCAATAGAAAAACTTTCCTTTGGAAAGAGGGGGAAAATAACAGCTTATAAGCACAAATATTAAAGGAAGATTGAAACATGAATTCCACAACTTAAAGATGGCAAACATTTAATCAACATTTGAAGTAAACTTACATGTATGAGCATGGCAAGGTATGATGAGATGAATCACAACAAGCATAAATATGTAAACACACCAGTATGACAATGATAGCATCTTCAAAGTTTGAAATCATAGACAAAGTGCCAAAGGTAGGGATCTTGGCAATAAGGGCTAAGAGATACAAACAAATCCTAATAAAGAGACCTTATCCAAGGTCAAGAAACAAATCCTCAAGCAAACCTCTCAAATGTCATGAAATTCCCCAAGGCAAACTCTCAAAAAGGCTCTCAAGAAAAAGTTAATTCAAACGAAACTCAAGATTTAAAAAAGGCTTGTTCATATATCTTTTTTAGAATTTTTAGAAGTAATATGAAAATAAAACAAAATGTAAGTTAAATAAAATGTTAAAAAGGTATTTTTGAATTTTCCAGAAATTTTGAGTAAAAGAAAATGTTTAAATGAAAAAAAAAAAAAGACTAAACAATGAAACGAGCTGGGCCAGGGGGTGTAGTTGGTAAACTTAGCACTGAACTAAGTTGGAGTTGTCTTACATCTAGGCCTCACAGATGAGGGTACAATTAGTAAACTTGCACAAGGCCCAGGTTGAGAAATGACATGAAATTATTCCAGCAGTTATTAATATGAGGCCTGGAACAAATTACATGTGGAACACCTAATCAATTGGTCACTTGGGTTTTTAGTGACTAAAAGACAAAAATAATGCCCTATCCAATCACAACCTGCCATGCCCCTTCTTCTTCCATGCAACGTGAGAAAGAGAACCTAAAACTATCGTGAGAAACTAGACAAATGCCATGGCCACTACTCACCTTGCTCTATCATTTCCAACCTCAAATCTTACCCAAAATCCATAATATAAAACATCAACATATAGAATTCAGAACATAGAACATCACTGAACTAATCTACTCAAAACAGAACCTTATTCAAAGAGAAAAACAACGTGGAAATGGAGCATACAAACTGAAATCAACCATTACATTGTGGTATATGATCAATATCTCAAACAAACAGACACGTTATCATTTTAACTCAACAGGTGCAATGTATGCAGACATGGTAACATTCCAGAACAGTTAAACATTAATCATGGAAGGATGAAGGCATGGAAGAAGCTTACCAAGTGGAGTCAGTCCACTGTTTCTTCGCTTGGAGGTTATGGAATCCAATGAACTCAATTCCTTCCCTTTTGCTGATGATGGTGTGTATGAAACTTGAGTGAACTGTGCAGCTTGTGTATCAACTCTCTCTCTCTTAGTGGCTCACGAGCTCTATCTCTCCTGTGGTATGTTTGCAATGTGAATGGTGTATGTTATGTTATTGTGTCGTTGATGCTCTCATTGTTGGTCACAAAGAAAAACTCACGAGCCTTTATATTTGGTGTAATGTGTGATAACTTGGTGTGTTGATGTTGTTTTCCTTTGTTCTGCTTGTACTGCTACACAAAGAAAGAACAAGTTTATGATGTTTTTGTGAAAAATGAAATGAGGGAGTGTTGTGGTTTTCTTGTTCAGATGTTGCTATTCTGGTCGTTGGTCTTGCTGTTGTTGGTGTTTAAAGGAGATGGAATGAGAAAGTGTGTTGTTCTCCTTGTTTTCTCTGGTTGTTGGTGGTTTAATGTTTTTTGTTGGTGTTTTGGTATTGATGATTATGTGTGTGTTTAAGTTGCACAAAAGAGAACAGGTTTCGGGTGTTTTGTAAAAAAGGGAATAGGTTTATGGTGTTTTGAAGAAAAGAAGGAATAAGAGAGGGTGTTATGGTTTCTATTCTGATACTTCGTGCTTTAACAAGGAGAAAAGGTCTCCTTTTATAGGAGAAGCAGTTGGTTAATACCATGGAAGATCTAATGGATCGTTGCTTTGTCTTGAGGGGAAAGAATTAGGGTTTGCAAGGACATTTTTTAGTCTTCAAACTTGGTCAAATCCTTGTAGAAAAACATGCTACACGGCTGAGCAAGGGCAGTGGAAAAGAGGGTTCAGTTCTATCACATTCACCATCCAACATATGCATCCAAACTTCCCTTTTGTTGTGTCATAAGAGTGAAAGCTTAAAGAGGAAAGGCTTGGGGATTACACATGCATGAGACAACACGCCAAGCACTGTGAACTGATGAAAAGAAAGGAGTCAGTAAGTTTGCACTTGCATCTAGTTCAAAATGAAATTTGGTTGGTGTAATGAAACTAAACCAAAAACCTCTCTTGACCACACGATGGTTCCTCAACCAATGGACCAGATGACATGCTTCTTGATTCTTTTGAATGAGGGCATGTAGTAGAGCACTTTTCATGTTGGTGGCAAGTTGAGATTAACCCCACAAACATGTGAAAAATCACGTACAAGATTGATGTAGCAAAGTGTTGGTGAATCTGAATTTTCTAAGTGTGTACAACATTTCAACATGTCCACTTTAGTGCACCATATCCTAATGAAGACTTCACCAACTCTTGAGATTTTTGACCCTAAGTTAAGTAGGCACTTGATAGAGAAACTTTCATGTGGAAAACTTCTTGAGATGAGGTTTGGAATTGTGAGAAAAGATGTCATGAAGTCATGCACACCATGCGGTCCAAGAGAAATTAGAAAGATTTCTTAAGTTATGAAACTTTTCCAATATGAAACATCAAACTTTGAAGCAACATATCTTGAGATTGAATTATCCAAATGGGGAGTTCTACACATGCTTGGAAAGCTTGAAGAACAAGGAACAACTTTCATGTCTAAATATTTTTGATTTAAAGCTTGGAGCTTGGTGGAAAATTGGGTCAAAGATGAGTGAAAATTAGGGCAAAAATGCTGAAAATTTCTAAGTCCCAAAGGCAACTTATCTTCCAAGTCTCATAACTTAAAAACCATGCATTTTTTGAAGAGAGGTCTTCTAATACACTTTTAAGTTCATGGAAAGAGCTTCCATTTGAACTTTGAGTCACTCAATTTGGACGTGTGGTTTGAAAGTTATGGCCTTCCCAATTTTGCACAAGAAGTGAATTTTCCATACTTAGAAAGTTTCAAGGACCAAACCGCCTTCTTTGCAAGAAACCTCTCAAAACTTGATTTCTCATGCCCTAACTCAACGATTAGACATGTCATGATGGATTAAGGACTTGAATGCTTCATCTTGGATCAAAATCTCAAAAGTTAAAGTCTCAGTCAAACCCTAATCTTCCTCAGAATACAACTTAATGAATCCTGATGGTCTTGCCTCTCCAATCTCTTCCAATGACCTCTAAGAATGTCTAGTGTCACATGGAATCATGTCCCAAGGTTTGGGAACATGTCTTGATCAACATAAAAAGCAATGGTTGACTTTCTTGACCACAACCCTAGTTTGAGGCATGGTGAATTTGTGGCTCAAGGCACACTTGATTTCTTGTTGAATTGGACTCCCTGGATGTAGATGAACTCAAATGATTGCATTTGGAGCCTCAATTGTCTTTCTTTCCTTGAATCATATGAGAGCTTAAATTAGGAGACTTTGTCCTCCTCTTTGTACAAGTCTTGGCTTTTACAAGATAAACAAACTTGCCAGATGAAGTGGTTAGTTGACAATGCATAGATGATTGATCCCTACATATAAGTGCAAGACATTATGACATCTAAGGGGTAAAATTTGGGGTACAACAGGGGGCAAGCTCAACAGGAAGCTTTCGACAAAATCAAAGAGTATTTGAGTCATCCTCAAATCCTAGCACCACCTTGTAGAAGTACGAGCATGAGATTGTACATATCTGAGTCGGACAAAACCTTAGGGAGCATGTTGGCTCAAGAGGATGAAAATGGCGTCGAAAGATCCATTTATTACCTTAGTAGGGTTTTGAACGATGCAGAGACTAGGTATAGCATGGTTGAGAAATTGTGTTTATGCTTGTATTTCTCTTGTACAAAATTAAAGCACTATATAAAGCCAGTTGATGTTTATGTTTCGTCTCATTTCGATATCATTAAGCATATGCTATCTAAACCTATTTTGCATAGTCAAATTGGTAAATGGGCATTGGCATTAACTGAATACTCCCTAACGTATAGACCTTTAAAGGTCGTTAAGGGACAAGTGGTAGCAGACTTTATTGTCGACCACTCTATAAACGAGAACGTGTCAAATTATCTTGAGCTTGAACCTTGGAAATTATATTTCGACGGTTCTAGTCATAAAGATGGTACAGGTGTAGGAGTCCTGATCATTTCTCCTAATAAAATCCCAACAAAATTCAAGTACAAAGTCGAAGGTCTCTGCTCAAACAACGAGGCTGAATATGAAGCCTTAATAGCCGGACTTGAAATTTTGTTGGAATTGGGGGTAACTCGAGTCGAAATAATGCGAGACTCAGAGTTAGTCATCAAACAAATTACAAGGGAGTACAAGTGTGTGAAAGAAAATCTCATCATGTACTTTGTAATAGTCAATCGATTACTAAAAAAGTTTGAGATGGTGAGTGTTTGACACATACCTCGACTAGAGAACCATGTAGCCAATGACTTGGCTCAAATTGCTTCTGGGTACAAAATTTTGAAAGAAAAATTGCAAGACGTAATCAAAGTCAGAGGTAGAGTTGTGTCAACTAAATTATCCCCATCAGATTTGGAAGCAACAAAGCTAGGGTACGCTGATAAGGAAAATTTTGAAATCTTAGTCGTAGATTGTTTGACAGACGAAGACTGGAGGAAACCAATAATAGAATATTTGCAAAATCCAACAGAATCCACAGAACAAAAAATCAGGTATCGAGCTTTGAGTTATGTCCTTTTGGGTAACGAATTGTTTAAAAAGACTCCTGAAGGAGTCTTGCTCAAATGTCGTAGTGAATCAGAGGTATACCTAGCCCTTTCGACTGTCCATAGTGGGTGTGGCGCGATTTTTGTGGTCTTGAATCACAATCGCTTGGGTACTAAAGTTCGATTCATTTTTTATCCTATTGAGCTGATTAAGGAAGGGAAATAGATGTCTCCAATTAACCCTGCTTGCATACTGAGTTTAAACAGCGGTCTGTTAGGTTACAGATGCTATTAAGATGTGGGTCCCTCTTCGGTTTATTTTGTTAAAATTAGAATGTCTGGATCATTTGCGAGGTTTTTGGTAAGATGTTAGGATTTGGTGCTTTTGGGTTGATATATGGGGGGTACTGGATTTTGGGTTTTAGATTAGTATGCTCGCTAAGATTTTTGTAATCTTATGCCTACGTATTCTCGAAACAGGGAAATCAGAGCGATCATAGTTCCTCCTATTCTATGGGAGGAAAAAGGTTGTTTTGGTGTCTTGTTCAAAGCCCAAGACTTGGAGCTAAAGGTGGTTTGTATCTTGTTCAAAGCCCAAGATGTGAAGCTAAAGGGTTTTGGCTGAGAGAGAATTTGTCATCTCTAAAAAGGAGTTGTCAATGTTTGTATGCTGTGAACAAGGCACAACTTTGATGCTAAAAGGTTGACTGACTCAACTAGGGTTTTCTTTATACAAAGCCTAAGAGGAGGCGGGAAGTTTGACTTTTTTGGGGAAAATGTATCTTTTATAAAGCCCAAGATGGAGGCTAAAAGGGTTTGACTCAACAAGAGAGTACTTTTATCTATCCTGTATAAACCCTAAGACGGAGGCTAAAAAGGTTGACTCAACAAGAGAGTCTTGAACGGGTGATTGACTCAACAAGAGAGTCTGAAGGTTGTTTGACTCAACAAGAGAGTCTTTTATACTCAACAAGAGAGTGATTTATATGTGTCTTGTACGAAGCCCAAGACGAAAGCTAAAAGGAGATTGAATCAACAAGAGAGTCTTTTATACCCAACAAGAGAGTGATTTGCTGTCTCGTACGAAGCCCGAGATTGAGGCTAAAAGGAGACGGACTCAACAAGAGAGTCTTTTATACTCAACAAGAGAGTGTTTTTCTATCTTGTACGAAGCCCGAGATGGAGGCTAAAAGGAGGTTGACTCAATAAGAGAGTCTTTTATACTCAACAAGAGAGTGATTTTCTATCTCGTACGAAGCCCGAGATGGAGGCTAAAAGTGGGTGACTCAACAAGAGAGTCTTTTATACTCAACAAGAGAGTATTTTTCTATCTCGTACGAAGCCCGAGATGGAGGCTAAAAAGGAGGTGACTCAACAAGAGAGTCTGAAAAGGTTAGCTCCGCTGGGGAGAATCATTTGTACAAAGCCCAAGAGGAGTCTACGTTACTGCTGTGGATTCTGGAGATCCTGAAGCGGGTCCAAGTAACTCTCATGAGAGAGACCGGGTTTCAGAGTGATCGGTGTTTCTTCCTATGTTTGAAAGTAACTTGAGAATTTCTTTGAGACTCAAGGGTCTTAGACTGTCCAAGTCTAAAGTTTTATCTTTTGTACAATGCCCAAGAGGAGGCACGGGCATTAAGGGATGAGTATCAACCCTACAACGGCCGGAGTTTTGACACTGGAAAGACTGCTCTGGCAAAGGATGACTAAGTTATGTCTTATACCTTTAAGAGGTCATCAGGGTCCTTGTATTAAGCCCAAGAGAAGGCATAAGAACTTCTAAGAAGCCGAAGGGTCCTTGTACAACGCCCAAGAAGAGGCGGGGATGCTTTTAGGAAGCCTGTGGGTCCCCAAACCAAGAGAAGTTCAAGACATGCTATTCATCGAGAATAGATCAAGCCAGGAAAGTTCGAGGATTTGGAAGAAACTCAAGAGATTCCATTCACGGAGAAAAGATCATCTCTGGGGAGTTAGAGTTTCTTTGACAATTTCTAAGGGTGACAGTCTGAGAAAGGGTTCACCGAGAATGCTGCCTTTCACGTTTCCATATTGTTTAACCCCCAAGAGGAGGGAAGACTGTATCTGGTAATCCTATGGGGGATCTAGTTTTGTTTGTATTTAAGAGTGACCAACAAGGCTTTACCTAGTTCTAGACGTAGTTGCCGGGGAAAACTCTAATTAACTATACTAGTATTACACAGTGGATATGGGACAAGTATATAAAAGGATGTGAAAGAAGACTTACAGTGAAGCAGCCCCACAATACAGTTAAATATATAAAAGCGGTAAATGAAAGCGGATAAACACTTACCCGTTGTAGAGCTTCCATGTTGTTTGGTTAGTTGTTCAACAAAGAAAGTTTTGATAACAATATATATTTGAATTCAAAACCAAAGGAGAAAGTGCTTTGAAAAGATTGTTGGGGCTTACAGCTCAAGGAGAGGCCCAAGTTTTAACGATGATCGCACTGCTCTTTTGAAAACTGTACAGAGGGACTTATATAATATGTGAGGCCCACAAAGTTTTTATGTACAGGGGGATGGGTCTTACACTCTATTAGAGGCCCAGAGATTTTGAAAAGAAAAGAAATGTGGCTTACAACACGAGGGGAGGCCCAGATGATTTGTTTTTGAACTTTTAACGCAGAGGGGCTTATACAATGTCTGAGGCCCAAAAATGGTTTTGGTTAAAAGGGGATTGGGTCTTACACTCTATTAGAGGCCCAAAGAGTGAATAAAGATGGGTCTTATAGCTCAAGGAGAGGCCCAGATGATTTTGAAAAGGTGACGATCGCGTTAAACGTTTGAAAATATACAGAGGGACTTATACAATGTGTGAGGCCCAAAAATGTTTATTTACAAAAAGGGGTTGGGTCTTACACTCTATTAGAGGCCCATGGATGTTTTAAAGAAAAATAATGGGGCTTACAACTCAAGGAGAGGCCCAATTGGTTTTATTTTAAACTGGCGATCGCGCTGAGATTTTTGAAAATGTGTTGGGACTTATACAATGATTGAGGCCCAAACTATTTTAGTTTCAAAGAGGGATTGGGTCTTACACTCTATTAGAGGCCCAAAGTGTTTGAAACAAATTTGTTTGGGTGAAAATCAAAGAAATCCTAATTTCATCATTTTTAAAAGTAAATTCTTAAAGAAAATCAAATAAAAATGATAAAATACCAAATAAGTTTGAATAAACAACTTGTGATATTTGGTTGAGGTTTGAAAAATGATGTTTTAATCACAAGATGAATTAAAATTCATTTGGTTTTGATTTTCATGATGAGAATTCACTTTTAAAATGTTTAAAAACAATTTAAAAGGGATTTATTCACAAAAATACCAACTATATTAAATAAATAATATAAATTTGATTTTTTTGTGGAATAAAATATTTTGGAGTATGAATAAGAAGTGTGTAAAACAGAATTGGAAAATGATGATTTTTGCTATGTGAAAGAATTGGTTGAGTTTTGAAGATAAGAGAAAAAGGAAAGATGTCACAACATCATATTCGACATATTTCATGAGGCAAAAAAAAACCAGAACTGAACCTTAGTTTTCAACATCTTTTTTATCAAACTTCAAACATTCATAACTCTCTCAATTTTTAACGAAATTAAAATCCGTAAGAACCTATCTTGACCGATTTTTCGCAAGGAATCCATTGGTATCACTTATACATACTGAAACTTAATATACAGAACACACAAGGAAAAAAACCAGATCTGGACCTTAATTTTAAAACAACATAAACTCCACATATAAACATGTTAAAGTGAAAACTGTAGGAAGATCACAACAAACACATGAATGACTACATTTTTTATTCAAGAATTGATCAATAATGATGCATGTATATGGAGTTTCAAAGTGTAAGAACACTTACCGATTGGAGCAAGGTCCAATCCCTCTTCAATGTAATTACAGCAGCAAGGGGAAGATTTTATGAGCTTCCTTGATCCTCCAGGAGTGTGTTTGAATGGTTAGAGTGGATTGAAATGAGCTGGAACAGATTATGGTATCTCAACTGCAATTCTATCAAGAAATTGAGCAATTGGCTGGTGATTTGATGAATTTTATGTTCCAGATGTTGTTTTAGTGCTTGGATCACCTCTATATGATGTTTATGAGGTGTGTGTGTGTGATTGGTTTGGTTGGAATTGCTCTCAAACTCAAAACCTGATAGTGAGTTGCCTTAGAAGGCAAAATTGGAAGTGAGAAGGAGATTTTGAGGAAAGCATATGTTTGATGGCTTTAGTGTACTTAAACTGAGCATAAATGAGCTCTATTTATAGTAGAGCAAGTTTGTTTTGCAAGCAATAGTGAATGGCAACTGATGCAGAAGTTTGGCAAATGTTGATCAATAGGAATCCAAGTCTCCTCTAGCCATTGACTAGAGGTTAGAGCACAGGCTGCTGGTTCCCTAGTTCTTGGATATGTCTTGACTGAATTCAATTGGAAAGGGCTCAGTCCATGCCACCTTGCTGAATGTATTGAATGCTTGAAAACAAAATTGGATATTTTGCATCTTTGTAGCTTTTCAGGTTTGGCATGCTACTTGTGGAATCTTGGACTTGGGAGGCTTGGGAATCAGAGCTTGTCCTTTGATTGTCCCCTCCTCATATGTGCAAAAGGATGACAAGGCTTAAAAATTCGTGTGGCACAAGAAATGTGCAAATCTGTCCTGAAACCTGTCTTAAAAAATCAGCTACAGCAACCCTTGTTGTAAAATCCGTAACTTCTTGCTCAAGAATGATAAATAGCTGTTCCAGGACTTTCTGGAAAGCTGAGATGACATACTTCAACTTTGATGTTCAGGGTTTTTCTTGAATCAACTTGGATCATGGAGAAAAACGTCCTTGAAGTTGGGACATTCTTGCTGGAAAAATATTAATGATGTCCTACGAAATGTCGAAACATCTGACATTAAGAATTCTCAACTTTGATCACTTATATCTTTCAATCCTTATGATATTTTGAGTTGATTCCTTCTACAATGTTGAAGTATCAAATACCCTCTTTAAAAGTAGCTCTTACGCAAAATCAATGGATGCTTGGATCAATAGTTACAACCTTGAAAAGTTGTGCACTTGAGCATGATTTTAACTTAGAAAAAATTTCTAAGTTTCCTTCAATTTGATCAATTTTGCAATTTTGCATGATTTCTTGATTTAAATTTGATCAACTGCAATCATCCATCATATTTTCTTGAGTAATGGCTTGTGAAGCTCGTAGTTGACCAAAAGTTAAACTTTGACTTTCTGCGTCAGTTGACTTTGTATTAGATGAACTTGAGGCTTGATCCACTTAGAATGTTACATCTTTATATTTGATTCTTGATGTGGGAGTCCTCTTGATCCTCTGTGGGTGTTTGAGATATTAGACAAGTTAAAGATCATGTCATTTCTTGATTGATCCCTTATCTAAGTGTTCTGAGAGGGCTCAAAACCCTAATTCTGATTGTAGTGAATGCTCACCCATCTTTGGGGAGACTGAGTAGGCATAATGATACATCGATATTATGGTGATGATTTGCACAATGATGGGCAATCTTAGTGGTCAAAATTTGGGGTATGATAGTGGGGCATGTGGGGCACATCGGGTAGGCCATAAAATGAAGTGGTTGTTGTTTCGACAAGGCATGTATTGGCCTACCATGTTGAAAGATTGTATCGAATTCGCTAAAGGATGTCAAGAATGCCAAGTTCATGTTGGCGTGCAACATGTCCCTGCAAGTGAACTACACTTCATAGTTAAACCATGGCCCTTTAGGGGCTGGGTTTTGGATTTAGTTGGAGAAATTCAACCAGCATCATCTAAAAGTCAAAGGTACATTTTGGTAGGTATTGATTACTTTACAAAATGGATCGAGGCTATACCTTTACCAAATGTGGATCAAGAGGATGTGATCGAATTCATTAAGGAACACATCATCTATAGGTTTGGAATCTAAGAAACTATTACAACGGATCAGGGATCTATTCTCACTAGTCGGAAGATGCAGGAATTCGCTAAAGAGATGGGTTTCAAACTGTTAACCTCTACACCCTACTATGCTCAGGCTAATGGTCAAGTTGAAGCAGCGAATAAGGTAGTGATTGGGTTAATCAAGAAACATGTGGGAAAGAAGCCTAGGAATTGGCACAAGACATTAGACCAGGTTCTCTGGGCATGTCGAACTTCTCCTAAAGAGGCAATTAACACTACTCCTTTTCGATTGACCTTTGGTCACGATACAGTTTTGCCTGTAGAAATTTACCTACAATCGACAAGGATCCAAAGGCATCATGAGATCCCTTCTGAATTCTATTGGAATATGATGTTAGGTGAGTTAGTAGATTTTGATGAAGAAAGACTTAATGCCTTAGAGTTGCTAAAAAGACAAAAGAAAAGGGTAGAAAAGTCTTACAATAAGAAGGTTAAGGTTAAGGCATTCTCGACTGGAGAATTGGTGTGGAAAGTGATTTTGCCTATGGATCGAAAAAGTAGAGCCCTAGGTAAATGGTCCCCTAAGTGGGAAGGTCTATTTCAAATCTTACAAGTGTTCTCTAACGGTGCTTATGGGATTAAAGAGTTAGATGAAGATAAAAGAGTCTTGAAAGTAAATGGTAAGTATTTGAAAAAAATTCAAACCTATACTTCAAGGAATAAAAATTGCTTATGAGAAATTGAAAAAAAAAAAATTAGCCGAAGCCAACTTGGTATATAGGTGCCAGAATGGCTCAGTTCATTACATCAAAAAGCCTTGAAGGGCTAAGAAACATTGTACTAAAAAAAAAAACAAAATCAGTAAAGAAACTGCAAGCTAAAAAGGAAGATCGGCTTTCATCTTGAAGTACTTCGACCTGTGAAGCTCGAGAAATTTCTCACATGAGGTTTTGTCGAGTTTAAGCGTTGCTACTTTTACTTCCAGCTGTCGAGCTTGGTCAAGGAACTCCAGTGCAAGTTTTAATTCTTTGTCCACTTCAGAATCATCAGAGGCTAGCAGTTTAGCATTATGTAACACCTTCATTCTATACCCCAAGCTATTAAAGCGATAACAATTAATCAGAGTGTAATTAAAACATTCATGGCATAAAAGGGAGCGTCACATCCAAATGACAAGGTACAACAACCTGCTCAAATAGATATGCAACAATCAGGTAGCAACATAAACAGAGGAACTCAGTTCCTAACACCCACAATTCAGATACAGAATAAAAGCGGAAAATCTGCAACTGAAATCTCATATATATATATATATATATAAACATAGAAGTTTGTCTGTCATACACAGAGTCATACAGGTAAAATCCAAAAAAAGATATATACATAAAGTCACATAACAATCTCCCCGACTACCCGGTGCTACATATTAGAGCCGACCGACAAAAGAATGAAGACATAAGCTTCACAAAAAGACCTCCAACATCTAATCTGCAATGCCTCATAGAGCATTCAAAACAGCAGAAGGGTGAGAAAAACAATTATAATATAGTTGCATACAATTATGTAATAACACAAAATACACAATGTAAAACATTCTCACCACAACTTACATAATAATTCAAATACAAACAACACAATTCATATCTCATACATCCATCACAAAGGCATATCAATCATGCTCAATACATTTATCACCAACATATGTATATATCAACTCATCAATTCCATTCACAATTCTCACACATACTCAATCCATTCATGACTTAAGCAAATGCAAAGAGACCGACACAACGACTCTATGCAAATGCAATGCGGTACCGTTCCATCCGTCATTCTCATCATTAATTCACTCAGGAATTATTGGAATCATCACTTGTTACTTAGTGTAACTTCCCGTCGGGCAAACGATATTCCCCGTCGCTTTCGGTCCTCTTGGTATAAGGCTCACGAAGTTTTTGGATCGCTTTCGGTCCTCTTTGTATAAGGCTCACGATCCGATCGCTTTCGGTCCTCTTTGTATAAGGCTCACGATCGTCTATAATGTCGCTTTCGGTCCTCTTTGTATAAGGCTCACGACCGTTATAGCATATTCCCTTGGGAATCGTTTCGTCGCTCACACCCAGTAGGGCACACAACATCACAAGAATGCATATCATGATGCTTGGCATTCAATGACTCATGACAATCAAATGCATAACATACATAACCATATAAACCATCTCAACATCAATAATCATGTATTGAAATCAAATCCAAAACAATGCATTTATTTGCCATAAGGCCACAAACCATCATCACAACATTTCATTACATGAATTCACATCATATAACAGCACACAAGCTATACGTTATATATATCAAAACATATTGCATGATAACACATCAATCGCACACAATTACAACGATAAAAGTCGACAAAACGATACGTTTCCACATTCTCGACGCAATTAAATCGGCCACTAATCCCAAAACCCTTTTATAAGAAAGTACATCTCATTAGCTTTCAAACGCATCGAACGGCGGCCAAAACGGACTTACGATTTGAAAGTTATGAAGAAAACAAAGTAGAAAAATCATCACATTCGCTAGGCGAACACCAGCGAACAGTGGCAGAGAAAAACCAGTACAAAGTTTGCTAGGAGAACATCGTTAGCGAACATTCGCTGACCTTCACTGACGGGTTCGCTAGGCAAACCCTCGAAAGCTGTTCGCTAGGACCCGCCCCAGGTTCGCTAGGCGAACCCTGGAAAACTCAGAATCCCAGCAGCGCTGTTATTCACCCTAAAACCAACATTTCATCCACCAAAACACTATCAAACCATAACATAACAATCAAAACATTCCCCAATCATAACAGCAAGTATTCTACAAAATTTATATCGCATTTCAACCGCGAAAACATTGATTCCGATTCATTTTCATCATTTCAACCTAAATGTAAACTATATGAAGACAATCCACACAATCCAAGAAAACATGCACATATTCATACACAATGATAAGATAATCGAGTTTCACACCCTTACCCGATTAATCGTGCTTTGAAGTGTCGGTTGAAACGATTTCTTAAACTCCAAGTTTTCCTTTTTTTCTTCTTCTCACTCTCCTTTTCTCTTCTCTTCTTTTCTTTCTATTTTTCTCTCTATGTTTCTATTTTAATGAAAAACAATATCTATCCAAGCCAAAAAGGCCAAAGTACCCCTACACTCAATTTTCTCGCAAACGTTCCCAAAACGCGATAAAACATAATAACCAAGAATAAAATAATATAAAGACCAAAAATAATTAAATCGACTCGGTTAAATAAATCTAACAAAAAAAATAGGGGCGTTACACATTACGTTGCTCAGCCTTAGAGATTTTGCCTTGCTGTTCTTCGATTTGTCTTTTCCAGATGGAAATGTTCTCTTTATTGCCTTCGACCTCCAGTTTGTTTTTCTCTTTCATCTTTTCCAATTCTCCCACTCTAGCATCCGACTCAGAACCAGTTGTCCATGCAGCAGCCTCACTTCCAGACTTGTTCTCGATTGCATCATCAATTTGAGGCAGTTGTTTGAGATCAGGGGCGACTTGGTCGATCATGGTACCAAGCTCCAGGATAATGGTTGCAGTTTTAGGAGAGACGGTCTGAAGATCGACCTACTTGAGAAGAGTCTTCAAATAAAGAGGGGCGGTGACATCCGACTCCAAAAGTTTGAAGAGGTAACCTTTGAAGATTTTTTCTTTTATCTTCAGAAGCGCCTCATTTACAGGTTTGCTCGAAATTTGATCTCCGGAAGCCGTCGAAGCACTTAAGTTTTTCTCGGAAGAACTCCTTCATTTGCCAAGGATAATCTTCAGATATTCACGAGGATTGGTCACCTTTAGGTGATTAAGTTCTTCTTCAGAAAGAGCTACAGATGTTCCGGTCGAAGGCTTGGTGCTCTCGGCAGTAACATCAACTTTGGGAGCAAAAGTGTTTTCTCTTTGAGCCTTCTCCTTGACACATTCACTTTCATCCTTGTCTTCGTCATCCTTATCATCTTCACCATCGTCATCATCATCATCATTTTCACCATCATCTTCATCATCATCATTTCCACCAGCTTCAGTGTGGAACATCGATTGGTCATCCTCTTCTTCTTCTATTTCCTCATCTTAGACAGCAGCATCCAGATCAGCATCATTTGGGTCTTTGTTGCCTGAGGCTTCGACCACTGGTGAGTCATTTTCATAGGATTTCTCGACCATGGTATTGCCTTCATCCATAGCTGCTGTTTCTGTATTCACCTCTTCAAGAGTGCCTTGGTCATGATCCTCCTCATGCTCAGAGCCACTTATCTGAGATTATTGAGTAGTGGTCTGTGCAGGGGAAGTCGGAACCTTTTTAGCAACAGGTTTGTTGATTTCATCCATTGAGCCTCTCCCTGAAACCGCGTCGGATTTAGGGTGATAGGTGGGCTCACCTTCACTATTGAGGAGAGTAGTTGGAGAAGGAGATTTAGCTACTGGTTGGGTAGAAGTACCTACACAATCCTGAAATTACAAGTAAATAAGATTAGGTTAAAACAAAAGAAGGCCAGCAAGGTAGACAATTTAAGGTAAACTATAATTACCTTAAGTTCTTCGACTCCAGGGTTAGAGTTGTCACTTTCAAGATGAACCAAAGCCGCCTTCGACGTACCCTGAGGAGAAGACTCCAAGTCACTTCGAGTGGTAGATGCTTGAGAGATCTTCGCCACCTTTTCCTTAGGATGACTTAAAGTCTCAGTGATTTTAAGTTGTTTCTTCCTTTTCTTAGTCTTTTGATCCTCAGGTGGAGAGTGATCGTCGTCCTCCGAATTGAGCACAACTTGGGCAGTAGCCCTTTTGGACTTCTTCTTTTGAGGAGTAGGAGGTGGTCGTCGAGAACTCTAAAAAGTTAAAGTATTAGAAGGCATAACTATACACAGTAAAGGAGAATTTAGTGAGCAAAAGTTACCCTCATGGCTGGTTCATTCTCTTCCGTCTTTATTTCGACTGGTCTCTTCGCTGCAGTTTTCTTCGGTTTGATAGCTGAAAATAAACAAATAGTTACAAGTCAGTGACAAAAAGTCGAGTAAGAGAAATCTAAAATTCAAAAATCTTCATTCCACACCTTCATAAATTTTGGATTCGATGCGAATATCTTTGATACCGATATGAATTGGTCCTTTAAAACTATATAGGGTGTACTTAGTCGCAACCACCCACCGAGCCTTTGGTTTCGACTGCTGGCAAAGGATCTTTATAGAATCCCCACGGACGAACCAGTCTGGAAATGGAGGGGCGAGAGCCACTACAAAATCAGCAGATGGCAGTCGAGGAAACTTAAGAGGAAATAATTCGAAAGCCATTTCGTAGCGTCGCTCGGGCGGCACATACGAAGGGAGTTTCAAACTCTCCATTTTCTTTAAAAAAATTCCTTCAGTGTAACAGCAGCCTCGCGGACGGTTCGACTAAGGTCATTTGGTCGATAAAAGGTTTCAAAGAACTTTTGGAATGCCTGGATTTCCTTGATGTGCGTGGAATTACCTTTCTTGACTTTCTCCTGCACAGAGAGAAAAGCTTGATCAATCAGCTGAGTGAAGGAAGAAACATCAAAAAACTTTTTAGTATAGTACTTCGACCACCACTTGTTGAATTCTGGAGTGCAGAGACAACTAGGCTCGAAGTTGAGAGGAGTGAGGGACGCCTTCCGTGCATAGCAAGCCATCTGCGTCGAAGTCATCTCCTCAGTATAACTGGTGTGATGGAGGAGGAGATGTCCTTTCTTCTCGTATAAGCACCTTGTGAGGGTCTGAACCAAACCAAATTGACGAGTGACCAAATTGGGTTGGTAAGCAATCAATGAAACTTGACCTTTTCCCAGATTTAGTCGAAGGGTCAAAAGTCTTGGTATCAGGAAAGCTTCCCAGATCAGCTTCGACTCCTCTTCTTGGGCTTTGACTGAAGTGGGGAAAAGCCTGGTGAACCACTCAGGACCATACTTTCTTTCAGCGAAAGGAGCCATGCTTGGAGTGAACTCATGGCGTTTGGTGAACATTTTTATGAAGCCAAGAAATGCTGGCCTGAGTGATTGGCCCTCTTCGCTGGGAGTTAGTTGCACAAAGTGGGTCCCTTCGACTCGCCTGCCCTTGATCTCTTTAACACCTTCCTCGACAGTTCCTTTATTGGGAAGGCTGGCTTCGAAAGATGCATTTAGCCAGAGTTAAAGCAGCCAGAAAGGCCCCGACAGCAGAAGTTTTCCTCCTGCTGCTGTTGAATGCAGAATAGGGCAAGCAGCAAAAATATTTATTTTTGGAAAGAATTCCCTCTGTGATTTATGTCGTGTCCACAGAGATCGGTTCGAGGGAAAGAATGTCGTTCGACAATCTCTCGCGTTTATGAGTTTGGATTGAAATGGTTTAAAACAAGAAAACAGAAAAGTAAATATTAAAACATAAAACAAATTCATTCTTCAGCAAGACAAACTTATCCGGCATGCACATAATCGACTCCTCACAAACTTAAACTTACCGATCAGTTATACTCCACCTAAAATACTCCTCAATATCACCCATCATGGCTCATAACAAAGGTTATGTCTAACGCAAAGTTGAGAAAACAACCGTGTTACCGTTGCCGATACTTTCACACGCTAGATCAAGGCACGAATGCATTAAGCTTCGACGCCTATTGAAGATTGTTAGCTCTTAAATCTATCTCTAGAATCCAGAAACTAACAGATAATTATACCTAATCGAAGTTTCCGAGGGTTATGTTTAACGCAACCCAAACCCCGCGCATAAAGCAAAAATCAGAGACAATCACCAATAAAGATTTGTAAAGCAAGTTTTATACAATGCCATGGGCGACAAATATACATGAGTTCAGAACAAATACATATACAATAACCCAACATATAAGAAAAACACAAAGGAGAAGAGAAATGAACCAAACATCTCGCGGTTTGTTAGAGCCGATCGACGATCAATCCACCCCGGTTCACCCGTATGCAAGCTTCCATGTTGTTTTCTAAGCTAATCTACTAAAAAATGAAGTTTGATGGAGATGGAGCAAGAATCCCCAAAACCATCCTCTAAAAAATGCTGAAAAATGACTTAAATGGGCAAAATTGTGTTCCAGGGTTCGCCTAGCGAACATAAACCGCCTTAGCTACTGCCAAAATTGTGTTTTTCATGCTTCCGGGCACTTTTCATTCGCCCCAGAGTTCGCTTAGCGAACTCCCCAACGAATACGCTCGCCTCCAGTTCGCCTAGCGAACATGACAGCAAACCAGAACTTGTTTTCTTCATAACTTTTGAACCGTAACTCGGATTGACGCACGGTCGGAAGCGCTGGAAAGCTTATTCAATGCTCTTTATGAATATGGAAAAATATCTTTACTTGGATACCTAAAAAATGAGATAAAATCAATTAAACTCAATGATATTTACACGATACGCAATATATACACTAAAACGTAAAGTAAACGTAATTATAAACAAATTGGGGTTTATTTGAACGATATTAACCAAAAAGTATTGATAAGTGCAACAATACTTATATACAAAAATAGGTACATTTTGCACTTATCAAACTCTCCCCAACTTACATAATTGTTTGTCCTCAAACAAGAATCAAACAACTCAACGAAACCGAGTGATAACCAAAGAATCATAAATCAACAAGTTTTGAAAACGGAAAACAAATGTATGGTTCAAATGAAAAACGGTACACACAAAGTAATTATTTACCACTAAACTACGACGACAACATAGTCACGAAACAAATGCAAAATACAAAAATCATGCCAAATATCCTAAAACAACACAAGTTCAAACGTGAATCACACCTAGCAAAAACAATCATCGGTAGATGAAAAACACAAAATGAGGTATTTATCACTCACACAACAATCATGCAAACAATAGACTAAATTATGCAACCATCCAAAAATTCACATTGAACATACAAAGGCAAGAATCACAAGGACTTTCACGGTTGTAGCGTGGTCGGGTAAACAAACAAGGGGCAATTTCTAAAGGTAATCGAAACAAAAACTTGCCTAAACCTAAGGGAGTGATCAACTCACAAAAGTTCAAACACCAAATTCCAATCAACTTCTTCTTTCATCCCAAGTGTTACACAAAACACAATACTTATTTAGCACAATTATTTGAACTCTTTTTGTTTCCTTTTTCAAGGATTTTCTGTTTCTTTCTTTTTCACTTTTTTTTTCTTTTTCACATTTTTCTCTTTTTTCCACCTCATAGAAACCAACCAATGAGTAAACAATCATTCTCTCCCCAACTTGAATTCAACCACATCATCATGTGAATACTCCCTACTTTCTAAGGCAAGGTAAAAATTCATACAACAACACAAAATTGAGGGTTCAAGTAAAAACAACAATCAAGATCCACACAAAAAATGAATTTGACACTCATAGACAAGCATCAAGCTCAAACAACATGGATAATGACCAAAGGCTCAAAGGGGTTACAAATGATCACACACTCACAAGGTGAATTGACTATTTGGCTAGGTAGTTGTGCTCAAAATGAAACAAAATGCCTTGATCCTTTTCATGCTTTCATATAATCAATACAAACAAAAGATTAAGCATAATAAAATCCAGTTAAAACAAGAATGTTGGTACTCCGTGCATATATGAACAATAGAAGGCTTCCTCATAAAAAGGGTGGGAACTAAAGTGATTCACAATAAGAACAAGTATACCAAAGAATGAATGGCATGAAAGTAGTAAAAAGCCTAAGTATCATGAATATGCTAAAGTATAGAAAGCGATAAACACATACCTTGGACGTGTACAAAACTTAACAAAATCATTACCATACATCCGCAAGTTGAAACGATCAAACTTGGAACATCACCAAATTTCCTCAAGCTACTCAAAACAAGTTCATTGACAAACACGAAAACTATTAATATAAACAAACTGAAAAACCGGCAGAAAATTCATTAAACAAGTTGTAAAGTGAAGATTTGAGAATTTTACGAAAAATCCGAGTACAACTTGTTTAATGAATACTCACCCCACTACCTAAACTAAACAACAACAAAAGAAAAGAATGCACCATGCTTATTTTACGTCGTAAGCTCGACGCCTTTACAATGCTTAGCTAGCAACTTCCTTTCTTTATGCCATAGTGATGCCTCACCGCGCAAACCAAAAACAAGTGTCCTAATCAAACACTTAAACAAACGTTACGGGAACAAAATGGCGTCATTGTCGGGGATTAGTTTTGATATTGATGCAGAATAGGGCAAGCAGCAAAAATATTTATTTTCGGAAAGAATTCCCTCCGGGATTTATGTCGTGTCCACAGAGATCGGTTCGAGGGAAAGAATGTCGTTCGACAATCTCTCGCATTTATGACTTTGGATTAAAATGGTTTAAAACAAGAAAATAGAAAAGTAAATATTAAAACATAAAACAAATTCATTCTTCAGCAAGACAAACTTATCCGGCATGCACATAATCGACTCCTCACAAACTTAAAATTACCGACCAGTTATACTCCACCTACAATACTCCTCAATATCACCCAGCATCGCTCATAACAAAGGTTATGTCTAACGCAAAGTTGAGAAAACAACCGTGTTACCATTGCCGATACTTTCGCACGCTAGCTCAAGACACGGATGCATTAAGCTTTGATGCCTATTGAAGATTGTTATCTTTTAAATCTATCTCTAGAATCCAGAAACTAACAGATAATCATCCCTAATCGAAGTTTGCGAGGGTTATGTCTAACGTAACCCAAACCCCACGCATAAAGCAAAAATCAGAGACAATCACCAATAAAGATTTGTAAAGTAAGTTTTATACAACGCCATGAGCGACAAATATACATGAGTTCAGAATAAATACATATACAACAACCCAACATAGAAGAAAAACACAAAGGAGAAGAGAAATGAACCAAACATCTCGCGGTTTGTCAGAGCCGATCGACGATCAATCCACCCCGGTTCACCCGTATGCAAGCTTCCATATTGTTTTCTAAGATAATCTATTGAAAAATGAAGTTTGATGGAGCTGGAGCAAGAATCCCCAAAACTATCCTTAAAAAAATGCTGAAAAATGACTTAAATGGGCAAAATTGTGTTCCAGGGTTCGCCTAGCGAACCCCCGTTCGCCTAGCGAACATAAACCGCCTTAGCTACTGCCAAAATTGTGTTTTTCACACTTCCTGGCACTTTTCATTCGCCCCAGAGTTCGCTTAGCGAACTCCCCAGCGAATATGCTTGCCTCCAGTTCGCCTGGCGAACATGATAGCAAACCAGAACTTGTTTTCTTCATAACTTTTGAACCGTAACTCGGATTGACGCACGGTCGAAAACGCTGGAAAACTTATTCAATGCTCTTTATGAATATGGAAAAATATATTTACTTGAATACCTACAAAAATGAGATAAAATCAATTAAAATCAGTGATATTTACACGATACGCAATATATACACTAAAACGTAAAGTAAACGTAATTATAAACAAATTGGGGTTTATTTGAACGATATTAACCAAAAAGTATCGATAAGTGCAACAAAACTTATATACAAAAATATGTACATTTTGCACTTATCAGCTGCTAGGTCTTTAAGTTGAGTGACGCCTTCACTTAGAGACTCATAGAGGTGTCCCAAGATCATTTCACTCAAGCAGACATCTCGGTCGTTGTGAAGTTGAGTGGCAAGCGTGAGGAACTTCTTGGCTACTTGTAGAGATCTCGAGCAGAATACACAGTGTGACAGCCAAATAGTAAGGAAGGCTATGTGTTCCTGGTCCTTGACATCAGTGGTATTTTGGTCATAGTAGTGTTTGATGAAGTTTGTATAAGTGGGTTTGGCAGACGCGAAGCCTATTTTGTCCTCAGAATCTAGTTCTGGGTCATAAGGTTTCCCAGTTGGCTTTAGCCCTGGGATAGCGGCTACGTCGAAAAGTGTTGGGGTCATCATCCCACAAGGGAGGTGAAAAGTGTAGTGGGTGTTATCCCAAAAGTTAAGAGACGAAACTAACATGGTCGAAAAATACGCATGTCCTA
Source organism: Lathyrus tuberosus (assembly GCA_022829125.1). Classification (NCBI taxonomy): domain Eukaryota; kingdom Viridiplantae; phylum Streptophyta; class Magnoliopsida; order Fabales; family Fabaceae; genus Lathyrus; species Lathyrus tuberosus. Next base: position 9,459,873 of record JALAZF010000193.1, read on the forward strand.
TTTTCGACAGCATAATGAGATCGTAAATCCCTAAATCTTCTTAAGTTTGGGCTTTAACTTTCTCTACTTTGGTTAGCCAATTCAGGTAAAGGTCAGAATCCTTGAAGGAGGGAGTTGCCCTAAATACCCTAGATCCATCATTCATATAACGTAAATCTATGTTATTAAGAGCTACAACGTCAGGAAAGTTGAATTCTACCTTAGATTTATTATCTTTCCCTATGGGTTTGGTCTTGTGGTAAAAAGGGAAATACTCACTAAGTTTCTCGTAATCTGCATCTAAAGCAGATAAAGGGCCAAACAGAGCATATGGCTTACCAGAGACAAGGACAGGGATTATTACCTGGGATTCATAGATGCGTCTCTTCTCTTCCTTAAGTGGTTCTGGAATACATTGTTGATTCTTTACTATCTTTGGCCCATAAAGTGTGGCAAAAGGAGGGAGTTGAGATTGATTCTTCAGCTCTTTGGGTTTTTGGATCTTCTCTGAGTCTTTGATATTGGAAGTTGAAGACGCCATTGTTGAAAAATAAGGAAATCTGGTTTTGTTTTCTAAGAATTGAGAAGCTGGAGAAAGAGGGAGATAGCAAAGAGTTTTTTGAAGTGTAAAAAAGGAAAATGCTTTAGAGGGAAACTATTTAAAAGCTTTGGAATATTAATAGGTCTCAAATCAGCATTAAAGAGCTAGTGTTGTAGTGGGGCACGTGTCCTATCAGGAGCGATAGATGGGACGGTGGCAATTATTGCTTATACCTCATTATCTCCCAGACTTTAGGAGGTATGATGATGGCTAGTGGATTTGGTGCGCTTTGAGGAGATGTTTCAGATATTGTCATAATGACCATGACGTCACAGAGTGGTTTAGAAGAAACTGAATAGTTTGTAGAACGTGGGAGCTCTAGTTATATCAACACCCACATAAGGTGGAAATAAGGCGTCGAATGGCATTGTCAAAAAATGCTATTTTTCTTCAGTGACGTCGAAAAAGACATTTTTGGGGGGCAATTTGTTAGCTCCTAAATTCGACGCCTAGGTTAAACCCATGGTATTAATTTAAGAGACAAGAGTCCTTTAAGGAAATTGGAAGTTTTCGACCAGAATTGAACTGTTGAAAGTTTGGGTCGGAAGGATGTCCTTGCGTAAGAGAGAAACTATGTTGTGGACTTAGAAATATTTCCAAACTTAGGAGATATCAGTCGACAGAAGTACTACTGAGGGTACTTCGACGTGAAGATTTAAAATTCAAATATGGGAGGGAACATTTGTTCTTATCCGTTTCTGAAGAAAGACATGTGGCGTGTATCCAAGAAACGAAGGCATGCAGAGCGACACTTGTCGTATTTTAGTTTGTAGGCCGTTAATGGCAGTTATTTCAATTGTTATAAATAGCAAGTTCGAGTGTTAGGATTTGGGGTGTGTTCAATTGTATACAAATACTCAGTGTGCTTAAAGTACTAGTGCGTAGAGAAAAGAGCGTGTGAGAATGTATGTTGATGTAACACCGCTTTTACAATTCAATGAAATTTAATAAGTTTATTTCATTAAACTCTCTCTTTATTCATGCAAGTTAACTTCTGTATTTTACCAGTCTTTTCGACTTGAACCCTTTTTACATTTTAGTTTAACTTTATATTCCTTAAAATAGACCCTTTTTACTTATGAACGCTGTCGGAGTGTTCTTGATATTTTCCAGAAACTTATACAGAAAAACGATTAGTACATGTCCTAGGATCAATCTGGTCGATCCTGCGAGCAACTAAAAGCTTTTGTGTTCTTAGAAGACCAACGCTTGTTTACCAATTTTCACGATAAACACTGGCATCGATGCCGTGTAGAGTGAAGTACCTGGCCCCGTCATAACTCGGCATGGTGGGAATCTGGCTCTATGCTCGGTCTAGGTTATGCATGAGGCTTGTCTAGCTCTCCTCATTGTACGATTTCTCCCGCTACCATCGTCTGGTCCGTGTTCACCCTTATCCGACTACTCAACTCGATACCAAATATATTTGGCATGTATATATATATATATATATATATATATATATATATATATATATATATATATATATTGTGTTGCTTATCTATGTCTCTTGTATGTGATTGCATGTTCATGTTCCAAAACGCGTGAATATTAGATATATGATATATTTCATGTTTGTTCACTTCCAAAAGTTTCATTTCTAACCCATGAGTGTTTCAATCTATATGTTTATAGTGACATCATGTCTTTATTTCATCATCATATGTATTTCATGTTATTAATCCTTTACATTTGAAGTTTATTTTATGTCATTGATGATTGAGCATCTTATGTATTCACTTTTGCACGAAAAATGACATTTTTGCATGATTTTTTTGTCCACAACGTATGCCTCAACTAAATTTATCTTAGGTCGACCAAATGACTTCATTTTTCAAGTTTTTTTCTCTCTATTTGGTATGTTTCGATACATAAAGCTTTGAAGTCAATACATAGACAACATGTATGGAATCCCACATTGTACGGGTCGATGCATAACTTAAGTTTCTACGTCTTCAAACTTTCTATTCAGTGTGTATCGGCTCCAAATGCGTATGGGTTGATACAATCGAGATTTTTTTTAATTTTTTTTTCTGGTTTTGACCTCTCAAGTCAACTCCTAGGTCTATGGTTCGATCCATGCGTTACTTAGAGACATTTGTTTTCTTCTTCATGCATTTTTTACTAATCTTAACTACTCGTTTACTATTTTTTTTCAAACTTCTCATCATTTCCAAGTCAACCTAGGTTAACTTTTTCCCTTTCCTAGAAAAACCCCTTCATCCCCATTTCAAAATCTCCATAAAATCTCATCATTTCCCATTCCCAAAAATCACTTGTCTTCATCTAATCTCTTCAAATTTGTGTGATTAGAAACCAATCCTCATAGATTAGGATAGTGGGTTTCTCTTATATCATTCAAAATCCTACAATTTTATTTCACACATTTTATCAAACACCTTGTGTGTATACCCTTGAATAAAAATTTTATGGCTCCCAAGGTACACAAAGGCAAGAATGTTGTGGGTACATCCTCATCTAAACCAGTAAGTGCTCTTTCTATCCTACATCCTACTTGTGTTAAAGAGTATGAGAAAATTTTCAAAAATAGGATTGTTGTGAAACAACATGGCTATGATTCTAAGGTTGTGGCTCAGTTACACATTCAGAAATTGTAAATATGGTTGAGCATCAAGAAATTAACACTTTGTTAAAACTCTTAACCAACTACAATGAAGATCTAATAAGAGTATTTTATGTTGGGTTGGAATCAAGGGAAGGATGCTCTTTTTCGTTTTAAGATGGGAAAGAGTTCCCGCCACTTTATACACGACTCATGGAAGGAAGTGTTTAGAGTTTTTGTGCTTTCTCATGAAACAACTTTGTCTGATCATGCCTTTCATCCTGATTTTGATTTGAAAAGTTACCCAAACTCGCGTCTCAAAGCACCAAGGACAGAAGAAAACATGAATAAAGTGTCAATGGGATATTTGAAGAGAAATTCTCGTATTCTTCATTGGATTGTCACTCATGTGTTGTGTCCAAGGAAAGGAGGTCATTCTCGAATTGACCAAGCTGAGGTACATCTCATGTATATTCTTTAGAATAAACTTAAGATTAATTGACCAAACTATTTGTTAGATAAAGGAAACTTATCTAGAGAGGGTGAATAGATCCCAAGTTATAAATTTACTTTAAAAATCTGTTTTGAAAAATTAACGGCTAGCAGAAGTGACCCGGATCAAATTGTCTAAAGCAAACCGCTATCGAAAAGCTCGGATATGCGTATATGAAAACTAATCAATGATAATGATAAACAAATCAGTCAATATGATTTAATCACAATCACTTGAAAGCTACTCAACAAGTAAAGTTATTTCTCATGATAACAAACATAAAAAATTAATTGAGACAAATTGTCAAACACCTTATGTGCAATCAATTTAGTTTAGAATTATGTATGATTTTGTTGATTTTCAAATCAAACCACAACCAAATAGATTGTGATCAACTCAACAAAAACTTTTTCAAAGGTTGTTTAAAAGTTTTAACCAAATGTATTGATTGTAAAATTGAAGAATTTAACAATTTGCAAATGAAAAATAAGAGAGAGAGAGAGAGAGAGAGAGAGAGAGAGAGAGTGAGAGAGAGAGAGAGAGAGAGAGAGAGAGTACACAAGAATTTGTTTAGGCAGTTCCACAATCGGCCTCGCTATGGGTACGTCTGCCTTAAATTCGAACTCGAATTGAGATAGTGTAAATTAACCTTACTTTGCAAATGTAGTTTACAAGAGAAATGCAGCAATGCAACCCTACAAACCATTCTAGCACTTTCTCTTCCCTTTATTTGATTTTGATCAAGTCACCCAACAATACCAATTTGATTCATCGTCTCACGCTACTCCTTTCCAAGAACCCCCATTCTTCAAAGCCTTCACTCAATTGAATCCAAATTATGAATTGTTGTAACTCAAGATTTACCAATTTGATTCACTGTCTCACGATACTCCTTTGCAAGAACTCTCCGTTCTTCAAAGCCTTCACTCGATCGAATCCAAATTGCATAATCTTGTCCAAAACCTTTAATTCCCCAATTGATCTTGAAGGAAAACCCAACCTTAGTTTTCTTATTTGAAACCCTCAAAGATCTCAACCCAATTTACAGTTCACCAACCTAAATTGGACGTTATCAACTCTAAATCTAGATGGCACCCAAACAATGAATGATTATGTGTAATTTGTTTGTGTGTATGCATAGAATAAAGGTTAAAGATGAAGAGCACTCTTTGGAACCCGATTTCATTTAGAATTTCCTCAAAATCACCAAAAGAAAATGATGCATGTATGAAGTATATATATGTGAGCAAGTAAGAAGCAAAAGGAATGCAAAAGATTTAGAAAATGATGCAAATTTTCATGATTTTCAGTGCATGTGTCGACCTATGTAAGTCATAGGCCAACCTATTTGATGGATGTGCCGAACTGTATAGGTCATGTGTCTACCTATGCAGTCAGCACATCAAACAAAGCCTACAGGCTTTAAAAATGAGTTACATAGGTCGACCTGTAACTCATATGTGTCGACCTAAAGCACATATGTGTCGACCTATAGGTTGTTTTTCACATAAAAATTAGTTTTTGATGTCTGAAACCTTTTATAAACCTTTTACAACATGTTGTTATGCATCTTAATGCAAAGATGAACGTTTAGACTCAGAGGATATCGTCCAATATACAAAAATTTTATATTGTCCTAGTTTTGACATCATTAAAAACAATTCTAATAGAGAGGTGCACTCACATACTCCCTCTTTTTTTATGATGGAAAAAATTACGATGATGCATTCAATATCTTCATGAAGGCCCCCCCTAACTGTGTGCATCATAGCTTCATAGCATAAATATGCTTCTCCCCCTTTGACAACCTCAAAATGAGACAAAGCAATCCATTATAAGTATCACGTAGATATAACATATCGCATATACGATATACCACACAAAGGCATTTGCAAAGAAAGAGCATGCACTCATGTTGAAGCGGTATAGCAACAAAAAGATTTGGAAGTATTTTTTCGGGAATTTATCGTGTCCACAGAGATCGGTTCGAGGGAAAGAATGTCGTTCGACAATCTCAATGTTAAAGAGTTTGGGTTTAAAATGGGTTTAAATTAAATGCGAGAATTAAAACTTATGAAAATAAAAAAATTCATTCTTTGGAGAGTAGAGAACTCTCGAGTTTACATTTCATCTACCCTATCAAATACTCAAACTTACTACTCAGTTGCACGCAACCTAAATCACTCGTCAACATTATCACGTATCGCTCACAACAAAGGTTATGTCTAACGCAAAGTTGAGAGAACAACCGCATCGCCTCGGAGGTGATGTCTCACGCAACTCGACCACACGGAAGCATTAAGAATCGATACTCAAGTGAATATTAAGCCTAAATCTATCTCTAGAGTCTAGAACCTAATAGATGTTCATTCTAAATTTGGATTCAACGAGGATATGTCTACCGCAACTCAAACCCAAATAAAGAAATCATGCATCAACATTAATTTGTAAAATGAGTTTTATACAACACCATGAGCAATGAATATACATATAATCAAGGTAAACTTACATACAAACTCACAACAAATGGAAACTACAAAGGGAAGAGAGAAGAGGAATCAAAATCTCTCGCGGTGTCAATCACGATCCAAGAATCATCCACACCCAATCCTCGAGTTGCAACCTCCATTGATGCTTTTCTAAGCTCTAAACTAACAAAGAATGAAGAATTGATGAATTGGGAACAAATACCCCAAAACATCACCTAAAAATGACTGAAAATGAATTTATAGTATTACAAAATCTGTCACGTTCGCTAAGCGGACGTTTTACTCGCAAAGCGAGCCTAAAAAAATGGCACTTAAGTGCCTCTGAAATGCTAAACCGCCTCTGCAAAATTCCAGAAGTTTGCAGTGCGAACGATTTATTCGCAAAGCGAATGCTCGCTGCACAGTTCGCAAAGCGAACTTTGGTCTCTTTCTCCCCTGTCCAATTCTGGGAGCCTTCGATGGGAACTCGCCAGCCATTCGCTAAGCGAATGTTCGCTGGTAGACTCGCAAAGCGAATTTCCTGAAGTTTCTGCATTTCCTTCAACTTCCTTTTATTGCTTCAAATGGCACATCCTGGAGCTTTTATTACTCATTGCTCCAACAATGCTTAATTACCTACAAAATGAATGGAAAACTATTAATCGTTACATAAATGAATCAAAATCACAAATATATACTAACTAACGTATTTATACACAAAACGGCGTTTATTCGAACGATATTAACAAAAAGTATTGATAAGTGCAACAAAACTTATATACAAAAATAGTTACATTTTGCACTTATCAACTCACATGCATTATATATATGAAGATACACAAAGAGAATTTAACACAACATTGAAGGTGGCAAGAAACACAAGAAAAGGGGGGTTGAATTGGGTTTCTCAAAAATAATTCTTTTTCAAAACCGATTCAAAAAGCAAACACACGAACAATAAAAATAACATGTTATTTTTATACTGGTTCACTATTAACTAAGATACCTTCAGTCCACCCTACCAAGGTGATTTCGCCTTCTCAATAAGGACTTAATCCACTAAAACCAAGCAGATTACAAACACCACAAAGACAATTGTCTTTGTCTTCTCGTGTATACAGACTAAACCCTAATCACTCAAGGTAATCACTCAAACAAATTTGAGATTTTACATATTGTGTTTACAATGAATGCTTCTACAAAGCTGATTAACACAATGTTTAAGTACAATGAAATACTCACACAATATGAACAAAAGCTCTATGTGTGTTTATACAATATTCACAAGAATAATATTATCAGAGAAAATGCAGCAGTGTGTGAATAACATATTGAGATCATTAACCTCATTCAGTCTTCCAAGTCTTCCTTATATAGCCAAGAAAAGATCTGTTGGAGGGTAGGAAAGTAATCTTCCTGAAAGAGTTGGCACCTTGAATAACCGTCATCAATGCTGTGGGAGACAAAATCGTACAACATAAATTTTCTTACTCCATGAAATCCGCGTAGTCGAAGAAATGTTTTGATCTTATATTATGTACTATTTATCTCACGTAAAACGATTTGATCTTATCATCTTCTAATCATCAGAGGCTTCTGAATTTAGTTGTTGAAGCATGTTTAGAAGAATCAAGAGCCTTGTTGAGAATCTTCAGAACTAAAGTCTTCAGAGCCTTGACGATGTTCCTCAGAACCTAGTCTTCAGAATCTTGAGCACTTATTCTTTAGAATCTTCAAATCTTGAGCGCAGAGTCTTGAAGGAGACAAAACCTTCAAAGTCTTCTTCAGTTAGAGTCACGATCAGAATATTTAGCATGAACTTTCTTCAGAATCGTTGTCTAACAACCTTCTAGATCTTGACAGCTTCTTGTAACGTGCTTGTTTCTCTTCAGAGTCAGAGTATGTTGATTCCAAAATCTGATTACGTCAATAGTCAATGCTTCAGAGTCAGAACCTGTATATCAAAAGCTACACACTTGACATAAACCATTAGTATACAAAATTGTTATTTAAGATTCAATGTATTGTTATCATCAAAACTAAAGGCTAGATGCACAACCAAATCTTGGTCTAACAATCCCTCCTTTTGATGATGACGAAACCATGTATTTTGATGAACAATTTTTTGTATGGTTTAATCACATAAAAATATCATAGTGAGGTTTGTAAGCTCCCCCTGAATTTTATATTGTTAAAGATTATTCTTAAGCTTAGAATTTTAGAGTTAGGTTTGCAAGCTCCCCCTGAATTTAAGACTTAAAATACTCTTAACACATATAAACATTTTAAATCAACATGAAAGAAATAACTTCCCTGTTTGGCATAAGCCAGGTTGTTATAACTTTCTCTTCAGATGAATAATCGATCAAAGCTTTCTAATATCTAGTATTAGAGCTTTTCTGCTGTCTGATATCAGAGCTTTTCTGTTATAAGTGATGTCAGAGCAAGGTTATGAGTATCAGAACTTAGTAAAGCAAATCACTGATTTTACTTCTCCATAGTACACATTTTAGAACTTGTATGCATCTGGTTTCAATATGTCTGATTTAATGCTTTAGAACCTGAGACACTTAGTCAGAATGATGAATTTTTTCAAAGTTCTCAAAAAATTACCAAGTTAAACAGTTAGAACCATGTTTGGGTTTACATAGAGGAAATTAGATACATCAAAATCATTAACACTTCCCCCCCCCCTGTCATCATTCAAAAAGAAATAAAAAGACAGAGTAAACAAACCAAACAAAATATAATTTCATTAATCAAAAGATGGGCGACTACAAAAAGGAAGGAAACATACTGTCTCTCCCGAAAGATTCGCATCCAACGGTACAAACGCGAGAGTGGCGCAAAAGACACAGAGTCGCCAGCAAAGTGTATTTATCCCAAGAGAGGGAAAGGAAACACTGCATAAACCTGAAGAAGGGAAAGAGCATGGTCTCACGACCAAGAGAACGGGTACGGGAGTCGGTTACGCGAAGGGAAGGTGTTAGCACCCAACACGTCCATCGTACTCGATGGGATCCACGCTTGCTGTCTGCATCAAAGGGTGTCGTCGTCTGGAACTCCACTGCTACTGGACCGAAGAAGGAACGAGAACGGGAAAGAACGGAGAAACGTAGAAGAAAAGAAAAGGAAGTGACTCGATAGGACATCGCTCGTCCTACGCCTACGTATTCCCTCAGTGCAATGGGAAAGTCAGAGTCAACGTAGTTCGGACGGGAACTGCGGGAAGGTTGCTCGTCGAGATATCGCATCTCGTGCCTGCGTATCCTCAATCGGACGAGAAAGAGGAAATCAGAGCGTCTGTAGTTCGTGGTAACGACCATGAAACAAGGGGAGGAAATTGGTGAAAAATGGAGAAGGTAGCCCGCCAAGATCTACGCAATCTTGTGCCTACGTATCCTCAATCGGACGAGAGAGAGAGGAAGTCAGAGCGTCCGTAGTTCGACCTACGGGTCGAAAAGAGACAAAGAGGTGATAAAGAAAGGTTGTGAAAGAAATGTGCTCGGAGAGATCTCGCACGATCTCCTGCCTACGTATCTCACTCGCACATGAGAATCAGAGCGACGTAGTTCCCCTCACTAGGGAAGAAAGGAAAGGTGGAAGGGTCTCAATCACATGGGTGCGAGAGAAGGGTCTCGATCGCAAGGGTGCGAGAGAAGAGTGCTCGCCAAGGATAGGGATCCTCGTGCCTACGTATCCTCAATCGGACGAGAGAGAGGAAGTCAGAGCGCCCTGAGTTCGTGGTAACGACCACGAAACAAGGGAAGGAAATTGGTGAAAAAAGGAGAAGGTAGCCCGCCAAGATCTACGCAATCTTGTGCCTACATATCTTTACTCGGACGAGAATAAAGAATCAGGGCAGTCGTAGTTCGTGGGAACGACCACGAAACAAGGGGAGGAAATTGGTGAAAAATAAAGAAGGTAACCCGCCAAGATCTGCGCAATCTTGTGCCTACGTATCTTTACTCGGACGAGAATAAAGAATCAGGGCAGTCGTAGTTCGTGGGAACGACCACGAAACAAAGGGAGGAAATTGGTGAAAAAAGGAGAAGGTAGCCCGCCAAGATCTACGCAATCTTGTGCCTACGTATCTTTACTCGGATGAGAATAAAGAATCAGGGCAGTCGTAGTTCGTGGTAACGACCACGAATTGGGAAAACGGGATCAGTCTCGATCGCACGGGTGCGAGAGAAAAGAGTCGGGACTCACGGAAAGTCTATAGGGGAAACTCGGTCCTACAAGTTATCATGCAAAATGGCCCTAAGGTCAGGATTAGAAGGGAGCTAACTTAATGTTATCATGCTTGGATTGAGAGCCTAATGTCTATCCTACACCGAGCTTAATCAGAAATTAAGTCGGACTAGGAGCCTTAAGGGAGAATGTGAAATCAACAAGTAAACATAAGACAACTCAATCACAAAGAGAAAATCAAATAAGAGACAGTCAAGTATTTAATCAGAAATTAATCAGAATAAGCAATTAAAATCATGGTAAAAAAAATAACCAAGCTAGAATTAAAATGCTAATTAAAAAACAAGATTAAACCTAAAGTTAATTCAAGTTAATTCCTAATTCTAAAGTTAATCCTAAATTAATTAAACTTCTAGTTCTAAGTCAAGATTAAATTCTAAATTACTCAAGATTAGTTCTAAACTAAAATTAAAGTCTAAACTAAAAAACTCTAAGGTTTAATTCTAAAAAAAATCTAATTCAAAAATCTAATCTAATACAAAAACTAAGCAAACATCCAAATAATAAAAAAACAAAACAGAGGGGGTGTAGACAATGGAATGATGGTGCGGGCAGCCTCCAGGCGCATGGCCTGAGATACCAGGCCCAAGTAAACTTCTCTTCATTCAAGGTGGGGTGCTGAGTACATTGAGGGTGTACGAAAACTGGAACCATAAGATGGGCTTAAACCCGGCCCAATTGCACAAATCAAACTCAATGGAAAAAAACCTAGAAGTCCTCACTCTCTCAGCAACACAATGCCTTCGTCCCTCCCTTCTCTCGCTGGAAATGAAACCCTCCGCCGTGCAATAACTCACCCTCCCAGCTTCTGCCGGAGCTCCCTCTTCTCTATCCTTCGCCATCACTCTCAACACCCTCAGCCATGCTTCTTTGATCCACAAAATCACCACCGGAAATCAAAACAACACCACGCCAAAACCTTCTTCCGCCATGAACTTCTCTTCGCCTAGCCATCCAAAACCACTCGCCTGTTCGCCTTCCTTTCATCATCTTCTCAACCTCGTTTCTATCCCTTCTCTGTTTCTCCCATGTTCGCCATCACCACCTTCCTCGTTCGTTAATCCCCCTCACCTTCACCGCCGCGCCAACAGCCTCCCTTTGTTACTTTTTCGTATCTCCTTCTCCGTCCAAATCGCCGCCTTAATGGCTTCCTCGTCGTCACAACATCACCGTCGCATTCAACTCTTCGCGTCGCCGGTGATACGAAAGCCTACGCTCACCCTCCTCCCTCGACACAACACTTCCGCTCGCCTTCTCCTCTCCTCTCACACGACAAGGTTCGAGACGCACACGAAACCCTCTAGTAAAATGAAACAACGCAAGCTCACAACAACAAGGTGAATAAAAATCATGGAGCACGATTGAAGTACCTACCGGAGACAGTCCGGCGCATCTTCGACCGCGAGCAATTTGGTAGAAACCGAGAAAGACTTCAGGTATGCGTAATCTCTCCGTTCTTCACTTTTTTACTCTTGCTTAATCTTCTCTGCACACTGCTTCAGCTGAGCTAAATTCTCGAACCTTGAATCTGCTGCGAAGTTATGGTGCTCTTGTTGAATATTGCAGTGTTCTTGATGCTCTACGGTTGTGATTGTGATGTTGATTATGAGGGTTCAGGTTGATTTTAGAAAGTGCGAAAGGTTTGTCAAATGATTCGCTTGGTGTTATGGTTTTAGAATGAAGGTTGATGAAAAAGGAAAATTGTGAAGCTGCTTTGGTTTGGTTTGAAGTGCCGAAGAAGATTTTCAGCTGGGTTGATAAAAAAAAGGAAGAAACGGTTTTTTGTGCCTTGTGAATTGTGTGTAGTGATGAGAGTGGAAAAGCGATTTTTGGGAGAGTGGCGATGGATAGGTTTTTGAAGCTTTACAAAGATCAATTGAGGATGAAAAATCGGTGTTGATTCTTGTTGGCTTTATAGCATGACTCAAGGGGTAGAATCGGGTTTGAAGCTGAAATTCTGTTATGAGAAGCTTGTGAAATTCGTTGTGTGACTGTAGTGGGATTATGTCACGCGTTTGTACGCGTTTTTTTCTCTTTTGTACAATCTGTATTTGGCTCATGTATTGCGCAGTGGGCCTTGTGTAATGATTTTTCTGCCAATTTAATTTGTAGTGTGTATGATAGCTTTGTCATGGCAACTAACGTGAACATGAAGTGGGTCGTGGCATGAACTTGTTTCTTTTCAATTTTCTTTCTCCATGTGGGTTTCAAGATGTAAATGGGCTTTGAAAAAAAAAACTTGAATGAATTTTGGATTAAAAAAATGGTTTTGGGATAATAGGAAAAAAAATGGAATATGGGTAATAAAATGGATAGTAAGTGGAATTTGGAAATAAAGATGGATTGGATTAATAAATGGTTATTTGGGTATTAGAAAGAAATAGATATGGATAAAAAATGAAGTGGATAAAGAAAAGAAATTGGATAGAAAAAAAAAAAATATATATATATATATATATATATATATATATATATGGTTTATGAAAATATGGATAATTGGAATTTTGAATTAGAAATGGATAATGGGTATTTATGGATAAAAGGATAAATTGGTTAAAATGTGGATAATGGTTATATGGATAATAATTGGATTTGAAAAAGGGTTAAAAATGGATAAAGAAAAATGGAAATGAATAATGGGTTTAAAAAATTAGAAATGGTTTATGAATAAAAGAAAAGGTAAGTGGATAAAAATGAAAATGGTTGATGGATTAAAAACAATGAGTTTGGATATGGATTATGGATAGAAAATGGATAACCAACTGAATTCAAAACCAATCACCAACTTTCCACAAGCCTCTGACAAAATAGTCACAACTACCACTGAACAATCTGGCCACTCACATGATCCACTGAAGAATCTCAACCGATAACTATCCACCAGCTCAACTGTAAATAAGAACTCTAATTCTCCCTGGTATGCTGATAAATCTCGAAGAAGATGATTTGAACTGAGAAGAAATTAAAACCTGATTCACACCAATGAACCTCTGACCCAAAGCCTTTGATGAATCTTCTGAATAAAGCCAATAAGAAAAACTGTTGATCCCATGTCTCAAGAACCAATGCAAATGATTATGAATTATGCCATAATGATGCAAAATAAGAAAGAAACATAAGCCAGAAAAAGGGTAGGGCAAATTTTAGGGTGCTACAGCTGCCCCTATTCAATCGACTTGAACCTGAAGGGATGACAGCAACGGCTTTCAGACGTTCAAGGTAGAAGGTGATTGAATACAAAAAGAACCCGGAAATTTGCAACCTGTGGGGATGATGAAAAAAGTTGTTTATGAGGACGGCCGCAGACGAACTCGAAAAGGGTAGACCAACCGAAGGTGGACTACGCTGGGGGATATAAAGGTAATACGAGGCCATGTCGAAGGTGGGCTCAAAAAGAAAGACCAAGCCGAAGGTGGACTCTCAAACAAAGGATACGAGACCATGCCGAAGGTGGGCTCGAAAAAGAAAGACCAAGCCGAAGGTGGACTTTCAAAGAAAGACTATGCCGAAGGTAGACTTTCAAACAAAGGATATGAGACCATGCCGAAGGTGGGCTCAAAAAGAAAGACCAAGCCGAAGGTGGACTTTCAAAGAAAGACTATGCCGAAGGTAGACTCTCAAACAAAGGATACGAGACCATGCCGAAGGTGGGCTCGAAAAAGAAAGACCAAGCCGAAGGTGGACTTTCAAAGAAAGACTATGCCGAAGGTAGACTTTCAAACAAAGGATATGAGACCATGCCGAAGGTGGGCTCAAAAAAGAAAGACCAAGCCGAAGGTGGACTTTCAAAGGAAGACTATGCCGAAGGTAGACTTTCAAATAAAGGATATGAAACCATGCCGAAGGTGGGCTCAAAAAGAAAGACCAAGCCGAAGGTGGACTTTCAAAGAAAGACTATGCCGAAGGTAGACTTTCAAACAACAATAAGTAGAATCGACAGATCTACAAAGATGACTCCGCTGGGGACAAGAGAAATCTAAACAGACAACTCTGCGGGGAAGACAACTCAACATCGTCAAGGAATTGACGAAGATAACACATTGTCATAGGGATGACAGGAAGAAGATGAAACCCAAGAAACACCTCGTCAAAGGGTTGACGGGAAGAAAACCTAACCGAAGAGAACGCATTGTCATAGGGATGACAGGAAAAAGATGAAACCCATAGAAAGAAAAGTGAACCTCAGAACCGCACCGATTATTTATCCGAAGAACCACATTGTCATAGAGATGACAGAAAGAGAACGAAAACCCGACTGAAGGGACACATTGTCATAAAGATAACACATTGTCATAGGGATGACAGAAAGAAGATGAAACCCACATCCGAAGAAACACCATGTCATAGGGATGACAGAAAGAAGATGAAAATTCCACCGTAGGAATACATCGTCATGGGGATGACGGAAAGAAGATGAAACCCATGAAACACATTGCCAAAGGGGTTTGACGGAAAGAAACTGAACATATCCGAAGGTACATAACCTGAGCTCGGAACACATCGTCAAAGGGGTTTGACGGAAAGAAACTCCCTGCTGGGGAATGGCTCGGCATTCTCTCTGGGGATATGTCACTGTCTTGACTGAAATATGATTCGGGTTTCTGTACAATGTACCAAATCTGGCTTATGCTTCGCATGCATATGTTTGAATTTTGCTGTAATGCTCCATACGAAATGGAAATGCTACGCGTTTTAAGGATGAAATGCAAATGCTTATGATATGCAAAAGAATCCCTCCAGCAAAATAAATGCTGAAGAGAAGAGACCAACTCCGCTGGGGATGGCGAACTGAACTGTCTCCGAGGTTACGAACCCTGCTGAGGAAGTCACACTGAACGGCCTTCCTGATATAACCACTGCTGAAGATGAAACCCGAAGAGAATTCCCACTCCGTTGGGGATTACGAATAAACCTTGAAGATGGACCCCAAAGATCTGTTACGGAAGAGGTGCCAATAACCATTGGACTTTGAAATCTGGTGGGGATGTCAACCACTGTTGATCAAGCCATTGAGATGACTACCACCTACTTGGGGAATGAAGTCAATAACAGCGAACCTGCTGGAGAATATCGTTGAACTTAACCCGTGGTCGGGGAAACACCCTTAACCTGCTGGGGAGTACCAGCCACCACCAAGTAATCTGCTTGGGGAACGATGTTTGACGACATCAACTCTGCTAGGGGATAACATTGAGCTCACTCCTCTGTTGGAGACTTACTTCTTACCCTTACCCTGTTGGGGAGAAAAACTCTACTGGGGACGTCACGTATCGACCATCAACATGAACCCTGCAGATGTGATATGACCAAAAGATGCCCTGATACAGCATGGCCCGTAAAGGAACCTGTCTTCAAGAGGTCTCATAAAGATCTTATATATCTTGCCCCATGATCTTGATTAACCGTTCTCCTGAGAAAAACCCTCTTGCTTTTGGGGTGACCTGCCCCAGCCTTGAAGTGATTTTGCCCCTGATTGGCAGATCTGTGAAGGAGTACCTCTGACTAACTGACCTTCGAGAGATTTGTCGAATTTCAACCTGATTGCCCCAGATTAGCTGAATCTTGAAATGAATCGCCCATTTGACATGACTATTTGATGGCTTGCCCCTGCTCAACGGAGTACTTGGGCACTTTGCATCTTATCTTGATCAAACTTTTCATTGCAGAAACTTTCCTGTGTCAAGTACTTACTCGCAAGTAAAACACTTCATTTTGAAAATGACAATTTTAATGCAATGCATATGACAGTTTTGAAATCCAAGTCTGTTCACTGGAAAAAAGTTGTGACATATAGTGAATGAATCACTAATCAAAATGTCACTGATACCAACATGAATGGTAAGAAGATCCTTTTAGGAGTCAGGTTCGACGCGATCTTTACCGAGGTATGCTTTCGAAACAACCTTGTTTCAATTAGGTCTTTTAAAGGTTGTAACGTGGCCTGGTTCACGGTTCGAGAAAGAAAGGATATAAGGCTCAAAGTTTTGTTTTAACCCACCCATTCTCCTTGATGTTCTCCAGTCCTACGTTCAGCTAACTCGACACAAGCGCTCTCCTTTCAAAACGGTTATTGAATGGTAGGAGGATAGAAGGACCCATACGGTTTTCGGAGTGACAACCACCCCTTTTGTCTTTGGTGTCTGTAAACACACGACTTGTTCTTTATTGAGGATTTTTCTTTTTCCATTTTTTGCTTTTTATTCTTTTGCTTTTCCCTGATTTTGCCTGGACTAACTCTTTTGAATTTTTCGATTTTGAAGTCCAGCGGGATGCCCTAACTTTTGCCTAAGTCACTTGTTTTCAAGTTTCAACTTAGCGGGCTTTCTTTCTTTTGATTCTTTTTCTCCTTTTTTTCTTTTTTTGAACAAATCGTGTGACACTGGCTTGTCTGATTTATTTGAAAAGGATGTGACTGCCTCACTCTTCGGTTGATGAGGGATAACCATAAATTTGATCCTCGAATTGAACGCTCGGTCAAATTAACTGACATCTACCCTGCCCCGGGTTAAGATAGAGGGTTCTTTGTTTTCAGAAAGAAACTCCTACTTCTAGGCTCAAAGGGGTTTACAAGGGATTATCTTCCTTATATCTCCGGTGTTTGGGAAGTTGAAACAATGCCTGTACATCATCAGCAAGGTTTTGTCCCAAAAGCACACCATCAGAAGTTCTACGTCTTTGAATTTCATCATCCTCCCTCGGATCCTGCTTAAACAAGGGTTAGATATCAATAAAGAAAATATGAGTGAACACAGATGGATTTAATCAAAACATGCATATTCATTTCATTATCATTATCAATCGAAAACAGACGAGTTTTACAAATGAGTTTGCACTTTAACAGAAAAGAAACTACAAATGCAAAGAAATGACATGATCTAAAAGATTGCCAGCTTCGGAGAACTGGGCTTTCCAAGCTTGACTTGCTACTGAACTAGCCATCTTCAGAATTGCTCATCGAAGTCAGTCTGATAAAAACTTGCACCACTGCTCTCGGTGTCTTCTTCCATAACCTGAACTGATGAACCCACATGACTGGATGAAGGAGAGTCATGGATCTGGATACCCTGAGGCGTGAATGAGAACATGTTGGAGTCAAGCAGTGTCTAAATCTTGCTCCTAAGCACCTTACAGTCTTCAGTTGAATGCCCCTGTGCCCCAGCATGGTAATCACAACGGGCGTTGACATCAAAACCTGGTGGATACAGAGGAATCACTGGCTTTAATCCCTTTGGCACTATCAATCCACCTCTTATCAAATCTGGAAGCATCTGACTGAACGACATTGGCAACTGAGTGAAATGCCTCTCTGGTTTCCTAGGTCTTTGGCGGGCGTGCTGACGCGGTTGACGGCGATACGACCGTTGATTCTGAGATCCAGAAGATTGCTGACTCTAAACAGTTGATGCATCTGAATATTGAGGACGAGGTGGTGGATGTTCCCAGATGGAATTACTTTCTTCCTCCCATTCCTCTTGAGAATTGACAACTGATTCACTTTCACTAGCCGGGAAGTTCGAGGCGCCTTGTATTTTTCCACACTTGATACCGAACTTAACGCGTTCTCCAAGTATTACCAGGTCAGAGAATTTTGATACAGTAATCAACTTTTCGAAGTATGGTCTTTGCAAAGTATCCTTGAACATATCAACCAATTCGCTTTCTGAAAGTGGTGGTTGAACGCGAGCAGCTAACTCTCTCCATCTCTGAGCATACTCTTTGAATGATTCGTTATCCGCTTTAGATAAACCTTGCAACTGCAGGCGGCTAGGAGCCATGTTAAGATTATAACTTTATTGCTTTACAAAGGCATTGGCTAGATCTGACCATGATCGGATGCTACCACTTTCCAACTGCATATACCAACTCAAAGATGCCCCACTCAGACTGTCCTGGAAACAGTGAATCATAAGCTTGTCATTATAGACATGTGAGGTTATTCTTCGGCTAAACATCACCAAATGTAGCTTCGGACAGCTATCCCCTTTGTATTTCTCAAAATTCGGCATCTCAAATTTTGGAGGCATCACAAGACCGGGCACTAAACACATTCCCGAAGCATCCAAATCAAGGGTATCACGCTTCATTAAGGCATCAAGCTTCTCTTCCAACACACGACATCTTTCATCAAACGCAACGGCCTTTGGATCCTTAGGTTTAATCTTTGGTACTACCCCTTGGAAATCTGGCACAGAGAAGGCAAAGCTTTGATAGTCTGTGGCATCAAGAGAAGAAGAATGCCCATCTCAGACGATGGTACGCTCAGGGATTCGAACAGGCTGAGCTTGAGCAACATTGTTCACCAGAGGTGGAATGAAATTCCTAGTAACTGAAGTCCTCTGAACATTGGCCTCTCCCCTATTCATGGCTGTCATAGCTTCCACAAGTTGATCCAAATGACTCTTCATCAATTCAACATCGGCCCTAGTTACAAACTGATTTTGTTCCCCTGAATTCATGATGATCTCCCCAAAAGCTGATTCAAGTTCGATGAGAAAGTCTAGAAATCAACTGCGGTTCAGACAAAGGATGGATGAGCTCTCTGATCAGGCCGGAGACAGATATGCAAAAACGATGCAAGATGCAAATGCAATGCAATATGAATGCAGCAGACATGGGATCAAAGCTTCCACATATTCTGAATAACTTCTGTGCTGCTGGCTGAATAAGTTCAAAGTCTGCTCTGAAGAGAATACCAGAATACCAGAATATCCGAATAATCAGAATACCAGAATACCCAGATGATAAGTTCACACTGATAAGAAGACCAGAATACTAGGTAGGATGAAGGTCAAGGTTACCTGCAGACCTGTAAACAACCCGCCCCTCTCACATGTGGGTGCTAAGATCCTCAATATCCCGGGCTCTCAGGTCAAGAAATGATGATACGTTCACCATTTCTGGTTTGGCATCATCACCAATCGAGGAGGCCACAACTGATTCTCCAAAAACAAAAGATCCTCAGCTTCAGAGGTTTGAGAAGCAATAGCACATTCTGCCCGAAGGATACAATGCTACCGCCAATCAAAGAGGTCGTCCGTTGATTCACTTTCAAAAAAGAAGGATCCTATGGCAAGTTCCCAGCATTGGGTCCTCGGATCGAGAGTGTGCAATGGGTTTGCCACAAAAAATGGGCTGCCACTGTCACATCTCGGGAGAAGTGCCGCAACTGAGTCCTCGGGAATGGTCGCCAGAGTCGACAGTTTTCCAGATTATATTCCATCATCTGCCCCAAATGGACAGGACAGAATATTACCAAGAAAACCTCGTCTGGATGTGGAGTTTTCATGTATACTTCGTCTGGCCAAATGCCAAACAAGTCACACTACTTTCCACGCTAATCATAGGTGTATGCTCAAGCCTGGGTATTGGGCTTCTCTCTCATGAATCCAGCCCACCCTACAAACAGAAAAACCAGCAGCAGAACAGCACAGTAATATCCAGTATGACAGTAATGAAATGCAATGCAATAAAAGCTGTAAAAACAGTAAAGCAGTAAAGTAAAAATACAGTAAATAGCAATACAGTAATATACAACAAAGCAAAGCACCATAGAAACACCCAACAAAAACAAACAGACAAGCGCTAGGATTGACTCGCTAAAGGGGAAGAACCAGCAGTAGGTCAACCAGATCCCCAGCAGAGTCGCCAGTTGTCGCTCCCGAAAGATTCGCATCCAACGGTACAAACTCGAGAGTGGCGCAAAAGACACAGAGTCGCCAGCAAAGTGTATTTATCCCAAGAGAGGGAAAGGAAACACTGCATAAACCTGAAGAAGGGAAAGAGCATGGTCTCACTACCAAGAGAACGGGTACGGGAGTCGGTTACGCGAAGGGAAGGTGTTAGCACCCAACACGTCCATCGTACTCGATGGGATCCACGCTTGCTGTCTGCATCAAAGGGTGTCGTCGTCTGGAACTCCACTGCTACTGGACCGAAGAAGGAACGAGAACGGGAAAGAACAGAGAAATGAAGAATAAAAGAAAAGGAAGTGACTCGATAGGACATCGCTCGTCCTACGCCTACGTATTCCCTCAGTGCAATGGGAAAGTCAGAGTCAACGTAGTTTGGACGGGAACTGCGGGAAGGTTGCTCGTCGAGATATCGCATCTCGTGCCTATGTATCCTCAATCGGACGAGAAAGAGGAAATCAGAGCGTCCGAAGTTCGTGGTAACGACCACGAAACAAGGGGAGGAAATTGGTGAAAAATGGAGAAGGTAGCCCGCTAAGATCTACGCCTTGTGCCTACGTATCCTCAATCGGACGAGAGAGAGGAAGTCAGAGCGTCCGTAGTTCGACCTACGGGTCGAAAAGAGACAAAGAGGTGATAAAGAAAGGTTGTGAAAGAAATGTGCTTGGAGAGATCTCGCACGATCTCCTGCCTACGTATCTCACTCGCACGTGAGAATCAGAGCGACGTAGTTCCCCTCACTAGGGAAGAAAGGAAAGGTGGATGGGTCTCAATCGCATGGGTGCGAGAGAAGGGTCTCGATCGCAAGGGTGCGAGAGAAGAGTGCTCGCCAAGGATAGGGATCCTCGTGCCTACGTATCCTCAATCAGACGAGATAGAGGAAGTCAGAGCGTCCGTAGTTCGTGGTAACGACCACGAAACAAGGGGAGGAAATTGGTGAAAAAAGGAGAAGGTAGCCCGCCAAGATCTACGCAATCTTGTGCCTACGTATCTTTACTCGGACGAGAATAAAGAATCAAGGCAGTCGTAGTTCGTGGGAACGACCACGAAACAAGGGGAGGAAATTGGTGAAAAATGGAGAAGGTAGTCTGCCAAGATCTACGCAATCTTGTGCCTACGTATCTTTACTCGGACGAGAATAAAGAATCAGGGCAGTCGTAGTTCGTGGGAACAACCACGAAACAAGGGGAGGAAATTGGTGAAAAAAGGAGAAGGTAGCCCGCCAAGATCTATGCAATCTTGTGCCTACGTATCTTTACTCGGACGAGAATAAAGAATCAGGGCAGTCGTAGTTCGTAGTAACGACCACGAATTGGGAAAACGGGATCAGTCTCGATCGCACGGGTGCGAGAGAAAAGAGTCGGGACTCACGGAAAGTCTAAAGGGGAAACTCGGTCCTACAAGTTATCATGCAAAATGGCCCTAAGGTCAGGATTAGAAGGGAGCTAACTTAATGTTATCATGCTTGGATTGAGAGCCTAATGTCTATCCTACTCCGAGCTTAATCAGAAATTAAGTCGGACTAGGAGCCTTAAGGGAGCATGTGAAATCAACAAGTAAACATAAGACAACTCAATCACAAAGAGAAAATCAAATAAGAGACAGTCAAGTATTTAATCAGAAATTAATCAGAATAAGCAATTAAAATCATGGTAAAAAAATAACCAAGCTAGAATTAAAATGCTAATTAAAAATCAAGATTAAACCTAAAGTTAATTCAAGTTAATCCTAAATTAATTAAACTTCTAGTTCTAAGTCAAGATTAAATTCTAAATTACTCAAGATTAGTTCTAAACTAAAATTAAAGTCTAAACTAAAAAACTCTAAGGTTTAATTCTAAAAAAAATCTAATTCAAAAATCTAATCTAATACAAAAACTAAGCAAACATCCAAATAATAAAAAAACAAAACAGAGGGGGTGTAGACAATGGACTGATGGTGCGGGCAGCCTCCAGGCGCATGGCCTGAGATACCAGGCCCAAGTAAACTTCTCTTCATTCAAGGTGGGGTGCTGAGTACATTGAGGGTGTACGAAAACTGGAACCATAAGATGGGCTTAAACCCGGCCCAATTGCACAAATCAAACTCAATGGAAAAAAACCTAGAAGTCCTCACTCTCTCAGCAACACAATGCCTTCGTCCCTCCCTTCTCTCGCCGGAAATGAAACCCTCCGCCGTTCAATAACTCACCCTCCCAGCTTCTGTCGGAGCTCCCTCTTCTCTATCCTTCGCCATCACTCTCAACACCCTCAGCCATGCTTCTTTGCTCCACAAAATCACCACCGGAAATCAAAACAACACCACGCCAAAACCTTCTTCCGCCATGAACTTCTCTTCGCCTCGCCATCCAAAACCACTCGCCTGTTCGCCTTCCTTTCATCATCTTCTCAACCTCGTTTCTGTCCCTTCTCTGTTTCTCCCATGTTTGCCGTCACCTCCTTCCTCGTTCGTTAATCCCCCTCACCTTCACCGCCGCGCCAACAGCCTCCCTTTGTTACTTTTTCATATCTCCTTCTCCGTCCGAATCGCCGCCTTAATGGCTTCCTCGTCGTCATAACATCACCGTCGCATTCAACTCTTCGCGTCGTCGGTGATACGAAATCCTACGCTTACCCTCCTCCCTTGACACAACACTTCCGCTCGCCTTCTCCTCTCCTCTCACACGACAAGGTTCGAGACGTACACGAAACCCTCTAGTAAAACGAAACAACGCAAGCTCACAACAACAAGGTGAATAAAAATCATGGAGCACGATTGACGTACCTACCGGAGACAGTCCGGCGCATCTTCGACCGCGAGCAATTTGGTAGAAACCGAGAAAGACTTCAGGTATGCGTAATCTCTCCGTTCTTCACTTTTTTACTCTTGCTTAATCTTCTCTGCACACTGCTTCTGCTGAGCTAAATTCTCGAACCTTGAATCTGCTGCGAAGTTATGGTGCTCTTGTTGAATATTGCAGTGTTCTTGATGCTCTACGGTTGTGATTGTGATGTTGATTATGAGGGTTCAGGTTGATTTTAGAAAGTGCAAAAGGTTTGTCAAATGATTCGCTTGGTGTTATGGTTTTAGAATGAAGGTTGATGAAAAAGGAAAATTGTGAAGCTGCTTTGGTTTGGTTTGAAGTGCCGAAGAGGATTTTCAGCTGGGTTGATAAAAAAAGGAAGAAACGGTTTTTTGTGCCTTGTGAATTGTGTGTAGTGATGAGAGTGGAAAAGCGGTTTTTGGGAGAGTGGCGATGGATAGGTTTTTGAAGCTTTACAAAGATCAATTGAGGATGAAAAATCGGTGTTGATTCTTGCTGGCTTTATAGCATGACTCAAGGGGTAGAATCGGGTTTGAAGCTGAAATTCCGTTATGAGAAGCTTGTGAAATTCGTTGTGTGACTGTAGTGGAATTATGTCACGCGTTTGTACGCGTTTTTTTCTCTTTTGTACAATCTGTATTTGGCTCATGTATTGCGTAGTGGGCCTTGTGTAATGATTTTTCTGCCAATTTAATTTGTAGTGTGTATGATAGTTTTGTCATTGCAACTAACGTGAACATGAAGTGGGTCGTGGCAGGAACTTGTTTCTTTTCAATTTTCTTTCTCCATGTGGGTTTCAAGATGTAAATGGGCTTTGAAAAAAAAAACTTGAATGAATTTTGGATTAAAAAAATGGTTTTGGGATAATAGGAAAAAAAAAAGGAATATGGGTAATAAAATGGATAGTAAGTGGAATTTGGAAATAAAGATGGATTGGATTAATAAATGGTTATTTGGGTATTAGAAAGAAATAGATATGGATAAAAAATGAAGTGGATAAGGAAAAGAAATTGGATAGAAAAAAAAAATATGGTTTATGAAAATATGGATAATTGGAATTTTGAATTAGAAATGGATAATGGATATTTATGGATAAAAGGATAAATTGGTTAAAATGTGGATAATGGTTATATGGATAATAATTGGATTTGAAAAAGGGTTAAAAATGGATAAAGAAAAATGGAAATGAATAATGGGTTTAAAAAATTAGAAATGGTTTATGAATAAAAGAAAAGGTAAGTGGATAAAAATGAAAATGGTTGATGGATTAAAAACAATGAGTTTGGATATGGATTATGGATAGAAAATGGATAGCCAACTGAATTCAAAACCAATCACCAACTTTCCACAAGCCTCTGACAAAATAGTCACAACTACCACTGAACAATCTGGCCACTCACATGATCCACTGAAGAATCTCAACCGATAACTATCCACCAGCTCAACTGTAAACAAGAACTCCAATTCTCCCTGGTATGCTGATAAATCTCGAAGAAGATGATTTGAACTGAGAAGAAATTAAAACCTGATTCACACCAATGAACCTCTGACCCAAAGCCTTTGATGAATCTTCTGAATAAAGCCAATAAGAAAAACTTTCGATCCCATGTCTCAAGAACCAATGCAAATGATTATGAATTATGCCCTAATGATGCAAAATGAGAAAGAAACATAAGCCAGAAAAAGGGTAGGGCATATTTTGGGGTGCTACATATACGAATAGAAAAAAGATAACACAAAGTTAAAAAAAAACTAAGGTTCATAGGTTTTGGGAAGTCTTGATAGAATCTCTGCAAGCAACCCTTCAATCTTTGACGTCATTTCCTTCACTTTTGAGTTCTCTGCATCCAAAAACTCCAACTTCTTCTGAACGAAGTCCTCAGATCCCAAAGTCTCCTTGGTGCCAGAAACGCTTGCAGCTTCAACAGAGGTCTGAGCAGGAACCAAAGAAGTCTGAACTGGGTACGGAGAAGGAATCACTTTTGGTGCTGGAAGTAGAAGAATGGCTAGAACCTTATAAAGTAGAGATTCAAATATACAAGAGAGTCTGGCATTGAAGTTCCTTTTAGCTTCCTTCATCCAGGAAACCTTCAACTCTTCAGAGCTAACCACAATCCATCTTTTGAAAGTTTTAGTCAGTTCACACACTTCAGAGAAGTTTGCCTTGCCTCTGCAAGCTTCAATGAGAGTTGCGAATCTTCCAGAAGCATCCTTTTCAAGATGAGAAAATAATTCATCCAAGGGAGTAGGAAATATGTTTGTTTTAGAGGGTGCTTGGTTGTAGAAGGGTGAGAGGTTATGTCTGGGTGGACAATGAGCTTAGTTTTTGACTCATCATCAGAGATGGTGGTTGGTTGAAGAATGTGTGTGTCTGAATGAGATCTGTTTGGTGGTGGTGGTGGAATAGTTTGGGATTAGAGATGAGAAATAACAAGTTGGGATAGTTCAGATCTCTGAGATTGGGTTAAAAGAAAAGGTGGAAAAGTTAGAAGTTTAGCAACTGATGGGGGAATGATGATTGGAATTTGTAGTTTAAAAGTGGTTTGGGGAGCAGAGGAAACAATGAGTTCCAGAACGAATGGGATGGAATAACTAATAGTGGATGTGGGGATAGATGAACTATTAACACTAGTGAGTTGAGGAGCAACAGAAGTATTAACAGAGCTAGTAGCAATAGTTGCAGCAGTAGGGGTTACTTCAGAAGTAACAACTGTTCTAGTAGCAACAGTAGCAGCAGCAGATGTTGCTTTAGAAGATGTCACCAGAGTTTTCTTTGAATCCTAAGCTCTTTTTGAGCAAACTTCCGTATCTCCTTGATGACTTTTCCTCTTCTTCTTTTGCTTATGAGCAAACTTCCTTATCTCCTTAATAGCTTTTGGTGCCGAGGAAGGAGCATAAAGACCAACCTCAGAGTGACTGTTGTCCTTTCTATATTCATAACTCACCGACTCTGGGTTGGAGAAGATAGGAAAATCTACCGGAGGAATCCTCCTTCTGTGACTCTCCTCCTTGGGGATCTCAACAACTGGACTGACTAAAGAAAGAATTATACCAATATTTTTCAGAGTCCTTGCGTTAAGAAAACTTCCAATAGAGGATACCAGCCCTTGATCTTTTTCATCATCTGTTAGAGAGTTTATCAGACGACTCTCCATCAGAATATCTGAAATAAGTCTGCTACATGGAATCAAGGATTTCATCTTTCTGCTTCCATTTCTAGAATTCTTTTATAAAATCTCTTAAGAACCGAAAGAGAAAGTGGGGCATGTTTATTTTCTTCTCAGAAGCAATATAGTAAAGCATATATTGCTGATCCATGTTGATGTATCAGAAGAACTATTTGGCCTCCTGGGATTGAAACAACCGAGAATGCTTAGCCCAAATCCTTATAATAGGATGAATGTTCTTGATTTTGTTGGCTTGTTCTCTAGTAAGGGAAATAGCTTTGGTCACCTGATCAGTATCAGATCTCCTATCCAACATATGTTTACACTTGGTTCCATTACCATCGTGACCAATGAGTTTGCCTATAAAATTTTCAGTGATGACAATCTTTTTACCGAAAATAAAGCAAAAGAAAAAGTGACCCATTTTTCTGTGACTCGATTCAAGTTATAATTGTGATTCGAGTCATGAAAGGTCGTGATTTGAGTCATGTAGAAATGATTTGGATCAAAATGAACATTACACTACATGAAAATGTGAGAAACTGTGTGATTCGAGTCACGTGTAAGTGGTGATTCAAATCAAACTAGACAGAGACTAACAAAAATTTTGTGATTCGAATCAGATGCAACTTGTGATTCGAGTCATATTGTACGTGAAGTGAGTCAAGTGAAAGTTGTGATTCGAGTCACAGATACAAAACCTTCGTGTTTTCCCCTGTTTGAATTGATTTGAATCATGGTTTGTGAGTGATTCGAGTCACACACGAGAATCTTAATTTTTCAAGTTTTTTAAAATTATTTGAGATTCCATTTCCCACATAACTTGAACCAACGTCAAATATGGTTTTTGTTCCATTAACTAAACCAAATGACTTAAAACATAATGATCATACTCAAATGCAAACACTTATGGATTCAAAACTTAATCCAAAGATGTGCAATTGAATAGGAGACTCAATAAATAATAATAACGAAACGAGCGCTTAAGAGACAAACAACAAAACTATATTGGGGTTCTCCCCCTTAATGTATTAGAGACATGTAACTTCAAACTACAGTAGGGACATGCGTCATATTTTCTCATTGAAATGTTACTAATTACGAGAGGGATATTAAATGTACATGTTCTTGGTGACAAGTGATGTCCCCATCAAAGGCTTTCACTTCCCTAGATCCATCTGACGGGTAGGAGAACATATGGAAACTCTACAAAGTAGAGACAAGGGCTTGGGACAACTATTTTGGGCCGTTTGCGATGCCTGAGACAAAAGGCCAAATGATATGGCATGTGAACTAAAATGTGCATAACTTGTATATAGGGGTGTTCGCGGGCCAGTTTGGTTCGGTTTTGGGAGAATCCGATACCCAAACTGATAAAAAATATATGGATTGGTTTGGATTGGATTTACACAATTTTGTGATAAAGCCCAAACCGAACCAAACCAATAAACAACTGGTTGGATTGGGTTGGATTGATCGGGTACATTAAAAACAAATGTGCAAAAATATTTTTAAAAAATATTAACTTATATCAACTAATTTTCCAAAATAATATAAAATTCTTAATTTTATTGTTTCTCCATATTGGTTGTATATATCAGAAATGAGGTTTCATTTTTTTCTTCTTGAAGTTGAATATCTCATTCTAGTTTCCATGATAATGATGATATATATTATACTAATTAATTATGACTAGTTCGGGTAGACGGGCTCGCGGGTTGAATTTTGAAAATCCGTTACCCGAACCACTTAACATTGAGTTTCATTGGTTTGGTTCGGTTTTTGCCCGAACTAAAAGAATGTTTGAACCAAACACAATGGTTTGGTTTGGATTCCGGTTTGGTTCGGATATGCCCGAACCAATAAACACCCCTACTTGTATACATTTTCGTCCCTAGAAAGGACTATTTTGTTCACTAGAGTTTTTATGACATTTCATATCAATCTGACAATTAATTGTGATCCATGACTCACTCTATGCTTATCCTTGTTAATTGTTACTCATGTTTAAATGGGAACACATGTTATTTCACAAATATTCAAAATCATTCTCACTCACACAACTCTTTTTATTCTCGCACTAACTTTAGCATTAGAGTAATAACCTTACAAATCAACCTCCATTACAACACATCAGAAACTAGAATCCGCTGCAGTAAGCTCTCCTTCTTTATTTCTCTATCAAATTTGGTTCCACTATATAACAACTTCACTTATTCATCGTCAAAGAGAAGTTTGGATCATAGACTACATTCGCATATTACATTAGAAATCCTTCACTTATTCATCTTCAAAAAGAAATTTGGACCATAGACTATTACACGAAGAGAGAATCCAATTAGGCTATATTAAAAAATATTATTGGATCAAAATAAAATGAATAAATAACTACACCGAGAAAATCCAATTAGGCTACTAAAAATTAGATCAAAATAAAATGAATAAGTAACTTAAAGTAGAGAAAATCCAAATAAACCCTAAAGTTTAATCTTTAAACTAAGGAATATCAAAATAGCTATTTTTAGAATCCATATTAAACTTCCATTATTCCTCTTCTATTTAGGTGTCATTTGACTGTTCTATTCTTACCAATTCAATGGAAGTCACCGGCGAACCCATCCGGGTACAATCCCTACTTCAATCGGGTTTATCCCGGGTCCCACCTGAATACATCCAACCCCCTCAAAACCGACCCATTCAAACCGATCCCGATGCCACCATCCCCGTCGTTGACCTCTTCCATTTCAACACGAACCACCGCGATTCTACCCGGGAAGCAATCCGACAAGCCTGCCACGAATGGGGCGCCTTCCACGTCACCAACCACGGCATTCCGGCAACCCTCCTCGATACCGTGCGCCGCGCAGGTCTTGCATTCTTCAACGAATGTCCCATGCCAGAGAAACTCCGATATTCCTGCACCGCCGGCACTGCCGCGTCAGAGGGATACGGAAGCCGGATGCTGGTAAGCTCCGAGGACGATGGAAACAACACCGTCTCACAGGTTCTCGATTGGAGAGACTACTTTGATCACCACACTTTTCCCCTTTCTCGACGGAACCCTGATCGTTGGCCGAATTTTACACCCGATTACAGGGAATCAGTAGCGAAGTACAGTGATGAGATGAAGATTCTGGCACAAAAGTTACTAGCTTTGATATCAGAGAGTCTTGGGTTGCGATCCTCTTGCATTGAAGATGCTGTTGGAGATTTTTATCAGAATATTACTATTAGTTATTACCCTCCATGTCCTCAACCTGACCTAACACTTGGTTTGCAATCACATTCTGATTTTGGTGCTGTTACCCTTTTGATCCAAGATGATGTGGGTGGTCTTCAGGCTCTAAAAAATGGTGGTGATAGCTGGGTTACTGTGCAGCCATTGTCAGATGCTATTCTTGTTCTTTTGGGTGACCAAACTGAGGTACATAAACACAACTCATCACTTACATCATTTACATGTTATATCTCAATCTCTGGATATGGAAAATCGGTTGAATATGTAGTTTTGGTAGGGTAGCATTGTATTATGATGATTGGTGACTTGTTTATGTGTTTCTGATAAATGATTCATTTATGAAATTGAAGTTGTTAACAAGGTTGGTTAACTTTGACACCAGATTATAACAAATGGAAAGTACAAGAGCTGTGTGCATAGAGCAGTTACCAATCCTGATAGACCAAGGCTATCTGTGGCAACATTTCATGACCCAGCCAAGACAGTCAAGATCTCCCCTGCATCTGAACTCATCACCGATTCATCACCAGCCAAATACCGGGGTGTTGTTTATGGAGACTATGTATCATCGTGGTATACTAAAGGCCCTGAAGGAAAGCGAAATATTGATGCACTTCTTCTTGAATCATAAGTGTTTTCTTTTGGCCTCAGAGCTCAATATTGTTTATATAGCACAAAGTTATTTTAGTGTGGAAAAGTTCATGCGGGTGAAAGGTAGTACATTACTTATCATTGGAGAAAGCCAGATATTGACCCACCTTTTACATGGATCTAGGAATGGAATCCAATTGAAATTGAGAATAAAGAAAATTTTGTCAATTTGAACAATATCCTATTTGCTCATAATCAAAATATCATATATTGATTGATTAGTGCAAGCTATTTTTCTAACAATGTGAAGGTTAAGTTTCCACAGTGGCGATCAAAACATTAGATTCCTAATTGGGGTCTTGGCCATCTATTGCGGCGGTCAAGTGTTGGATCTTTACGAGGGATTATTGCCATTGTTCTTATTAAAAATATTAAAAGGTTAACCTTCCTGATGCTAGCTAGGGAAGGTCACAAATGACTGGTTAGCGTGTCTGTGATTGATATAGGGGATGATGAAGTGGTCAACTCCATTGTGGCAGGTTACCAACCCGACCCTCCAACATTTATCACGGGCCGATCTATGTGTTCTGACCGGGATCTTACTTAACCATTTCATCCAACACTGAAGATAGATATCTCGGCTATCCAACATTGATCTTTTTAATTTGGTCAGAGGTTCTATTAACGTTGCTCGGTCACAATCGAATGTGTCAGAGGCTTCAAGTAGCTTGGACTTCAATTAGGCCAGAGGTTTTATTAGTGTTGTCTGGCCACAACCGATTAAGCCAGAGGCTTCAAGTGGCTTGGACTTTAGTTAGACTAGAGGTTTTAATTAACTTAGTCCGGCTGTAGCCAATTTCATTACTCGGCCAGAAGTTTATTGTTTACATAGCCGAGTTCATTAGGTCAAAGGCTTTTATTTGCTTAGCTGATTTTTCCTTGCGGAGGTCTTCGTCGTTTTCGGTCCCCACTTTTATTAGGGGGTAAGTCTTTGTCCGATCTTTGTTCCAACTACTACCTTGTATAATTTTAAAAGCTTAGAAAAAAGGAGGTTCCTTCCCCCCGCGCAGAGAAAAGGAATAGCACCCATTACCTAAAGTAATTTCTAAATGGATCCTTTACTATAAACAGCTGAGACATTGACTCGTGTTTCCCAACAACAAATTAAAATATAAATTTGTATGTGATCAGTCGTCTGAATTTGCCGATTATCTTGCAAAGCCAATGTCATGATTCGGCCTGTGGGTACAGATATCCTAATCATTATCCATGTCCGCGTGAAGTGAAGTTTGTAGTTCCCAATGAAACTTCGTTTGACATCAATAAGTAGATGTAAATACTTCTAGTACTCAAGGTGCATATAAATTTGCACAATCCATGAAAGTTATTTTAAACATGTACTATAACCAACTTGATGCTTCAGTAAAATCAAATGTATGTCAAGGTTTATCGTCAAATGTTTTCATCTCGAGTCATGCTTTAAACATGTGTAAAGTGTAAACTCAGTTGCTTCATTAGTGTGTTATGCTAAAGCTCATAATCCAATATTTCATCCTTTGCACAGTCAACCACCAACTCCACTTCTACTAAAGTTTTCGAGATAACTACCATCCACATTAAGACCTGATCGGAGATGACCAGAAGGAGATCGTCGCGACCTTCGTGTAGGGCAAATGCTGATGCTCGTAGGAGAGGGGAAAAAGGGGTGGAGGTACCTGCAAGGTACTCCGATGCCAAAGTAAGTATTTGGTCAAAAGAAAGGGGAGAGTAAGTAAGAGAAATCAAGTATATCAGTTGGGATACCTGCCCCTCTCAAGTGAGGGGTTTTTATAGGGAGATTGATGGCGAACAAAGGGGCCTGATCGACCAATGTGGTGTTGCCAGATAGAAGGTCAAGCGCGTGGCCTTCCTAACCGTTTCCGCTATATCCGGGGAGGTAGTTGGTCGCGTGGACCACCCTGCGCGTGAAGAGGACGTGCCCAACGACTATATTGTGCCCAACGGCTATAATGTGCCTATTGGGCTTGTTCGCCAAACATGATGGATTGGGCCTGGTCCTTAAGGGCAAGTGGCCTTGCCCGGTCCAGAACAGGAGCCCCCCAAGTCGTTGCTCTGTTGAAGAGTAATGACTTAGGTAGCTGCGATTTTGACCGTACTGTCGGGGAGATGAATGCTCGCTTGGACTGTTCCTTTTGTACCCGACCAGACATGGTCGTCAACCCTTAGCGCGAAACGTCGACTAGGATTTGCAGCGTCTTCGGAGAAACGAGAGTTTTTTGGCTAGCATCTCTGCCCGGATGTGTTTACTCAGACGAAGAGGCTTGCTCGCAGGTGCCAAGTGTTAGTGTATTTTCTGCGCTGAACCAAGCGAAGAGTCTTTGTGACACGTGGTGTGCATTTATGGCCTGTCAGTCCTAGGGGCGTATAGGCTATGATGACCTTCACGATTCCCCACGATCAAATGGTTATAAAAAGGTGGGGGAAGGTTTCCTTTTCATAATTTCACAAGTTTTTTCCTCTTCGCTCTCGTTTGCTCTGCAATTAGTCTTCGCCGGAGCTTCTCTTCGCCACCGTCAACTTCTTCTTCTACTTGTAAGTTCTCTCCTCCTTTCTGTATACTTTTATGAATTTTCCGGTAGATGTTCATATTTTCCGGTTGAACTTCATGTGTTTTCTGATGAACATATGAATTCCATGAGATTTTATGAAGAACATGATGAACTTTATGAATTTCTAGAATTTTGTAGAAATTGTTAGCGTAGATCTTTGTAGAATCTGGTTAGGTGTAGAAGTTAGTTTGTAGTCGGGCACTAGGCCTGTTCGGGATCTTGGTATGAGAGCGGGAAGGACAAGCGTCCTCGTACGCACCTCTACGAGTCCTGGTCGTGGGGACCTTTCTTAGCTATTAGTAGACAATTGCTGCGAGCACGTGGTTGTTCTCGGATTTGTTGACGCCCTTTCACTTGATTAGTGGTGGAAGGGTGGATTTGATCATGGTCGTCGAATTCACTTCACTTCCTCTGGTTTTCAGGTGAAAATGGCTGAACCCCACGATGAAGTTATGCCCGACGTACAGGAAGTACCCGAGGGGGCCGGCGTGTCCGCTGATTATTCGAACATCAAGGTTGCGGGAGGGGAGCTTGACTGGCTTGGACATGAGCCTTTGTACTTTCGATCAACCTTCTCCGAGGAGGAGATGCAGGATTTCGACTTGCTGGAGAGACGCGATGAGGGTGCTCCACGAGCATGGAAAGCTTTCCGTCCCGGGGAGAATGATAGGATCTGTTCATCGTACCCGGGACTTCGCTTTCCTATGTACGAATTTGCATTTACGGAGGTCAAAATGCGTCTCCCCTTCACTGACTTCCAATCCTCCCTGTTCACCCACCTGGCGTTGTGCCCGTCCCAGCTTCACCCGAATGCCTTGGCCTTTATCAGAGCTTTTGAGTTGGTGTGTCGTTACCTCAACATCGGGGCGACCACGGATCTATTCTTCTGCCTCTTTCAGATTCAGCAGAGCACGGCGGGGTCGAAACAGAGTTGGGTATCGTTTAAGCAACAGAATAGGCTGTTCTGGCCGTATTCTGATTCGATACGCAATTTTAAGGACAGGTTTCTGGTCGTGAGGCCTATGACCGAAGAGGCAAAGAGGAGCATTTCGACTATTGAGAGGGTTATGGTGGATGGTCGGGAGAGGGATATCGTGGTCTCCATTTTTCCCTTAGAATGGGTCTACACCCATTTTAGACGCCGAACAGATCAGTTCCTGGTGAAGCATGAGCAGCTTTGCCCGGCGGATAAGGAATCGTACAGGATCCTCCACGCTTACGTGGAGAGTTTTTCTTCGGCCTATGTTGTCGACCGGGACGGAAATCAGCTGATCGGGGAGTATGGAGCTGTCCGAGCAGCTAGATACATTAATGTCAAAGCTCTCCTTGAGTGTGATACCGACGACGACGCTATGACTTTGCTTGGTATGCTTCACTGTTTGGTTTTCTTTCTTTAAATTCTTTTGATTCTGACTTGATGCGTGTGTTCGCAGGTATGATGGCTGACATGCGAGAACGTCTGATGAAGTCGCAGGCCGCGAAGGTTCACAAGAAGGCGACCACCGGTACCAAGGCCGGGGCGCCCAAGCAAACAGTGATGGAGAGTTTCGCTGCTGGGCCTACCCCCGTCCCGGAGAGAGCTTCGACCCCGCTGACCCCGGAGGGTTCTCTCAAGAGGAAGAGGGATGTTGCGGGGACTAATGTGACCGCTGGTCCCGGGGGGTCCGGGGCTGGTCCTTTGGTCCTGCCCGCCTGCTACAAGCCCCGAGACTTGTTCGTTGAAGGAAATTCGATAGAAGTCTCTGATTCTGAAGCCACGACTATTTTGAATGCCAAGTCCCAAGTGAGGAGGAAATAGTTGTGCCAGGACGCGGCGGGCATGTTCAGGGTCCTTGAAGCTGCCCTTGTCCTCGCCGACGATGAAGCCACTACCCGGGCGAGTCTCGTGACTTACCAGAGTAGAATAGCCGAGCTGGAGGCAGAAAACAACAAGTTGTTCAACAACTTAAAACAGTTCGAAGGTCACGAGGAGGCCAAGGTACTCCTCCAAACGGAGGTGACTCAGCTGAAGTTAGCTGCGCTCAAGGCTGACGAGGAGAGGAAGAGACTGCAGGAAAGGATTGTTGAGTTGGACGGCTTGACTTCAGCTGCCCCGGATGAAAATGATGATGAGCAATCTCTAAAATCTCGGGCTGATTTGATCGGAAGGATCAGGATTCTTGGCGAAGATAACCTGAAGGTGGCTGAGTTCGGTTTTAATGCGGCTAAGGAACAGATGGTGGCTCTTAATCCTGACGTGCAGCTCCAGATGGATGGAATGGGTTTGTTTAACAGAGTGGTGGACGGCCGCGTGGTCCCTGCCGAAGAGGAAAGCGAAGTCGTAGGATATGACTTGTTTTTATCATGTTTTTTGGGCCCGCGTGCCCTTATTAATTTGTATTTCGGTGTATGGGCACTGCCCCTTTTTCTTGTATTTATGACATTGTCAGAACATGGTCGGTACTTTTAATATACTTGGGTTGTGAATGTTTTATCATGGACTTTTCTCGTTTTATATGTGCGTGTGTCCCCGGCTAGGTGCAAGGCCTAACGAGGAGGGCGAAGTAGTTCCGCCCACGATGAGGTTAGGACTTCGTTTGAGGTACTAATCTCATAGGCTTGGACTGTTCCCATCGCGAGCTGGGTGTCCTGCCTGAATAGTGTGGCAACGGCGGAGCTCGGTTGAGGTATCCCCGTTGTGCAGAGGATCTGCTCGTCCAATGAGCAGAAACTGGCCAGCGTTGTAGTGCGTGTCGTGCTTCACCAGGGCACGATACGATGGTCACGCAGATCTCCCCGTTTTGGGATGACTGTGTTGGCGACTTGTATGTCCTCGTGGTTAAGGACTTAGCTATAGTATTGCTTGAGCTTTTCAGCATTCCATGGTCGAGCAAGTTGTCTTTCGTCCAGTGTTTCCAAGTAGTACGCTCTCGTGCCCGTTTTAGACTTGACCCTATAGGGTCCTTCCCAGTTCGCCGCCAGTTTCCCTTCACGAGAATCTTTTTGGTTTCTGCGTAGGACCAGACTGCCTACGGGGAAGTCGCGTTTTATGACCCTGGCGTTATGTCGCATTGTTACTTGTTGCTTCAATGTGGCTTCGTGGAGGGCAGCCTCTGATCTTATTTCTTCGACCAGATCGAGTTCCTCGCGTAGAGCCTCATCGTTAATTTCTCCGTCGAGGGGAGCTTCGGTCCTTCTGGAGGGCTCCCTTATCTCCACCGGTATTACCGCCTCTGTTCCGTATGCTAGTCGGAAAGGGGTTTCCCCGGTGGTGGAGTAAGGTGTTGTCCTGTATGCCCAAAGGACGCTGTGGAGTTCCTAGACCCACCTTTTCTTGGCCTCGCCCAACCTTCGTCTCAATCCGCGCAGGATTACTCTGTTCGCGGCCTCTGCTTGCCCGTTGGTTTGGGGATGCTCGACCGAAGTAAAGTGTTGTTTTGTTCCCAATTTGGCGACGAAGTCTTGGAATTTTCTGTCAGTGAATTGGGTTCCGTTGTCAGTCACGAGGGCCTAGGGAACTCCGAATCTGGCGAGGACGTTTCTTTTGTAGAAACACAGTATGTTGAAGGCTGTGATTTTGGCGAGCGCTTCGGCTTCAATCCATTTTGTGAAATAGTCGACGGCCACGATCAGGAACTTATTTTGATATGATCCCATTGTGAAGGGGCCGAGGATGTCCATCCCCCACCAGGCGAAGGGCCACGGCGAGGAGAGGGTCTTCAACTCGTTTGGTGGTGCCAGATGCATGTCCCCGTGGCGCTGGCAACAGTCACACTTCTGTACATGTTATTTGGCGTCCTGCTGCATGGTCGGCCAGTAGTATCCCGCGCGCAGAGCTTTCCGAGCTAGTGATTTCCCCCTAGGTGTTGTGCGTTGATGCCCTCATGGATTTCTTGTAAGATTTCGGGGACCTGAGCTTCGTCGACACATTTCAACAGGGGAATAGAGAACCCTCGTCGATATAACTTATTCTCGACCAGCACGTACGAGCAGGATCGTCGCTTAGTCACACTGGCCTCCTTACTGTCTTCGGGAAGTTCCCCTTTGGTGAGATAATTGTATACTGGGGTCATCCAACAATGGGGTTCTCCGATGACGTTAACATCAGGTAGGCCCGGCTTCGTGATTCTCGGGCTAGCCAGTATCTCTTGAATGACGGATTTGTTTCCGCCTTTTTTCTGGTGCTGGCTAGTTTAGAGAGGATATCTGCCCGGGTGTTCTGTTCGCGTGGGACGTGTTGAACCTCCCATGCTTCGAACTCCGTCATTTTGTCTTTCACCATGGTCAAGTATTCGGCGAGTTGGTCGTTTTTTGCTTGGAATTCTCCTCGTACTTGTGATGCCACAAGTTGGGAATCAGTGCGGATTTTTATTTTCTTCGCACCGACGTCTTTGGCTAGTCGTAGTCCTGCGAGGAAGGCCTCATACTCGGCTTGATTGTTGGACTTTTTGAAAGAGAGGATCAGGGATACTTCGATCAGGGTCCCTTCCTCGTTTTCGAGGATAATTCCCGCTCCGCTGCCCGAGGGGCTTGACGCGTCGTCCACGTAAATGACCCATTCCTGTGGTTGTCCCGGGGAGGGCGACTCCGTAGTCATTTCTGCCACAAAGTCGACCAGAACTTGTTCTTTGAGGGCCTTTCTTCCTTCGTAGTGAATGTCGAATTCAGCTAGTTCAAGGGACCACCTTAGCATCCTGCCCGCCATATCTGGTCGACTTAACAGCTGCCTGATTGGCTGGTCAGTTCTGACGATGATGGTGTGTGCCAGGAAGTAGTATCTGAGTCTCCTCGCGGCAATTATGAGAGCAAGGGCCACTCATTCTATTTGCGTGTACCTGACTTCGGGTCCTTGTAGGGCTTTACTGGTAAAATAGATGGGTTTCTGCCCGTTAGTAATCTCTCGAATAAGTGCTGCACTTACTGCTTCGTTGGCCACGGAGAGATATAGATATATTGTTTCCCCGCGGTCTGGTCGGGATAATACAGGTGGTTCGGAAAGAGCTTGCTTGAAATGGGTGAGGGCCTGCTCGCACTCGTCCGTCCATTCGAAATTCGCTTCCTTCCTGAGTAGTTTGAAAAAGGGCAGAGCGTGCTGGGCGGACTTGCTCACGAAGCGAGCAAGGGAGGCGAGCATCCCGTTGAGGGATTGTATTGCCTTCTTCGACTGAGGCGTGGGGAATTCGACGAGTGCCCGACATTTGTCCGGGTTTGCCTCTATTCCTCTTTCGGTGAGATAAAACCCGAGGAACTTCCCTGCTCGCACGCCGAAGGTACATTTTTCTGGATTAAAACGCATTTTACATTTTCGAGCTTGGTCGAACACTTTGCGCAAGTGGGTGGTATGATCGGATTCCTCTTGGGATTTCACGATCATATCGTCCATGTACACTTCGAGCATATCGCCGATTTCTGATCGGAATACTTTGTTCATCATGCGTTGGTATGTGGCCCCGACATTCTTCAGTGCAAAGGGCATTACGTTATAGTAGTAATTCCCCGAGGAGGTCATGAACGCCGTGTATATCTTGTCCTTGTCGGCCATCGGGATTTGATTGTATCCCGAATAGGCGTCCATGAAGGACAAGAGCTTGAATCCTGCAGAATTGTCTACGAGCTTATCTATGCTCGGTAGTGGGTAAGCATCTTTCGGGCACGCCCGATTGAGATCAGTGTAGTCAATGCACATGCGCCACTTTCCATTATTTTTCTTTACAAGTACAATATTTGAGAGTCAGGTCGTATATCTGGCCTCGGAAATAAACTTTGCCTCTAAGAGGTCTTGTACAAGTTTTTCGGCAGCCTGTGCCTTTTCCTCGGACTGTTTCCTTCGTCGTTGGGCAATGGCGCGGGCAGCTGGATTGATGGTCAAGTGGTGGCAGGAAGTTTCTGGATCGAGGCCGGGCATGTCTGCTGCACTCCAGGCGAAGAGGTCCGCGTTGTCGTCGAGGCATGTCTTCAATTCCTTCTTTACCTCGTTGGGTAGACCAACACCTATCCTCACCCCCCTGTTGGGATTGTTGCCGAAGGTGATGATCTCAAACTCTCCGTCCGGGATTGGTCGCAGAAGTGTGGGAGACTGGGAGCTTGTTGCTCCTGATTTTTTGTCCCCGTCCCGATCTTCGTTTACATCTTCCGTGATCCTGCTGTAGAGATCAATGGTGTGCACGGGTAGCGTGGGTTTTTTCCCTGGCTGGCCGTCTTCGGTCGGATCCTCGTCTTCTCTGGTGCGCTTTGCCGATTTTGCTGTTGTCGCGATCTGGCTTTGCCCCTTCGTCGCGGCCTCGAAGCATCTGCGAGCAGCCTCGATGTCACCGTGCAGAGTGGCGACGTGTCCCTTCTCAGTGTAGTACTTGAGTTTGAGGTGGACTGTTGAGGGGACAACGACGAGTTCGGCAAGGGCTGGTCTGCCGAGGATGCACTGATAGAGTGATGGACAATCAATGACTAAGAATTGTGTTTTGATTGTCCGTGACGCCTCTTCTTCACCGAACGTGACAGGGATCTCCACGTAACCCCATGGTCTGGCCGTTGCTCCATTGAATCCTTGGAGATCAGACCCTGCATATGGGGAGAGATTAGACTTGTTTAGCTTCAGTGCGCGGAACAGACTGGAGTACATGATGTCTACGGAGCTGCCCTGGTCGATCAGGATTCTCCGCACGTCAGTTGATGATAGTTTGGCCCGGATCAGCAGAGGAATGTGGGAGTTCGGCGATCCTCCAGGGAGTTCCTCTCTGTAGAACGCGATCGGCTGTGACCATCCTTTACCCTTGCCGACCGTGTACAGTTGGTCGGGGATGCTGTCGATAAGCTGTTCAAACTTACGTTTGATGGATCCTATCATGAGTTCATGGTACCCCCCACATGAGATAACCATGGTCGTAGGAAAGGCCTCCCAGATGCTGTGTATGGATGCTTGGGAGGACGGGCAGAAGTGATCAGGTACGAGGAAGTCCTCGGGTCGGCTGATGGACATTGCGACCTGCGGGGGAGGACTAGAGGGGGTTGATTTTGCTTCCTTCTTAGGATCAGACGTGTCTCGTCGGGAAGACTCTCCCTTCTTACGTATTGCTTCAGATGGCCCTCTTTGATGAGGATTTCTATGGCGTCCTTGAGGTGCACGCAGTCTTCCGTTACGTGCCTGTGGCTACGGTGGAAGCGACAATATTTACTCTTGTCTACGTTTCCTTTAGACGCGGTTGGTTTAGGGAACCGGACACCTCCCTGTTTGAATTCGGTATTGATACAGTCGGTGAGAATACGCTCACGTGAGGTAGTGAGCACCGTGTATTCATTGAATCGGCCAGCTGGCCCTTTGCCTTCACGAGGACGTTCCTCCCGTCGCTTCTCCTTGCCTTTATGAGATGGCTCTGGCTCCTCCTTTTTGGATGCTCGGGGTGCTTCCCGATCTCTTGTGTCCCGGGCGCGATACGCAGCTTCTTTCTCCTCGTAGCGAATGTAATCTTTTGCCATGTGGAGAAGCTCCGTCAGCGTTCGAGGAGGTTTGATCCCGACAACTTTACGGAAGTCGCTTTTCGGTCGGAGCCCTTTCTCGAGGAGGTATTTCTTCATGTGATCGGAAGTTCTGACTTCCACGGCCTCCTTATTAAATCTCTCGATGTACTCTCGCAGGGGTTCTTCCCTGCCCTGTATGATGGCTTCTAAGGTTGCTTCTGTCTTCGGATGTCGTCGGGAGGCTGTGAAATGGCGGGTGAATTGTTCTTTAAGGTCGCGCCAGGAGGAGATGGATCCTCGAGGGAGTCTTTTGAACCATGTCATCGCACCTTTCCTCAGGGTGATGGGGAATATCTTGCACCGAATGGGTCCGGAGACACCGTGGTACAGGAGCATAGCTTCGATGTTCTCCAGGTGCTCGTGAGGGTCCGACGTGCCATCGTACGTCACTAGTGTGGGAGGTTTCTCCAACCCGCGGGGAATCCGGGCGTCCACGATGTTCCTTGTGAACGGTCCTTGAGCTTCGTCATCACTGCTGGAGCTGTGAGAGAATGACGGAGAAGGAGTGTGGTCGCGGCTTTGACTGCGGCGAGGAGAATGTCTGCGGGTGCGCCTGTGCTCGTATTTGTCCGAGCGTCGAGGTCTTTTGGAAACAGGGGAGTACCTAGTTTTCCTAGGAGAACGACGATGTCGGCGGGCACGGTCGGGAGTTGGGCTCCATGATCTCGAGCGTTTTTTGACTGGGGAAGGACTATCACGTCCCCGCTTTGAGTGACTTCGTGGAGGCGGGGAGAGATCCAGTGTCTCCGAAGTACGATGCTCTTGAAGAGCGTGCTCGAGGGCGCTGATATTTTCTCCTTGCTGGATGATGAAACAGTTGGAATTGTTCAAAGAGGTGATGAGTGCTGCGGTAGTCGGATCATCGCCTTGAGGAACCAAAATGGGTTCGAATGAAAGTTCCACGGCTTGTGCTCGTGGCCTTTGTTCGTCGGGCTTCGGGGAAGCAGGTCCATCGTTGCGCTGGGCATTTTCGGATGGGATGTTCTCGACGAAAGCATTCTTGTCGACATTGGTGGCGGTGGCCACTGGTTCTTGGTGGGTATCACTCTTAACGAAAGCCATGATGATCTGGGATTTTGAAGAGAGGTGAAAGCTTTGGTCTTTTGGGTGAAAAGATGAGGGATCTTGATTCGAAAGACGGGGAAGCGAGTTTCCCACAGACGGCGCCACTGATCGGAGATGACCAGAAGGAGATCGTCGCGGCCTTCGTGTAGGGCAAATGCTGATGCTCGTAGGAGAGTGGAAAAAGGGGTGGAGGTACCTGCAAGGTACTCCGATGCCAAAGTAAGTATTTGGTCAAAAGAAAGGGGAGAGTAAGTAAGAGAAATCAAGTATATCAGTTGGGATACCTGCCCCTCTCAAGTGAGGGGTTTTTATAGGGAGATTGATGGCGAACAAAGGGGCCTGATTGACCAATGTGGTGTTGCCAGATGGAAGGTCAAACGCGTGGCCTTCCTAACCGTTTTCGCTATATCCGGGGAGGTAGTTGGTCGCGTGGACCACCCTGCGCGTGAAGAGGACGTGCCCAACGGCTATATTGTGCCCAACGGCTATAATGTGCCTATTGGGCTTGTTCGCCAAACATGATGGATTGGGCCTGGTCCTTAAGGGCAAGTGGCCTTGCCCGGTCCAGAACAAGAAAAATACAACTTTCTCTAGCTGGATGGTTAAACCAATTCACGTGTTGGTTAATTTTAACAGCTATCATGTGTCGTGTATGAACGAAATAACATATTTAGCTAAAGGTGGATGCTGCATGTTTAGCTGTTATAATTTGTCACATACTAACATGTGAAACAACTATGTTCTACCACACCCAACGAAGGCGTGAGAGTCAATTCGTCATTTCCTGCATCTGTTATCCTTTCAAATTCAGTATTCTCTAATTGCACATAACTGATACTAAGTTATATCAACATAATATTTTTCTACTAAGATCCCTCTCTTGAACTAAATGTTGATGAATAGGCATGGCAACAAAACCCATACCCGCGGGTACCCATCCGAACCCGCCCCGAAGTTGACGGGGAAAGCCCGCTTTGATTGGGTTTGGGTTTGGGTTTGAGTTTTCCCCGATTAAAAAATATGGGGACGGGCCAGGTAATGGGGACACTAGTACCCACCCCGAACCCATCCCCGAACCCGCCTCGTTTATTTTATTATGTACATTATTATTTAATTTTGTTAATTTGAAATATTAAATATGTGGTCAATGTTTTGATATTTTGATTTGTATAATTATTTAAAATATTTAAAATGTATGTAAGAATTTTCTTTGAGATTTTTTTTTTATTATTTGAAATCTAATTTGATTTTGAAAAAAATAAATAGTTTCTATTAAAAATATTGATTTTACTAAATGGATGGTGGCGGGGCGGGGATACCCGAACCCGTTTGGGACGGGTTTGGGTTTTAATTTTCCATCCCCGTTTGGGTTTGGGGCGGGGAACGGGGATTGTTTGGGGATTCGGGTTTGGGTTTGAGGAAGGTAAAAACCGTCCCCGACCCGCCCCGTTGCCATGCCTATTGATGAATCCGTTTCTGCATCAATACCAACTTCCGACTCATGCTCCTTCGAGTCTTCATGTTCATGCAGCTCGTCTTTCATGGTAACTATATACACTTGTGAATGTAAACTTGTGTTCTTAATCTCCAACAGATTTTGAATTGTTTTAGTAACAACATCTATAACCCAATCATCATTATCTACATCTCTGAAATTTGTCATGTAGAATATGCTTTGAGATTGTGATCAAACTGTTAACAGACTCAAGACTCATTATTTTAAAAACTGTTCTGGACTGGACCAATGGTTAGAATTGACCCAATCCGTCTCTGCTCCAGAGCTGCCCAAATTGCCTAAGTCCAATCCACAGAGGGGCAAAAGGGACCTTTCTGCCCCTCCAACTGGGCAAGGAACGCAACGTTCCTCCCCGGCATTTATGCACGTTACGCATGGCTTCCTCGCTGCCCGGACAGAAAATGACAGGTGCCCGAAATTGCGTTTATGCTCGACATAACGGCTAGTTTCGAGCACCCTGCCCGGCCTTACTGCTAGTTTGGGCAGTTACCTATTCTTTGGGGAAAATGGTTATTTCGCCCCGAAAATAGGGTCGTTGGCCACGCGCTGGGGGCTCTATATAAACCCTCTCGCTTGAGAGGGTCAGGTATCAAATATTCACCCTAAGAATCCCTACTTTGTACTTGCCCCTTTTCTCTGACCCTTTCTTACTTGAGCGTCGGAGTGCCTTGCAGGTACACCCCCTCCTCCTCTCCATACGACCAGCATCCCTGACGCACTTGGTAGCCTGATTCTATAGGATCTGATCCATCCTTCACGATCAGTGGCGCCGACTGTGGGGATCTTTGTTCTCCCCTTCTTTCTTTAACCGAAGATCAAAACAACTTTCGAACATCATCACGATCATAGCCTCCCAAGATCGCACCTAGGATGCTCTTCATTCCACCATCCTCCTCGTCAACAAATCTGACGTTGACGGCCAATCATCTCTCCTCCGAGATGCCCATTTCCTTAGGGATGGAGCGACCGTTTCTCCTTCCCCAACCCTTGCTGATTGCAACAACGATCAACCGTCTCTCGACCTCCAGCCCGTTCCCGTTCCGCCCAGCGCCGACCCGGCCGTGGCAGCCCTCCTGGAGGCTCTCAACAAAACCAACACCCTGATCCTGCAGCAAAACGGGAGGATCGGGGCACTGGAAGAATCTCGCAGTCCAAGATCCCCTCCTACGCGGAGGAACCAGCGACGATCTAGAAGCCCGCAGCTCCGGAGAGAAATCGACCGAAGACTGCGCCAAGAGCACGATCCTCGCGTAGCCCAAAAGCGCGGCCAGATCTCCCCGCGTGACCAGCACGCTCATGACCACAAAAGGACTCGAAGGAACGAGGAGTCTCCAATCAAGTCCAAAGGACGGGCACGCTCACCTTCCCCGCGAAGGAACCGAGCACC
The DNA here is from genome assembly GCA_022829125.1 of Lathyrus tuberosus. Taxonomy (NCBI): domain Eukaryota; kingdom Viridiplantae; phylum Streptophyta; class Magnoliopsida; order Fabales; family Fabaceae; genus Lathyrus; species Lathyrus tuberosus. The sequence goes on from JALAZF010000193.1 coordinate 9,503,790, forward strand.
TTCTCCTCGAAGGAACCGCTCACCTTCTCCTCGAAGGAACCGCTCACCTTCTCCACGAAGGAACCGCCGACGCGAGCAACCCGTCTGGTCACCATCATACACCAGTTCTAGTGACGACGACGAGCCTCGCGGCCCGTTGTCCCAGGAGATCCTGTCCACCCGTCTCCCAAAAGGCTTGGAAAAACCCCCGTCACTTGGCACATACGACGGAACCACTGACCCAGACGATCACATCGAGAATATCGATGCACTCTTAGACTACCGCGGCGTACGGGGCGCCATCAAATGCAGACTGTTCCCGACCACGCTTCGGAAGGGGGCGATGACATGGTATAAACAACTGCCCGAGGAGTACATCACCTCGTGGAAACAGCTGGGCAGGATGTTCTCGCGGCACTTCACAGCGTCTCGCCGCCACCCCCAAAACTGAGGCCTCCCTCGGAGCCATAATCCAGAGGAAAGACGAACCTCTCTGAGCATACATCGAGAGGTTCAACAAGGAAGCGGTGCAGGTCCCGACGACAGATAAAATGAAGAAGTTCCTGCTCGAACAAGGGGTCTTCCCGGACTCCGATTTCGCTAAAGCCATCGGCCTCGCCCCACCGAGGAATTTAGACGCTCTCCTCCTCAAAGCCCAATCTCACATCCAGTACGAGGAGAAGATTGCGGCCTGCAACGTCCGAGCGTCTCGCCGCCAGGAGAACGCCCGGGCCGCCAAAGGAGATGAAGCCTCGACATCTCGTCGGGGTGAACGAAGATACGAGGACCGTCCCTGTGACTCCCATGACAGCAAAGGGCCCTCCGGGCACTTCCATGATTACACTCCCCTGACCATTTCCAGGGAGAAGATTTTGACCGAATGTGCCAATTCGGAGTTCAAACAAGCCGGGGTCCGCTTCCCCAAGCAGCTGCCGAACAGACCAAACGTGGACAAGTCAAAGTACTGCCGCTTCCACAAAAGTCACGACCATACTACAGAGGACTGCATCCATCTGAAGGATGCCATTGAAATACTGATCTGGGACGGCCACCTGAAGCAATTCGTGAAGAAGAAGAACACTCCTCGGCAGGGCGCCCAGGAGTCCAAGAAGGTCGAGGAGGAGATACCCTCCTCGGAAGACGCCAACATACAGGTCGCTATGTCCATATCGCGACCCGAGGACTTCAACGTCCCTGACGGGCTCAGCGCCCCTACATATTTTGCGGCCCACAACCCGTGGGAGACCTTCCCCTCCGCCATGGTCATCTCTGGCAGGGGTTTCAACGAAGTTACTGTGGGATCCGTGAAACGGAAGTTCGAACACCTGATCAACACCAGCTCGAACAGAGTGACCACGCTTGATCAGGCCCCGAAGGGTTCCATCCCCATCTCCTTCTACAGGGAGGAACTCCTCGGCGGCTCTCCAAACTCAAGCATTTCGTTGCTCGTCAGAGCCCAAATGGCAAACTTTGACGTTCGCCGAATCCTAGTCGACCAGGGCAGCTCGGTCGACATCATGTACTCCCAGCTGTTCTCAACACTGCAGCTGGACGAATCGCACCTTACCCCATACGTAGGGTCCGATTTGCAGGGATTCAACGGATCTGTGACCAAGCCGTGGGGTTACGTCGAGTTGATCGTGACCTTCAGAGCAGCTGAAACGGCCAGGTTCATCAAGGTGCAATTTCTGGTAATTGATTGCCCGTCGCTTTACCAATGCATTTTCGGAAGGCCAACTCTAGCCGAGTTGGTAGTGGTACCATCGACCGTCCACCTGAAGGTGAAGTATTACACTTCAAAAGGAATGGTTGCCACCCTCCACAGTGATATAGAAGCTGCCCGACGGTGTTTTGAAGCAGCTACGAAGGGGCTCAACGCCATTGCGCCCAAGCCAAAAGCGTCGAGCAAGCCAGCACTCCCAAGCAGCTCCGAGGAGGCCAAGCCTCTGCCCCAGGTCGACTCTATCGACCTCGACAGTCGCTTCCCCGAGGACCAACAGGAAGAACGAGCAGCTTCAGCCGGCCCATCCACGTCATCCAGCAGCAGCTCCCATCCGATGCGCCCAATCCCGGATGGCAACTTCGAGCTTGTTCTGTTCGGCGAAGACCCTCAACGGGGAGTAAAGATCAGAACAGACCTGCCTGACATCGCGAGGAAGCAGCTCAAAGCGTGCCTCCGAGAGAGCGCCGACCTCTTCGCGTGGAGCGCCGCGGAAATGCCCGGCTTGGATCCATCTGTCGCATGTCACCAGCTGACCATTGACCCGGCCATCAAGGTCGTAGCACAACGTAGGAGGAAGCAGTCTCTGGAGAAAACGGAGGCTGCCGAAAAAGCTGTAAAGGACCTCCTCGAGGCCAAATTTATTTCGGAGGCCAAGTACACCACTTGGATGTCCAACGTTGTATTGGTTAAAAAATCTAATGGAAAATGGCGCATATGCATTGATTATACCGATCTCAATAAGGCATGCCCGAAGGATGCCTACCCCCTCCCCAATATTGATAAACTTGTTGATAATTCTGCTGGTTTTAAACTTTTATCGTTCATGGACGCCTACTCGGGCTACAATCAAATCCCAATGGCAATGTCCGACAAAAAATATACGGCCTTCATGACCGAATCGGGGAACTATTACTACAACGTAATGCCCTTCGGCCTGAAGAACGCCGGAGCAACGTACCAACGAATGATGAACAAAGTATTTCGGGGAGAAATAGGTGACATGCTCGAAGTATACATGGACGACATGATCGTTAATTCCCACAAGGAAGCCGATCATACTGCCCACTTACGAAAGGTCTTCGAACAGGCCAGGAAATACAAAATGCGTTTTAACCCGGAGAAGTGCACGTTCGGCATTCGGGCAGGCAAATTTCTCGGTTTTACTTGACGGAGCGAGGAATCGAAGCCAATCCCGACAAATGGTGGGCATTCTCCGAGTTTCCTATGCCTAAATCCAAAAAATCCATCCAGTCCCTCAACGGGATGCTCGCGGCACTATCTCGTTTCGTGGCCAAGTCCGCCCAGCACGCCCTACCATTCTTCAAGCTCCTCCGCAAAGAGGCTGCGTTCGAATGAACCGAGGAGTACGACAAGGCCCTTCTCCATCTGAAACGAGCACTCTCAGAGCCACCGATCCTCTCTCGCCCGGACAATGGCGAAACATTGTACCTATACATGGCCGTAGCTGCCGAAGCAGTGAGCGCCGCCCTCATCCGCGAGACACCTGACGGGCAGAAATCCATTTACTTTACAAGTAAAGCGCTGCAAGGACCAGAGTTAAGATACCAGCAGATAGAGAAAGTGGCATTAGCCCTCATCAACGCAGCCAGGAGATTGAGACACTACTTCCTGGCTCACATGATCGTGATTCGGACAGATCAGCCCATAAAGCAGCTGCTCGGTCGCCCAGATATGGCCGGCAGAATGCTCAAGTGGTCGCTGGAACTATCCGAATTTGACATTCAATACGAGGGTAGAAAGGCCCTCAAGGCCCAAGCTCTGGCCGACTTCGTCGCGGAAATGACATTCGCAGACTTCCCCGCGAGCGAAGCGCGAAAATGGACCATCTTCGTCGACGGTGCTTCGAGTTCGGCAGGAAGCGGCGCGGGCATCATACTGGAAAACGACGAAGGGACTATCGTCTAGGTATCACTCACACTGCCTTTCCCAACCTCCAATAACCAGGCTGAATACGAAGCCTTCCTCGCTGGGCTACGCCTTGCCGAGGATCTGGGAGCGGAAGAAGACGTCATCTGCATGGATTCACAACTCGTGGCCCTCCAGGTCCGAGGTGAATACCAAGCCAAAAACGACAACCTGACCGAATACTTGGCCCTGGTAAAGAAGGAAATGGCAAATTTCACAACAGTGGGAGTGAAACACGTTCCCCGCGAACATAACGTACGAGCGGACGTGCTGTCTAAACTGGCCAGCACGAAGAAGAAAGGCAGAAGCAAATTTGTCATACAAGAAGTACTTCCTCGACCCAGCACCGAGAAGGCCTCCCCGACACTCGACGTGCAGGTGATCGGCGACAACAACTGCTGGATGACCCCAGTCTACAACTACCTCGCCAGGGACGAACTCCCGTCCGACCCAAAGGAGGCTGGCATAGTCAGGCGAAGGGCCTGCTCTTATGTTCTGGTTGAAGATAAACTATACAGACGGGGATTCTCCATTCCGCTGCTCAAATATGTCGAGGAAGAAATGGTCGCGCACATCCTGCACGAAATCCACGAAGGAATCAACGTCCAACATCTCGGCGGAAGGTCCCTTGCTCGAAAGGCCCTCCGAGCAGGATACTACTGGCCAACTATGCAAAACGACGCAAAAGAGCACGTAAAGAAGTGCGATAAATGCCAACGACACGGGGACATGCACCTGGCTCCACCTAACGAGCTCAAGGCTATGTCCTCCCCGTGGCCATTCGCCTGGTAGGGCCTAGACATCCTAGGACCCTTCGTGGTAGGATCAAGTCAGAACAAGTACCTTATAGTGGGCGTGAATTATTTCACATAGTGGATAGAAGCAGAAGCTCTAGCCAAAATAACGGCCCTCAACATCCTGCGTTTCTACAAACGAAACATCCTTGCACGTTTCGGTATTTCCCAAGCGATAGTAACGGACAATGGAACGCAGTTCACGGACAGGAAGTTTCAGGACTTCGTCGCCCTACTGGGCACGAAGCAACACTTCGCATCCGTCGAACACCCCCAAACAAACGGGCAGGATGAGGCAGCTAACCGAGTCATCCTTCAAGGCCTCAAGCGAAGGCTAGACGAAACAAAGAAGGCGTGGGTCGAGGAGCTACACAGCGTGCTCTGGGCTTACCGTACAACTCCCCATTCAACGACCGGGGAAACACCTTTCCGTTTAGTATACGAAACCGAGGCTGTCATTCCCGTCGAAGTTCACGTGCCCTCTAGGTGGACAGAGTCACCCATAGACGAGGAGATGAACGACGAATCTTTAAGGGAAGAGCTCGACCTCGTCGAGGAAATCAGAACCGGGGCAGCTCTCCGCGAGGCCTCACTGAAACAAAAGATCATTATCAGGCACAACGTCAAAGTGATACGACGAGAGTTCGACGTGGGAAGCCTTGTCCTAAGAAGAAACCACAAAGACTCTCGCGAAGGCAAGCTAGCAGCCAATTGGGAGGGACCCTATCGCGTCCGGGCAAAAACGAAAAATGGGGCCTACTACCTAGAACATCTCACTGGGGAAGAACTCGCTCGACCATGAAACGCTGAGAAACTAAAACAATACTACAGCTAAATCCTCGGTTCGACTCGTCGCAATGACGAACGTCAGCTACCGACCACTATGCGCGTCTAGGTACAAGCGTCGCATACGACTAAAGCATAACCCCGCTCAGTAACGAGCCCGGTAAGTGCTCGACAGCGATCCTCGATCGAGCATCGCCGTCGTCAGAGTACCACGACTGGCAGAACCCCAGCTCGCGATGGGACGTTCACGCCGCGAACTCAGGCCTCAAACGCGACCTGAGCTCCGCTCCCCGCCAGGATATCCCCCGACAGTTCGACCAGTTCCCCACACTGCCGAACACATCTATTACGAGCAACCCCCCAGAAATAGTCACACAAGTCAGGTACCCCTTATTACGGGCGGACACACATTCACAGCATGCATACAACACTTAGCAAAAATAAACGCATGTAAAATCATGCAAAGCCAGGAATAAAATAACTTAACATAGTGGGTAGCCACGAGGACCACTATTGTGCGTTGTTACATAAACAGGGGCCACGCCCCCCCCCCCCCTAAAATAAATTACAATAATACGACACGCAGGCCGGACATATTACAACAACATCCAAAATAATAACAAACTCCTCATTCATTGACGTGCTCGGTCGACTCCGGCTCGGGTCCCTGCTCTTCTGCGGGCTGATCCTCGAGGGTAACAACGACGAGACCTTCGGGCAAAATAATGCGACCATCCTCAACACGCTCAAGATAGTGAGTACCCTCGACAGAGATCTCAAGCCCAGGGTTCACCACCCGCAATTGAGCCACGACGCTTTGAAAAGACTCCGCTGCCACGGCGATATCGTCATCTTCGGCCAGCAGGATGCGGGCAACCAGCTCAGACCTAGTCTTCAACTCTTTTATATCATCCGGTTCGTCGGCACCCGGGGCGCTGGCCGCCATCAACTCTTTGTTCAGCTCCTCGGCAGCCTTTTTCTCCGCCGCCAGCTTGGAGACATCCTCTTTCAGCCTGGCCGTCTCCTCTTCGGCCTTCCCCCGAGCCTCGCGGGCACTTTTAACTTCCTCATTGAGGGCAGCCTCAGAAGCCCGGGCAGCTTTAAGTTCGGACTCAAGTGCAGAGTCCCCTTCTGCGTAGACAACATCCATCTCCAGCATCCTAACCAGGGCTGAAGCATCTTGAGCCACCAGCGCCCTCTTGCTCGGACGATCCATGCCTTCCAAGTAAAGGGATTCCGCCCGGGGGACGACCAAGGAGTTACCTTTGAAGAACCTCCTATCAAGGATGCACGGAGGGAGCTCGGACTTCCCTTTCTCCGGCACACGGGTAAGGTCCACAGCGTCTGATGTCCTTGGCCGCTTCGACCGCCCGGTCAAGGGCAGAGGAGATCCCCGTGGAGCAGGAGAGGGAGAAGAAGAGGCCCCCGCGACAGTTTGAACAGGAGGAGGAGCACAGGCACCAGCGGGCCGAGATTTAGGAGGAGCCGCTCCAGCTTTATTCCTCGCCATAGCATTCCTCACCACGCGATCGCGAGCCTGAGGCATCTCACCTGCACAAATAAAGAAAAAACGAGCACGTTAGCTACGAGGAAAAGAGATAACACAAACAAAATCTAAATAACCAAGACTACCGAGCAGCTTTTCAGCGTCCGCGGGAGTCTTGCACTCCAGCAGTGCCTTAACACTGACGAATCTGTGCTCAACTCTCTGGCTCCCATCCTCCTCGAAGATAGGGCTGCCCTTGCTCGTCCAGCAGCTTGCAAGACTGAAGGAGTTGACCCAGTTCACCAGCCTCTCGTACGCCACGGCGTCCTGCCCGCGCAGATCGCTCGGCTGAAAGACATAATCGCTGGGCTTCTTGGAGAAATGGTCGGGTGCCCAGCGGATGGGGAATCTGTAGAGCCTCTGCCCAATATATTTCCCCTCCTCGTTAAGAAGCTCATTTCCATCCTCGTCAACCTCGATTTCCCAGACGTGTGTGCTGTCCTGGGCCACCTCAGACACAGGTTCTACGACGAAGTACCGCTCCTTGAAAGTCCGGATTCACTCCGAGAACGGCTTAAATAGCTTTCTGGGCTGCTTCAAAGAAACCCATCCGTACTTCTTCCCCGTCAGCTGCCTTTGAAGATGGAAAACAGCGAAGAACAGAGGGAGAGTAGTCCCCAGAGAGAGATGCTGCACACCAATTCAAAAGCCCGAATGAAGGCCAGCGAATTAGGGTGAAGTTGAGAGGGGGCCAGCTTCAGGTGCTCGAACACAGACCGCTGGAAATCAGTGAAAGGCAGCCTCAGTCCCAGCTCCTTAAAGGCATACTTGTACATTATAAAGCGGTCCCCGAAATCCGTGCAGACCCGCTCGTTCAAAGTAGGGAAGTGAACCTTCCACTCTCCTTCTGGTCCTACCTCCGTAAAGACGTCCGCCAAAGACTTTGCGAACTTAGAAATATGCTCGGAAGGTTCGGCCACCTCCCACTCCTCCGCGGAGAACCCTTCGATGTCATCCTCCTCTATATCATCCCGAACCTCTTCTTCCTCCCCGGCATTGCTGGACGAACTTGAGGCCGCCGAGCTCGAAGCCGCAGAGCTCGAAGCCGTCGAGCTACTATTCTCCTCAGAGCCAGTTTCCTCCTCGGACGTGTCTAGAATAACTTCTCTGTTTGGCCCCGTCGCCATTACGATCACCTGAAAAGCAGAGAAAGACAGTGAATTCGACAGGAAATCAAATCCACCCTTCCACTGCCAAGTCAAGTGAAAGGGCGCGCAAAAGGCTGAGGACAACGTCCCCGGCCTAAGCCCTAACATCAAAAGAAAAACTAGAAAAAATAAAACCTCCGTGCGAGGAGATGCTCGAAACGTATCATCCTCCCCCGAGGAGCTTCCCCGTACTCATGCCCAGATTCCGTTTGAAGCTCCACCGGAATCTGGAAACGTTCTACCGGAAAATTCATCGCTCTATCAGAAGATGATCAGACACGGTGGTCGCGCACGCACAACTACCGCAACCACGCCGTGGACCATCCTACTCGCTGAACGCACTACCTACTCCGGCGAAGTGCTGGAGGCAGCAAAATGGCAGAACCACCGTCCACCACCAACACTCTCCAGAAATCCACCTATTTTGTTGTCTAAAGCTAACCCTAACCGCATACAATCTACCACTAACAACAAAAGGGAGTAAAACAAGCTACAGATCGGAAAACTTACTTGATTTTGGAAGAGGGTAGAAGCTGCTCGAAGCTGGTGACGGTGGTCGGAAAGCCTGAAGATGGTGACGGGCAAGAACTGAAAGAGACGGAGAGAAATCAGGAAGGAAAAGTTTCAAATGAAACGGTTTCCCCCCTTTTTATACAAAGGGGCACGTGCAACCACGCGCCCGTAGGCCATCATGACTACCCGCTAGCCATCATTGCCTATTAACTACTACACGGAGCTCTAGGTACACGTGGCGCCCCAACGTTTCAAATTTTGTCTGACCATTAGTCTCCCCGTACACCGGGCAACATGGTCACGACCACGAATCTCACGAACACCTGGGGCCACGGGCACTTTGAAACAACCTTCCTCGCCTACAAACGACGACTCTATGCTAGCTCCCCGGAGCAACGAGCAGTCCTTAAGTCATCACTCTCATGCTCGGGAGCAACGACTGGGGGGCTCCTGTTCTGGACTGGATCAATGGTTAGAATTGGCCCAATCCGCCTCTGCTCCAGAGCGGCCAAAATTGCCTAAGTCCAATCCACAGAGGGGCAAAAGGGACCTTTCTGCCCCTCCAACCGGGCATGGAACGCAAAGTTCCTCCCCGGCGTTTATGCCCGTTACGCACGGCTTCCTCACTGCCCGGACAGAAAAGGACAGGTGCCCGAAACTGCGTTTATGCCCGACATAACTGCTAGTTTCGAGCACCCTGCCCGGCCTTAACGGCTAGTTTGGGCAGTTACCTATTCTTTGGGGAAAACGGTTATTTCGCCCCGAAAATAGGACCGTTGGCCACGCGCTGGGGGCTCTATATAAACCCTCTCGCTTGAGAGGGTCAGGTATCAAATATTCACCCTAAGAATCCCTACTTTGTACTTGCCCCTTTTCTCTGACCCTTTCTTACTTGAGCGTCGGAGTGCCTTGCAGGTACACCCCCTCCTCCTCTCCATACGACCAGCATCCCTGACGCACTTGGCGGCCTGATTCTACAGGATCTGATCCAGTCTTCACGATCAAAAACCAAACCTAACAGTTAAATCGGTTGAACCTAGACCGAGTCCTTACTACAACCTGGCTATTTATACTACCGCAAGTAGACAACATTCTGAGAATTAATTGTTGGCAGAACACATTTCTCAACTTAAAGGAGATGCGGAATAATTTGAATGGTTTTTCACTACTTATGAATCCTTGTGAATCTGCTGTTAAAGATGCCTTTAACCATAGTAGAAAGAAATTGCACTAATGTTGACAATTTGACCAATGTGCTTTTACTCGATTCTACTCGATTCATGACATAAACTCGTAACTAAGCACAAATTTGATTCCAGAGTCGAATGCTCACAGGACAGAGGAATAATAGATGCAGGAGATCTTCACCATTATGAAAACTTGAGGGACCTTGCAAAGATCATCTTTAGGCAATCCATTGAGCACAAGCCTCCACCCAAAAAATTGTACTTTGCTTTGCATTTTATACGACCAAATAGTTTCCAGAAACCACCGTAAAATCGGATTGATCACAATCTAACTCCTAGGATTCTCACCAACATTCACAAGTCCAAGACACAAAACCTCGTCATTTATATTCACCGTCGAATTCGAATCGAATATCTTCCAAACCACATTTTCATTATGCAAAACAAACTCAATCTTAGGCATTTACAAATCAGGCTCATGAGTAGTCTTTGTCCAATAGCATGTGATTCTGTCAGCAGTATCCTCAATTCTTCATATACCATACATAATGACCATACGGTATCCGATTTTGTACTAGGGGTGGGGCATATTGAAGGAATTGGTCTTTCCTAAGTAAGCAATTTATCACATTCTTTCTGTTCCTGCATTGAAACAAAGATGTGGATATCAGCAGTCGTATGATTCTGTTCAGCCCTTGCTTCACTTGGTACATCACCAGTGCGACATGGTTAATATTTGCATCATTATCAAGCAGCAACACACAATAAAAACAATAATATAACACATAAAAATATTTTAATAACAGTAATTATGTCTCATATATAAAAAATGGATTTGTTAGCTAAGTATTGTACAACATTACACTAAACGATTCATGATACGACATGCCTAAATTATGCATGACCTATTTTTAAAGTAGACTTGATAGACTAAAGGATTATGTGAGGATCACTTATCTTTTAATGTCGCCGTCGGCACTATACTAACTATATTCTGCAATTAATGGTGATTTGAGCAGGTCGGCAGTAGTATTTGAGATCGGAAGGTCATTGACGACTCATCCAAAGCTTGCTTCGACTCATTACCTTCTAGCAGCACAATGCCTGTGACCTCCTTATGATCCATCCTCTGTGACCGATTCAGATTCCTCTGGCCACAAACTCGAAATTGCGAGCTTTGACGGTGACATCGACTTGTACCTCGCCCTTAAATGTTGATGTGATCTAGTTCGATCTGGTTCATTGGTTTGTCTTTTATCCCTTCACAGCAGACCATGTTGCATATCTCCTTCTGCGAATATGTTTTAGCCGTCGTCCTGCCAAGAATTTTATTTTCTAAAGCTACTGGGAGACAGGAAAATGTTCATACTGTTATTACCTACACACAAGCTTTGGAAGCTATTGCAAAAAACCATGGTTGTATAACCATACGCTAGCCTAGAAATCGGTAACAGAATGGAACATTAAGAAATTTCGAAGAGTTCATGCATTTATCACTAATACTAAGGCACGTGCAAAAAATGACTTAGCTTTTTAGATATGGGTGAACGTCCATAACCAACTTTACGATGGGTGTTAGAATTAACCTAAAATCTTTTGAAAATTCCTATTCAAGTTTGTTCTCAAAATTGTTAACAAACACGCAATGGCAATAAAAAAGGGTTGAAAAAGAACAGAACGAAAAGAAAGAAAAATAACGGTGGAGGAGAAGATGAACAATTTTCTGCAGATAACTCTCTGTCCACAAACTGTGAAAATTCTGTTATTTCACTTGTGACTGCAAACTGTGAATACAAGTTATTAATTCTGAGTCTGTTCTACTTCTTCTTACAAAAAATAAGGGTTTCTCCCTATTTATAGATTTAGGTTAGCTTACATCTCAAGTCAAGATCCAAAACTATAAAAGCCCAAAATAATTAACATTACTAAAATAGGCCTAAGTCGAAATCCTGTGTGAAGGGACCTCCTTTGACACTTCGACACACTATTACAACTTGACACACACATTATCACAATTTGTCTGCTCCTTGTTTCTGTCGAGCTAAACTTCTTCGACACAAGAAATTACAACTCAACACACCACCTAATTCATTGTGTCTAAGCTGTCTACATTCATTATGACTCTTAGTTTTCTGAAAACTTTGACCTGCACTCCCTTCGTCATGATATCTGCAATCTGATTCTCAGTTCTGCAGTGTTCCAAGTTCATCTTCCCTTCTGTTACTTGCTCTCGAAGATAATGGAACCTCATTTCGATGTGCTTGCTTCGACCGCGTGCTATTGGATCCTTCGCTAAGTTGATAGCTGACATGCTGTCTATCTTCATGGTAATTGCTCCATGACTCTTCCCTGTAATCTCTTCGACCAAGTTCACCATCTAAGTTGTTTGACATGCACAAAGAGAGGCAGCTATATATTCTGCTTCGCATGATGACAATGCCACTACTGGCTCCTTTCTCGAACTCCAAGCAACTGGTGCACCACCTAACATAAACACATATCCAGCTGTGGATTTTCTATCCTTAACATCACTACACCAGCTAAAGTCGGTGTATCCCACTAACGTGCATTCTTTCCCTTCATCAGCTGCAGGAAATAAAATGCCGTAGTCGAGAGTCCCTTTCAGATACCTCAGTATCCTCTTCGTTGCTGCTAGGTGTGATACCTTTGGCTTCTGCATGAATCTACTTACCATACCCACATTGTATGCTAAGTCAGGCCTTGTGTGATAAAGGTATCTAAGTGACCCAATAAGTCTTCTGTATTGGGTTGGGTCGACATCATCTTCATCTGAATCCTTCGACAGTTGCAGTCTGGTCTCAGCTGGAGTCGAAGTTGGGTTGCAATCTTGCATCTCAAATCTCTTGAGTATTTCGCCTGCATATCTTCTTTGGTGCATCATCAAACCTCTACTAGTCTTGTAGAATTCGATGCCAAGAAAATATGAGAGATTTCCCAAGTCTGACATTTCAAACTCCTCACTTAGGTCATGTTTGAAATCTTCGATCTCCTTCTTGCAACTCCCTGTTATCAACAAGTCATCGACATAGAGACATAGTATAAGCAATTCATTATTGCTTCTCCTTACATACACTTCATGCTCAGTCGTACACTTCACAAATTCCTTCTCCCTTAAGCTGTCGATTTTCTTATTCCAAGCTCTTGGAGCTTGCTTAAGTCCATACAGGGCTTTATGCAGCCTGTACACCTTTCCTTCTTCGCCTCGTTTCACATACCCAGCTGGTTGTGCGACATAAACTTCTTCATCTAATGGGCCATTAAGGAATGCGCACTTTACGTGCATCTGACATGTGTGCCAATTGTTCATATTTGCTAGACCAAAAACCGACCTAATTGTTTCGATCCTAGCAATAGGTGCGGACACTTCATCGAAGTCAATTCCTTCCTTCTGAAGAAATCCTTTCGCCACAAGTCCCGCCTTGTGCCGAGTTACTTCTCCTCTAGGATTAACCTTCACCTTGTAAACCCACTTCACATCAATTGCCTTCTTGTCTTAAGGCAATTCAACAAGTGACCAGGTGTTGTTGACTTCGATGGACTCTAACTCCTCATTCATTGCTTTCACCCACCTTGAATCTTTCAATGCCTCAGCTGCATTGACTGGTTCGACATCTACGTAGAAAGCATAATGTACCAGCTCACCCTCTTCATCAACCACATCATCTGATGTAATTACACATTCTTGCAACCTTGCAGGCTTGTGCCTTGTTCGTCGAGGTCTGCTTGGGCCGGCTTCATCTCTGACTTGTTCCTGGATCACTTTTCTTTCGACTTCAGTGGCTGGTTCTTCGCAAGAGATTCTCACTGAATCCTTCTTGGCATTCTCAGTCCAGTCCCATTCTTTAAGCTCATCTATGATCTCGTCCCTGCTTATCACTACCAGCTTGTTCACTGGGTCGAACAGTTTGTAACCTCCAGTCGAATGATATCCTATCAAGATCATCTGATTTGACTTGTCATCAAGCTTTCTTCTCAACTGATCTGGCACATGTCTATGTGCTATAGATCCAAACACCTTCAAGTGACTGAGGCTAGGCTTGACACCAGACCAACATTCTTCTGGTGTGATTCCTTCAAGCTTATTCGTCGGACATCTGTTCAAAATATATGTTGCAGTCGAAACCGCTTCTCCCCATAGTTTTTTGGGTAAATGCTTTCCATTCAACAGACTTCTCACCATGTTCATGATGGTTCTGTTCTTTCGTTCTGCAACTCCATTTTGCTGTGGAGTGTAGGGTACCATAATCCCTTTACTCCATGAATCGAGAGTTCCTCTTGATAGTGGAAAGATTCTCAACCTTGAACCAATTGAGGCCGGCTACGATGGTCAAAAAAATCATAAGGCTCCTGTAGTTATCTATCTATCGGGACCAGTACCGTACAAATCCGATAAGGCTATCCCTTACAAATACGGTGCAACAACAATTGAGAATGGAAAGGAAACTTCATTACCCTCCGTCGTGAATATTGCAGACATCAGTCGAGTAACACGGAGCGGTCGAATCTTCAACCGAGGAGCTGGAGAACCTACTAGAGAAAAGGAACCTCAAACAGAAATTCCTAATCAGCCAGTCGGTCAGTCCAGTGATCCCGACCTTTCAAATAACAATGATGAGATGTTGAAGCTCATCCAAAAGAGTGAGTACAACATTGTTGATCAGTTGTTGCAAACTCCTTCAAAAATCTCTGTGCTATCTCTTTTACTCAGTTCCGAAGCTCACAGGGAAGCTCTACAGGAAGTCTTAGAGCAAGCCTTTGTGGAACAAGATGTAACAATAAGACAATTCGACAGCAACATCTCCAACATCACTTCCTGCAACAACTTGGGATTCAGTGATGAGGAACTACCGGAAGAGGGCCAAAATCATAACATGGCACTCAATATTACAGTCAACTGTCAGGACGATGCTTTAGCCAGTGTACTGGTAGATAACGGATCAGCTCTGAACGTTATGCCAAAGCCTACTCTAATGTGACTATCATTTAAAGGATCGCCGATGAGAGGCGGTGAGGTCATCGTCAAAGCATTTGACGGATCCCAAAAAACAGTTATCGGCGAAGTCGACCTTCCCATAACTATCGGTCCTCACACTTTCCAAGTCACTTTCAAGGTCATGGACATCCGGGCAGCATACAACTGTTTATTAGGAAGACCTTGGATACATGAGGCTGGGGCAGTCACTTCGAGACTTCACCAGAAGCTGAAGTTCGTCAAGAATGACCAACTAGTCACAGTCTGTGGAGAGCAAGGCTTGATCGTGAGCAACTTATCTTCGTCCACTTGTGTAGAACTAGAGGAGGTTGTTGGAACCCAGTTCCAAGCACTTTCGGTGAGCAATAACAATCAATCAGAAAAGGGAACATCAATGTCCTCGTACAAAGATGCCCTCGAAATAATCAAAAGTAACAATACAAAGGGATGAGGACAGCTTGTCATTCCTACGGATAACAAGACAAAGAAAGGTCTTGGCTTTTCCTTAACCTGTACCCAGACTGCTACTAACGATGAAAGTTTTCATCCCATTCAGAACTTCTTCCACAGTGGATGTTTCCTTCACCCAGTGTCTCAAGAAGTACATACCATCAACGAGGGTGATTCCTCCGATACAGATGAAGATTGGAAGTCCTATCTTAACGAGGACGGTTATACGTCTCAGGGAGAGGTGCCTATGCCATTTTTCTATCCCGCACAGAGTCCGAGATATATACCGAGGTCAGATGTCAAGATGATATACGGAGATTGTGATCCGGAAGGATGTCATGCTCCACCAAACTCATTAGAGGAGGACACTCTGATGAAAGACAACTTTGACCATGACTATTATGGCCCAATGGATGGCCTGCCTATCTGGCAGCCGTACCCAGGAGACTCATGGCAAAAGAGTCAGTCGAACGATGCATATCAACTGAGCATCATTGAAAAGAATACACGTGTCCCCACCGAATCATGGGATCATTACTCAGAGTTTGCAAAGATAGCGATGAATTTGCAAAGATTGCAGAACAAGAGTTCCTTAACTACGTTTTTCCTGAGGTCAACGTCATCGAAAGGGATGACTCCTCCAATTCCAAAGAAGTGTGGGACACTTTAGGACAACCGAGTGGCAAGTACGACTTCATGGTCAAGTACACTGCTCCTGAAAGCTCTCGTATCAGGCTCAAAGACATCCAGCCAACTGGATGGGGAGATCCACCTGAGAGTGCAAACATTGTGCAAGATACGGCTGAAGAATCCTCCTACGACAACTTTTCTTGGGAGACAGACTCCAACGATCCTGCTCCACCAGAAATCAGTGTTATTTCCAAAGACAAATCAAGAAGGAAAGTACCAGACTTTGTGATTCACCGAGGAGTTCGCCGCCAATGGGTTGCTGTCAACGTTTCGAAAGTCGTTCATAAGTCTAATAAATTTTCGTCTTTACTTTAACCTTTCACCCTGCCCAGGTGCAACAGATGTTTTGATAGGGCTCACTTTCTGTAAATGTACCTCTTCGCTTTGCACCAAAACGACAGAGTTTTGTTTTATAGGGCTGTAGTTTCAAGAATCGACAAGATCATAAATAAAATAACGTCGTTCTGTAATTTCTGCATTTATTGATGTTTTCTCTTTTTGTTTTTTCAAGAAATGGTAATCCTAAAAAACAACTCAAATAATAAAAACAAGCATTTTTCAGAAATTACACTGCACACACTCTTGCATTCTCTCTATCTCTTCTAAAACAATCATCACGTCATGCATATTTCTTGTTTTAAACCCCATTGAAACATACGATCAAATGCCTTCTCCCAACTTTGAATTCTCGGTATTTGAGGCTGAAGAAGAAAATGACGAAGAAATTCCAGAAGAGATCTCCCGATTACTCAGACAAGAGGAAAGGTCCATTGAACCTCACAAAGAGCTATTGGAAATGGTCAACTTGGGTTCAGAAGAAGAGAGAAAAGAAGTCAAGATTGGGGCACTGCTTAGTCCAACTGTCAAAGAAAGTTTGATAAAGCTTCTCAAAGAATTTCCCGATGTATTCGCTTGGTCCTATCAGGACATGCCAGGGTTGGATACCAGCATCGTGGAACATCATCTACCATTAAGATCAGAATGTCCGCCAGTAAAACAAAGGCTGAGACAGACTCATCCAGACATGGCCATCAAAATCAAAGAGGAAGTAAAGAAACAGATTGACGGAGGTTTCCTCGCCACATCAGAATATCCTCAATGGCTAGCCAACATAGTACCAGTTCCAAAAAAGGACGGAAAGGTCAGAATGTGTGTAGACTATAGGGATCTGAACAAAGCCAATCCAAAGGATGACTTTCTCTTACCACACATTGACATGCTGGTAGACAGTACAGCAAAATTCAAAGTATTCTCCTTTATGGATGGATTCTCGGGCTATAATCAAATCAAAATGGCACCGAAAGATATGGAGAAAACTTCGTTCATCACCCCATGGGGCACCTTTTGTTACAAGGTAATGTCGTTCGATTTGAAGAACGCCGGGGCAACCTATCAAAGGGCTATGGCTACTCTGTTTCATGACATGATACACAAAGAAATTGGGGTATATGTCGATGATATAATTGCCAAATCTAGGATAGAAGAGGAGGATGTGACCCACATGTCAAAACTATTCGAGCGTCTGAGAAAGTACAAACTCCGCTTGAATCCCAATAAGTCCACATTTGGTGTCCGTTCAGGGAAACTTTTAGGGTTCATCGTCAGCCAGAAAGGAATTGAGGTTAATCCTGACAAAGTCAAGGCCATTCAAGAAATGCCTTCTCCAAAAACTGAAAAACAAGTCAGAGGATTCCTAGGACGTCTGAACTATATTTCCAGATTTATATTCCTCATGACCGCGACATGCGCGCCAATTTTCAAATTACTCAAAAAGAATCAGGACTGCATTTGGACAGAAGACTGTCAAACCGCCTTCGACAGTATCAAGGAATACCTGTTGAACCCACCGATCCTGTCACCCCCTGTAGAGGGGAGACCGTTGATCATCTACCTAACAGTCTTGGAGGACTCAATGGATTGTGTACTTGGCCAACAAGACGAAACCAAAAGGAAAGAGTCTGCCATCTACTATTTGAGCAAGAAATTTATCGACAGCGAGACTCGATACACTATGCTTGAGAAAACTTGCTGCGCTCTGGCTTGGGCAGCCAAACGTCTTTGCCAGTATATGATTCATCACACTACTTGGTTAATCTCTGAAATGGAACCAATCAAGTACGTCTTCGAAAAGCCTGCTCTCACGGGAAGGATTTCCCGTTGGCAGATGTTGTTATCAGAATACGACATCGAGTACCATGCTCAAAAAGCCGTCAAGGGAAGTATTTTAGCCGATCATTTGGCTCATCAACCGATTGACGATCAGGAATCAGTCAGATTTGACTTCCCAGATGAAGATGTCATGTACTTGAAAATGAAATATTGCGATGAACCGCTACCTAGTGAAGGGCCAGAACCTGGTTCCCAATGGGGACTAATCTTTGACGGAGCTGTCAATCATTATGGAAAAAGAATTGGGGCAATTATTATAACACCTCAGGGTACCCACATTCCTTTCACCGCCCGACTGACATTCAAGTGCACAAACAACGAGGCCGAATACGAAGCTTGTATCATGGGTCTCGAAGAAGCAATTGACTTTAGAATTAAGAACTTGGATGTGTATGGAGACTCAGCCCTGGTTATCAATCAGATAAAAGGAGATTGGAACACATACCAATCAGGACTGATTCCTTTCAAAGACTACGCGAGAAGGTTGTTACCATTCTTTAACAGAGTCGAGTTTCACCATATCCTTCGTAAAGAGAATCACATGGCTGATAGATTAGCCACTATCTCTTCCATGATTAGTGTAGGTCAATGGAACGACATACTTAAGATCGACATAATGCGCCTTGAAAGGCCCGCTTACATCTTCGCAATTGAAGCAGTTGTAATACCCTAATTTTTGCCCCTAAGATTCTCTGCTTTTCATGTGCATTCATACTACAAACAGGAACACACATTGGTTGCCTCTCTTGTAGGATTGTGCCTTGCAGGGATCTTTGGGTTTGTGTGTGTTTGTTAGTTGTTTCATTGCTTAATTTATTTATGTTTACTAACCATTAATTAAAATCCAAAAAATATTTTGTTTTCTTTCACTAACACTTTCAGGGGGAAGAACAGGTTAAAAATACCAAAAATCAGTCCCGCAGCTCGAATGAATTTCATCTGAACAAAGTCAAAGTTGATCCGCATTTAATTCAAAAATTATCTGATCAAGAGTTTCCAAGATTTAATTTATTATTATTCAAGAGACTCCAAGGTTCATGTGTTTATTTCCATGCCTTATTTGACAAGCAAGAAAATCAAGCCAGAGCCAAGACAGCACATCAAAAAGCCATTTTTTCTCATTTTTCACTGTGCTAATCGATTAACCTAATTGCACTGTGAAGTGGTTAATCGATTAACACGTGCAATTTTTGAAAAAATGTGCCAAATTCAAATTCTGTAGCAATTGGCACCAATTTTCACCATTTTGATCACATGTGGAATATTCTGGACCATCTCATTTTAATTCCCTACATCATTATAATTAATTCCCACCATGTACCTCCACTAATCACCACTCTTTTGTGATTTCCCTCCAAATTTAAATTCCAATCCTAATTTTAATCTTCCAATCCTAATTCCAAACCACCAAAATTTCCAAGCCTAAATTCTACAAATAGAGGCCTCTTTTCATTCATTCTTCAAGCTTTTGATAGCCAACAAACCTCTTGCAAATTCTCTTCCCAACCACAAAATTCACTCAAAGCTCACTTTTCTTCTTTTGAAAGTTAACAAGAATTCACATTGAATCTTGTTCAACTTTGAGCTAAACCTCCATCCAAACTTTTTTTCTTCATCAATTCTCATAGATCAAGGATTTGGTGATTGGATCTTGAAGCAATTTGAAGGAATTTTCAAATTTGAATTGGTAATTCATCTTTCACCATTATTGATGCTTCATCTTCATCTTCCATAATGTAGATCTTTGGAGATCCTTGTTACTTGATCCTTTGGATCTTGTAATTGTGTTTGATTGCTGGTTTTTGCTACTGTTTTACTCAAAAATTCATGCACAATTGAATCCTTGATCTTAAGATGTTTGAAGAAATGAGTGATCAAGGATTTGGCAATTTTCAAACTGATTTTCTGTTGTTTTCATAGTGTTAATCGATTAACCAAGTCCAGTACAATTAGGTTAATCGATTAACAGCTTGTTTCTGCGCAAAAATTGGAAGTTTGCACTAGTTAATCGATTAACATAATTACACTGTGAGTTGGTTAATCGATTAACCCGCATCCAGAATGTGATTTTCAATTGTTTTTGGGGCTGTTTTGGTTTTTCTTCCTCTTTCTTCCCCTTTCTTCTTATTTTAGCCTTGGAACAACATTGTTGAGATTAATTTCTCTTCAATTTCAATGGACTTTGGATATGGTTAGAGTAATTAAACATTCATTAGTCCAAATCTATCTTTAAATGAATTGTTGAATTCATTTGAGGTGCTTTGAATTAGTGATATGTTTTCACACTTAAATCTATCAATTAAAGGTGATTGAACTTGAAGATGAAAGTTTCTTGACTTTGTAATTCAATTTGGCTTTCTCTTCATCTATTTCCTTTTTTTATTTTGATCGATGAAAGTCTTATGGATCTTAGAATTTCTTTGTTGAATTCTTGATCAAGACTAGATCGTTACCTATTTTCTTTTCGTGCGGTATTGCTTTCGGATGACGATCTACATATCGTTCATCTAGCATGCATTAGCATAAAGATCTATTGACCGGCCTCATTGTAGGGTAATTACTTCGTAAATTACTCGGCGATTGCTTAACATAGCGCAACATTTGTCCCTCTTTATCCAATTCGGAATTTGAACTTTCGTGGTCTGGACCTTGATTGGTCGCGTCAACCCAATGGTGATTGATCTTTTGTATTAGGTTCAAAATCTTTGAAGCTTGTTGTTGTAGAGGCTTTGATTCTATATATCTTCTAAACAAGTCTTCATTAACCTTGACCTAAGTACATTGTTTAATCACTATAGTTCAAGACGCGGAATGGAATAATCGGTGAAGGCTTATGGCACTAGAGCCTTGTGCTACTAACCACTAACTTCTAACTTCTTTACTTTTCCTTCTTGCTCCCTATCTCTCTTTATTTTTATGCTTTATGCCATTTATCATATCATGTTTATGTTTATGTCATTTTTCTTTTGTCCACTTGGACCATTTTATCTTGTGCTTTTATTTTTCTTTTGTCCATTTTGGACTTAAAACATTAATAAAGGATTTAACCCCTAAAAAACTTATGCTCTTAATTGTTGGACTATGGCCACTATCCCTTGCTTTGGAGGACCTATACTCTTGATTATGGACTTTTGGACTTAGAATTAGGATCCTAACCTATGCTTGGGAGTTTGTGATGGAAAACCTTGGATTTTGGATACTTGGAGTCCTCTTTTGAAGACTTATTTTGAATCAAGACCAAAATCAAAAAGGGAAAAATGCTTATGCTATGGAGCTTGTCCATGTGGTTAGATCTTTCTTATCCTTAGCTTTTATTTTATGCACTAGTGTAGCACCCCAAAATTTTCCCTCCTTACTTCAGTACTAACTGGCTTATGTTTCACTTCATTTTTGCATTATCATTGGTTCTTAGCATGGGGTCAAGGTGCCTGAGGCAGTTCAAGAGGAGAAGATGTTCTTCAAGCAAGAGTCCTTATATTGTTCAAGAGAGCTCAAGTGGATCACTCTCTCCTAACCAGTGCAGAGATTAGGGTTTTGAGATTATTGGGTTTATTGCTCCAATGGGCAAGCTTCTTGGGTTTTTATCATCACCAAATGGCATATCTTATCTTTGTTGGAGAGGATACACATCATATTCAGAGGAATTTGGATTTGGAGACTGTGTTATTTCCTCCTAGACTGAGGGTACCAAAATTAGGGTTTGCTATAAAGTCAGTTTATTTCTGATTTTTTGGGCAAGACTTGATTCCATGGTATTCCTTGGGTCCCTAAGTACCTAGGAATGGAAGATTGTCCATCATTTTGGTTCATGAGAAGTTCAATTGGCCAATGGATTGGGAATCAGGAGAATTGGATAAAAGCCAACAGTGAGAGGGGAAGTCAACTGTGAAAGCTTGAGATTCTCTTCAAGGTTTTCAAGGTCTCACATCCTCATATGGTCTTCAAGAGTCAAGTTTCATATCATGTATCCAGAATCAAGGGTTGGTACAAAAGTTACTAAATATGGAAATGACCTATAATTTGAAAGTTTCCTTTTTGGGCATGTTCTTACATTACATTCAACTTGACTTTTCATCATCAAAGAAGCTTCAAGTGAATTTTCCTCAAACATGAAAGTTGAAGATCTTTTTCTCCTCTTTCCAACAAGTACTAGATGGTCTCCATATCATTTGTGAAACTCAAGTTACGATCAAAAGAAGGCAAAGTGGTTTTTAGGGTTTTCTCATGGTTCCATTTTCACTTTGGGACATAGTGACCTATTTTTGATTCCTTTGCTTCAAGCCACATTCTAACAACAAAGAACAATCCATAAGGATCATTTTTGGCCTTTGAATCAAGTGGATCCATGGTTTATTAATCACTTATTTTCCATTATGCAAAATTGCCAAATCATTGAAAATTCATAAACCAAGACATCTCAAGGCCCAAATTCCATACAGGTGTGATTAGCAATTGTTAAATAAGTGATCCATCATCAAGGGTTTGGGTATGCATGCATGGAGGAGGGTGTATTTCACATAATGCAAATTTTCAAAATCACTCTAAACTCATTAAGTGAGGAATTAACAAGGCCCAAGTGATCATCAGTGGATTAACCCTAAGTATTTAAAGTTACTCATGCACTGGTTGGGAGAGAACACACGTGATTTTGAGGAGAACAAAGTTTGCAACCCTAAAGCTTCAATCATTCGAATCTCATCATCCACAAGAGCTTTTCCAAAAATTCCTTCACCATCTGAACCCTTGGGTTCCCTAGAGCACGAAGCAACCATCATTGGAGGCTAATAGCAAAGGCAAAGGTTGCATAATCTCAGGTCAGTGATACTTTTCATGATCCTAAAACTCTTCTTTTAAATGTGCATGATGATCTGCGGTGTGTACTGATGATTCTGATGTGTTTTGCTTTGCGTTTGGACGCATGGTTTGGTTGTATCGTGAGTTTCGAAGTTTTGGACCTAACCTTTTTTCATTCGTGTTGCCTTATGCGTTGCTTGTTTAGGATTTTTGATGTGATAATATTGATCCTCGTGTTTTTCTGATCAGTTTAGTGTACTCACATGCCTTTTCTGGGATTTTTTTGGGTGGTGGTTACCGGAGAAGACGACCGGAACCCTAGTTCCGGCGTCTGGTTGCGTTTTCCGGCCAGCTAGGGTTTGGGTGAGGAAGATGAAGTTTCAGCCGTTGATGCATTTGATCTAACGGTTCATGCATTGCCACGTTTTTATTTTTTTTTATTTTAATTTAATGTTCGTGTGTGTGTTCTTCTATGCGTGTTAACGTGTGCCCTTTGATCCTAGCCTCACATCTTGTTTACCTTGTGAATTGCTTGACTAATCTGATGAGTTGATTGAATCATGTGGGTATTATTTTGACAGCGCATTAAAAAATCATGTGCCTATCACGTGGGATTCCATGGTATGCTGAGTGACTGTATGCGCGTATGTGTATGTTAACTATGGTGTGCATTGTGATCTGAACCTCTCATCATAAATACTTGTTGATTGCATTGACTGATTGGTGAACGTGAGATTAATCCATTGGCTGATATTGAGTCTGATTGTTTGACTAATTCCATGGTCCCTTTGACTTTGCTAATGGACCTCTTGTCTTGGGCTTACTAATGGCACCTCCCCTTTGCAGCCCATTAACTTTTTTTAACGTATTTTTGCTGCTATTCACACCCCCCATGCTTATTTCTTTATTTACATTTTTATTTTATTATTGCATTTCATTTTTAATCATTAAAAATAGTTTCTTGCATTAAAAAATTCCCAAAAGAAATTCATGAAGCATTTTCATAGTTTTATAAAATTTTCTCAAATTTTATTTTTTATTTTTATTTTATTTTTAGCATCTGAAGTAATTATTTTAATAATTTCTTTTTGAATTTGTTTCATTTTGCACACATTGCATTGTAAAATTTATTTCTCATCATCCATAAAACATTTTGAACTCATTCTTTTTGCATTGTTTCATCAATATATTGAATTGCATTAAAATATTTTTCTCTCATTTTTAAAACTTTTTCATATTGCATGTTAGTCCTCCTCCTTTGCATATTGAACCATGTTTCTTGTCTGAACTTTGCATAATTGTTTGGATGACCTATCTTGTGAATTTTTGCATGAGTTTTTAATATGTTGTTTGCCACTGGTTGAGGTGTGTTAAGTTTTAATCTGGTAATTTTAGAAGATGTTTCGCTAATTATGAGATTGCTCTTTGTTTGAGGTCTTCTTATATGCACTTCCTTGATCATGTCTGACTACTTGTTTGAGAAGGCACTTGTGCCATCATTTGGGTTTGCTTCTTTGACTTCATAATTCATGTTTAGGTCATCCGCATTCTATCTTGGTTGATTTAATTTGGTTTATAATCATTTCTCTTTGGTTTGTGACTTGCTTGGGTTCATTTGTCTTATTGTCACTTATGTCTGTTTTGTACTAACCTTTTATGCAGGGGCTGAGGTAAGTTATTTTAGGGTGTGGATAGTATCCATGTCCACTCTCACTCTTCCTTCCTCTCATCTTTTCTTTTCTTTAGGTTTAGGTTGTTGTTCAACCTCCCCTTAGGGCCACCTTTGCATGATAACATTAGGATAGATTTTTCCCCGTAGTCTTTTTCTTTTCTTTTGAGTCCCTCTTCTCATCTCAAAACATCTCTAAGATACTTAATAAGGTCAACTTACCTTGCACACAAGCCTTAAACATAGGAAATGAAGATTGAGGGGTCCCCCTTCTCTCTTCTAGAGTGTTGAGCATACGTCCCATTGGGGACGACCATGCGATGCATTCGTTCCCGTGTCATAGACTTTGGTTCAAGTTGAGTTACGAACTAACTCAAGTCACTTCTGTCCTAAAAAATACAAACAAACTTCAAACCTTTTTATCCTGCGGGATTGTCAAACTAAAGGCTATTTTCAAAAAGGGCACGTTACTTTCCGTCTGAGACGCAAACAGGCATCGACCCTAACTGCCGGACACGAACTTAACGTCGCTCATAAAAAGCACAAAAAGAACTTGGTCCGAACTATGTTGACTCTGAATTCCCCATTGCACAAAGGGGGTACGTAGGCCTAGGACGTCGACGTCCTACTGAGTCTGTCTTAGTTTCCCCTTTCCCCGTTTTAGTGCAGCCATAGATATTAGGATAACTCACCCTTAGAATAGACTACAAGCGTGGATCCCATCGAGTACGATGGACGCGTGGGGTGCTAGCACCTTCCCCTCGCGTAACCGACTCCCGAACCCAAGCTATGGTTGCGATGACCATTCCTTTCCCTCTTCCTCAGGTTTATGCGGTGTTCCCTTTCCCTCTCTTGGGATAAATTTACACAGCTGACGACTCTGTTTTCTGCGCCACTTTCGCGTTTGTACCTGGATGAAAATCCTGGGAGCGACAACTAGGATAGTCACTTCTTCTCCACCCTTTCTTCAATTTTCAAAATCTCCTCTCTTTTTCAAAATCTTCTTGTTTTCGAACTTAAAACCGCTTTCATAATAAAACCTTGACTTTGGTCAAGCGATTTTTAAACTTTGTTTTCTTTGATAAATGTCAATCAATATTAACCATATTTTGACCATTTCATAAAAACATAAAAAATACAAAAACTCATCAAACTCTTTTTTGTGCTTTGTGCACCTTTTCCTTTTTTAAACTTTTTCATAAGTTTAGACATGATTCATTTCTTTAAGCGGAATTATTCGCTTAGAAATGACGACTTGTCTTTACACTTAAAATCAACCAAAACAAACAAATTTGTGTTCTTTGTACCACGAACTACGGGGTTTTGATCCTACATTGCACATCGTGGGTACGTAGGCATGAGGCGATAAGTCTCTCCAAACACAAAAATCTTAAAAACAATTTCTCTTCTCATCCCTCCCAATCTCTTTTCAAGCAAACCTTTTTCAGACCAGAAAGCATGAATACATCAAAGGGCTCCTAAAGAGTACTATAGATGTATTGGGTGCGTAAAACCTCCCCTTTACATAACCAAGCCCCCTTACCCATTTCTCTTTGTCTTTTTTTGCTTTTGCTTTTTTAGACCTCTTAGGATTTATTCACTCTTTTTTCCTTTTCCTTTGTGGAATAAATAAAAGCGCGGTGACAACTCTGTTTTCCTTGAGTTAAGTTAATCAATAGCTTACACTCACGAATTTTACCGCTACAAAAAAGTGGTGACTCTGCTGGGGATAACCTCCCTTGAGGGGTTTATCCTACTTTGATTTATTTACTGCTTTTTGTCTGATTTACTTGTTATTTGTTTGTTCTATTTGGGAGTTCCTCTGTGTGTGAGATAAGTCCTATACCCGGACCAGAGTGTACTTTGAGATAGGAGGATAGTATAGTCAAGGGAGCTTTGAAGGAGTCGAATCCCGAAAAAGCATAAATTGAGAATCTATCCACTCGGTGGTTTCCTCTTTGGAATTACTGATGCCGATCGAGCGATTATGAAGGCATTACTTTTTCCATAGAAGCCTATAACACTGAG
This sequence comes from Lathyrus tuberosus, assembly GCA_022829125.1. Classification (NCBI taxonomy): domain Eukaryota; kingdom Viridiplantae; phylum Streptophyta; class Magnoliopsida; order Fabales; family Fabaceae; genus Lathyrus; species Lathyrus tuberosus. The sequence goes on from JALAZF010000193.1 coordinate 9,530,185, forward strand.
GACCGTAGTAACCCTTAACCCATCTTAGCCTTTTAGGATCATGGCGCGGAAGTTATGAGGATGCAAATCCGACTTAGCTGTCACGCGATGCCACACTCAGGTTAGATTCTCTTGAGGATAACTACCAACCTCCGAGCAAATCGGTGCGCTGGTGTATTTGATAGTGGATTGTGGACCCTGGGCACTCATTTAGAACCGTTGTTTTCTGCAGGTACAATGAAGACAAAACCTTAGTACATACCTTTGTGGGATTGGTTCTTACCCTTGGCTTCATGCTCGTGACTTGAACCTTGACCCGTGTGCTTTGTGTGATCTTGTTTGTGGTTGTTGCATTCATGCACTCATGCATTCATGGACATTCTGTTTCAGTCAATTTTCAAGGATCTTAGAGATTTTCCTTTTGTAGACATCGCAGATAATATTCAATAAAATGAGATGTTTATCAGTATTTCAAAAAAGTGTTATTGCTTTATATTTTAAAGATCCTTGAAAGTTGAATGAAACAATTGCATTTTTGCATTCACATTTGCATCATCTTGCATTGTTTCTTGCCTTTTCCAGGTGTCTTATTGTTTCCCCTTGGTCTTCATTCTGCCAAGCTGTCACACCAGTATAATACTCGGGCTAATCAGAGAAAGAAGAGGATTTAGTTGATTTTTTGGCATTCGTACCAAGTTTGAGGTAGTTACTGAAGGAGCATGGAGAAAACAAAAGATAATGATCTCATGTCAGGCTTTACAGTGATGACCAATCTGATGCATGATTCTCCTCTGGACGACGATGTTCCACAAGTGGATGTTTCTACTCGATCCCGACCTGTGCAAAATGATCTGGTTGGTCAAGTTGTTGAAAAAGATTCTCGATTTTCGAGGTATATGCCAAATCCTCAGAATGTCCACCCTGTGACAGAGATGATTGACAATGAGGTGTTGACCTTCAAGGAAGGAAGCACATTTGTGAATAGAATGCCTTTATGCTGATATTAGTAGAGTGACCCGCAGTGGTTGTATGTTTGCTTCTGTGTCTCCCAAGAAAGTTGATAATGTTCTTTCAAGTTCAAGCTGACACAGTTTCCTCAGATCTTTAGTTCATTTACTGCATTTTCATTTGTAATCTTTTATGATTGTTATTGCTTTGTTTGCATGTATAACTTATTTGTTTTGAGTATTAATCTTAATGCAATGAGTATGTTTATCTTGAAGTGGTCCATTCGCATTCGCTCGTATTTTGTTTTCTGCATTTGCAATACCAACTTCTTGTTTAAACTCTTGGAGGGAGGATGATGAAGTGAAAATGCAAAATTCCTGGTGGTATGCTTTTGAATAAGACCCTGCTGATAATGTACAGGCATTGTTTCAAATTCCCAAACACCGGAGATATAAGGGAGATAATCCCTTGTTAACCTCTTTGAGCCTAGAAGTAGGAGTTTCTTTTCTAAATAAGAAAACCCTCACATTTAACCTTGGGGCTGGGTAGTCTTCAGTTAATTTGACCAAGTGTCCAAATTTCAAAAGGAGTGTGCGTCTAAGGAAACCACAATGGTTATTCCTCATCCATGAAGGAAAGTGAATGTCATAACCCTTTCAGATGAGCCAGTGTCACATGATTTGTTCAAAGAAAAAAAGAAAGAAAAAAATCCCGCTAAGTCGAAAAATTGAAAACAAGTGACTTAGGCAAAAAATGGGGCATCCCGCTGGACATCAAAAAAAAATTCAAAAGAATTAGTCCAGGAAAAAGTTAGGGAAAAAAACAAAAGAATGAAAAGCGTAAAAAGAGAAAAGAAAGGATTACAAGGAAAAATCTTGAACAAATCTGTGTCACTACAGACAAAAGGTTGATTGTTATTCCCCAAAAATCTCATTGGTTCTTATACCATCAGTTTAATCCCTTTGAGAGATTGAACATTGTAGCGAGCGATTTTGGACGCGGTTCTTAAGCGTTGGTCGCTCTCTGCGGTTGAGCTTAAACTACAGGTCGATTCATTTTTTATCCTATTGTGAGCTGAATAAGGAAGGGAAATAGATGTCTCTAATTAACCCTGCTTTACATACTGAGTTTAAACAGCGGTCTGTTAGGTTACGAATGCTATCAATGTAGGGGGTCCTTTGTACTGGTTATTTGTATTTTCGCCAATACTGTTTTCTTTCTTTTTACCTTGACAGAAGGTTTTTGGCGGGGAACAAGGATTAGGATGTTAGGACTGATGCTTTTGAATGTGAGAGTATGGGATTAGGTTTTTTTTGTTGATTGTGCTCGCTAAGATTTTTCTTTCAATCTTATGCCTATGTATTCCCGTTTACCGAAACAGGGAAATCAGAGCGTTCGTAGTTCCTCCTATTCTATGGGAGGAAATGGTTGTTTTGGTGTCTTGTCCAAAGCCCAAGACGTGAAGCGAAAGGTGGTTTGTATCTTGTTCAAAGCCCAAGATGTGAAGCTAAAAGGTGTCGACTTTAGAGAGAATTTGTCATTTCTAAAGAAGGGTTTGTCTGTCACAACTGTTGGGCGACTGGTTATAAAGGAGAATTACTTTAACCGGGATATGCGAATCCGGCAATGCCATAATTTCCTTTATAGGGGATTTTAACCTGAAGGAGAAGACTTTAACTCAGCGTAGAGCAATGCCATCTTTCCTTAGGAATTTATCATGCTAAAAGAGGGACAGTGGCATGGATGTAGTTGATCCAGAGGCTTGCCGCTTACAACGATTAGATGGAAGGGGAAGGAGTTGTTGATGTTTGTATGCTGTGAACGAGGCACAGCTTTTGATGCTAAAAGGTTGATTGGATCAACCAGTGGTTTTCTTATACAAAGCCTAAGAGGAGGCTATTATGTGTCTCGTACAAAGCCCGAGAGAGAGGATAAAAGGTTTTAACCTGACGATGGAGTTGTTTGGTATCTCGTATAAAGCCCGAGATGAAGGCTATTTGACTCAACAAGAGAGTTTTTTATATCTCGTACGAAGCCCGAGATAGAGCCTGTTGTTTGTTTGGCTCGATAAGAACCTTTTTGTATCTCGTATAAAGCCCAAGATAGAGGCGAAAGGGGTGATTGACTCAACGAGAGAGTCTCTTATGTGTCTCGTACAAAGCCCGAGAGAGAGGCTAAACGTTATTTGACTCCGCTGGGGAGAATGATTTGTACAAAGCCCAAGAGGAGGCTAACTTCATTGAAGGAGGATCATTATACAAAGCCTAAGAGGAGGCTATGGTTACTGTTTCAGTTGAGTGACAGGTCCAGTATGCGGATTTTGAAAGAGAAAATCAGTTCTTATATGAGCAACACTGTACTCAAGGATTTGATTCAAGGATCCGGGTTATTCTTGTTCTTTAAGGAAGTGGGAAATCCGAAGGGTATTGAGACTATCCGAGTCTGCGGGTTTCCTTCCTATTTAACAAAGGGGTCACTTGAGAATGTCTTTGAGACTCAAGGAAGTTAGACTGTCCAAGTCTAGAGTTTCACCTTTTGTACTATGCTTTGAGAAACAGTAGTAGACTCTTTGAAAGGACTGTTCTATGCAGATGATTAAGTTTTGTTCCTATACCTCTAGGAGGTCGTCGGGACAATTTGTACGAAGCCCAAGAGGAGGCTGGAAACTTTTAAGAAGCCGACGGGTCCTTGTACTAAGCCCAAGAGAAGGCTATCATTCCCGGAGGAAGAGATCATTATACGAAGCCTAAGAGGAGGCTGTGAATACTTCTAAGAAGCCGACGGGTCCTTGTACTAAGCCCAAGAGGAGGCGGGGTTGCTTTTAGGAAGCCTGTGGGTCCTTGTATGATGCCCAAGAGGAGGCCGATGCTTTTAAGAAGCCCGTGGGTCCCCAAACTCCGAGAAATTCAAGGCAAGCTATTCACAAGGAATAGATCAAGTCAGGAAAGTTCGAGAATTTGGAAGAAACTCAAAGATGCCATTCACGGAGAATACATTCATCTCTGGGAGTAGAGTTTCTTGACAATTCCTAATGAGGACAGCCGAAGAGAATACTGTATCTGGTGATTCTATTTTGGGATCTAGGTGTCTATTTCTATGAATAAACGAAACGGCGTCACCTAGTTCTAGACGTAGTTGCCGGGGAAACTCTAAATATCTATACTATTATCGCACAGTTGATATGAGTTTATGAAAGAAGACTTACAGCGAAACAGCCCCACAATACAGTTATATATATATGAGTTTATGAAAGGAGACTTACAGTGAAACAGCCCCACAATACAGTTATATACATATGAAAGCGGTAAATGAAAGCGGGTAAACACTTACTCGGTTGTAGAGCTTCCATGCTGTTTGGTTAGTTGTTCAACAAAGAAAGATTGAAAACAACAGTATATTCAAAATCAAAGGAGAAAGTGCTTTGAAAAAGAAAGATTTGGGGCTTACAGCTCAAGGAGAGGCCCAGGGTTTTATCAGTGAGCGCACTGTTGAATTTGTACAGAGGGACTTATACAAGTGACTGAGGCCCAAAAAGGTTTTCTGTACAAAGGGATGGGTCTTACACTCTCTCAAGAGGCCCAAGTAAGTTTTAAGAAAAGAAATGGGTCTTACTACTCGAGGGTAGGCCCAGTTGGATAATTTTAAACTGGCGACGATCGCGTCGTTTATTTGAAAATGTATAGAGGGGCTTATACAACGAATGAGGCCCAAAAAGTTTTCTGTACACAAAGGGGTTCGGTCTTACACTCTCATAGAGGCCCAAAGAGTTTAAAGAAAAGAAATGGGACTTACAACACGAGGGGAGGCCCATGGTCTTTATTTTCAAGATGAATATTCACTTTTAAAATGCTTAAAAATAATTAAAAATGAATTTATTCACAAAAATACCAACTATATTAAATAAATAATATAAATTTGATTTTTTTGTAGACTAAAATATTTTACTATTTTTGTGATTTTTCAGAAAAAGAACCAATAAAAAATAATCAAAATTGAAGGAGTTATTAATTTTCCAAATCATTATAAAATAAAATGAGAAAATATAAAAAAGAGGGGTTGGGTCTTACACTCTATTAGAGGCCCAAAGTGTATTTTTGTACAAAAGATGGGGCTTAGAACTCAGGGAGAGGCCCAAAATATTTTCAGTTTGAAAATGGCGATCGCGCCGAGATTTTTAACGTATCGGGACTTATACAATAACTGAGGCCCAAAATTGTTTTGTTAAAAAAGGGTTGGGTCTTACACTCTATTAGAGTCCCAAAGTGTTTGAAAAAGATTTGTTAGGGTGAAAATCAAAGAAAACCCCAATTTCATTTTTTTAGGCATTTTTCCAAGAAAAATTAAGTAAAAAATGATAAAAATATCAAATAAAATCATTAAATAATGATTAAAGTTTATAAAAAAAAATATTTTATCCACATAAATATTTAAAATCATTTTGGTTTTTAAAAAATTAAGAAAAAAAAGAAATCATTTTAAAAGCATTTAAAACAATTTAAAACACTATTTTTAAATATATTAAAAATAATACTTTTTTTGTGATTTTTTTGTGGATTAAAATATTATGGGGTATGAATTGGAAAATGATGATTTTTTGCTATGTAAAAAAATTGGTTGAGTTTTGAAAATAAAAAGTAAGAAAAAGAGGAAAGATATCAAAATATCATCTCCGACATTTCTTTTGGGGTAAAAACGAGTACCGAAACTTTAATTTTCAACACGTTTTTTATCAAATTTCAAACACTCATAACTCTCTCAATTTTTATCGGAATCAAAATCCGGAAGTACCTATCTTGACCGATTTTTCGCAAGGAATCCGATGATATTACTCACGCACACGGAAAATCAACACCCAAAACGCAGAAATTAAAACCAAAACTGCTATCGTTTTGAAAACATCGTTCCGCGTCGAATTTCCAACACGCGTAACTCTCTCGATTTTTATCCGAATTGAAATCCGAAAATACCTATCTCGACCGATTTTTCGCAAGGAATCCAATGGTATCGCACATGCATGCTGAAACTCAACGTACAAAACGCAGCATAAAAAAACCAGAGCTGCTACGTTGTGAAAACGTCGTTCCGCGTCGAATTTCCAACACGCGTAACTCTCTCAATTTTTAACCGAATTGAAATCCGAAAAAACCTATCTCGACCGATTTTTCGCAAGGAATCCAATGGTATCGCACATGCATGCTGAAACTCAACGTACAAAACACAGCAATAAAAAAACCAGAGCTGCTACGTTGTGAAAACGTCGTTCCGCATCGAATTTCCAACACGCGTAACTCTCTCGATTTTTAACCGAATTGAAATCCATAAAAACCTATCTTGACCGATTTTTCGCAAGGAATCTAATGGTGTTACTCATGCACACTAAAACTTAATGTACAAAACACCTCAATAAAAAAAAACAGAACTGGATATGATTTTAAAACAACCAAAATTCCACATATAAACATGTTAAAATGCAAACAGTGGGAGGATCACAAAATACACATTAAGGACTACATTTTTGCCTCAAGAATTGTTCAATATGATGCATGTATGTGGACAACAAAGGAAAACATGATTCAAAGAATTCAAGTTATGGATTTTACCTCTTTTTTTGGAGATTTTGGGCAACCTACCAAGTGCTTTGTTCCAGAAATGATTTGATGCTTTGGACAACCTCAAATGACCTCTTAGAAGCTTTTAGGATGGTTGGAATCGGCTAGAAACCTCTGGAGCAAGTTTGTGCACTTTCTCGCAAAATGGTCAAAAGTGGCCAAAATGCCAACTCTCTCAAATGGTGTTCCAGATGTGTGGCACCATTTGGGACAGTCCAAGGATGATATTTAGAGTGTGTTTGAGGTTTTATCTGGTTTGGAAAGTGACTGAATCAAGACATGGCTTGAAAAATGCAAAAAAGTGTCATTTTGAGGTTTTGAGAGGTGACTTTGTGATGTTGTGATTACAGGTCACTTTTGATGGTTTGCACAGCTTACATATGATATATATGAGGTGTGTGTGTGATTATTTTGAGTGGAATTGCTCTCTAGGTCAAAAACTCAGAATTACTTGCTTTGGAAGGCAAATTTGAGGTGAAAGAAGAGATTTTGAGGAAAGCATCTATTTGATGGCTTTGGTGTACTCAAACTGAACACAAATGAGCTCTATTTATAGTGGAGCAAGTTTGTTTTGGGATCCACAGTGAATGGCAACTGCAGCAAGTGTTTGTTCCATGTTGGCCAATGGAAATGCAAGTCCCCTCTAGCCATTGACTAGAGGTTAGGGCACAGGGCTGTGGTTCCCTTGGTCTTGGATAAGTCTTGACTGATTTCAGATGAGAATGGCTCAGTCCACGCCACCTCTAAGCATCCATTAAATGCTCCAAACCAAAATTAGAGTTTTGTCCCTCTTTTAGGGATTTCTAGGTTTTGGCATGCTTTTTTTGGTTCCTTGGACTTGGGAGGTTCATGGATCAGATCATCCCACTTGGATTTGATCCTTAGATGTGTCCAAACTGATGACAAGGCTTGAAAATTCGTGTGGCACAAAAAAAGTGCAAATCTGCCCTGAAAAATTCAGCTTTAGCAAGGCCTTTTGTAAGATCCATAACTCCCTGCTCGAGTATGCTACATGGACGTTCTAGGACTTTCCGGAAAGCTTAGATGACGTACTTCAACTTTGATGTTTGACATTAGACCTGGTTCAACTTGGATCATGGAGAAAAACAGCCTTGAAGTTGGGACATTGTGCTGAAATTACAAGGCAGATTTTTGGCTAAGTGCTGAAAAATATCAATTTTAGGTTTTTAGCCATTTTGATCTAACCATAACTCAAAATCCATGATGAATTGGGATGAAGTGTAGTTGACACTTTTGTAGAGGGCCATGAGGGCTACAAATCCATCTTTGGATGGGGAAAAATGGCTTTGTGGTTTAGGAGTTATGATCCTCCAAAGTTGGTACCCTTGCCATTTTTTTTCATAACTTAGAAAATTTTCTAAGTTTTTATGGTTACCCCTTTTAAAAGTTATCCCACTTTCTTTGATTTTTCTTGATGAATGATGATTCCAATCACACATTAACATCATTTTAGGGTTAAAAAACCATTTTTATGAAAAATCTCAAAAAGTCAAAGTTTGACTTTTGTGCAGAGTTGACTTTTTATCAGATGAATTCCAAACTGTGCGATCCTTTAGGAAATCATGTCCTTGACCTAAATCAAACTTGATGGACATGTTCCATGGGTGTTATAGGGTGTATTTAATCGTGTCCCACGGCTTGGGAGCATGTCCTGGTCAAAAGTCAAAACTACAGTTGACTTTTCTCGCGAAACCCTAACTGTGGTTCAGATGAAATTGAAACTTGTTGCTCAAGCTTCTTGGGTCAATCCATTGTTGAAAATGGATCAACGTGGTGTGTTAGGGATCCTCAAATCCTCTCTTGAGGTCTTGGCTCGTGTTTTGTCCCAAAAGTCAACTTAGGGGTGAATTAGGTCAAGAAACCCTAATTCCTGATTTTTTATGTATGCATCCCCCGAGGCTAAATTGACTTGATGATGGGGTTTATGATGTTCCATGGAGAATTTTAGGTTATGCTTTGAAGCATTGGCTCATGCCCAGAGGAAAATTTCCATCTGGAGGCCCTAGTCGACCAAACCCTAATTTGGTGACACTGGCGATCCTGAGGCTTGATCCACTTAGAAGGGAGCAGCCTTGTGCTTAATCCTTGAAGTGGGAGTCCTCTTGATCCATTGTGGATATTTGAGAGGCTAGACAAGTTGAAGATCATGTCATTCCTTGATTGATCCTTTGTCTAAGAGCTCTGAGAGGGTTTGAAACCCTAAATCCTGTTTGTAGTGAATGCTCACCCACCTTTGGGGAGACTAATGAGGTACAAAGGTACATCCATATTGTGCTGATGATTTGCACAATGATGGGAAATCTTAGTGGTCAAAATTTGGGGTATGACAGATGCCCCTATTTAATCTTCTTGGACCCGAAGGTGTGAATGACGAAGGTATTCGGGTATTCGGGGTGCAAGAGGATTAAATATCGGAATACCCGAAATTTTGATGGTGGTTATGAATGGTAGCTTATGCATTCATCTTCTTTAGCTAAGCGAAGATGCTTAGAAAAGGTAAACTTCCCCTCGATCCTGGTCTTCAACCAAGGAGCTGGTCTCAGTTTTCTTTTGAAATAAACTTCCCCTCGATCCTGGTTTCCTACCAAGGAACTAGTCTTAGTTTCTTTTGTAAACTTCCCCTCGATCCTGGTTTCCTACCAAGGAACTGGTCTCGGTTTCTGATTTAAACTTCCCCTCGATCCTGGTTTCCTACCAAGGATCTGATCTCAGTTTCTGATATAAACTTCCCCTCGATCCCGGTTTCCTACCAAGGAACTGGTCTCAGTTTCTAAAGTAAACTTCCCCTCGATCCTGGTTTCCTACCAAGGAACTGGTCTCAGTTTCTTTTGTCAATAAACTTTCTTGACAAGGAACGCTGTTAGTAGCGGTTTTCCTTCAAACTTCTCGCCGAATTTTCCTGGAGAGATGCCATTTGACGGAAAAAGTTTTGATGTCAGACTTGCTGGGGAACCCATTCGTCTGAATTGTAGAGGTACACAAACTTCTCTATTTTGGAGACGCCATTTGTCGATTCTACTGGGGAAAGCGAGTCTCTTGAGAGACTGTTTTCGTTTGGGTATTACATCATACTTTTCTCGGGATTTTCCTGGAGAAATGCCATATGATGTGATCCAATTTTGAGGTGTTGATGACCTTTTCATCAGCGGATTTTTCGGAGCAAAACTGCCGTACCGCCGAATCTCTGATTAAGAGGCTTTCTCTGGGGATTTTCCTTAATCTGGGAAAGCGAAAATATCATCTTCAATGGCGAAGAGTGACATCGGTTGAAGGTTCTCTGGTCTTTCAGAGGTTCAAGTTATCAAAGTGGTCAAGGGCCAATTTCGATCCAGAAATAAACTGGAGGAGAGAGATTGTTCGACGCCACCTTTCCTAACGAGGAAAGAACTGACAACTCGATTGAGAGGACTGTTATCACTAGGGGACAAGACCGACGGGAGTGATAGTGATGCAATATGAAATGTAAATGAAAATCAAATGCATGATGTATGTATGTTTATGCTGACAAAACTGACACGACATACAGACTAACGGGTGAACACGACTGGATACTCGGCCATCGCGGGGCGAAGAAATACCATTGGTTCAAAATAGCAATTCCACCTTGTTTAGGAAAGATAGTCCCTGTTGGGAGCTATGTTGGTCGGGCTTAGGAGGTAAGAACTCTGCCGAAGATGTCAGATGGATTAGTCGCATCTGACACTATTGATCCTTCAATCAGGCGCACTGGTGTAGAAGGAGTACTTTGATTCTGCACTTTGAAGTTCGCTTACTTCTGGAGAAGCGGTTGATGTTTCTTTGATGTTCAACAGTCAAAAGAAATTGTCGTCTTTATTTTAAAAGCAGAAAAAGTTTTAACAAGTAAATTCATTTTGTTTTATTTCAAGAATCGTTAATCATATTAAAATGTCGTTCTGTAAAGCTAAAACAAATAAGAATTACAAACAAAAGCACAAAGGCTCAAATTTTATTGATAGGATGGAGATCAGCCAAACGCGTGATTCCAAAGAGTATATACAAAGTTAGAAAATGGTAATTTACAGGGAAAAGGGCTACGTTGAAACATAACGACCACTGTCCTTCTACCAACTTTGAATTCGGGACATCCTGAGCTTCTGTCGAAGATGACCTTGACTGGAGTTTTCTGACGGATGATGTAACTGCTGCTGAGGGACTTGCCTCTGTTGAACATAGTTGCTTGCCATTATCCCTAATTTTTGCCTGGATTGTACTATGAGATTTCCAATCCACCGGGATGATTTTTTCATGTCTCTAATTTTTGCCTGGACCACCCTTTCGGGTTTTCAATCCACCGAGACGTTTTTTTTTAGGCGAAGTATTTCTTGACTACGTCAACATTCGTGGGGTAGGCAAATTCCTCTCCGTCCATGGTTGCAAGTCTCAAGGCGCCGCCTGAGAAAGCTTTCTTGACCACATAGGGGCCATCATAGTTCGGGGTCCATTTGCCCCGAGAATCAGTGAGAAACGATTGTATCTTCTTGAGCACGAGGTCTCCTTGTCTGAAGACACGAGGTCGGACCTTTTTGTCAAACGCCCTCCTCATTCTCTGTTGATACAGCTGACCATGGCATAGTGCCGTGATTCTCTTTTCTTTGATCAGATTCAGTTCGTCGTGTCGGCTTTGACACCATTCAGCTTCGGTGAGCTTAGCTTCCATCAATACCCTGATTGATGGGATCTCTATTTCTATGGGGAGCACTGCTTCCATGCCATACACTAGAGAGAAAGGGGTAGCCCCAATTCCATTTCCGTAATGATTGACAGCTCCGTCAAAGATAAGACCCCACCGGGAACCTGGTTCTGGCCCTTCACTGGGTAGCGGTTCATCGCAGTATTTCATTTTTAGATACATGACATCTTCGTCTGGGAAGTCAAACCCGATTGATTCTTGATCGTCAATCGGTTGATGAGCCAAATGATCGGCTAAAATACTTCCTTTAACGGATTTCTGAGCGTGGTACTCTATGTCATATTCTGATAACAACATCTGCCAACGGGCAATCCTTCCCGTAAGAGCAGGTTTTTCGAAAACGTACTTGATTGGATCCATTTCGGAGATTAACCAAGTAGTATGACGAATAATGTATTGGCGAAGACGTTTGGCTGCCCAAGCCAAAGCGCAACAAGTTTTCTCAAGCATCGTGTACCGAGTCTCGCAGTCGGTGAACTTCTTGCTCAGATAGTAAATGGCAGACTCTTTCCGTTTGGTTTCGTCTTGTTGGCCAAGTACACATCCCATTGAGTCCTCTAGGACTGAGGTAAATGATCAGTGGTCTTCCTTCCACTGGAGGTGATAGAATCGGTGGGTTCAACAGGTATTCCTTGATACTGTCGAAGGCGGTTTGGCAATCTTCTGACCAAACGTAGTCCTGATTCTTCTTGAGTAATTTGAAAATCGGCGCGCATGTCGCGGTCATAAGGAATATGAATCTGGAGATGTAGTTCAAATGTCCCAGGAATCCTCTGACTTGTTTTTCAGTTTTCGGAGAAGGCATTTCTTGAATGGCCTTGACCTTGTCAGGATCAACTTCAATTCCTTTCTGGCTGACGATGAACCCTAGTAGTTTCCCTGAACAGACACCGAAGGTGTACTTGTTAGGATTCAAGCAGAGCTTGAATTTTCTTAGACGTTCGAACAATTTTGACAGATGTTCAACGTGCTCACTCTCTGTTTTTGATTTGGCAATCATATCATCGACATATACCTCAATTTCTTTATGTATCATGTCATGAAACAGAGTAGTCATGGCCCTTTGATAGGTTGCCCCGGCGTTCTTCAAACCGAACGGCATTACCTTGTAACAAAAGGTACCCCATGGGGTAATGAACAAAGTTTTCTCCATGTCTTTCGGCGCCATTTTGATTTGATTATAGCCCGAGAATCCATCCATGAAGGAGAAGACTTTGAACTTTGTTGTACTGTCTACCAGCATGTCAATGTGTGGTAAAGGAAAGTCGTCCTTTGGACTTGCCTTGTTCAAATCTCTGTAATCAACACGCATTCTGACCTTTCCGTCCTTTTTGGGAATAGGTACGATGTTGGCTAACCATTGAGGATATTCTGATGTGGCGAGGAAACCCGCGTTAATCTGTTTCTGTACCTCCTCTTTGATTTTGATGGCCATGTCCGGATGAGTCCGTCTCAACCTTTGCTTTACTGGCGGACATTCCAACCTTAATGGTAAGTGATGTTCCACGATGCTGGTATCCAACCCTGGCATATCCTGATAGGACCAAGCGAATACATCGGGGAATTCTTTGAGAAGCTTTATCAAACTCTCTTTGGCAGTTGGACTGAGCAGTGCCCCAATCCTGATTTCTTTTCTCTCTTGCTCTGAACCCAAGTTTATCGTTTCCAACGGCTCTTTGTGAGGTTCAATGGACCTTTCCTCTTGTATGAGTAATCGGGAGATCTCTTCTGGAATTTCGTTGTCATCTTCTTCTTCAGCCCCAAATACCGGGAACTCAAAGTCAGGAGAAGGCATCGGATCGTATGTTTCAACGGGGTGTAAAACAAGCAATCTGCATGACGTGATGATTTGTGTTTAGAAGAGATAGAGAGAACGCAAGAGTGTGTGCAGTGTATTTCTTTTACTGCTTGATTTTATTATTTGTTTTTTAGGATTACCATTTTCTGAAAAAGCGAAAAGAGAAAACAGCAATTAATGCAGAAATTACAGAACGACGTTATTTTATTAATGAACAAGTCGATTCTTGAAACTACAGCACTATAAAACAAAACTCTTTCGCTTTGGGCGAAGCGAAGAGGGATATTTATAGAAAGCGAGCCCTATCAAAACATCCGTTCCACCTGGGCAGGGTGAAAGGTTAAAGACGACAATTACTTTGACTTATGAACAATCTTCGGAACATCGACGGCAACCCATTGGCGGCGAACTCCTCGGTGAATCACAAAGTCTGGCACCTTCCTTGATTTGTCTTCAGAAATAACGCTGATTTTTGGTGGAGCAGGATCATTGGAATCTGTCTCCCGGGCAGAATTTTCGTAGGAGAATTCCTCTGTCGCATTTTGCATAGCATTTGTGCTCTCAGCTGTACGTCCCCATCCAGTAGGCTGGATATCTTCGAGCCTAATACGAGAGCTTTCGGGAGCGGTGTACTTGACCATATAGTCGTATTTTCCACTCGGTTGTCCCAAGGTGTCCCACACTTCTTTCAAACTGGAGGAGTCATCTTTCTCAATGACGTTAACCTCAGGAAAATCATAGTTGATGAATTCAAGTCCTGCAAACGTTGTGAATTCATCTTCATGTTGAGTAGTTTCTGAATGACCTGAGTGTTGATCCCATGACATGGTGGGGACACAGGTATTCTGTTCAATGATGGTCAGCTGATTTTCATTGTTCGGCTGACTCTCTTGCCCCAAGTTTCCTGGGTAAGGTTGCCACATTGGCAGACCATCCATTGGGCCATAGTAGTCGTGGTCAAAGTTGTCTTTCATCAGAGTATCCTCCTCTAATGAATTTGGCGGAGCACGGCATCCTTCCGGATCACAATCTCCATAGATCATTTCGACGTCTGACCGTGGTATAAATCTCAGACTTTCTGTGGGAAAGCAAAAAGGCATAGGTACCTCTTCCTGAGACATATAACCGTCCTCATTAAGATAGGATTTCCATTCTTCATCTGTGTCAAAGGGACCTTCCTCATTGATAGCATGTATTGCTTGAGACACTGGGTGAAGAAAACCTCCACTGTGGAAGAAGTTTTTAAGGGGATGAAGACTTCCATCGTTAGCAGCTGTCCGGGTACAGGTTGCAGAAAAACCAAGACCCTTCTTTGTTTTATTGTCAATAGGAATGACAAGCTGTCCCCATCCGGTTGTATCGGTACTCTCGACTGCTTTGATAGCATCGTTGTATGAAGAAATCGAGGTTCCTCCTTGGGATTGATTGTTCTTGCTTACCGACAGTGCTTAGAACTGAGTTCCAATAACCTCCTCGGGCTCTACACTAGCAGATGATGACAAGTTACTCACAAGCAAGGCTTGTTCCCCACAAACTGTGACAAGTTGATCGTTCTTGACGAACTTTAGCTTTTGGTGGAGGGTGGAAGTAACCGCTCCAGCCTGATGTATCCAAGGTCTTCCTAATAAACAACTGTACGTTGCCCGGATGTCCATGACCTGGAAAGTGACTTGGAAAGTATGAGGACAATTAGTTATGGGAAGATCGACTTCGCCGATAACCGTTTTTCTGGATCCGTCGAATGCTTTGACGACAACCTCGCTGACTCTCATCGGAGGGCCTTTGAATGATAATTGCATCAAAGTGGACTTCGGCATAACATTCAGGGTTGACCCTGTGTCTACCAGTACGCTGGCTAAAGCATCGTCCTGGCAGTTGACTGTGATATTGAGCGCCATGTTATGACGACGACCCTCTTCAGGTAATTCCTCATCACTAAATCCTAAGTTATTGCAGGAAGTGATGTTAGAGACAATGCTATCGAACTGTCTGATTGTTACATCCTGTTCCACAAAGGCTTGCTCCAAGAATTTCTATAGAGCCTCCCTGTGGGCTTCTGAACTGAGTAACAGTGATAATACCGAGATCTTTGAAGGAGTCTGTAACACCTGATCAACAATGTTGTATTCACTCCTTTGGATGAGCTTCAGCATCTCATCATTATTTTTTGAAAGGTCGGGATTACTGGATTGACCGACTGATGGATCGGGAGCTTCTGTCTGAAGTTTCTTTTCCTTGTTAGGTTCTCCAACTCCTCGGTTGAAGATTCGACCGCTCCGTGTTACACGACTGATGTCTGCAATATTCACGACGGAGGGTAATGGAATTTCCTTTCCATTTTCAACTGTCGTTGCACCGTATTTGTAAGGGATAGCCTTAGTTGATTCATACAGTAGTGGTCCTGGCAGATAGATGACTATAGGAACGTTCTGATTTTTTTGACCATCATACGTAATCTCGATTCATTCCCGGTTAGGAACTTTAGATTCGTCAAGTAGAGGGATAATGGCAAAAACATCCCTAGTCCTGTGATGACCAGAGATTGTGACAACATCCTCAACTTGCTCGGCAAGGTAGTTCGGCGTCCAGTCGATGGGTCCAGTACCCGGATATGGACGAATTTCTCCATGATCGACCTGACCCTGAAGAGCTGCTCTTACAAGGTAACACCCTTGGTTACTTTCCGAAAAGACGCTACAACTGTCATAGTTGTGTGGTGGCATCTGGCCACACCCACTTTGAATACAGTGTAACCTCACTAGGTTAGCTTCCACTGATCGAACATCCTGACTTTGATGCCGAGTAGGATTCCTGTTACTGATACTAATTTGTAGAGTATCTTTATCCATATAAATTGGCATCCACAAGTGATTTAACAAGTGCTGAAGTGCCTCCTGGACAAGGGTACAACCTCGATCGTTTTCGCAACCCGCTTTACAGCTTTGATAGTCATGTGATATTAAGAATCCGAGTCGGACCTGCTCAGCATGTAACTCTACCAGGTTGGTATTCATCACGCGAATATCGAAGATCTGAACCATGTTGATCTGATAGGGGTTCCTATCATGGTAGTCTTGGATCCATCCAAGATCCATCTGACGCTGGAGGGCCTCTTGTATGAAAGAGCATCCCTGTTTGTTTACCGAGCAAGTCAGACAGGAACTGTAATCGTGCCGCGGCAGATTATGATACTGGCTTTGCCTTGAGTGCATCGCCAGCAAGTTGACATTCATCACATGGATGTCGTGGTTCTAAATGATGTTAGAATTCATGTAAACCATGTTAACTCCACGAAATCAGTGCTCTTGGATCCATCCGAGATCCATCTGTTCCTATAGAGCTGATTGCACTACCGAACATCCTTGGTTATCTTTAGAGCAGATATCACATTGATGATAGTTATGAGGTGGCACATGGCCATATCCACTCTGTCTACAATGCATCTTGACCAGATTGGTTTTCAACAAGAGTACATCGTGAATTTGATAGACATCGTTAGTCTCTCCTTCTATCAAATTGACTGCAGCCTTCTCATGTTGAGGCAGCGGGTTTGTGAGAACATTAGGATTTGCATCCTTGAAGGATAAGACCCCGCTCCTAACAAGTTTTTGCACGTCGGACTTGAAATTGATACAAGTCTCTATGTTATGCCCTGATCCTCCTTGATGATAAGGGCAAGTTTGATCCACCTTAAACCAAAAAGGCGGATTTTCCGGTACTGTAAGAGGAGATTTAGTCTGAATGTGCCCCTTAGCCAGTAGTAATGGAAACAGCTCTGCATACGTTACGGGTATAGGATCAAATCCTGGTGGCCGTGTGGTATGGTTGTTGTTATATGGAGGACGAGCCTGCTGAAGAGGTTGTTGTGTCCTTTGCTGATCAGGTTGGCTCTGCACAACCTGAGGTTGATACGTTGGAATAGACGCAGGGTTGATAGCAGGAGTTACAGCTGCTACCGGCTGATAACGTCGCCTTTGATTTTCGAGAGAGATATTCCCAATATCTTGCTCCTTTTTCTTAGGGAGAGCACTACCGTATTTTTTAGTACCGCTCGTCGATCCAGTGTCTTTTACCAAACGTCCTTCTCGGACAACTTCCTCAAGACGTACGCCCATGCCGACCATCTCGGTGAAATCACTGGGCGCACTGGCAACCATTCGGTCATAGTAAAATGAGCTTAAGGCCTTTAAGAAGATCTTTGTCATCTCTTTTTCCTCAAGAGGTGGACAAATTTGAGCGGCAATTTCATGCCATCTTTGAGCATACTCCTTAAAGGTTTCCTTGTCCTTTTGCGACATTGATCTGAGTTGATCTCTGTCGGGTGCCATGTCCAAATTGTATTTGTATTGTTGGACGAAGGCAGTGCCAAGATCTCTGAAAGTGCTGATCGTGGCACGGTTTAAACCCATGTACCATTTTAATGCGGCACCGGTTAAACTATCCTAGAAGTAGTGAATCAGCAGGTCCTGATTCTCCGTCTGAGCTGACATTCGCCGAGCGTACATCACCAGATGGCTCTGAGGGCAAGAGTTACCCTTGTATTTTTCAAAGTCGGGCACTTGGAATTTGTGCGGGACTTTCACATTGGGGACCAAGCAGAGGTCTGCGGCGTCCTTTCCAAATAAATCCTGACCGCGAATGGCTTGCAGTTCCTTCTGCATTTCCAAGAACTGCTCCTGGAATTCCTCCATTCGGTCAAACATAGTTTCCTTTTTACCAGCAGGTATTGGTGGAATCTGTCCTTCCGGGACAGTGTGCACCACAGGGGGTGGTACCGTCACTACGGCAGCGAATCTTGGCGTTTCCCGAAGTTTGTAACCTTCAGGAGTCTTCAGTATGCCCCTGGCATCTTCGCTTTCCCGAAGTTTGTAACCTTCAGGCCCAGCGGCTTCTGTTGTGATTCCCTGATCCTCAGTGATCGGCGAAACATATCCTCCCGGGATATAGTTGACAGGCATGCCCCAGGGACGATCTTTCGGCATCTGATACCTAGGATCATTCTTCTCCACTATGGGCATTAAGGTGATCTCTGAGATCACAGTTCTTTGTAGCTAAGCTTCTGCCATGGCTTGCATGTCGTTACGAAGCTTTCTCATATCCTCTCTCAGAGCGTCGATCTCTTACTTCAACTCTCTGTTTTCTTCCTCAAGATCATCCATCTTTTTCTGACGATTGGCCCGAGTATTGTACGAATGAGACAGTTTGACTCTAGAATCGAGAGACAAACGTGAGATTCGTAGGGAAGAAGAATACGCGATGTGAGAATGATGAATGCAATGATTATATTAATTGTTTTTTTGGTTTAATCAAAATAAACTTCGACAATTAGATTGCAAATATCAAACAGTGGGGAAACCCCTTTTTATTAAAATTCAAAGGATTACAGAAATGGAAATACAGTAGATTACAAAGTGCAGAAACAGAAGCCTAAGCTAATGGGTCCCGAGTCCTCTCTGAAGAGAAATCGGGTGCTGATTCTGATATCTTCCTTTTCTTTGACCGGGGCTCTTGGGCCGTTGTCAGGTTGTCGTTCCTTTGCCAAGTGAAAGGAGTGAGCAAATTCCTTTGGTCATCTTGATTCTCCACAGCATGTTGCTCCAAAATTTCAATCAGAGCATCTTTCTCTTCCAGTAGTTGCTGTATTCTGATGCACTCTACGTCGAGGGTGCGGTACTTGTTCTTCCAAGACCTTCTCTCCTGTTGAACTTTGTTGAGAGTAACCTGAAGCTTTTCAGTTTCCGTCATGAAGTACATGACAGATTCCCTCGGCGGAAGAATTCCGTAATGAGGATAAGGCATTTTTAGCTTAAGAGCTCTAGTTTGTACCCAATGGAGATAAGGCTCCACCGAGACACAGTCCGGTTTTCCTAGAGACTCTCGTCCTTTCTTATGAACGTGTTTCCAAGCATGCACTATTTCCATTTTTAGTGCTATGTCGTTTTCTCCTTCCTTGAAGAAAAGACCTTCCAGATGAGCATTAAGTGGGACATGCCTCATCGGGTATCCAAACTGACGACGAACCAATACCGGGTGATAGTTGATTCCTCCTTTAGTTCCTATGAGGGGTACGTTGGCGAAGTTTCCACAACGCTCAATGATCCTGATTCCCTCAAAAATCCTATTACACCAATATATATCAGAGTTGGTGAGAGACATGATCTTCTGCGACCAACGTAAGACACTCTTGCAATCCCAAAAAGCAGCAGACTTGGGTAAGTGAGAGATAAACCATTTATAAAGCAGAGGTACACAACATGTGATCTCCCCTCCACTGTACAAATTTCCTAAGTGTACAGAATGATACGCATCTGCGAGCAAAGTCGGCACAGGGTTTCCAATGAGAAAAACCTTAATGGAGTTAATATCGACGAAGTTATTGATGTTAGGAAACAAAAATAACCCGTAGGTGAGCAAGACAAAGATGCTTTCAAAAGCAATCACGTTCCCTATACTAGCAAAGTACAGAGCTTTCTTTGTTAAGAACTGGGCTGGCAAACCTTGTATGCCACCCTTGGTAGTCATGTGAGTCCTGACCTCAGACTCGTCCAAATGAATTGCTCTTGCAATGGTCTGATTCTTTGGAATTTCTTCCAGTCCAGAAAATGGAGCTCGATCGGTGATATGTAGATCGATCAGATGAGAATACTCCTCCAGCATTGGTGCAAGCTGGTAATCCGAGAATGTGAAACAGTGATAAACCGGATCGTAAAACTGAATGAGCGCATCCATGATTCCCTCAATCACATGGACTCTTAGCAGTGGTAGCAAACCTCCGTGCTTGGCTCTGAAAGCCTCTCGGTTTGTGATCATCCTTGCTAACCTTCTCAAATCCCCTAGTTTTGGAACCTTGAAGGTGTACGTATGAGTCCTCCTTCTACCGAAATCCATTAGCGTAATCCTCTTCTCTGATATTTGTAATCACATTCTTAGTTTAATTTGAAAAATAGAGAGACTAGAAGAGAAGTTTTTTGAATGTTTTAATGTTTTTTTTAAATGAATGCATGAATGCAGCACACAAAAACATAGAAAAAACATGGGGTCAAAGGGTCGTTGTCATGAAGTCAAGGCTCTACCCATCCCCAAAGGTTTATACTAAGGTGATTTTTGTACCTGTACTCATTATCATCAGCTCATCCCAGGAAAGCAAAACAACAAGCGGATTGCCAGTGAGTTGTAGAGTAATCTTAGAGTAAGTGCCATTCACCGAGAATAGATCACCAGCCTCAAATGAGGGTAGTATCGCGTAACAACTATTTCCGATAGTTTCTGCACTACGAAAGGGTTTGGCTCCTCAGCTTCTCAGGCATCACAACCGACCCATTGTCTAGGTGAGAGAATGGTTACATTAGGATGCCTCCACTGAGGTTGATGGTCGACCTCGTCGCCATCAGTTATCTTAAGTGTATACTCAATCTCACCACATGCGGCATCACACGCATTCCCATTAGCAGAAAAATAAACACGTATAGCAATTAGGAAAAGCAGTATATATTTGTCCTAAACATCCTAGACCTTTAAAGCTATGAATCCTAAGTTCCTGACAGAAAATGGGTTCCCCGGCGGAAGCCCCAATTTGTGGTATTCACACAAGAGGTAAAAAGGAAGAAAAAACAGAGACCGGCCCCCATGGTGGGCGCCATTTTTCTGTAGCGAGCGATTTTGGACGCGGTTCTTAAGCGCTGGTCGCTCTCTGCGGTTGAGCTTAAACTACAGGTCGATTCATTTTTTATCCTATTATGAGCTGAATAAGGAAGGGAAATAGATGTCTCTAATTAACCCTGCTTTGCATACTGAGTTTAAACAGCGGTCTGTTAGGTTACGAATGCTATCAATGTGGGGGGGCCTTTGTACTGGTTATTTGTATTTTCGCCAATACTGTTTTCTTTCTTTTTACCTTGACAGAAGGTTTCTGGCGAGGAACAAGGATTAGGATGTTAGGACTGATGCTTTTGAATGTGAGAGTATGGGATTAGGTTTTTTTTGTTGATTGTGCTCGCTAAGATTTTTCTTTCAATCTTATGCCTACGTATTCCCGTTTACTGAAACAGGGAAATCAGAGCGTTCGTAGTTCCTCCTATTCTATGGGAGGAAATGGTTGTTTTGGTGTCTTGTTCAAAGCCCAAGACGTGAAGCGAAAGGTGGTTGTATCTTGTTCAAAGCCCAAGATGTGAAGCTAAAATGTGTCGACTTTAGAGAGAATTTGTCATTTCTAAAGAGGGGTTGTCTGTCACAACTGTTGGGTGACTGGTTATAAAGGAGAATTACTTTAACCGGGATATGCGAATCCGGCAATGCCATAATTTCCTTTATAGGGGATTTTAACCTGAAGGAGAAGACTTTAACTCAGCGTAGAGAAATGCCATCTTTCCTTAGGAATTTCTCATGCTAAAAGAGGGACAGTGGCATGGATGTAGTTGATCCAGAGGCTTGCCGCTTACAACGATTAGATGGAAGGGGAAGGAGTTGTTGATGTTTGTATGCTGTGAACGAGGCACAACTTTTGATGCTAAAAGGTTGATTGGATCAACTAGTGGTTTTCTTATACAAAGCCTAAGAGGAGGCTATTATGTGTCTCGTACAAAGCCCGAGAGAGAGGCTAAAAGGTTTTGACCCGACGATGGAGTCGTTTGGTTTCTCGTATAAAGCCCGAGATGAAGGCTATTTGACTCAACAAGAGAGTTTTTTGTATCTCGTACGAAGCCCGAGATAGAGCCTGTTGTTTGTTTGGCTCGATAAGAACCTTTTTGTATCTCGTATAAAGTCTGAGATGGAGGCGAAATGGGTGATTGACTCAACGAGAGAGTCTCTTATGTGTCTCGTACAAAGCCCGAGAGAGAGGCTAAACGTTATTTGACTCCGCTGGGGAGAATGATTTGTACAAAGCCCAAGAGGAGGCTAACTTCATTGAAGGAGGATCATTATACAAAGCCTAAGAGGGGGCTATGGTTACTGTTTCAGTTGAGTGACAGGTCCAGTATGCGGATTTTGAAAGAGAAAATCAGGTCTTATATGAGCAACACTGTACTCAAGGATTTATTTCAAGGATCCGGGTTATTCTTGTTCTTTAAGGAAGTGGGAAATCCGAAGGGTATTGAGACTATCCGAGTCTGCGGGTTTCCTTCCTATTTAACAAAGGGGTCACTTGAGAATGTCTTTGAGACTCAAGGAAGTTAGACTGTCCAAGTCTAGAGTTTCACCTTTTGAACTATGCTTTGAGAAACAGTAGTAGACTCTTTGAAAGGACTGTTCTATGCAGATGATTAAGTTCTATTCCTATACCTCTAGGAGGTCGTCGGGACAATTTGTACGAAGCCCAAGAGGAGGCTGGAAACTTTTAAGAAGCCGACGGGTCCTTGTACTAAGCCCAAGAAAAGGCTATCATTCCCGGAGGAAGAGATCATTATACGAAGCCTAAGAGGAGGTTGTGAATACTTCTAAGAAGTCGACGGGTCCTTGTACTAAGCCCAAGAGGAGGCGGGGTTGCTTTTAGGAAGCCTGTGGGTCCTTGTACGATGCCCAATAGGAGGCCGATGCTTTTAAGAAGCCCGTGGGTCCCCAAACACCGAGAAATTCAAGGCAAGCTATTCACAAGGAATAGATCAAGTCAGGAAAGTTCGAGAATTTGGAAGAAACTCAAAGATGCCATTCGCGGAGAATACATTCATCTCTGGGAGTAGAGTTTCTTGACAATTCCTAATGAGGACAGCCGAAGAGAAGACTGTATCTGGTGATCCTATTTGGGGATCTAGGTGTCTATTTCTATGAATAAACGAAACGGTGTCACCTAGTTCTAGACGTTGTTGCCGGGGAAACTCTAAATATCTATACTATTATTACACAGTTGATATGAGTTTATGAAAGAAGACTTACAGCGAAACAGCCCCACAATACAGTTATATATATATGAGTTTATGAAAGGAGACTTACAGTGAAATAGCCTCACAATACAGTTATATACATATGAAAGCGGTAAATGAAAGCGGGTAAACACTTACTCGGTTGTAGAGCTTCCATGCTGTTTGGTTAGTTGTTCAACAAAGAAATATTGAAAACAACAGTATATTCAAAATCAAAGGAGAAAGTGCTTTGAAAAAGAAAGATTTGGGGCTTACAGCTCAAGGAGAGGCCCAGGGTTTTATCAGTGAGCGCACTGTTGAATTTGTACAGAGGGACTTATACAAGTGACTGAGGCCCAAAAAGGTTTTCTATACAAAGGGATGGGTCTTACACTCTCTCAAGAGGCCCAAGTGAGTTTTAAGAAAATAAATGGGTCTTACTACTCGAGGGTAGGCCCAGTTGGATAATTTTAAACTGGCGACGATCGCGTCGTTTATTTGAAAATGTACAGAGGGGCTTATACAACGAATGAGGCCGAAAAAGTTTTCGGTACACAAAGGGGCTGGGTCTTACACTCTCATAGAGGCCCAAAGAGTTTAAAGAAAAGAAATGGGACTTACAACACGAGGGGAGGCCCATGGTCTTAATTTTCAAGACGAATATTCACTTTTAAAATGCTTAAAAACAATTAAAAATGAATTTATTCACAAAAATACCAACTATATTAAATAAATAATATAAATTTGATTTTTTTGTAGAATAAAATATTTTACTATTTTTGTGATTTTTCAGAAAAAGAACCAATAAAAAATAATCAAAATTGAAGGAGTTATTAATTTTCCAAATCATTATAAAATAAAATGAGAAAATATAAAAAAGAGGGGTTGGGTCTTACACTCTATTAGAGACCCAAAGTGTATTTTTGTACAAAAGATGGGGCATACAACTCAGGGAGAGGCCCAAAATATTTTCAGTTTGAAAATGGCGATCGTGCTGAGATTTTTAACGTATCGGGACTTATACAATAACTGAGGCCCAAAATTGTTTTGTTAAAAAAGGGTTGGGTCTTACACTCTATTAGAGGCCCAAAGTATTTGAAAAAGATTTGTTAGGGTGAAAATCAAAGAAAACCCCAATTTCATTTTTTTAGGCATTTTTTCAAGAAAAATTAAGTAAAAAATGATAAAAATATCAAATAAAATCATTAAATAATGATTAAAGTTTATGAAAAAAAATATTTTATCCACATAAATATTTAAAGTCATTTTGGTTTTTAAAAAATCAAGAAAAAAAAAAGAAATCATTTTAAAAGCATTTAAAACAATTTAAAACACTATTTTTAAATATATTAAAAATAATACTTTTTTTGTGATTTTTTTGTGGATTAAAATATTATGGGGTATGAATTGGAAAATGATGATTTTTTGCTATGTAAAAAAAATTAGTTGAGTTTTGAAAATAAAACGTAAGAAAAAGAGGAAAGATATCAAAATATCATCTCCGACATTTCTTTTGGGGTAAAAACGAGTACCGAAACTTTAATTTTCAACACGTTTTTTATCAAATTTCAAACACTCATAACTCTCTCAATTTTTATCGGAATCAAAATCCGGAAGTACCTATCTTGACCGATTTTTCGCAAGGAATCCGATGGTATTACTCACGCACACGGAAAATCAACACACAAAACGTAAAAATTAAAACCAAAACTGCTATCGTTTTGAAAACATCGTTCCGCGTCGAATTTCCAACACGCGTAACTCTCTCGATTTTTATCCGAATTGAAATCCGAAAAAACCTATCTCGACCAATTTTTAGCAAGGAATCCAATGGTATCACACATACATGCTGAAACTCAACGTACAAAACGCAGCAATAAAAAAACCAGAGCTGCTACGTTGTGAAAACGTCGTTCCGCGTCGAATTTCCAACACGCGTAACTCTCTCGATTTTTATCCGAATTGAAATCCGAAAAGACCTATCTCGACCTATTTTTCGCAAGGAATCCAATGGTATCACACATATATGCTGAAACTCAACGTACAAAGCGCAGCAATAAAAAAACCAGAGCTGCTACGTTGTGAAAATGTCGTTCCGCGTCGAATTTCCAACACGTGTAACTCTCTCTATTTTTAACCGAATTGAAATCCGTAAAAACCTATCTTGACCGATTTTTTGCAAGGAATCCAATGGTGTTACTCATGCACACTAAAACTTAATGTACAAAACACCTCAATAAAAAAAAAACAGAACTGGATATGATTTTAAAACAACCAAAATTCCACATATAAACATGTTAAAATGCAAACAGCGGGAGGATCACAACATACACATTAAGGACTACATTTTTGCCTCAAGAATTGTTCAATATGATGCATGTATGTGGACAACAAAGGAAAGCATGATTCAAAGAATTCAAGTTGTGGATTTTACCTCTTTTTTTTGGAGATTTTGGGCAACCTACCAAGTGCTTTGTTCCAGAAATGATTTGATGCTTTGGACAACCTCAAATGACCTCTTAGAAGCTTTTAGGATGGTTGGAATCGGCTGGAAACCTCTGGAGCAAGTTTGTGCACTTTCTCGCAAAATGGTCAAAAGTGGCCAAAATGCCAACTCTCTCAAATGGTGTTCCAGATGTGTGGCACCATTTGGGACAGTCCAAGGATGATATTTAGAGTGTGTTTAAGGTTTTATCAGGTTTGGAAAGTGACTGAATCAAGACATGGTTTGAAAAATGCAAAAAATTGTCATTTTGAGGTTTTGAGAGGTGACTTTGTGATGTTGTGATTACAGGTCACTTTTGATGGTTTGCACAGCTTACATATGATATATATGAGGTGTGTGTGTGATTAGTTTGAGTGGAATTGCTCTCTAGCTCAAAAACTCAGAATTACTTGCTTTGGAAGGCAAATTTGAGGTGAAAGAAGAGATTTTGAGGAAAGCATCTGTTTGATGGCTTTGGTGTACTAAAACTGAACACAAATGAGCTCTATTTATAGTGGAGCAAGTTTGTTTTGGGATCCACAGTGAATGGCAACTGCAGTAGGTGTTTGTTCCATGTTGGCCAATGGAAATGCAAGTCTCCTCTAGCCATTGACTAGAGGTTAGGGCACAGGGCTGTGGTTCCCTTGGTCTTAGATAAGTCTTGACTGATTTTAGATGAGAATGGCTTAGTCCATGCCACCTCTAAGCATCCATTAAATGCTCCAAACCAAAATTGGAGTTTTGCCCCTCTTTTAGGGATTTCTAGGTTTTGGCATGCTTTTTTTGGTTCCTTGGACTTGGGAGGTTCATGGATCAGATCATCCCACTTGGATTTGATCCTTAGATGTGTCCAAACTGATGACAAGGCTTGAAAATTCGTGTGGCACAAAAAAAGTGCAAATCTGCCCTGAAAAATTCAGCTTCAGCAAGGCCTTTTGTAAGATCCATAACTCCCTGCTCGAGTATGCTACATGGACGTTCTAGGACTTTTCGGAAAGCTTAAATGACGTACTTCAACTTTGATGTTTGACATTAGACCTGGTTCAACTTAGATCATGGAGAAAAGCAGCCTTGAAGTTGGGACATTGTGCTGAAATCACAAGGCAGATTTTTGGCTAAGTGCTGAAAAATGTCAATTTTAGGTTTTTAGCCATTTTGATCCAACCATAACTCAAAATCCATGATGAATTGGGATGAAGTGTAGTTGACACTTTTGTAGAGGGCCATGAGGGCTACAAATCCATCTTTGGATGGGGAAAAATGGCTTTGTGGTTTAGGAGTTATGATCCTCCAAAGTTGGTACCCTTGCCACTTTTTTTCATAACTTAGAAAATTTTCTAAGTTTTTATGGTTACCCCTTTTACAAGTTATCCCACTTTCTTTGATTTTTCTTGATGAATGATGATTCCAATCACACATTAACATCATTTTAGGGTTAAAAAACCATTTTTATGAAAAATCTCAAAAAGTCAAAGTTTGACTTTTGTGCACAGTTGACTTTTTATCAGATGAATTCCAAACTGTGCGATCCTTTAGGAAATCATGTCCTTGACCTAAATCAAACTTGATGGACATGTTCCATGGGTGTTATAGGGTGTATTTAATCGTGTCCCACGGCTTGAGAGCATGTCCTGGTCAAAAGTCAAAACTACAGTTGACTTTTCTCGCGAAACCCTAACTGTGGTTCAGATGAAATTGAAACATGTTGCTCAAGCTTCTTGGGTCAATCCGTTGTTGAAAATGGATCAACTTGGTGTGTTAGGGATCCTCAAATCCTCTCTTGAGGTCTTGGCTCGTGTTTTGTTCCAAAAGTCAACTTAGGGGTGAATTAGGTCAAGAAACCCTAATTCCTGATTTTTGATGTATGCACCCCCTGAGGCTAAATTGACTTGATGATGGGGTTTATGATGTTCCATGGAGCATTTTAGGTTATGCTTTGAAGCATTGGCTCATGCCCAGAGGAAAATTTCCATCTGGAGGCCCTAGTCGACCAAACCCTAATTTGGTGACACTGGCGATCCTGAGGCTTGATCCACCTAGAAGGGAGCAGCCTTGTGCTTAATCCTTGAAGTGGGAGTCCTCTTGATCCATTGTGGATATTTGAAAGGCTAGACAAGTTGAAGATCATGTCATTCCTTGATTGATCCTTTGTCTAAGAGCTCTGAGAGGGTTTGAAACCCTAAATCCTGTTTGTAGTGAATGCTCACCCACCTTTGGGGAGACTAATGAGGTACAAAGGTACATCCATATTGTTCTGATGATTTGCACAATGATGGGAAATCTTAGTGGTCAAAATTTGGGGTATGACAAACATTTAGGTCAAATTAGCTGAATATAGGATTGAAGAACATCACGGAGAATGGGTGGGAACAAATGATTTTGAGCCTAAAAATCCTTTTTTCTGAAAACTGTGAACCAGGTCAAGTTATAACCCTAAAAAGACCTAATTGAAGTAGGGTTTATTTTGAGAGCATACTCCAAACGAGATAGCGTTCCTGACTCCCATGAGTTGTGATAAAAGATCTTTGTTGGTATTGCATGTGCATTCAAAAATCAATGTCGTATCTAAACTAGTGATTCATTCACAAGGTTTTGCGATATCTTTTCAGTAAAAACTTCAAGATTAACATGTTTGTTGCATTAGAATTATCATTCTCATAATTAACATTTTCTGCTTGCATACATTTGTTTGACATCATAGAAGCTTACATTTGAGCATCAGTGATGAGCTTAATCTTTTGAGGCCTGAAACTTTGATGAGTAATTGGCAAATCATTTCAAGGATGACCCTATCCAGGGCATGTTGCCTGAAGGCATTGTTGAGTATGAGCAAACTTGTTTTCCCAGTTAATGCTTTCACATAGGGCAAAGCTGGAAGACTCTATTGATCAAAGAACGTGCTGAGTTCAGTAAATCTGGAGCGGTTACGTCGAGATTCGACGAATCTCTCAGAATTTGAAGGCACTGGGGCGGATTATCTCAAGTTGTTATGGTACAAAGTCTCCTTTTGGTGTAAAATCCTTTGTAGACCATGCAGTCTGGGGCAAAAGTTAAATGGTGAATTCAACGCACATAAGCAGATTTGTTCTTGTAGATGTAATCAAGTAGTTAGTTAGATGATGGATTCCCTCAAGATTATTGTGAGGTGTTGGACTCTTGAAATCCATTATTCCCCAATTGAGCGCCAGTTTGGATATTTCCCATCCAAGTACTATTTTGGGTATTCTTCTGGCTAAGTCTTGATTCAGATTTCCCCAGCTGAGTATGATTGTATTCTCCAGCCAGGTTATGATCAAGCATTTGTGAAGCTTTGGGGTGATGTTTTCCCTTGATGAGGAATCCTCGCACAGAGTTTTACCTCTCGTTGTGATTGCTTTGATCACTCCTCAAGCAAAGTGTAATGTTGACTTGTTATTCCCCGATTGGTTGGTATCCCATTTAGGGTTGGCTTTGTGTGTACTCCTTGACAGGATCTCTTTTGGTATCTCTATCTTGTTGAGATTAGCCAAGTATTCAGCTGAGTTGTGGTGTTTTTTTCATCCTCTGTTCATCCGTATGTCTGTTTTGTCAGCATATTCATACTCATACGCATTGCATGCACATTCATTTGTTGTGCATAGCATGTTGTTGTTGCATTGTGCATTTGGCATCTGTTTTAGTGCTTCCCAGCTCTCTGGTGTGGTTTCCTCCGCAGAGTGTGTGTGTGTCCTCTCTCCATTAGAGTGTTGACCTTAAGCAGAAAGTGTTTATCCTTTCTAATTGCCCACTGAGTTTGTTCCTCGTGGAAAGTTTTGCTTCAGTTTTCCTTTCCAGCTCATTATCTGGATGGGACCAAACCCTAGTTGAGTTATTTCCTCCTTGGGATGAGTCTTGTTTGACCGTTTCTCTCCAGTTTGTTCCTGGATTGAACTTTGGTCTCCAGCGGTGACTACTTTGAAGCTTTCTAGGTTGTGTAACTTAGATGATTGGGAGTGCATTTGTTTTTCACCTTCGAGGATTTTGTATTCCTCAGCAGATTATCTTTTTATGGTTACCATTAAAAGATGAAGATTTTGTTTACTCCAGCAGTGTTGTTGCAACACTCTTTTGGAATTTATTGCGTGACAACAAGCAGTATCCTCTTTATTTGAGAAACTTGTGTGTCTCCAGTTATCAGACGTTATCTTTTCCATCAAATGGTATCCTTCAGGTTGTGCCTGTCAGAGAAGTTTGTTGTGAATTTCCAACAGATGGTTGTCTCTTTATTTGAGAAGTTTGTTGCATGATCTAACTTGCCCATATCTCCTGTGAAGATCCCTGGTAGAGTTATTGATTCCTAGTTCCTGGCAAATCTAGGCAGAAGATTTCCAGTTGACCTCGGCAGAAGGTATTTTCTTTCCAAGAATCTCGGCAGTAGATTTCTTGGATATTTTCAAAAGATTTCCAGCAAACCTCGGCAGAAGGTGGCTTTATTTCAGATTTCTTTGGTTGATCTCGGCAGTAGATTCTCCAGTGAGTTTTAAAATAGAATTTGCAACAAGCCTCAGCATAAGGTATTTTTTTCCAAGAATCTCGGCAGTAGATTTCTCGGATAATTTTAAAAAAAAAGGATTACAACAACCTCGATAGAAGGTATTTTCTTTTTAGGATCTCGACAATAGAATCCTTAAAAGTTTTTCAGCAGAGCCTCGGCAGCAGGTATGTTTTCGATTATTCCTCGGCAGTAGGAATTACATATAAAATCTCGGTAGAAGGTGTTTCATTTGAAGGTTCTCTGGTTGATCTTGGCAATAGATTCCCGATAAATTTTTGATGGTTGACACATTTCTCAAAAAAAAATCTTGGTAGAAAGTATTCCCGAATGAAGTCCTAAGTCTCGACAGTAGACTCCTGCAGTTGATATCTTTTGAAATCCCCCCAGTGGACCTCATCAGCAGGTTCTCCAAGTGGAATTTGTTAAAAGATCTCATTAGAATCTCTCCATTTGAGTTTATTACCCTCGTTGTAGTTAATATATCTCGTGTTCTCTTTGGTTCGCATACCATATGCCTAGTAGTAGGTGATCTCTACTCCGATGAATGGTGAGTCTCTTCGGTCAGACGAGACAGTTCGTTGTTGAGATTCTTCTACTCCAATGAATGGTAAGTCTCTTCAGTCAGACGGGACAATTCGTTGTTGAGATTCTTCTACTCCAATGAATGGTAAGTCTCTTCGGTTAGATGGGATAGTTCGTTGTTGAGATTCTTCTACTCCGATGAATGGTAAGTCTCTTCGGTTAGACGAGACAGTTCGTTGTTGAGATTTGGTTACTCCGATGAATGGTAAGTCTCTTCGGTTTGACGGGATAGTTCGTTGTTGAGATTTTGTGACTCCGATGAATGGTAAGTCTCTTCGGTTTGACGGGACAGTTCGTTGTTGAGATTTTGTGACTCCGATGAATGGTAAGTCTCTTCGGTTAGACGGGACAGTTCGTTGTTGAGATTTGTGACTCCTATGAATGGTAAGTCTCTTCGGTTTGATGGGACAGTTCGTTGTTGAGATTTTGTGACTCCGATGAATGGTAAGTCTCTTCGGTTTGATGGGACAATTCGTTGTTGAGATTTTGTGACTCCAATGAATGGTAAGTTTCTTCGGTTAAACGGGACAGTTCGTTGTTGAGATTTTTGTTACTCCGATGAATGGTAAGTCTCTTCGATTAGACGGGACAATTCGTTGTTGAGGTTTCCTACTCCGATGGATGGTTAGTCTCTTCGGTATGCTAGAGATAGTTCATTGTTGAGGTATTGATTTCCCCCAGTGGAGCCTTGCTATGCTAAGTCTTCCCTGTTGAGTTATATACTTGTGGTGTTATGGTTTATTTCCATGTACAGTTATCCGCAGTTTGAATCTTTTCCTCAGCTGAGTCTTAGTAGTTGTGCAGTATGTTCCCCGGCTAGTTGGTGGTCTCCTGTGATATGTTTCCCCGATGGAGTTTCGTTCTCCGATTCTTCTTTTTGTTTATCTCCTGTGGCATATTCTCCCCACAGTGGTCTTGTGTCTGCATATCATTTGCATGATCATATCATTTTGTGGTCTCTTAGGGCCAAAAATTAGGTTGTTGTTATATTTAAGTCTCTTCTATCTCGTCGAGACAAAGATGCCAATCTTCATATTCCGAATAGAAGAAACTTAAATAGGGGCAGCTGTAATACCCTAATTTTTGCCCCTAAGATTCTCTGCTTTACATGTGCATTCATACTACAAACAGGATCACACATTGGTTCCCTCTCTTGTAGGATTGTGCCTTGCAGGGATCTTTGGGTTTGTGTGTGTTTGTTAGTTATTTCATTGCATAATTTGTTTATGTTTACTAACCATTAATTAAAATCCAAAAAATATTTTATTTTCTTTCACTAACACTTTCAGGGGAAGAACAGGTTAAAAGTACCAAATATCAGTCCCGCATCTCGAATGAATTTCATCTGATCAAAGTCAAAGTTGATATGCAATTAATTCAAAAATTATCTGATCAAGAGTTTCCAAGATTTAATTGATTATTATTCAAGAGACTCCAAGGTTCATGTGTTTATTTCCATGCCTTCTTTGACAAGCAAGAAAATCAAGCCAGAGCCAAGACAGCACATCAAAAAGCCATTTTTTCTCATTTTTCACTGTGTTAATCGATTAACCTAATTGCACTGTGAAGTGGTTAATCGATTAACACGTGCAATTTTTGAAAAAATGTGCCAAATTCAAATTCTGCAGCAATTGGCACCAATTTTCACCATTTTGATCACATGTGGAATATTCTAGACCATCTCATTTTAATTCCCTACATCATTATAATTAATTCCCACCATGTACCTCCACTAATCACCACTCTTTTGTGATTTCCCTCCAAATTTGAATTCCAATCCTAATTTTGATCTTCCAATCCTAATTCCAAACCACCAAAATTTCCAAGCCTAAATTCTATAAATAGAGGCCTCTTTTCATTCATTCTTCAAGCTTTTGATAGCCAACAAACCTCTTGCAAATTCTCTTCCCAACCACAAAATTCACTCAAAGCTCACTTTTCTTCTTTTGAAAGTTAACAAGAATTCACATTGAATCTTGTTCAACTTTGAGCTAAACCTCCATCCAAACTTGTTTTCTTCATCAATTCTCATAGATCAAGGCTTTGGTGATTGGATCTTGAAGCAATTTGAAGGAATTTTCAGATTTGAAGTGGTAATTCATCTTTCACCATTGTTGAAGCTTCATCTTCATCTTCCATAATGTAGATCTTTGGGGATCCTTGTTACTTGATCCTTTAGATCTTGTAATTGTGTTTGATTGCTGGTTTTTGCTACTGTTTTACTCAAAAATTCGTGCGCAATTGAATCCTTGATCTTAAGATGTTTGAAGAAATGAGTGATCAAGGATTTGGCAATTTTCAAACTGATTTTCTGCTGTTTTCACAGTGTTAATCGATTAATCAAAGCCAGTACAATTAGGTTAATCGATTAACAGCTTGTTTTTGCGTAAAAATTGGAAGTTTGCCCTGGTCAATCGATTAACATAATTACACTGTGAGTTGGTTAATCGATTAACCAGCATCCAGAATGTGATTTTCACTTGTTTTTTGGGCTGTTTTGGTTTTTCTTCCTCTTTCTTCCCCTTTCTTCTTATTTTAGCCTTGGAACACATTGTTGAGATTAATTTCTCTTCAATTTCAATGGACTTTGGATATGGTTAGAGTAATTAAACATTCATTAGTTCAAATCTATCTTTAAATGAATTGTTGAATTCATTTGAGGTGCTTTGAATTAGTGATATGTTTTCACACTTAAATCTATCAATTAAAGGTGATTGAACTTCAAGATGAAAGGTTCTTGACTTTGTAATTCAATTTGTCTTTCTCTTCAGTTATTTCCATTTTTTATTTTGATCGATGAAAGTCTTATGGATCTTAGAATTTCTTTGTTGAATTCTTGATCAAGACTAGATCGTTACCTATTTTATTTTCGTGCGGTATTGCTTTCGGATGACGATCTACATATCGTTCATCTAGCATGCATTAGCACAAAGATCTATTGACTGGCCTCATTGTAGGGTAATTACTTCGTAAATTACTTGGCGATTGCTTAACATAGCGCAACATTTGTCCCTCTTTATCCAATTCGGAATTTGAACTTTCGAGGTCCGGACCTTGATTGGTCGCGTCAACCCAATGGTGATTGATCTTTTGTATTAGGTTCAAAATCTTTGAAGCTTGTTGTTGTAGAGGCTTTGATTCTATCAATCTTCTAACAAGTCTTCATTAACCTTGACCTAAGTACATTGTTAAATCACTATAGTTCAAGACGCGAAATGGAATAATCGGTGAAGGCTTATGGCAGTAGAGCCTTGTGCTATTAACCACTAACTTCTTTACTTTCCCTTCTCGCTCCCTATCTCTCTTTATTTTTATGCTTTATGCCATTTATCATATCATGTTTATGTTTATGTCATTTTTCTTTTGTCCAC
Source organism: Lathyrus tuberosus (assembly GCA_022829125.1). Classification (NCBI taxonomy): domain Eukaryota; kingdom Viridiplantae; phylum Streptophyta; class Magnoliopsida; order Fabales; family Fabaceae; genus Lathyrus; species Lathyrus tuberosus. Next base: position 9,564,038 of record JALAZF010000193.1, read on the forward strand.
TTGGACCATTTTATCTTGTGCTTTTATTTTTCTTTTGTCCATTTTGGACTTAAAACATTAATAAAGGATTAAACCACTAAAAGACTTGTGCTCTTAATTGTTGGACTATGGCCACTATCCCTTGCTTTGGAGGACCTATACTCTTGATTATGGACTTTTGGACTTAGAATTAGGATCCTAACCTATGCTTGGGAATTTGTGATGGAAAACCTTGGATTTTGGATACTTGGAGTCCTCTTTTGAAGACTTGTTTTGAATCAAGACCAAAATCAAAAAGGGAAAAATGCTTATGCTATGGAGCTTGTCCATGTGGTTAGATCTTTCTTATCCTTAGCTTTTATTTTATGCACTAGGATAGTCACTTCTTCTCCACCCTTTCTTCAATTTTCAAAATCTCCTCTCTTTTTCAAAATCTTCTTGTTTTCGAACTTAAAACTGCTTTCATAATAAAACCTTGACTTTGGTCAAGCGATTTTTAAACTTTATTTTCTTTAATAAATGTCAATCAATATTAACCATATTTTGACCATTTCATAAAAACATAAAAAATACAAAAACTCATCAAACTCTTTTTTGTGCTTTGTGCACCTTTTCCTTTTTAAACTTTTTCATAAGTTTAGACATGATTCATTTCTTTAAGCAGAATTATTCGCTTAGAAATGACGACTTGTCTTTACACTTAAAATCAACCAAAACAAATAAATTTTTGTTCTTTGTACCACGAACTATGGGGTTTTGATCCTACATTGTACATCGTGGGTACGTAGGCATGAGGCGATAAGTCTCTCCAAACACAAAAATCTTAAAAACAATTTCTCTTCTCATCCCTCCCAATCTCTTTTCAAGCGAACCTTTTTCAGACCAAAAAGCATGAATACATCAAAGGGCTCCTATAGAGTACTATAGATGTATTGGGTGCGTAAAACCTTCCCTTTACATAACCAACCCCCCTTACCCATTTCTCTTTGTCTTTTTTAGCTTTTGCTTTTTTAGACCTCTTAGGATTTATTCGCCCTTTTTTCGTTTTACTTTGTGGAATAAATAAAAGCGCGGTGGCGACTCTGTTTTCCTTGAGTTAAGTTAATCAATATCGTACACTCACGAATTTTACCGCTACAGCAGTCATAGAAGATAAACCTTGGTATCACGATATCAAATGCTTCCTTAAGAAACAAGAGTACCCACCTGGGGCATCAAGAAAGGATAGAAATACCCTCAGAAGGCTAGCAGGCAGCTTCTTCCTGAGCGGTGATACACTCTATAAGAGAAACTTTGACATGGTCTTGCTTCGCTGTGTAGACAGACCAGAAGCAAACATACTGATAAAAGAAATTCACGAAGGATCCTTTGGCACTCATGCCAACAGACACACAATGGCGAGAAAAATTCTAAGAACATGGTACTATTGGTTGACCATGGAATCCGATTGCTACAAGTACATGAGAAGATGTCACAAGTGTCAGATATACTCAGACAAAATCCATGTCCCGCCAACGTATCTCAAAGTTCTCTCTTCCCCATGGCCTTTTCCATATGGGGAATTGACATGATTGGCATGATCGAACCCAAAGCTTCAAACGGACATCGGTTCATCCTGGTAGCCATTGACTACTTCACCAAGTGGGTCAAAGCAGCATCATACGCTAATGTAACCCGACAAGTGGTAGTCCGCTTTATCAAAAACAATCTCATCTGCCGTTATGGTGTTCCAAGCCAGATCATTACTGATAATGGATCTAAATTGAATAACAAGATAATAAAAGAGTTGTGCACTGAGCTCAAGATTGAACACCATAACTCACCTCCCTACCGACCCAAGATGAACGGAGCGGTAGAAGCGGCTAACAAGAACATCAAGAAGATTGTTCAGAAGATGGTTGTAACCTATAAAGTCTGGCACGAAATGCTACCCTTTGCCCTTCACGGTTATCGCACATCTGTCCGCACTTCAACAGGGGCAACCCCTTTCTCTCTAGTATATGGCATGGAGGCAGTGCTTCCCATAGAAGTGGGGATCCCATCGATTAGGGTATTGATGGAAGATATGCTAACAGAGGCTGAATGGTGCCAAAGTCAGCACGACGAACTAAATCTGATTGAAGAAAAATGAATAACGGCTCTATGCCACGGTCAGTTGTATCAGCAAAGAATGAAGAAGACGTTTGACAAAAAGGTCCGACCTCGCGTCTTCAGGAAATGAGACCTTGTGCTCAAGAAGATACAATCATTTCTCATTGATTCCTGGGACAAATTAACTCCGAATTATGACGGCCCCTATGTGGTCAAGAGAGCTTTCTCAGGTGACGCCTTGAGATTCGCAACCATGGATGGAGAGGAATTTGCCTACCCTACAAATGTTGACGTAGTCAAGAAGTACTTCGCCTAAATAAATAAAAAAACGTCTCGATGGATTGAAAACCCCAAAAGGGCGGTTGAGGCAAACATTAGAGACATAATCAAAAATCATCCCGATGGATTGGAAATCTCAAAGTACAATCCATGCAAAAATTAGGGATTAATGGCAAGTAACTACGTCCAGCAAAGGGGCAAATCCGCCAGCAGTAGTCATGCCATCCATCAGGAAAACTCCAGTCAAGATCATCTTCGACAGAAGCTTAGGATGTCCAGAATTCAAAGTTGGTAGAAGGATAACGGTCGTTATGTTTCAATGTAGCCTTTTTCCCTTAAATTACCATTTTCTAACTTTGTAAATACTCCATGGAATCACGCGTTTGGCTGATTTCCATCCTATCAATAAAATTTGAGCCTTAGTGCTTTTGTTTGCAATTCTTATTTGTTTTAGCTTTACATAACGACATTTTAACATGATTAACGATTCTTGAAATAAAACAAAAATGAATTTACTTGTCAACTTTTTCTGCTTTTAAAATAAAGATGGCAATTTTTTTGACTGTTGAACATCGAAAGAACATTGATCGCTTCTCCAAAGGCAATTAAGCTTCAAAGTGTAAAATCAAAGTACTCCTTCTAAGCCAGTGCACCTGAATGAAGGATCAGCTGTGTCAGATGCGAATATTCCGTCCGACATCCCCGACAGAGTTCTTACCTCCTAAGCCCGACCAACGTTGTTCCCCATAGGAACTATTTCTCCTAAGCAAGGCAGAATTGCTATCTTGAACCGAAGATACTTCTTCGCCCCCTGCAGTGGTCGAGTATCCAGTCGTGTTCATCCACTAGTCTGTATGTTGTGTCAGTTTTGTCAGCATATACATACATACATCATGCATTATTAATTTACATTCATATTCATATTGCATCACTACCACTCTAGTCGGTCTTATCCCCTAGCGATAAAGGTCCTCTCACTCGAGTTGTCAGCTCTTTCCACATCAGGGAATGTTTTGTCTGAACCACCTTTCTCCCCAGTTTATTTCTTGGATGGAGACGGTCTTCAACCACTTTGATAACTTGAACCTCTGAAGAACAAGAAGGCATTCGACAAATATCACTCTTCACCATTGAAGATGATATCTTCGCTTTCCCGGATTAAGGAAAATCCCCAGAGAAATCCTCTCGACCGAAGGCTCTCAGCAACACATTGGTTTTTCTCCCAAGAGATTCAATGTTAATAAAGTCATCAGCACCTCAAAATTAGATTGCATCACATGGCATTCCTTCGAGAAGATCTCGAGGAAAAGTATGATGTAATATCCCCAAGCAAGAAACAGTCTCTCAAAAGACTCGTTTTCCCCAGTAGAGCCAACAAATGGTGTCTCTAACAGAGAAGTTTGTACACCTCTACAACTTAGATGAATGGGTTTCCCCAGCAAGTCTGACATCAAAAATTTTCCTATCAAATGGCACCTCCCTAGGAAAATTCGGCGAGAAGTTAGATAAAGACCGATACACATAACGTCCCTTGTCAAGGAAGAAACTCGACAAGAAGAAACTGAGACTAGTTCCATGGCTGAAAACTAGGATCGAGGGGAAGTTTAGCTCAGAAAACTTAGACCAGTTCCTTGGATGAAGATCGGGATCGAGGGGAAGTTTATGTCAGAAACCGAGACCAGTTCCGTGGCTGAAGACCTGGATCGAGGGGAAGTTTATTTCAGAAACTGAGACCAGCTCCTTGGCTAAAGACCAGGATCGAGGGGAAGTTTTACCTTTTCTAAGCATCATTGCTTAGCAAAAGAAGATGGATGAGCGAACTGCCATTCATAACCACCATCAAAATTTCGGGTATTCCGATATTTAATCCTCTTGCACCCTGAATGCCTGAATACCTTCGCCATTCACACCTTCGGGTCCAAGAAGATTAAATAGGGGCATCTGTCATACCCCAAATTTTGACCACCAAGATTTCCCATCATTGTGAAAATCATCATCACAATGTGAATGAACCATCATGCCTCATCAATATCCTCAGAGATGTTTGAGCATTCACCACAATCAAGAATTAGGGTTTCAAACCCTCTCAGAGCCTTAGACAAAGGATCAATCAAGGAATGACATGATCTTCAACTTGTCTAAACTCTCAAACACCCATAAAGGATCAAGAGGACTCCCACATCAAGAATCAAGCACAAGGTTGCAACATTCCAAGTGGATCAAGCCTCAAGATCGTCAATGTCACCAAATTAGGGTTTTGGTCGACCAAGGCCTCCAGATGGAAATTTTCCTCTGGGCATGAGCCAATGCTTCAAAGCACAACCCAAGATACTCCAAGGGACCTCATGGACACAATCATCAAGTCAATTTAACCTCAGGGGATGCATTTACCCAAAAAAAATCGGGAATTAGGGTTTCTTGACCTAATTCACCCCTAAGTTGACTTTTGGGACAAAGCATGAGCCAAGACCTAAAGACATGATTTAAGGGTCTCCAATACACTACATTGATCCATTTGCAACAATGGATTGATCCAAGAAGCTTGATCCACAAATTTCAATTTCATCAGGACCACAACTAGGGTTTCGAGGAAAAAGTCAACTGTATCTTTGACTTTTGACCAAGACATGCTCCCAAACCTTGGGACATGATTCAATACACCCTATAGCACCTATGGAATCCATCCATTAGGTTTGATTTAGGTCAAGGACTTGATTTCACAAAGGATCGCACAGTTTGGATTTCATCTGATAAAAAGTCAACTGTGCACAAAATCAAGTTTGACTTTTTGGAATTTTTTTACAATTATGGTTCTTTGACTCTAAAACAATGTTGATATGTGATTTGAATCATCATTCATCAAGAAAAATAAAAGAAAGTGAGTTAACTTGTAAAAGGGGTAACCATAAAAAACTTAGAATTTTTCTAGGTTATGGAACAAAGTGGCTAGGGTACCAACTTCCAAGGGCCATAACTTGAGATCCAAGCAACCATTTTGGAGGGTCCAAAGCTAGATTTGTAGGTCTTGCTACACTCTACAAAAGCTTCAACTACAGGTCATTCCAATTCCTCATGGATTTTTAGTTATGAAGTGATCAAAATGGCTGAAAACATGAAATTAGTATTTTTCCAACACTTAGTGAAATTTTCACTAAGTCAAAATCTGCCTCACTTTTTCCAAAATGTAGGGGCAGTTTTCACCTTGATCCAAGTCAAACCAAGTCTAGGGGTGAACATCAAAGTTAAAGTATGCCATAAGGGCTTTCCAACAAGTACCAGATCATCTCCAAATTCCATTTGAGCAAGGAGATACAACCCTTGGAACATGGCATCATGAACTGGTTTTTACAAGGCAGAATTTGTGCATTTTGCTCTATTTGTCCAAATCTGATAAATCCAAGCCTTGTCATCAATTTGGACACATCTGAGGATCAAATCTAAGGGGGGATGATCTGATCTCCAAGCCTCCAAAGTCCAAGAGTCTACAAGTAGCCATGTCAAACCTAAAAGAGCTAAAAAGTGCCAAGACTCCAATTTTGTTTCCAAGCCTTTAATGAATGTATCAAGGTGGCACGAACTGAGCCTATTCCAACTGAATTCAGTCCAAACTTATCTCTGAACCAAAGCTACAAAGCCTGTGCTCTAATCTCAAGTCAATGGCTAGAGGAGACTTGAGATTCCATTTGATCACAATTGGCCACAGGCCTGTACCAGTTGTCATTCACTATTGATGCCAAAAAAAACTTGTTGCACTATAAATAGACATCAATTGTGATTAGTTTGAGTGCACCAAAGCACCCAAACTGATACTTTCCTCAAAATCACCACTTTCACTCCAATTTTGCCTTATAACTCAAGTCACTATCGGGTTTTGAGTTTGAGAGCAAATCCAACCAAACCAATGGTTCACACACCTCACATATAACATATAGAAGTGATCCATAACACAAAATCACATCTGGAACATTAGATTCTCAAAATCACCAGCCAATTGCTCAAGTCCTTGACAGATTTGCAGTTAGGGTAACATCTCAAGTTCCAGATCATTTCCATTCATTCCAAGCATTCAGACACAATCATTGGCACCTAGGAAAGCTGTCTAGATCATTGGAACCTAGCTGTAACACCTCTAACTCAGAACTCGATCACCAGCTGCAAGAGGTAAGCATGAACTCTTCAAACTCCATGATGCATGCATATTTTACTGCACAATAATTTTGCCATATGTTCCTAATCATGTATGGAGTGATAACCCTCAATCAATTGCCATGAATCAATCGTGTATGGAATTTCATGGTGTTCATGCTAAAATTAGGGTTCTTGAGATTTTCTTCTGATTTCTCCCTCAATACTCAAAATAAATGCAATTAATCTATATGGTTGTGATCCTTGTTCAAAAACGAGCAAGATTGGTACTTAAATCGTGCAAAACCATTGAGAAATCATGGAGAAAAGTGAGAAAATATAAATCTGGAAAAACAGAGGGCGCGGGCAAGAACTTGGTGTTCTTGGGGCCCTTTTTCAAATTTTTGAATATTTGAATATTTTGTTATTTATTTTAATTGATTCAAAAATTAATTTCTCTCTGAATATTTATGTTTTTGAATTGATTCTTTTTCTCAAAATTCACTAAAATGTTTAAATATTTTATTTTACAAAAAAATCCAATTTATATTATTTATTTAATATAGTTAGAATTTTTGTAATTAATTTCATTTTTGTTGTTTTTAAACATTTTTAAATGAAATTCCCACTTTGATCTTTCAAAACCAATTGAATTTCAAACTCTCATGTAATTAAACATGACTTTTCAAAATATTTTTCAAGGTGTACAACTTATTTTTGAATATATTTGGTATTTTATATCATTTTTTCATTTAATTTCCTTTGAAAAATAACATTTTTATTTAAAATTAGGGTTTCCTCTTGATTTTAAATTTTAAAACTCTTTGGGCCTCTAATAGAGTGTAAGACCCAATCCCTTTGTAAATAAACCTTTTTGGACCTCACACATTGTATAAGTCCCCCGGTATATTTTCAAAAGTTCGGCGCAATCGTCGCCTTTATAACAAAATCAATTGGGCTTCTCCATGAGCTATAAGACCCATCTTTATTCATTTTCACACTCATGGGCCTCTAATAGAGTGTAAGACCCAATCCCTTTGTAAACAATACCTTTTTGGGCCTCAGTCATTGTATAAGTCCCTCTGCGATTCTCAAAACGACTGTGCGATCACTGTCTTTCATTGGGCCTCCCCTCGTGTTATAAGTCCCATATTTCTTTTTCAAAACCCCTTTGGGCCTCTCCTTGAGTTGTAATACCCATCCCTTTGTACATAAAACCGCTTTGGGCCTCAGTCGTTGTATAAGTCCTGATACGATATTCAAAGCAACGGTGCGATCACTATTAAAACTTGGGCCTCTCCTTGAGTATAAGCCCCAACAATCTTTTCAAAAACAACTTCTCTTTTGATTTAGATTCAAATATACATGTTGTTATCAAAACTTTCTTTAATTTCTTTGAACAACTAACAATACAGCATGGAAGCTTGCTCACCTGTAAGTTTTAACCGCTTTCATTTACTCGCTTTCGTATATATAACTGTATTGTGGGAAGCTGTAGACTGTAAGTCTTCTTTCGTATCCTTTTAAATATTTGTCATATATCAAGTGTATGTATACTAGTATAGTTATTTAGAGTTTTCCCCGGCAACTAGGTCTAGAACTAGGTAAAGCCAGTTGGTCACTCTTGAATACAGTCAAAACTAGATCCCCATAGGATTTCCAGATACAGTCTTGCCTTCTCTTGGGCTTAAACAATATGGAACAAAGAGAAAGGCAGTATTCTCGGTGAACCTTTTCTCAGGCTGTCACTATTAGAAATTGTCAAAGAAATTCTACTCCCCAGAGTTGATCTATTCTCGGTGATAGCATCTCTCGAGTTTCTTCAAACCTCAGAACTTTCACTAAATGATCTATTCTCGGTGAATAGCATTTCTTGAACTTTTCTTGGTTTGGGACCCACAGGCTTCCTAAAAGCATCCCCGCCTCCTCTTGGGCTTTGTACAAGGACCCTCCGGCTTCTTAGAAGTTCTCATGCCTTCTCTTGGGCTTAATACAAGGACCCTAAAGACCTCCTAAAGGTATAAGATAGAACTTAGTCATCCTTTGCTAGAGCGGTCTTTCCAGTGTCAAATCTCAGACCAATTTAGGGTTGATTCTCATCCCTTAAAACACCCGTCTCCTCTTGGGCATCATACAAAAGATAAAACTCTTCCACCAGTAGACTTGGACAGTCTAACCTTGAGTATCAAAAACATTCTCGAGTTCCTTACAAACATAGGAAGAAACCCCGGTCACTCTGGATAAATCTCCTGTAGAGTTAAAACCCATGGGTTCTAAAACCCGGTCTCTCTCCTAAAATTCCCCAGCCAGGGTCAATTTATCATCAGTATAACACTATCCCAAATCAGAACCTCAAGGCATCTGATACCTCAACTCTTTTGTAACCCTCAGCAAGAGTTGATTCCCCATTTAGATCTACTTAAGGATCTCAATAATCCTCAGCAGAAGCTAGCCTCCTCTTAGGCTTTGTATAATGACCTTTCCTCAGCACAGTTAGCCTCCTCTTGGGCTTTGTACAATGATTCTCCCTAGCGGAGCTAACCTTTTCAAACTCTCTTGTTGAGTCAATCACTTTCAGACTCTCTTGTTGAGTCAATCACCTTTGCAGACTCTCTTGTTGAGTCAATCACCTTTCAGTACTCTCTTGTTGAGTCAACCTTTTAGCCTCAATATCGGGCTTTGTACGAGACACATAAAAACACTCTCTTGTTGAGTCAATCTCTTCCAGCCTCCTCCTAGGCTTAGCATAAAGATTTCCCCTAGCAGAAGTTAGCCTCCTCTTAGGAAGAATGATTTCTCCAGCTTGTTCAGCCACAATCCTAGGCTTCGTACAGGACAAATAAAAGCACTCTCTTGTTGAGTCAAACTTGTTTAGCCTCAATCTTGGGCTTTGTACAAGACATAAATCTTCATAACCTTCTCTCAAGCTTGGGACAAGTATCTTCCCTAGTGGAGCCAATTCCTCTTAGCCTTCTTTAGGCTTCGAGAAATAAATTCCCTAAGCCGAGTCAAACTCTTTTCAGCCTCAATCTTGGGCTTTGTACAAGACAGATAATACTCTCCCGCAGAGTCAAACTCAGTATAGCCTCAATCTTGGGCTTTGTACAAGACACCTAAAAATATCCTTATCCGAGTCAGTTAAATTTCCCATTTCAGCCTCGATCTTGGGCTTCGTACAAGACATATACAAACCTCCCCGGCGGAGTCAAAATCCCTTTTTAGCCTCAATCTTGGGCTTTGTACAAGACAGATAGAACATTTTCCCCGAAAAAGTCAACCTTTTAGCCTCCTTTTAGGCTTCGTATAATGATATCCCCAAAGAGTCAGTCTCTTTTTTGCCTCAATCTTGGGCTTTGTACAAGACATATAAACACTCTCTTGTTGAGTCGGTCATCTCCAGCCTCCTCTTAGGCTTTGTATAAGGACTTCCCCAGTGGAGTCAATCAAACTCTTAGCTTCAACCTTGGGCTTTGATCAAGGCACACAAAAATCAATAATCCCCTCAGAGGAAGTCCAATCCCTCTTTAGAGATGACAAGTGTAATACCCTAATTTTTACCCCTAAGATCCCACATATCATTTGCATCTCATACCACAAACAAGATCACACATTCGTCCCCTCTTTTGTAGGATTGTGCCTTGCAGGGATCTTTGAGTTTGTGTGTGTTTGTTAGTTGTTTTATTGCTTTATTTATTTATGTTTACTAACCTTTAATCAAAATCCAAAAATATGTTTGTTTTTGTCTTCACTAACTTTTTCAGGAAGGGAATCAAGCATATCAATCAGTCCCTCAGCTCGAATGAATTTTATCTGAACAAAGTCAAAGTTGATCTGCAAACAATTCAAAATCATCCAATCAAGAGTTTCCAAGATTTAATTGATTTTTATTCAAGAGACTCCAAGGTTCATGTGTTTATTTCCATGCCATCTTTGACGAGAAAAAGAATCGAGCCAAGATCCAACACAGTATAGCAAGAATGGCATTTTTGAAGATTTTCAACTGTGCAATCGATTGCACTAATGGTCCAATCGATTGCACCATGCATTTTTTGCCTAGATTTTGAAATTTTCAGCAGTGCAGTTTATTCGCGCTACAGTGCAATCGACTGAACGAAGACAGAATTGGCTAAAATCAACATTTTTCAAGTTTTGAAGCATTTGGCACCAATCTTGACCATTGATCACGTGTGGAATATTCTAGATCACCTCATTTTAATTCCCCTACAGCATTTTGATCATTCCCCACCATGTACCTCCACTAATCACCACTCTTTTGTGATTTTCCTCCAAATTTGAATTCCAATCCTAATTTTGATCTTCCAATCCTTATTCCAAACCACCAAATTTTCCAAGCCTAAATTCTATAAATAGAGGCTTCATTTCATTCATTTCACAAGCTTTTGAGAGCCAAATTCACCTTGCTAAAATTTCTCTTGAAGCTTTTGATAGCCAATAAACCTCTTGCAATTTCTCTCCGCAACCACAAAATTCACCAAAGCTCACATTTCTTCCTTTGAAAGTTAACAAGAATTCACATTGAATCTTGTTCAACTTTGAGCTAAACCTTTATCCATTCTTGTTTTTGTTCATCAATTATAGTAAATCAAGGCTTTGGAGTTTGGATCTTGGAGTAAATTGAAGCAATTTTCAGATTTGGAGTGGTAATCTCATTTTCCACCATTGTTGTTCTTAATTCATCTTCCACAATGTGATCCTTTAATAATTTTTGTTGCTTAATCTTTGGATCTTGCAATTTGTGATACATTGGTGTTATTTGCTGTTATTTTACTTAAATTCTCGTGCTAATTTTCATCCATGTCCATGAGGTGTTTGAAGAAATGATTGCATCATGGATGCTGAATTTTTCAAAAAATTTAGTGCTGCCTGTCAGTGTGCAATCGATTTGCATTTCTGTGCAATCGATTGCACAGTGTATTTTTTGCCTAAGAATTGCTGATTTTTCTGCTGTACAACAGATTCGGACACTGGTGCAATCGATTGCACAGAGACAGAATGGAGTTTTTCACCTATTTTTGGGACTGTTTTGGTTGTTTCTTCACTCATAACCCCTTCCCTTTGTTCTTAGCCTTAGATCACATAATTGTGTGGTTTAATTTGGCTTTTTCTTCATCTATTTCTCTTTTCTTTTGATCGATGAAAGTCTTATGGATCATGGTATTCCTTTGTTGAATTTTGATCAAGACTAGATCGCTACCTTATTTTCTTTTCGTGCGGTATTGCTTTCGGATGACGATTTACATATCGTTCATCTAGCATGCATTAGCACAAAGAGCTATTGACCGGCCTCGTTGTAGGGTAATTACTCCGTAAATTACTCGGCGATTGCTTAACATAGCGCAACATTTGTCCCTCTTTATCCAATTCGGAATTTGAACTTTCATGGTCCGGACCTTGATTGGTCGCGTCAACCCAATGTTGGTTAATCTTTTGTATTAGGTTCAAAATCTTTGAAGCTTGTTGTTGTATAGGATTTGATTCTATCAATCTTCTAACAAGTCTTCATCAACCTTGACCTAAATACATCGTTTAATCACTATAGTTCAAGACGCGAAACGGAATAATCAGTGAAGGCTTATGGCACTAGAGCCTTGTGCTACTAACCACTAACTTCTAACTTCTTTACATTTCCTTCTCGTTCCCTATCTCTCTTTATTTTTTATGCTTTATGTCATTATATCATATCATGTTTATGTTTATGTCATTTTTCTTTTGTCCACTTGGACCATATTATCTTGTGCCTTGTTTTTCTTTTGTCCATTTTGGACTCAAAAACATTAATAAAGGATTAAACCACTAAAAGACTTGTGCTCTTAATTGTTGGACTATGGCCACTATCCGTTGCATTGGAAGACCTATACTATTAATTATGGACTTATGGACTTAGAATTAGGATCCTAACCTATGCTTGGGAGATTGTGATGGAAAACCTTGGATTTTGGATACTTGGAGTCCTCTTTTGAAGACTTATTTTGAATTAAGACCAAATCAAAAAGGGAAACAATGCTTATGCTATGGAGCTTGTCCATGTGGTTAGATCTTTTTTATCCTTAGCTCTTATTTTATGCACTAGGATAGTCTCTTCTTCTCCACCCCTTCTTCAATTTTCAAAATCTTCTCTCTTTTTCAAAACCTTCTTGTTTTTTTAACTTAAAACCGATTTCATAATAAAACCTGGACTTCGTTCAAGTGATTTTTTTTTAAAACTTTGCTTTTCTTTAATAAATGTCAATCAATATTAATCATATTTTGACCATTTCATAAAAACATAAAAAATATAAAAACTCATCAATCTCTTTTTGTGCTTTGTGCACTTTTTCTTTTAAACTTTTTTTTTCATAAGTTTAGACATGATTCATTTACTTAAGCGGAATTATTCGCTTGGAAATGACGACTTGTCTTTACACTTAAAATCAACCAAAACAAATAATTTTTTGTTCTTTGTACCATGAACTACGGGGTTTTGATCCTACATTGCACATCGTGGGTACATGGGGATGAGGCGATAAGTCTCTCCAAACACAAAAATATTAAAAATATTTCTCTTCTCATCTCCTCAATCTTTTTACAAGCAAACCATTTTCAGACCAAAAAGCATGAATACATCAAAGGCTCCTATAGAGTACTATAGATGTATTGGGTGCGTAAAACCTTCCCTTTACATAACCAACCCCCCTTACCCATTTCTCATTGTCTTTTTTAGCTTTTTGCTTTTTTAGACTTCTTAGAATTTATTCGCTCTTTTTTCTTTTTCCTTTGTGGAATAAATAAAAGCGCGGTGGCGATTTTGTTTTCCTTGAGTTAAGTTAATCAATAGCTTACACTCGCGATTTTTACCGCTACAGAAAAGTGGCAACTCTGCTGGGGAGTGTATCTCCCTTGAGGGGTTTAGCCTACTTTGATTTATTTACTGCTTTTTGTCTGATTTGCTTGTTACTTGTTTGTTCTGTTTGGGAGTTCCTCTGTGTGTGAGGTAGGTCCTATATCCAGTACAGAGTGTACTTTGAGATAGGAGGATAGTATAGTCAAGGGAGCTTTGAAGGAGTCGAATCCCAAAAAAGCAGAACTTGAGAATCTATCCACTCGGTGGTTGCCTCTTTGGAATTAGTGATGTCGATCGAGCGATCGTGAAGGCATTAATTTTTCTATAGAAGCCTATAACACTGAGGACCGTAGTAACCCTTAACCCATCTTAGCCTTTTAGGATCGTGGCGCGGAAGCTATGAAGATGCAAATCTGACTTAGCTGTCACGCGATGCAACACTCAAGTTAGATTCTCTTGAGGATAACTACCAACCTCCGAGCAAATTGGTGCGCTAGTGTGTCTGATAATGGATTGTGGACCCTGGGCATTCTGTTAGAACCGCTGTTTTCTACAGGTACAATGAAGAAAAAACCTTAGTACACACCTTTGTGGGATTAGTTCTTACCCTTGGCTTCATGTTCGTGACTTGAACCTTGACCCGTGTGCTTTGTGTGATCTTGTTTGTGGTTGTTGCATCCATACATCCCTACATTCATCATCTTAGCCGTTTTCAAGGAAAACAACTCAGACTATTGCAAATATGGATAAGGCAAATGCCCTTTTGGCAAAAGTTTTGAATAAAAGTTGTGATACTCATATACTTGATGCTTTCCATGTTTGTAATAATCGGGTTGATTTCCTGAAAACATAAAATAAAATAAAAGATTTGCATTCATCATTTGCATACATGCAGTTCCCTAAACACAAACTCATTTGTCCTTTTGTTCTTGTACCAGTCAGCTGATTTTCTGGCATTCGAACCAAGTTGGAGGTAGTTACTGAAGGAACATGGATAGAACAAAAGATGATGATCTCATGTCAGGCTTTACAGTGATGACCAATCTGATGTATGATTCTCCTCTGGACGAAGATGTTCCACAAGTGGATGTTCCTACTCGATCCCGACCTGTGCAAAATGATCTGGTTGGTCAAGTTGTTGAAAAAGATTCTCGATTTTCGAGGTATATGCCAAATCCTCAGAATGTCCACCCTGTGACAGAGATGATTGACGATGATGTGTTGACCTTTAAGGGAGGAAGCTCATTTGTGAATGGAACGCCTTTATGCTGATATTAGTAGAGTAACCCACAGTGGTTGTATGTTTGCTTCTGTGTCTCCCAAGAAAGTTGATAATGTTCTTTCAAGCTCAAGCTGACACAGTTTCCTCAGATCTTTAGTTCATTTACTGCATTTTCATTTGTAATCTTTTATGATTGTTATTGCTTTATTTGCATGTAGAACTTGTTTGTTTTGAATATTAATCTTAATGCAATGAGTATGTTTATCTTGAAGTGATCCATTTGCATTCACTCGTAATTTGTTTTCTGCATTTGCAATACCAACTTCTTGTTTAAACTCTTGGAGGGAGGATGATGAAGTGAAAACGCAAAATTTCTGGTTGTATGCTTTTGAATAAGACTCTGCTGATGATGTAAGGCATTGTTTCAAATTCCCAAACACTGGAGATATAAGGAAGATAATCCCTTGTTAACCTCTTTGAGCCTTGAAGTAGGAGTTTCTTTTCTAAATAAGAAAACCCTCACATTTAACCTTGGGGCAGGGTAATCTTCAGCTAATTTGACCAAGTGACCAAATTTCAAAAGGAATGTGCGTCTAAGGACCAACCACGATGGTTATCCTTCATTCCAAAGGGAAGAGGCAGTCATAACTCTTTTAACAAGTCAGATAAGCCAATGTCATGTGATTTGTTCAAAAGAAAAAAGAAAAATCAAAAGAAAAAGAAAAAGTCCGCTATGTCGAAAAAGAAAAATTTGAAAACAAGTTACTTAGGCAAAAATTGGGGCATCCCACTGGACATCAGAAATAAAATAAAAAAATCAGTCCAGGCAAAAGTTAGAAAAAAATAAAAAGAATAAAAATGTGAAAAGCAAGAATAAAAGAAGAATTCTCATCAAAAGAACAAATCTTTGTGTGACTACCAAGTCGAAGGACAAATAGGGTGACTGTTATCCCCGAATAACCTCACTGGTTCTTAAACCATCAGTTTCAGTAATCTTTTTAAAGATGAACATTTGTGTCAAATTAGTTGAATATATGACTGAAGAACATCACGGAGAATGGGTGGGTACAAATGATTTTGAGCCTAAAAATCCTTTTTTCTGAAAACCGTGAACCCAGGCCAAGTTATAACCCTCAAAAGACCTAATTGAAGTAGGGTTTATTTTGAGAGCATACTCCAAACGAGATAGCGTTCCTGACTCCCATGACTTGCGCTAAAAGATCTTTGTTGGTATTGCATGTGCAATCAAAAATCAATGTCGTATCTAAACTAGTGATTCATTCACAAAGTTTTGCGACATCTTTTCAGTAAAAACTTCAAGTTTAACATGTTTGTTGCATTAGAATTATCATTCTCAGAATTAACATTTTCTGCTTGCATACAGTTGTTTGACGTCATGGAAGTTTACATTTGAGCATCAGTGATGAGTCTAATCTTTTGAGGCCTGAAACTCTGATGAGTAATTGGCAAATTATTTCAAGGATGATCATATCCAGGGGCATGTTGCCTGAAGGCTTTGTTGAGTATGAGCAAACTTGTTTTCCCAGTTGATGCTTTCACATGGGGCAAAGCTGGAAGACTCTATTGATTGAAGAGTGTGCTAAGTTCAGTTAATCTGGGGCAGTTATGTCGAGATTCGACGAATCTCTCAGAGTTTGAAGACACTGGGACAGATTATCTCAAGTCGTTATGGTACAAAGTTTCCTTTTGGTGTAAAATCCTTTGCAGACGATGCAGTCTGGGGCAAAAGTTAAATGGTGAATTCAACGCACATAAGCAGATTTGTTCTTGTGAATGTAATCAAGTTGTTAATCAGATGATGGATTCCCTCAATATTGTTGTGAGGTGTTGGACTCTTGAAATCCATTATTCCCCAATTGAGCGATAGTTTGGGTATTTCCCGTCTAAGTACTATTTTGGGTATTCCTCCGGCTAAGTCTTGATTCAGATTTCCCCAGCTGAGTATGATTCTATTATCCAGCCAGGTTATGATCAAGCATTTGTGAAACTTTGGGGTGATGTTTCCCCTTGAAGTGGAATCCTCGCACAGTGTTTTACCTCTCGTTGTGATTGCTTTGATCACTCCCCAAGCAAAGAGTAATGTTGACTTCTTATTCCCTAATTGGTTGATATCCCCTTTAGGGTTTGCTTTGTGTGTACTCCTTGACATGATCTCTTTTGGTATCTCTATTTTGTTGAGATTAGCCGAGTATTCAGCTGAGCTGTGGTGTTTATTCATCCTCTGTTCATCCGTGTGTCTGTTTTGTCAGCATATTTATACTCATACGCATTGCATACGCATTCTTTTGTTGTGCATAGCATTGTTGTTGTTGCATTGTGCATCTTGAATTTTTAGTGCTTCTTCGCTCTCTGATGTGGTTTCCTCCGCAGAGTGTGTGTGTGTCCTCTCTCCATTAGAGTGTTGAACCTAAGCAGAAATCATTTATCCTTTTCTAATTCCCCATTGAGTTTATTCCTCGTGGAAAGTTTTGCTTCAGTTTTCCTTTCCAGTTCATTATCTGGATGGGACCAATCCCCTGTTGAGTTATTTCCTCCTTGGGATGAGTCTTGTTTGACCGTTTCTCTCCAGTTTGTTCCTGGATTGAAATTTGGTCTCCGACGGTGACTACTTTGAAGTTCTCTAGGTTGTGCAATCTAGATGATTGGGAGTGCATTTATTTTGCACCTTCGAAGATTTAGTATTACTCAGCAGATGATCTGTTTGTGAGTACCATTAGAAGATGAAGATTTTGTTTCCTCCAACAGTGTTGTTGTAACACTCTTTTGGAATCCATTGCATGACAACAAGCAGCATCCTCTTTATTTGAGGAACTTGTGTGTCTCCAGTTATCAGACGTTATCTTTTCCATCAAATGGTATCTCTCAGGTTGTGCCTATCAGAGAAGTTTGTTGTGAATCTCCAACAGATGGTTGTCTCTTTATTTGAGAAGTCTGTTGCATGATCTATCTTGCCCATATCTCCTATGAAGATCCCTGGTAGAGTTATTGATTCCTAGTTCCTGGCAAATCTCGGCAGAAGATTTCCAGTTGACCTCGGCAGAAGGTATTTTCTTTCCAAGAATCTTGGCAGTAGATTTCTTGGATAATTTCAAAAGATTTCCAGCAAACCTTGGCATAAGGTGGCTTTATTTCAGATATTCTTTGGTTGATCTCGGTAGTAGATTCTCTAGTGAGTTTTAAAATAGAATTTGCAGCAAGCCTCGGCAGAAAGTATTTTCTTTCCAAGAATCTTGGCAGTAGATTTCTCGGATAATTACAGCAACCTCGACAGAAGGTATTTTCTTTTTAGGATCTCGGCAGTAGAATCCTTAAAAGATTTTTTAGAAAAGCCCCGGCAGTAGGCATGTTTTCGATTATTCCTCGGCAGTAGGAATTGCATATAAAATCTCGGCGGAAGGTGTTTCATTTGTAAATTCTCTGGTTGATCTCGGCAGTAGATTCCCTAGTAAGTTTTGATGATTGACGCATTTCTCAACAAAAACTTGGCAAAAGGTATTCTCAAATGAGGTCCTAAGTCTCTTCGGTTAGACGGGACAGTTCGTTGTTGAGATTTTGTCACTCCAATGAATGGTAAGTCTCTTCGGTTTGATTGAACAGTTCGTTGTTGAAATCTTGTTACTCCAATGAATGGTAAGTCTCTTCGGTTAGACGGGATAGTTCGTTGATGAGATTTTGTTACTCCGATGAATGGTAAGTCTCATCGTTGGACGGGACAGTTTGTTGTTGAGATTTTCTATTCCGATGGATGGTTAGTCTCTTCTGTATGCTAGAGATAGTTCATTGTTGAGGTATTGATTTTCCCCAGTGGAGCCTTGTTGTGCTAAGTCTTCCCTGTTGAGTTATATCCTTATTATGTTGTGGTTTATTTCCATATACAGTTATCCCCAGTTTGAATCTTTTCCTCAGCTGAGTCCCAGTAGTTGTGCGGTATGTTCCTCGGCTAGTTGGTAATCTTTCTTTTAGCTTGTCACCTTTGTCGTCCTACCCTTTTTGTTGGTAGTAGGTGATATAGCTGGCTTATTACCTTTGTCGTCCTGCCCTGTGTTGGTAGTAGGTAATATAGCCGGGTTTGATTACCTTGTTGTAGCTATCACTTGTTTGATAGTTGGTAATCTCTCCCTTCTTTGTTCGAGTTTATTACCTTTGTCGTCCTGCCCTGTGTTGGTAGTAGGTGATATTTCTCGACCCCTTTGAGATTATTACCTTTGTCGTCCTACCCTTTGTTAGTAGTAGGTAATCTTTCTCATACCCTTGGTTGATTACTTTGTTGTAACTGTCACTTGGTTGATGGTTGGTAATCTTTCTTTAGCTGGCTTATTACCTTTGTCATCCTGCCCTTTGTTGGTAGTAGGTAATATAGCCCGGTTTGGTTGCCTTGTTACAGTTGTCACTTGTTTGATAGCTGGTAATCTTTTCCCTTTCTGGGATTATTACCTTTGTCGTCCTTCCCTTTGTTGGTAGTAGGTAATTCTTCTCATATCCTTTTGATTGACTGTCTTGTTGTAGCTATCACTTGGTTGGTAGTTGCCAATCTTTCCATTTCATCATGCTATTACCAGATGTTCGGTATTAGACGATCTTTTCCCCAGCGGAGATTTTTCTCTCCATGTTGGGACGATGTTATCCCTCTTTTATTTCTGGTGTTGGTAATTTTCCCTCAGTTGGAATCTTACTCTTTATTCTTCCCCCAGCGGAGGTTGTTTCCTCCCCTGTTGGGATGTGTTTTCCCTCTTTTGTGTTCCCCTGCATAGTCTTTTCTCTTTTCTTTTGCTCCCCAGCTTTTGTTTATCTCCCGTGGCATATTCTTCCCCACAGAGGTCTTGTGTTTGCATATCATTTGCATAATCATATCATTTTGTGGTCTCTTAGGGCCAAAAATTGGGTTTATTGTTATATTTAAGTCTCTTCTATCTCGTCGAGACAAAGATGTCAATCTTCTTATCTCTGGATAGAAGAAACTTAAATAGGGGCAGCTGTAATACCCTAATTTTTACCCCTAAGATCCCACATATCAAATGCATCTCATACCACAAACAAGATCACACATTCGTCCCCTCTTTTGTAGGATTGTGCCTTGCAGGGATCTTTGATTTTGTGTGTGTTTGTTAGTTGTTTTATTGCTTAATTTGTTTATGTTTACTAACCTTTAATCAAAATCCAAAAATATGTTTGTTTTTGTCTTCATTAACTTTTTCAGGAATGGAATCAAGGATATCAAACAGTCCCTCAGCTCGAATGAATTTTATCTGAACAAAGTCAAAGTTGATATGCAAACAATTCAAAATCATCCGATCAAGAGTTTCCAAGATTTAATTGATTTTTATTCAAGAGACTCCAAGGTTCAGGTGTTTATTTCCATGCCTTCTTTGACGAGCAAAAGAATCGAGCCAAGATCCAGCACAGTATAGCAAGAATGGCATTTTTGAAGATTTTCAACTGTGCAATCGATTACCCCATGCATTTTTTGCCTAGATTTTGAAATTTTCAACAGTGCAGTCTATTCGCGCTACATTGCAATCGACTGAACGAAGACAGAATTGGCTAAAATCAACATTTTTCAAGTTTTGAAGCATTTGGCACCAATCTTGACCATTGATCACATGTGGGATATTCTAGATCACCTCATTTTAATTCCCCTACATCATTTTGATAATTCCCCACCATGTACCTCCACTAATCACCACTCTTTTGTGATTTTCCTTCAAATTTGAATTCCAATCCTAAATTTGATCTTCCAATCCTAATTCCAGCCCACCAAATTTTCCAAGCCTAAATTCTATAAATAGAGGCTTCATTTCACAAGCTTTTGAGAGCCAAATTCACCTTGCTAAAATTTCTCTTGAAGCTTTTGATAGCCAACAAACCTCTTGCAATTTCTCTCCTCAACCATAAAATTCACCAAAGCTCACATTTCATCCTTTGAAAGTTAACAAGAATTCACATCGAATCTTGTTCAACTTTGAGCTAAACCTTCATCCATTCTTGTTTTTGTTCATCAATTATAGTAGATCAAGGCTTTGGAGTTTGGATCTTGGAGTAATTTGAAGCAATTTTCAGATTTGGAGTGGTAATCTCATTTTCCACCATTGTTGTTCTTGATTCATCTTCCACAATGTGATCCTTTAATAATTCCTGTTGCTTGATCTTTGGATCTTGCAATTTGTGATACATTGGTGTTATTTGCTGTTGTTTTACTTAAATTTTCGTGCTAATTTTCATCCATGGCCATGAGGTGTTTGAAGAAATGATTGGATCATGGATGCTGAATTTTTCAAAAATTTTAGTGCTGCCTGTCAATGTGCAATCGATTTGCATTTCTGTGCAATCGATTGCACAGTGTATTTTTTCCTAAGAATTGCTGATTTTTCTGTTGTGCAATAGATTCGCACACTAGTGCAATCGATTGCACAGAGACAAAATGGTGTTTTTCACCTACTTTTGGGACTGTTTTGGTTGTTTCTTCATTCCTAACCCCTTCCCTTTGTTCTTAGCCTTAGATCACATAATTGTGTGTTTTAATTTGGCTTTCTCTTCATCTATTTCTCTTTTCTTTTGATCGATGAAAGTCTTATGGATCATGGAATTCCTTTGTTGAATTTTGATCAAGACTAGATCGCTACCTTATTTTCTTTTCGTGCGGTATTGCTTTCGGATGACGATTTACATATCGTTCATCTAGCATGCATTAGCACAAAGAGCTATTGATCGTCCTCATTTTAGGGTAATTACTCCGTAAATTACTCGGCGATTGCTTAACATAGCGTAACATTTGTCCCTCTTTATCTATTTTGGAATTTGAACTTTTGTGGTCCGGACCTTGATTGGTCGCGTCAACCCAATGTTGGTTAATCTTTTGTATTAGATTCAAAATCTTTGAAGCTGGTTGTTGTAGAGGCTTTGATTCTATCAATCTTCAAACTAGTCTTCATCAACCTTGACCTAAGTACATTGTTTAATCACTATAGTTCAAGACGCGAAACAGAATAATCGGTGAAGGCTTATGGCACTAGAGCCTTGTGCTACTAACCACTAACTTCTAACTTCTTTACATTTCCTTCTCGCTCCCTATCTCTCTTTATTTTTTATGCTTTATGTCATTATATCATATCATGTTTATGTTTATGTCATTTTTCTTTTGTCCACTTGGACCATATTATCTTGTGCCTTGTTTTTCTTTTGTCCATTTTGGACTCAAAAACATTAATAAAGGATTAAACCACTAAAAGACTTGTGCTTTTAATTGTTGGACTATGGCCACTATCCGTTGCATTGGAGGACCTATACTCTTAATTATGGACTTATGGACTTAGAATTAGGATCCTAACCTATGCTTGGGAGATTGTGATGGAAAACCTTGGATTTTGGATACTTGGAGTCCTCTTTTGAAGACTTATTTTGAATTAAGACCAAATCAAAAAGGGAACATATGCTTATGCTATGGAGCTTGTCCATGTGGTTAGATCTTTCTTATCCTTAGCTCTTATTTTATGCACTAGGATAGTCTCTTCTTCTCCACCCCTTCTTCAATTTTCAAAATCTTCTCTCTTTTTCAAAACCTTCTTGTTTTCAAACTTAAAACCGCTTTCATAATAAAACCTTGACTTCGGTCAAGTATTTTTTTTTTAACTTTGCTTTTCTTTAATAAATGTCAATCAATATTAATCATATTTTGACCATTTCATAAAAACATAAAAAATATAAAAACTCATCAATCTCTTTTTGTGCTTTGTGCACTTTTTCTTTTAAACTTTTTTTTTCATAAGTTTAGACATGATTCATTTCTTTAAGCGGAATTATTCGCTTGGATATGACGACTTGTCTTTACACTTAAAATCAACCAAAACATACAATTTTTTGTTCTTTGTACCACGAACTACGGGATTTTGATCCTACATTGCACATCGTGGGTACGTAGGCATGAGGCGATAAGTCTCTCCAAACACAAAAATATTAAAAATATTTCTCTTCTCATCTCCTCAATCTTTTTACAAGCAAACCATTTTCAGACCAAAAAGCATGAATACATCAAAGGGCTCCTATTGAGTACTATAGATGTATTGGGTGCGTAAAACCTTCCCTTTACATAACCAACCCCCTTACCCATTTCTCTTTGTCTTTTTTAGCTTTTTGCTTTTTTAGACTTCTTAGGATTTATTCGCTCTTTTTTCTTTTTCCTTTGTGGAATAAATAAAAGCGCGGTGGCGACTCTGTTTTCCTTGAGTTAAGTTAATCAATAGCTTACACTCACGATTTTTCCCGCTACAACAAGTTTTCTCTCAGTCAAACCTTTTAGCTTCAATCTTGGGCTTTGAACAAGACACAAATAACCTTTAGCTTTAATCTTGGGCTTTGAACAAGACACCAAACATCTTTTCCTCCCATAGAATAGGAGGAACTACGATTGCTCTGATTTCCTTGTTTCATTTAAACGGGAATACGTAGGCATAAGATTACGAAATCTTAGCGAGCATACTAATCAAAAACTCTAGGTCCAGTACCTTCATACCAAAACTTAGGTCCAGTACCTTACCAAAAACACCCGAAAATCAACAAAAACTCACTCACTCACTCATACTTCCCAAGAAACTTTCCCAACCCATTAATAGATAAACACCATCAAGTATAAAGCGAAACCTAAAGCTAATATCCTGTGGATAACCACATATAGAATGGGTAATTGACAGCTCCCCATTGTATAACCTGACCCCGAACTCCCCAATCTCTTTAAAGCGTTTGTTCAGTTAAACAATCACGTGCAAGGTTAGTTTTAGATAGCTTCCCTTTCCCTTCCAGCTTCATGGGATAAATTAGAAATCAGAAAGTAGCACCCCCTCCTCATTGTGAGGAGAAACCCAAAAACCAGCGATAAGGTGGTCACGTCACCGACAAAAATCGCTCGCTACACACATGATCCCTTATGAACCATTTTAAGAGGAGTCCTTCAGGAGTCTTTTTTAGTAATTCATTTCCCATTTCCATATAGCTCAGAGCTCTGTACATGATCTTTCTATCCATCGTCCCTGTTGGATTCAGCAAATATTCTATTATGGGTCTTCGCCAGTCCCTTTCTGACATCGATTCGATGGCTAAAACTTCAAAATCCTTTGCTCTATCGATTTCCAAACCATCCAAACTTTGTAAATCTTCTTACTCATCTGCCCCCTGAAGTTTTAACATTGACGAGGTAGCTTAGGCTTCATCCTCTGGGATTATGTTTTCCTTGACCTTTACCAAGTCCCCCTACCTTTCCTTTGAGATTATATATCCTGAAGCTATCTGAGCCAAGTCGTTAGTCTCTTGATTCTCCAAACGAGGGATATGGTCGATCAATACACAGTCAAACTGTTTCAACAATCGGTTGGCTTGTATGAAATATAACATAAAATTTTCTTTTATGCATTTGTACTCCTTTTTTAACTGTCAAACTACCAGCTCAGAATCTCCTTTTATTTCTACTTCCCTTGCCCCCAAGTCTAGTAGAATCTAGAGCCTTGTTATTAAAGCCCCGTATTCAACCTCATTATTAGAACATGCCCCCTTGATCTTGTAGCTAAACTTGGTGGATATGTTCTTCGGTGATAGTATGAAAACACCTAATTCGGAGCCATCTTTATGTCTGGATCCATCGAAATATAACTTCCAACGTCTCTTTCTGACATATGCTTCCACTTTGTCGACCACTGAGTGATCAACAATGAAGTCTGCGACAATCTGCCCTTTTACTGCTTTCAAATGGCGATAACATCAAAATGCGAATAAATGTATACTTCAAGTGGCTTTATATAATGTTTTAATTTAGTACAAGAGAAGTACAGGTATAAACATAACTTTTCAATTGAGTTATACCTAGTTTCCGCATCTATAAGGATTCAACGTAGGTAATATATGGCTCTTTTGACGCCATTATCATCCTCTTGCGCTAACATGCTGCCTATGGTTGAATCTGATGCGGCTATGTACAGTTTCATGCTCCTATTTTTACTTGGAGGTAACAATATTGGAGGCTTCATCAGGTATTGCTTTATGGCGTCAAAGGCCTCCTTCTGTTCAACCCCCCAAATGAAATTGATATCTTTCTTGAGTCGAAGAAGTGGCAAAAATGACAGTACTTTGCCACTTAAGTTTGAAATAAATCTTCTCATGAAATTGACTTTTCCCAACCAATATTGGAGTTGTTTCTTTGTCGAAGAAGGCTTGAGATCGACAATTTCTTTTTCCTTGTTCTGGTTGATATCTATGCCTTTTTTGTGCACCACGAATCCCAAGAAATCCCATGAACCAACACAGAAAGCGCATTTCAAATGATTCATTTTCAAACCATGTTTCCTCATCCTTTGGAAGGATTGCCGAAGACGGTTTAAGTGACCATCATCTAAGGAAGATTTTATAATAATGTCGTCTATATCGACCTGCATAAAGGTCTCAATAAAATCATGGAACATTGAATTCATGGCAAGTTGGTAAGTCGCCCCAGCGTTTTCCAAACCAAAGGTGTTGCACCCCAAAATTTGCCCTCCTTACTTTAAGTACTAACTGGCTTATGTTTCATTTCATTTTTGCATTATCATGTATGCATATCATTAGCATGAGGTCAGGGTAAAGTCCTATCTGGTCTACTACCTCATCAAGAGTTCACAGGCTGCAAGGGATCTCAAGTGGAGTCACTCTCCTAACCAGTGCATGAATTAGGGTTTTGAAATTCTTGGGCTTATTGCTCCAATGGGCAGGCTCCTTGGGTTTTTATCATTGGCAAATGACATATCTTATCTGTGTTGGAGAGGATACACATCATATTCGGAGGAATTTGGATTTGGAGACTATGTTATTTCCTCCTAGACTGAGGGTACTAAAACTAGGGTTTGCTATAAAGTCAGTTTATTTCTGATTTTTTGGGCAAGACTTGATTCCATGGTATTCCTTGGGTCCCTAACTACCTAGGGGAGGAAGATTGTCCATCAGCTTGGTTCAGGAGAAGTTCAATTGGCCAATGGATTGAAAATCAGTTGAATTTGGTGAAAAGTCAACAGTGAAAGGAGAAAAGTCAACTGTGAAATTTTGAGGTTCTCTTCAGGGATTTTAAGGTCTCACACCCTCATATGGTCTCCAAGGTTCAAGTTTCATACATATTTATCAGGAATCAGGAGTTGGTGCAAAGTTTCTAAATTTGGAAGGTGACCTATAATGAAAAGTTTCCTTTTTGGGCAAGTTTCTGCACTGCATTCAACTTGACTTTTCACCATCAAGAAAGCTTCAAATGAATTTTTCTCCAACATTAAAGTTGAATATCTTTTTCTCCTCTTTCCAACAAGTACTAGTGGGTCTCCATAGCATTTTTGAAACTCCAGTTATGATCAAAATACGACAAAGTGGTTTTTAGGGTTTCTCATGATGCCATTTTCATAATTTCGGGCATAGTGACCTATAATCAATTCCATTGCTTCATGTCACTTTTTAATGTCAAAGAACCTTCCTTGAGGATCATTATAGGCCTTTTAATCAAATGGTTCTATGGTTTTTTCTTCATTTATCCTCCATTATTCAAAAAATGCCAAATTATTCAAAAGTCATGAATCAAAAAGGTTTCAAGGCCCAAGTTAAATGTGGTATGATTAGCAATTCAGATGCAAGTGGTCCATTATGAATTTAAGTGCATGGAAGGGGTGTATTTTTCACTTATTCACATAATGCATTTTTCCAAAATAATTCAAAAACTCATGAAACAAACAATTACCCAAGCCCAAATGATCAGATATGAAATAACCCTAAGTATTTAAGCCTATTCATGCATTGGTTAGGGTACACACACGTGATTTTGGAGAGGAATCCAAGCTTGAACCCTAAAGCTCTTTTTCATCAAAACTCACGATTTACAAGGAGTTCCTCCAGAATTCTTCCACAAAGCTTCTCTTGGTAGTCCATAGAGTGCAAATCAACTACCATTCGCAGCCAAAAGCAAGTGTACAAGGGGAACCGTCTCAGGTTGGTAGGATTTTGAGGATCCTAAAACTCCATTTTTTTACGTGAATATTGTTGTGTTGTTGTCACTGATCATGCTGGTATGATTGGTTTGGTGATTGGATGCGTATATTGATTGTAATGTTGATTTGAATTTTTTTGCCCTAACACTAATCCCTTCGATTTGTATTATGTGTTAATTATTTGTGATTTTGGAGGAGATATTTGGAATCCTCGTGGAATTCTGGTTCGAATGGTATAAGGGTCGAGGATTTCTGGGCAGGTTTACGTTTGCAGGTGGTGGTGGGAGGCGGCCAGAGCTAGGGCTCCGGCGACCTGGGAAATTTCCGGCCGGCTAGGGTTTCTGGCGAGGAAGATGACTCCCAGCCGTTGATGCATCTGATCGCACGGTCCAAAGTTTGCCATGTGTTTTGATTTTTATTTTTTTTTTGAATTTAAATTAGTGATCATGTGTTATTAACCCCACGAGCCTTACCATGTGCTACCAATTGGATCTTTTCAGTTCGTTTACTTTTAATTAAGGTTGACTAATGGTGGACTGTTGGATGAATCACATGGTCATAATTGGGACAGCGCATTAAAATGCCATGTGCCAGGCACATGGCACGAACACGGTGGACCACTTTTTATTTTTGCTATTTTCTGATGAATTAATGGACCAGGCTTTGCTACACGCACCCCCATCCCTTGGCCCAACCATCATGCCAACGTGTTTTTTCTACTCCCTGCACCCCCCATCTCTTTTATTTCATTTTATTTTATTTTAGTTATTATATTTCGTATTTTAATTTTAAAAATACTATCTTACTTCTAAAAATCATCACAAAATTCATACATCATTCTTATCATTTTTATAAGATTTTCACACATTTTATTTTTTATTTTTATTTTATTTTTGTCATTTAAATTAATTATTTAGCCTATTTTCTTTTAGAATTATCCATATAATGCATACTTAAATTTCTTCATTTTAATTCTCCTCATCTACAAAACATTTTTGATCCGTTCTTTTTGCATTTGTTCATTGACATCCTAAATTGCATAAAAATATTTTCCTTTCATTTTTAAATTTATTTCATATTGCATTTAGGTCCGTCCCTTTGGCCCACTGAGCCATAATTCCCATCTGAACTCTGCCCAATTATTTGAACGACTAATATCTTGATTTTTTGCAGGGACTTTTGATATGTTGTTTGCCTCTGGTTGAGGAACCTTAATGTTTAATTTGGGAATTTTAGGAGTCATTTTTCTAATTATCTGATTTGTTTTCACTTGAGATTTCTTGCAGGCACATCTTTGACCTTGTATGATTATCTGTTTGAAAAGGCACTTGTGCCATTTGCTTTGGGGTTGTTTCTTTGATTCATGTTTGGATGATAATTACTTTTGTTCGCCATTGTTTAAGTTTCACTTGCCTTGATAGTATTTACGTCCGTTTCGTACTAACCTTTTATGCAGGGACTAAGGTAAGCTCTTTAAGGGTGGAAAAGTATCCCTCTTCACCCTTATCCATTCTTCCTCTTCTTCTCTCATCTCTTTCCTTTAGGATTTAGGTTGTCTTCAAACCCCACTAACCGTAGGTCACCCATGCATGATAACTTTAGGATTCATAGTCTCCCTTAGAGTTACCCTTGTGTCTTCTCTCTTCTCATCTCAAATTTCTTTAAAACATTTAATAATAATAAGGTGTATTGCGCACGAGCCTTAAGTATGGGGAATGAGAAATGAGGGGCTTCCTCTCATCTTTCTAGAGTGCTTGGAGAGCGTCATGTCTTGGGACGATGCTTTAAGTATTCGCCCCTGTGCCCTAGACTTTGGTGCAATGCAACTTAGGAACTAACTTAAGCCACTTCTGTCCTAAAAAAACACAAACCAACATCAAACCTTTTTGTCCTTCGGGATCTTCAACTTAAAGGCTATTTTCAAAAAGGGCACGTTACCTTCCGTCTGAGTCGCAAACAAGCATCGACCCTAACTGTCGGACGCGAACTTAACGTCGCTCATAAAAAACACAAAAAGAACTTGGTCGGAACTACGTTGACTCTGAATTCCCCATTGCACAAGGGGGGTACGTAGGCCTAGGATTTTGACGTCCTACCGAGTCTGTCTTTGTCTTTCCCTCTCCGTCTTAGTACAGCCCTAGATGATAGGATAACTCACCCTTAGAATAGACAACAAGCGTGGATCCCATCGAGTACGATGGACGCGTGGGGTGCTAGCACCTTCCCCTCGCGTAACCGACTCCCGAACCCAGGTTATGGTTGCGATGACCATTCCTTTCCCTTTTCCTAAGGTTTATGCGGCGTTCCTTTTCCCTCTCTTGGGATAAATTTACACGGTTGGCGACTCTGTGTTTCGCGCCACTCTCGCGTTTGTACCTGGATGAAAATCCTGGGAGCGACAGCTGGCGACTCTGCTGGGGAACACAAGTATGAGGAACGCATCCCTCCAAAATCTCCTGAGTTATGCCATCTCTGCTGAGAAAGAGAACTGGCAAGGAAAGTATCAAACCTGGCTTATGCTTTGGAATGTAAATGTTTGAATTTTGCCGTAATGCTCCACACGAAGTGGAAATGCTACGCGTTTGAGGATGCAATGCCAATGCTTATGATATGCAAAAGGGGTCCCTCCAGCAAAATAAATGCTGGAGAGAAAAGACCAATTCAGCCGGGAATGAATAAATTGTCCTCTGAACCTAAGAACTCTGCTGAGAAGGATCACACTGATCGACTCCTTGGATCAATAATTTTTGCTGGGGATGAAGTCCCAAAAGAATATCCACACTACCGGGGATTACACCTGTCCTCTACTGAAGGTAACATCCAAAACCTGAGATTTCTCCTCTGCTGGGGGAGTTGGGAATGAGTGCTAATAACGGAACCGGAAGTTTATTACCGAGGATTACCAACAACAGACGGGCTTAAGACCTGCTGGGGGATACCAACCCATAATACCATCCTGCTTGGGGATACTTCTGAACTGCTGACGGGGAGAATGCCATTACCCCCACCTTACTGGGGATTAGAATATGACATTGTTGGTGAAAGTACGCTTCCTGACTGGATGGGGGAGGTGAACACCTTGATTCTGTGGGGAAATAACGTCTTGATCCAGGGAAGATATTTTCCAAGTCTCCTGCTGTGGAGGGTCTGTTCTGCTGAGGAAAGTTTATCCTGCTGGGGAAGGAGCAATCTTAATGCTGGGGAGAGCCAACTGCTGGGGGAGTACAATGTTGTTGCCCTGCAACCTGACTTGTCTTTATGGTCGTAAGCGGCTCTTTGAACTTTTCATCTCAAGAGGATTTTACAGAAGATCAGGCGTTCGCACTGCCCCAGGGTCTTCAAACTCTTGGAGAGATTTATCATATCTCGACATAACTGCCCCAGTCTTCATAATCCATGACGTACATTACCTCGAAGGGAATCGTAATGACTTGACAATACTCTGCTTTAGCATCTTGAACCTTGAGGAGGTGTTTTCAATTAACCATTTTCAGGAGTGGACGATCTCCCATGCTCTAGAGGTGGCCTGCCCCAATATGAGCTTTGAAGTGACTTTGCCCCTGATCTCAGAATGAATGCCCCAGAATAACTGAATTTCGGAGAGATTTCTCGACGTGACTGCCCCAAATTGGCTACATCTTAACACAACTTATTGGGGAGAGCCCACTCTACACTGAGTCTCTTGGCAGCACGCCATTTGATATGATTGTCCTTCAGAATTTTCAAACAACCCAACTTGACAGGATCAAGCTTCTTGACTGACTTTCACTGTGTAAGCTGCATTGATGCTTAGGCACATATATGCAAACAGAAAATGTTTATTATGAGAATGACAATTCTAATGCAACACTCATGTTAACCTTGAAGTTTTTATTGAAAATGCGTCGCCAAGCCTTGTGAATGAATCACTTGCTGGGATGCGACCTTGATTTTTGAATGGCAAGAACAATGCGCACATGCAATACCAACAAATCTTATTAGCACAACTCATAGGAGTCAGGAACGTTATCTTATTGAAGTACGCTTTCGGAATAAAACCTGTTTCAATTAGGACTTTTAAGGGTTATAACGTGGTCTGGTTCATGGTTTCAGAAAAAGGATTTATGGCTCAAAATTTATCGGTGCCCACCCACTCTCCGTGATGTTCTCCAGTCCTATGTTCAGTTAATCTGACCCGAACGCTCATCTCTCAAAAGGTTTATGATCTTTAAGGAACTTATGCCACTAATGGTTTGGCACCTAAGGGAGTTTTGGAATGACAGTCACCCCTTGTAATCACACGAATTTGTTCTTATCGAGGATTTTCTTTTGTAATCCTTTTCGCCTTTTGCTTTTTCTTTCTTTTGCTTTTTGATCCCTAATTTTTGCCTGGACTGACTCTTTTGAGTTTTTTCGATTTTTAAATCCAGCGGGATACCCTAAATTTTGCCTAAGTCGCTTCGACTTAGCGGGCTTTTTCTTTTCTTTCTTTTCATATCCTTCTTTTGAACAGAGCGTGTGACACTGGTTGTCTACTTGCTTGAAAGGGTTGCGACGGCCTCAACCATCGTGGTTTCACACCTCTTGACCTCTTGACGGTGGGATAGAAGGTAGTGTTTCCTCGGATGCTCATTCTCCTCGAAATTTGAACGCTCGTTCAAACTAACTGACGCCTACCCTGCCCCTGGGTTAAGTATGAGGGTTTTTCTTACGAAAGAAACTCCTACTCCAAGGCTCAAAGGGGTTAACGAAGTTTTATCTCCTTATCTCTCCAGTGTTTAGGGGTTTGAAACAATGCCTGTACATCCTCAACAGGGTTCTATCCAAAAGCGTACCATTAGAAACCTGCGTTCTTATTTCGTCATCCTCCCTCAAGAGTTCTAAACAAAGAAAATTGGTATTGCAGTGCATAAAAACATTTAAGAGTGAATACGAATGGATTACTTCAAGGAAAACATACTCATTGCAATAATATCGTCATAAAAACAAACAAGTCTTGCATACATACGATGCTTTAACAAGAAATGAAAAACTACAAATGAAAATGCAAGTAAAGAAGCTGAAGATTGCCATTGCTGAGGAAGCTTAATTCTGTCTGGACGTACTTGCAGACTGAGTGTTCATTTGAGAAAGGAGGCTTCCATTGATGTACATGTCATCTTCAGTGAATACAATGATCTCTGAGTCTACCAGGTCTTGCACCTTGTGCTTGAATACATTACACTCATCAATTGCGTGCCCAAACATTCCCGAGTGGAACTCGCACCTAGCAGTCATGTCATAATCCGGAGGAATAGGGTACGGTACTGGCGCGGTACCTCTTGTTTGAATCAGAGACTTCTTGAGCAGACGCGTAAACAGCTGACTATAAGGGATTGGAACAGGATCAATTGTCCTCTTGGGCCCTCTTGGTCTTGGTTGCCCCTGTTGCTGATAATTCTGCTGTCGATGCGGATTTGGGCGCCTCACCTGCGCTTGCTCTTTCCTTTCCACATTTGGCTGAGGCACAAATAAAGGTTGCTGACGTAAAACTTCTGTAGCAAAAGGTTGTGGAGAAAGTCCATGGTATGAGGTAGATCCTGCAAAGAGGGGAGGAGCCTTCACTTCTTCTGCAACAATTGGGGTAACATCACCTGGTACATTCACGCCGCCCGATGTGAACTCAATTGCCCCTGCGTCAATCAAATCCTGGACTCGGTGCTGAAAGGCCCTACATTCCTCCACAGTATGCCCTGGTGCCCCAGAATGGAAATCACAATGGGCTCTTGCATCATATCCTGATGGAGGATTACCAGTGAGAGGAGCCAAAGTCCTTTTCCGTACCAGTTGAAACTGAAGGAGATACGGCAATAGCTGAGAATATGGTATAGGGAGCGGATGAAAAACTCTTTCAGACTTCTTCTGCCCCTGTGTACACTTTTTTCCCTTGGGCTTCTCTTGGGAGCCAAGACCTAGCTGCTGCTGGGAAAGTTCTGGAACTTCCGCTTGTGGAAGAGACTCACAAGGTGGTCCATGATTTAAATCAAATTCCAAAGAGATGGGAGGATTAAGGATCCCTGTTGTGGAAGCGGCCACAGGACTGTCTTCCTTCTTCAACATTGTTTTCAAAATTTCTATGACCAAACCCATCTGAGTCTTCATCTGACTGATCTCCTCCCTCAGCATCCTCTGCTCCTGGAGCATGTCTTCCCCAAATTGACTCATTTGAATCTTCAGTTCACTCAACTCAGCTTGAACTCGTTCCATGATCAACTCTACAATTCTGAGATTATAACAAGATAAGAATACCGGAGATAAACACCTGTCATGAAAAATGGTTATGCAAAATGATTATGAATATGCAAATTCAAATGGACGTGTTTGAAAATTCCCAGGGTGATCCACCCCTTGATTCCGATTTAATAACAAGGT
Organism: Lathyrus tuberosus; assembly: GCA_022829125.1. Taxonomy (NCBI): domain Eukaryota; kingdom Viridiplantae; phylum Streptophyta; class Magnoliopsida; order Fabales; family Fabaceae; genus Lathyrus; species Lathyrus tuberosus. The sequence continues at coordinate 9,596,964 of JALAZF010000193.1, forward strand.
GTAATGGAACTTCTGCTCATATATTAAGAAAACCAGAGAAAAGCTAAATGTCAACAATCACAAATCCGAGATAACAAGTCTGAATATAAAAACCATAGGTCCCAACCAACAAGCCTGGTGGTGATCCACATACAATGAAAGAAAACAGAAAACTAAGGCATATCATCAAAGTCCACAAGTGTCAATCCCCCCCATCCATTATGCTTTCTGCACCAGTCTTGAACCTCCTTGAACAGCTTTCTGGTATCGGGATGCTTTGGCCTCTGAATTAGCCCTTGAATGAGAAGGTCTCTCCTGTGTATGATCCCATCCAAGTATCGGCAATGTAACTCCCAAGCGTCTTCTCCAGAAACACCATCCATGCTAGGACCCTCATGTCTAGGTTTCTTCACCTCAGCTTGGACTTTCAGTTCTTCCATGGAGGCTATGGCTTCATTGAGTCGACCTTCGACTACTTGTCTCTTGAATATCCCTGATAAGATCTCGGCGTCTTTCTTCTTGAGCGTCGACTTCAACTGATCAATCTTAGCTATGTAGTCGTCTTCCTTTCTCTTATTCTCAGCCATGGCAGTTTCTTGGTGATCATTGAACCTGTGAATCTTCAATAAAGCCTTGCCTAATTCCTCCTCCTTGGACCTGAGAACGTTACTGACCCCATCCAAAGCTTGTTTCATCCTTTCTCTGGATGCGACCATGTCAGCAAGCTCTTTTTCTGCTTTAGCAAGGAGCTCTGTCTTCCTTGGCGGGTATAATTGAGGTTGCATTCGTTTTGTGGGTACGATTGAGGTCGTATTCGTATTTTATTTGTGGGTTGAGTGATTGAGGTCAGTCTTCCTTTGCGGGTATAATTGAGGTTGTATTCATTTTGTGAGTGCGATTGAGGTCGTATTCGTATTTTCTTTGTGGGTAGAGTGATTGAGGTCAGTTTTCCTTTGCGGGTATAATTGAGGTTGTATTCGTTTTGTGGGTACGGTCGAGGTCATATTCATATTTTCTTTGTGGGCAGAGTGATTAAGGTCAGTCTCCCTGTGAGGTTGTATTCGTCTTTTGGGTACGATTGAGGTCGTATTTGTTTTTTCCTTGTGAATATGGTTGAGGGCATATTCCTTATTTTTCGGCACACTCTATCTCGTATTCTTACCATAAGCAAATTTCTGGGGCTCTTTTCGGTATTCAATCCCCGTGTACCCTGGAATGTCTGAGAGCCGTTGCTATCACACCTTCAGGACCAAGTTGATTGAATAGGGGCAGCTGTTGCACCCCAAAATTTGCCCTCCTTACTTTAAGTACTAATTGGCTTATGTTTCATTTCATTTTTGCATTATCATGTATGCATATCATTAGCATGAGGTCAGGGTAAAGTCCTATCTGGTCTACTACCTCATCAAGAGTTCACAGGCTGCAAGGGATCTCAAGTGGAGTCACTCTCCTAACCAGTGCATGAATTAGGGTTTTGAAATTATTGGGCTTATTGCTCCAATGGGCAGGCTCCTTGGGTTTTTATCATCTCCAAATGATATATCTTATCTGTGTTGGAGAGGATACACATCATATTCGGAGGAATTTGGATTTGGAGACTATGTTATTTCCTCCTAGACTGAGGGTACTAAAACTAGGGTTTGCTATAAAGTTAGTTTATTTCTGATTTTTTGGGCAAGACTTGATTCCATGGTATTCCTTGGGTCCCTAACTACCTAGGGGAGGAAGATTGTCCATCAGCTTGGTTCAGGAGAAGTTCAATTGGCCAATGGATTGAAAATCAGTTGAATTTGGGGAAAAGTCAACAGTGAAAGGAGAAAAGTCAACTGTGAAATTTTGAGGTTCTCTTCAGGGATTTTAAGGTCTCACACCCTCATATGGTCTCCAGGGTTCAAGTTTCATACATATTTATCAGGAATCAGGAGTTGGTGCAAAGTTTCTAAATTTGGAAGGTGACATATAATGAAAAGTTTCCTTTTTGGGCAAGTTTCTGCACTGCATTCAACTTGACTTTTCACCATCAAGAATGCTTCAAATGAATTTTTCTCCAACATGAAAGTTGAAGATCTTTTTCTCCTCTTTTCAACAAGTACTAGTGGGTCTCTATAGCATTTGTGAAACTCCAGTTATGATCAAAACACGGCAAAGTGGTTTTTAGGGTTTCTCATGATGCCATTTTCATAATTTCGGGCATAGTGACCTATAATCAATTCCATTGCTTCATGTCACTTTTTAATGTCAAAGAACCTTCCTTGAGGATCATTATAGGCCTTTTAATCAAATGGTTCTATGGTTTTTTCTTCATTTATCCTCCATTATTCAAAAAATGCCAAATTATTCAAAAGTCATGAATCAAAAAGGTTTCAAGGCCCAAGTTAAATGTGGTATGATTAGCAATTCAGATGCAAGTGGTCCATTATGAATTTAAGTGCATGGAAGGGGTGTATTTTTCACTTATTCACATAATGCATTTTTCCAAAATAATTCAAAAACTCATGAAACAAACAATTACCCAAGCCCAAATGATCAGATATGAAATAACCCTAAGTATTTAAGCCTATTCATGCATTGGTTAGGGTACACACACGTGATTTTGGAGAGGAATCCAAGCTTGAACCCTAAAGCTCTTTTTCATCAAAACTCACGATTTACAAGGAGTTCCTCCAGAATTCTTCCACAAAGCTTCTCTTGGTAGTCCATAGAATGCAAATCAACTACCATTCGCAGCCAAAAGCAAGTGTACAAGGGGAACCGTCTCAGGTTGGTAGGATTTTGAGGATCCTAAAACTCCATTTTTTTACGTGAATATTGTTGTGTTGTTGTCACTGATCATGCTAGTATGATTGGTTTGGTGATTGGATGCGTATATTGATTGTAATGTTGATTTGAATTTTTTTGCCCCAACACTAATCCCTTCGATTTGTATTATGTGTTAATTATTTGTGATTTTGGAGGAGATATTTGGAGTCCTCGTGGAATTCTGGTTCGAATGGTATAAGGGTCGAGGATTTCTGGGCAGGTTTATGTTTGCAGGTGGTGGTGGGAGGCGGCCAGAGCTAGGGCTCCGGCGACCTGGGAAATTTCCGGCCGGCTAGGGTTTCTGGCGAGGAAGATGACTCCCAGCCGTTGATGCATCTGATCGCACGGTCCAAAGTTTGCTATGTGTTTTGATTTTTATTTTTTTTTCTGAATTTAAATTAGTGATCATGTGTTATTAACCCCACGAGCCTTACCATGTGTTACCAATTGGATCTTTTCAGTTGTTTACTTTTAATTAAGGTTGACTAACGGTGGACTGTTGGATGAATCACATGGTCATAATTGGGACAGCGCATTAAAATGCCATGTGCCAGGCACATGGCACGAACACGGTGGACCACTTTTTATTTTTGCTATTTTCTGATGAATTAATGGACCAGGCTTTGCTACACGCACCCCCATCCCTTGGCCCAACCATCATGCCAACATGTTTTTTCTACTCCCTGCACCCCCCATCTCTTTTATTTCATTTTATTTTATTTTAGTTATTATATTTCGTATTTTAATTTTAAAAATACTATCTTACTTCTAAAAATCATCACAAAATTCATACATCATTCTTATCATTTTTATAAGATTTTCACACATTTTATTTTTTATTTTTATTTTATTTTTGTCATTTAAATTAATTATTTAGCCTATTTTCTTTTAGAATTATCCATATAATGCATACTTAAATTTCTTCATTTTAATTCTCCTCATCTACAAAACATTTTTGATCCGTTCTTTTTGCATTTGTTCATTGACATCCTAAATTTCGCCCCTGTGCCCTAGACTTTGGTGCAATGCAACTTAGGAACTAACTTAAGCCACTTTTGTCCTAAAAAAACACAAACCAACATCAAACCTTTTTGTCCTTCGGGATCTTCAACTTAAAGGCTATTTTCAAAAAGGGCATGTTACCTTCCGTCTGAGTCACAAACAGGCATCTACCCTAACTGCCGGACGCGAACTTAACGTCGCTCATAAAAAACACAAAAAGAACTTGGTCCTAACTACGTTGACTCTGAATTCCCCATTGCACAAGGGGGGTACGTAGGCCTGGGACGTTGACGTCCTACCGAGTCTGTCTTTGTCTTTCCCTCTCCGTCTTAGTACAGCCCTAGATGATAGGATAACTCACCCTTAGAATAGACAACAAGCGTGGATCCCATCGAGTACGATGGACGCGTGGGGTGCTAGCACCTTCCCCTCGCGTAACCGACTCCCGAACCCAGGTTATGGTTGTGATGACCATTCCTTTCCCTTTTAAAAACCGAACCGAACCGGCCGGTCGAACCAGGAACCGAAGAGGTTACCGGTCTAGTCTGATTGCTGGATCGGATATGCTATTAAACCAGTAAGAACCGGCTAGAATCAGCCAAAACCGCTAAAAACCGGTGAACCGGCGATTTAAATGCATGTCTTTTTTTCTTCATAATAAAGACACCGTTTTGATAATTTATTTTTTAAAAATAAAATTAAAATATAAGTAGACTTTATTTAAAACTTATTTGGAACAATTTTTCTTCGTTTGTAATCAGTTATTGTTCAAAATTTATTTGGATTTGTATTTTGTACTATTTAGTCGTGCGTGATGACTACGTCAAAAGTTTGAATTTAAAGAATGAACTTGTGAAGTTATGATATTTTGAAATTTTGTAGGTGTCGTGATATTTTTGAGAGACTTAGTCATCCGGTTCGACCGATTTATTAAATATATAGTTTTTTTTACATAGACCGGTTTATTCAGCCGAGTTATCCGGTTTAGTCATGCGGTTCGACCAGTGACCCAATGGTTCGACCAATGAACCAGTGACCCAGTACCTTCACCAGTTTAATGACTGGTCCAGTTTTTAAAACATTGGCTTAAACACTTATGACATGTCGCTGAATCGACCAATAATTCTGCCACGGGCATGGGGTACTCATCCTTAGGTGTCGCATTATTCAAGTCTCTAAAATCTATGCAAACCCTAAGTGTACCATTTTTCTTTATTATTGGGACTATATTTGCTAACCATTTGACGTACCTGGTTGTCCTTATGAATTTGCTTTTGAGCTGCCTCTTGATCTCTTCTTTGATCTTCGACACGACTTCTGGTGCAAACCTCCTCAGCAACTGCTTCACTGGGTTTTTCTCAGGCTTAATTGGTAGCTTTAACTCCACACTAATTCGACTTAGGCCTGGCATCCCGTTGTAATACCAGACGAAACAATCTTTGTACTCTTTCAACAGCTCGACCAATTTTTGTTTCACCTTTGGATCAATCTTGGCACTGATGTATGTTGGTTGTTTCTCTGCTGGTTCTCCCAGATCTATTTCTTCCAAAGGATCTTGGGCCTGCACTTTAACACTGGTTCCAAGTGGGTCATTTTCAAACCCCAAAGGCTCGCTGTCGTAAATGCAGTTGAGCCTCCGGCTTTCCGAAGCTATTGTCTAGCCCATATGGCCTTCTATATAGTTTTTAGAAGTTTAGACATTGGCTTCGTAAGCCATGTTTTGAGACATCTCAGCCTCTAGGGCCGACTTTATTCTGTTATCATCCATTATAGGCCGAAATCTGAGTCAACGCTTGTGACTCAACAGACGTCTTCGTCTACCATCATCCTCCCAGTGGGGGGTGAACTTCCCTCCTCGACAGAGGTAGTACCCATATGCTCTTTGTCCCAAATAAACCCATAGTTAGGGTGCAAATTGAAAGAGTAAGTTGAATCTCCTTTAGAGTGTAAACCTCTTATGCAGCATAACATGGCGGAATCTTCGCCAAATTCCCGTCGAAGTCATTCTTGCCAACCTTGCCTATATCAGCCTTGTAGTAGCTTTGGTCAGCCTCAATATTTTCCACAATGACATCCTCTCTCCAGATGAATACCTTTTGGTGTAGGTGTGAGGGCTAAGGTCTCTCATCTATTTTGGTTTTAATGATGTCAACCAATAAGAGTGTCATTAGATTGTAATTTGAGCTGTATCACTTCATTGTTGGGCAAATTGCATCTAACCATCGTTTTTCATGCGTCCAAACATATAGGAAGAGGTCTTACCTAAAATTACATATGCATGATCATAATATTGATGTTTGGTATGTTTGTCTTAGTCTTGGTCAGCTAGAATGTGTAGAAAAAGAAGTTTTTGAAAATATGCAGGTCATGAGCCGACCCAAAGTATGCATGAGTCGACTCATGCTAGTTGAAAAAAATTTGTGAAAAATTCGGGAAAGCGCACGCTGACCCCCTGCAGGACTTTGGTCGACTCATGCCTCTGAGTAATTGAAAAAATGCAAAATCTGCATACTTGCGTCGACGCAAGGTGATGATGGGTCGACGCATGGTTGTTGATTTGCGTAGTGAGACCTGCGGGATAGCGCACGCCGACCCTCTTTAAAAGGGCGGTCGACCCAACCTCTCCTGAACTAATTTTTCTGCATTAATTTTTTGTCTGTTATGTCTGTTATTTCTTTTTGTTGGTCATTTTGTTATTCATTATAAATAGTTGGGTCTGCTCACTCTTAAACATAACAAGAAATGTGAAAATTTATACCAATCTTTCTCTTCATCTTCATCTTCATCCTTGAGTCAACCAACAATTACACATAATCATTTGTGCTTGTGTTGTCCATTGTTTTGAAGTGATAACATTCAGAATTAGGAAGTGTTGTGATCTTCATTTCTAGGTTGAGAATTGGTAGGTGTTTCTTGAATAAAACCTTAGGTTTTATCCTCCAAGAATCAAAGGAGATTTTGGCACAAACCGTTTCGTTCTACAGGGATTCAGCCGTGCGAAGGTAACCAAAGAACAGAGTATTCTTTCGGTTTAGTAGCTACAGTTGGAGGATCGTAGAAGAAAGGTTTGGGGATCGAATTGCTGAGAATTAAAGTCGGCCGAGTGAAGGTGACTGAAGAATGGTGGTTTCTTGCAGTCTAGTAGCGTGGGACGGTGACTTGTTCAACCGAATTCGAGGCACTTGATTTGTCTTGAATCAAGGGGAAAGAAGGCTCTGCATCAACAATCAAAGACGCTTGAGAGTTTGGATGTTCATAGTTCTTCTCTTGTATAAACAATTTGCAAAAAGCAACATATATATATATATATATATATATATATATATATATATATATATATATCTCAATTCCAATTGTGGAATTGGGGGCAGAGGTACCCAAAGCGAGGACGATTGGGGAACTGCCTAATCAAATAGTGTTTGTTCTCTCTCTCCCTTAACTCTTTACGTTTGATATCATTCGAATTTGCGAAGTTTAAATTGATCGAAATTTCTGAGCTAGTGTTATATTTAGCTGTTAAATTTTTTTTTAAATCTGATACAATCCCTTGGATTGTATTTAGGAGCAGTTCAACATCACATTACTTTGAAATCTGCACTTAGTGTGTTAACGCACGCCAAGTGTTCGATAATTTTGTTTCAATGCAAAATCGAACGTATTCGCAATTAATTGTTGGTCGATTTACCTCGTTGTGTTGGACTAACTACCAAGCAAATAAAACATTATTGATTGCGTTTAAACTGTGTTAATCAATCTGAATTTTTCTCATCCATAATTCATTCCCAATATTGTCGTGCATATCCGATCCCTCTAGTAGAGGTTCGTTGTAGATGTAATTCAGTGGCCGCTTCCGTCAAACTTTTAAAACCAAATTTTTGGAAAGCTATTTGCGTGTAAAACTCGAAGGATTTATTCAACCCCGCCTTCTAGATCCTAGCCATCATCTAACAAGTGGTATCAAGAGCTCCGGTTTATCTGGTGCTTCGGTAAAACTTCTTGGATCATGGCGAACGAACCTAAAGGGGCTTATAATAGAGCTCCAGTTTTTACAGGCGAGAATTACAGCTACTGGAAGGATTGTATGCGCGTCCATATAAATTCCATAAATCAGAAGGGTTAGAACATTATTTTAAACGGACCTATGCAAATTACAATGACTAATGCCGAAGGCATTGTCATTCCCAAACCCAAGGACTAATGGAATGAGGAGGACGAGAAAAAGTACAGCTTTGATTGGAAGGCTCGAAATATTTTGATCTCCTCTTTGGGAGTTGACGAATATTATCGTGTCTCTTATTGTGAAATGGCCAAAGCCATGTGGGATGCTTTGCAAGTAGCCCACGAAGGCACTAATAATGTTAAAATGGCTCGTATCAACACACTAACGCAAGAGTTTGATCTTTTTTACATGAAGCAAAGGGAAACCATTGCGGATATGCAAAAACGATTTACTCACATTATCAACAAATTGCATGTACTTGGTAAACCAATTCCAAACGAGGTTGCTACTAATAAGATTTTGAGGTGTCTTAACAGGGAATGGCAGCCGAAGGTCACCGCGATCAAGGAGGCCAATAATATAGCTACTCTAGACCTCACCACACTATTTGGAAAACTCGATGAGCATGGACAAGTGCTCATTAGCCTTGATAAACATGAAAAGAGTATAAAGAAGGAGAAAACGAAAGATACGGAAAAGAAGTCGATTGCTCTTAAGACTTTTTATTTAAAGGCCACATCTAAAGAGCAAAGTGATGATGAAACCAACAATGACGAAGATGATGACTCCGATGATGATATGAGTCTATTTGTGAAGAGATACAATAGGTATGTTTGGAAGAATGAGATTCAACACTCGGATAAAAATCTTGTTAAATTTAAGAGGCAATCTAGAAATGAAGGAAATAAGAATGGCAATGTTAAAGGGACGTGTTACAACTGTGGAAAATCTGGGCTCTACAAGTCGGATTGTCCATCACTTAAGAAAGACAAGGATAAGAGCTGTCAACATAAAAAGTCAAACAAATCTAGACGAGCATACATCCTTGGGAAAGCGATAGCGAGTCGAAAAAAGAGGACAACTCAAGTGATGAAAGTGAGTCCGTTAATCTATGTCTTATGGCACGTCACAACAAGAAGAAAGAGGTAAAACACTCTAAATATGATCATTCTAATACTATGTCTCATTTAGAATTACAAAAGGCTTTTGATATGTTGCACCATGAGGCTAAGGAAGTTTTTCAATGCTTAGCCTCGAACAAAAAGATTTTTAAATACTTGGAGAAAAAGATTTCCGATTCTGAAAAGGAATTGAAAGATCTTAAAAACTCCATGGTGGATGCATCAAAAGCTAAGATTGATGAGAATAAGTCTCCATGGTTCAAGTTTGGGGGCTGTGATGCTTGTCATATTTGACAAAAAGAGGTGAGAACCCTTAAGGCCAAATTAGACAAGGCTCTTAAGCCTAAAGTTACGTTTGCTATTGATCGATCACATTATCGAGAAAGCATGAATAATCCGTATCAAAGTTATACGTATGTGATTCGAGATAGAGATATAAAAGGTAAATTCCAAATGAACCGTGATTGCCTATATTGTTGCAAGCCTGGTCATACTATTGCTAAATGTCGTTTTAGAAGATTTCTTGTTCCAAAAGGCATTTATCAATGGTTGCCCAAGTGCGATCTTGGTTTCACTTACCGCAAAGGACCCAATGAGAATTGGGTACCTACTCTCCCTTGATTGTTTTTGTAGGTACAAAGTCTTGAGACCACCGAAAGAAGATGGGTTCTGGATAGTGGTTGCTCAAGACATATGACAGGAGACATATCTCTTTTCATCAACTTTGTGGCAAAGAAAAAGGGGTTTGTCACCTACGGAGATAACAATAAGGGACAGATTCTCGGCAAAGGTAGTGTAGGTAACCCATCATCTACTACTATCTCTGATGTGCTGCTTGTGGAAGGCCTTAGACACAACCTTTTAAGTATTAGTCAACTATGTGACAAGAATTATAAAGTATCGTTTTCAAAAGAATGTTGCATAGTTAAAGATAGTGACAAGAAGGATGTGTTTAAGGGCTTGAGGGTGAACAATGTCTATATGCTAGACTTAAATAAGGTATCGTTGAATGGAGACAAGTGTCTAGTCACTATGAATGAAGATTCATGGTTGTGGCATAGACGGTTGGCTCATATCAACTTTGATTTGCTTAACAAAATAGTCTCTAAAGACCTAGTCATCGGTTTGCCCAAAATCAAATTCACAAAGGATCACCTTTGTGATGCTTTCCAAATGGGGAAGCAAACAAGGATCTCATTCAAATCTAAAAATATCGTTTCAACTATGAGACCCCTTGAGCTCCTCCATATGGACCTCTTTGGACCATCTAGGGTTAGAAGCCTAGGTGGTAACTATTATGGTTTTGTAATAGTCGATGATTTTTCTAGGTTTTGCTGGACCATTTTCTTAGCAAATAAAAGTGATACCTTTTCGGCCTTTGAGAGATTTGCTAAGTTATCTCAAAACAAGTTAAACACGAACATTGTGTCAATTAGAAGTGATCATGGGGGTGAGTTTGAAAACCATTTATTTGAAGCATTTTGTGAATCCCATGGAATTGATCATAATTTTTCCGCACCACGTACCCCTCAACAAAACGGGGTTGTGGAACGTAAAAATAGAATTTTGAAAGAATTAGGAAGGACTATGATCAATGAGAGTGGACTTCTAAAATACTTTTGGGCCGACGCCATTGGTATGGCTTGTTACGTTTTGAATAGGGTGCTCATCCGGCCTATTCTAAACAAGACACCGTATGAAATTTTAAAAGGGCGTAAGCCAAATATTTCTCACCTTCGTGTCTTTGGTTGCAAGTGTTTTGTGTTAAACAATGGAAAAGAGACACTTGGTAAGTTTGATGCCAAGGCCGACGAAGGTATATTTCTTGGATACTCTCAGTCAAGTAAAGCTTATAGAATATATAATAAAAGGTTACGAATTGTTGAAGAATCGGTACACGTTACTTTTAATGAGTCTTATCCGAGAAATGTCGGAGAAGGTAGTTCTTTTCATGGTGCATGTGCATCTTCTGAAGACATACTCAAGGACACTGATAAGGGAACTGATCAGTATGAGGCAGTGCATATTGAGGAGGAAAAGGATCACCAGCCAATGAAGAGTGAGGAGGATCATCCAACTAATGAAGATGACCTTCCTCCAGTATGGAAGTCTTCCAAAGACCATCCAATCGACAATATCATCGGTGACATCTCTAAGGGAGTAACCACTCGCTCTAAACTTAGTAACTTTTGTTATTACTCCGCTTTTGTGTCACAAGTGGAACCTAAAAATGCAAAGGAGGCATTACTCGATGAGCATTGATTCTTATCAATGCAAGATGAACTAAATCAATTCAGGAGAAATGAGGTTTGGGACCTTGTCCCCCCTGTAAGACCCTAATTTTTACCCCTAAGATTTCGCACATTTTATTTGCATATCATACCACAAACAAGATCACAATATGTGTTTCTCCTGAGCACCTGTGTGATTCTCTTTTACTTCATTTGTTTCTGTTTACTAACCTCTAACCAAAAATACCAAAAAAATTTGCTGCAGTTCTCTCTCTGTGTGTTGTGCAGGTTTGTCAAAGACAATGAAGTGATTTCAAGTCAAATGTGGTTGTTTATTCATGATCCATTTCAGATGGATGTTTGACTTAATCTTGGTCAAACTATCAGGCAATTTGTTTCAAGGGCAAGTTATCTGTTTTAGTGGGCTATTTCTCAAGCAGTGACTGTCAAGTTGTTATGTAGTGATGTCCATCAAGTTCATATGAGTTCACCAGTCCAGATTGTGTTCATCTGTGGATTTATTTTCCCAGATAACTGATTCAGACAAGTTCAAACATATTCGAATGGTTGTTGTTCAGTTGTGGTTTGTTCAGTGTTAGCTGTGTGCACTTTATCAGTGGCTTGTGAAAAAAGTTTGGTTATCCATTTGATATCCATGACCCTTTTTCTCCAATTACCCATTGTTCAAACCATATCCAATAATATCCATTTTCCATTCAAACTTTCAATTTTTAATTCATATCCAATTATCCATTTTTTCTTATCCATTTTCTATCCATTATTTTCCAATTACCCATTTCAATTCTCAAATAACCAATAATCTATTTCTAACCCATTTTTATCCAATATCCATTTCCAATCATCCACTTCCATAAGAATTTATATTTCTAAATCCACTCCATATTACAAAATTCATAATCCATCAATTATCCATTTAAACCAATTATCCATTTTCAATTTACAAATTTCCATTAGACATTTTTAAGTCAATTAGCAAAACCATATTTTTTCTAATCAATTCTCTAGGCCCATTCTACAAAAAAAACCATACAAAGCCCATTTGCCAATAACAAAAAAAAAGAATATAGAAAAAATAACAAGTTGAAGAAACAAGTTATCACAGCCATTAGCCAATAAAACAAGCTTTTCCTCATATACCCACTACATAAAACCATCATGTTGCTTCACCATGCCTTGTCCATGCTACTTGCTACCAAAAAGTAACTTCCAGCCGCCACTTGCTGCTACTAACATACAATGAGCCTTGAAACAATTAGCCACGCCGTCCTACAAGCTCTCACGCCATCCATACCAAAGTACATCAATTTCAATCCACATGTACTTCACACGATGCACATTCACCAAGCCATTTCTTAATGCAGCACAAGCCTATGACGTACAAGCCGTCCCCACGTTCTAATACACACATCCTCACTCCTTCAGCTGATATTTCCAAACTTGTAAAATCTAACAAAACAAAGCCGCGAGCAGCACATTATCGCATCTACGAAAAATCAACCGGCGGAAAAGAACAGAAGAGTCGCCACCGAACGTTATTTATCCCGACGCAGGAAAAGGAAACGATCAAAGAAAACCTGAACAAAGGGAAAGGAATGGTCATTGCAACCATCGCTGGGTTCGGGAGTCGGTTACGCGAGAGGAAGGTATTAGCACCCCCTCGCGTCCATCGTACTCGATGGGATCCACGCTTGTTGTTATCGATCAAAGGGTGTAGGGTATCTGAAACTCAACTGCTAACTGGAAACTGGAAACTGGAAACAAAAGGTGAGATGGAGAAACGGGGGAAAAAGAGAAAAAAGACACAAAGGACTCACAAGGATCGTCGCAATCCTATGCCTACGTATCTTCATTAACCAATGAAGAATCAGAGTCAACGTAGTTCGAACTACGGGTCGGGGAAGGGTGAAAGGATTGTGCTCGGAGAGATCTCGTACGATCTCCTGCCTACGTATCTCGCTCACACGCAAGAATCAGAGCGACGTAGTTCCCCTCGCTAGGGATGGCTTCGCTTTGTTTGTGTTTTTTTCCGTTTTTTTCCTTTAATGGTAGTGCAACTCTTCATTTAATCATGCTGCCATGGACTTTTTTACTGCGATGCTTATAACGTTGATGTGGACTTTTCCAATGAACTTTTACTGCTATATCTCCTGCGGTATGCTATTGTGTATTACCTTTCCTCTGCGCTGCATTTTCTGCCTTTCCACGGAATGAATGATTTGAACAAAAGTCATCCTTGTTTTTGCACAATTTATTTGTCCATGATGGTCTTGTACTTTGTGGAGGAATGGATACAAATGATTTATTTTTTTATATGAATGGATATGAATCTCAATGATTAAAATGGTTAATTGGAGTTGGATATAGATTAAGGAATAAAAATAAAAAATGGATCTTTATTTAGAAACAAAATGGATAAGTGGAATTGGATGGAAATGTGGTTTTGGTTTATGGATCCAAAATGGTTATTTGTAAAGTGAATGGAAATGGGTCCAAATGATTCTAATATGGATTAGGGGTATTGAAATGGGTAGTAAGGAAATTAATAGAAATGAGAATTAATAAAGCTGGTTAGAAATATGAAAAATGACTTAATGATGAACTTGTATAAGCCCTCCAATGATATCTCCACTAACGAACACCTTGACTGATTTTAATCCAGAAACCACACTCAAACTTCTTCCAATATCCTCTGATAAAATAAGCACAGCTACCATGAACAATTTGTAACGACCATCTGAATCAATTGGAAACCTTGCGTTGATTATTGAATCCACACCTCCACTGAAGAATCTCAACTGATAAACAGTCCATAAGCTCAACCCATGAATGAGAAGCCTTAATCCTCCTTGAATGCGCGCTGATAAATCTTGAAGAAGATGACTTGAACTGAGAAGAAATCAGAACCCTGGGCCACACCAATGAACCTCCGACCCAAAGCCTTTGATGAATCCTCTAAATAAGAATATTACAAGGAACAGAACTCAGCCTCTTGCTCCACCTTGACTTGAAATAGGAGCCAACTGAATCACCTTTGAATAAGGTCAACCAGAAAATCCTTTGATCCCATGTCTCAAGAACCAATTCCATGAATGAATGAGTATGACCTAATGGATATGCAGAATGAATGCAAAGCGAAAGCCACAAAAAGTGAGAAAAAGTGAGGGCAATTTTTGGGGTACTACAGCTACCCCTATTCAATCAACTTGGACCTGAAAGGATGATAGCAACGGCTTTCAGACGTTAAAGGTAGAAGGTGATTGAATACAAAAAGAATCGCAAAATTTGCTAACTGTAGGAGAGAAAATATTATTGGAACCCAGTCACACCTCGTCAAAGGAATTCGACGGAAAGACAACATACCCGAAGAACCACATCGTCAAAAGGGTTTGACGGGAAGAAAAATGGAAACCCGACCGAAAGGACACATCGTCAAAGTAATTTGACGGCAAGAAGACTCAACTGAAGGAAACACATTGTCATGGGGATGATAGAAAGAAAACCTGAACGAAGGAGACACATTGCCATGGGGTTTGACGGAAAGAGGACTCGACCAAAGGAAACACATTGTCAAAGGGGTTTGACGGAAAGAGGACTCGACCGAAGGAAACACATTGTCATAGGGATGAAAGAAAGAAGACTTGACCAAAAGAACCACATTGTCATGGGGATGACAAAAAGAAGACTCAACCGAAGAAAGCACATCATCAAAGGGGTTTGACGGAAAGAGGACTCGACCGATGGAAACACATTGTCATAGGGATGACAGAAAGAAGACTTGACCGAAGGAACCACCTTGTCATGGGGATGACAGATAGAAGACTCGACCGAAGAAAGCACATTGTCAAAGGGGTTTGACGAAAAGAGGACTCGACCGAAGGAAACACATTGTCATAGGGATGACAGAAAGAATTACTGACCAAAGGTAACACATTGTCATAGGGATGACAGAAAGAAAACCTGACTTAGGGAGCACATCGTCAAAGGGGTTTGACGGAAAGAAAACCATAAGAAGAAACACATCATCAAAGGGGTTTGATGGAAAGGAAACCTGACCGAAATGTCGTCATCAAGGGGTTGATGGACAATGACTGGTCGGGGGTAAGATCGACGTATGATCTACGACCCAAAAGAAAGGTAAGCAGAGGGGTTGATTATAATGTCTGCTGGGGATATGCCACCGTCTTGATTGGGAGTTGATTCAGGCTTTCACGCAAGGTACCAAATCTGGTTTATGCTTCGCATGCATATGTTTGAATTTTCTTTCTATGGCGTAATGCTCCATACGAAATGGAAATGCTACGCGATTTGAGGATGCAATGATTACTATATGCAAAATGGCGATGTATGCTCGGGCTACCAGGAAAGAAGAATGTGCCAAGTATGATTGAACTTTTCTAGCAAGGATAGGTGAAACCTGATGGTGATTGTTTTTCAAAGGCGAAGTCTTTCTGGGTACCAATGGGGATTGGATTTTGAATGAAGTGCCAATAGGGATTGGACTTTTCTTTAAAGGGAACGCCAATAGGGATAGGGCTTCAGGTTTTTGAAATATGCCAGCAAAGTGGGCTATGGATGGAGGTGTCGAGCAAGGTTGGGCTATGGATTTTCTGTTCGGTTTTACAAGGCTTTATGCAATGCTATGCTAATGTTATGCATGGTAATGATTATGCCATGATGTTTATGATATGCAACAGGACTACTCCAGAAAAATAAATGCTGAAGAGACGAGGCCAACTCCGGAGGGGATAACAAACTGAACTGTCTCCGAGGGTCACAAACTGCTCGAGATCCCAATTAAACCTCCATTCTGCAGGAAAGTACGTATAACAAACGTCTACTGGAGAAACATCTCAGGAATCAGCCAAAGAAAAGTGCCAATGACAATCGGCCTTTGACCTGCTAGGGAACATCCACCACCCAAAAATATGCTTGGGGGACAATGGTTGATGATATCAGCTCTGCTAGGGAACAAGATCAGACTTGGTCCTCTGTTGGGAATCTACCTCTTATCCTTACTTTGTTGGAGAAGCACAAACCCCGCACTCTTATATGAACTCTTGCTGAAAAGCAGTAAACTTCGTCAAACTGGCTAGGGGAGAGCGATCTCGTGAACTCTTGCTGGGGAGAATAATCACCATCTCCATAATGCTCTGCTAAGTGATAAAACTTCAGTTATCTCTGCCGAGGAGGGAAACTCTACTGGGGACGTCACACATTAACTACCACCCTGAACCTGCAAATATGATATGACCAAAAGAGGTGCCCCGATGCAGCATAACCTGTAAATGAACATGTCTTCAGGATGTCTCGTGAAGATCCGACATATATTGCCCCATGGCTTTTGATTAACCATCCTCCGGAGAGAACAACCTTTTGTGCTCTTAGAGTGACCTGCCCCAGCCTTGAAATGATTTATGCCCCTGACTGTCTGATCTGTGAAGGAATACCTTTAACTGACCTTCGAGAGATTTGTTGAATCTCGAATTGATTGCCCCAGATTAACTGAATCTTGGAATGGATCGCCCATTTGATATGACTTGTGTAACGCCCCGGTTTTGTCTTATTTATTTAATCGAGTCGATTTAATTAGTTTCATTTTATATTATTTTATGCTTGACTTTTATTTGACAATATATTATTTTTCATTGTTGTTTATGTTTTATCGTGTTTTGAGAGCGTTTGCGAGATATTTGAGCTGAGGGGTAAAATAGTCTTTTAGGGGTTTAGATATTTTATATAAATAGGGATTAGAGAGAAATAGAGAGAAAAGAAAAAGAAGAGAAAGAAAAGAGAAGATAGAAAGTAAGAGGAAAGAAAAGAGGAGAAAGAGGAAAATCGCGGGAACTCCATTTCGAGCGCGATTAATCGGGTAAGGGTGAGAAGTTTCAATTATATCTTGCTTGTGTATGTATATGTGTTGTTTGTTGTAATTGTTTTGGTTGTTACGCAACTTTTCGTATCGATTGGAATTAGGAGCAATTGATAGAAACCGATGTTTTCACGGATGAAATTCGATATAAACTGCGTAGAATACTTGTCGTTAGGTTTGGATCATGTTTTGGTTGTTATAGTAAGTTTTGGAAGTGTTTGGGTGGAAGAAATGATGGATTTTGACCCCAAATGACCAATGTTATCGCTGCTGGAAATTCTGGGTTTCGCAGGTTCGCATTGCGAGCCAAAGCGAAGGAAACAGCGAACGTTCGCTAGCTGTTCGCATTGCAAACTTCAGGCCTTTTTGCTTCTGCCACGGTTCGCTGGGAGATTCGCATTGCGAACGTGACAGATTTTTTCCATTTTGTTTCCTTCATAACTTTTGATCCGTAAATCGGATTGAGGCACGGTCGGATGCGTTGGAAAGCTATTTCAATGATATTTTTGATAGTGGAATAGGAACATATGTTTAAGCCATGGGTTGATAAGAAAATATGGAAAAGTAATGTATATGTGAAAAGTGTGGTTTATGTTTCCACCATAACTCCCGAATCGCGAATCCGATTGACGTGGGACTTGAGGCAATAGATAGATAACTTAAGATGCTATTAAATGATTATGTGATGCCATGTGTTAACCAAGAATATTTAGTAGAGGATAATTAGTGGTTTGTAGGTTTGTTGTGCTTGTTTGTGTCCGATGCGATTTGTTATCTTCATATAAATGTGGGGCTTTTGTGCTATTTATATGATGTTGATGTATGTGATAATGATGTTGTTATGATCTTGTTGTGTGGAAAAATACATTGTTTGATTGAATATCAATGCATGTTGTTATGATGTTGTTGTGGGTAGCTTTTGTGGCGTGAATCCTAGTGTTGTGAATTGATATGAATGTATATGATAAAATGCTAATTGCTGTGGTTTGTAGTTTATGATGAAATGCATTATTTGTGTGAAATTCAATATATGTGGTTTGGTGGCCTTTATGGTTTGAAATGCATTGTTTGAATTGGTTTCCAATGCATGAATAATGATGATGAGATAATTCATATTATTGAATTGTGAATGTATGGAATTGATGAGTTGAAATATATGCATGATGATGGTTGCATTATGTGTGCATTTGAATGCCATGAGTCATTGTATGCCAAGCATCATGATATGCATTCTTGTGATGTCGTGTGCCTTAGTGGGTGTGAGCGACGAAACGATTCCAAAGGGAATCTGCTATAACATCGTGCGCCTTATACAAAGAGGACTGAAAGCGATGATTATAGACGATCGTGCGCCTTATACAAAGAGGACTGAAAGCGACCGGATCGTGCGCCTTATACAAAGAGGAATGAAAGCGATGATTATAGATGATCGTGCGCCTTATACAAAGAGGACTGAAAGCGATCAGATCGTGCGCCTTATACAAAGAGGACTGAAAGCGATCCATAAACGTCGTGCGCCTTATACCAAGAGGACCAAAAGCGACGGGGAACATCGTTTGCCCGACGGGGAGTTACACTAAGAAACAAGCGATGGTTCCAATAGTTCCTGAGTGAACTAGTGATGATATTGATGGATGGATGGTACCGCATATGCATTGCATAGAGTCGTTGTGTCGGTCGCTGTGCATTTGCATAAATCATGAATGGATTGATTACGTGTGAGAATCATGAATGGATTGATTATGTGTGAAAATCACGAATGGATTAATTATGTGTGGAAATTGTGAATTGATTGAGTATGTGTTGAGATTTATGATTGGATTGGTGAATTGATGTGCATATGCGATATATGCATTGGTTATGGATGATATGTGTTATGTATAGACATGTGTTATGTGATGTGGTGGTGTTTTACATATGTTATGACTTTGGTGTGCCTTACGTGTGAATATGTGATTATGTTGGTGTAATTGATATATGCTATATGTATTAGTATGTGATGCTTGTGGTGAGAATAACTATGCATGTGAATTTTTATGTGTTTGCATATTATTATGCAATCATGATTTAGTTGTTATTTCTCACCCTTCTGCTGTGGTTTGTTGCTCTATGAGGCAATTGCAAATTTGTGTCTCGGAGGCTTTTGTGAAGATTAGTCCTCCACCTTTTTTTCGATCTGCTCTGATACGTAACACGGGAGTCGGGGAACGCTTTTGTTATATATGTATACATTGTGGGATCTATTTTGTATTAACTTTGTATGAATATTTATATGTTATAAGACAATTTATTTTGTAAAACAAGTCGGTTATGTATCTTTCCGCTTTATTCCATAAGTGAACTTTAATTTTATATGGAAAAAGTTTCCCCTTTGAGGGTATTCTATTTTGTGTTATGTATCAAACTTATGAGCAGGGATTGTATTTTCTTTCTACTGTTGTGGCATCCTTGTTCCTGTCGGAAAAATAAATTTTTAGTTACTCTGATTTATTTATGTATTATTTATTCGCGATGGGAATTGGGGTGTTACAACTTGCCCCGGCTCAACGGAGTACTCGGGCACTTTGTACCTTAGATTAATCAATCTTCCCATTGTAGAAACTTTCCTGATGTCAAGTACTGACTCACAAGTAAAACAATTCGTTTTGAAAAGATAATTTTGATGCAATGCATATCACAGTTTTGAAATCCAAGTTTGTTCACTGGAAAAATGTTATGACGTATAGTGAACGAATCACTTATTAGAATGTCACATCGATACCAACATGAATGGTAAGAAAGTCCTTTTGGGAGTCAGAACTGACGCGATTTTAACAAAGTATGCTTTTGAAACAACCCTGCTTCAATTAGGTCTTTTTAAAGGTTGTAACGTGGCATGGTTCGCGGTTTAAGAAAGAAAGGATATAAGGCTCAAAATTTTGTTTTAACCCACCCATTCTCCTTGATGTTCTTCAGTCTTACGTTCAGCTAACTCGACACAAGCGCTCACCTTTCAAAAGGTTAATGAATGGTATGAGGATGGTTAAGGAACCCATACAGTTTACGGAGTGACAGTCACCCCTTTTTACCTTTGGTGTCTGTGGTCACACGACTTGTTCTTTGCTCGAGGATTTTTCTTTTTGTTCCTCTCATTTTTTCGCTTTTCGTTCTTTTGTTTTTGATTTCCCTGATTTTTGCCTGGACGGATTCTTTTTTTTGAATCTTTTGATTTTGAAGTCCAGCGGGATGCCCTAACTTTTGCCTAAGTCACTTGTTTTCAAGTTTCGACTTAGCGGGCTTTCTTTTTTTTTCTTTTTTTTTGAACTAATCGTGTGACACAAGTTTGTCTTGACTCGTAAAGGGTTACGACCGTCTCACTCTTCGGTTGGTGAGGGATAACCGTAGATGTAATTGATCCTCGAACGGAACACTCCTTTTGAAATTTGAAGGCACGGTCAAATTAACTGACACCTACCCTGCCCCAGGTTAAGATTGAGGGTTTTTCATTTTCAGAAATAAACTTCTACTACTAGGCTCAAAGGGGTTTGCAAGGGATTATCTTCCTTATGTCTCCGGTGTTTAGGAATTTGAAACAATGCATGTACATCATCAACAGGGTTTTTGTTCAAAAGCATACAATCAGAAGTTTTGCACCTTTCAATTTCGTCATCCTCCCTAGGATCCTGCTTAAACAAGCATATGATATCGATAAAAAGTATGAGTGAACACGACTGGATTTAATCAAAATATGCATATTTATTTCATTATCATTATCAATCGAAAACAACAAGTTTTACAAATGAGTTTGTACATTTTAACAGAAAAGAAACTACAAATGCAAAGAAATGACATGATCTAAATGGTTTCCAGCTTCGTGGAATTGGGCTTTCCAAGCTTGATTTGTTAATGAGCTAGCCATCTTCAGAATTGCTAGTCGAATTCAGTTTGATAATCATTTGCACCACTGCTTTCGGTGACTTCTTCCATAACCTGGACTGATGAACCCACCTGACTGGACGAAGGAGGATTGTTGATTCAAATACCCTGAGGCATGAATGAGAACATATTGGAGTTAAGAAGTGTCTGAATCTTGCTCCTAGGCACCTTACAGTCTTCATTTGAATGCCCCTGTGCCCCAGCATGGTAGTCACAACGAGCGTTGACATCAAAACCTGGTGGATACAGAAAAGGCACCGGCTTCAACTCCTTCGGCACTATTAATCCACCTTCGATCAAGTCTGGCAACATCTGACTGTACGACATTGGCAACTGAGTGAAATGCCTCTCTGGCTTTCTTGGCCTTTGTCGGGTGTGTTGACGTGGCTAACGACGATATGAC
The DNA here is from genome assembly GCA_022829125.1 of Lathyrus tuberosus. Lineage (NCBI taxonomy): Eukaryota > Viridiplantae > Streptophyta > Magnoliopsida > Fabales > Fabaceae > Lathyrus > Lathyrus tuberosus. The sequence continues at coordinate 9,618,304 of JALAZF010000193.1, forward strand.
CGTTGATTCTGAGGATGCCCCTGACTCGGAGAAAGATACTGTCCTTGATACGAAGACTCAGAAGATTGCTGACTTTGAACAGTTGATATGCCTGAACATTGAGAATGAGGTGGCAAAGATTCTTGAATGGAACTATTTTATTCCTTGAATTCTTCTTGAGAACTGACAACTGATGCACTTTCATTAGCTTGGAAGTTCGAGACACCTTGGAGTTTTCCACACTTGAGCAGGTTCTCGATACGTTCTCCCACCATTACCAGGTCAGAAAATTTTTCCGCCCTATTGACAATCATATTTTCCAAGTACGAACCTTGCAAGGTATCCATGAACAAATCTACCAATTCTCTATCTAAAAGTGGTGGTTGAACACGAGTAGCTAACTCTCTCCATCTCTGAGCATACTCTCGGAATGATTCATTATCTGCTTGAGACAAGTCTTGCAAATGCATTCGGCTGGGAGCCATGTCAAGATTATAATTGTATTGCTTCACAAAAGCGTTTGCTAGATCTGACCATGATTGGATGCTACCACTCTGTAACTGCATATACCAATACAAAGATGCCCCACTCAGACTGTCTTGGAAACAGTGGATCATGAGCTTGTCATTGTGGGCATACGAAGTCATTCTTCGGCAAAACATCACCAAATGTAGTTTTGGACAGCTATCCCCTTTGTATTGCTCAAACTTCGGCATCTTAAACTTTGGGGGCATTACAAGGCCAGGTACCAGACACATGCTCGAAGCATTTAAATCAAGAGTATCACGCCTCTCCAGGGCTTTAATCTTCTCCTCCAACACACGGTATCTTTCGTCATCAACAGATCGTGGATTCTTAGGGTTCATCTTTGGAACTACCCCTTGGACGTCTGGCATAGAGAATACAAAACTGTGATAATCAGCGGCATCAAGAGAAGATGAATGTCTGCCTCGGACAACGGGATGCTCTGGCATAACAGGATCCTCAACAGGAATCCGTACCGGCTGAGCTTGGGCAACATTGTTTACCGGAGGTGGAATAACATTCTCATTTCTTTGAATATTGGCATCTCCCCTTGTCATGGCGGCCATAGCTTCCATTAGTTGATCCAACTGACTCTTCATCAATTCAACATCGGCTCGAGTCACAATCTGATTCTGCTTTTCCGAGTTCATGATCTTTCCAGAAGCTGATTCAAGTCCAATACGAAAATCGGGAAACCAACTGCAGGTCGAGGCAAAGGATGGATGAGCTCACTGGTTTGGCCTGGAGAAAGATATACAAAATGATGCAAGATGCAAATGCAATGCAATAATATGAATGCAATAAGACATGGGATCAAAGTTTCCACATAGTCTGAATAATCACTGTGTTGTGCTGATGACTGGATAAGTGCATAGGTCTGTTCTGAAGAGAATACCGAAATACCAGAATATCCGACTAATCAGAATACCATAATACCAGGCTGATAAGTCCACACTGATAGGAAAACCAGAATACTGGGTAGGATAAAGGTTATGGTTACCTGCAAACCTGTAAACACCCGCCCATTCTCACATGTGGGTTCTAAAACCAAGGTTCCTCAGTTTCGGATTCTCGATTTGAGAAGCAATAGTACATTCATCCCTCAGGGTACAATACTATCGCCAAACAAAGAGGTCGTCCACTGATTCCCCCGAAATAAGGTAATCCTATGCAAGTTCCCAGTTTCGGGTCCTCGAATCAAGAAGCTTAATGGGTTTGCCATTTCTGGTCTGCCATTATCGCCCCTTGGGAGGAGTGCCTCGACTGAGTCCTCGGGAATGGTCACCAGAGTCGACGGCTCATACAGGGATATCTAATGGCCTGCATAACATGTAGTATCAGATACCACCTATATGGGCCTCGTTTGGCTGTGGATCTCGCGAAGACTTAACGTGATAACACCATGCAAGAGATCGACTATCCACTCTAAATCCTATGTGTATGCTCAAGCCTGGGAAGTGGGCTTATCTCTCAGAACACCCTGCCCACCAAACAGAAAAATCCAGCACAGTATAATATATGACAACAGTAAATGAAAAACATGTAAATGCAATAAAACAGTAAACATGCAACAATGCCATAAAAAAAGCGAGTAAAGTAAACAGATAAACACCCTAAAATCGAAAACAAAAAAGCGCTAGGATTGACTCGCTTAGGGATGGGAAAGTCCCCAGCAGAGTCGCCAGCTGTCGCATCTGCGAAAATCAACTGGTAGAAAAGAACAGAAGAGTCGCCACCGAACGTTATTTATCCCGACGCAGGGAAAGGAAACGATCGAAGAAAACCTCAACAAACGGAAAGGAATGGTCATCGCAACCATCGCCTGGGTTCGGGAGTCGGTTACGCGAGAGGAAGGTATTAGCACCCCCTCGCGTCCATCGTACTCGATGGGATCCATGCTTGTTGTTATCGATCAAAGGGTGTACGGTATCTGAAACTCAACTGCTAACTGGAAACTGGAAACAAAAGGTGAGATGGAGAAACGGGGGAAAAAGAGAAAAAAGAAACAAAGGACTCGCAAGGATCGTCGCAATCTTATGCCTACGTATCTTCATTAACCAATGAAGAATCAGAGTCAACGTAGTTCGGACAAGGCCATTAAGCCAAAAATTCAATTAGTGTAATTAAGCTAACAAACAATTAATCGAAATCAATTAGCCTAAAACTCAATTAGTAACATTCAATTAGCCTAAATCCTAATTAACCTAAAACTAAAAATCAATTAATCAAGATGAATAAAGCAATTCCAAATTCAACAAAATCAGAATTAAAATCTAAGTTTTTAAAATCTAATTAGTGTTAATAGAAGAAACGTAGGCCTAACCTTATGTCTTCAATTCAAAGAGGGGGTGAGCGGAAAAATGAGGGGGCAGTGAGGCACAATTACATGGGCTTTGAGCCCGATCCCCAAACCTTGAAATGAATAAAAACCCTAAGCTATTGAACGATTCTCATTCTTCTCTCAGTGTCGCCTCCATCCTAAAATGCCGCCGGAGACCCCTTTCCTCTTTACGCCGGCGATCTGTTCTCCCTATCCTCTCCGCAACCCTCTGAAACAATTTCTCTCAAACACGACGCTCATCATCATCAATGCCCAACCTCTCTCACATTTAATTCAACCTCTTGATCTGAAAGGAAAACGTAAACGGAATGGCGAAGCACAAAGCGAATTACCGATTGGGAGGTTGTTCGGATCGACGATGTCAGATGAGTGCATGCTCTGATGTAATGGCGGTGGCTCGTGATGCTTAGGTACGTCTTCGTAACAAGTTCCGTTTCCTCTTTTTCCTCTGTTCTTCTTGAACTCTTTTTCTGTGCGCGTATTGTCGAGCGTTGCTAATCTGTGGAACGGTTGTTGTTCTTGATTCAATTGCAGGTGTGTTGCGAATTGAGGAATAGTCGTCGATTCTTGCTGGTGTTGGTGTTGTTGGATCATGAACTCGTTTTGCAAAGTTCTTGAAATAATACGCGATTTCGTATTGAATCGCTAATGCTGCTTCTGAATCGTTGCTGTTGTGAAATCGAAACAGGTTTGTGAAGAGTGAAGTTGATTAAAGATGACGATGAAGATTGTTGCGGATTGTTGTGAGATTGGAGGAGCGATTACGGAATTCTGTTGATGTTTTGCAAGTTCTTGATGTGGAAGAATAAAGATCAGAGTGAAGAAAATGGAGGAACTCGCTTTCTCTTCGATTCAGTTGTAAGAAGGATTTGCAGAAGAACGAAGATTGGTGAAGAGAAGGTCATGGAAGTTGTTGAATGGTTCTGCAAGTTCGATGATGATGAAGATTGTAGAGCTGAGCATGAATTGGTGATGAGGATTTGCAGATGAAGAACGTGTTGAATTCGAGAGGATTTTCTGCAGTATCAATTGAAGATGATGAAGATGAAGTGAGGATAATCAAGCTTGGAGATAGAGATTGAGAAGTTTTTTTCTGTTTTTTGTTAGAGTTTGTTAGGGCTTGTGAATTTTCTGTTATGGAATTTGTGTAATTTTTTGATGTGTATTGTTTCTGTCAAATTCTGTTATGGATTTTCCGTTTTTTCCTTTAATGGTAGTGCAACTCTTCATTTTACTCATGCTGCCATGGACTTTTTTACTGCGATGCTTATAACGCTGATGTGGACTTTTTCCAATAAACTTTTACTGCTACATCTCCTGCGGTATGCTATTGTGTATTACCTTTCCTCTACGTTGTATTTTCTGCCTTTCCACGGAATGAATGATTTGAACAAAAGTCATCCTTGTTTTTGCACAATTTATTTGTCCATGATGGTCTTGTACTTTGTGGAGGAATGGATACAAATGATTTGTTTTTTTATATGAATGGATATGAATCTCAATGATTAAAATGGTTAATTCGAGTTGGATATAGATTAAGGAATAAAAATAAAAAATGGATCCTTGTTTAGAAACAAAATGGATAAGTGGAATTGGATGGAAATGTGGTTTTGGTTTATGGATCCAAAATGGTTATTTGTAAAGTGAATGGAAATGGGTCCAAATGATTCTAATATGGATTAGGGGTATTGAAATGGGTAGTAAGGAAATTAATAGAAATGGGAATTAATAAAACTGGTTAGAAATATGAAAAATGAATTAATGATGAACTTGTATAAGCCCTCCAATGATATCTCCACTAACGAACACCTTGACTGATTTTAATCCAGAAACTACACTCAAACTTCTTCCAATATCCTCTGATAAAATAAGCACAGCTACCATGAACAATTTGCAATGACCATCTGAATTAATTGGAAACCTTGCATTGATTATTGAATCCACACCTCCATTGAAGAATCTCAATTGATAAACAGTCCATAAGCTCAACCCATGAATGAGAAGCCTTAATCCTCCTTGAATGCGCGGTGATAAATCTTGAAGAAGATGACTTGAACTGAGAAGGAATCAGAACCCTGGGCCACACCAATGAACCTCTGACCCAAAGCCTTTGATGAATCCTCTAAATAAGAATATTACAAGGAACAGAACTCAGCCTCTTGCTCCACCTTGACTTGAAATAGGAGCCAACTGAATCACCTCTGAATAAGGTCAACCAGAAAATCCTTTGATCTCATGTCTCACGAACCAATGCCATGAATGAATGAGTATGACCTAATGGATATGCAGAATGAATGCAAAGCGAAAGCCACAAAAAGTGAGAAAAAGTGAGGGCAAATTTTGGGGTACTACACACATGAACGAGCCACAAGCCTAAACGCAGCCACACGACACACGCATCAAAACGCAGCAAACGACCTGCAAGGTACAACACAAAACGGAAAATTCAAAACTTACAAGAGCAAAACGACACCAACAATTTTCCAAAGAGACTCAAAACGACTTCAAGCATCAACCAATTCAAAACGCAACAAAACGGCAGCAGTGAAAAACACAGCAGTGCAAAACGATGCATACCACACGCGGACCAAATCACAAAAACTTCATTCAAAATCTCAGCTTCAATTCACTCTTCACGGCCTATAAATAAGACTCCTCTCCACTTCCAATTCAAGCTTGGACAGCCCTTTGAATTGCTGCAAAAAAAAATCTCTACCATCTTCAAGCTTCAATTCATCTTCAAAATTCCAATTCAAATTCAACCTTCATACTCCAAGTTTCACAAAGTTCTTCCAAAAACCATAAAAAAAATTTCAACCAAATTTCTTCTTAAACCTTCAATCACCTTCGTCCTCAATTCATCATCACCGTGATTCGTCTTCAACACTCAAACATCAACAACAACAACTTCATTTTCGATTCAACATCACACAACAACACGCATCCAGAATCAAAAGTGAAAAAGAAGATTGAAGTGTAACTCACCATTTTTGAAGGTAGCTCGAAATATTTCTGGTGTTTTGATCTGTTACGATTCTTGAAATCGAATACATCATTGTGTTCCTCTCTCGATTCGATTTATTCCGTCATAATTCCGCGTCTCGCCGCTCTATTTCGTCCGATCTTGAAGATTGTAAGCATGGCGATGAACAGTACCGTGTTTGTTTCATTTTCACGATGAAGATGATAAAGCTATCATATGATTTTCTTTTTCCCTTTTCTTTTTAAAATGACTTTGCATTTGTTTTTTTTAGAGAAGTTTTTTTAAATTTGTTTGGGCCTAGAGCCCGTGTGAATTAATTCACTACCACCACCTCCATTTCTTCTAAAAACCTCCCTCATTTTCTTTTGTTCTTTTTAATTTCTTTTAATTTCTTTAATTCTTTTTTTTCTTTCTAATTTCTTTCTTTAAATCTTTTTTTAGTTAGATTTTGGTTTAATAGTTGAATTTTGTTTTAAAACATTTCTTGAAAAAATTCATCAAAATATATCATGTGAATATTTTAATCTTGTTTTTATTCTATTTTAGCTTTTTTGTTGGTTGTGTGGATCATAAATGTTAGATCCACTTTTCTTCATCTCTTTTCTATTTTTGATTGATGAAAGTCTAAGAGATCTTGGAATTCCTTTGTTGAATTTCGATCAAGACTAGATCGTTACCATTTTTCTTTTCGTGCGGTATTGCTTTCGGATGACGATTTACATATCATTCATCTAGCATGCATTAGCACAAAGATCTATTGACCGGCCTCATTGTAGGGTAATTACTCCGTAAATTACTCGGCGATTGCTTAACATAGCGTAATATTTGTCTCGTATCAGAAAACCATCAAGAATGATTGATTATTTGTCTTTTGGTTCAAAACTTATGAAACTTGTTGTTAGGAGGCTTTGGTCTTATCAATCCTCTTATGAGTTCTCATTAACCTTGACCTAAGTGCAATTATTCAATTATTATTGATCACTAACTCTAACAACTAATCACTAACTTACTAACATTACTATTGTACTTATCCTTTACAATTCCTTCTCGCTCCTTATCTCTTTTACTTTTATGCTTCATTTTTATCATTTCATATCATGTTTATGCTTCCGCAATTTTTTCCTTTGTCCGTTGGACATATGTTTATGCTTCCGCAATTTTTCCTTTATCCGTTGGACACATGTTTATGCTTATACCTTTTTCTCTTTGTCCACTTGGACCAAAAACATTAATAAGGGCCAAAACCTCTAAAAAACTTGTGCTTCTAATCTTGGACTATGGTTACTATCCTTTGCAATGGACATGGAGTTTTGCACCTAGACCTTGGACATCCAATGCAATTCTTGGAAACTTGGACTTAGACTTAGGACCTTTCTCCCTTTGCTTTGGAATTATGGTTCGAAGACTTTGAAGCTTGCTTGTGTGGTTAGGCTATTCTTATCTTTAGCTTTTACTTTATGCTTTAGGATAGTCACTTCTTCTCCACCCATTCTTCAATTTTCAAAACTCTCTCCCTTTTTCAAAACTCTCTTGATTTCAAACTATCATCTCTTTCGTAATCAAACCTTGACTTTATCAAGTGATTTTACTCTTTTTTCTTTTCATTTCTTAACAAATGCTAAACCACATAAGCATATTGACACCTTTTTATCAAACTCATCAAACTCTCTTTTTTGTGCCCTCGTGCACTTTTCCTTTAACTTTTTTCCATAAGTTTAGACATGATTCATTTCTTTAAGCAGAATTATTCACTTGGAAATGACGACTTGTCTTTACATTTAAAAACAACCAAAACAAACAAATTTCATTCTTTGTACCACGAACTACGGGGTTTTGATCCTACATTGCACATCGTGGGTACGTAGGCATGAGACGACAAGTCTCTTCAAACACAAAAATCTTTAAAAACAATTTCTCTTCTCATCTCCTCAATCACTTTTCAAGCAAACCATTTTCAGACCAAAAGCGGTAAATATTTCAAAGGGCTCCTATAGAGTACTATAGACGTTTTGGGTGCTAACACTTTCCCATTGTGTAACCAACCCCCCTTATCCAGTCTCTCTTCACTTGTTCTTGTTTTAGAGTTTGTGTAGGTTTTGTTCGCTCTTTTTCCTTTCCTTTTTTGGATAAAATAAAAGTGCGGTGGCGACTCTTGCTTTTCGAGTTAAGTTAACCAATAGCTTACACTCACGATTTTTCAGCTACAGAAAAGTGGCGACTCTGCTGGGGACATCCTCCCTTGAGGGGTTTAGCCTACTTTAATTTATCTAATGCTTTTGTCTGATTTGCTTGTTACTTGCTTGTTCTGTTTTGGAGTTCCTACGTGTGCAAGATAGGTCCTATACCCGGACCAGAGTATACTTTGATATAGGAGGATGGTATAGTCAAGGGAACTTTGAGGAAGTCGAATCCCGAAAAAGCAGAACTTGAGAATCCATCCGCTCGGTGGTTGTCTCTTTGGAATTACTGATGTCGATCGAGCAATCGTGAAGGCATTACTTTTTCCATAGAAGCCTATAACACTGAGGACCATAATAACCCTTAACCCATCTTAGCCTTTTTAGGATCGTGGCGCGGAAGCTATGAAGATGCAAATCTAACTTAGATGTCACGCGATGCCACACTCAGGTTAGATTCTCTTGAGGATAACTACCAACCCCTGAGCAAATCGGTGCGCTGGTGTGTCTGATAGTGGATTGTGGACCCTGGCCACTCTGTTAGAACCGCTGTTTTTTGCAAGTACAATGAAGAAAAAACCTTAGTACATACCATTGCGGGAGGTTCTTAACCTTGACTTCGTGCTCGTGACTCGAACCGTTGAACCCGTGTGCTTTGAGTGATCTTGTTTGTGGTTGTTGCATTCATGCACTCTTGCATCCATGAGCATACGTCTGCATTCTTCCAAGTTATCTCAGAAACTCATTTCAACTATCTTCCTCTTCAGTTATCTATTCATTGTCAAGTTATTTCCTCAACACAACTACGGAACTAGAGCTACTGTCAGATTGAGAATGGAAAACCAAGAACAACACAATGCTGAAGTCGGAATGGAAATTGATGAGTTGAAGGTCGGCATGACCAAACTCACAGAAATGATGCAAGTTCTGATTGCTAGAGGTGAACCACATCAGAGGACTGTGATCTCTGAAATCTTACCTGCTGTTGTTGACCCTTCACTGACTCAGCAACCAGCTTCTACTTGGCCAGAATTTGGGTTACCTCCGAATTACTCGCCACCCTTTGCAACTACTCATGTGTTTGTCTGCCAGTATCTTCAGCTTCATTGTTCACTGAACCTCGGCCTGTTGTGCACTCTGTTGCTCAAGCTATTCCTGAGAATCCTTTCATGTACCATCCTGCTGGTCCACAATCTGAAATTTAGGGAGAACCTGGATACATTGAAGAAGTCAGAGAGCAATGGCAAACTTTGGACAAAAGGATAAGAGCCGTGGAAGGAAGTGGTGTCTTTAATGTTGCCGCAATGGACATGTGCTTGGTTTCCGACTTGGTTATTCCTCCAAAATTCAAGACTCCTGATTTTGAGAAATACAAGGGGCACACCTGTCCCAGAAGTCACTTGGTGATGTACTGCCGCAAGATGGCTGCCCATGCCAAAAATGACAAACTGCTCATTCACTGTTTCCAAGACAGCTTGAGTGGGGCTTCAATGAAATGGTATATGGGACTTGAGAAGAACCGTATCCAAAGCTAGAAAGACTTGGTTGATGCTTTCTTAAAGCAATATAAGAACAATCTGGACATGGCACTTGACCGCCGTCAATTGCAAAATATGTCTCAGAAAGAAAAATAATCCTTTAAGGAGTACGCTCAGCGCTGGAGAGAGCTAGCTGCTCAAGTGGAGCAACCATTGGCTAAAAAAGAATTGACTGGATTGTTCATGGACACTCTTCAGTCACTCTTTTGGGAAAAGATGATAGGTAGTGTATCATCTGGTTTTGCTGACCTAGTCACTATTGGAGAAAGACTAGAAGAGGGTATCAAGAAAGGAAAGATTGCTAATGCTGGAGCCTTTAATGGTGCTAAAAAGTATGCTGGGAATTTTCAAAAGAAAAAGGATGGTGATACCCATGCTGTTTCAGTTGAAGGGAAACCTCATCATAGACAATAATATGTAGCTGTAGTTGCTCCTGTTGTCAATGCTCAAACAGTTCAAGCTCCTCGTCAGGCTGTTAGACAAAATCAGAATCGCAATAGGGTTAACTTTGATCCTATCCCGGTGTACTACACTGAGTTGTATCCATGTCTTGTAAAGAAAGGTTTGATTACAACGAGGGATCTACCTCCTCCTCCAAATCCTCTTCCAGCCGGCTATAGGGTTGATCTTCACTGTGAGTTCCATCGAGGTGGGGCAGGCCATAACTTGGAAGGTTGATATGCATTGAAAGCTAGAGTGCAAGAATTGGTGAACTTAAAGATTCTGACTTTTCTTGATGAGAATCCCAATGTTGTCAACAATCCTTTGCCAGAGCATGCCAAGTGAAGTTTGATTCAGTTCAGACGGATCATCTCCTAAAGCCAGTGTTTCAGATAGGACAGCTCATCCTTGTTGATTAGTCACTAGGCCTTGTTTCTTTTTGTTTGCATCTTTCTTTGATTGTATTGACTGTTTGCTTTCGAACTTTATTTGTACTTTCATGGTACTTTCAATGAAATGAGCATTGCAATATTTTGATTTAATTCATTTATATCCACTGTGTGCATCTTTATGCTTTCTTTTTCATAAAACAAAAATTTATCTCCTGTTCACTTTCTTTATCAAACTTTTGTTTATGCAAAGATTGGAGGGAGGATGACGAAAACGAAATACTTAAAACTGCTGGATTGTATGCTTTCAATTAAAATCTAGCTGATGATGTACAAGCATTGTTTCAACTCCCAAACACTGGAGAAATTAGGAAGTTAATCCCTTGTCAACCCCTTCGAGCCTATAAGTTGGAGTTTCTTTCTGTATGAAAAAACCCGTAATCTTAACCTGGGGATGGGTAGTTCTCAGTTAATTTGACTATGTATTTAGACACAAGAGAATCATTGCAATCACAAGCTTTCCTTCGCACACATCAAAAAAGTGTCGAAGATGTCTTTCAAATCAAAAACCAATAATGGTTCACTATAATCATTAAGCCAGGCAGTCACTATCTTTAAAAAAAATGATGATGAAAAAAAATCAAGAGAAAAGCCCGCTGAGTCAAAACCTATGAAGGAGACTTAGGCAAAAATTGGGGCATCCCGCTAACTGTAAGCTCAAATGACACAGTTCAGGCAAAAGTTAGGGATAATAAAAGAAAAATCAAGAGGCTACCAAAATCCTCAAAGACAAAACGAGTTGACTGAGGTCCTCATCAAAAACAACAAAATGTTGTAAGAAAGAGTGACTGCCATTTCGAAAATCCCTTGGTCCTTGAGCCATCATCATAACAGTGTTGTAATTCCAAAATCACTTGGAACCTGAATGCATAGTTTGAATTAACTGGGCATAGGACCGGAGATCATCACGAAGAATGGGTTGGGTACAAATAAACTTTGAGCCTATATCCTTTGTTTCGAAAACCGTGAACCAGACCACGTTACAACATTCAAAAGACCTAATTGAAGCCGGGTTTCTTTTGAAAGCATACTACAACAAGGTTACATAAACTGACTCCTAAGTTTGTTGCCAATCATTTGCTTTGATGTCATACCTTTGCTTTATCTTTCATTCTTTAATGTTTAAACCGCCGTGTTTTGACAAGTGATTCATTTTGCTTTACATCAATAATATCATTCCAAAAATGATTTTTGATTTCAAAAATTGCATGAGCTTTGCATTAAAATTATCATGTTTGTTTGAATAATCCTATTTGCAGGTAAAATTTCCTCATCAAGAATTTCAAACAGTTGAGAAACTTGGTCAGTGATCCTGTCATGGGCACATTACTTCCAGATCCTGTTGTGAATTAGTTCAAGATTTGTTGCTCAGTGCAAGTCACTCTCAGAATTGGTTAACCAGAAGATCTCTTTCAAGACCCATACTGAGTTTAGCCTTCTCAACATTCATTTCAAGAACTGAAGCCATGATCAGTTCATCCCCTGCAATAGTCAAAAACTGAAGCCATGATCAATTCATCTCCAGCAATAGTAACTGAATCCATGATCAGTTTATCCTCAGCATTCAAGAATTGAAGCCATGATCAGTTCTTCCCCTGCAACAGTCAAACTGAAGCTATGACCAGTTTATCCTCATTAGCCAATCAATCTGGGGCAGTATTCTTCAAGAATCCTCAAGATGTCTCTCCTCAAAAGACCATCAGCCTGATATAATTCATAAGTGTGATAGAGATGTGTTCAACATCTTCTCTTCAAGCAGAGTGGGCAGTGTTCCCTGTGTTGAGGAATCAGAGTTCCTTTTCTTCCCTCACAAAAAAGAGTCTATCTCAGTTGTCACTATCATATGCATTGCATACATGAATCATTCATATATCATACATAGAAATATTTTTATAGCTTGAAGTGTGCTTCGCACTCATATGCATTTACTGAGGTCCTGTTGCTTTCAACATCTTACCTTGTGATCAAAGTCCAACTTACTTGGCACCTACCAAAACTTTTACCTGCCTTTTCATTCAGTGCCATTCCTAAATGTTGTCGTTTACCTGTCTTTTCACCTAGTGTTATTCCTGGATGCCTTGTTTGTCTTCCAGTGCTATTCCTGGATGTCTTGTTTATCTTCTTCCTTTCCAGTGCTATTTCTGGATCTTTATACTTTTTCACCCAGTGCTATTCCTGGATCTTTGTTGTTCTTTCACTCCAGTGTCATTCCTGGATGTTTGTCTCTTTTAATCTCCAGTGCCATTCCTGGATGTTTGTCTCTTTTGATCTCTAATGTCATTCCTGGATATCTATCCCTTTTGATCTCCCAGTGCCATTCCTGGATACCTTGCTCCTCTTGTTTCTCCCAGTGCTATTCCTGGAAGTCTTTTCTCTCTTCTGTAATCCCCAACATATTTGCTTGGATATCTTTCAATGCCATTCCTGAAAGTTTTATCTGTTCATTCAGTGCCTTTCCTGAATGAGTTCTCTCCTTTGCATTTAGTGCCATTCCTGAATAAGTTTTCTCCTTTGCATTCAGTGCCATTCCTGAATGAGTTTTCTCCTTTGCATTCAGTGCCATTCCTGGATGTCTTTCTCACCATCATTCAATGCCATTCTTGAATGTAGTGATTTACCTTTCCGTTCAGTGCCATTCCTAGATTAGTGATTTATCTTTACCTTTCAGTGTCATTCCTGAAAGTCCCTGCTCACTTTATTCAATGCCAGTCTTGGATATTGTGAACTCTTTTTATCCAATGCCATTCTTGGATACTTCTGATATATTTTCCAGAACTTTTCTCACTACATTCAATGCCATTCTTGGATGTTGATATTTCTTTTGTCTAATGCCATTCTTGGACACCTTTTCCCTAGCCAAGTCCAATGCTATTCTTGGATATCTCTGATTGTTTAACCTTGTCATCCAATGCCATTCTTGGATGCCCCCAATGAAGTTTTCAAATGGAATTTTGTTTATATCCAATGCTATTCTTGGATACTCTGATGTTTATTGTTGCCTCATTCAATGCTATTCTTGAATGTTGTAGTTCTTTTTATCCAATGCCATTCTTGGATATTTTACCCCCAATAGAGTGTTTTTCACCTCCATCCAATGCTATTCTTGGATGACGCTGTTGTTTTACCAAAAACTTTCTTGTTGCTGTCCAATGCCATTCTTGGACATCTTTTGACATACCTGTGTCTCGTTTGTAGTTTCCATCCAATGCTATTCTTGGATGTCACTACTTGTCTTCCCAGGGTCTTGTCCCTCTCTTTCCAACTATTGATGGATACTTCTTGTCACCTTGACAAATATCTAGAAATAGCTTGTGTTCCCCGGCGTGTCTTTTCATGTCGTCTCTCTCAATTTACCTTAACTCTCTTGTTTCAAGTTTCCCCGCAGTCGGTTTCATCCTTTGCATTTCATATCATCTTGTGACATCTTATGGCTAAAAATTTGGTTTTTTGTATTTAAGTATCTTCAATCTTGTCGAGACGAAGTTTTCAACCTTCATATCTCCTGATAGAAGAACTTAAATATGGGCAGCTGTACGACCCTAATTTTTACCCCTAAGATTTCGCACATTTCATTTGCATATCATACCACAAACAAGATCACAATTTGTGTTTCTCCTGAGCACCTGTGTGATTCTCTTTTGCTTCATTTGTTTCTGTTTACTAACCTCTAACCAAAAATACCAAAAATAATTGTTGCAGTTCTCTCTCTGTGTGTTGTGCAGGTTTGTCAAAGACAATAAAGTAATTTCAAGTCAAATGTGGTTGTTTTTTCATGATCCATTTCAGATGGATGTTTGACTTAATCTTGGTCAAACTATCAGGCAATTTGTTTCAAGGGCAAGTTATCTATTTCAGTGGGCTATTTCTCAAGTAGTGACTGTCAAGTTGTTGTGTGGTGATGTCCATCAAGTTCATATGAGTTCACCAGTCCAGATTGTGTTCATCTGTGGATTTATTTTCCCAGATAACTGATTTAGACAAGTTCAAACAAATTCGAATGGTTGTTGTTCAGTTGTGGTTTGTTCAGTGTTAGCTGTGTGCACTTTATCAGTGGCTTGTGAAAAAAATTTGGTTATCCATTTGATATCCATGACCCTTTTTCTCCAATTACCCATTGTTCAAACCATATCCAATAATATCCATTTTCCATTCAAACTTTCAATTTTTAATTCATATCCAATTATCCATTTTTACCTATCCATTTTCTATCCATTATTTTCCAATTACCCATTTCAATTCTCAAATAACCAATAATTCATTTCTAACCCATTTTTATCCAATATCCATTTCCAATCATCCACTTCCATAAGAATTTATATTTCTAAATCCACTCCATATTACAAAATTCATAATCCATCAATTATCCATTTAAACCAATTATCCATTTTCAATTTACAAATTTCCATTAGAAATTTTTAAGTCAATTACCAAAACCATATTTTTTCTAATCAATTCCCTAGGCCCATGCTACAAAAAAACCATACAAAGCCCATTTGCCAATAACAAAAAAAAAAAGAATATAGAAAAAAGAACAAGTTGAAGAAACAAGTTATCACAGCCATTAGCCAACAAAACAAGCTTTTCCTCATGGACCCACTACATAAAACCATCACGCTGCTTCACCATGCCTTGTCCATGCTACTTGTTACCAAAAAGCAACTTCCAGCCGCCACTTGCTGCTACTAACATACAATGAGCCTTGAAACAATTAGTCACTCCATCCTACAAGCTCTCACGCCATCCATACCAAAGTACATCAATTCCAATCCACATGTACTTCACACGATGCACATTCACCAAGCCATTTCTTAATGCAACACAAGCCTGCGACGTACAAGCCGTCCCCACGTTCCAACACACACATCCTCACTCCTTCAGCTGATATTTTCAAACTTGTAAAAGCCAACGAAACAAAGCCGTGAGCAGCACATGAACGAGCCACGAGCCTAAACGCAGCCACACGACACACGCGTCAAAACGCAGCAAACGACCTGCAAGGTACAACACAAAACGACAAATTCAAAACTTACAAGATCAAAACAACACCAGAAATTTTCCAAAGAGACTCAAAACGACTTCAAGCATCAACCAATTCAAAACGCAACAAAATGGCAGTAGTGCAAAACGATGCATACCACACGCGGACCAAATCACAAAAACTTCATTCAAAATCTCAGCTTCAATTCACTCTTCACGGCCTATAAATAAGACTCCTCTTCACTTCCAATTCAAGCATGGACAGCCCCTTGAATTACTGCAAAAAAAAAATCTCTACCATCTTCAAAATTCCAATTCAAATTCGACCTTCATACTCCAAGTTTCACAAAGTTCTTCCAAAAACCATAAAAAAAATTCAACCAAATTTCTTCTTAAACCTTTAATCACCTTCGTCCTCAATTCATCATCACCGTGATTCGTCTTCAACACTCAAACATCAACAACAACAACTTCATTTTCGATTCAACATCACACAACAACACGTATCCAGAATCAAAAGTGAAGAAGAAGATTGAAGTGTAACTCACCATTTTTTATGGTAGTTCGAAATATTTCCGGTGTTTCGATCCGTTACCGTTTGGTATGATTCTTGAAATCGAATACATCATTGTATTCCTCTCTCGATTCAATTTATTCAGTCATAATTCCGCGTCCCGCCGCTCTATTTCGTCCGATCTTGAAGATTATAAGCATGGCGATGAACAGTACCGTGTTTGTTTCATTTTCACGATGAAGATGATAAAGCTATCATATGATTTTCTTTTTCCCTTTTCTTTTTAAAATGACTTTGCATTTGTTTTTTTTTAGAGAAGTTTTTTTTAATTTGTTTGGGCCTAGAGCCCGTGTGAATTAATTCACTACCACCACCTTCATTTCTTCTAAAAACCTCCCTCATTTTCTTTTGTTCTTTTTAATTTCTTTTAATTTCTTTAATTCTTTTTTTTCTTTCTAATTTATTTCTTTAAATCTTTTTTTAGTTAGATTTTGGTTTAATAGTTGAATTTTGTTTTAAAACATTTCTTGAAAAAAATCATCAAAATATATCATGTGAATATTTTAATCCTGTTTTTATTCTATTTTGGCTTTTTTGTTGGTTGTGTGGATCATAAATGTTAGATCCACTTTTCTTCATCTCTTTTCTATTTTTGATCGATGAAAGTCTAAGATATCTTGGAATTCCTTTGTTGAATTTCGATAAAGACTAGATCGTTACCATTTTTCTTTTCATGCGGTATTGCTTTCGGATGACGATTTACATATCGTTCATCTAGCATGCATTAGCACAAAGATCTATTGACCGACTTCATTGTAGGGTAATTACTCCGTAAATTACTCGGCGATTGCTTAACTAGCGCAATATTTGTCCCGTATCGGAAAACCATCAAGAATGATTGATTATTTATCTTTTGGTTCAAAACTTATGAAACTTGTTGTTAGGAGGCTTTGGTCTTATCAATCCTCTAATGAGTTCTCATTAACCTTGACCTAAGTGCAATTATTTAATTATTATTGATCACTAACTCTAACAACTAATCACTAACTTACTAACATTACTATTGTACTAATCCTTTACAATTCCTTCTCGCTCCTTATCTCTTTTACTTTTATACTTCATTTTTATCATTTCATATCATGTTTATGCTTCGCAATTTTTTCCTTTGTCCGTTGGACATATGTTTATGCTTCCGCAATTTTTCCTTTGTCCGTTGGACACATGTTTATGCTTATGCCTTTTTATCTTTGTCCACTTGGACCAAAAATATTAATAAGGGCCAAAACCTCTAAAAAACTTGTGCTTCTAATCTTGGACTATGGTTACTATCCTTTGCAATGGACATGGAGTTTTGCACCTAAACCTTGGACATCCAATGCAATTCTTGTAACATTGGACTTAGACTTAGGACCTTTCTCCTTTTACTTTGGAATTATGGTTCAAAGACTTTGAAGCTTGCTTGTGTGGTTAGGCTATTCTTATCCTTAGCTTTTACTTTATGCTTTAGGATAGTCACTTCTTCTCCACCCATTCTTCAATTTTCAAAACTCTCTCCCTTTTTCAAAACTTTCTTGATTTCAAACTATCATCTCTTTCGTAATCAAACCTTGACTTTGTCAAGTGATTTTACTCTTTTTTCTTTTCATTTCTTAACAAATGCTAAACTACATAAGCATATTGACACCTTTTTTTCAAAAGACTTTAAAAAACATCAAACTCATCAAACTCTCTTTTTTGTGCCCTCGTGCACTTTTCCTTTAACTTTTTTCCATAAGTTTAGACATGATTCATTTCTTTAAGCGGGATTATTCGCATGGAAATGACGACTTGTCTTTACATTTAAAAACAACCAAAACAAACAAATTTCATTCTTTGTACCACGAACTACGGAGTTTTGATCCTACATTGCACATCGTGGGTACATAGGCATGAGACGACAAGTCTCTTCAAACACAAAAATCTTAAAAAACAATTTCTCTTCTCATCTTCTCAATCACTTTTCAAGCAAACCATTTTCAGACCAAAAGCGGTAAATATTTCAAAGGGCTCCTATAGAGTACTATAGACGTTTTTGGTGCTAACATCTTCCCATTGCGTAACCAACCCCCTTATCTAGTCTCTCTTCACTTGTTCTTGTTTTAGAGCTTGTGTAGGTTTTGCTCGCTCTTTTTCCTTTCCTTTTTTGGATAAAATAAAAGTGCGGTGGCGACTCTTGCTTTTCGAGTTAAGTTAACCAATAGCTTACACTCGCGATTTTGCCACTACACCCCCTCCGCGAGATCATCGAGTAATCGGGACCCGATGGGTATTTAGAAATAAACTTGATGAAAACGGAGTTATAACACGTAACAAAGCACGGCTTGTAGCGCAAGGCTATAACCAAGAGGAATGAATCGACTATGAGGAAACTTATGCGCCGGTTGCCCGACTCGAGGCTATACGCCTTTTACTTGCTTATGCTTGCACTAAGAACTTCAAATTATTCCAAATGGACGTTAAAATTGCTTTCCTTAATGGATACATAAATGAAGAGGTTTATGTTGCCCAACCTCCGGGTTTTGAATCCTATGAATATCCCGATCATGTCTACAAACTTAAACGTGCTTTATACGGACTTAAACAAGCCCCTAGGGCTTGGTATGAACGTCTAAGCAAATTTTTTACTTGATCAAGGGTATTCAAGAGGCAAGGTTGACACAACCCTCTTTATTAAACGTCAAGGAAAACACTTAATTTTGGTACAAATTTATGTTGACGATATTATTTTTGGGTCTACTAACATGACCTTGGTCAAGGAGCTTTCTAGTTTAATGCAGGGGGAGTTTGAAATGAGCATGATGGGGGAGCTCAACTATTTCCTCGGATTGCAAATCAAACAACTCGAAGAGGGCACGTTTGTGAGTCAAACCAAATATTGTTTTGAGCTTCTCAAATGTTTCGACATGCTAAACTGCAAGGCAATAGATACTCCTATGCCTACATGTGCCAATCTTGATCGTGATGAACATGGTAAGGATGTAGAGGTAAAGAAGTATCTAGGTATGATTGGATCTTTTCTTTATCTTACTGCATCACGTCCCGATATTATGTTTAGTGTATGCATGTGTGCGAGGTATCAGGCACGTCCCAAGGAATCCCACCTAAAGGCAGTTAAGCGCATACTTCGATACCTTTCCGGTACTCCAAAGTATGGACTGTGGTATTCCAAAGGTAGTGTTTGTTCCTTAGTTGGTTATTCCGACTCCGACTTTGTCGGGTGCAAGTTGGATAGGAAAAGTACTAGTGGCACGTGTCACTTTTTCGTAAATTCCTTGGTGAGTTGGCATAGCAAGAAACAGGTTTCCGTTGCTTTGTCAACAGCTGAGGCAGAATACGTTGCCGCAGGCAGTTGTTGTGCTCAAGTATTATGGCTTAAGCAACAATTGCTCGATTTTAATTTAAAACTTGAATGTATTCCCATTTTATGCGATAACACTAGTGCAATAAGCCTAACTAAGAACCTCGTGTTACATTCACGCACCAAACATATCGAAATACGTCATCATTTCCTTGGGAATCATGTAGAGAAAGTTGATGTGGTCTTTGAGCATGTTGATACTAAAAATCAACTTGCTGACATCTTTACAAAACCACTAGCTACTGAGCCTTTCTTTCACATCCGTAGGGAACTAGGCGTTCTCGATATTTCGGATCGTGTTTGATAATTCTTTAAGATATTTACTCTTCATATATATATATATATATATATATATATATATATATATATATATATATATATATATATGCTTGTTTATGTTGTTGACTAACAATGCAAAAATCATTGAGTTATATGTGAGGGCTCTCATCTTTCATCATGATCAAGGTAATATCGTTCCGCTTCGTAATGTTCTTTTGTGTGTACCATGATAAGTGCTTTAAAAATTGATGTTTATTACATATGTTAGCATATATTATTCATTTGGATGAATGATCTATGTGTTTGCATGTTTATTTATCCTATTTTGGGACTTTTGTTTGCAAAATTTAAAATTTTTCCTTGTTTCACTTGGATGAGTCGACCTAAGAGTGCCATGGGTCGACTCATGAATTGAAAATGTTTGAATGAAAACAACCGGGTCAGCACGCACCAACCTACGGTCGACGCATCTCAATTTTTTAAAAAAAAATTCAAAAACACGTCATCTTGCGCCGACGCATCCAATGCTTGGGTCGACGCATACCTGACAAATTCTGAATCCTTTCTTATTGGGAACGCGTGCGTCGACCTAGTGTTTCTAAACTTCACTGCATACTTTCAATGCTCATTACATTTCATCATTGTATGCCATAAAATATGATTCTTATCGGTCTTCTCCACTCCTTCTCTTCTAACTTCTCATTCAACTCCATTAAACCTTCATCAAAACCCATCAAACCTCATAAAACTCAAAACCCACAAAGGTTAAGTCAGAAGGTTTATAAGAAGAGGGTTTCACAAGGTTTTTGGAAGTAAGTACTTCAGCGATTGTTCATCATTTGCGCACTATTCACCGAACACTATTCATCATCTTCCTTAATTCTTCACCAATGGCTTCTCGACGTGTAACTGGTAAACGGTCCACAAGAGTTTCAACTTCAAGAGCCGGAACTTCTTCAACTCTGATAAATACTATGTCTCTACTCTCCAATGCTCTCTCTAAGTCTTTCAATGATGATTTCTGCAACCGTGCTATTATTCGACAACACGCATACTACCCCTTGATGGCTCCTGACTATCGTCTCACCGAGGAGGTAATTGACATTATAAATGCCTAGAATTTTGGTGAATTTCTTGAATGTGATGATAAGTTCAACTGTGATCTGGTGCGTTTGTTCTATTGCGGGATTGAAGGAAAATTTGAAGGTACGGATTTTACGTATTCTATGAATAATGCGTCTCATTCTATGAACAATGTTGTGTGGACTAGTTTATTCAATTTGGAAACTGATGAAAATGTTCCTCAAGTGACTGACACCAATTTTGTTCAAAACTATGAGTTTAAAACTGCCTTGAATTCTATGTTGCGTGAACCATACTCAGATGATGTTGTAGCAAGCGAGTTGTTTTTGAAGAATGTTACAACAGGTCATCTAAAGTTTACTGAGCGCATTCTGCAGTGGATTATCGCACACATTTTGTGACCCAAGAAAGGTGGATTCTCTAGAGTGGATAAAGCTGAGGTTCATCTTATCTACATTCTGAAGAACAAGATTAAGATTAACTGGCCATATTACTTCACATACCGTATGTTTTCCCTTCGCGACTCCATAAAAGGTACGACTTTAAGCTATGCATCATGTATTCAGAATATCTTGGATAAGGTTGGGATCTCTGTTCCGAACATGCGATATGTCAATGTTTCATCCGAGCATCGATTTCAACAAAAGACTCTCACCATGATGGGTTATACTTGGGATCCGGTTGAAAATGAGTACATCTATAAATTTAGATCAACTCACCCTTTTCCTAATGATCCTGACAACCAAGACATTGCTGAAGGCCATGTGAATACCAATCAAGATAATGCAGCATGGATGGGTAATCCTGATGTGAATATGGTGGATGAAGAGAATGAAGCATGGATGGGCAACTCTCAACCAGAGGAGAATTCCGATGATCAAGGTTGGGGTCAATGGAAGAACAACAGTTGGACTGTTCTTGGGGATGCTTATGTCCCTTCAAACTATGGTTGGCAGCAAAGTGATGAATATGACTGGCAACAACCTAAATATTCTATACCTCCGACTCTGCAGCCACAGCAAGAGCAAGATTTCCAGACCTCTGAAGAAATCCTGGCCATGTTACACCAGATGAACCTCGAACAAGAAGAATTCCGGGAATTACAAAATAAGAGGTACACTGCTCAGCAGGGAGGCTTACTACACTGTCAAATCGGTTTATTGCTCATACACAGGATTTCACTCGGTTAGCTGATTCCTCCATGACCAGATTCACACATTTGGAAAATGATATGGCTATTCAAACTCAAAATCTATCTAACAGCCTCAACATTCTCAACAACACGGTCATCAAATTGAATCGTTCCGTAGAGGACTTGCCACCACCAGACCATTATTACCGAGGAAGAGGTCACCCATTTAGGGGGAGGAGGCCATAGGAATTAGCTTCATCATTATTAGTGCATTGTATTGTTTGTGTTTTTTATTGTATGTGTTGTTCTTTAGACTGCATGTTATTTTGGTTTGTTTTTAGTTTGAACTATATTTCTGGTTATCCTTGACTTTATGTCTTAAACTATGGAATGAATTGTGTTTGCTTCTTGCGTTCCATATTTATTCGTTCCTCGTATCGCATTAACTGTATCATATGTGGATGCTTGTTAATGTCGTTGTTTTGCAAATTGGTGAATGAACCATTACTTGTTATGATGATATCTCTTTGACCACCTTATTTTACTCTTTTTGATGTTGTCAAAGGGGGAGAAGGATACTAGCAGCAGAAAAATATTAAAGCAGCAGACGTTAAAGTGTTAAAGATAGGGGGAGTTTTTCCGTTCTCAAATTACAAATCAAGAGAAAGACATACAGGGTTACCATCATCAAAAAGGGGGAGTATGTGAGGGCTAAGGTCTCTCATCTATTTTGGTTTTAATGATGTCAACCAATAAGAGTGTCATTAGATTGTAATTTGAGCGGTATCACTTCATTGTCAGGCAAATTGCATCTAACCATCGTTTTCCATGCGTCCAAACATATAGGAAGAGGTCTTACCTAAAATTACATATGCATGATCATAATATTGATGTTTGGTATGTTTGTCTTAGTCTTGGTTAGCTATAATGTGTAGAAAAAGAAGTTTTTGAAAATATGCAGGTCATGAGCCGACCCAAAGTATGCATGAGTCGACTCATGCTAGTTAAAAAAGTTTTGTGAAAAATTCAGGAAAACGCACGCTGACCCCCTGCAGGACTTGGGTCGACGCATGCCTCTGAGTAATTGAAAAAATGCAAAATCTGCAGACTTGCATCGACGCAAGGTGCTGATGGGTCGACGCATGGTTGTTGAATTTGCGTAGTGACCCTCTTTAAAAGGGCGGTCGACCCAACCTCTCCTAAATTAATTTTTCTGCATTAATTTTTTGTCTGTTATTTCTGTTATTTCTGTTATTTCTTTTTGTTGGTCATTTTGTTATTCATTATAAATAGTTGGGTCTACTCACTCTTAAACATAACAAGAAACGTGAAAATTTATACCAAACTTTCTCTTCATCTTCATCTTCGTCCTTGAGTCAACCAACAATTACACATAATCATTTTTGCTTGTGTTGTCCATTGTTTTGAAGTGATAATGTTCAGAATTAGGAAGTGTTGTGATCTTCATTTCTGGGTTGAGAATTGGTAGGTGTTTCTTGAATAAAACCTTAGGTTTTATCCTCCAAGAATCAAAGGATATTTTGGCACAAACCGTTTTGTTCTACAGGGATTCAGCCGTGCGAAGGTAACCGAAGAACAGAGTATTCTTTCGGTTTAGTAGCTAGAGTCGGAGGATCATAGAAGAAAGGTTTGGGGATCGAATTACGGAGAATTGAAGTCGGCCGAGTGAAGGTGACTGAAGAACGGTGGTTTCTTGCAGTCTAGTAGTGTGGGACGGTGTTTTGTTCAACCGAATTCGAGGCACTTGATTCATCTTGAATCAAGGGGAGAGAAGGCTCTGCATCAACAATCAAATAAGTTTGAGAGTTTGGATGTTCATAGTTCTTCTCTTGTATAAACAATTTGCAAAAAGCAACATATATATATATATATATATATATATATATCAATTCTAATTGTGGAATTGGGGGCAGAGGTACCCAAAGCGAGGACGATTTGGGAACTGCCTAATCAAATCGTGTTTGTTCTCTCTCTCCCTTAACTCTTTACGTTTGATATCATTCGAATTTGTGAAGTTTAAATTGATCGAAATTTCTGAGCTAGTGTTATATTGAGATGTTAAACTATTTTGTAAATATGATATAATCCCTTGGATTGTATTTAGGAGCAGCTCAACATCACATTACTTTGAAATCTGCACTTAGTGTGTTAACGCACACCAAGTGTTCGATAGTTTTGTTTCAACGCAAAATCGAACGTATTCGCAATTAATTGTTTATCGATTTACCTCGTTGGGTTGGATTAACTATCAAGCAAATAAAACATTATTGATTGCGTTTAAACTGTGTTAATTAATCTGAATTTTTCTCATCCATAATTCATTCCCAATATTGTCGTGCATATCTGATCCCTCTAGTAGAGGTTCGTTGTAGACGTAATTCAGTGGCCGCTTCCGTCAAAATTTTAAAATCAAATTTTTGGAAAGCCATTTGCGTGTAAAACTTAAAGGATCTATTCAACCCCCCTTATAGATCCTAGCCATCGTCTAATAGTAGGGTCGATGGCACAGCCCCAATGCCATATATCCATTCACATCCCAATAAGAAGTTGTATTTTGCGTTGGATCTGATAACCATAAACAAAGTTGGCCTGGATGTCGATCCCACAGACAGATCGACCTGGGTCACCCCTAAGATATTACTAGTCTTACCCTCATATTTGGATAATACCATGTTGTGGGGCCTCAGATCTTCATCAGCCTTCCCTAACTTCTTGAACATAGTATGGCATGAGATTGACTGCTACGCCACCATCTACAAACACCTTGTTGACAACTTTAGCATCCACCTTCGCCCTAATGAAAAGTGGTTTCAAATGATACATCATATTGGGGTGTGGCCTCTCAAAAACTGCCTGTTGCTCCTCGACTACTCCATTGTTCATGACATTGTAGCATAAAGGCTTTTGGTTGATAGCCTCGTCTGGGGAAAAATCCTCCTTGACCTATGAGACTTCTTACACACGGTCATACTCGACTTGCAGCACTGATACTATTCCACAATTAATTTGGAGGTCTCCCTCCAACTCTTCACTGAAATTGTCTTCAACCATCTCATTGTCCTACCCAGGGATATACTCAGGTTCTTTATTCCTTGGTTGAAAAGGTACATAAGCATCCTCAGCCTCAAGAGAGTATTCAGGATCATAGTGATGAGGATCCCCCTCGTCTGGTTGAGGGATGTAATCTGCAACTTCGTCTTCTAACTAAGGAGAGTATTCTGGGGTTTTCTCCCTCACCCTAAGTCCTCATTTGATAAGGGAATCATGCGCCATCTTTGGGAGAAGCTGTAGTTTTGCACCTTTGTTAATCTTCTTAGAGTAGGGCTTCTGATTTGGATTCTCCGTAGTCGCCTCATACTTCTCTACTGGCGCACCATGCCCATTAGCTTGAGCCTTCCTTTCAGCTTTTTTCCTTCTCTAATAACGCCTCCATTGAGTGTGTGTCATAGGATTCTTTCATTTGTAAGTTGGAGGCGCACAAGTTCTTTTGTTCGCCTCCTTCTGGGCCTTGTCATTTGGCATCCCAGGTTTTGGATCAACCTCTCTCCACTTTGGGTTGCTTTCCACATTTTAGTTAGTAGGTTTCACCCATTTGTCTTTTGGCGCACCCGCAGGTTGCTTGAAGGTCTTCTGTCAAGGCTGTTGGAACTGCCTCCTATAGTCCTCATTTCGAATGGACCTTCCCCCATTGTTAGGAGCAAACCTCGTTGTTCGACCTCCACCGCATCCACGACCGGGATCGATCATTCGGGAGCCTTCCACTTTCTTCGCAGCCTCTTCGTCGAAGACATCACTGCAGCGTGAGCACAACATAGTTTTGAAGTCATTCCGCTTGCAGCGCTCCAGGAAATCGATTAACCCCTCTTCAGACTAGGGGTAAACCTCTTGGAAGTCAAAGTCAGCAATAGCAGGGATCTTCTTTCCCTTGTCGACGTCCATGTTGGAGCCATCATTAGCGTCCACCATCAGGATTTTAACAGGTTCAGCGTAGTAGGCTTTCGCCATCTACATGGGGTCAACATCCACTTTCATTGTCGATTTTAGCATCTCTCTAAATTGCAATCTTCCCTTAGATATTGGGTATCCAATTTCTTTCTAATTGAATAGTCTAGGCCACCTGCAGCCATCTCGACTAACTCATGCTCTGGCACTCGTGTAAAACACCTGGCTTTGAGAAGTCTAAACCTATTCAGATAGTCCTCTATTGACTCAGGGACCTTTTGTCTAACACTTGCTAGTTCCTTCAAAATAATCTTCGATTGTCCCATATAGAATTGTTCATGGAATAGCCTCTCTAACTGGCTCCATGTTTGGATAAATTGGGGAGGGAGAGTCGTAAACCAAGTAAAGGTGTTTTTGGTTAAAGAACTTGGAAAGTATTTTAGTTTTAAGTTCTCATTATTGGCTAAGTTATCACCCTCAGTTTGATACCTAGCGACATGTTCTACTGTCGACTCATTAGTGTCTCCAGCGAACTTGGTGAATTTTGGGATCTTCAATCCCTTGGGTACTTCCGACTGTCGAATATATTCAGGCAGTAGGGTTATAAAATTTGGTCGGTGGAGTCCCACATTTAGGCCATTCTGGGCCAGAATTTGTTCGACCACATTTGTTATATTGTTTTGCCCTGCAAGATTATTCTGCTAAACTTTCCTGAGTATCTGATCAGCATTTTGGTTTCTCTGAACTATCAGAGGAGTGGGTTGTTTTGTTCTATCCGCTCCTCACTCAAGGGAGGATCTTGTTGCAACCCTTGGATTTTGGCCAAAGTGGCTTGTGATGTCGTATTCTCAGGGGTTACGATCGTTCTAACGTTAAATATCTGTGGAGATGGTCGAATTTGTACTGGGGGTGTGCCAAAGAAATCAGCAATATGCCTCATCTGACTTGCCAATACTTCATAAGTTTGGTTTGTATTAGCAATCAATGGATTAAAGATGGTCCCCATTTTTTAGGTGAGAGTGTTTACCATTTCCAGATTACTCTCGTCCATCTGCTGCCTCATAACCATCATAGAAGTCGTATTTAAGGATGACGTAGTTTGGGGGATATAATTTATCCCTCCTGAACGTGCCATGTTATTAATGGTCGACCCTGGGGCACGATAAGGATTATACAGCGAGGTTGTGGTCATCACATTGTCACCGAAAGTTGACATACTTGGTTGTAGGTTAGCCATCATAGATGTTGGCATACCATAAGGATAGTTTCTGCCAGGGGTGGCATTGAGAATCCAAACAAAGGTCTCACCAACACGGGATTGTTAAGGGTGTTTCCTGGCTGCGAAGGGGGTGTAGTCCCCTAGGATAGCATCATTGTGACTGGTGCCGCTAATGCCTCTAGAGTAGTCGTTCTATCCGGCGTCGAAAGAACTGGCTCTTCAACTGCCGATACAACCGGCTATTGTACTACATTTTAAGGATTATTCTGGGGATTGACTGTAAGAACAAGAGTTGGTTCTGCATTAATACCTCTGAGTTTTGATGATATCAAACAAGTATGTTTGTATGAACAATTTTATAAGACTAATGTTTGTTATTTGTAAGAGTCTAACAAACAGGTTATACTTCCGTTAATTGATATGGACATAATGCTAAAAGAATACTTTGCCTACGCGTTGATGTGCTAAATCTCTTCAGACGAATCTGAAGATCATAGACTCTGATATAATATACAAAGAAAGCAAGTTCTGAAAATAAGAAGACTGAGGTTCTGATGAATGAGGTCCAAATGCTGAAGATTTTCGCTCTCTAATAAAGGTTCTGAAGACCCAACAAATAGTCTCTACTCATGCTTCAACTAAATACTATCTGAAGCCTCTGACAATATGAAGAAAATATTCTAAGTGAATAAGGTTCTGAAGACCAAGTGCTGAAGACTCCGAAGACGCTGCTCTGAGGACTCCAAGACTTGAAGATCTTAAGAATCAAGCTACGTTTTCCCTTCTTACTCATGCTCGCAGTAGTCTCTGAAGTTAAGAAGATTAGAAGACTAAGCAACGAAGTTCAAACGAAGATATCTTGGTAACAGTGCAAAAGTTCAAATGAAGATTTCTTGGTAACAGTGCCAACAAAGATATACTGACAAGACAGGACACAAAAGGTTTTATCTGTTCTCGCGCTTCCACCAAACCGCCGTCAATAGTCATGATTACTTTGCAACGACTACTTTTACTCGGCTATAAAAGGACTTGAAGACTCAAAGAATGAGTACAACTGCTCCGCTTAATATAACGATCTATCTTGCTATTATCATTCTACAAGTCATTTTTCTGTGCTGTAAAATAGTTTACATATTCAGCTTATGCTAGAAGCAATACACTGTAAACAAAACCTTTTTCAAACTGTTGTTTGAAGATCCTTGAGAAAAACCTAGTGAGGTTAAAATTCTTGAGAAGTCTAGGACTAGTGAGAGTCTTAGAGGTTGTTCCTTAAGAGAGACCAGTGTGGGTTGATCTCTTGAGATGTCTAGAACTTGAGAGTTTTAGAGGTTGTAGTTAGTCACCAGCATTTTGGCTTGTGCATTGTATTAATCTATTTGATTAGTGGATTAAGACCTCGATTGAGAGAGGCGAAATCACCTTGGCGGGTGGACTAGATTAACTTGAGAGATTCTCAAGTGAACTAGTATAAACATATAGTGTTATCTCTTTCAAGCTTCATTAAGACAATCATTCATAAGTAAATAGTTGTTATAAAGGGAGTTAGTCGAAAAGAAAACATTTTATTTTGAAAAACCAATTCAACCCCCCCCCCCCCCCCCTTTCTTCTGTTTTTCACACCTTCAATTAGCATCAGAGCTCCGGTTCTGAGGTGATAAAAAGGTTGAGTTTTTATCAAGCACTTAACAGTGTTCAGTACCGATCCAAGTGTGAAAAACAATGGCTACACCTGATCTAAATGTTACCACAAATGAAAGAGATTCCTATAGTGCAAAACCTCCTATCTTTGATGGGGAAAATTTTTACTATTGGAAGGACAGAATTGAAAGTTACTTTCTGGCCTTTGACTTAGATCTATGGGATCTGGTAGTTGATGGCTACAGTTACCCTGTAGATTCTGAAGGTAAAAAGATTGTCAGAAGTGCATTAACAGATGCTCAAAAGAAGACTTACAAGAATCATCACAGAGCAAGAACGATTCTGTTAAATGCAATTTCATATATGGAATATGAAAAAATCACAAACAAAGAAACTGCAAAGTCTATCTTTGATTCCCTCAAAATGACTCATGAAGGCAACGCTCAAGTCAAAGATACAAAGGCTCTTGTATTAATCTAGAAATATGAGGTCTTCAGAATGGAAGATGATGAATCTGTGGAAACTATGTTTTCAAGATTTCAGATGCTTGTTGCAGGACTCAAAGTTTTATACAAAGGTTATTCTACAACTGATCACGTCAAGAAGATTATCAGAAGTCTGCATGTCAAATGGAGACCAATGGTAACAGCCTTGAAACTAGCAAAGGACTTAAACAGCATAAGTCTTGAGGAACTAATTAGCTCCTTAAGGAGTCACGAAATAGAACTTCAAGGAGATGAACCTCAGAAGAAAGGTAAATATATTGCTCTAAAGGCTAAATCTGAAAAGAAAAAGGCTTATCAAGCAGAGGAAGAATCAGAAGAATCTGAAGAAGATTCAAACGAAGATGAACTATCTCTCATATCAAAGAAGATAAGTAAACTATGGAAATACAGAAGGAATAAGTTCAGAGGACCAAGAAGAAAGCCTGAGTATACACATGGTTAAAAGAAAGCTTATGGAAGAGAAGTTACGTGTTTTGAATGCAAGGAACCTGGACATATCAAGAATGATTGTCCAAAGTTCAAGAAAGATGGAAAACCTAGAAAAGCTAAAAAGGGTCTCATGGCAACCTGGGATGATTCAGAGTCAGAAGAAGATTCTGACGGAGAACAGGCCAATGTTGCATTCATGGCCAAGACCAGCACGAACGAAGTTCTATCAGAAGAAGAACTATCAGACTCTGATGACGACAGAGACGTACTTTCTTCCTTATCTCGTTCTGAATTAGAAATAGGATTATCTGAACTTATGGATAGGTATCAACTTCTTTTAAGAAAACATAAAACTCTTAAAAAGACTCTTGTGGTTCCTTCAGAAGTCTTACTAAAAGCAAGCAAACTATTTTGGAATTAAACGAAAAATTGTCCCTCTTAGAAAAATCAAATGCTGTTTTAAAAAGTAAAGTAGCCAAGTTAGAGGAAGAGATCACGTCTGATATAACTATCACTAATGAAGCTGTCAGATATGACAGAGCTTTTCAGCACTTCCTTGCTAAAAGCATAGATAGAAGTAAAATGGCTTCAATGATCTATGGAGTTAGCAGAAATGGGAGTAGAGGTCTAGGATATTCAGGACCATCACAACCATATGATGAAACCAAGAATATAAAACTAATACCTCTATCTAAACATTTTGTGCTTGTCGATACCAAGCTAAAATGTTCAGAACCAGAAAGTTCTAAGTCTAGTATATCACAAACACAGACACGGAAGAAAACATCCAAACACAAACACTATGCACAAATACCACACTATTATTCTGCTGCACGAAATTCCAAAGGTATCAGAACCTCTGGAAAGGCTAATGTGAAAGGACCCACAAAATAGGTACCTAGGAATAAGATAATCTATGTTGCAAATATCCTTAATGGCGCCACTGAAACACCAATCATGGTACCTGGACAGTGGATGCTCACGACACATGACGAGAGAAAGGCATGTGTTCCAAGATCTGAAACTTAAGTCTGGAGGTGTCGTTGGTTTCAGAGGAAATCAGAAGGGAAGAATCATTGGCTCTGGAACTATTGGTAATGGTAATCTTCCTTCTATAAATAATGTTCTATTAGTTGAAGGCCTAATGCATAATTTATTGTCAATTAGCCAACTTAGTGACAATGGTTATGACGTTATTTTCAATCAAACATCCCGTAAGGCTGTCAGTCAAAAGGATGGATCTGTTCTGTTCAATTGAAAAAGGAAGAACAATACTTACAAAATTAAATTATCAGACTTAAAACACCAAAATGTAAAGTGTCTTCTGTCTGTAAATGAAGAGCAATGGGTCTGGCACAGACGTCTGGGTCATGTTAACTTGAGAAAAATCTCACAGCTGAACAAGCTTAGACTTGTCAGAGGTTTTCCAAATCTGAAGTACTCTTCAGACGCTCTTTGTGAAGCATGTCAGAAAGGCAAGTTTTCAAAAACTTCTTTTAAAGCAAAGAATATTGTTTCTACCTCTAGACCATTGGAACTTCTTCACATTGATATATTTGGACCAGTGAAAATTGCTTCTATCAATGGTAAGAAATACGGACTAGTCATCGTTGATGATTACAGTCGTTGGACATGGGTAAAATTCTTAAGACACAAGGATGAGTCACATCTTGTGTTTGCTTCCTTCTGCATCCAAGTGCAAAACGAAAAGAATTGCAAAATCGTCAAGTTCAGAAGTGATCATGGTGGAGAATTTGAAAACAAAGATTTTGAAAAAATTTTGATTCACATGGGATATCTCATGATTTTTCTTGTCCTAGAACTCCTCAACAAAATGGAGTTGTAGAAAGAAAGAACAGAACTTTAAAAGAAATGGCTCGCACCATGATCCAAGAAACTGACATGGCTAAGCACTTTTGGGCAGAAGCAGTTAACACAGCGTGCTATATTCAAAATAGAATCTCTATAAGACCTATCTTGAATAAAACTCCTTATGAATTGTGGAAGAATAAGATTCCCAACATTTCTTATTTTCATCCGTTTGGATGTATTTGTTTTATGTTAAACACTAAAGAGAATCTTGGCAAGTTTGATTCCAAAGCACAGAAGTGTCTGCTGTTAGGATACTCTGAACACTCAAGAGGCTACAGAGTTTATAACACAGAATCACAGATTATGGAAGAATCAATTCATGTCAGATTCGATGATAAGCTTGACCCTGAAAAAGTCAAATCTAGTTGAGAAATTTGCAGATTTAGAAATCAGCTTTTCAGAACCTAAAGAAAAGGTAAAAGAAGTTAAAAGTCCAGAAGTCCCTACTCACAATATCATTGATGAATCTTCTAATACTCCACAACAAAAGAAAAGGAGAATCTCAACTTCACATCCTGAAGAACTAATTTTGGGTAGCAAGGACGCTTCCATCAGAACCAGATCAGCCTTCAAACCATCTGAGGAAACGCTTCTAGGATTGGTGTCTTTAATTAAACCAACGACAATTGATGAAGCTCTTATGGACAAGGACTGGGTTCTGGCAATGGAAGAAGAACTTAATCAGTTCTCAAAAAATGATGTCTGGAATCTCATTCCAAAACCTAAAGGTGTCCTCGTAATCGGAACCAAATGTGTTTTCAGAAACAAGCTAAATGAAAAAGGTGAAGTCATCAGAAACAAGGCACGACTTGTTGCATAAGGTTACAGTCAACAAGAAGGGATTGATTATAACGAAACTTTTGCTCCGGTCGCCAGACTTAAAGCAATACGATTATTAATCTCCTTTTCGATAAATCATAACATCATCTTATACCAGATGGATGTTAAGATTGCATTTCTGAATGGTTACATATCAGAAGAAGTGTATGTCAAACAACCTCCTAGTTTTGAAAACTCAGAAAAGATAGATTTTGTTTTTAAACTTAAAAGTCTCTCTATGGTCTGAAACAAGCTCCCAGAGCTTGGTACAACAGATTAAGCAAATTTCTTTTAGAATATAACTTCACCAGGGGCAAAGTTGATACTACTCTCTTCTGTAAATCATTCAAAAAT
The DNA here is from genome assembly GCA_022829125.1 of Lathyrus tuberosus. Classification (NCBI taxonomy): domain Eukaryota; kingdom Viridiplantae; phylum Streptophyta; class Magnoliopsida; order Fabales; family Fabaceae; genus Lathyrus; species Lathyrus tuberosus. The sequence continues at coordinate 9,650,919 of JALAZF010000193.1, forward strand.
GATATTCTTATAGTTCAAATTTATGTTGATGATATTATTTTTGGTTCTGCTAATCCCTCTCTATGCAAGGAATTTTCAAAGTTAATGCAAGCAGAATTTGAAATGAGTCTAATGGATGAATTGAAGTTCTTCCTGGGAATTCAAATTGATCAAAAACCAGAGGCTACTTACATTCATCAAAGTAAGTACACCAGAGAACTTCTGAAGAAATTCAACATGATGGATTGTAAAATGGCTAAGACTCCAATGCATCCAACATGCATAATGGGGAAGGAAGAAGTGTAACGCCCCAGTTTTGTGAGTTTTTATTTAATCGAGTCGTTTTGATTATTTTATTATTATATTCTTTCATTTTTTACTTTTATTTGGAAATATGTTATTTTTCAATGTTGTGATATTTTATCGCGTTTTGGGAACGTTTGCGAGATATTTGAGTGTAGGGGTATTTTGGGCATTTCACTTTATTTTCCTTAAGTTAGTAAAATAGAAATAGAAAGAGAGAAAAATAGAGAGAAAGAAAAAGAGAAAAAGGAAAAAGGGGAAGAAAAGAGAAAGAAAGGAGAAAGAGAGAAAAACTTGGAAAAGAAGAAATCGAAACAACCGACTTTCCAAACACGATTAAATCGGGTAAGGGTGCGAAACTTGATTATTATATACTTGTGTATGATTATGTATGTTTGTATTTGGTTGTTTTTTAGTTGAAATTGAATGTAGAACAAAAACCATAATATGTGGAATTCGATTAAATTGTGTCGGAAATCATGTTTTCAAGTCCCTTATTGTTGATACATGTTAGATACATGTTGTTAGGCATTGTATTGGTAATTTTTTGGGTGTATAGGTGAAAATTGGATTGATTTTGGGTTGAAAACGCATAAAAAATTCTGGTTTTTCCACTGCCCATACGCGTATCACTCAAGGCAATACGCGTATTGGTCAAGGTAATACGCATATGGTATTGAAGAAATGTGGGCAATACGCGTATGGAGCTTCATTTTCTCGGCCATCTGCCCATTTGCGTAATGGTACGCGTAAGGTTGAGGGCAATACGCATATGAAGCAAGGCACTACGCGTATTGGATTTTTAATGGGAATTTTGGGAAAAATGGGTCTCTGCCCATACGCGTATGACCTTGGGCAATACGCGTATGGAATGGGCGAGCCAGCTGGGCAATACGCGTATGACCAGAAGGTGTGTATTTTGGGTCCCAATTTTGTGTCCGAGGTCGTAACTTGTGTTCCAATTATCCGTTTGGAGTATTCTTGGTATCATTGGAAAGCTATTGAGCTGTTCTTTCTTATGATAATGATTTTGAGATTGTTGGCCGATTTAATTATGTCGGGAATTTGGAATAGTGTCGTTTTATCGACTTTTGTCATTTGCATTGTGTAATTGATGTGTTATCATGCAATGTGCTGTTATAGGAAGTGAATGCATGCAATTAAATGTTGTGATGAAGTTTTGTGGCCTTATGGCAAATAAATGCATTGTTTTGGGCTTAAGTGCAAAGCATGATTTTTATTGATTGAAATGATTGCATATATGTGTGCATTTGAATGTCATGAGTCATTGTATGCCAAGCATCATGATATGCATTCTTGTGATGTCGTGTGCCCGTGTGGGGTGTGAGCGACGAACCGATTCTAGAGGGAATCCGCTATAAGGTCGTGTGCCCGTGTGGGGTGTGAGCGATGGTTATAGACGATCGTGTGCCCATGTGGGGTGTGAGCGATCGGGTTGTGTGCCTGTGTGGGGTGTGAGCGATCCATAAACGTCGTGTGCCTTATACAAAAGAGGTGTGAGCGACGGGGAACATCGTATGCCCGACGGGGAGTTACATTAAGTAACGAACGATGGTTCCAATAGTTCCTGAGTGAACTGGTGTTGAGATGTTGATGTTGGTACCGCATTGCATTGCATAGAGTCGTTGTGTCGGCCTCTGTGCATTTGCATTGTATCATGAATGGATTGGTTTTTGTGGAATTGTGAATGGAATTGATGAGTCATATATATAATTGTGTTGGTGAGAATATAATTGTGTTGGTAATAAATGCGAGAATATGTGTACTTTTGTGTTAATTTATAACTGTATGCAATTATATTATGATTGTGTTTCTCACCCCTTCTGTTGTTTTATAATGCTCTGTGAGGCATTGCAGATTAGACTGTTGGAGGTCTTTTGTGAAGCTTAGGTCTTCATTCTTTTGTCGGTCGGCTCTGATATGTGACACCGGGTAGTCGGGGTGATCGAGTGTGATTATTTGTATTATGTATACACATGTTTTGGATTGTACTTGTGTGACTTTGTATATGACAGATACACTTTGTATGATGTATCTATATATGAGATTCAGTTGCAGATTTTCCGCTTTTATTCTATAACTAAATTGTGGGTGTTAGGAACTAAGTTCCTTTGTTATGTGCTACCTGAATTGTTGCATATCTATATCAGCAGGTGATTGTATTTTGTTTCAATTGATGTGACGCCTCCGTCTATGCCGTAAATTTTTAATTATACTCTGATTATTTGTTATTGCTTTATTATTTGGGGGTATAGATTAGGGGTGTTACATTAAGTGGTATCAGAGCCAGTTTGTGTCAGTCCTTGTTGGTGTTTGTGTTTGGGTGAGCTGTTTGTTTAACCATAGTTGCTGCTATTGGAAATGAACAGAATATGGCTGGTAGGAACGACGCTGCTTTAGCTGCTGCGATGCAAGCTATGGCTCGGGCTGTGCAGGGTGCACCTCATGCTGCTGGAAATGATGAGTTCAGGAATAATAAACCACCTGTCTTCAAAGGGAGGCATGATCCTGATGGCGCTCAGATTTGGCTGAAAGAGATTGAAAGGATTTTCTGAGTGATGGATTGTGCGGAGGATCAGAAGGTGAGACTGGGTACTCATATATTACAGGAAGAGGCGGATGATTGGTGGGTCAGTACTCGTCGTGTGTTGGAAGCTGTAGAGGAAAAGATCACTTGGGCTTTGTTTAGTGTTGAGTTTCTGAGGAAGTATTTTCCCGAAGATGTAAGAGGAAAGAAGGAGATAGAGTTCCTGGAATTAAAATAAGGTAATATGTCTGTTGTTGATTATACTGCTAAGTTTGTGGAACTTGTGCAGTTTTATCCCCATTATGCTGAAGCGACCGCGGAGTTTTCTAAGTGTGTAAAGTTTGAGAGCGGATTGCGTCCTGAGACTAAGCAGGCAATCGGGTATCAAAGGATTAGGAGGTTTTCTGATTTGGTAGACTGTTGTAGGATTTATGAAGAAGATAGTAAAGCTCGTTCTACTCATTATAAGAGTGTGAGTGACAGGAAAGGGAAGCAACAGTTTCGTAGTGGTCCTTATGTGACACCAGCTGATAAGGGTAAGCAAAGGGGTACTTTTGATCGAAGGCCAAGTGGAGGAGGTATGTCTAATTCTTTGAGATGTTATAGATGTGGGGAATTGGGACATCGTCAGTTTGAATGTAGGAAAGATATGAGGAAGTGTACCAATTGCGGAGGTTTAGGGCATGTAGCGGCTGATTGTAAGAGGCAGAATGTGGTGAAGTGTTTCAACTGTGGTGAACCTGGTCATATTAGTACGAAGTGTCCGAAACCAAAGCAAGATCCAGCTGGTGGGAAAGTTTTTGCATTGGCGGGAACTCAGACTACTAATGCAGATCGTCTGATCAGAGGTACTTGTTTTATTAATAGTATGCCTTTAGTTGCTATTATTGATACTGGAGCGACTCATTCGTTTATTTCGTCTGAGTGCATGAAGCGTTTGAATCTTTTGTTGTCTTCGATGGATGGTGAGATGGTTATTGATACTCCAGCAATGGGGTCAGTAACTACTTATTTGGTTTGTTTAAGTTGTCCTTTGACCATTTATGGTAAAGACTTTGAGATGGATTTGGTGTGTTTGCCGTTGGAGGGTTTAGATGTGGTTTTGGGAATGAATTGGTTGCAATTCAATAGGGTTCATATTGATTGTTTCATAAGCTAGTAAGGTGTCCTTCTCATGAGGAAGACGAGGACTCGAGTTTCTTATCTACCAAAGAGTTGAAGAAACTTTTGGCGGATGAAGCTCAGTTGTTCGGGTTGTTTGCTTCGTTATCCGTGGATAGTCAAGTTGCACTTGATGTGTTTCCAGTGGTGTGTGAATTTTCGGAAGTGTTTCCTGAGGATATTTCTGATGTGCCGCCAAAGAGAGAGGTGGAGTTTTCCATAGATCTAGTTCCTGGTACTAGACCTGTGTCTATGGCACCATATCGAATGTTGGCATCTGAGTTGGTTGAGTTAAAGAAGCAGTTGAATGAATTGTTAGAAAAGAGGTTTGTGAGGCCAAGTGTGTCGCTTTGGGGTGCTCAAGTTTTATTGGTGAAAAAGAAAGATGGAAGTATGCGATTGGGTATTGATTATCGCCAGCTGAATAAGGTGACGATTAAGAATAAGTATCCTCTTCCAAGAATTGATGATCTGATGGATCAGTTGGTTGGTGCGTGTGTGTTTAGTAAGATTGATTTGAGGTCAGGGTATCATCAGATTAGGGTGAAAGAGGAAGATATTTAGAAGACAGCTTTTAGGACACGATACGTTCATTATGAATATTCTGTGATGTCGTTCGGGGTTTCTAATGCGCCAGGTGTGTTTATGGAGTACATGAATCGTATTTTCCACGAGCATTTGGATCGTTTTGTGGTTGTGTTTATTGACGATATCTTAATTTATTCTAAGTCTCGGGAGGAGCACGCGAAGCATTTGCGTATTATTTTGCAGGTTTTGAAGGAAAGGAAACTTTTTGCCAAATTATCCAAGTGCGAGTTCTGGTTGTCGGAGGTGAGTTTTCTTGGGCACGTAATTTCAGGTAATGGTATTGCAGTGGATCCATCTAAAGTAGATGCAGTGCTACAATGGGAGGCTCCTAGATCCGTTACTAAAATTCGAAGCTTTTTGGGGTTAGCCGGATATTATCGAAGGTTTATTAAAGGTTTTTCTAAGCTAGCACTTCCTTTGACCCAGTTGACTTGTAAAGGCAAAGCGTTCATTTGGGATATTCAGTGTGAGGAAAGTTTTAGTGAGCTAAAGAGAAGATTGACGACAGCTCCGATCTTGATTTTACCGAATTCTAATGAACCGTTTGTGGTTTATTGTGATGCGTCTTTGATTGGGTTAGGTGGAGTGTTGATGCAGGAAGGTAAGGTGGTGGCTTATGCTTCAAGGCAATTGAGGGTTCATGAGAAAAATTATCCTACTCATGATCTGGAATTAGTGGTTGTGGTCTTTGTGTTGAAAATTTGGAGGCATTATCTCTATGGTGCAAGATTCGAAGTCTTTAGTGATTATAAGAGTTTGAAATATTTGTTTGATCAGAAAGAGTTGAATATGAGGCAACGGAGATGGTTGGAATTCTTGAAGGACTACGACTTTGGCTTGAATTACCATCCTGGTAAAGCTAATGTGGTAGCCGATGCGTTAAGCCGGAAATCATTGCATATGTCGGTTTTGATGGTTAAAGAGTGGGAACTTTTGGAATCGTTTAGAGATTTGAGTTTGGTATGTGAATTGACGTCGGATAGCGTGAGGCTTGGAATGTTGAGGATTACTAATGATTTTCTGTTAACGGTTAGTGAGAAACAAAAGATGGACGTGAAATTTGTGGATTTGATGACGGTTGGAGAGAAAAGTGTGAATGAGGATTTTAAAGTGGATGTTAATGGTGTTTTGAGGTTCCGTGGTCGAATTTGTATTCCGGATGATTCGGATTTGAAAAGGATGATTTTGGAGGAAGGACACCGGAGTAATTTGAGTATACATCCGGGAGCTAATAAAATGTACCAAGATTTGAAGAAGATTTTATGGTGGTCTGGATTGAAAAGAGATGTGGCTCAGTTTGTTTATGCATGTTTGACTTGTCAGAAATCAAAGGTAGAACATCTGAGGCCTAGTGGTTTGTTGCAACCGTTGGATATTCCTGAGTGGAAATGGGACAGCATTTCTATGGATTTTGTGACAGGGTTGCCGAATACTCAGCGAGGGCATAATGCTATTTGGGTGGTTGTTGATAGGCTGACTAAATCGGCGCATTTCATTCCGATTGACATCAGTTTTTCTTTGGAGAGATTGGCTGAGATTTATATCAGTGTGATTGTGAAATTGCATGGTGTTCCGTTGAGCATTGTTTCTGATCGAGATCCTAGGTTTACCTCCAGATTTTGGGAAAGTTTGCAAAAGGCTTTAGGATCTAAATTGAGGTTGAGTTCTGCTTATCATCCTCAAACGGATGGTCAGACCGAGAGAACGATTCAGTCGTTGGAGGACTTGTTGAGAGCTTGTGTTCTTGAGCAAGGTGGTGCGTGGGATAGTTATCTTGCATTGGTTGAATTCATGTATAATAACAGTTTCCATTCAAGTATAGGAATGGCACCTTTTGAAGCATTGTATGGACGAAGATGTCGAACACCTTTGTGTTGGCACGAATCTGGTGAGAGTTCGGTGGTTGGGCCGGAGTTAGTGCAACAGACTACAGAAAAGGTGAAGCTTATTCGTGAGAAAATGAAGGCTTCTCAGAGTAGGCAGAAAAGTTATCATGATCGACGAAGGAAAGATCTCGAGTTTCAAGAAGGCGATCATGTATTTCTGAGAGTTACACCGGTGACGGGCGTTGGTCGTGCATTGAAATCGAAGAAGCTTACTTCTCGGTTTATTGGTCCTTACCAGATATCCGCGAGAGTGGGTGTTGTGGCTTATAGGGTGGCGTTGCCGCCGAATCTTTCGAATTTGCACGATGTGTTCCATGTTTCACAGCTTCGGAAGTATGTTTCGGATCCGTCGCATGTGATTCCGATGAATGAGGTGGAGGTAAGGGAGAACCTTACGGTTGAGGCGTTACCAGTGAGGATTTTGGATCGCGAGTTGAAGCGGTTACGAGGCAAAGACATTGTGCTTGTGAAAGTAGCGTGGGGAGGCGCTGCTGAGGGCAATTTGACTTGGGAGTTGGAGAGTAGGATGCGGGAGTCGTATCCAGAGTTGTTCGTCTCAGGTATATTTTCGAGGATGAAAATTTCTAAGTGGGGGAGAGTTGTAACGCCCCAGTTTTGTGAGTTTTTATTTAATCGAGTCATTTTGATTATTTTATTATTATATTATTTTATTTTTGACTTTTATTTGGAAATATGTTATTTTTCAATGTTGTGATATTTTATCGCGTTTTGGGAACGTTTGCGAGATATTTGAGTGTAGGGGTATTTTGGGCATTTCACTTTATTTTCCTTAAGTTAGTAAAATAGAAATAGAAAGAGAGAAAAATAGAGAGAAAGAAAAAGAGAAGAAGGAAAAAGGGGAAGAAAAGAGAAAGAAAGGAGAAAGAGAGAAAAACTTGGAAAAGAAGAAATCGAAACAACCGACTTTCCAAACACGGTTAAATCGGGTAAGGGTGTGAAACTTGATTATTATATACTTGTGTATGATTATGTATGTTTGTATTTGGTTGTTTTTTAGTTGAAATTGAATGTAGAACAAAAACCATAATATGTGGAATTGATTGGAATTCGATTAAATTGTGTCGGAAATCATGTTTTCAGGTCCCTTATTATTGATACATGTTAGATATATGTTGTTAGGCATTGTATTGGTAATTTTTCTGGTGTATAGGTGAAAATTAGATTGATTTTAGGTTGAAAATGCAGAAAAAATTCTGCAGAAAATTCTGGTTTTTCCACTGCCCATACGCGTATCACTCAAGGCAATACGCGTATTGGTCAAGGCAATACGTGTATGGCATTGAAGAAATGTGGGAAATACGCGTATGGAGCTTCATTTTCTCGGCCATCTGCCCATTTGCGTAATGGTATGCGTAAGGTTGAGGGCAATACGCGTATGAAGCAAGGCACTACGTGTATTGGATTTTTAATGGGAATTTTGGGAAAATGGGTCTCTGCCCATACGCGTATGACCTTGGGCAATACGCGTATGGAATGGGCGAGCCAGCTGGGTAATACGCGTACAGCTCAGGGCAATACGCGTATGACCAGAAGGTGGGTATTTTGGGTCCCAATTTTGTGTCCGAGGTCGTAACTTGTGTTCCGATTATCCGTTTAGAGTATTCTTGGTATCGTTGGAAAGCTATTGAGCTGTTCTTTCTTATGATAATGATTTTGAGATTGTTGGCCGATTTAATTATGTCGGGAATTTGGAATAGTGTCGTTTTATCGACTTTTTCCGTTTGCATTGTGTGTAATTGATGTGTTATCATGCAATGTGCTGTTATAGGAAGTGAATGCATGCGATTAAATGTTGTGATGAAGTTTTGTGGCCTTATGGCAAATAAATGCATTGTTTTGGGCTTAAGTGCAAAGCATGATTTTTATTGATTGAAATGATTGCATATATGTGTACATTTGAATGTCATGAGTCATTGTATGTCAAGCATCATGATATGCATTCTTGTGATGTCGTGTGTCTGTGTGGGGTGTGAGCGACGAATCGATTCCAGAGGGAATCCGCTATAAGGTCGTGTGCCCGTGTGGGGTGTGAGTGGTGGTTATAGACGATCGTGTGCCCGTGTGGGGTGTGAACGATCGGGTCGTGTGCCCGTGTGGGGTGTGAGCGATCCATAAACGTCGTGTGCCTTATACAAAAGAGGTGTGAGCGACGGGGAACATCGTATGCCCGACGGGGAGTTACATTAAGTAATGAGCGATGGTTCCAATCATTCCTGAGTGAATTGGTGTTGAGATGTTGATCTCGGTACCGCATTGCATTGCATAGAGTCATTGTGTCGGTCTCTGTGCATTTGCATTGAATCATGAATGGATTGATTTTTGTGGAATTGTGAATGGAATTGATGAGTCATATATATAATTGTGTTGGTGAGAATATAATTGTGTTGGTAATAAATGCGAGAATATGTGTACTTTTGTGTTAATTTATAATTGTATGCAATTATATTATGATTGTGTTTCTCACCCCTTCTGCTGTTTTATAATGCTCTATGAGGCATTATAGATTAGATTGCTGGAGGTCTTTTTGTGAAGCTTAGGTCTTCATTCTTTTGTCGGTCGGCTCTGATATGTGACACCGGGTAGTCGGGGTGATCGAGTGTGATTATTTGTATTATGTATACACATGTTTTGGATTGTACTTGTGTGACTTTGTATATGACAGATACACTTTGTATGATGTATCTATATATGAGATTCAGTTGCAGATTTTCCGCTTTTATTCTATAACTGAATTGTGGGTGTTAGGAACTAAGTTCCTTTGTTATGTGCTACCTGAATTGTTGCATATCTATATCAGCAGGTGATTGTATTTTGTTTCAATTGATGTGACGCCTCCGTCTATGCCGTAAATTTTTAATTATACTCTGATTATTTGTTATTGCTTTATTATTTGGGGGTATAGATTAGGGGTGTTACAAGAAGCAAGCAGTAAGGTTTTTCAGAAGATGTATCGTGGTATGATAGGTTCTCTTTTGTATCTAACTGCTTCTAGACCTGATATCTTATTCAGCGTACACCTTTGTGCTAGATTACAATCAGATCCTAGAGAATCATATTTAACTGTTGTTAAACGAATTCTAAGGTATCTGAAAGGAACAATTAATCTTGGCTTGATGTATGAGAAAACATCAGAGTACACTATTTCTGGTTACTGCGATGCAGACTATGCTAGAGACAGACTGGAAAGAAAGAGCACATCTGGAAACTGTAAGTTCTTAGGGAACAATCTAATATCATGGTCAAGTAAGAGACAATCAACAATTGCTCTCTCAATAGCAGAAACATAATACATATCCGCTTCTGTATGTAGTACGCAGATGCTGTGGATGTAAAATCAGCTAGAAGATTATCAGATACATGAGAGTAACATCCCTATCTATTGTGATAATATTGCTGCTATCTGTTTAAGTAAAAATCCAATTTTACATTCTAGGGCTAAGCACAGAGAAATTAAACATCACTTTATTAGAGACTATGTTCATAAGGGAATTCTATGCTTAAAATTCATCGATACAGACCATCAATGGGCTGACATTTTTACAAAACCCTTGGCTGAAGATAGATTTTAATTTATTCTGACGCATCTGAAAATGGATTTTTGTCCAGAGTAAGATCATATAATAATCAGATGTGCTTAGTCAGAGTCTGAAGAAATAATTTTTTAATCTCAGTTATTAGAGGCTACTTCGGTCAGGATTGTCTCTGATCTGATGGAAACTCTTGAGCTATCCAGACTCTGAGAATATTGAAACGTGTCACTTGAATTAGAAAATGATTAATGCGTGTAACTTAGGTTATATCCAAATCATTACATCTATTTTAAAGTACACATTGAACAGTAATCTCTCTTGGGATTGATTTAAAATCTTAATTGCATTCATTTCTTAACTCCCAATACTTTATTTTAACTTTTCAAATTTCAAAAACACTTTACACTATCGCACATCCATTTCCTCACCCTCAGAAACCCTAAAACCCCCAAATCGCTTCCTTCTCTCTCTCATCTGCTCATTGTTCTCATCTCAATCAATCACAAACTTCATCATGATGAATCGCATTCAACAAGAAACTATCAAATTCTTCAAAGAAACTGAAGCATCTTTGAATCCTTCGAAAGGGCCATCATCTTCATTAGTCGCGTCTGCTATCACCTTCACAACCACAACCACTGTTGCGTCGACTTCACCATCTCCTTCTGAGATTGATGAAAACCATGTTACTCAGAGAAATACAGCAGTTACGTGTGTGCGTCCTGCGGACGAACTAACTTTTCTCAAGGAATTGCATGTGGATTTCCAGAATCTTGCAAGCAATGGGGTTGATCTTTCTGCCGAACTTAAATGTCAAGGATAGAATAACTACTTTGAAATGCTTAAAGATCCTATCTATGAATGTCTTGTAAAATACTTATGGAGAATGGCTGATACTGATGATTATCATGTCGTTTCCTTTGTCATGGAGAAGAAGATTATCATTACTGAAAAGTCGATTTCAGATCTTCTAGGTTTGAAATTCTTAGATGGGAAATGAGTCTATGGAAAGCTTGAAAAATATGACATTGCCATCAGCAAAGAAATCTTTACGAACTATCAACCTATGAAAACAGATTATAAAAGTGTAGACTTGCATGATAAACTAAGAATGTGGCACAAAATCATTCTTGGTTGTATCAACCCAAGACCCCTGAAAAGTTCTGCAGACTACATCAATACTACTCAAAAGAATATGATGTACTGTTTGCATAAAAGGAAGAAAATGAATTTGCCATTCATTCTGTTTTCCTATCTAAGAGACAAAGTGCGCAAATCCAGAACAACGGCTTTACCTACAAAGAAGATTCCAACCTACATTCCTTTCGGGAGATTGCTCTCTGACATTTTTGTTGAAAGTGGCTTAGTGGAGTATCTGACTAAAGAAGCCAGATACACAGAATATTTGGATCCATGCATTGGAGAGCCTTTAAATGCCAATACCCTGAAAAATATGAAAATAATCAAGGATGTTCAAATCAAACCTACTGTTATCCCTCATGAAAGTGTAATACAAAGCAGAGTTCAGGTAAAAGATTATCCCTCCTTTGATAGCTGTGAAAACAAGGAAATTATTGTTGGACTTATTGCTATAATGGAAAAAGAAGGACAAGATGTGTCTAAGGTTAGAATTGAAGAAGTTGAGCCTAGTAAAGGAAAAAGAAAGCTAATTGAAGAGGATCATGAACCAAAGAAAAAGAAGAAGGCTAACAAGTCAGAGACCTCCAAGATTTCTGCTCAAGTTTCTCAATCTAAAAGAGCTAGTAAGTCCACCATCACTTCTTCTGTGACAACAGTTAATATGGAACCTGTCACTATTTCTTCATCGTCTCAACAAGCTACCTACATTCCCACTTCAAATCCATAAGTCAACTTCAAGTCACCATCTTTTTCAACTCCACGACCACCAATCTTTATTCCTGTAATTCCACAAATTTCCTTTCCATCAATCAGTACACCTATCCAATCCGAAGCAATTCCTACATACACTTCATCAACAACCACCTCAATCATCCAACCAGATTTACCTGTCTCACTGATGTCCTACGCTTTTCATTAGAAAATCATTGCTGAATCCCCAATCCAACACTCTGGTCCTCCATCTCCAAATTCTGAACCTCTCATGGTTTCAGTTACCCCAGAGGTATCTTCTCCTACTGATCAACAAACGATTAAACATATTCTTACTGAGATTGTTTCTCAGCCAGCACCATCTGAAACCAACTCTGCTGAACCTGGCCTTGCTTTAGTCATCTATGATGTACCTCTTCCAACAACCCTTGAAGAATGCATTATTTAATTTCGTAACAAGGCGTTAAAGAAGGTTACAAAGTTAAGACCAGAAATAAACACAAGTGTCAAGCCTCTAGAGCTTGAAAATTCTTGTCAAAACTTCCAGAAATGGTTGGATTCAAAACTTGCAAGAATTACAAGCTTCTCAGACGCCACTATAACTGCTGGAGTTCAGCTGACAAAAGAAAAGGCAGAAGCTGAAGAGCGGATTAGGGAACTCAGGTTTTTGGCCGCAAAACAAAAAGAAGTTGAAGAAAAAGCTGCTGAAGAAACAAGACTTGTAGCAGAAAAGGCTGCTGAAGAAGCCAGATTGGCGCAAGAAGTTGAAGCCACGGAAAAGGCTAAACAAGATGATGTAGTTGTTTCCTCATCCGACCCTGCTGTGAAGCGATTGGAGAACGCAATTGAAGAAATCAGAGGAGAACAACAGAAATTCAAAGAAAATTTTGAAGAACAAAAGACCGTCAATGCAAATGTCCAGAGCATGCTTCAGAAGATTTTGGACAAAATGTCCTCTGGAAGCACCTAACCTTTTCCGGTTTTGTTTTGGTTCTACGTCTTTAGAATTTAGAGCTTTGTTTTTCACCCTTTGTTCACGGAGCTTTTTGATTATGACAAAAAGGGGGAGAAGTATGAAATGCCGATTTTTGGTTCTTATAGTCAATCCCTGAAGAACAAGTTGTTTACATTCTAACTAGTAAAATTGCTATCTCTGTTAGTTGTGTTTTCTTTGTCCCTCTTTTCAGGAATTCTTTGAAGGATCATAAACTCACAAGAATAAGGGGGAGTATCTCATGTGAAGGATAAAGAATTCTCTGAAGGATCATAAACTCACAAGTCAGAAAATTTAATCTTCGCCCAGTCTAAGAATCAGGGGGAGTATCTCATGTGAAGGATAAAAGTATTTCTTAAACCTTCTTATTTTGATTACCCGTATGTTATGTACAAAAATTGTGTCATCAAAATACATAGTTTGTCATCATCAAAAAGGGGGAGATTGTAAGAACAAGAGTTGGTTCTGCATTAATACCTCTGAGTTTTGATGATATCAAACAAGTATGTTTGTATGAACAATTTTATAAGACTAATGTTTGTTATTGGTAAAAGTCTAACAAACAGGTTATGGTTCCGTTAATTGATATGGACATAATGCTAAAAGAATACTTTGCCTACGCGTTGATGTGCTAAATCTCTTCAGAAGAATCTGAAGATCATAGACTCTGATATAATATACAAAGAAAGCAAGTTCTGAAAATAAGAAGACTGAGGTTTTGATGAATGAGGTCCAAATGCTGAAGATTTTCGCTCTCTGATAAAGGTTCTGAAGACCCAACAAATAGTCTATACTCATGCTTCAACTAAATACTATCTAAAGCCTCTGACAATATGAAGACAATATTCTAAGTAAACAAGGTTCTGAAGACCAAGTGCTGAAGACTCTGAAGACGCTGCTCTGAGGACTCCAAGACTTGAAGATCTTAAGAATCAAGCTACATTTTCCCTTCTTACTCATGCTCGCAGTAGTCTCTGAAGTTAAGAAGATTAGAAGACTAAGCAACGAAGTTCAAACGAAGATATCTTGGTAACTGTGCAAAAGTTCAAATGAAGATTTCTTGGTAACAGTGCCAACAAAGAAATACTGACAAGACAGGACACAAAAGGTTTTATCTTTCCTCACGCTTCCACCAAACCGCCGTCAATAGTCATGATTACTTTGCAACTGCTACTTTTACTCGGCTATAAAAGGACTTGAAGACTCAAAGAATGAGTACAATTGCTCCGCTTAATATAACGATCTATCTTGCTATTATCATTCTACAAGTCATTTTTCTGTGCTGTAAAATAGTTTACATATTCAGCTTATGCTAGAAGCAATACATTGTCATCAAAACCTTTTTCAAACTGCTGTTTGAAGATCCTTGAGAAAAACCTAGTGAGGTTAAAATTCTTGAGAAGTCTAGGACTAGTGAGAGTCTTAGAGGTTGTTCCTTAAGAGAGACCAGTGTGGGTTGATCTCTTGAGATGTCTAGAACTTGAGAGTTTTAGAGGTTGTAGTTAGTCACCAGCATTTTGGCTTGTGCATTGTATTAATCTGTTTGATTAGTGGATTAAGACCTCGATTGAGAGAGGCGAAATCACCTTGGCGGGTGGACTAGATTAACTTGAGAGATTCTCAAGTGAACTAGTATAAACATATAGTGTTATCTCTTTCAAGCTTCATTAAGACAATCATTCATAAGTAAATAGTTGTTATAAAGGGAGTTAGTCGAAAAGAAAACATTTTATTTTGAAAAACCAATTCAAACTCCCCCCCCCCCCCCCCCCCTTTCTTGTGTTTTTCACACCTTCATTGACGTTATCTACAGGAGGACGCTACATACTAGACAAAGCCTTACCACTCCTTAATTGCATACAAAATGCCCAAAAAATTCTTAAGAGTAGAACACAATTTTCAAACGTAAGAAAAACAAAGAATAATATGAACAAAGGACACTTAGCACAGGTCCCACCGTTAATAACTCCCTTTCCATACTTTTTCATTTACATGTCAATCATCGTACTCATACAACAGTAAAGTCACAGAAAAGAGAATAATCATGGATGAAAAATGATAGTTGATGTTTAAGTTTTGGGATAAGATACTCTGAATTATACAACAACAAAAACAATTTTTCTCAATAAATAATGGTCATTGTAAATTACTCAAATACTCATTGCAGATACGACTTTTTCATTGAAAGGTTGCTGGATGATATAAACGTAAACGACAATACATATCAAGGATGACAAACAAGGTCAAAATAGACTATTTTTTTATATTTGATCCCACTTTAGTATGCATTCATTTATATAACCATTACAATAGATGGAAGTATGAGTATTTTTAGAAAATTATTCTAAAAGTATATTTTACTCAATTTCATTCTACGCGTTAAAAATGGTAATTCTGTTTAATATCTATTATTATGCAATATTAAATAATATATGAAATCCATATTTTACTTCTTGATTTGCAGGGCCTACTATACAAGCTTATTCTTCTAAATCTTATATGTAAGCCCTATTCAACCAGCCTAAGTAGAACAGTTGTCCTAGGTCCAACACATAGGCTAATGGTCAGTAATTCTTATGTGTCCAATATCAGATTAACAGAGTGTCTCAAATAAAAAGCATTAGAAAAAAGAAACAATTGAATAAAATTATAGATCAATAGATTTATACAACAGTCAAATCAATATAGAATCCAACAATGTTGAAATAGGTTCATCATAACACAACCTAACGTAGAAGAATTTAGCTACTCATAGTAGGGACGCGCGTCATATTTTCCCATGAAATGTTACCTATTACAAGAGGGGTATTAAATGTGCATGTTCCGGTGAGAAGTGGCGTCCCTATGAAAGACTTTCACTTCCATAGATCCATCAACCGGGTAGGAGCACGTATGGCAAACTCTGCAAAGCAGAGACAAGGATTTAAGGGCAATTGTTATGTGATGTTCACGAGGCCTGACATGAAAGGCTCAATGATACGACATAGGCACTAAAATATGCATAACAGGTATACATTTTTTTCTCTAGAAACAAACTATTTCGTCGCTAGAGCTTTGATGACATTTTAGATCAATCTGACGGTTGATTGTGATCCATGTCTCACTCTATGCTTATTCTTGTTAACGATTACTCCTAGTTAAGTGAGAATGCGTGTCATTTCACTGAGTATTCAAATTCATTCTCATTCACACAACTCTCTTGTTCTCTTACTAACTTAGAGGTCAACATCCATTATAACACATGTGAAACTCGTGTCCATCTTAGCAAGCTTTCCTTCTTGATTTACCTATCAAACTTCCATTGTTCCTTTCTACTTAGTTGTCATTTGAGTCTCTTCTATTCTTACCAATCCAATGGAAATCACTGGCGAACCCATCCGGGTGCAATCCCTACTTCTATCGGGTTTACCCCGGGTCCCACCTGAATACATCCAACCCCCTCAAAAACGACCCATTAAAACCGATCCCGATGCCAAAATTCCCGTCGTCGACCTCTTCCATTTCAACACCAACCACACCGATTCGACCCGGGAAGCAATCGCACGAGCCTGTCATGAATGGGGCGCATTCCACGTCACTAACCACGGCATTCCAGCAACCCTCCTCGATACCGTGAGCCGCGCAGGCCTTGCCTTCTTCAACGAATGTCCCATGCCAGAAAAACTCCGATATTCCTGCACCGCCGGCGCTGCCGCGTCAGAGGGATACGGTAGCCGTATGCTGGTAAGCTCCAAGGAAGAAGGAAACGACTCCGTCTCAGAGGTTCTCGATTGGAGAGACTACTTCGATCACCACACTTTTCCCCTTTCTCGACGGAATCCTAATCGTTGGCCGAATTTTACACCCGATTACAGGGAGTCAATAGCGAAGTACAGTGATGAGATGAAGATTCTGGCACAAAAGTTACTAGCTTTGATATCAGAGAGTCTTGGGTTGCGATCCTCTTGCATTGAAGATGCTGTTGGGGAATTTTATCAGAATATTACTATTAGTTATTACCCTCCATGTCCTCAACCAGATCTAACACTTGGTTTGCAATCACATTCTGATATAGGTGCTATTACCCTTTTGATCCAAGATGATGTGGGTGGTCTTCAGGTTCTAAAAAATGGTGATGATAGGTGGGTCACTGTGAAGCCCTTGTCAGATGCTATTCTTGTTCTTTTGGCTGATCAAACTGAGGTACATATACACAACTCATCACTTGCACCATTTACATGTTATGACTCAATCTCTGGATATGGAAAATCTGTTGAATATGTTGTTTTGGTAGGCTAGCATTGTATTATGATGATTGGTGACTTGTTTATGTTTTCCTGATAAATGATTCATTCATGAAATTGAAGTTGTTAACAAGTTTGGTTTACTTTGAAACCAGATTATAACAAATGGAAAGTACAAGAGCTGTGTGCACAGAGCAGTTACCAATCCTGATAGACCAAGGCTCTCTGTGGCTACATTTCATGACCCAGCCAAGACAGTCAAGATCTCCCCTGTATCTGAACTCATCACCGATTCATCACCAGTTAAATACCGGGGTGTTATTTATGGAGACTATGTATCATCATGGTATACAGGCCCCGAAGGAAAACGAAACATCGAAGCACTTCTTCTGGAATCATAAGTGTTTTCTTTTGGCCTCATAGCCAGTCTACTCAAGATTAGTGCTGGGTCTTAAAATATTAAGACCTCATGAGTGTTTTTCACTTTATGGACAATATGAGTGTTTTTTAAGCTGCTGCTTATTTTAAGCGGTTACTTATTTTGAACTAAGTACACTTTGTGGACAATGAGTGTTTTTTAAGTTGCTGTTTATTTAAATTTTGAACTAAGTATTTGTGGCACGATATGTGTTATTAATTAAATTGATTGATTTTTTTCATATATATATATATATATATATATATATATATATTACTTATCATTGGGCCAGATACTGACCCACCTTTTTTTTTAAATGGAGATAATAAATTAAACAACAACCAAAGAGGCATTATAAGAGGGGTCATTCCACGAAGGGATTAGACTAAACCAAGTTTTATAGCCTAAAGACTTCACAATACCAACAAGGTGGTTTGCTTCCACATTGTTGGTCCTATTGACAAACACTGTTGGTCCTATTGACAAACACAAGAGTAGCGCTAACAAATCTATCTAGCAAAGCCTTATAATCAGTCACAATAGGATATAAACTAGCAACGTAATCAACATCATTAATACAATCCACTAAAACCAGAGCATCGGACTGAATGATAAAAGCGTCAAGCTTCAAATCCTTAGCAATCTTGAGGCATCAATCAATACCTAGAAACTTAGCTGTGCAAGGATCAGTGAAGCTGGGAAGACACTTTGAAGCTGCCATGAAAATGTTGTTTGAAGGATCTTTTATAATACACCTAAGGGAAATGAAGTCGTTAGAGAAACAACCAGCATCATACATAATGGTCCACGATTTTACCTCAACCTGGCCAATGTCATTTAGCATATCCTTGTGGCAGCCACTACCTAAAAGGCTAGAAGCTTCCTCAACGGTTTCCCACGTTGTCAGCGCCACGACACGAGGGTTAGGTTTGTCTGTGTTAAAAACAACCGCATTTCGCGCATGCCAAATCTTCCAGAAACCTCTCATAACAATCATTCAAGCCATGGTATCTTCGGAGGAAACTAACTCCGTTATCCAGTCCAAAACACCATCGTACATAGGTAACCTCAATCCAAGGGGGGAAGAAAACTTGTTTTGAGAAGACACAATTGAGAAAGAGGTGGGTAGTGGATTCAGAAACACTATGACAAAAAGTAGGGGTGTTCGCGGTTCGGTTTTGGATCGGTTTTGAAACAAAATATCATCCAATCCAAATATAAATTTACATGCGGTTTGGTTCGGTTTTGGATGATTGGTTAAAAAAATCCGATCCGATCCGATCCAATTTTTTGCGGTTTTATTTGGATCGGTTTTTTGGATATCCAAATTACAAATTATAATTTTATTAATATTATAAAAACACTAATAAATAATAAATTTGATATAATATATAACATATACTATATTAAAAGTTAATATTATAAAATAATAATGATCGGTTATGATTGAAACAAATGAAATAATAAAAATTAATAAATTAAATCAAACTAATAAATAATATTTTATAAAAAAAGTATCATCTAATAATAAATTAACATAACATATTATACTAATAAAAAATATATAAGTATAAAAATATATACATGCGGTTCAGTTTAGTTTGGATCGGTTTTGAAAAATCAATCCGAAATTCGATCCGAACCGAACGGTTTTTACAAAATGACATCCAAACACATCCAATAATTTTTGGTTTTTTGCGGTTTTCGGTTTTTTTGATCGGTTTGCGGTTTTTATTTGGATTGGTTTGGATTTGAACATCCCTAACAAAAAGGACATAACACATCTAAAAGTATACCTTTCTTCCTGAGATTGGTCTTTGTGTGAAGAATGTTTTCCACAAGACTCCAAATGAAATTCTTGATTCAAGCATTGACAGGGATCTTCCACACCAAATTGTCATCTTTGTTGGAGGGGCCTGGTTTGTCAACTTGCCTACGCATCCCAAGCAAGTGATAAGCACTCTTAATAGAATAATCATTGTCGTTCTCGTGGTGCCAAAGCAACTTATCTGCAGGCTGTCTTGAAGAGATGGGGATCTAATAAATGTGGGTGACCATGTCAGGCTAAAAATTGTCACGAAGGACATTCAAATTCCATTCCCCAAACTCAGCATCAATTAGAACATCAACCTTGCTATTATGGTGGAGATTGCATGCATTGTAGAGGGTTTGAAACCCCGAACAGAAGGAAGCCAGTTATCCTACCAAATATGCACATTTTCTCCATTGTCAATCCTCCATCTGCATCCACATAATACAACATCTTTGTCACTCAATATGCTACGCCAGACATAGCTAGGTTGGTATCCTATCGAGGCCTCTCGGATAATGCTCCTAGGGTAATATCTCCCCTTGAAAAACTTTTCAAAGAGAGAAACATCACTTTGCATCAGACGCCAGAATTACTTTCCAAGAAGGTTGGTATTGAAATCCTGGATTCCTCTAAAAACCCATCCCCCCATCTCCTTTTCCTTGTGGCAACCGCTCCCAACTCATCCAATGTATTTTTCTTTTCCCATTCTTGGAACCCCACCGGAGTTTGGCCAAAATAGATTCAATCTCCTTACAGCAATGTCCTTGCGCAACCGCCTTGATAAGTACCTCCTTCCCAGCTTTAGAGAGGAAACCCTCCTTCCAGCCCTTTACCTTCTTCCAAACACGATCGAGAACAAGCTTGAAAACTTCTTTTTTATACCTTCCAAAAACCACACGGAGCCCCTGGTATTTTGAGTGTCTGATAACTCCTCTAAAACCCAATTTAGCACAAACCCTCTCTTGCAAGGCAACATCCACATTGGCATTGAAGAACACTTCAGACTTGTCTAAATTCACTACTTGACCAGAAGCAAGCTGATACCTATCTAGAATATGTATAATACGTCCAGCCTCATCCTCATTAGCTCTAGCAAACAAAATACTATCATCGGCAAAAAACAAGTGAGATATTGTAGGAGCCTTCCTCGCCACCTTCACGCCATGTATCCTTTTCAAAGAACCATTCATCTTAAGCATACCTGAAACCACATCAGCATAGATAATAAAAAGGTAGGGAAAGAGAGGATCTCCTTGCTGGAGACCCCTCTCAGGGATAAATCTTCTACTAGGATGCCCATTCACAAGGAGCTTGTAAGAGATGGATGATATGCAGTTAGAATCAGCTGAACCATCACTTCAGGGAAATCCATGGTGCGGAGCGTTACTAAGACAAACTCCACTCTAACCTGTCATATACTTTGGACATATCAAGCTTCAAAGCCATGGTACCTTTCTTGCCTTTTTTCTTATTTTTCAACCAATGGAAGCATCCCATCACAATCAAGGAGTTGTCAGTGATTAATCTCCCTTTCACGAAGGCACATTGCTCTTCACTTATGATGTCAGAGAGCAGCATCTTCAATATGTTAGCAATAGATTTTGAGACAGCTTTCATAACCACGTTACATAGGCTAATAGGTCTGAAGTCACTTGGCTTGCAGGGATTCTTGATTTTGGGGATGAGGGTGATGAAAGTGGAATTAGTTTCAGTCGGGGATCTATGAAGATTGAGTATCTCCAGGGCCAACATAGTCACATCATTTCCAACAGTAGGCCAATATTTCTGGAAAAAGAGGGCAGGTACACCATCTGGACCTGAGGCCTTGGTGGGGGTGCATCTGGAAAATAGCATTTTTTTACCTCATCAGCTGTGAAAATTCTGGAGCAGTTCAGTTTGTGTTCACTTGTCAGTTTTCCCCTAATATTGCCGCACAACGATGAACATCGGTGGGAGTAGATCATTTGAAAATACCTGGGTAATAATCAATGAGGATCCTTTCACAATTTTCTTGGCATACTCTCCAATTTCCATCTGCATCTCTAAGTCTCTTGATTGCGTTAGTTCTTCTTCTTTGGTTTGCCTTGATATGAAAAAAATCTTGTGTTTTTGTCCCCGTCTTTAAGCCAAACTGCACGACTCCTCTGGCGCCATAACATTTCCTCAATCTTTAAAGTTTATCTCTTTGTTTCTCAAGGGCTTTATAATGATGAATTTCCTTGGCATCAGCCGCCCACCTCCTTTTATCAACAAGCAAAGACTCAATTATATTTAATTCTTTAGCTACCTCACCTATTCTAAGATCTATGAAAGTGTGTTGAAGCGTTTGGATGACCCTTAAGCGGTGATTGAAATGATGGGCCGCACCAACCCACAACTGCCTAACAAAGTTGTCGCACCTGTGATCTTTGGACCAAGATTCCTCAAACCTGAACAGGTTCACTTTGGTCACCCTAGTACAATCTTTTTGGAGCACAATCCTGATATATGCATGATCTGATCCAAATCTCTCCAGATGTGTTACATTGATCAGTGGGAAAAGACTTTTAAAGTCCATAGTAGAGAAAACCCGATCTAGTCTGCACTGAATATTGTCAGGCTCAAATCTACCATTGGTCCAAGTAAAAAGGTAACCATCAAAATCCATTTCGACAAGACCACAACTCTCCAAAACATTTCGACTCCAAGCAAACTGAGTTCCAGATCTGCAGATACCACCTTTCTTATCCTTGTCCTGGGTAATATCGTTGAAATCTCCAAAAGTAAGGAAAGTTTCACCACTTTCATCAGCCAATGACTTCACCAACTGTCAAGTGTTCCTCTTGTTAACCTCATCAGGGTAACCGTATAATCCAGCAAAAGACCAGTGCTTATCTTCATCTTTAAGCTTACGCTCTCCATTTATATGATTTGGGGAGAAGAACCTGATTTGGATATCAACAGACTCTCTCTAAAAAAGGCAAAGACCCCTAGCTCTCTCTCTCTCTCTCTCTCTTCCCGTGCCTCTACATTCGACAATTAACTCTGAATTAAACTTAACCTTCCTTTTGATTTTCATGGCTTCCTCGTGCTTCAACTTAGTCCCATAAGAAAAACCATTTGGGGACATTCCACACAGATAATCCGTGCAAGAGCTCGAACTTCACGGGGGTTCCTCAGACCCCTGCAGTTCTAACTTATGGTTTTTATTGTGACATGCGGTGTTGGCTCTCCAACACCACCTCTGGTTGATTGGTACCACAATCATTGCTTGTTACCACTTGTTTCCTTTTTTTCTCGCCACCTCCACAATCCTCCAACGATTCTTCCACAATCATCACATCCACTAAATTCCTCTTCACATTTGTTGGCCATGTACCCAACTGTTGACGATCAATAGGTTTCTTACACCCTTTTCTCTGAATCCATTTCCTCTTCTGAACTGCAGGAGTTTTGGATTGTGAACCCGTTGCAAAATTCCCTGTTGAAATGGCCACGGCTCCCAAGGATTCAGTCACCTTTTCAATGTCGGGTTCCTTACCTTTGGTTCTCTACAAATCAGGTTGGATAACATCTTAAGAAGTCCTCCCTAATTTGACTTGTACTTCAACCTCTTCACTCTTGTCTTTCCCTTTCGATTCACTCCGGCTATGACGGGAAGAAACATTAAAGAGTTCCTTATTGCACATATTGGAACTCGACTCCTTTTTCTTTAATTCATCACCCATCTTTGGTAGAGGTGGAGCCCTTAGCCATTGACCAAAGGAAATGTCTTGTTCCTCCAATTCTTCAAAACCTACTTTCATTGAGATCTTCCAAAGCGAATCCTTCAGATTTATCATAACCTTAATGCGAAGGAAATGCTTGTTCCTGTGCACCTCCTTAAGATTCATCTCTTCGAACCTACCAATGATGTTCCCAAGTTTTTTCGCCATTGCTTCGGATCTAGAGGAAGCTCATAAACCTTAATCCAAAAAGAAACATAGTGCATGTTGATGTCAGAGAGTTGTTCTTCCCCTAAGATACAATTTAAGAACAAAAGAGATTTGTCACAGATATTGACCCCCTTATAGAAATCCAATTGAAACTAGGAATAAAGAAAATTTATCAATTTGAACATTATAATATTTGCTCATAATCAAAATACCATTGATTGATTAGTGCAAGCTATTATAATAATGTGAGGTTTAAGTTTTCCATAAATCCATAAGTTTTCTTATAATTATCTTTGAATTCAAGAGACAAGTAAGATCTTATGTAATGTACAAATTAATGAATACTAACTCTGTAAAAGTTTTGAAGTCATTTTAAAATATAATGTTGGAAGTAATTCGGTCATTGAAATTATAAAACCATGTCAAATTTGTCACCTATACTATTTTAAAAGGACTTCTAAACTTTTACATTGTTTGTCAAGTTAAGTTGCAACTTGCAAGTCTGAATCTGCTATGAAACAAATCTAGACGTTTTGTACACAATTTCATATCCCATAACAATAGGGTATTTCTTAATGCACCACCCAAGTTTCTTAGGCACGACGTGAAATTATTTTTTTGCCCCTATATTCCGGATGTGCACATCCGGACGCACCAAATTTTTAAAAAATGCTGAAATGTTCCGGATATGCATATCCGGAAAGAATTCTGATGTGCACATCCGGAAGTATTTCTTATTAGTTCGCGCCAGACGTTCTTCCCCCTCATTATTCACCTTTCCATTTCCACTCCTTCTCAAACTCTCTCAAACTCTCAAATTTTCAATCACCACAAATCTCGATTTTTTCCACTCAAGTTCGGCGCAGAGCAACTACTACAACGATCAACACACTCCAAATCCTCCATATCACATTTTAATCGGTAAGTTTTCAAATTTTAGAGTTTCGGAGTAATTTTCGAGTAATCGATTTAGAGTAGATATTTAGGTGTAGAAATTGTTAGGTTGTATGAATAACATAGGTTAGAGACAATGTAGGTCATTTTTACTGCTTCAAACGGACGATCAGGGCATAAAATTGCCCTTTTGGTTGTTACAGTGGCCATGAGTGCCGTTTTTAAACTTCAAAATACGTACCGGATGTACAGATCCGGAAACATTGAAACGTTTAGTGTTTCCAGATGTGCACATCCGGAAATACCTAACGTTTAAAATTCTGAGTCCTTCCGGATGTGCACATCCGGAAGACTTTTTTTTTTCTTTTTTAATTTTGCTTGTTTGTTTGTTTTTGTTTAATTATTTTTAAACAAAATTTAATTTATTTATTATGCTTTGCAGATTACATGGCTGACAGAGACGATCGTACCATACATGGACGGACAGCTCAGCACGCATCTGTCTGACGTGAGCGGATGCAGTCTACAACCCAGGCTTCCGACGCAGAGGGAGTTGGGGTAGCCCCTACAACTGAGGGACATCCTACACCACAGGTTCAGGCCACTTCCACATCACAGGTTCAGGCCACTCCTTCGTCAGCCGCCGATTCTACATCTCGGAGGCGTCGGGATTCTACTGCTAGTTCATCAGGGTCCCAGCCCGCACGCAGGCGTCGTCGGGAGACTCCAGCTCCATCAGCTGCTCCTCCTCGTTCCCCTGTTCCTGTTCCTGTTCCAGAGGGTGATCACCCAACACATGAGGGTGTTGACGATGATCGTCTAATATGTCCCTACTCGCGGGGTATTCTGAGCATACTGCCAGATTTGTCTGGCTAGGACAGGTAACCTTTCTCGGTTTATTTATAGAATTGTATTCGTTGAAAATATGTTCATTTGTAACATTGTTTTATTTGGAAATTTTCAGGATAAGGATTCACAAAAGTTCTATAACCATGGGGGCAAGGTTATGGACACGATTGAGATGCTGCCTACAGCTGAGTGGTTCACGTCTGCAGTTGCGGAGTCTGGTCTTTGAGGCCTGTCTAGGATTGGGTATTCCCAGATCCAGTACGGTATCCTGATGGCATTTATTGAGAGATGGCACCCTGAGACATCCTCATTCCATCTACCGTACGGCGACATCACGATCACGCTAGACGACATCTCGTGCCTCTTACATCTACCGATCACGGGTACCCTTCTGAGTCACGGTAGGATGACGAAGGCGGACGGCATAGAGTTGTTGGTTACAGAGCTTGGGGCTAGCCCAGAGAAGGCACATGCGGAGGTGTACCAGTTGAGGGGCGCACACGTCCGGTTCTCATTTTTGATGGATAGATTTACTGAGGCGCTTGCAGAGGCAGAACGGGCAGATGGTGATCCAGCTGAGGTGGCGATCCACAGGACGCGTACCCTAAGGTTCTACTACTTGTTTTTACTAGGCACGCAGGTGTTTGTGGACACCAGCGCCTATTATGTTGATATCGTCTACCTCAGGTACCTTTCGGATCAGACAGAGATCCATCGGTACAACTGGGGGGCTGCTGCGCTGGCATTCACCTATTCTAGGCTCTCTGATGGTTGCCGCTGGGCAGCCAAGACTGTGGCAGGCAGTTGTACGCTATACGTGGTAACAATCTAATATTCTAAGTGATTTTTTCATTTCTTTTCTTTCTGTATTCATTATAATGTTTGACACCCATATTATGTTTTCCATTTCAGACGTGGATTTTACAGCACTTTCCCTATATTACTGGTTGGGGGAGTGCCCAGGGGTACACTGAGGATATGCCACGTGCTGCTGCATTTGTCCTGCTCAGAGGGAACCAGGCGCCCGACCCCTTCAGAGTGTATCTAGATCGGATTGCTGCTGAGGACGTTTTGTATTGCCCCTATGCCGATCACCGTGTGACGCGCCCGTTCGATGAGGTTTGTTTGTTCTCAGGATGGCTGGCATGCAGTTCGACTGTTACTGCTCGATACCTGCCAGAGCGCGTCTTGCGTCAGTTCGGTTACACGCAGACGATACCCAGGATGCCTCATGAGTCTGCTCCTCTAGGCTTGACCCGCAGGCAGATAGATGAGTTATATGCTGACTACCAGTCCCACTTGGTACCGGAGGAGGCTCGGGCGACCAGAGCGGAGACAGACTGGAGCGTTGCTGCTGGGTACATCGTGTGGTTCTACACCGTCTCACACCCATGCATGGTGCCCACTGCTGAGGGATCGCCACCCAGACCTGCTCATCAGGAGATATTAGAGGAGCGGCAGTCTCAGCTGGACCACACTCAGGATGTCCTACCACGCTGTCGTGAGATAGAGCAGATAGCGCGGCAGGCCATTGCGGACGGTCACCTCCTTGAGGGCTCTGGTGCCAGACTTGCCGTGGACAGGATTATTGCGATTGCTCAGGGGGCACTTCAGTACCGCAGACATCGATCCAGGATGGTGGGTAGGGGCAGAGGAGCAGGGGAGCCAGGAGAGATCCTTCGTCATACGCAGTAGTTTTTTGTTTGATGTATTATATTTATATTAGATGTATGCACTGTATTTTGACAGAGATTTATTATATATATATATATCATTTTATTTTATATATGAATGTTGTCAAATGTATATTAAATTGCGACGATTTATTAACATATGCGACCAAGCAAAAAAAACCGATTTAAAAAAAAATAATAATGTTCTGCCTTTTTTCCGGATCTGCACATCCGGAAAGAATCAGCGTTTTTAAAAAAATTGGTGCGTCCGGATGTGCACATCCGGAATCAGGGGGCAAAACCGGAAATTCAGATGGTGCCTAAGAAACAAGGGTGGTGTGATAAGAAATGCCCTAACAATATTATCAACTTAGGGCATGTTTATTTTGACTTTTTTTAAAAAATAATTTTTATAATGTAATATAATTTTGTAAAAAAAGATTTTACAAAAAAACTTTTCATAAAAACTTCAAATAAAAATTTAGTTTGAATAGTTATTCTTAAAATGTTATTTTAGGTATTTCATTATTTTATCGAAAAAAAATTTTGATATCAAAATTTCAAAAAATCAATTAATTTTGAAACTATTTCAAATAACTTTTTATGAAAATCATTTTTAAAATACAATTTTTTAAAAAAATTGTGACGTTAACTATATTTTGATCTTCAATAATATATATTAATATTATAGAATGTCAAAATTAGTCTATTAATTTATAAAAAACAAATTTAAAAAAACTTAAAATATTTTAAAAAATATTATTATAGAATCCATTTTTAAAAATACAAAGAACAAATCTATTTTTTTAAAGTTGAAACAAAGTGATTATTATATTGACAATAGTTACCAACATAGAGACACTAAAAAGATTACTATTATGCAAAAATAAAGGGATTGATCACTTTCATATACTACCTCCGTCCCTAAATATAAGACCCCAATAAGAAAAACACAGGAATTAAGAAAATTGATTAGAGTATTAAACTTATTGACTATTTTGTATAATTTTACAAGTTTATCCTTAGGAGAGAGAAATAGTTAATGTGTATGTAATTGTATTTATTACATAGTGCAGAAAAAAATGTAATATAATTAAGGGTATGTTTGGAAAATAATAGTTAATGCACTTTGAAAGTTGAAGAGGGTCTTATAAAAAGGGACAAGAAAAAAACTCAACAGAATCTTATAATTAGGAACGGAGGTAGTATCTTTTTAACATTGGAACATCTTGTACTTGAGGTGTTGAGATGTATAAAGTGTCTACTTGGAGAGAAAAAAACCCTAATCGCATTATTAACATCAAACTCTCAACTTTATATTTTAAATTCACGATCATGTTGTTTTGGTTGGCGCGTTGTGGCATTTCTACTAAAAAAAATCCACACTATCAAAATAACTTGTTTCAGATAATACTAATAATATTCTTATAGATGTTAATACCAGAGAATGTCTTCCTTAATGCTGAAAAATAAAGGTTAACACTTTCAAAACCCCAAGTACAAACTTATATATAAAACTGCTAATATTGACCATTTTCTTCACTCATACTCAAACCCCAGTGGATCCAAAACCACCTTCCCCTCTAACAGTAGAATCCAAATCCTGAACCTCAGAAACCTCAGGAGTAATAATCTTCTCAATAATCAACTGAGCAACCCTATCTCCGACTTTCACTTCAAAATCGACATCAGAATGGTTGAACAGTATAACTCCGACCGGACCCCTATAATCGGCATCAATAACTCCCGCACCAACATCAATTGAATGCTTCCATGTCAATCCCGATCTCGGCGCTGCAAATAGTTCAATTTAATTCAAAACCCTAAAATTCAAAACCCTAAAGTTCAAAATTCTAAAACTCAATAATGATTATATAAATTGAAAAGGGAAAATTACCAACGCGGGCATAGGTTCCTTCAGGGACGGCGATGGAGAGATCGGTGGGGATCAGAGCTTTTCCTCGAGCCGGAACCCTGGTATCGGCAGCACTGGACAGATCATATCCGGCGGAGAGAGGGGAGCCTCTGGAAGGTATAACAGCTTTGTCGGAGAGTTTCTTCACTCTTAGAAAATGAGATGTGGGAATGGTGCCGCTTACGTTAGCCATTGTTTAAAACTCGGAGGTTGAAGATAGGAACTGTATTGTGAAAATTGAAAACAGAGATGATGATTTGGAATCTTTCTTTTATGTTGATATAAATATATAGGGGAAAAGAGCATGAGAGTGTGATAATGACCATGGCGCCAAACTTTCCCGCCATATTTGCTTGCATTTACTTCTTCTATTATTATAATTTTAAAATAAATTACAAAATAAAATGACTTCTTATTGGGCCAATGATTTAATTTTCCTAATGCTATATTTTTTTCAAAGAATTTACTTTTAAAATTATGTTTCAAAATTATGCCTACCACATACATATTTTGCTAAAACTATTAATAAAATGTAGTGATTTGAAGTGTAATTTAATAGGTGGGTGAGATATGGGATTTTGTCACGGAGATAAACGGGTATGAGTTGCTAGTGTTCAATTTGTTGCCTTATTTTTTTTTATGTATTAATGTAAATAAATAGTTGATAGATGTAAATCAACCACTTTATTTTTCATCAATGTAAATATTTTTAATTTTCAAAACAATAAATACATACAATCCGTTGGATTCAGTCTAATCTAATTTCCAAGTGTGATCCGTTTGGATTCAGTCTAATCTAATTTCCAAGAAACTATCATGTGTTTAGTATAGTTGCATTTACATGAATATTGATCTTTTTATGTATTGTATACCTAGTCACTATAACATGGATAATGTTGCTATTTAGACTAGTATTTATTTGTTTTTGAGAGAAAATTTGATCATTTCTAACTCTCCAAAGGCTATAGTTTGTCTCTGCCACTTGCCACTGCAATTTTTAAGAGTTCCCGCTTCCAACCTTTTCTTTTGTTTCTTGGATGAACCGTTTCTTTTCATTTGTCCAGCATGTTGGTTTACTATTATAGCTAAGTCAAACTAATATCTTGTTCCATATTTTTGTTTGTGGTCGTGCATTCAAAGAACAAATGTTCTAAGGACTTCATTTGGTTACAAAAGATGCATGAGTCATCAGTTGTAATACCAATCTGCGATAGCCTATCTTTTGTTGGCAGGCGGTTTTGAAAAGCAAGCCAAAGAGTGAAGGTTGAGCGAGGCCTGGCATAATTGGTATAAAAGAGTTTCTTCTAGTCCACCTGCTCTTTATCCCCTCAAAATGCTTTATACATGGTAGATGTATTGTATTTTCTTTACTGAATCGTGTCCTCCCAATATTGATACTGCTCGACATTGTTCCTGCAATTCGGAATTTTCTTTAAGATCCAAAAGTTGTTTGTACTTGGTTGCCACACCATTATGTCTTGCCCTTTGAGGTAATAAGCATGAATCCATTTAACCTACAATTTGTGCGTTCGAATGTTCCATAACAGTTTTGTCATGGTTGCTTGATTCCATTCCCTTAGTGAAATGATGTTAAGCCCTCATGCTGCCTTAAGACTACGCACTTTGGCCATGCTTTCAGTGTTTTCTTGCTTATCTCCTCTGTTCTGCACCAAAGGAAGTTTCTAGATATAGCTTCAAACTGGTGAATAACTTTCTTTGGGAGTGAGAAAGCTTGCATCCAATAAGTGGTGATGGCAAATATCACATTATTGATCAACTACTTCCTACCTGCACAACTCAACAACTTTGCAGTCCAATGTTTAATTCTAGCTACATTTTTATCCATCAGAGGCATGTAATGATGGACGTTCAGTTTACGACTAGATAATGAAACTCCTAGATATTTAAATAGCAATGTGCCATTTGAGAATTTTTTAGTTTCCATAATTCTTTATTGCACCTGATCATGTATCCCACCAAAATAAATCTTACATTTTGTCGGGTTAGCCTTCATGCATGTAGCTTTTGAAAAGACAAGGAATTCTTGCATCATGAGCTTCACAGATATTTCATCCCCTCTAAAGAACAGAACGAGGTCATCTGCAAAACATATGATTGTTATTTGAATTTTCTCACATTTGCGATGGAAGTTAAAGTTAGGATTCTTTTGCAATTTCTTCAAACATATGTTCATGTATTCCATTACGATCACAAAGAGCAGTGGAGAAAGTGGAACTCCCTGTATAAAGCCTCTTTTTGTTTTCAATAGTTCACTGTGTTAACCATTGATGTTGTATTTGTAGGAGACAGTACTTACACAAACCATTATCCACTTGATGAATATTGCAGGAAAGTTCATCTCACTCATAATGGTTTCCAAAGTTGTCAAATCCACCGTATCGTAGGCTTTTGAATATCTATTTGTATTGCACATCTAGGTGATATGTGTTTCCTCATGTATCCTCTTAGGAGTTCATGTGCGATAATGATATTGTCATGAATAATCTTTCCTATGAGAAAAGCAGACTGGTTTTCATCTATTATCACATTGATTACCTTGTTCAGCCTAGTTGTAAAAATCTTTGAGATGATTTTATAGATTGTGGTGTAGTAATCTATTGGCCTCATCTCTCTCATAGTTTTTGCAGTTGAGGTTTTTGGAATTATAGTCACAATAGTACAATTTACTGCAACATATAATCTATTGTGATTAAAGAACTCATTTGCAGCTTCTCTCACATCTGTTTTGATCACAATCCAAGTTGTCTTAAAGAACTTTGCATTATAGCCATCTATACCCAGTGCTTTTATATCTCCTATACCATTGAGAGTTGTCCAGATTTCTTGCTCAGAGACTGGTTAAAGCAAGTTATTTCTGTGTATTTCTTGGAGTTGAGTCCCTTCTCTAATTGCAACTATGTCCTCATGTTTTGTTCTTTGAGAAGTTATCCCAACAAGATCGTTATAAAAACTGATAATGTATGTTTCAATATCTTTAAAATCAGTTAAGATTCTACCATTAGAATCTTCCAGTTTGTGTATACCAACTTGTTTATTTTTTCCACGGATAGTGGCATGAAAATAAGCGTTTCCATCCCCCAATTTTAGCCAAACGATATTGGCTTTCTGCATAAGGATTTTCTCTTTTGTGTTCAGTGGCTTGCATGAGTTCCTCTACCCAACATTTTTTCTCTTAGATGTAATCCTGGTTGAATATATCCTCTGCCAAGAGTTGTTGTGCTCGAACAAGTTTATTTCTGATATCTAGGATTTTATTCACACTGTCAGTCTTTTTCCTGTTTAAAGCTCGCATTATGGGTTCTAAGTTTTTCAATTTTCTCCAAACTTTGTACATATGCCTTCCTTGTTCGTCTCTATCCCAACTATTTCTAACTATCTCAATAAAATCAGGTTGATCCACCACACAGATTAAGAATTTGAACTGGGAATATTTCCGTTGCAGCATAGTATTTTGACTCATTAGTTTGACTTTGAGGATCGTATGGTCAGAGATGTGTGCAAGCAGAATTTCAAGTTCACAATTTGGGTATGTTTCAAACCAGTCTTTATTGCAGATGGCTCTATCAAAGCGGGAGTAGATCATACCAGATATGTGTTTGTTTAATCAAGCGAAATAGTTCCCTATTGTATCATGTTCATATAACCATGTTGCTTCCGTCATACCTTCCAGATCTTTGAATTCAGCTTCTTGCACAAGATGTCCACCAATTTTATCATTAATATATAGCACATTGTTGAAGTCTCCAGTGATCATCCATGGACCTTGAACAGAATTTGCCAGCTGCCTAATATCCTCCTGGAGTTTCCTCCTGTTAATGCTTTGGTTATGAGCAGTAATCACAGTCAAGTAGTATAATCTCTTTTCATTTGTGGTGTTTACTTCACAATGTATAAATTGATCCGAGCTATTTTTCATTCCAATTTCTATGCTCCCTTCTTCCCATATTAACCAAATTCTTCCATTAGGATGGTGAGAGTAATTATTCATCTAGTTCCACTCATTGCCAAAGACTCTTCTGATTTTATTAACGTTATTCATTTTCACTATGGTTTCTAGTAGTGCAACACAAGGCATCTACAACTTTTTGATATGGGCTTCTATCTCAATATGCCTTGCTCTTTTATTTAAGCCTCTTACATTACATGATAACATCATGTAATTAAAGTATTTGAGGTTGATGGATTATCTCTAATTCTAAGCACCTCGAATCAATTTTTTCATCCAAGTAAATCATCCCTTTCTTTTCCCTACTTGAGTTCTTTATATTATCGTTTCTTTTCCTTTATTTTTGTTTGATGATGTTACCATTGTCCATTTAGGTTGTCCCTTGTCTGATTCTTGGTTTTCTTTTTGTGTATTTAGCTCATCCTCAGAGTCGTTTCAATCTTTTGAAAGTCCCTGTGTAAAAAGCTGAAGTTAACTTCAGTTAAGTGTAGGCTCCTAATTTCGACGCCTGGATTTTGTTCAGGAGGTAAAAGTTTAAGATTTGCTAGAGCATTTCGACAGCAATTTATTTCTTGTGAAGAAGGTCAATCGAAAATAAGGGTTAAGTTGGAATGGAAGAGCTGGAGATTTTTCTAAGTATTATAGTCATTTCGACATGATTAGGCGAAGGCCTTGCTTCGACGGATATTTTGAAATTTAAATAAAGGAGGGAATTTTGTTTTGAAAGCAAGACGCGTGGAATACATCTAAGAGGTGAAGGCATGCAAAATGTCATTTGTCGCCATCAGGAGAAATGGTTGTTGTTGGCGGTTATTTCGACTGTATATAAATATGGAGTCATAGTGTTAGATTTCGGGGTGTGTATTCAAAATTTGTACAAGTTACTCAAAATACTCAAAGTACCCATGTGAGAGAAAAGAGTTATCGTTGAGAAATGTACGTTTGGAAAAACACCAGTTTCTTCTTTACATTTCAATGAAGTTCTAAGTTATTTACATGCAATTTAATCTACTTTTCTGCAATTTCATTCTTGCATTTTTATTAAGTTTTCGTTATTCCTTTTAAGAACAAAACTTTATCATTTTCATTCGAATTACACCAATTTATGAAAACAATGATGAACTTAATGAACAAAAGGTTTGATTTTCACACAAATTGTCAAAACTCTTAAAGCACATTGTCCTGGGATTTGTATGGTCGATCCTGCAAGTAAACTAATTTTCACAAATTAGGAGACCAGCGGTTGTTTGCTATTTTTCAAGGCAAACAAATTGGCACGCCCAGTGGGACCTTGTGTTATTGACAATTTAAAACTTTTATTTATACATTATTCTTACAAAAGCCTTCTTCGCTTCATTGCATGAGACTAAGGAGTGGTAAGATAGCCATAAATAACGAAGAAAGACCTAGAAGAAGACGAAAAGGAGAATGGCGAATCCAAATCCGCCAAACAATCAGAATTCCACAAATGATGGAGTACCGCCCCCTATTCCTTCGACTGGGGGCAATACGGCCTCAATATCAGTATTAGAGGCTATACCATCAACAGCGGGTTCGACAACAGCGCATTCAATCCCTCAGAGTGCGCCTAGTTTTTCTACTATGGGACCCCAAATTCCTCAAATTACCCCTCCCTCTTCAGGGAGTATGTACAGGCCTTTTATATCTGGTTTTTTCATGCCTCCACTAAATCGAGAACAACCGTATAGAATGCCAACATCAGTGATGGCAAGTTTACATAATGCGTCATCAGCATTTACAGAGCCAACGATTAACGTAACTCCGCCTTTACAAGGATCCGGTTCTGGTGTAAACCATATGGGTAGGATTAGTCAGCCTTTAGGAACGAGATATCAAACATATATGCCAAACATTACTAATAATTCTGCACAAGTAATTAGGCAACAAATGGACGAGAGCAACCGCGATATGGTTCAGATGCTAGCCCAACAGATAGGGGTTATATTTAACCCTTTGATCCAAAACACTACACAAACAAATCAATAATTGGCAGTGCAGATGACGCGCATTGCCGATTTCTTTGGTGTCCCTCAACCTCCCCAAAGGAAACGTGTAATTCAGAATCCAGGAGTAGCCGTCGAAGAGGAACCTACTATAAATCAAAGACAACCAAATATCCCTCAAGCGAACGTGTTGAACCAAGGAGGGGCAGTCGAACAGCCATGAGTCGAAATTCCTATCCCACAAGAACCAAGGGTAGTATTAGTTAATAGAAACCAAAATGCTGATAATATTATACAACAAATGCGACATAACGATATGCCTGCAGAAAATAATTTGGTAGCCATGGTCGAAAGGATTATGGTACGAAATGGCATGAATGTGGGCCTCTAGAGGCCCAGTTATACTTCCCCTTTATCTGAATATATCTTGCAGCAAGATTTACCCCCAAGGTGGAAGGTTCCCAAGTTTACGAAATTTTCAGGAGATACTAGTGAATCGACGGTCGAACACGTGGCACGATATTTGATAGAAGCAAGCGAAATAGCAAATAATGAAAATTTGAAGATAAAATATTTCCCAAGTTCGCTAACAAAAAACGCTTTTACTTGGTTTACTACTCTGCCTGCAAATTCGATACATACCTGGACCCAATTAGAGAGATTATTCCATGAACAATTCTACATGGGACAAACAAAGATAAGTTTGAAGGAATTGGCTAGCATCAAGAGAAAGTTCTCAAAGCCAATTGATGACTACCTGAATAGGTATAGGTTGCTCAAGGCAAGGTGTTTTACACAGGTGTCTGAACACGAGTTAGTCGAAATGGCTGCAGGAGGTCTCGACTACTCAATTAGAAATAAATTAGATACCTAGTACTTAAGAGATATGGCCCAATTGGCCGATAGGGTTAGGCAGGTCGAAACACTAAAAGCCGAAAAAGCTAGGGCTAACAAGAATAAAAAAGAAAGAGTATCCTATGTCGAAGTTTGCGAAGACAACGACGAAGATGAATCATTAAATTTTGACGAACATGAGGTCTATCTGGCGTAATTAAAACAGGGTATGCTTGCAAAGTCTTGGCTCCGTCGAATGGGAAAAACCCAATCGAATCGGAAAAAAATGACAAGTTCCCCAAAAGAACTTATACGTTCGACGTCACAAAGTGTGACGAAATATTTGATTTGTTAGTCAAGGATGGCCAAATGATAGTGCCACCTGGTACTAAAGTGCCTCCTTTAGAACAGCAGAAAAAGAGAGGTTTTTGCAAATACCATAATTTTTTGGGTCATAAAATGTCTCAATGTTTCCTTTTCAGGGATCTAGTGCAAAATGCAATCAGAGATGGAAGGCTCAAATTTGGTGACAAGTCGAAGCCCCAGATGAAGGTGGATTCAATAACGATGGTTTTGTCCACATCAATAACGAGACCACAGATGGTTTCGCCCAAATTGACAAAGGGACTACTGAGGGCTCCTACAAACAGGCTGTTGTTGGCCTCCTCCGGAGAACCATGGAGGATCCAAAAGAGAAGGCTGTCGGATTCGTCAGCCAACAGGTTATTAAGGGTTTGCCTCTAAAGGTACCAACAAAGGAAGCCACTGAGGGTTTCAACCATATCAAGAGGGACCACGAGGTCAATGAAGGCCTCAGTTTGAAGTTGAACAAAATGAGCATTGCCACAAAGATAGCTGCCAATGTGAACATGGTGGAGGTGTCTCAGAATGTTTCGATGCAAGTCGATGAAGAGCGTCGACGCGAGGAATACCACAAACTAGCATACCCCAAAGAGGAGGAAAACTTGGCAGATTTCATCCACAGATGCCAAAGAAAGAGGTCTGAAGTAATGCTCTGTCCTCGTTGTAGTGTCGTCTTCGACAAAAAGGCAGCACATAACTTAGAGGGAGTGGGGAGAGCAAAAAGAAGGGGAAATTGGAAGCCTTCCCAACCAGCAGGAGGAGAAAGATTCGACCCCAGAAGAGGAAACCAAAACAGGCAGAGGTTAGGAGGAAGGTACCCTAACACATTCAAGCCTACAAATAAGGCTCCAGATGACAAATGGGTTAATCCAATCCGACGAGCCCAAGGACAAGGGAAGTGGAAGGAATTCGAAGTACAACGGGGATCTTCCATATCATGTAGGAAAGAATTCCAAAAGTCTAAGAAGATGACTTACCCATCTAAAAACTACAAGGGCAAGAACCCTATGAAAAAGTCACAATGGAGGAGGTATCAACGTCGAAAGAAAGCGGAGAAGGAGGCTACGGGAAAGACCAAGCCAGAAACCAGCAGTAATATTCAAACTTCGAATCAGAAAGAGGAATCAAAGGACGAAAAGCCACTCACTGCTCCAGAACAAGTTTCGTCGAAGGAGGATGTAACAAGGGATGATGAAATGACGGACGATTCTAACTCAGAGTCAGAGGCATCTTTCGATGTGATGTGTAACATTGTCTCAGTACTCCCTAGGGAGTACGACCAGATAATGGAAGTCGAAGATGAGGAAGAGGCTATGGAAGTCGAAATGGCCAGACACAGGCATGTTTGTTATTATATTATGAACTATGGATGGGTGGAAGAACAAAACGCATTTTTTGAAAGGCTTGATGATTCGATGAGAAGTCACTTGAAACCCCTGTTCATTAAAGAAATGTGGGCAACATAGGGGTAAATAAGATTTTGGTTGATGGAGACGCGACAGTCAATTTGATGTCGCATTACATGCTCAAGAAGATTGGAAAGGATGATTCTGGCACCAAACCTCATAACATGGTGTTGTCGAATTAGGAGGGTAAAGTGGGAACCACCATGGGTGTGATACAAGTAGATCTAATAGTCGGAACCATCACAAGGCCGACAATGTTTATGGTAATTGCATCAAAGGCAAATTACAACCTGCTGTTAGGCAGGGAATGGATACATGGCATAGGTGTCGTCCCTTCGTCGATGCACCAACGAATAACGATATGGCGTGCTGACGGGATTGTCGAGAATATAGAGGATGGCCAGAGTTACTTTCTGGCTGAAGTAAACCAGGTTGACAGGCGAAGCTTCAACAGAAATATGGCTCATATTGCTCCTTGTAGTCCTGCAACTTTCGACATGACGCCAACTGACAACGTTTTCTGCTCACTATACCTTCATCCTACCCACAGGTTTTAGTGGGATAGAGAGGTAGTTGGCGAAGAGGATTATATTTTTGGAACCTTACACATCCAGCCAACTGGTTGGGGCAGCGAATTTAGTGACAATGAGTGAGTCACTAGTTCTTGAAAAGATCGCGACTTATATAGCCGAGAATAAACTCAAAGCGGCCTTAGAGGCCGAAGTAAAGTACATGGTTGTCGAAGCCAATGATATCGAAGCAGATCAACAAGGTCCTGGAAAGAACTTTAGCCCAGATCCACCTGACAAAGATTTGGGAGAATTGAAAAATCAGAGGCTCTATGCGATTTATGACAATGAGCCTTTAGGGTTTGAGAAAGATCCACTAGCAGCAGACATCAAGATGATGGCACAGGATCCACTCGAAGAAATCGACTTGGGGTCGGGGGCAGAAAAAAGACCAACTTACATCAGTACAAAAGTTAATCCCCAACTCAAGGTCGAAATAGTCCAGTTGCTGAAGGAATTCAAGGATTGTTTCACATGGGACTATGACGAAATGCCCGTTTTGGATAGGAATCTGGTCGAACTAAAGCTACCAATAAAGCCTGGGAGAAAACCTGTTAAGCAAACTCCAAGGCGATTCGTACCAGAGATCCTCTCAAAGAATAAAGAAGAAGTTGAAAGGCTCCTCAGATGCAAGTTCATCCGCCCGACCAGGTATGTCGAATGGATTACCAATATAGTTCCGGTAATAAAGAAAAATGGCAAACTAAGGGTATGCATAGATTTTCGAGACTTGAATTCTGCTACCCCAAAGGATGAATATCCTATGCCAGTGGCGGAAATGCTTGTCGATTCTACCGCAGGCCACGAGTACCTTAGTATGCTTGATGGATACTCTGGCTACAATCAAATTTTTATTGCTGAGGAAGATGTTCCTAAAACAGCATTTCGATGCCCTGGAGCCTTAGGCACCTACGAATGGGTGGTGATGCCTTTTGACTTAAAGAATGCTGGGGCAACATACCAGCGAGCAATGAATTCGATTTTCCATGATTTCATTGAGACTTTCATGCAGATTTATATTGATGATATTGTTGTTAAGTCTGTTTCAGGAAAAAGTCACCTAGACCATCTTCCACAGTCCTTTGAAAGGATGAGGAAGTTTGGTTTAAAGATGAACCCTCTCAAATGTACGTTTGGTGTGCAGGCGGGAGACTTCCTAGGCTTTGTGGTCCACAAGAAAGGGATCGAAATCAATCAAATCAAGGTTAAGGCAATAATGGAAGCGAAAACGCCATCTACAAAGAAGGAATTGCAGTCTCTACTTGGCAAAATCAACTTTCTTAGAAGGTTCATCTCCAACTTTAGTGAGAAGATGCAAGCCTTCTCCCCTCTACTTCGACTGAAGAAAGAAGACTTCGAATGGGGGCAAGCACAACATGATGCCTTCGACAAGATCAAGGAGTACTTGACGCATCCTCCAATTTTGATGTCACCCTGTAGAAGTAGAAGTATGAGAGTGTACATATTTGCGTCGGACAAGACATTAGGGAGCAAGTTGGCTCAAGAGGATGAGAATGGTGTCGAAAGAGCCATTTATTACCTCAGTATGGTCATGAACGATGCGGAAACTGGATATAGTGTAGTCAAAAAGTTATGTTTATGTTTATACTTTTCATGTATGAAATTGAAGCACTATATAAAACCAGTGGATGTTTTCGTTTCTTCTCATTTCGATGTTGTAAAATACATGTTATCTAAACCAATTTTGCACAGTCGAATTGGAAAGTGGGCATTAGCATTAACTGAGTATTCTCTGACATATTTACCTCTAAAAGGTGTCAAAAGAAAAGTAGTGGCTGATTTAATAGTCGAACACGCTATAAATGAAAAGTTTTTGGACTACATTGAACTAGAACCATGGAAGTTATATTTCGACGACTCTAGTCATAAAAATGGAACTGGTATAGGAGTTATAATTATTTCTCCTAATAGAATTCCAACAAAATTCAAGTATAAAGTCGAAGGCCCATGTTCAAACAATGAGGCAGAATATGAGGCTTTAATAGCCGGACTTGAAATTTTATTGGAATTGGGGGCAACTCGGGTCGAAATAATGGGCGAATCTGAGTTTGTCATAAAGCAAATAACAAAGGAGTACAAATGTGTCAAAGAGAATTTGATCATGTACTTTGTAATAGCCAATCGACTCTTGAAAAGATTCGATATGGTAATGATTCGACATATCCCTCGAATAGAAAACCAGGAGGCAAATGACTTAGCACAAATTGCTTCTGGCTACAAAATATCAAAGGAAAAGTTGCAAAAAGCCATTAAGGTTAGAGGAGGAGTCGTGTCAGCCAGATTATCCCCGTCAGATTTGGAGACGATAAAGCTAGGATACGCTGACGAAGAAAATTTTGAAATTTTCAACATAGATAGTTCGACGATTGGATACTGGAGAAAGCCCATAATAGACTATCTACAAAATCCAACAGGACCAGTTGAACGGAAAATCAAGTATGGAGCTTTGAGTTATGTTATGCTGGGTAATGAATTATTTAAGAAAACTCTTGAAGGGATATTACTTAAGTGCCTAAGTGAATTTGAAGCATACATAGCCCTGTCGAATGTACACAGTGGGGCATGCGGTGCGCATCAAGTAAGCCATAAGATGAAGTGGTCTTTATTCCGACAAGGAATGTATTGACAACCATGTTAAAAAATTGCGTCGAATTCGCGAAAGGATGCCAAGAATGCCAGTGCACGCAGGGATACAACACATTCCTGCTAGTGAGTTGCATTCTATAGTAAAGCCTTGGCCTTTTAGGGGTTGGGCTTTAGATTTTATTGGAGAAATTCGACCAGCATCATCAAAAAGGCAGAAGTTTATTTTGGTGGGTGTTGATTACTTCACAAAATGGATCGAAGTTGTACCTTTAGTAAATGTGGATCAAGAAGCCGTGATCGAATTCATTCAAAAACACGTCATCTATAGGTTTGGGATCCCAAAGACAATAACAATGGATCAAGCCTAAACTCTTTAAATAGAGCCTTCATTTCATTCATTCAAGCTTTTGAGAGCCAAAAAACCTCTTGCAAATTCTCTCCCCAACCACAAAATTCACCAAAGCTCACATTTCTTCTTTTGAAAGTAAACAAGAATTCACATTGAATCTTATTCAACTTTGAGCTAAAACTTCATCCATTCTTGTTTTTGTTCATCAATTATAGTAGATCAAGGCTTTGGAGTGTAGATCTAGAAGCAATTTGAAGGACTTTTCATATTTAGAGTGGTAATTCATCTCACACCATTATTAAAGCTTCATCATTCATCATTCATCATGTAAATCTTTGGTTGCTTCGTGTTACTTGATCCTTTGGATCTTGTAATTGTGTTTGATTGCATGTTTTTACTGTTGTTTTACTTTAAAATTCATGCACAATTGAATCCATGATCAATAGATATTTGATGAAATGATTGATCAAGGATTTGCCTCTTAAAATGCTGATTTTCTATTTTTTGAACAGGTGTAATCGATTGCACCTTTTGCGCAATGGATTGCGCAGTGTAAAATTTGTGCTGATTTGCTGATTTTGAACAGGTGCAATCGATTGCACCTTTTATGCAATCGATTGTACAGAGGCAAAATTGTGTTTTTTGGCTTGTTTTGGGGCTGTTTTGGTGTTTTCTTCCTTTTTCTTCCCTTTTCTTTTGTTCTTAGCCTTAGATCACATAATTTTGTGATTTAATTTGGCTTTCTCTTTATCTATTTCTCTTTTATTTGG
The DNA here is from genome assembly GCA_022829125.1 of Lathyrus tuberosus. NCBI lineage: Eukaryota > Viridiplantae > Streptophyta > Magnoliopsida > Fabales > Fabaceae > Lathyrus > Lathyrus tuberosus. The sequence goes on from JALAZF010000193.1 coordinate 9,692,308, forward strand.
ATCGATGAAAGTCTTATGGATCTTAGAATTTCTTTGTTGAATTCTTGATCAAGACTAGATCATTACCTATTTTCTTTTCGTTCGTTATTGCTTTTGGATGACGATTTACATATCGTTCATCTAGCATGCATTAGCACAAATAGCACTATTGACCGGCCTCGAGTAGGGTGACTTCTTTATAAGTCACTTGGCAAATGCTTAACATAGTGCTACATTTGCCCCTCTCCGAATCGGAACTTGATCTTTCGTGGCCCAAACCTTTTGGTTGTGTAAGCCCAAGGATAGTTAATCTTTTGTATTAGGTTCAAAATCTTTGAAGCTTGTTGTTGTAGAGGCTTTGATTCTATCAATCTTCTAACAAGTCTTCATTAACCTTGACCTAAGTACATTGTTTAATCATTATAGTTCAAGACGCGAGACGGAATAATCGGTGTATACTACTAATCACTAACTTACTAACAATATTATTGTACTAATCTTGTTTATGTTTCCTTCTCGCTCCCTGTCTCTCTTTTACCTTTATGCTCCATTATTATCATATCATATCATGCTTATTCTTCCGTCATTTTCACTTTGTCCGTTGGACACATGTTTATGCTTATGCCTTTTTCCCTTTGTCGACTTGGACCAAAAACATTGATAAAGACCAAAACCTCTAAAAAACTTGTGCTTCTAATCTTGGACTATGGTTACTATCTTTTGCAATGGACATGGAATTTTGAACCTAGATCTTGGACTTCAATGCTATTCTTGGATCCTTGGACTTAGAAGTAGGACCTTCTCCCTTTGCTTTGGAATTATGGTTCGAAGACTATGGAGCTTGCTTGTGTGGTTAGACCATTCTTATCCTTAGCTTTTAATTTATGCTTTAGGATAGTCATTTCTTCTCCACCCTTTCTTCAATTTTCAAAATCTCCTCTCTTTTTCAAAATCTTATTGTTTTCAAACTATCACCTCTTTCATAATCAAACCTTGACTTTGTCAAGTGATTTTACCCTTTTCTTTTCATTTCTTAACAAATGCTAAACTACATAAGCATATTGACACCTTTTTCAAAAGACTTTAAAAAACATCAAACTCATCAAACTCTTTTCGTGCCTTATGCACTTTTCTTTTAAAACTTTTTTCATAAGTTTAGACATGATTCATTTCTTTAAGCGGAATTATTCGTTTGGAAATGACGACTTGTCTTTACATTTAAAATCAACCAAAACAAACAAATTTCATTCTTTGTACCACGAACTACGGGGTTTTGATCCTATATTGCACTTTGTGGGTACGTAAGCATGAGACGACAAGTCTATCCAAACACAAAAATATTAAAAACATATTTCTCTTCTCACCTCCCTAATCTCTTTCAAACAAATCATTTTTAAACCAAAAAGCGTAAATATTTCAAATGGTTCCTATATAGTACTATAGACGTTTTGGGTGCTAACACCTTCCCTTAACGTAATCAACCCCCTTACCCAGACTCTGTGCACTTGTTCTTGTTTTAGAGCTTGTGTAGGTTTTGTTCGCTCTTTTTCCTTTCCTTTTTGGATAAAATAAAAGTGCGGTGGCGACTCTTACTTTTCGAGTTAAGTTAATCAATAACTTACACTCACGATTTTGCCGCTACAGAAAAGTGGCGACTCTGCTGGGGATTATAGTCCCTCGAGGGGTTTAGCCCACTTTGATATATTTACTGCTTTTCGTTTGATTTGCTTGTTACTTGTTTGTTCTGTTTGGGAGTTCCTCTGTGTGTACGAGATAGGTCCTATACCCGGACTAGAGTGTACTTTGAGATATGAGGATGGTATAATCAATGGAGCTTTGAGGGATTCAAATTCCGAAAAAGCAGAACTTGAGAATCTATCCACTTGGTGGTTTCCTCTTTGGAATTACTGATGTCGATCGAGCGATCGTTGAAGGCATTACTTTTTCCATAGAAGCCTATAACACTGAGGACCGTAGTAACCCTTAAACCATCTTAGCCTTTTTAGGATCGTGGCGCGGAAGCTATGAGGATGCAAATCCGACTTAGTTGTTACGCGATGCCACACTCAGGTTAGATTCTCCTGAAGCTAACTACTAACCTCCGAGTAATCAGTGTGCTAGTGTGTCTGATAGTGAATTGTGGACCCTGGGCACTCTGTGTTAGAACCACTGTTTTCTGCAAGTACAATGAAGTTAAAACCTTAGTACACACCTTTTGTGGGATTGGTTCTTACCCCTTGACTTCATGCTCGTGACACGAACCGTCGAACCCGTGTTCTTTGAGTGATCTTGTTTGTGGTTGTTGCATTCATGCACTCTTGCATCCATGAGCATACATATGCATTCTTCCAAGTTGTCCAGAAACTCATTTCAATTATCTCCTTCTCCAGTTATCTGCTCACCGTCAAGCTGTTTCCTCAACACAACTACGGAACTAGAGTTGCAGTTAGATTGAGAATGGAAAACCAAGAACAACACAATGCCGAAGTCGGAATGGAAATTGATGAGTTGAAGGCCAGCATGACCAAACTCACAGAAATGATGCAAGTTCTGATTGCTAGAGGTGAACCACTTCAGAGGACCGTGATCTCTGAAATCTCAACTACTGCTGTTAACCCTCCACTGACTCAGCAACCAGCTTCTACTTGGCCAGAATTTGGGTTACCTCCGAATTACTCGCCACCATTTACAACTACTCATGTGTTTGTCCCGTCTGTACTGCAAGTATCTTCAGCTTCATTGTTCACTAAACCTCACCCTGTTGTGCATTCTGTTGCTCAAGTTATTCTTGAGAATCCTCCTTTCGTGTACCATGCTGCTGGTCCACAATCTGAAAGTCAAGGAGAACCTGGATACATTGAAGAAGTCAGAGAGCAATGGCAAACTCTAGACAAAAGGATAAGAGTCGTGGAAGGAAGTGATGTCTTTAGTGTTGCCGCAATGGACATGTGCTTGGTTTCAGACTTGGTTATGCCTGCAAAATTCAAAACTCCTGATTTTGAGAAATACAAGGGGCACACATGTCTCAGAAGTCACTTGGTGATGTATTGCCGCAAGATGGATGCTTATACCAAAAATGACAAATTGCTCATTCACTGTTTCCAAGACATCCTGAGTGGGGCTTCACTGAAATGGTATATGGGACTTGAGAAGAACCGTATCCAAAGCTGGAAAGACTTGGTTGATGCTTTCTTAAAGCAATATAAGTACAATCTGGATATGGCACCTGACCACCGCCAATTGCAGAATATGTCTCAGAAAGAAAAAGAATCCTTTAAGGAGTATGCTCAGCGCTGGAGAGAGCTAGTTGCTCAAGTGGAGCCACCTTTGATTAAAAAGGAATTGACTGGATTGTTCATGGACACTCTTCAGTCACTCTTTTGGGAAAAGATGATAGGTAGTGTATCATCTGCTTTTGGTGACCTAGTCACTATTGGAGAAAGACTAGAAGAGGGTATCAAGAAAGGAAAGATTGATAATGTTGAAGCCTTTAGTGGTGCTAAAAAGTATGCTGGGAATTTTCAAAAGAAGAAGGATGGTGATACCCATGTTGTTTCAGTTGAAGGGACACCTCGTACAGGCAACAAAAATATGTAGCTGCAGTTGCTCCTGTTGTCAATACTCAACCAGTTCAAGCTCCTCGTCAGGCTGTTAGACAAAATCAGAATCGCAATAGAGTTAACTTTGATCCTATCCTGATGTCCTACACTGAGTTATACCCATGTCTTGTAAAGAAAGGTTTGATTACAACAAGGACTCCACCTCCTCCTCCAAATCCTCTCCCAGCCGACTATAGGGCTGATCTTCACTGTGAGTTCCATCGAGGTGGGGCAGGCCATAACTTGGAAGGTTGATATGCAGTGAAAGCTAGAGTACAAGAATTGGTGAACTCAAAGATTATGACTTTTCTTGATGACAATCCCAATGTTGTCAACAATCCTTTGCCAGAGCATGCCAAGTGAAGTTTGAGTCAGTTCAGACGAATTATCCCCTAAAGCGAGTGTTTCAGACAGGACAACTCATCCTTGTTGCTGATTAGTCACTAGGCCTTGTTTCTTTCTGTTTGCACTTTTCTTTGATTGTATTGTCTGTTTGCTTTCGAAATTTATTTGTACTTTCATGGTAATTTCAATGAAATGAACATTGTAATGTTTTGATTCAATTCATTTATGTCCAATGTGTGCATCTTTATGCTTTCTTTTTCACAAAACAAAAATATATCTCCTGTTCACTTTCTTTATCAAACTTTTGTTTATGCAAAGATTGGAGGGAGGATGATGAAAAACGAAATACCTAAAATTGCTGGATTGTATACTTTCAATTAAAACTTGGCTGATGATGTACATGCATTGTTTCAACTCCCAAACACTGGAGAAATAAGGAAGTTAATCCCTTGTCAACCCTTTTGAGCCTAGAAGTTGGAGTTTCTTTTTGTACGAAAAAAAACCCGCAATTTAACCTGGGGATGGGTAGTTCTCATTTAATTTTACTTTGCATTTAAACACAAGAGAATCATTCAAGATGCCTTCCAATAAATGTTGCAATCACAAGCTTTCCTTCGCACACAAAAAGAAGTGTCGAAGATGTCTTTCAAATCAAAAGCCAATGATGGTTCACCTAGGGATGTAAATGGATATCCATGGGGACAGATATTATGATATCCGTATCCGCCCCGTTTGATAAATGTGATATCCATATCCGCCCCATATCCATGCGGGTATCCGTTAAGCGGGTAATCCGCGGGTTTTACGATATCCGCGAATATTTACAGATATCCATGGATAATATTATTTTTTTATAAAAATTATTTTTTGAAAAAAACTATTATTAACTTCTTTTAAAAACACAAAAAGTTATTATCACATAACATCCATACAATTCACTCTTAATTTAACAATAAAATTTCATCACATTAATTTTCTTCTTATTCACCAAAACACATTTAGATCCAAACATAACTTATTTTTATAATTTATTAACGAATATGGATATCCGCGGGCATAAATATCATTAAACCCGTATTCATATCCATTAACAAACGGATATTTAAATATCCATTTATTTTATCCGTGGATATCCATTAAGCTACCCGCCCCATATCCGTGACAGATTTTATCCACAGATATCCGCGGGTATGGATTTTTTTGCCATCCCTAGGTTCACCGTAATCATTAAGCCAGGCAGTCACTATCTTTCAAAAAAATGAAAAAATGAAAAAATCAAAAGAAAAGCCCGCTAAGTCAAAACCTATGAAGGAGACTTAGGCAAAATTTGGGGCATCCCGCTGACTGTAAACTCAAATGATACAGTTCAGGCAAAAGATAGGGATAACAAAAAAAAATCAATCAAGAGGTTACCAAAATCCTCAAAGACAAAATGAGTTGACCGAGGTCCTCATCAAAAACAACAAAATGTTGTAAGAGAAGTGATTGCCATCTCAAAAATACCTTGGCCCTTGGGCCATCATCATAACAGTGTTGCAATTCCAAAATCACTTGGAACCTGAATGCATAGTTTGAATTAACTGAGCATAGGACTGGAGATCATCATGAAGAATGGGTTGGGTACAAATGAACTTTAAGCCTATATCCTTTGTTTCAAAAACCATGAACCAGACTACATTACAACCTTCAAAAGACCTAATTGAAGCCAGGTTTCTTTTGAAAGCATACTACAACAAGGTTACATAAATTGACTCCTAAGTTTGTTGCCAATCATTTGTTTTGCTTTCTCTTTCATTTTGAGTGTTTAAACCACCATGTTTTGACAAGTGGTTCATTTGCTATACATCAATAATATCATTCCAAAAATGATTTTCGATTTCAAAATTGCATGAGCTTTGCATTAAAATTACCATGTATGAATGATTTTATTTGCAGACAAACTTTCCACATCAAGAAATTTCAAACAATTAAGAAACTTGGTCAGTGATCCTATCAGGGGCACATTACTTCCAGATCCTGTTGTGAATTTGTTGCTCAATGCAAGTTATTCTCAAAATTGGTTAGCCAGAAGATCTCTTTCAAGACCCATGCTGAATTTAGCCTTCTCAACAGTCATTCCAAGAACTGAAGCCATGATCAGTTCATCCCTTGCAATAGTCAAGCTGAATCCATGATCAGTTTATCCTCAACATTCATTTCAAGAATTGAAGCCATGATCAATTTTTCTCCCGCAGCAGTCAAACTGAAGCCATGATCAGTTTATCCTCATCAGTTAATCAATCTGGGGCAGTCTTCTTCAAGAATCCTCAAGATGTCTTTCCTCAAAAGATCATCAGCCTGATACAATTCATAAGTGTGTTCAACATCTTCTTTCCAAGCATGAGCAGTGTTCCCTGTGCTGAGGAATCAAAGTTCCATTATTCCCTCACAAAAGAGTCTATCTCAATTATCCCTATCATATGCATTGCATACATAAATCATTCATATATCATACATAGAAAGATTCGCATAGCTCGAAGTGTGTTTCGTGCTCATGTGCATTCCCCAAGGTCATGTTGCTCTCAACATCTTACCTTGTGATCAAAGTCCAACTTACTTGGCGCCTACCAAAACTTTTACCTGCCTTTTCATTCAGTGTCATTCCTGAATGTTGTCGTTTACCTATCTTCTTTCTTTCCAGTGCCATTCCTGGATATTTTTGTTTCCCTGTGCATCTAGTCCTATTGTTAGATGTTTGTCTTCTTCCATTCCAGTGATATTCCTGGATCTTTATTTTCTTTCACTCTAGTGCCATTCCTAGACGTCTGTCTCTTTTGATCTCCGGGGCCATTCCTGGATATCTTGTTCCTCTTATTTCTCCCAGTGTTATTCCTGTAAGTTTTGCCTCTGTTCTGTAATCCCCTTTATATTTTTCTTGGATATCTTTCAGTGCCATTCCTGAGAGTTTTATCTGTTCATTCAGTGTCATTCCTGGATGAGTTTTCACCTTTGCATTCAGTATCATTCCTGGATGTCTTTCTCATTACCATTCAGTGTCATTCCTGAATGTAGTGACTTACCTTTACCTTTCAGTGCCATTCCTGAAAGTTCTTTCTCACTTTATTCAATGTCATTCTTGGATATCGTGAACCTTTTATCCAATGCCATTCTTGGATACCTTTTCCCCAACCAATTCCAATGCTATTTTTGGATATCTCTGATTGTTTAACCTTGCCATCCAATGCCATTCTTGGATGTCCCCAGTGAAGTTTCAAATGGAAGTTTTGTTGCCCCATTCAACGCCATTCTTGAATGTTGTAGTTCCTTTCATCCAATGCCATTCTTGGATATCTTATCCCCAATAAAGTGTTTTTTCACCTCCATCCAATGTTATTCTTGGATGACGCTTCTACTTTTACCAGAAACTTTCTTGCTATTGTCCAATGCCATTCTTGGACATCTTTTAACATACCTTTTGTCTCGTTCGTAGTTTCCATCCAATGCCATTCTTGGATGTCACTACTCGTCTTCCAGGGTCTTGTCCCTCTATTTCCAACTATTGACGGATACTTCTTGTCACCTTGACAGATATCCATAAATAGTTTGTGTTCCCCGACGTGTCTTTTCGCGTCATCTCTCTCAATGTACCGTAAATCCCTTGTTTCAAGTTTCCCCGCAGTGTGTTTCATCCTTTGCATTGATATCATCTTGTGGCATCTTAGGGATAAAATTTGGTTTTCTGTATTTAAGTATCTTCAATCATGTCGAGACGAAGTTTTCAACCTTCATTTCTCCTTATAGAAGAAACTTAAATAGGGGCAGTTGTTGAACCCTAATTTTTGACCCCTAAGATTCCACATATCAATCACATTTCATTTGCATCTCATACCACAAGCAAGATCACAATCTTTGTTTCTCCCGAGTATCTGTATATTTTCTCACTCGCTTTATTATTTGTTTATGTTTAATAACTTTTAATCAAAATCCAAAAATATTTTGTTTTCTTTCACTAACATTTTTAGGGGAAGAACAGGTTAAAAATACCAAAACAACAGCCCCGCAGCTCGAATGAATTTCATCTGTACAACGTCGAAGTTGATCCGTAATCATGTCAAATTTTATCCGGTCAAGGATTCCTCAAGTTTTAATTGATTATTATCCAAGGAAATCCAAGGTTCATGTATTTATTTCCATGCCTTCTTCGACAAGCAAAAGAATCGAGCCAAAGCCGGAGCAATCCAGTTAAACAAAGCAATTTTTGCCATTTTTCACTTATGCAATTGATTGCACTAAAACAGCAATCGATTGCACCCCTCACATTTCGTGTAAATTTTTGAATTTTTGTACAGGCGCAATGGATTGCGTCAGCACTGCAATCGATTGCACAGAGGCAAAATTGGCCAGATTCAGCAATTTTCAAATTTTGAAGCATTTGGCACCAATTTTATCACATAAGAATATTCTAGATCACCCAAAAATAATTCCCCTACCTCATCACAATTAATTCCCACCATACACCTTCACTAATCACCACTCTTTTGTTAATTTCCCTCCAAAATCAAATTCCAAGCCTAATTTTGATCTTCCAAACCAAATTCCAAACCGCCAAATTCCCAAGCCTAAACTCTTTAAATAGAGCCTTCATTTCATTCATTCATTCAAGCTTTTGAGAGCCAAAAAACGTCTTGCAAATTCTCTCTCCAACCACAAAATTCACCAAAGCTCACATTTCTTCTTTTGAAAGTTAACAAGAATTCACATTGAATCTTGTTCAACTTTGAGCTAAACCTTCATCCATTCTTGTTTTTGTTCATCAATTATAGTAGATCAAGGCTTTGGAGTGTAGATCTTGAAGCAATTTGAAGGAATTTTCAGATTTGGAGTGGTAATTCATCTCACACAATTGTTAAAGCTTCATCTCCATCATTCACCATGTAGATCTTTGGTTACTTCGTGTTACTTGATCCTTTGGATCTTGTAATTGTGTTTGATTGCACATTTTTACTGTTGTTTTACTTTAAAATTAGTGCACAATTGAATCCATGGTCAATAGATGTTTGATGAAATGATTGATCAAGGATTTGCCTCTTAAAATGCTGATTTTCTGTTTTTTGAACGGGTGCAATCGATTGCACCTTTTGCGCAATGGATTATGCAGTGTAAAATTTGTGCTGATTTGCTGATTTTGAACAGGTGCAATCGATTGCACCTTTTGTGCAATCGATTGCACAGAGGCAGAATTGTGTTTTTTGGCTTGTTTTGGGGCTATTTTGGTGTTTTCTTCCTTTTTCTTCCCTTTTCTTTTGTTCTTAGCCTTAGATCACATAATTTTTTGATTTAATTTGGCTTTCTCTTCATTTATTTCTCTTTTATTTGGATCGATGAAAGCCTTATGGATCTTAGAATTTCTTTGTTGAATTCTTGATCAAGACTAGATCATTACCTATTTTCTTTTCGTGCGGTATTGCTTTCGGATGACGATTTACATACCGTTCATCTAGCATGCATTAGCACAAATAACACTATTGACCAGCCTTAAGTAGGGTGACTTTTTTATAAGTCACTTGGCGATTGCTTAACATAGCGCTATATTTGCCCCTCTCCGAATCAGAACTTGATCTTTCGTGGCCCAAACCTTTTGGTTGTGTAAGCCCAAGGATGGTTAATCTTTTGTATTAGGTTCAAAATCTTTAAAGCTTGTTGTTGTAGAGGCTTTGATTCTATCAATCTTCTAACAAGTCTTCATTAACCTTGACCTAAGTACATTGTTTAATCATTATAGTTCAAGACGCGAGACGGAATAATCGGTGTATACTACTAATCACTAACTTACTAACAATATTATTGTACTAATCTTGTTTATGTTTCCTTCTCGTTCCCTATCTCTCTTTTACCTTTATGCTCCATTATTATCATATCATATCATGTTTATGCTTCCGTCATTTTCACTTTGTCCGTTGGACACATGTTTATGCTTATGCCTTTTTCCCTTTGTCCACTTGGACCAAAAACATTAATAAAGGCTGAAACCTCTAAAAAACTTGTGCTTCTAATCTTGGACTATGGTTACTATCCTTTGCAATGGATATGGAATTTTGAACCTAGACCTTGGACTTCAATGCTATTCTTGGGTCCTTGGACTTAGAACTAAGACCTTCTCCCTTTGCTTTGGAATTATGGTTCGAAGACTATGGAGTTGAATTGTGGTTAGACCATTCTTATTCTTAGCTTTTACTTTATGCTTTAGGATAGTCACTTCTTCTCCACCCTTTCTTCAATTTTCAAAATCTTCTTGTTTTCAAACTATCACCTCTTTCATTATCAAACCTTGACTTTGTCAAGTGATTTTACCCTTTTCTTTTCATTTCTTAACAAATGCTAAACTACATAGGCATATTGACACCTTTTTCAAAAGACTTTAAAAAACATCAAACTCATCAAACTCTTTTTGTGCCTTATGCACTTTTCTTTTAAAACTTTTTTCATAAGTTTAGACATGATTCATTTCTTTAAGCGGAATTATTCGTTTGGAAATGACGACTTGTCTTTACATTTAAAATCAACCAAAACAAACAAATTTCATTCTTTGTACCATGAACTACGGGGTTTTGATCCTATATTGCACTTTGTGGGTACGTAGGCATGAGACGACAAGTCTCTCCAAACACAAAAATATTAAAAACATATTTCTCTTCTCACCTCCCCAATATCATTCAAACAAATCATTTTTAAACCAAAAAGCGTAAATATTTCAAAGGGTTCCTATAGAGTACTATAGACGTTTTGGGTGCTAACACCTTATCTTAACGTAACCAACCCCCTTACCCAGACTTTGTGCACTTGTTCTTGTTATAGAACTTGTGTAGGTTTTGTTCACTCTTTTTCCTTTCCTTTTTGGATAAAATAAAAGTGCGGTGGCGACTCTTGCTTTTCGAGTTAAGTTAATCAATAGCTTACACTCACGATTTTGCCGCTACACTTCTGGAATGCTTGGTTTTCTTTGATGTATCTTGAGGTACCTTTCTTTGATTTGTCCTGCACAAGGGCGAAAGCTCTGGTCAGTTGAATAGTAAAAGAAGGCACGTCGAAGAATTGTGAATTATAGTAATCCCTCTACCATTCATCAAACTCTTAAGTATAGAGGAAGCTGGGTTTAAAGGGCACTGGTTGAATTTCGACCAAATTTGAGTATTTCTCCAGCAGTTTGGTACACTCAGCTTCGTTATGGGTCATGTTGTAGTGTACCAGAGAACTTTTCTTTGAAAAAAGGGGTTTGGGTTTTATTTGAATTAATCCAAACTGTCGAGAGACCAGATTGGGTTGGTAGTTGATCAGTGAGATTTTTATCCTTGAGGGGTTGATCCTGGAGGCTAAGAGCCTAGGGGTTAGAAAAGATTCCCAGACATTGAGAAATTCCGCCTCTTGTGCTTTCGACTCTAAGGGGAACTTCCTATTAAACCATTCTGGTCCAATTTTCTATTTGCGAAATGGGCCATATTAGAAGTAAAGTTATGACGTTTGGAAAACATCATGACATAGCCAATAAAGGTTTACTGGAGGCTCAGAACTTCGTCATTGGGCGTTAGCAATGCCAACCTAGTTCCTTCGACCCTTCTATCCTTCAGAGTAACTTCGTCCACATGGTTTTTGTTGGATAGAGAAGCTTCGAATGTGGCATTGAGCCACAGTTGTAGGAGCCAGAATGGTCCCAACAACAGAAGATTTCCCTTATCCATAATATTTTTCAGTAAAGTAACTCCTTCGCCAATGGATTCATACAGATTGGCTAGGATGATTTCGCTGAGGCACAGTTGGTGTCCAGCATGGAGTTGGTTCACCATGATGATATATCTTTTCGCCACTTGGAGAGACCTGGAGCAGAATATGCATCTCGACAGCCAGAGGGCTAAGAAGGCCATGTGCTCTTGGTCTGAGACTTCCTTAGTTTCCTTATCATGATAATTCGCGATGTAGGAGGTAAAGGTAGCCTTATTGGTGTCGAAACCTATGGAATCGTCAGACAAGAGGTTAGGATCATAATCCACCCCAAGTGGGCTAAGGCCAGTGATGGCAGCTAAGTCGAAAAGGGTGGGGGTGATCATTCCACAAGGAAGGTGAAAATTGTTGTAGGTATTATCCCAAAAGTAAAGGGAATCCAAAAGCATAGATGAACAATATCCAGGTCCTACTTTCGACAATTGGATAAGGTCGAAAATGCCCATGGTTTTCCAAGCCTCAGATTTGACTGCCTCTATTTTTGTTAGCCAAGATAAATAGTCGGACGGGTCTTTCGACAGAGGGCAAGACCTAAAAATCCTAAAGTTGTTCATATACTCTAGATTTATGGTTTCCCCAGAGGGTGACCCTTGACCATCTACTTTGGATTTTTCATTTATAGTTATTTCTTTCTCAGTCCTAGGTCTAACTCCATTAGCTATTGGCTTATATCGGTGATAAGTTGGGGAAAATTCCTTTACTTTTAATGGATCTAACTTTAAATCATGCAAAGGTCCTAACATTACATGGGGTTTACCAGAAATAAGAATGGGGATTAATACCTGTGACTGGTAAATGCGTCTTTTCTCTTCTTCGTTGGGAGGTTCTGGTACATATTGCTGGTTCCCCACAACACTTGGACCAAGAATCCAGTGACCAGGCGACAAGCCTTTGGATTTTTGGGAATCTCTGTTCTTGGTGTTGGTTCCTTGAGGAGCTGTGGAAGAAGACATGGTTGATCGTAGAAAGTTCAGAGAGAAAAATGAAGAAGATGAAGTTGCGTGAAGTAAGTTTCTTGTTTAAGAGAAAGAGAAGTGGGAAAAGTGAATTGAGGAAAATTTCCAATTATTTATAAGTGGTAAAAGGGATACTGAAGCGGTTACTATTCAACATTTAATGAAAAGAATCGTGGGACACGTATTTGCCAGGAATGGATTGATTAGACGGTGGCAGTTATTTTTGACCCATGATCTTCTAGGGACTAGGATCATGATGATTAAAAAGGATCTTAAAACATGAGCTGAGGAGACGTTTCAAAAAAGTGTAATGATGACTATAACGTCACCAATGTCAAATCATAGAACAATTGTTTCGTCAAAATGATTTAAGACGTCGAATTATGTTGTCAAAAAATGCTTTTTCTCCTTTGTCGAAAATGCATTTTCTGGGGGGCAATTTGTAGGCTCCTAATTTCGACGCCTGGATTTTGTTCAGGAGGTAAAAGTTTAAGATTTTCCAGAGCATTTCGACAATAATTTATTTCTTGTGAAGAAGGTCAGTCGAAAATAAGGGTTAAGTTGGAATGGAAGAGCTGGAGATTTTTCTAAGTATTAGAGCCATTTCGACATGATTAGGCGAAGGCCTTGCTTCGACGGATATTTTGAAATTTAAATAAAGGAGGGAATTTTGTTTTGAAAACAAGACGCGTGGAATACATCTAAGAGGGGAAGGCATGCAGAATGCCATTTGTCGCCATCAGGAGAATTGGTCGTTGTTGACCGTTATTTCGACTGTATATAAATAGGGAGTCATAGTGTTAGATTTCGTGGCGTGTATTCAAAATTTGTACAAGTTACTCAAAATAATTAAAGTATCTGTGTGAGAGAAAAGAGTTATCGTTGAGAAATGTACGTTTGGAAAAACACCAGTTTCTTCTTTACATTTCAATGAAGTTCTAAGTTATTTACATGCAATTTATTCTACTTTTCTGCAATTTCATTCTTGCACTTTTATTACATTTTCGTTATTCCTTTTAAGAACAAAACTTTATCATTTGCATTCGAATTACACCAGTTTATGAAAACAATGATGAACTTAATGAACAAAAGGTTTGATTTTCACACAAATTGTCAAAACTTTTAAAGCACATTGTCCTGGGATTTGTATGGTCGATCCTGCAAGTAAACTAATTTTCACAAATTAGGAGACCAGCGGTTGTTTGCTATTTTTCAAGGCAAACATTAAGGCATGGATTTTTTTTAAGATACCATATTTAACTATAAATTAACTGTGAAATATTTTTATGGAGGCCCTTTTTCCTATAGCTTGATCATGAAAAAATAGGCGGCCCGGTGTTGTAGCCCGCCTTGCACGCCTTCAAAGACGGCCCTGCTCATCCTCTTGTTTAATGTTCTCTTCTTCTTTCTAAGTTGGTTTAGCTACCCACATTTATTGTTTTGTTGGTTGTTACTTCTTTTCTTTACATTTATGTCCCACTTTATTGCATTTTTTTTGCAATAAAGTGGTTTCCTATCATACTCCACTTTTTGCATCACTTTGTTTCCTTTTGCGTCCCTTATTTTTATGTAATCCTTCAACTTTGTTGTGACATCCACGTCAATTAGGACATAAGCATATGCGACACTTAGTTTCTTTATTGTACATTCACCAGTCATCGTTGATATCCCTATGGTGCTAGCTATTTTGCTAATGCTTTTTCCCCAAGAACACTAAGGAAATTAAGGGAAAATCACCCATTTGGTAGTACTCTAAGGGAGTGTTTGTTTTTCGGATTTTGTTTCATTTAAGTTTGATTAGTTTTCCTTGCATAGCATGTAACCATCTCTCGTCAAATAAGGCATCAGATATCGATCTAGGTTCAATCTAAGAAATGAAAGCGGAGTACTTACAAAAATTGTTAACTTGTTACCTACTAGTACTTACTCCCCTTTTGATGTCTCCTAAGATTTAATCTAACGAATAATCCTTTGCGATTGTCCAATCACGAGGCAGCTGGTTCGAGGTCTCTTATTTTTCATCCTCATGTAAACTTTCCACTTTATCTTCTATAATGTCCCTATCCTTTATCGAAGGAGTAAGATCTTCTTTGGAACTCTCATTTTCGATCAATTTTTCCATTATTATACTTGAAATATCAGAACAAATACCCTTTTCCCGACTTTTGGGGTGAGAGCTCATCAAAAGCAACATGAACACTCTTCTACATAATCAATTATATGACTGTAAACCTTATAAACTTTACTTGTATATGAGTACCCTAAGAATATACCTTCAATAGATTTTGCAACGAATTTAACAAGGTTGTCGTTTCCGTTATTCAAAATAAAGCATTCGCAACTGAAAACTCAAAAATATAAAATATTAGGTTTTCTACCCTTGTATCTCGTAGGGTGTCTTCTCTAGGATGGATCAAATGAACACCATGTTTAAGACGTGGCATGCGGAGTTAATCGTATCTGCCTAAAAATACTTAGGTAGGCTCATCTAATTTATCATAGTCAAGGCTAATTTTTCCAAAACACGGTTTTTGCGCTCTACAATACCATTTTGTTGTCAAGTTCCCAAACATGATAAATTGTGAGCAATACCATTTTCGGTGCAAATTTTTTGAAAAGGATGGTTAACGAATTCCCACCATGGCTACCATTCTATTCCACCACAAAAATTCCTTGTAACCTCTGATCCATAATCTTCACACATCACATCGCCTTCATCTCTCTCAACTGTAAAACACAACCTCCAACGTACTCCTTTCAGCTAACTATGTCTTTATCACTATTTGCAGTAAACACAACACCAACAACTTCAAACTCATTTTCATCTGCCTTGTCTTTCTCCAATAACAGTAACATAAACATCACCTTCAGCATCGCAACTCTCCGTTTGGTAACATTCAAATCAAATTTTTTGTGGTGTTTTCTGAAGGTGAGAAAATTACACAATAAGGGGTTGAATTGTGTTTTCTGTTTCTTTAGTTTGCATCTGATCAAAGTTCAAAATCTAAACTGGTGTTCAGATTCTGATTATACGTTGCAATGGATGTTAATAGAAGCAAATAAATAATAATAGAACACAAATAGATTTATATTGGTTCCTCCCAAATGAGAGTAGTCCAGTCCCCTTCCAGCGCAAGATATTTTCACTATAATCAAAAACATGATTATAATCGCTTGTGCACTTAAGCATAAGACTTTTCTTTACTCAAACCCTCAGCCCCAGACTTCCTGCTTAAACCCTTCAGGTCCAAGACTTCTGCTCAGGTTCTACGAACCCAAGACTTCCTTGCTTAAGCCCCTAAGACTCGTTACTTCTGCTCAGACCCTTGGTCCAAGACTTCCCTGCTCAGATTCGACAAATCCAATACTTCTGCTCAAACCCCTCAGGCCAAAGACTTAATTGATTAAGTTCCACAAACTCAAGACTTCCTTGCTCAGGTTCTACAGACCCAACACTTTTGCTCAAGCCCCTCAGGCCCAAAACTTCCTTGCTCAGACTCACAGTCCAAGACTTCCTTGCTTAAATCCCACAGATTTAAGACTCCTGCTCAATCAACAATTGATTAATACTTTCAATGCGCTAGCACATAGCAAGAGACTTACTTGGCTAAAGCTTCTCAGCAAGAGACTTTGCTGCTCAAGTACATAGCAAGAGACTTTATCCAAACTACTAAATAATCATGTTTAGCATAATGAAGAACAAGGTGTACTTGATACAACTATCAGAGGTACAAGGTAATCACCTTAACAAAGATCTCTAAGCACTTAAGATTCTTAATATATTCAATTTTTAAGAAATCTTAAGGCTTGTTACAATTTACAACATATAATAGAAAATCTGCATACTCGATTGCGTTGATTATTGTATGATCTTATTATTCCTCCATCCAGACAAAAGTGTAAAACACTTATATCTTTCTTGACTTCCATGTAATCTTGTACTATAGAGCCGTTGAGAGTAGATATCTGTAAAGCATGTCAACTCTTCTTGGGCCTTGTGCTTAGACTCTAGCTGACAAATTGATTTGACAATGTAGTTTGCTTTCTGCGATACGAATAACTTTAGTTTTATCACTAATTCTGAATGATCACCAGAAGCCAATCACATTCACCAAGTGTAGAGACAATATGTTGCTTCTTCTAATGCTAAGACCTTCAGATTCAGAGTCTATGCCGAACATCACTTAGAGAGTGTTCTTTAGATTTTGCACCACCAGAGGCTAGTAATTCAGCTTCTCTGAAGTGCATCCTTATATATATCAGATTTTGACTATATAACTTTAAGCATTAGAACCTGTATACTTGGAACACATATTAGATAACACCATTGTTGTTTTAATACTTTGTTTTCATCAAAACCCAAGGAATATATGTCATGAACAAATATTGTTCTAACATTTTCATACTGCGTATCTGCCATTTTATTGCCTATTTAAGTTTCGATTATCGAATGCGTTCAACTTTGGTGTGTATGGTGGTTTTGTCTTGATTCTCTAATGCTGATGTAATATTGTAAATATTTTTGGTTTATGTGTGTGTTGATGTTTGTAGTTTTCATTGAGTTGAAATCGGAACGATCTGCATGTTCGACATGATTTGTATGTTGTGACTCTATTCGATTTTCTTTTGATGTAATGATGTAATATGTTATTTGTATGTTCTGCTCTATTATGCAATTATTGAGCTGAAATCGGATCAGAACGTGTTATGCATATGTGGTGTTGATTTTCTTTGTTGGCAGTTTGTTGTGTATTTTGCGTGTGGCCTTACGTTTCACACCATTGCGTTATGTGGCGCACTTTCGCGTGGCAATTCGCGCATGGCACCATTACTCTACAGGATGCATCCTCGCGTTAACTTATTTCGCGAGAGACACAATCACGTGCATTAGCTTGATGTATGTGCGTTACGTGTGTTATACTTTTCAATTTAATTGTGATGAATGTGTGCTGGTTATGATTATTGTATGCATATTGTTGTCCTATCACTTTGTTGTGTATGCATGCAATATTGCTTTTCGTACTATTTGTGGCGTCAAGTTACGCCCTCACATTAGAATTCACAACCTCGCGTTAAAATTCGTGGCCTTGCGTTTCAATTCGCGCGTTAACTTTCGTGACATTAGAATTTCGTCCTCATGTTAGAACTCGCACCCTCGTGTTAGAGTTTGCGCCCATACATTGTTGTCCGCGGCCTTACGCTACAATTCACGCCTTTCAATTATTTTTCACCACTTCACCATTAATTCAAACACTTTTTGAATAAATTTCAAACCCATTTTCACTACAAAAATTAAACCATTTTTCAAAACAACGTAAATAAAACACTTGATCTTATCAAGTCCTTTTCAAACTCAAGCGTTTCAAAAAAAAATTGCAATTTACAATCAGATCAAAAAGGATTAGTTGGATGTAATTATCCTACCTAGTCCCCAGGTATTTGGATGATGGTCGTACTTAGCCTATCGTTTGAGTACTCGTCTTCCGTTCAAAAACACATTAAATAACTGAATCTAGTTCATTCTTTTATGGAAGAAAAATATTATTTGGACGTAATTGTCCTCCCTAGTTCTGAGTATTTGTGTGATGGTCATACTTAGCCTCCCATGTGGATTCTTGTCATCCGTTAAGGAAACATGACTTAATTTGCCACACAAATTTCATAAATAACTTGGATGAAAAAGATTAGATGAACATAATCATCCTCCATAGTCCCAAATATTTGGATGATGGTCGTACTTAGTCTACCGTTCAACTACTCATCATCCATTAAAAAACATACTCAACCAATCAAATTATCTTTTCTCGCCCACGCGCAATACAAACAAACACTTAAGCCTCCCACTCGCGAGCATACAAGCAACATTTAACTGCTAGAACGCAATCTAAACATTCGTTCACTAAAATAAACCAACAAATATGTGGTTTTCTACCAAGAACTATGTAGCTTTGAGTTCTCCATTACACCTGAGGATACGTAGGAGCGAGATTCAACGTCTCGTCAAACACTATAATAAAAAACACAAATATATTTTTCTTGCCAAAAACTAAGTAGCTTTGAATTCCTCATCGCACCTGAGGATACGTAGGAGCAAGACTCGCAATCTTGTCAAGCACCCTAATAAAAAACTTAATTTTTTAGCCCTATTCTTTTCTCCTTTCAAACTTTTAATAAATAGAAGAAAACAATAAACGAAAGTTAAATTTCTATTCACAAATCTAACTAAATGGTTCCCATTGAGTATAACAGATGTGAGGGGTGTTAATACCTTCCCCTCGCATAACTGACTCCTGAACCCGAATTTGATTGCGACAACCATTTTTACTTTTCTTCAAGGGTTTTATCGACATTTTCCCTTTCCTTTTGGAATAAATAAAGTTCAGTGGCGACTCTGTTATCATCTCGAGCGTGCGTATACCCGTGGTCATTTTTTGCACCGTGACACATACAATCAAATGTTTAACCGCTCGAATGCGTCCTAAGCACTATTCTCTAAAAGCAATCAACACATAAACATTTTATACAAAGAACTATGTAGCCTTCAATTTCCCATCTCACACGGGGATATGTAGGAATGAGACTCAACATCTCGTCAGGCCCATTAATAAAAGACTAAAATTTTCCCCTTTATATAAACGTCCTTTTAATAAACAGAGAACCACAAATATTTTTAAGCTAAACACTTTTTTTCATAAACTAACTAGAAGGTTCGCATTGAGTACAACAAAAGTGAGGGGGGGGGGGTGCTAATACCTTCCCCTCGCATACCTGACTCCCTAACCCGAAACTGGTTGCGACGACCATGTTTTCATCCTTCAAAAGTTTTATCGATGTTTTCCTTCAAAAAAAACTTCTATGGCAACTCTGTAGTTATTTCGAGCATTAATACACTCGGGAATTTTTCGCACTGCGATACCAAGGTTACAAAATTTTAAAGAAAAAAAATAACTGATCATGTAGAACTTGCTCAACCATTGGGACAATTTGTCTAGTTGTGTCCAAGTTGATGGAATATACCACATAATCTTAACATTTTACCAGCCGTGTCCATTTCAATTCTAATATGTGTGTTGTTGGGGCGACCCTTTTTATTCCGTCGCATATTTTTGTTTTGCCAAATTATGTCCCCTTGATATGTAGGTCGATAATCTTCCATTGCTACCACCAGGAAGCTATTCTTGTACATATTAAATATATTTATGACTTTATAAACATCAGATAGATGCTTAAAAGCGTCCTAGTGAGCATCTGAATATGCCACAATGACATAGGAGCAATGAATACAAAAGGCTTGAAACTTACCGCAGTCGCACCAACCTCTATTTAGTTTGACCCAATAGTCTCTATTCAGCCCCCTCATTGTGTTCCATTGTTTCTTTACACTGAAAGTGTGTCTATGACAGTAAAAGATTGTAACTGCATGCGTGCTAGCTTTGATAATTTCCTCCTTCATCACTTTCATGCAACTTTCACGGAATAATTGCCCCGACCTTAACACCAAACTCCATTTTTCGCCTCTAGTTGCGAAAAGTGATCCCAACCTAAAATAGGTTGCTCTCACCAACACGGTTATTAGTAGGTTTCTAATGCCTTTGAAAATGTTGTTCATGGATTCAACAAGGTTTGTTGCCATGTGGCCCTATCAATGTCCTTCATCAAATTCCCTTGTCCACTTCTCCAATGAAATGTTATCCACCCACCTTAATGCATCCACAATTGACAATTTAATTTCTTCTTGGCAGTGTCGAAACGATGGTTGAGTTAAATCATACCCTACACTTACAACTTTTTTTCGAAGGTTCCTATCTTTGATTTACCACATGAAGTTTTGCGCAATATGTTTAATGTAGTAGACATGCCTAGAAGGAGGATTTTGTCACCCGTTCTCAGGACTATTGTACGCACTCTCAATAGATGCATGTCGGTCTAAAATCAAATAGAGGTTGGGTTGTAGAGCAACGTGTGTTATGAGATTCTTGAGAAAGAAACTCAAATCACCAAGAGTCTCACCTTTAACCATAGCAAAGGCAATGGGAAAGATATTACTGTTGTCGTCTTGTGCCACTGCCATAAGTAATGTTCCCATCAACCACAACAACTTCACACTCTTGTACGCACAAAAGTAAGTTAATAATATTATTTCCAATTACTTACTTTAACGATTATTATCTCTAAATAATTTATTTGAACTTTTTTGGTTTAGATGGTTGACTCGTGGTAGGACTTACAACAGATGTCATATACACTATATCTTTTAGTATCACAATCTCTTGGATCACCTTACATCAGAAGATGTATTTCCATTAAACAAATCATTTCATAATAATTATTTTTAGTATTACCCATTTTATAATCTAATATATTTTTACTCTACAGTTTATTTGGCGTCCATATCTAAACTTGGAACATCAACACGAAGTCAGAGAAGAAGATGCAACCATTTGGACTACATGCACGACAATCAGTAGGTTTGCCACTGTGGAGATGTACCATAGTGACCGTGTGAAATTGCAGTTGGAAATGCTTCAAAATATCCTAGATCCCCAGACGTGCCTTAGTCAATGGCACCAACGAAAAACTAATGAACATTGGAACTTTGGCAATTCAAAGGACTTCTCTAAATTTGAGTGTTGTAAATGGAGGCACCGTCGTGACAATGTCTTACGTGATGGTGTGATGTCAACCTAATCTAAACCAACTAATAAGTATATGGCTTGGTACATATCAGTTGTGATCGTACCTGATCAAAAAGTAGATTAGTGGCCAACAAACGTCGTGAGCTCCGCTACTCCGGTGGTGATGAGACAGTGGGGAGTGTACCTACAAGGTACTCCGATGCTAAAGTCAGGAACGAAGCAAGCAAGTACAGAAAGTGAGAGTAAGAGAATAGAATACCTGACCCTCTCATGAGAGTGGGTATTTATATTGTGCCCCCAACGCTGAGCCAACGGTCGTCTGCGCTATGTTGGGTTGCTAGGCCCAATGCAAATAACTGCCAGGGCTTACGCGGCGTAGGGAAGACCAGAACATGGTCTTCGCCTTGGAGTAACTACCCCGAGACCTCCAAAGAGTGGGTGGACCAACTCTTTCGGAGGTGGGTAGTTACCTGATGACGTGTCCCCGCGGGAGGAGCACGTGGAACACTCGATGAGGATGTGCGTTCTTACCTCGAGCCAAGCAGTCTCTGCCCGACATTACTAGGATCAGGGTGTGCTCGACGAGAGAGAGGATTGGGCCTTAATGGGCCTCTCATAGTATTGAGTTGGGCCAGCCCGACTGGTGGGCAGGCACCGGCCCAGTCCATAACAAGTTGCAACTGGGTTTGTCTCGGAAGATAGGTTCTTATACGACCCACACCTAATCACTTATACACAAGAAACTTCAATGTATAACCCCCACAAAATTACCAGACCAATTACTCGCACCCCCTATCCAACAAAATTATCGACCCACAAACTCACAACCAAAGCATGCTAGACACCCAACCACAATACTAATAGCGTCCCTTGTAACACCCCATTTCTACCCAACATTTATAAAGAAATCAGAGTGATAAAATTTCAACATAAAACAGGATGTCACATTTTTCAACTTTAAAATCAATAACATGATAGATAATCATGAAAGATACATAGCAAGTTCAAGGAAAAAAACTCATAAATTAACAAATAGCCTCCAAAATAACTTAACCTTATAAAATACGACGCAGCGGATTCATAATCAAAGTAATAGCATCTTTATCCAACATAAACAACTTTAAAATAAGTAACAAAGTGTTCTTTGACAATTCAACTTAAAAATTCAGCATGTAAACAAATAAACAAAATAAGACACGCGTCATCCCCCCGAGTGCTACGTATCAGAGCGACAATCACCGACTCGAACTAAGGTAACCGATTATTCCTCTTGATTACCTGCATGTTGCCAACATAGGGACAACATTCAAACAGAAGGGGTGAGATATCGAACAATATAATCATATATATGATAAGTAATATATTAGATCAGATTATACAATCACCACTTCATAACATCTCAATCAACGTAAAACAGCAGCACAACAATAACTTTTACTTCATCATTAATCAACAACATAACAACAACTATGCAACATGAAATGCGACTCGAAATGCACATGCATGTGGTACCATTGGAGCAAAACTCCCAGCTTAAAAATTTGCCAATTAATATTGACTTCAACAAGGCATAAGCCTTCCGCTTAATATTTTTCCAATCCATGCCAGCTTAATGTTTTGCCAATCCAGGCCAGCTTAGTATGTTATGCCATGTGACTCAAATATGAACATCATAATCACAACACTAATACTTATCAATTCGCACAACAATAGCTCAACATTGGCCATAGGCCCACAGCTTAATTCTTGCCAATAATTAGAGGCAATTCAACATCAATCACAGCTTGATAAATTCCAACAATAATATCACAACAACTAGGATATATAATTATGCATCATCTAAAATATATCACAATCCATCATTTAATCAATCGGTAGTTTTCAACTAAAAATCGGTTAATTGGTTCCATCATAATTCTATGTCCAATGCTATTGAATTATATAACAACTTCTCAATTAAAATGGACAGAACAAACACACCACATCAGAACATAACAGAAACAGGAAAAGAAACACACAACAGCATGCGTGACGGTCTTCACAACACCATCACGGTCGTCACGACACCATCACGGTCGTTACAACACCATCACGGTCGTCACGACCCCAAAATCCTTCGTCTCAGAATTTGTTCGTTCCAGTTTCTTTCCAAATTCACAACCTTTCCTCAGATTCATATCAATTTCAATTTGTCCAAGACAATGAAACAGAACTACAACAGAATTACACCCTAAAGTAACATATACCAGTTTCTCACAACCAATTCATCAATCGCAATGCATTTCAACATTTCTACGACAATCATTTCGACACAGACATAAGAAATTCTACAAACAATTCATCAACAGAAAACTAAATTCAATATTCACGACATGGATTACACAAAAATAGAGGAGAATTCTATAAAACCAACCCCACATATTACTCATCAACTATCCCATTATAGAGTCAGAACCCCACCCTTACCTTGGATTGAAGGTCGCTCTAAATTCTCCGATCGAATTCTCGTTCTCTCGCAGCCTCTACGCGATCTCTCGCAACCCTTGTTTTCTCCTCTCTGCAACTTCACGTTCTACTGTTCTATTCCTTTTTCAGCAACTTTGCAACTTCCACGTACTTGATCTTTCCTCCACTTCTAATTACCCTAATTCTATTCAACTTAAACCTTATAATTCTTACTAACTCTTATTGGGCTCAATTACACACCTCACCTTTTACCACTACTACCCATCTTATAAGCCCACTAACTTATTATAATTTTAGTAAGCTAATACTATATTATTTCTACCACTTAAATCGACTTAGTTAAATTAATCCAACTAAAACCAACATAGCCACTTAACACAACATTCCGATATTTTGAAAATCACCACAAATCAACACAAATAATACGAATATAGTTAATTAAATAATTAATTAAATAACCGGGCGTTACAACTCTCCCCCACTTAGGATATTTTCGTCCTCGAAAATTTACCTTGTTCAAACAACTCGGGATAGGATTCCCGCATCTTGCTTTCCATCTCCCACGTCATACTTTCTCCGGCAGCTCCTAACCAGACAACTTTCACCAACGCAATCTCCTTGCCTCTCAAGGTCTTCATTTCACGATCCGCGATTCGCACAGGCATCGTCTCAATAGTAAGATTATCCTGTACTTGCACATCATCCATATGAACCACATGAGATGGATCTGAAATGTACTTCCGAAGTTGTGACACATGAAACACATCGTGCAAATTCAAAATATTAGGCAGTAAAGCCACTCTATAAGCAACATTCCCAATTCTGTCCAAAATCTGATACGGACCAATAAAATGAGGAGTGAGCTTCTTAGACTTCAATGCACGCCCAACACCGGTCACAGGTGTAACTCTTAAAAACACATGGTCACCTGCTTGAAATTCTAAGTCTTTCCTTCGCTTGTCATGATAACTCTTCTGCTTACTTTGGGAAGATCTCATCTTTTCTCGGACCAACTTCACCTTCTCAGTAGTCTCTCGAACAATTTCAGGTCCAAGTACTACACTTTCTCCATATTCATGCCAACATAAATGAGTCCTACATCTCCGACCATATAATGCTTCAAAAGGGGCCATTCCAATACTAGAATGGTAACTGTTATTATAAGTGAATTCTATCAAGGGAAGATAAGTATCCCACGAACCTCCTTGCTCAAGAACACAAGCTCTCAACAAGTCCTCCAACGACTGAATAGTCCTCTCAGTTTGACCATCTGTCTGAGGATGATACGCCGAACTCAACCTCAACCTAGATCCCAACGCTTCTTGCAAACTCTCCCAAAAATCAGAAGTAAACCTCGGATCTCTATCCGACACAATACACAAAGGAACACCGTGCATCTTCACAATTACCCGAATATAAATCTCTGCCAACTTCGATACCAGAAAAGTGATGTTAATAGGAATAAAATGAGCCGACTTCGTAAGCCTATCAATAATCACCCAAATCGAATCATATCCTCTTGAAGTGTTTGGTAATCCCGTTACAAAGTCCATTGAAATGCTATCCCATTTCCATTATGGGACTTCTAACGGTTGCATCAACCCCGCAGGCTTCTGATGTTCAACTTTCGACTTCTGACAAGTTAAACATGCATACACAAACTGCGCTACACCACGCTTCATCCCAGGCCACCAAAACAAATTCTTCAAATCTTGATACATCTTTGTAGCCCCCGGATGAATACTCAATTTACTTTTATGACCTTCTTCAAGAATCGCTTTCTTCATTCCCGCATCATCAGGAATACAAATTCGATCATGGAATCTTAACACACCATGCGCGTCCATCTTAAAATCGCTATTCTTAGGCTGATCGATTCCAACCATCGTATCTACTAGTTTCACATCTAACTTCTGAGCTTCTCTGATACTATCCAGAAAATCATTGTTAATCTTCAACATTCCTAACATCACACTCTGTGGTGTCACTTCGCAAACTAAACTCATACCTCTGAACTGTTCAATTAATTCCAACTCTTTAACCATCATCGCCGACATATGCAAAGTCTTTCGGTTTAAAGCATCAGCCACAACATTAGCTTTACCTGGATGATAATTCAAACCGAAATCATAATCTTTTAATAACTCCAGCCACCTTCGCTGTCTCATATTCAACTCCTTCTAGTCAAATAAGTACTTTAAACTTTTATGGTCACTAAATACTTCAAATCTAGAACCATAAAGATAAATACCTCTAAATCTTCAGCACAAAAACAACTGCAGCAAGTTCTAAATCATGCGTAGGATAGTTCTTCTCATGAGTCCTCAATTGTCTCGACGCACAAGTAACTACCTTACCATTTTGCATAAGTACACCTCCTAAACCCATTTTAGAAGCATCACAATATACCACAAAAGGTTCTCCTGGGTTAGGTAATGCCAAAACCGGAGCCGACGTCAATCTCTTCTTCAATTCCGTGAAGCTTTCTTCACATCGAACGTCCCACACAAACGCCTCACCTTTACACGTCAACTTAGTTAACGGAAGTGCCAACTTAGAAAAACCTTCGATAAACCTTCTATAGTAACCAGCTAATCCCAAGAAGCTTCTTATCTCGGTAGCCGACCTTGGAGTCTCCCATTGCAGCACATCGTCTACTTTAGATGGATCCACAGCAATGCCACTACTTGAAATGACATGACCAAGAAAACTAACTTCCTTTAACCAAAATTCACATTTTGACAACTTTGCATATAGCTTCTTCTCTCTCAAAACTTGCAATACCAGTCTTAAGTGTTCTGCATGCTCTTCTTCTGATTTGGAGTAAATCAATATGTCATCAATAAACACCACTACAAACCGATCCAAATACGTATGAAAGATACGATTCATGTATTCCATGAATACCCCCGGCACATTAGTAACACCGAACGACATCACCAAATACTCATAATGTCCATAACGCGTTCTAAAAGCCGTCTTCTGAATATCATCATCTTTCACTTTAATCTGGTGATAGCCCGACCTCAAATCAATCTTGCTAAACACACAAGCACCTACCAGCTGATCCATCAAGTCATCTATTCTCAGAAGCGGATACTTGTTCTTAATCGTCACTTTGTTCAACTGTCTATAGTCAACACAGAGCCTCATACTCCCATCTTTCTTCTTCACCAACAACACTGGAGCTCCCCACGGCGATACACTTGGCCTCACAAACTTCTTTTCAATTAAATCCTCCAATTGTTTCTTTAATTCTGACAATTCAGATGCAGACATCCTGTATGGTGCCATAGAAACAGGTCTGGTACCAGGTACAAGGTCAATTGCAAATTCAGCTTCTCTTTCTGGCGGTACTTCAGGAATTTCGTCAAGGAAAACTTCAGGAAATTCGCGCACCACCTGCAACTCATCAATTATAGCTTGGTTCTCAATAGATAATGTTACCATCAATGAGAACACCCGAGCTTCTTCTTGCATCAACCGTTGCAACTGTCTAGCAGACAATAAACCAGTTTCCTCTTCAGGAGTAGAAAACCTCAGAGTCTTGTTATAACAATTAATATGAACATAGTTATATTCTAACCAGTTCATACCCAAGATTACATCCATCCCAGTTAACGGCAAACACACCAAATCAACATCAAAGTCTCTGTCGAAGATCGACAAGGGGCACTTTAAACACACAAGAGAAGTAGTCACCGATCCCTTAGCCGGAATCTCGACGACCATCTCTCCATTCATAGAGGACAACATAAGACCCAATCTCTTAACACAATCAGCAGCAATAAAGCAATGAGTAGCACCAGTATCAATCATAGCGATTAAAGGAGTACTATTAATGAAACATGTACCTCTGATGAGTCTGTCCTTGCTAGTTGTCTGAGTCCCAGCCAACGCGAACACTTTCCCACCGGTTTGCGCCTTCTTTGGTTTCTGACACTGACTACCAATGTGTCCTTCCTCACCACAGTTGAAGCAAATCCTCTCTTTATGCTTGCACTCAGATATGGCATACCCAGTCTTACCACAACGGAAACACCTCTTTATCTCAGCAGTACACACATTACTCTTATGACCAGGTTTCCCACATTTGAAATAAGTTATGCCAGCAGGAGCATCTCCCCCACTAGTCCTCTTGCCATCAGCTACTTTCTGCTTACCTTTTCCCGCCGGAGCATCATAAGGCTTGCCACGATTCTGTTGATGCTTGCCCTTCCTCTCATTAATGATCTTATAATGAGCATTGTTATCTTCTTCAAAAATCCTGCAACTATCAATCAAATCCGCAAAAACACGAATCTTCTAATATCCAACTGCCTTCTTAATCTCCGGGTGCAACCCACTCTCAAACTTGATGCACTTAGAAAATTCAGCATCATCTCCGTTATAGTGCGGATAAAACTTTGCCAACTCAACAAACTTTGCGGCATAGTCCGTAACCGACATGGTTCCTTGCTTCAGCTCAAGAAACTCGATTTGCTTTTTACCACGAACATCCTCTGGGTAATATTTCCTCAGGAACTCTCTTCGGAACACAGTCCAAGTGATAACTTCACCTGCAGTTTTCAACCTCTGACGAGTCTCTAGCCACCAGTCATCAGCTTCGACTGCTAGCATATGAGTCCCATATCGAACCTTCTGCGCTGGAGTGCAGTCCATCACACAGAAAATTCTCTCCATCTCTTTCAACCAATCCAACGCTCCATCAGGATCATACTTTCCCTTGAAGGTAGGCGGATTCTCCCTCTGAAACGTTGCCAAACTACGAGATCCAGCATTCTCGTCAGCGTTCGGCTGATTCTGCAAAGCTTGAGCCATTGCTTGCATTGCAGCATCGTTCCTTCCAGCCATCTAAACTTGTCACTTCAACATAAACAAAAGTTAGGACTAGTTAACAATACTCGATTGTTAAACAACTACGACTCGACAACTTGGCCGAACGGACCGACCTGCTCTGATACCACTAATGTAACACCCCATTTCTACCTGACATTTATAAAGAAATCAGAGTGATAAAATTTCAACATAAAACAGGATGTCACATTTTTCAACTTTAAAATCAATAACATGATAGATAATCATGAAAGATACATAGCAAGTTCAAGGAAAAAAACTCATAAATTAACAAATAGCCTCCAAAACAACTCAACCTTATAAAATACGACGCAGCGGATTCATAATCAAAGTAATAGCATATTTATCCAACATAAACAACTTTAAAATAAGTAACAAAGTGTTCTTTGACAATTCAACTTAAAAATTCAGCATGTAAACAAATAAACAAAATAAGACACACGTCATCCCCCCGAGTGCTACGTATCAGAGCGACAATCACCGACTCGAACTAAGGTAACCGGCTATTCCTCTTGATTACCTGCACGTTGCCAACATAGGGACAACATTCAAACAGAAGGGGTGAGATATCGAACAATATAATCAGATATATGATAAGTAATATATTAGATCAGATTATACAATCACCACTTCACAACATCTCAATCAACGTAAAACAGCAGCACAACAACAACTTTTACTTCATCATTAATCAACAACACAACAATAACTATGCAACATGAAATGCGACTCGAAATGCACATGCATGTGGTACCATTGGAGCAGAACTCCCAGCTTAAAAATTTGCCAATTAATATTGACTTCAACAAGGCATAAGCCTTCCGCTTAATATTTTGCTAATCCAGGCCAGCTTAATGTTTTGCCAATCCAGGCCAGCTTAATGTTTTGCCAATCCAGGCCAGCTTAATATGTTATGCCACGTGACTCAAATATGAACATCATAATCACAACACTAATACTTATCAATCCGCACAACAACAGCTCAACATTGGCCATAGGCCCACAGCTTAATTCTTGCCAATAATTAGAGGCAATTCAACATCGTTCACAACTTGATAATTTCCAACAATAATATCACAACAACTAGGATATATAATTATGCATCATCTAAAATATATCACAATCCATCATTTAATCAATCGGTAGTTTTCGACTAAAAATCGGTTAATTGGTTCCATCATAATTCTATGTCCAATGCTATTGAATTATATAACAACTTCTCAATTAAAATGGACAGAACAAACACACCACATCAGGACATAACAGAAACTGGAAAATAAACGCACAGCAGCATGCGTGAAGGTCGTCACAACACCATCACGGTCGTCACGACACCATCACGGTCGTCAAACACCATCACGGTCGTCACGACCCCAAAATCCTTCATCTCAGAATTCGTTTATTCCAGTTTCTTTCCAAATTCACAACCTTTCCTCAGATTCATATCAATTTCAATTTGTCCAAGACAGTGAAACAGAACTACAACAGAATTACACCCTAAAGTAACATATACCAGTTTCTCACAACCAATTCATCAATCGCAATGCATTTCAACATTTCTACGACAATCATTTCGACACAGACATAAGAAATTCTACAAACAATTCATCAACAGAAAACCAAATTCAATATTCACGACATCGATTACACAAAAATAGAGGAGAATTCTATAAAACCAACCCCACATATTACTCATCAACTATCCCATTATAGAGTCAGAACCCCACCCTTACCTTGGATTGAAGGTCGCTCTAAAATCTCCGATCGAATTCTCGCTCTCTCGCAGTCTCTACGCGATCTCTCGCAACCCTTGTTTTCTCCTCTCTGTAACTTCACGTTCTACTGTTCTATTCCTTTTTCAGCAACTTTGCAACTTCCACGTACTTGATCTTTCATCCACTTCTAATTACCCTAATTCTATTCAACTTAACCCTTATAATTCTTACTAACTCTTATTGGGCTCAATTCCACACCTCACCTTTTACCACTACTACCCATCTTATAAGCCCACTAACTTATTATAATTCTAGTAAGCTAATACTATATTATTTCTACCACTTAAATCGACTTAGTTAAATTAATCCAACTAAAACCAACATAGCCACTGAACACAACATTCCGATATTTCAAAAATCACCACAAATCAACACAAATAATACGAATATAGTTAATTAAATAATTAATTAAATAACCGGGCGTTACATCCCTCATACCATAGCCAACAAGATGATTATTATCAAGACACCCAAAATACATAATGCCCCCAACATATCATCCTACCATAGCCAAAACACCAAAGGAATATATAACACCAACACTTCCTCCCACCATAGCCAAAGCGCTCAAATATCACAACAACCATATGGCTATCAAACACCACAACAACCATTTCTACCTTCCTCCAACGAAATGTTCACACCAATGTCTCCCTTCAATCGTCCAAGTCGCACACCAATAACCCCATCAACACATCCCAACTATTCTGGCATGCATCACGACCTCAGTTACGATATCGTGTCACTACATACATAAGACTTCTTAAAAATGTAAGAACTTCTTAGGGATTCTATTCTGGTGATGTTCCCGAGACCTCAAATCATTAAACACAAGGGGTGCATTAACAACGAGTGCAATGAATTAGTGTATCTAGGGGGTGTGGAACCGGTGACCGGTATGACTAACCTGATCATATCGTTAATGTCTGTAAAAGTATTTAAAATTAAATATTAATATTTTTTATTTATGTTTAAAAAAACACAAAACACACTGAAGCCATATAAATTGACACCACAATTGAAAAGGTATACACTAGTGTCAAATGGACTGACAACACTGTATGCAGACGTCAATCCAATTGACGCAACCATT
The DNA here is from genome assembly GCA_022829125.1 of Lathyrus tuberosus. Taxonomy (NCBI): domain Eukaryota; kingdom Viridiplantae; phylum Streptophyta; class Magnoliopsida; order Fabales; family Fabaceae; genus Lathyrus; species Lathyrus tuberosus. The sequence continues at coordinate 9,723,769 of JALAZF010000193.1, forward strand.
AAAAAAGTAGATGAAATCGCCAATTCGTCTTGCGTCACCGCTACGTTTCAATTTTTTTAATTTAAAAATGGAGTAGATTGAATTTTTTTTTTTGAAACATCGATTATTTTGAGAATAAAATTTAAAATGTGGATTATTCGTGAAAAAAATTCAAGAAAAAATGACAGTGTCATAATTTTTTTCTTCCAAATTTTACATTCACATATTTTTTTATTATAGTAAAATAAAATCAAACCAATGCTTAAATAGTCTTGTGGTCCTGTAAGTTAGCGAGTTTTTTAATTTAGTCCATATATCTACCATTGGGTTCACATGGTAGTACATAACCACTAGACCAACTATCACATTTGTTTAATTCATTGCAACAAATTTATATATTACATAAATGATTCTAAAATTATCTAAATAATTTATTAAATAGTTTAACTATTTCATATCATTAATTAGTTTAATTAGTATTTCAACTATTTAATATTTCAATTATTAACATTTCAATTATTTAATTTTTTTACAAGAATTATTAATTTATTAAATAATTAGTATATTAAATATTTCAACTATTTAATATTTCAAATATTTAATATTTTAACTATTAATATTTCAATTATTTAATTTTTTACAAGAATTATTTAATTTATTAAATAATTAGTATATTAAATATTTCAATTATTTAATATTTCAAATATTTAATATTTTAACTATTAATATTTCAACTATTTAATATTTCAATTATTTAATTTTTTTACAAGAATTATTTAATTTATTAAATAATTAGTATATCAAACATTTCAATTATTTAATATTTCAAATATTTAATATTTCAACTATTAATATTTTAACTATTTAATATTTCTACTTATAATTAATTTATTGAATATTTCAACTACTAAATAGTTTAACTAATAATTAGTTTATTAGAAATATTAATAGTTGAATTAGCTTAAATATTTCAACTATTAGTATTTCAACTACTAATTAAATGAAATCAACTATTTAAAATACTAATTAAACTATTTAAAATAATCAACTATTTTAAATACTAATTAAACTATTTAATATTTCAACTATAGGTTTAAACTAACTTATTTAATTTATTAAATAATTAATATATTTAATATTTTAACTATTTAAATAAGTAAGTAGCAGCAATATTATTAAATATTAATTAAATATTTAATAAATTAATTAATAATTGAAATAGTTGAACTATTAAATAGACTATTTATTTAATAAATTAAATGAACTAATTATTTAATAAATTAAATAATTAATAATTGCACTATTTAATATATAAATACTGCATAGTTCATAAAATAATTTTTAAACTATTTAATATATAAATATTTTATGAACTATTTAATATATAATATTTTAATAAACTATTTTATGAACTATTTATTAATTACTAATATAATTAGTCTTTAAATATTATTTTAATAGTTGAATTATTAAATTAATATATAGACTAAACTAGTGAAATAGTTGAATTAGTAAAATAAAAGTAGTTTAATTATAATATTTAAATATTAAAATAGTTTAGCAAATAATATTTAAAGACTAATTATTTATTAATTAATATAATTATTTTAATTATATACTATTTAATAGTTGAAATATTTAATAAAATAATAAATAGTTGAAATGTTAAATATTTAATAAACAAATAGTTGAAATATTAAATATTAATAAAATAAAAAATATTAAAAATTCCGTAATATATAAATTTGTTGTAATAAAATATACAAATAAATTGAATGATCTAGTGATTAAGAACTATATATTTCTAACAGTCAGAAATTAAAGACAACACAAATATGACATATAAAAAAGAGTTTTGCTATTTTGACACCAATTATATACACTACACCGTATATGGACTGTTCATACTACTACAAAAATCAATTAAATATTCAAACCATTTTTCTCTCTCTTGCATTGTGGGCCCATTTTGTAGACTTCTCTCCAACCATTTTTTTTCTCTTTTTATATTATGAGGGCCCATTATATATACTTCTCTCTCACTTACAATATATAATTCTTTCACGTTTTGTATTTATTTTACTTTTACTTCATTTTTCTCATCCAGTCAGTAGTTGGTTAATGATGTGTATCAAGTTGGTCAATTCAGTTTAGAATATGGTTAATGAACAGTGCGTAAAAAAGTTGGTTAATAAAATGTATAAAGTTGGTTAATGAAGTATTGAAGTTGGTTAATAAATTTTCAGAATTTTAAAAATAATTTTTAATAGTAAAATAAAGTTGATTAATGAAAAGGAAACAATTGGTTAATAAAATGATGAAGTTGTTATATATATATCCATTCAAATTAACAATGTCTTTTTATTTTGATTTAAAATTAGGAGAGAGAAATTAATGATAAAATATTGTAATCGGACTTAGCTTATACAGTGTAGGTGTCATAGGAAGTGTCAAAATATCATTCCTCTATAAAAAAAATCAGGTAAAAAAATATAGGGACGAAATGCAAAAACTTAACTAAAATTATTTACACCTTAAAACAAATATACTTATTCAGGTATTTGGCAGGTAGTAACTAGAAGTATCCAGTATCAAAAGGACAGATAAAAGGATTAATCAATCATTCATTATAGTCATACTTCAATATTCAATTCAAATGCCTTAACACGCTCTTTCTCCCTTTTCCCTTTCCCCTCATTTTCTCCTCAGGTCAGTTCCCACTCTCTTTCTCTTCTCCCTTTACTTTCTCAACCTTCAACTTCCACCATAAAAACCTCAATTCAATGGAAATAGGTGCATTATTTTGTCCTCATCGGTACCCAATTTCTTCCATTTTATGCATTTCTCAAACCTAGTACTAGTACTTGTTAGTTTTAATCAAGCGCTTTTTCCTTTTTGATTATCATCATAGCTGTTTTTTCTGCTTACTTTTCATGAATTTTGATGTAGCAATTATCATGTCATGTGTGTATATGGTTTGGTTCACAAGCTATTTGTGAAAAGTCGTACGAAAATGAAATGGCCATAGTGTATTAATGAGTAACCAATTTTTGGTATACACGTTTCCTTATTCAAAAGGGTTATTCAATTTTTAATTTCATAAAGAAAATTCTATAATCTAGTTCTTTTATTTTTTTATTCAGATTCCAATTTCCACACTCATTTATTCTATATGCTTCCATAGATGGACTTTTATTTTTATTTTATTATGTCTTTGATGCAGTTTGGTTTGATTTTGTGATTTTCAACAAGGGAATTGGATGGGAAGTCCTTTTTCTTTTGGTTTTTTCACTGGTGATGCTGATGTTGTTCCGAGCAAAGAAATTCAATGGCTGGCTTCTGTTTTCGCCGGTATCATCTTCAGTTTTATTGTAAGTAATATGGCTTGTTCAGTTTTATTGATGTTTTTTTATGGTGGAGGAGCAGAAATGCTTTATATCGTTTCAGAAATGGCTTCTATTGAGTTGATGTAAGATGAGTGATAAATTAGATGAGTGAGTTAATATTTGTTAATCATGCTTATGTACTGGAGTAATTACTGCGACTCGTTTGACATTAGTTATATGCCATGTTTTGAATGTAATTTGTAGTTGTAGAGTAGGTGTTACTTACTTCATAATGATGCTATCTATATAATGTAACTCGATATCATGTGGTTTACTGCGAAAAAGACAAACAAATAAAACAGTTGGAAGAGATTTGAACTTCTGTGCATTTTGTCATGATATTATTGGTAAAGATTTTGTACAAGATGGGGGGTCAATTACGAAGTTGTGGGATATCTATGGACTGAAATTGCAATTGTGCTTATTTTACAATTGAAGACGGTATTTGGCAATTAAAATCTAGTGCCTTTTATTACATCCACATATTTTTTTAGTATGCACTTTATATTCGGAACTTCAAATGAGTTAGTAAATATTTCTTTATGGCTTTTATATCCAATTGGATTGGGTTAATAGAAGCTTCTAAAGTCACTCTGAGTGTAATTTTTTATTGATTGTGTATTGGTCTAGGTAGAGATGAGCTCGGACTATTTTGTTTTTACAGATTGAGTTTCTAAAGTTGTGGTAATGAGTTAGAGTTTGAATTGTTAGGTCTAGATGCATATGCTGTGTTCATTCATTTCCTTTCTAGTTTGTTCTTGTTAAATATGCATCTCCTTTATCTCAATTTGCAGATAATGCTAAAATATTTCTAGTCATATTAAGGTCGCTTTATTTAATTATTTTGAAATGTGATCCTTTTTAACTATCTTCTTGAAGGTTTATAGATTGACTGCGACTTTTAGTTCTCGGTTGTTCGCGGGATACAGAAAATTGACCAGTGCTGGGAAAGTTGAATGGAACAACAGGTAATTCCTTTTGTATAATGATTTCTGTTTTAATTGATTTTGTCCATAAATGACATTTACATTAACTTAAGCAAAATTTTCAATGCAGGGGATTCTCAACATTTCATGCTATTTTTGCATCCGTTACGTCATTTTACCTCTTGGTCTTATCAGATCTCTTCAAGGATGATTCACAAGAGAAGCTTGTTGTTAATAGATCATCTACTTTCTCAAATTCAGTACTGTCGGTAGGTTGATAAAGATAATGCAAAGTATGATTTGGCAGAAAGTGACATTTTTAGTTCTTTTACATTTTAACTAGTTTAGGAAAAAATGGTACACATGAGGGAAGTTATAAAATATGTGGGCCTAAAAGGTAATTGTATTTTATTTTTGAAAAATGATATTGTTTGCTGTATCTTTTGTCTCAGAAAAGAAATAGCTTGTAGTGAATATTAAACCAGTCATTATGCAAATAAACCCATCATATTCTGGTGGTGCATTCATAATGTCATGTTTCTGATCTTGCTTTTATCTATGTTATTCTGTTTAATAAATATTATTCTTAGGAATGATTAAAACAACGATTATTCAGTTGGGGCTTATTAGTTTTTTTCACCTCTCTTTGTACAGTTCTCTACAGGTTATTTTTTAGCAGATCTGGCGATGGTAATTTGGCTGTTTCCAGCATTGGGAGGTCTGGAATATGTAAGTCAAAAAGATATTATGGCCCATTTACTTATTTTCTATTTTCACTTTTAATTTCAAAATTGCATCAATGTTTTCATTTTCCTGCTTTCAAAGTTTTGTATAGGAAACAGAGAAAACAATGCAAAAATGTCACCCTGTTTTCATTTTACTTTTTGTTTTTAAAGATCTGTTTAACAAACAATGAAAACAAAAGTCATCTTTGCCTATTGATTTCACTACTTTCTATCCAAACTAGAAGCAGGAAACAAAATGAAAAATGGCGGTGTTTCTGTAATTAAGAGTAAGACATGAAATAAAAGTAGAGAACACTTTCTAAAACCAAACATGTCATTTAATTGTTCTTTACTTTCATGATACATTGAACTCCATATCTTTCTTAGTCATGTGAACTAATTTCATTCATTTAAGGTTCTACACCATGGACTGTCGATGTTTTCAATTATCCAATCTTTGCTAAGTGGTCAAGCACAGATCTACATCTTAATGGTTCTTTTCTCCGAGAGCACAACTCCTTTTGTAAACCTAAGATGGTAAGTCTGTTGTCAAGACATCCATTCGCTTGCTTTTACTTTTGTCAACATTGATTTATTACATTAGTTACATATATACAGGTACTTGGATACCGCTGGTCTTAAAAGCTCAAAACTTTACATCTGGAATGGTGTTGCATTGTTCTTCGGGTGGTTGGTACTGTCTACTATACTCTTGGTCTCAATTCTAATTCCGTTATTGCATCTGCATTAGTTACTTATGGCCATGCTTTTGTTGTGATCGTTTCTTCATTTAGTTTTCTCTTTTGGCCCTCGATGAGCGCTATGTTCTTGCAAAAGGCGCTTGCAAGTAGCAAAGTTACAAAGATAATTAAAAAGGATTATCAAAAGTGCTCTGACAAAAACGAAAACCGCATGTTGCATACTTGGATAAGAAGTGTTAACAGAGATTCTTTATACTTTGCAGATAGCAAGGATTTTTCTGTTCATGTACTTGTTTACTCACATGTGGACTCATTTTGATGAGGTGTGCATGTTCAACACATACATATATAACTTAACAGTTTCCCTGTGACTGTAATCCAGTGAATAAGTCCAAACTTTTTCTCCCCTATTTCAGGTTAAGGAGGTCTTCCCGATGGGTTTCTATAGCTTACTGGTGGTGCCTCCTGTGTTGGCAGGGATGAATTTGTTTTGGTTCTGGAAGATCGCCAAGGGTATGGTCAAAACTCTTTCAAAAGCAAAACATAGCGAGTGATGATCCTGCTACGTTTTCTGCTGCTTTCTACTTGATGCATGAAATGGTCATTGCATTGCTTCAGTACAGATACAAATTACAATACTTGTAAGATTTGTTAGGAATTGTATATTTGCTCTTACTGAATCGAATAATTTTTTTCATGATTGGATTTATTCTTCAATGACTATTCTAAAAGTTGTCTGCATCAACCGGGTGAATGTCATTTGACCGGAACAAAATACCAAAAAAAAAATGACTTCATTTTTCAACTTTAACTATTACATACATAAGTATATTATCACTCTATAATAATGTATTTTTACTACATTAGCAAATTAATAACAAGACATCTATGAAGATTCCCAAGACAGAAATATCAAGATATAATCTTGCAAATATTATTTTATTTATAGGATTTTTTCTTTTCAAAACTTAGGTGTGATGGAAAGTACTATAGTACTTTATTAAGGCCCTATCAATTGTCCTCTTTTGTAAGTAGTGTTCTATTATTTTAATTTGTAAGTTGAATGTGTTCAGTGAGTGAGTGGTGATGACTGTGTTGTCGGTGAACTATGAGAAAATGTTTAGAATACAAGAAAACGTTTACCGACGTCAAGATGTTTTTGTACAATACAAGAAAATGTTTACCGACGTGAAGATGTTTTGTAAGCAAATAGAATACATGACTATGTGGCTTTCTTGTTTTTATGTCAACTTTTTTGACTGAGACATTGTCAATTGCAAAAAAATGAAAATACAAAAAATTTCAAGGACAATATTAAAAATTGCTCATATTATCGAAACCTTTTTTTTTTGTTGGAGAGTGATCTTTGGCTTAAGGTTTGAGGAGTTTGAAACTTCCATGGTGAAGCTCAAGGGGAGGTGAAGGTGATGCGGTCCACCAACTCCTCTATGTTACGGAAGGTCGGTGTCAAAGATTATTAGAGCTCTTTAGTTTGTCGTCAGGTTTTCTGAAGCTGTTGTTTAAGTAAAGTTGGTTGTTTAGATGTGTTCCACAAAATAGATCAAAGATAGTTGAAGCCACTGATGAAGGCGGAGAAGAGAAGCTCAATGTTGTTGGTGAAGAGAAGTTCAATGTTGTCGGTGAAGATGACGATGCGCACCAATTCGGGGAAGAGCCTGAGGGGGTTGGTAAAATAGACGTTCAACCAACTCACTAAGTAAAGTTGGTTGCTCCCGATATTGATATATCTGAGATGAGTTTCACATAAGAGGTCAAAGACGGCCTAATAGTTGAAGCCATTGGTGAAGGCGAAGAAGAGGAGGAAGATGAATTTGTTGGTGAAGTGAAGTTCAATGTTCTTGGTGAAAATGGTGAAGAGTGGAAGAGATGTATTTGCATTGCAAGAAGAACACCAAGCAAACAAATGGATCAATCAACTATAGGCTTTTAGAAATGGTGGTGTTTGGGAGTTATGAGACGACTAATAGTTCTGATAGTCATAGTGTGAGTGAAAGTGATTATATTTCTTCCTATTATTTCCCAGGAAATCTCAAGCAATAAATGGCGGCCAACAATCCTAAGTACGTGGGAGTCGAGAATTTCAAAACCATGTATTCTTGAGATTCACTCAGGTGACCGATGTCGGACGTGCTTTGAAGTCAAGGAAGCTTACTCCTCAATTTATTGGTCCGTATCAGATATCATAGAGGGTTGGAGATGTTGCTTATAGAGTGGCATTGCCACCAAATTTGTCGAATTTGTATGATGTGTTTCATGTTTCACATCTTCGGAAGTACGTTTCAGATCCGTCGCATGTGATTCCGATGGATGATGTTCAGGTAAGGGATAACCTTACAGTGGAGGCTATGCCTGTACGGATTGAAGACTGTGAGATGAAACAGTTACGAGGCAAGGAGATTGCTCTCGTGAAGGTAGTGTGGGGAGGCGCTGCCGGTGGAAATATGACCTGGGAGTTGGAGGGTAGGATGCGTGAGGCGTATCCTGAGTTGTTCGCATCAGATAATTTTAGAGGACAAAAATATTCTAACTGGGGGAGAGTTGTAACGTCCCGACTTATTTTATTTATTCTTTCGTAATTTGTTTATGTGATAATTGTGATTGTGTTGTGTTATTGATGTGTTTGAGCTACCTTGGTGTGAGGTAGTGGCCTTAAGAGAGACTTTAAGGTGTTTGATGGTGTGTGAGTAATTGTGTAGAGATAGGTGGTGTGGAGAGTAAAACTAATTAACTTATATTAGTTATTATTATTTATTTAATTAAATGATATTAGAAAATATTATTTAGAATAAATATATGTTATTATTGTTATTATTTAATTAGTGAGATTAATAGTAATAATAATAATATAATAAAATAAGAATTAAGAAAATAAGAGAAAGAGAATTAGGGAGAAGTTGTCAGAACGTGTTTTGGAGAAAAAGAGAAAGAAGAGGCTAGGGCAAAGAAGAGAAAAGAATCATCATTGTTGTGAAGCTTTTGCAAGAACTCTAAGGTAAGGGTGGGGTTATAATTATCTAAGGGTTAACATGATGATAGTGGGTAGATTATGTATGTGCTTAGGTTGTATTTTTCTCCCCTCTATGCATGATCATTATTGAAATTGGTATTGGAATGGATTGAATCATTGATTTCTGAATTATGTGTGGTATGTTGATGTTGTGAATGATGTTGGAATGATGAATTGTTGTAATTGTTGTTGTTGAAATCACATGATTGCTAGAGTTGTATGGTGTTGATGTCATTTGTTATGTATGTGATTGCGAGTTAAAGTCGGAACTAAGTTATGAGTAGTTTTAGTGAAAAGAATTTGGGGTTTGAAACTTTAGAAAAGTGCTTTTTCGTGTTAAAATGTAGTGCAAACGATTGGTAAGGAAAATGGAGTTTTGGGATGGGTTAAAAGTGATTTTCGTGTGAAAAATTGCAGAAAAAGTGATTATGCAGACAGTGTAATCGATTAACATTATTGGTGTAACCGGTTACACTGCTCTTAAAACGTGTTTTTGGGCATTTTGGGAAAGGTGTAATCGGTTACCTGAAAGGTGGTAACCGGTTACACTGAGTGTGGTTGGTGTTATGTGGCTGGTTAGAGGGGGTGTAACCGGTTACCTCATTTGGGGTAACCGATTACACTGGGACCATTTTTAATTTTTTTTTGAAAATTCAAAACTTTAGTTTCGGGAGTTCGATTCAAGTGTCATTCGAAGCGTCAGGAAGCTGGCGTGACGAACTTTATCCTAGAAATGGTTTATGTACCAGAAACTCAATAATTTTCTGTATGATGATGTTAAATGAATTTTTATCGTTATGTTGTAGTGTGACATAATTGTAAATGTATTTGTTGTTGCGCCTTACTGTATGTCGATGTTGTTGGACTATTATGGCATGTTGTGTTGTGGCCTGTAGGGGCGTGATACATTGATTAAATGAAGGTCATTGTATGTTGTTGTTGTCATGCATTTCATAATTTGCATGAGTTGTGAGATAAGTCGTGTGCCCAGGTGGGGTGTGAGCGTCTTATCTGGATTCTAATTGTAGAATCGTGTTGTTGTTGAGCTGATCGTGTTCCCGGTGGGGTGTGAGCGATCATGGAGGTCGTGTGCCCGATGGGGTGTGATCGGCGTAATGGAAATTCTGACGATAAGTGTGATTCTGAAATTGGAATCGGGTTTTGTAATAGGACCGAATGGTACCACATGCATTGAGTCAAGTCGTGAGTCTTAATGCATTGCATCTTGATTGCATTTGTTGTTGTGCTTGGATTTTGGTTGTGTTGGTTGTGTAGACATATGTTATAGAATGGGTGATGTGCATGTAATAATCTGATGCTTGCTTATTATCATGTTTTCCATTATATAATTATGATATCTCACCCTTTATGTTTGAATGTTGTCTTTACACGACCTTTGTGCAAATAACTCGCAGTAGAGGAGTTGGTGTGAGTGGAAGCTGGAGTCTTCCGTTTAGTTTTAGTGTCAGCGTCTGCTCTGCTCTGATGTGTAACACTGGGGTTATGGAACATTTATATCTAATATGTTTTGTTGGAGATTTTTATACATTTCTTGAGTTGTGGCTACTTACATTTATTTTGAAAACATGATTATGTTCTAAATAATTAGTTGATGTTGATTTTCCGCTGCTCTAAATAAAGTTGAATTTTTAGACACCTTTCATTATTATTATTATTATTATTATTATTATTATTATTATTATTATTATTATTATTATTACTGTTAATAATTTTTAAAAGTAGTGTGTGTTATATATTTTAATATATGAGCAGGTGTTTGTTGAAAGTAGCATCCTAAATGCCTTATGTTTTATTTTACTCTGATATTTTATTTAAAAATTATGTGGGGGGTTTTTTAGGGTGTTACAGTGGACACTTTCGAACTGTAATCTGAGTGGGTAAAGGAACATGTACCCTTACTTTATCCTAATTTTGATTTAAGTTAGGTGTACTTACTCAAAGTGGTCTGGGATGGCCAACTCGTGGATGAAGAGGATGAATCACCTTTGTGGCGTCACACTTTGTTGCGAAGGCTTCTCTTTCAGCCTTCTTATTTCTTTGATGACACCTCTATTGGGTATGTGTCATGGGATTGTTACCCTTGTAGGTCAGAGGGACATGAGATTTCCCATTCGACTCTTTTTGCCTGTTGTGATTGGGCATCCCCACCTTGAGGTCGACCTCTTTCCATTTGGGGTGATTCACCCCTCTCTGATTCGTAGGCTTCACCAATTTCTCCTTAGGTGCGCTCGGTGGTGGTCGGAAAATCCTTTGTCGAGGTAGTTGAAATACCTCATGTATTCTTCATTTCTACGAGGCCTGCCCTCACTGTTTGGGGCGAACCTAGCAGTTTGACTCCCACCTCGTCCTCTTCTGGGGTCGAACCTCCTTGTGCCCTCTGTAACACCCTTCTAATCCCCGTGGAAAACATATAAATAAATCAGAGTAAATAATCATGCCTTTCACAAAAGGGTGTCACACATAATTATAAAACATCATACAACACCTGTCATGCTCAGTAACACTTAAATAATTTCATGCTTTTCAACAACTATCTCATTAACATGTAGCAGCGGATTCAAGTTAATCATAATTGACATAAAGAAAGTTTCATGCTCATCACATTAATAAACAATACTTAGGCATAAAAGCCAAACTTCATAATATTCAAATTAACATAAAAGCATAAAGTAAAGTACATAATGTATCTCTAAAACGTAAACCAAAGCGATCCCAGTGTTACATGATTAGAGCATGACTCGACCCAACATAAATAAAGAAACTAAACAGCTACTCCAGCGGCTACCTCGCGCTACGAGCAACTCTACTCCTCGGTACCTGAGCGATGTCGTATAAAACGTCATTCTTGCATTGATTCCCTCTTCTTCTCCACTCTTCCTCTTCTCTTCTACTCTTTCTTCTCTTCTCTTTTCCTCTTTGTTCCCAATTTCTCTTCTTACTAACTTTTGTTTCTCTAAAACCCTAACTTGTCTTACACAAAATGGGCCTAACCCAACCACTTACTATTCACACCTCACACTAAACCCAATTAAAGTCTAGCAACTATATTATTCCACCAATAGAATTAAATTAAATAATTAGGTAAATCCAACAATTCAATTATTTTCAAATAGTTAAATAAATCACACATTTCAATTTAATCAATTAAATCAATTAATTCACATAAATTAAATAAACCAATTAATTTATATAAACTCAATAAATTATATAAATAAAATAATTCATATAAATTTACTAAATCAAGTAATTCATTTAAATCAAATAATTCAAATAAATTAGATAAATCACATAAATCAATTAATTCACAAATCACTCAATTAATTAATATAAATAATTAATTACTAAAAATCGGGGTATTACACCCTCCAGCTTCTTTGTTGCTTCTTCATCGAACACAACACTACAGTGTGGACAAAGCATTGTCTTGGAACCGTTGAGCTTGCAGCTCTCAAGGAAATCAATCAATCCCTATTCAGACTAGGGATAGAATGTCTGTAAGTCAGACTTGGCGACAACGAAGATCTGTTCACCATAATCAACTTCCATGTTGGAGCCATCAACAACTTTAACCATCAGAATCTCCAAAAGGCTCTGCATAATGAGCGTCTTCTGTCTGCATGGGATCTGAGTTCACTTTCATTGACGACTTCAGCTTTTTGCCAAATGGTAACCTTCCATCTTTCAGAGCTTTCTGAACCAAATCCCTGAAAAGCACACATTAAGAAGTTTTATGACCTAAAAAATTATGGTATTTACAAAAACCTCTCTTCTTCCTTTGTTCTAAAGGAGGAGTTTTTAGGTCAGAAGGTACTATAATTTGGCCATCCGTGACCAACAAATCGAAAATCTCATCACATTTTGTAATGTTAAACGTATAAGTCCTAGTGGAGAACTTCTCGTTTTTGCTGGTCTCGACAGGATTCTTCCCAGCAATTTACAGACATAAGGGGGTCCTGGCTTAAGTTCAGCCACGTTGACCTCGCCCTCTTCAGAATAATTGTCGCCTATATCAGAGATGTAATTAGCTACTTATATATAAGCGACTTTTTCCTTTTTGTGATATTTATTTGTTCTAGCTTTTTAAACTTTTAGGCGTTCGACTTGACAAACCCTATCTGCCAATTGTGCCATGTCCATAAGGTATTGGGTGTCTAGTTTCTTCCTAATTGAATAGTCCAGGCCACTAGCGTCCATTTTGACTAACTCATGTTCAGACACCTGGGTGAAACACCGTGCCTTGAGAACTCTAAACCTATTCAAATAGTCATCTATTGACTCAGGGAATTTTCACCTCACACTAGTCAACTTCTTCAAACTAATTTTCGACTGTCCCATATAAAACTGTTCATGGAATAGTCTCTCCAACTGACTCCAAGATAGGACAGAATGTGGAGGGAGAGTTGTGAACTAAGTGAAGGCATTATTCGTCAGAGAATTAGGGAAGTATTTTGATCGTACCTGGATCAGACAGTTTCTAATGGCCAATGACGTCGTCTGGGCTTCAGCTCCGGTGAGGTTGAAGGACGGCCGGGGGAGGGGGGTGTACCTGCAAGGTACTCCGACGCTCAAGTAAGATAACTGTCAGAGAATAGCAAGTACAGAAATGAGAGTAGAAGTGAACGTAACCTGACCCTCTTAAGTGAGAGGGTATTTATAGAGAGCCCCCAGTGCGGGGCCAACAGTTATTTGCATTGGGGCAACCGTTCCTAGATCTCTGGAATTAGGGCAGACCGATTCCATCGGGAGTGGAGCGGTTACATGAGAACGTGTCCTCGCGGGGAGGACTCTTGCGTGTCGGGGAGAGACGTGTCCTTGCGGGGAGGACCCTCGTGTGCAGAAGGTGGGCTCCTCGTGGGGGAGGAGCACCCTGGGTGTCGAGGAGGGACGCTCTCCGGGGAGGCCTAGCGTCTTGCCCGACGCTCTATACTGTGCGTGTGCCCGACACGGGGAGAGGGCAAGTGCCCGACACTGGTCATGCCAAAAAGGCCCTTGTTGGGCCATCCCAGGACGTGTGGGTTGGGTCTGCTTGACTGATAAGTAGGCCTCGGCCCAGTCCAGAACAGGAGCCCCCCAAGTTGTTACTCCGAGGTGTCGGAGTGATGACTTAAGGGCCAACGAGCATGTCGGGGGGAATATCGATCGCGTGACCGCGAGGAGGGGAACGTATGGGATCCACTGGTCGTATCGTCAGGGAGAATAGCGGGTGCGGACTCGCACGTGGTAGCTCGCGGATGGACGACACATCGAGGATGCGAAAAGTTTGACCTTTGGTGTCAGAGCGAATGGAGAAACGCACGTGTTGGGGAACAAAGGGTCGCATGTATGCCACGTGTCAGGCGTCATCACTGCGTAGAGCGGCTAGGCTAGGGTAGTGCACTCTAGTAGCCTAGACTCTTCGAATTCCATGAGGATCCCATAAATAGGTCTCACCTCATTTCATTTGCACATTTTGCTCCTTTCCTCTCAGACTCTCTTTCTCTCTTCATCTCCGTTCTTCTGCCGCTACCTTCCACCGTTCTCCGCCGTTATCCACCGTCGATCGCCGTGCCGGAAACCCAAAAAGCGTATTTCAAGTAAGTTTCTTTCTTCTTTTTCCTTTTTTTGCTTGCATTTGTAGGGTGATTTTTAAGGTGAACTGATGAAGTTCCCATGGAAACCACGAAATATCCGGCGAAAACGGCATAATTTCATAGTTTATTCGTCGAGTCTCGCGGGGAGAGACGATGAGATCCACGAGGGCGTGAAGAATGTCCCGGGGTCGTGGGACGAACGCCTCAGTTCTTTTTGTTGAATCTCCCGGGGATAAACGATGAAATCCCCGGGGAGACGCAGAATGTCACGGGGATTTGGGTTGAGTATCTCGGGGGGTCCTCGACGTTCCCTCCTCGCCCTTTCACTTGATCAGCGGTGGAAGGGGTGGATTTGATATGGGTCATCGAATTCACCGTTTCCTTCTGCTTTTCAGGTAAATGGATGCATTGCAAGTGGTTGTAGGGTCTTTGGATATTTACGACGGGCCTAGTTCACCTATGGCGGAGACGTCCAGCGCCGGGGAGAGGACGCCCGACGATTGGGCCTGCGAGGAGGCCGTGAACATGATGTCCGAGTTCGTCGACCTGGAGGAGGAGGGAATATTCTGTACTGTCGAGCACCACCTTATAGGCTCCCCGAAGTCGTGGAACATGTTTAGGCCTCTACCACACCATCAGATCTGCTCGACGTACAGCGGGATGCGGTTCCCCGTCTACGAGTTCATGTTCGACGAGGCGGGGTGGCGTCTACCTTTCACCGACTTCCAGCAGGCCGTATTTACCTGGCTGCATTTGGCCCCCTCTCAACTCCACCCCAACTCTCTTGCGTTCATTAGGGCCTTCGAGCTGGTATGCAAGTATCTGAAGATCGAGGTGACTGTGCCCTTGTTTTTCTACATTTTCCACCTCCAGCGACAGGCCGGGGACGGTAGGCACGGTTGGGTGTCCTTTAAACAGGTGACAAGCCTGTTTCACACGTACATGGACTCCGTGCGGAATTTCAAATATCGGTATTACTTCGTGAGGCCGGTCACACACGAGGCGGTGAATACCATGTACACTCGGGTCGTCAAACAGGTGGGCGGACGACGAGAGGAGACCCTCGTGCCTAAGTTCCCGTTGTTCTGGACCGAAGAACATTTTAAGAAGGGAACAGACAGCTATATCGTCAGGCCAAGCCGTCTCGACGAGGGGGATCGCTTGGCCGACGAGCAGATAGTAGCGTTCGTTAATGGTTTTAACAAAGCAAAGCTCGTGACGCTAAACGGGGACTTCATTCGAGGTGATGACGGGCACATCTTGACGAAGCGTCGAGTGATCAATACTAGGGCTCTTCTCGAGACGTTTTCTGACGAGGAGGCCCTCGAGTTATTAGGTGGGGGTGGTCTCCCCGACGTGTCCTTCCTTTTACCTTTCTTTTCGAATTGCTAACCTCTTTGTTTTCTTTGCAAATAAGATGTCGAACGCCGAGGAGCGCTTCAAGAAGCTGAAGGCCAACTGTGCTAAAAAAGGGGGCAAGAGTCGTGTCGACCAGCTCCGAGTGCAGATGTCCATTCCCGCCCCGACACCCGGGGTTTCCTCTGGCTCTCACCAGGATAGTGACTCCGTCAGCCCCCTGGGTTCTCCGAAGAGGCAAAGGATTGCAGAAACTGTGGACGTCGACCTCACCGAGCACGATAGTCCCCCTGCCGTGAAATTTGTGCTCCCGCCCTGTCACACAAGGCCGAACTTCTTTACGGAGAACAACTCGCTGTGCGTGGGTGGCTCCGAAACTCAGGCCATCCTAAGGGTCGATAAGGCTTCTCGGCGGAGGATGTTGGTGGAGGACGTGTCTGCCGTGATGCGGGTTTGCGCGGCCGCCTTGGCTCTGAACGATGAGGCGTGCCCCGCATGCGAGCTGAACAGGTTGCAGAAGAGTTTTCAATCCATCTCAGCTGAAATGGAGAGGGTGAGTAAGGAGCTGGCTGACTGCAAAAGCCAGAATCAGGCCCAGCTCGAGCTTCAACAAAAAATGGAGGAAAAGCTGAAGAATGCCGAGGAGGAGCGGAAATGTCTAGCCGGTGTCGAGGAGGAGATGGACCATCTCATGGCGAGGATCGCTGAGTTGGAGGAAGCTGTCTGTCCCGCTAGGGGTGGACATCGGTCGGGTTGGATAGGATTCGGGCTCAGAAAGTCAAATCATTTGAAACCATGGATGTAGATACATGATCCAATTCCGACTGAAATTTTAATCGGTTTAATCGGGTCGGTTGAATCAGTTTTTCGGTTAAATCAGATAGGTTTATACGGTTAATTGATATAAAAATATTGTTACTTTTTAATTTTAATTTTTAAATTAAAACAATATTAAATAATAACTTTAAAACAATAATAAATATAACAAATTACACACCTTATAACCAAGTTACAAATGGTACAACTTAATACTATAACAAAGTTCTATCCCACAACTTGATTTATAATCATCCAAATCAACTTTTGATCAAATTATAAATCACAACACAGTTATCCAAATTTGTAAATCACAACACAGTTATCCAAATCTATCAAATAGTATCTGCTGCAGCAAGCATATATTACAGTTATCCAAGTTTAAAACTTCAAAGTTTTTACAAATAAACTCTAAAATGATCCAAACTCCTTGATTGTTCATGATTTCTCTAAAATAAACTGCTTTTGCTTCTGTATATCCATGACCTCCTGAACAAGAAAATATGTTTGAACAAATCAAATAGAAATTCACAAAGCGTAATATGAATTAACATGTCTGAATACAGAACTTTAATTGCTTAAGTTTAAAATTGAACATTAGCGGGATAACAATAGATCATAAGACTAATTATAGAGGTTAAATTAAACAAAGAAATGAGGAACAAATTTACAGTGTGAGACTCAATTTCTACAAATTATGTAAGGTTTCTCGCAGAAACTTATACCTATCAATAGCCTTCCAAAAATGTGCACAGAGTGACCGAATATATAACCCTTTAGAGCAAGTCACTTAAAATCAAATTATGCCTGAAAAAGTATAACAAGTATATCAAGGTCAAAACAAACAAATTAACTACAAACTACAAAAAATTATAACAAATATATTTATGATTATATGTTTATTTCTAGAATAATATATTTAATTGTATTTTGTGATTATTATGCTGATTCTAATTAATTATAATTGTATATTTATGTCTACAATAATATATTTTAAGAGAGCTAATTGTATCAATAATGTATACAGAAAACCTGTAGGAAAATTTTTAGCTAATTATTTTGAATAGCTTGTGTATAAATAGCTTTGAAAAAGTACTGCTACTTTAAATTAATTTGTTTTAAACTTCATATAACTTCCACATATTATACTATAACAGCCCCCTCCAAAAAAAACATTGATATAAAACATAATTAGCTCCTAAATTTCACCGGGAGCAGCAAAATTAAAAACAACAAGCAATAATAAACAATGATATACTATAACATCCCCCTCCAAAAAACTAAAACTGCCCCAACTTCTGATACAGAAATACTATAGCAGGGAGATATAAAACATGATTAGCTCCCAAATTTCACCGGCAAAAGTTTAGACATTTCAGACATTTAGACATTTCAGACATACTATTGTAACTATTGTAACTATTATGTTTCAGACATACAAAAATACTATTGTAACTATTATGTTTCAGACATTTAGACATTTCAGAAATACATGCAAAAGTTTCAAAAATACAGCAGCACCATTTTAGACATTTTAGACATTTCAGAAATACAACAACAACATTTTAGACATTTTAGGCATTTTTTACCTGGATGGAGATGATTCACTACAGCAACTTTCAAGAACTGCTAAGCACCAAGCAAGATTTCAAGCATACAAGCCAAGCCACTGTATAATTTTTAGAAAAACAGAAATAAATGTCATACCATCAACAGAAACAGAAATGAGATACATACAAACAAATAACTCCAAAATCAAAAAGTCATACCATCAACATTAAAGGAAATAGATGTTGTTGAACGAAACCATATTTGAGCAGTTTATACATGTCCCATGCGTCAAAAAATGAGTTTCAAAAAGTGTCTCCAAAAAACAAATGCTTCTGTTGTTGAGTCACAAAGTGACTCCAAAATATTCAAAAAAAATTCACACCTGCAAATAGATTTATAAAATAAAAAATCATATAAAATAACCAAAAACCATGTAAAATAACAGAATTCGTACCGAAGTGTGAATTAAACAGGCCCAGCCTGCCTAGGAGCAGCTGCTCCACCAGTAGCTGCTTGGAACTCTGAAAGTTATTAAAAATAAAAAATGAGGCTTAATTTTAACAAACAATATTTAAAATAATGTTAAAATAGACAATGTTTTGATTCATAAAGTACCTGAAACAATTGAATCAGTTATCTCATATTCTTCGGTCATATTAAGGACTTTTAGGTCCTCATCAGAAGGCCTCAACCAATTTTGAGAACAAATAAAGGCCTCGACCATTTCAGGACTCAAAGAGCTCCTATATATGTCTAAAATCCTCCCTCCCGTGCTAAAAGCACTTTCTGAAGCTACACTCGAAACAGGTGTTGCCAACACATCCCGAACCAATGCTGCTAAAATAGGATAACGGGTGCAATTCTCCTTCCACCAGTTAAGAATATTAAAGTTTTCCCCATCCCCGCAACAAGGATCACCTAAGTACCTCTCTAGTTCATTTTGATTTTCAATTGTTTCTTTCTCCTTCAAATGTCTTTTAAAAGCATCAGCCCGTGTAAAAACAGATTGACTTTTAGTTTGGGAAGATGTTTCTCCAAGGGAAGAGCTCCCTAATGGGTCATTTACTAGACCAGCCCCAACAGTCTTATCATGCTCAGATTTAAACCAATTGTACAATTTAAAGAGACTAGTTTTCACACACCCAACATTTTTCTTGGCAAGTTCGCTGCGAATCCCATACATGTCATTAAAAGACCACTCAATATAGCCAAACTTAAACCTAGGGTCAAAGATCACACCATAGTAAAGAAAATGATTCACTTTTCCCACATCCCCCCAATACTTATCAAATTTAGTCATCATATTTGATACCATTGGAGCCACAAAAGTATTCATATTCAAAGACGCTTCTTGAAGTTCACACAAAATTGAAGACAAGTTATGGAAAGCTGAATGCAACGACACTACTTGTGAAGCTGAAAAGACTTTGGTTGCTTCATAGAAGGTGTTTAAAAAAACCACAAAAGCCCTAGCTTTTTCCCAATCAATAGCACAAGGAGGACTAGAAAGGTTATAAAATTCCATGTATCCAGGATCCTCATCCTCTAACTTTTCAAATGTTGCCTCAAACTTTTTAGCAGCATCCAACATCAAGTAAGTGGAATTCCACCTTGTAGACACGTCAAGACAAAGTTTTTTTTTACATGTTATTCCGGCAATTTCAATACACTCCTTAAATTTAGGAGCTCTTTGTGGAGAAGACCTCACAAACCTAACAGCATCACGAACACTCTCAATAGCCTCTTCATGGTCTTTTTGTCCATCTCTCACTACCAAGTTTAAGATATGGGCAGCACACCTCATATGTAAATAATCCCCTCCCCCCATTAGAGCATTCTTGCTCTTAAGTCTTTTTTCCAAATAAGACACAGCCACGTCATTACTTGTTGCATTGTCAAGGGTAATAATTGTCACTTTTTTAAGACCCCACTCCTTCAAAACCTCCTCGACTTTCTTACCAATGGTTTCACCTTTGTGATTTGGAACTAAACTGAAACTAATAATTTTTTTTGGTAGTTCCATGTGTTGTCAATGAAGTGTGCAGTGGTGGCCATATAACTAAGGTTTTGAATAGAAGTCCAACAGTCGGTGGTTAGTGCAACCCTAGTACAATCAGATTTAAAAAGAGCTTTTAGACGTTTTTTTTCATCTAGGAAAAGCTGAAAACAATCCCTAGCAACAGTCCTCCTTGAAGGGATCGCCAATTGTGGCTGCAATTGTTTACATAGTTTTCTAAATCCCTCACCCTCAACCACTCTAAAGGGATGCTCATCAAGGATGATAAAGGTGTTAATGGCTTTCCTACATGCTGCAGCACTGAACCGTTGACTAGTAGAAACTAAAAACCCACCCTCACCACTTACTAGGTTTCTTTGATTTGGGTCTTTCAACAAAAGGGCGGGGTTTTTGTGGCATATTTTTTAGTGAGCTAATATGTTAGATGTTCCATGTGTTTTAGGGTCGCAACGATATCTTTTGTGACAGTGTTTACACGCGGCTATTGGTTCAGGCTCATCTGGTAAAATGTTAAAGTCAACCCAAACAGGAGAGGTTTTCCTAGTTCCACTAGCATTTAGTTTTCTTTTCTTCCTACCTTCGGGAAGGGGAGGAAGTGCATCTGCTGCCTGTGTAAGTTCAGCAGGGGAAACAGGATGTTCCGGCACTGAAAATATTTTGTCAAACTAAATCAAATAGTATAACAAACTACCATACACATTAATAACATACATAATTATAACAGCAATATTATTTACAACAGCAGTATTATTTGTTAAGATATTTTAACAGCAGTATTATTTACAACAGCAGTATTATTTACAACAGTATTATTTAACAGCAGTATTATTTACAACAACAACAGTAATTATAACAGCAGTATTATTTACAACAGCAGTATTATAACAGCAGTCCTACAACAGCATTATTATTTGTTAAGATATTTTAAGAAATTGTGTTCTATGATAAGATACATAATTATATTGTATAAGGTAGTTTAAAAGAAAAAAATTACTTTAATATTCATACTGCCACTTGAATAAGATAAATATTGCTACTTGAATATCATACCTTAAAAATTACTGATAAGATAAATTACTTTAATATAATGTATACTAAATATAATGTATACTTTAAGATAATTACTGCTACTTTAAAAAATTACTGCTACTTGAATATCATACCTTAAAAATTACTTTAAGATAAATTACTAATAAGATAAAATACTGCTACTTTAATATAATGTATACTAAATATTCATAATAATACTAACTATTCTCAATAACAGTGTTATTTGAAAACATATTATACGTGAAAGCATGTTTATACTCAATAAGATAAAATTACTGCTACTTGAATATCATACCTTAAAAATTACTTTAAGATAAATTACTAATAAGATAAAATACTGCTACTTTAATATAATGTATACTAAATATTCATAATAATACTAACTATTCTCAATAACAGTGTTATTTGAAAACATATTATAAGTGAAAGCATGTTTGTACATTTTCAATAAAAGTGTTATTTGAAAACATATTATACTTCATTTTCAATTGTACCATAATCTTTTGGTCATTTATCACTTGAGAAAGCATGTTATAAGTGAATTCAAAACACAAATATACATTTGGCAACAGTACTGATACTAACTATTCATACTGCTAAGATAAATATTATAATCTAAGTAAAACCAAACTTCATATTATACTCCATTTCAATTGTACTTTTTCAATAGCAATGTTACTTGAAAACATATTATACTCCATTTACAATGGTACCTTTTACTCATAATCTTTTGGTCATTTATCATATGAGAAAACATGTTATAAGTGAATTCAAAACGCCAGTATACATTCAGCAGCAGTACTTACTCAATTAAGTTCAATTAAGTTCATACTCAAAGTTCAATTAAGTTAAACTAGTGTCACAACAATGCTACTAAGAAATATACATTCAACAACAATATCACAATTAAGAGCATACCTTGACTCACTCCTTGCGAGCTACCATCTCCAGCACCAACAAAGCTACGTTCTCCCATTCCATGCGAGCTGCCTTCTCCATGTTCCATCTTCAAATTAAATAAATATAAATGAATTAGAACACAACAAAATCTTATCCTCTAACCAACCTAAATGAAAAATTACTAAAAATAGAGTTAGACATAGAACAACAAAGAACAACATAGACCAATAAAGCAGACATTGAACAACAACATAGAACAAACATAGTATATATGACAAAAGCATAGCATTAGAATCAAACAAGACTTGTCTAATAACATTTCACAAACCATTTCAACTGTCCATTTCAGTTTTTCAAAACAATCAGAGGCATACAGTTCAAGTAAGAATATGCATAAATTGGCAGAACCATATTTCCTTTGATTTTCCAGCGCTTAGAGACAACACATCCAAAAACTATCACAAATCATGATCAAGATCAACACAAAACAGAATTTAAAAACACATCACAAAATTTCCAGTTCTTATAACGCATAAGAACCTATAAACCATAATCTTATAACACACATAATAACTCATAACACACATAGTAGACGGAAACTAAAGAGACGAGGGAGAGAGTAACTCAAATAAACAGTTGTGTGCTCTAAAATTGAAACATTGAAACCCAACAGAGAGAGGTAACGAAAAAGAGAGAGAGAGGGAGAGAGAATAACTTACGTGATGATGGATGGTGTTCGTGGTCGGTGGACGGCGACGATTTTGCCGGTGGCCGGTAGGTGAGATTGTGAATTTGTCTTCGCGTTCAGAAACCCAAACCCTAGCACAGTGAGAAGAATGGTTGAAAGTGAGACGAAACCCTAGCTTGCTATGAGTGAGACTGAGACATAATCACTATATTTGGGCTGGATTGTTTATTTGGTTGTGTATGACTGGCCCATATAATTACAAAATATGTTTGAGTCGGTCGGATATGGATAACTGTGGGCCAATAATTGAGACCCTAAACCGACCAGTTAAACCCAATAAAACCCACCTTTAGCTAAATCGCCAAACCGGTAAACCGGCTCACCCGAACCAATGTATTACGGGTGGCATGGTTTGGTCGGATTGGACCGGTTTTCACCCATTATGTCCAGCCTTATGCCCCGTTGAGGAGGAAACCGAAGAGGATAGGCTGTTGACTTCGCGGGCTGCACTGATAGCGAAGCTCCGTGAAGCCGAGGAAGACAATCTCGTGGTGGCGGGTATAGGTTTTAAGAACGCGGTGGAGCAGCTTAAGGTCCTCTACCCAGACCTTTCGACTGATGGGATTGACCCCGACTACGAGGTGGTCGATGGTCAGATCGTGCAACTGATGAGAGTCGACGAGGTCCATGATCCCGAGCAGCCTGAGGGGACCGCCGCTGAGTAGGGTTTTCTCCCCGTTCTGTTTGGCCTGCGAGCTATTTTTTATTTATTGTAATATTTCTGCCCGACCTGCATGCCATGGGCTTTTTGACATCTTTGTAATATTTGTACACTGGGCTTCTGCCCGCTTCTAAGCATTTTCGTTTATCCGCTATTGTCGTTACTTGTATGGTTTTGATTGTGTGTGGTGCATTTGTTATACTTTATTTTTGTCTAAGTAATAAGACTTTGGGATTTGCTCGACCTTGATAGTCCCTGACCGTGTGGAGAGCTGGTCGGGCGGCCGGAGGCGTATTCCGACCTTTAACGAGGCTAAGAGCTCGGTCGAGGTCTTAGCTTCGTGGCATGAACTTCCCATCACGAGCTGGGTGTTCTGCTCGATTGGTACAACGACGGTGGGCCTCGATCGAGGTATCCCCGTCGGATCAAAGGTCCTCGTGCACACACAACGCGGTCTCTGATCATCGTGTTCTGTATAGGGGTGTCGCGCTCGTACCTTAGCGTGTCCTCGTGATCGCGGTGCTAGTGAGCCACGGGCAGTGTTTAACTGTAGTACTGTTTGAGCTTCTCAGCATTCCATGGTCGAGCAAGTTCTTCCCCGTGCAAATTTTCGAGGAAGTAGGCTCATGTCCCCGTTTTTGCGCGAACGCGGTACGGGCCTCCCAGTTCGTGGCGAGTTCGCCTTCTCGCGAGTCTTTCTGGTTCCTGCATAGGACGAGGGTGCCTACCTGAAAATCACGTTTGATAACTTTGTCATTATAACGTAGTGTTATTTTTTGTTTAAGTGAAGCCTCTCGAAGAGAAGTGCCCGAGTGTGTTTTGTCGACGAAGTCAAGCTCTTCCCTCAAGGCTTCGTCGTTCGCATCCCCGTTGAGGGGGGCTTCTGTCCTCCTCGAGGGTTCCCTGATCTCCACGGGGATCACCGCTTCCGTTCCGTAGGTCAAACGGAAAGGGGTATCCCCGGTCGTGGAGTGTGGGGTCGTTCGGTAGGCCCAGAGGACGCTGTGTAGCTCCTCGACCCACCGTTGCTTGGCGTCGCCTAATCGGCATCTCAATCCTCGGAGGATTACCCTGTTCGCCGCCTCAGCCTGCCCATTCGTTTGGGGGTGCTCGAACGACGTGAAGTGCTGCTTCGTGCCTAGTTTGGCGACGAAGTCTTGGAAGTTCTTGTCGGTGAACCGTGTCCCGTTGTCGGTGACAATGGCTTGAGGCACGCCGAATCGGGCGAGGATGTTTCTTTTATAAAAATGCAGTATGTTAAAGGTCGTGATTTTGGCCAATGCTTCCGCCTCGATCCACTTCGTGAAGTAATCCACCCCGACGATGAGGTATTTGTTTTGATATGATCCAATGACGAAGGGTCCAAGGATGTCTATTCCCCACCACGCGAACGGCCACGGGGAGGATAGCGTTTTGAGCTCGCTAGGAGGAGCGAGGTGCATGTCCCCGTGTCGTTGGCATCTGTCGCACTTCTTGACGTGTTCCTTGGCGTCCTGTTGCATGGTGGGCTAGTAGTACCCTGCTCGAAGCGCCTTACGTGCTAACGAGTGGCCGCCGAGGTGCTGTGCGTTGATTCCCTCGTGGATTTCCTGGAGGATGTCGGGGACCTTAGTCTCCTCGACGCACCTGAGGAGGGGGATAGAGAACCCTCGCTGGTATAGCTTATCCTCGACTACAGTGTACGAGCATGCCCGCCTCTTGACCATTCCTGCTTTTTTGGGATCTTCGGGCAGTTTGCCTGTCATAAGGTATTCGTATACCAGATTCATCCAGCAGTTGTTGTCCCCGATGGCTTTGATGTCCGAAACCATGGCCGGTTTGTCGATGCTCGGGTGGGAAATCACTTCTTGTATGAAGGATTTGTTCCTGCCTTTCTTCTTTGTGCTTGCCAATTTAGACAAGACATCTGCTCGGGCATTGTGCTCGCGGGGGATGTGAGTTACTTCCGCGGAGGTGAACTTTTTCATCTTTTCTTTTACCAAGGCCAAGTATTCTATGAGGCTGTCGTTCTTGGCTTGGTACTCTCCTCGGACTTGCGAGGCCACGAGCTGGGAATCGGTGAAGAGTTTGACCTCCTTGGCGCCGAGGTCCTCCGCTAGCCGAAGTCCTGCAAGGAAGGCCTCGTATTCGGCTTGGTTGTTCGATGTCGGGAAGGATAGTTCGAGGGATACCTCGATCAAGATGCCTTCCTCGTTTTCGAGGATGATGCCCGCCCCGCTTCCCTTTGGGCTGGACGCCCCGTCGACATAGATCGTCCATTTCTGTGATCCGTTGGTCGAAGGTTCTAGGACGGTCATCTCTGCTACGAAGTCTGCCAGTACCTGCGCCTTAAGGGCTTTCCTCCCTTCGTATTGGATGTCAAACTCGGCAAGCTCGAGTGACCATCTGAGCATCCTCCCCGCCATGTCTGGTCGCCCGAGGAGCTGTCTTATAGGCTATTCGGTCCTTACGACGATGGTGTGGGCGAGGAAGTAGTGACGTAGCCTCCTGGCCGCGGTAACGAGGCCCAGGGCGACTTTCTCAATCTGCTGATATCTAAGCTTGGGGCCTTGGAGGGCTTTGCTCGTGAAGTAAACTGGCTTCTCCCCATCCAGGGTTTCCCGAATGAGGACAGCGCTGACTGCTTCACTCGTGATCGCAAGATACAAGAAGAGTGTCTCCCCGTTCTCAGGCCGTGAGAGGACCGGGGGTTGTGATAGGACTTATTTTAAGTGGACGAGTGCCTGCTCGCATTCCTCGCTCTAATCAAACTCTGTTTTTTGTCGAAGAAGTTTGAAAAATAGGAGTGCGTACTGTGCAGATTTGGCGACGAAGCGGGAAAGGGCTGTGAGCATCCCGTTCAATGATTGTATCGACTTCTTTGAGTCCGGGGTAGGGAGCTCGGAGAAAGCCCTACACTTGTCGGGGTTGGCCTCGATTCCTCGCTCTCTGAGGTAAAACCCGAGGAACTTACCTGCCCGAACGCCAAAGGTGCATTTGTCGGGGTTAAACCTCATGCGGCATTTCCTCGTCGTGTCGAACACCTTCTTGAGGTGCGCGGCGTGATCGACTTCTTCTGCGGATTTGACGATCATGTCGTCCATGTAGACCTCGAGCATGTCGCCGATTTCAGCCCGAAAAACCTTGTTCATCATCCGTTGGTAGGTCGCACCGGCGTTCTTCAAACCGAAGAGCATTACGTTGTAGTAGTAGTTGCCCGACGCGGTCATGAAGGTCATGTGTTGTTTGTCGACTTTGTCCATGGGAATTTGATTGTATCCTGAGTAAGCATCCATGAAGGATAGTAGTTTGTAACCTACAGAATTGTCGACCAGTTGGTCGATGTTAGGCAAGGGATAACAGTCTTTTGGGCAAGCCCGATTAAGATTGGTATAATCAACGCACATTCTCCATTTTCCATTATTCTTTTTAACAAGTACAACATTGGACAGCCAGGTCGTGTATTTGGCCTCTGAAATAAAATTTGCCTCTAGGAGGTCTTTTACAGCTTTTTCAGCAGCCTCCGCTTTTTTGGGAGACTGCTTACGCCTACGTTGTGCTATGGCCCTAGCGGCCGGATCTACTGCGAGCTGATGACAATCCACCTCGGGATCGAGGCCATGCATCTCAGACGCGCTCCACGCGAAGAGGTCAGCGTTCTCCCTTAAACATGCTTTCAGCTGCTCCTTTGCCAGGTCGGGGATCCCGGTGCCAATCTTCACGTTGCGATCTGGATCGTCCCCGAGTACCACGAGCTCAAAGTCTCCGTCTGGGATGGGGCGCGTTGGGTAGAGAGGCCGCCCGTTGTTCTCCGCCTGGAGGTCGAGGTCCTCTGCCCCGTCTTTATCGGGCTCGCCTGGGAACCTGCTGTCGAGTTCGACCGCGTTGACGCGCGGGAGAGGTATCTGCTCGGCGTCTTGGGGTGGCTTGGCCACGGTCTTGGGTTTGGGGCCGATGGAACTCAGGCCTTTGATGGCGGCGTCGAAGCACCTTCTGGCCGCGTCGATGTCCCCGTGCATCGTCACCACTCGTCCCCTGGTCGTGTAGTACTTCATTTTGAGGTGGACCGCTGATGGTACCGCCGTAAGTTCAGCCAGGGTGGTCCTCCCGAGGATGCAGTTGTAGAAGGACGGGAACTCGACCACCAGGAAACGGATCTTCACCTGTCGGGCAGTGTCTTCGGCCCCGAATGTGACCATTAGCTCCACGTAACCCCATGGTCTGGTGGTGGTTCCATTGAACCCCTGTAGATTTGAACCGACGTACGGGGTCAGATGCCTCTCGTCGAGCTGAAGGGTCCCGAACAGATGAGCATACATGATGTCGACCGAACTCCCCTGGTCGACTAGGATCCTTCGAACGTCAAAGTTTGCCATCTGCGCCCTGATCAGGAGGGGAATAGTGGCGTTTGGTGCTCCCCCGGGGAGTTCCTCGAGGTAGAAGGTGATGGGGTTGGAGTTTCCCCGCACTTTCTCGAGGGTGGTCGCCTTCGCCGATGTCGCGGATTCCAGCTCGTTGAATTTCCACTTGATCGATCCAACGGACAACTTCTCTGGTCCTCCCCCAGAGATGACCATCGCCCTGGGGAAGCTTTCACAGGTGCT
Organism: Lathyrus tuberosus; assembly: GCA_022829125.1. Classification (NCBI taxonomy): domain Eukaryota; kingdom Viridiplantae; phylum Streptophyta; class Magnoliopsida; order Fabales; family Fabaceae; genus Lathyrus; species Lathyrus tuberosus. Next base: position 9,751,787 of record JALAZF010000193.1, read on the forward strand.
ACGGGCAGTAACGGGGTCCTCGTGGGGAAATGTCGCCCACATGTTGCGAATTGCTTCTTGTCCTTCAATGATTGGGGGGACAAAGAAGTCTTCGGGTCGGGTGACACTGAGGGCGACCTGAAGGTGACTCTCGTCGGGAGGAGGCGTCGTCTCCTCGACGTTCTGGGCTTCCCGAGAGTTGGGACAAGGAGTATCGCTCTTCTGGGCGTATTTCTTCAAGTGCCTGATCAGAATTTCGATCGCATCCTTGAGATGGATGCAGTCTTCGGTAACATGTCCGTGGCTCCGGTGGAACCTGCAGTACTTTTATTTGTCAACGTTCGATTTGGGAGTAGTTGGCTTCGGGAAGCGAACTCCCCCTTTCACAAACTCGGAATTCTGGCATTCAGAGAGGATTCGAGCCCGGGGAGCGTTGAGCGGGGTGTACTCTGTGAATCGGCCAGCTGGTCTGCGCGGTTCCCGAGGATCACGGTTGCGGTTCTCTTTCTTTCTTTCTCCTCCTCGTCGGGGAGAAGAGTCTTCATCTTTGTGGTCGTGGGGGCCTTCTCTGCGTCTCGTCTCAAGGACGATCTGAGCTGCTTCCGTCTCCTCGAGTTCGATGTACTTCTGAGCTCGAGCAAGAAGGTCCTCGAGGCGTCGGGGTCTGCAGAGGCCTATGGATTTGGCAAAGTCAGATCCGGCACGCAGTCCATGGAGAATTAAATATTTCTTCATGTCGTCGGTCGTATGTGAAATTCTGGCCTGTATATCCGATGTCCTATCGAGATGTCGAGACACTGATATACAACAACAATGAACAAGTTCAATACAAAAGTGTGCATAAAATGTAAAGAACACCAGAAATTGTTAACCCAGTTCGGATCTAACTATCCTACATCTGGGGGCTACCAAGCCAGGGATGAAATCAATATTCGATAGTATCAATTCACTGATAACCACACCCGGTTCAATCAGCTCACTTAATCACTACCCTTCCTATGACTTCTACCTAAGACTCCCCTAGGTATGAGGCCCTCCTCGAATCCCTCTTCAATCACAACCCGTGACTGGTTCCTTACAAGATAAATAACAATGGTCGAAACACAAATTCTCAATACTTCACAGCTTATGAGAATTAACACATAGCTACTCGATGCTTAAAAGCTTATGAGTAACCTTACATAACTTACACTACAGTCCTTATACTGTTATCATAAGATACCAGTTAGGCTCACAAAACACAAGCACACAACTCTAAAAATACATGTAAGTTCGACACCTAAAACTAGGTTTACATCAGTCTATTTATAGCTTGAAATCTGGACTGAATTTGGGCTTCAAAGACACAGCAATTAGCCTGCTCACAAATCTGCAAAAATAACTCCAATAAAATAGGTCTTCACTCCAAAGTTTCCTATTATGTCTCCATAATTAGAAACAGCAGCAAATCCGAAAACCAACAAATAACCCTAATCCAAAAAGGCTTTGGATGCCACATAGGATAACCAATTATTCACAGAATATTCAGTTACAAATCATTGTAACAGAATCTGCAATAAAACCTGACTTCACAGCGCGATGTCCTATGAGCAGTCATGGAACATCTTCATTCGACATGTTGAACAGAGAGTAATCTTCATTCAACATCTGCTGCTACATGAGTTTTAGCAAAATAATGCCAACCATAAAACCAAGGAAATAACAATCTCCCCCTTTGGCTTATTTTTGGCTAAAACTCCACACACACTTAAATACCATTAGTATCAGCAGCGGAAGAAAACACCATTAATAGCAGCAAAAAAAACTCCCCCTCAGCTGCACACACAAAAAAACTCCCCCTCAGCTGCACCTGCAGCACACACAGTCCAACAAACATCATAGTAACTCCCCCTCAACAGCAGCAAACTCAACTGCAGCACACACACTCTACCTGCAACAGCACAAGCACATAACAATGCTGCTCCCCCTCACACTTACTACTCCCCCTTTTTAGCCACAAATATGACAAAGAGAGGTCATAGATAAATGTCACCAAAAAAAAAACAAAACAAAACAAAAAGTAAACATGCAGATAGCCTATAGCTATTCAGCACTGTCCTCTTCAGCCACCTCATCACTTTCACCTTCAGATTCAGAAGCACCCTTCTCAGAACCAGAATCATCAGACTGTTGGACACTTCTTCTATCAGACTCAGTAGATTCACCTTGTCCATCATCTTCAGCCAACTCTTGCTCTTTAGCAGCATTTCTCTTTTCAACCAAGGCTTTAATCAGCTGCTCGAGCTTTGTTTTCCTTGCTGTATCTCTCCTGATAGATTCTTCCAGCTCCTTGCAGGTTTCTTGCAACTGAGCAATGGCTTCATCATCAAGATTAGCAGAACTAGGAGTCTGTGTAGATGTCCCAACAATGTCTGGGACATGTGCTCCACCCAGCAGCTTGTAGTGAAGGGACATCGGAGGTTTCCTTTTGAGGGCAGTGTCACCCCTCAACACAAGATTAGGACACTGTTCTAGAATAATACCACAGATAAAGGAAGGGAAACCAATAGGCATCTTGACAGCAGGTGAGCTAGCTTGTTTCAAGATCTGCTCAAAGATGTATGATCCAAAATCAAAGGAAATCTTCTTCCCTATGGCATATATGAATCTGCCAAGTGTAGAAGAGATAGTAGATGTGTGATTTGTAGGAACCCAATTTATCACAGCAATCCTGTGAAGGATGGCATATTTCACACTTAGTTTACCAGACGACAGCTTTTCTGCATTTGGCCAATGTTTTATACAACCACCTGTTATCTCCTTGCAAACAGTATTATCAGTAACTTCTAACTCAGGTTGAGGTTCATTACTCCTGCCCAAATAGTTGTTGATAATTTCAGGTGAAAAGTGACAGCTTCTCCTCTCACACAAACTTTCCTGAGAGTGTTGCCCCTGTTTTCATCACACTCTTCAGATATATTCACCACAAATTCTTTGACTAGATTTCCATAGCAGAGTCCAAACTTGGACACAGTTCTCATCATGCCAGCCGCTGCAATGAGCTCCATGATTTCCTTGTACTTTTCAAAATCCTTCCCCAATTCTCTTTCCAGAGCAATCCTCCTCTGATCTACAATTTTCCATCTATTTGTATTTCTCATAGACCTTTCAGTAGCAGCCTTCTTGCAGGTGGAGGTTTTCATACCAACGATGTCCTGGACATCTGTTTCAACTTCATAGTCAGAGTCGCTTTGATCAGTAATTTTTATTTTCTTAGTGGGCACTACAACCTTGCTCCAATGTTTAGGAGGCCCTGCTTGAACTTTTCTTTCCCCACCTCCAGTTTTACCACTCAATTTCGACGACTTAGAGCCTTCACTTATCACAGTTTTTCTACTTCTAGTCTGAATTTTTCTCAGCATTCCAGCAATAGGTTCCTCATCAGAAGTGAGGTCATCAACATTAATAACCTCGTCAGTCCTTACACCAGCTTTCCTTTTACTTCTTCTCTCACGGCCCACATCCATGGGAACCTCACCGTCAGTCCTATCAGTAGGGCTGCTAATGATATTTTCAGTCCCTGATGTTGGAGCATTAGACTCGACATTTGCCTTAATTCCACTCAGAATCGAGGCAACAACCCTTCTAAGTTCCCTATCCTTTTTAACAACATCATTATCAGTGGAATTCTTGTTTACATCTTTAGAATCCTTCTTCTTCTCAACTAAGCCAGAGTTAGATCCCTTTTCAGCCACGTTTTTCTTAGGGCTTACTTGGTCAACATACAAACTAGTCATGGAGTGGGCCTTCTTTCTAGGAGAGAAAGGTTTAGACTTCTTACCTGGGATGTTGACGTTTGTTGTGTGAGAAGCTTGCTGTTTGCCTTTAGGGTCAGCCGGCATAACACTTAAAGGAGCAATGTCGAGCACTAGGTCAGAGAGATTTATCATCCTCAGAGATTCTGCATCTCCAGCATTGATTCGTGGAGAACCAGTGTTTTCATGCATGGATTCGGAGTTAGGATGTTGGGACATGTTTAGTAGATCACACGGTACAGTCTTGAGAGTGTTAGCAGAAAACCCTAAGCCACGAGAGCTTTGAAGAGAGTAAGTTTGCTGAAAATAAGGTGTGTTTGCTCACCTATTTATACTTTTAAGGACTGGGCCCAGAGTAGAGCATAATTTGATTACCTGACTCGTCTCAATTTCGCACTTGTCAACTTCTCCTTCCAACCTTACCTTGCTGGCATACTTACTAAGTTTACACTTATTATTATATTTCATCAAGCAAACATCATGAGTAGCTTTACAATTTATCAGCACCTGTTTTACCTTGGAATTCTTCCCAGTATCTTTCTTAGTCTCCACGCTTCTTTCAGTGTTCTCAGATCTCCACAGATAGCAGTTATCTGACTCTCTCTTACCTCTCATGATAATCTTGCCCTTCTTATTTGTGATCTGACATTCAGAATTGGTAAAGTTGACCTTGAGACCTTGATCACATAATTGACTTATGCTTATCAAGTTTGCATCTAGCCCTTCAACAAGTAAAACCTTCTCCAAATTAGGTTGTCCTGCACAGTCCAGTTTTCCAACACCTATTACTCTCCCTTTTGATCCATTTCCAAAGGTCACTTAGGTTACGGGTCGAGACTCAACATTTGATAGACATCCCATGATACCAGTCATGTGCCTGGAACATCCACTGTCGAAGTACCACTTTTCCTTTGCAAAGACACTGAAGGACTTATGAGCTATGTGTTCCTCTGTACTACTCTTAGGAGTCCACACTTTTGTTACCCCAACCCATTCTCGTTTCCTACTGGCCTGTAAGCCAACCTTGGGGTAGCCATATAATCTGTAGCAGAAAGGTTTTATATGGCCAAGCCTTCCACAATAGTGACATTTCCATCTTTGATTCTTTCTTCTTGTCACATTCTTCTGATGTATTTGAGGATGTTGCAGCATGTTATAAGACACCTTTGACTCTTTCTCAGGTTGAGCAGGTGTCACTTCAGGCCATTTTCCTTTGTCCATCTCACTGGAACTTTCAAACCCTAGACCCCTAACATCTCCAACTTCTCTTCCTGACTTCAGAATTTCATCAAGTACATCCGACCTCCCATTTAACATTCTGACATTTTTGATCATGTTGTCCAGTTTTGAATTCAAAACATTTACTTCACTTTGTAGATCAGCTATAGTAGACATATGCTCAGTATTCTCAGCTTCTAAATGAATAATGGCACATGCTTGTTCTTCTTTCTGCTGACATACTTCTTCATGTTCAATGCACAACTTCTTATAAGAGATAGCCAGCTCTTCAAAAGTAAGCTCTTCAGATTCTTCATCTGATTCACATACTCCTGTTAAAGCTGTCACCAACTTTACAGATTTCTCATCAGCGTCAATTTCAGAATCATCTTCTGACCATGTCACAGATAATCCCTTCTTCTGTCTTTTGAGATAAGTGGGACACTCAGTTTTTACGTGCCCAAATCCTTCACATTCATAGCATTGAACTCTCTTTCCTTGATTAGAGTCTTCTTCAGTTCTGGATCTTCTGCCTCCATCCCGGTCTTTGTTGATGTCGAGAGACTTGTTCCGAACATTTTATCTTGACTTCCAGTCCATCCTTTTCAACACTTTATTAAATTGTCTTCCAAGCAACACTAGCTCTTTGGACACATCTTCATCTTTGACCAGTTCTCCTTCATCATCAGCATTCGACACAAATGCTATACTCTTCTTCTTTTCAGCTTTTTCACCGAGTCCTAACTCGAAAGTTTGGAGAGATCCCATAAGCTCATCCACCTTCATCTTGTCAATGTCCTGAGCTTCCTCTATAGCAGTAACCTTCATATCAAATCTCTTAGGAAGAGACCTGAGAATCTTCCTGACCAGCTTGCTGTCAGACATCTTTTCTCCTAAGGCACTAGAGGCATTAGCTATCTCAATAATGTTCATATGAAAATCATGAATGCTCTCATCCTCTTTCATCTTCAAACTCTCAAACTTGCTAGTGAGAAGCTGAAGCTTTGACATTTTCACCTTTGAGGTCCCTTCATGAGCAACTTTCAGGACCTGCCAAGCCTCTTTGGCAATAGTACAATGCTCAATCAACCTGAAGATATTTCTGTTGACACCATTGAACAATGCATTCATGGCTTTAGAATTTCCAACAGATCCTTTGTAGTCAGCATCATCCCAGTCCTCTTCTTCCTTCAGAACATCAGTAAGATTTCCTTCTCCATCTCTTACCTTTGGAGGCTCCCAACCTTTGATAACCGCTTTCCATGCTTGATCATCCATGGACTTGATGAAGGCTATCATCCTAGGTTTCCAATACTCATAGTTAGAGCCATCCAGCAAAGGTGGTTTATTCAGAGCTCCTCCATCCTTGTCCATTGTACCAGAAAGTACCTTCCCTGAATCTCACCCAGAACCAACAACGGGTGCCAGCTCTTGATGCCAATTGAAATTCTGGCCTGTATATCAGATGTCCTATCGAGATGTCGAGACACTGATATACAACAACAATGAATAAGTTCAATACAAAAGTGTGCATAAAATGTAAAGAACACTAGAAATTGTTAACCCAGTTCGGATCTAACTATCCTACATCTGGGGGCACCAAGCCAAGGATGAAATCAATATTCGATAGTACCAATTCACTGATAACCACACCCGGTTCAATCAGCTCACTTAATCACTACCCTTCCTATGACTTCTACCTAAGACTCCCCTAGGTATGAGGCCCTCCTCGAATCCCTCTTCAATCACAACCCGTGACTGGTTCCTTACAAGATAAATAACAATGGTCGAAACACAAATTCTCAATACTTCACAGCTTATGAGAACTAACACAAATCTACTCAATGCTTAAAAGCTTATGAGCAACCTTACACAACTTACACTACAATCCTTATACTGTTATCATAAGATACCAGTTAGGCTCACAAAACACAAGCACACAACTCTAAAAATACATGTAAGTTCGACACCTAAAACTAGGTTTACATCAGTCTATTTATAGCTTGAAATCTGGACTGAATTTGGGCTTCAAAGATGCAGCAATTAGCCTGCTCACAAATCTGCAAAATAACTCCAATAAAATAGGTCTTCACTCCAAAGTTTCCTATTATGTCTCCATAATTAGAAACATCAGCAAATCCGAAAACCAACAAATAACCCTAATCCAAAAAGGCTTTGGATGCCACATAGGATAACCAATTATTCACAGAATATTCAGTTACAAATCATTGTAACAGAATCTGCAATAAAACCTGACTTCACAGCGCGATGTCCTATGAGCAGTCATGGAACATCTTCATTCGACATGTTGAACAGAGAGTAATCTTCATTCAACATCTGCTGCTACATGAGTTTTAGCAAAATAATGCCAACCATAAAACCAAGGAAATAACAGTATGGACCTCGACAGCTTCTTTGTTGAATCTCTCGATGTAGTTTCGGAGAGATTCGTTCTTCCCTTGGAAGATGCTTTCTAGGGCAGCCTCCGTCTTCGGGTGTCGACGAGACGCGGTGAAGTGTTTGGTGAAGCGTTGCCTAAGTTGCTTCCAGGATGTGATCGACCCATGTGCCAGACCCTTATACCAAGTCATGGCTCCCTTCCGCAAGGTGGTGGGGAATAGCCTGCACCTGATGGCTCCCCTGACATTTCGGAAGTCGAGCATTGCTTCGAAACTCTCGACGTGATCGTCGGGGTCGGTCAGGCCGTCATAGGTCCCCAATGGTGGGGGTTTCTCCATGCCTGCAGGGATTGGGGCGTTCATGATTTCCCACGAAAGAGGGGTCCTTTGGTCCTCGTCGTCGCTACCAGCCGGGGATCTCGAAGGTGATCGATGATGCCGTGGAGGGGAGTTCCTCAAACGGTTCTTTGTTCTTTCTTCAATCTGCTTGGACTTCTTGGAAGTGGTGGAGGCCCTGGGTTCCTTCCGAGGCAGGGAACGAGGGCGTTTCTGGGAGATCGTCGGCTGGGGGCGCTCGAGACGTGGTCGACGACCCTAGCGTACCGGCGACGGGGTCCGAGATTCTTCAGAAGGAGTCCTTCGCGGGGAAGGAGAACGGCGAGGTGACGGTGGACGACGATGTCTTCGCGGGGAAGATCGTTGTGCCCGTCCTTGCTCCAACGCTTCAATTCTGGTATTCCGGTGTGCGATCAGCTGATTGGTCTGATTGATCAAGGCGAATAGGGCCACGGTGCTCGGGTCAGCATTAAGCGGAGGAGCAACTGGTTGGAAGATGGCTTGCTGATCGTCTTGGCGGGTGGCGTTGTAAGCCACATCTTGGGAGTCCAGGGAGGCGGTCTGCCCGTCTCGAATGTCGCCTTCGCCGCCGTTGAGGATGACGGCGTCCTCACGGTGGTTCCCGTTCTCGAGTTGTGCGAGCACGGTGTCCAGAGCCTGGTTAACTGACGGATTGGCCATGTTGGTGATGAATGAGGATTACTTTGGTTTAACGAAGGAAAAACGGGGAAGCAAAGGGTTCCCACAGACGACGCCACTGATCGTACCTGGATCAGACAATTTCTAGTGGCCAACGACGTCGTCTGGGCTTCAGCTCCGGTGAGGTTGAAGGACGGCGGGGGGGGGGGGGGGGGGGGGGGGGTTGGGTGGGGGTGTACCTGCAAGGTACTCCGACGCTCAAGTAAGATAACTGTCAGAGAATAGCAAGTACAGAAATGAGAGTAGAAGTGAACGTAACCTGAACCTCTTAAGTGAGAGGGTATTTATAGAGAGCCCCCAGCGCGGGGCCAACGGTTATTTGCATTGGGCTGGATTGCCAGGCCCAATCCAAGTAACTGTCAGGGCTTACGTGGCATAGTGAAGACCAGCACGTGGACTTCGCCCTGGGGTAACCGTTCCTAGATCTCCGGAATTAGGGCAGACCAATTCCATCGGGAGTGGAGCGGTTACATGAGAATGTGTCCTCGCGGGGAGGACTCTTGCGTGTCGGGGAGAGACGTGTCCTCGCGGGGAGGACCCTCATGTGCAGAAGGTGGGCTCCTCGCGGGGGAGGAGCACCCTGGGTGTCGAGGAGGGACGCTCCCCGGGGAGGCCTAGCGTCTTGCCTGACGCTCTATACCGTGCGTGTGCCCGACACGGGGAGAGGGCAAGTGCCTGACACAGGTCATGCCAAAAAGGCCCTTGTTGGGCCATCCCAGGACGTGTGGGTTAGGCCTGCTCGACTGATGAGCAGGCCTCGGCCCAGTCCAGAACATGTTTCATCTTCAAATTCTCATTATTTGTTATGTCACTGATAAGTGCAAAATGTAACTATTTTTGTATATATGTTTTGTTGCACTTATCGATATTTTTTGGTGAATATCGATCGAATAAACCCCACTTTGTGTATAAATATGTTAGTTAGTATATATTTGTGTTTTTGGTTCATTTTGTAGGTAATTAAGCATTATTGGAGCAATGAGCAATAAAGGCTCCAAGATGTGTCATTTGAAGCAATAAAAGAGAGCTGGTGTGCTGTCATATTTGTTTTGCGAAGGGGTCAGCGAATGTTCGCTTTGCGAACAGCTGGCGAGGTCCCCAGCGAATGGTCCCAGTTTGAGGCAGAGGAAAAAGGAGCCAAATTTCGCTTTGCAAACTGTGCAGTGAGCATTCGCTTTGCGAATAAATCGTTCGCACTACGAACTTCTGGAATTTTGCATAGGCGGTTTGACTGTTCAGAGGCACTTAAGTGCCATTTTTTGAGGTTCGCTAGGCGAATGATTCGTTCGTAAAGCGAATGTGCGAACTTTGTAATTGTATTTAATACATTTTCAGTCATTTTTTAGGGTATGTTTTGGGGTATTTGTTCCTAATTCATCAAACCTCTTCATCCTTTGTTAGTTTAGAGCTTAGAAAAACATCAATGGTGGTTGCAACTCAACGATTAGGGGTGGATAATTCTTGGATCGTGATTGACACCGCGAGAGATTTTGATTCCTCTTCTCTCTTCCCTTTGTAGTTTCCATTTATTGTGAGTTTGTATGTAAGTTTACCTTGATTATATGTATATTCATTACTCATGGTGTTGTATAAAACTCATTTTACAAATTAATATTGATGAATGATTTCTTTATTTGGGTTTGAGTTGCGGTAGACATATCCTCTTTGAATCCGGATTTAGGATGAACATCTATTATGTTCTAGACTCTAGAGATAGATTTAGGCTTAATATTCACTTGAGTATCGATTCATAATGCTTCTGTGTGGTCGAGTTGCGTGAGACATCACCTCCGAGGCGATGCGGTTGTTCTCTCAACTTTGCGTTAGACATAACCTTTGTTCTGAGCGATACGTGATAATGTTGACGAGTGATTTAGGTTGCGTGCAAATGAGTAGTGAGTTTAAGTATTTGATAGGGTGGATGAAATGCAAACCCGGGAGTTCTCTACTCTCCAAAGAATGAATTCTTTTTATGTTCAATAGTTTATTTCTCGCATTTACTTTTAAGCACATTCTAAACCCAAACTCATTAACGAGGAAACTGTCGAACGACATTCTTTCCCTCGAACCGATCTCTGTGGACGACATAAATCCTGGAGGGAATTCTTCCGAAAATAAATATTTTTGCTTGCCGCTTTACCGCTTCAACAAAATGGCGTCGTTGCCGGGGATTGATTTTGATATTGAGTCGCATTGCGATAGTTTCTTTGTTTTTGAGTTTTGTATATCGTATATATTGTCTATTTCCATTATGTTTGTTCAAGTGTTGTTTACATTTTGTTCTCGTAATGTTTGTTTAAGTGCTTGGTTAGGACACTTGCTTTTGGTTTGCACGGTGAGACATCACCATGGCATGAAGGAAGGAAGTTGCTAGCTAAGCATTGTAAAGGCGTCGAGCTTACGACGTAAAATAAGCATGTTGTATTATTTTCTTTTGTTGTGGTTTAGCTTAGGTAGTGTGGTGAACATTCATTAAACAAGTTGTACTCGGATTTTTCGTGAAATTCTCAAATCTTCACTTTACAACTTGTTTAATGCATTTTCACCCGGTCTTTTAGTTTGTTTATACTAATAATTCTTGTGTTGTCAATGAGCTTGTTTTGAGTAGCTTGTGGAAATTTAAGGTGATGTTCCAAGTTTGATCGTTTCAACTTGTGGATGTTTGGTAATGATATTGTTAAGTTTTGTACACGTCCAAGGTATGTGTTTATCGCTTTCTTGACCTTAGCATATTCATGATACTTAGGCATTTTACAAATTTCCATGCCATTCATTCTTTTGTATACTTGTTCTATTGTGAATCACTTTAGTTCCCACCTTTTTGTGAGGCGACTTTCCATTGTTCATATATGCGGAGTACCAACATTCTTGTTCTAACTGGATTTTATTATGCTTAATCTTTTGTTTGTGTTGATTATGTGAAAGCATGAAAAGGATCAAGGCAATTTTGTTTCATTTTGAGCACAACTACCTAGCCAAATAGTCATTCACCTTGTGAGCGTGTGATCATTTGTAACCCCTTTGAGCTTTTTGATCCATGTTTTATTTGAACTTAATGCTTGTCTATGAGTGTTTAGTTCACTTATTTTTGATTGGATTTTGTTTTTTCTTGAACCCTCAACTTTGTGTTGTTGTTTGAATTTTTGCCTTGCCTTAGAAAGTAGGGAGTATTCACATGATGATGTGGTTGAATTCAAGTTGGGGAGAGAATGGTTGTTTACTCATTGGTTGGATTCTATGAGGATTGAAAAAGAAAAGAAAAAAGAGAAAAATATGACAAAGAAAAGAAAGAAAAGAAAAAAATGTGAAAAAGAAAGAAAAAGAAAATCCTTGAGAAAGGAAACAAAAAGAGTTCAAATAATTGTGCTAAATAAGTATTGTGTTTTGTGTAACACTTGGGATTTTGGAAGAAGTTGATTGAAATTTTGGTGTTTGAGTCTTTGTGAGTTGATCACTCCCTTAGGTTTAGGCAAGTTTTTGTTTCAATTACCTTTAGAAATTGCCCCTTGTTTGTTTACCCGACCACGCTACAACCTTGAAAGTCCTTCTGATTCTTGCCTTTGTATGTTCAATATGAATTGTTGGATGAATGCATAATTTAGTCTTTTGTTTTCAGGATTGTTGTGTGAGTGTAAAGTACCTTATTTTGTGTTTTTCATCTACCGATGATTGTTTTTGCTAGGTGTGATTCACATTTGAACTTGTGTTGTTTTAGGATGCTTGGCATGATTTTTTTATTTTGCATTTGTTTCGTGACTATGTTGTCGTCGTAGTTTAGTGGTAAGTATTTACTTTGTGTGTACCGTTTTTCATTTGAATCATACATTTGTTTTCATTTTTCAAAACTTGTTGATTCACGATTCTTTGGTTTTTGCGTTTGTTTCTCGAGCTAGTTGATTCTTGTTTGAGGACAAACAAGGTTAAGTTGGGGAGAGTTTGATAAGTGCAAAATGTAACTATTTTTGTATATATGTTTTGTTGCACTTATCGATACTTTTTGGTGAATATCGATCGAATAAACCCCACTTTGTGTATAAATACGTTAGTTAGTATATATTTGTGTTTTTGGTTCATTTGTGTAACAATTGATAGTTTTCCATTCATTTTGTAGGTAATTAAGCATTGTTGGAGCAATGAACAATAAAGGCTCCAAGATGTGTCATTTGAAGCAATAAAAGAGAGCTGGTGTGCTGTCATATTCGCTTTGCGAATGAGTCAGCGAATGTTCACTTTGCGAACAGCTGGCGAGGTCCCCGGCGAATGGTCCCAGTTTGAGGCAGAGGAAAAAAGAGCCAAAGTTCGCTTTGTAAACTGTGCAGCGAGCATTCGCTTTGCGAATAAATCATTCGCACTGCGAACTTCTGGAATTTTGCATAGGCGGTTTGACTGTTCAGAGGCACATAAGTGCCATTTTTTGAGGTTCGCTAGGCGAATGATTCGTTCGCAAAGAGAATGTGCGAACTTTGTAATTGTATTTAATACATTTTCAGTCATTTTTTAGGGTATGTTTTGGGGTATTTGTTCCCAATTCATCAAACCTTCATCCTTTGTTAGTTTAGAGCTTAGAAAAGCATCAATGGTGGTTGCAACTCGACGATTAGGGGTGGATGATTCTTGGATCGTGATTGACACCGCGAGAGATTTTGATTCCTCTTCTCTCTTCCCTTTGTAGTTTCCATTTGTTGTGAGTTTGTATGTAAGTTTACTTTGATTATATGTATATTCATTACTCATGGTGTTGTATAAAACTCATTTTACAAATTAATGCTGATGAATGATTTCTTTATTTGGTTTTGAGTTACGGTAGACATATCCTCTTTGAATCTGGATTTAGGACGAACATCTATTATGTTCTAGACTCTAGAGATAGATTTAGGCTTAATATTCACTTGAGTATTGATTCTTAATGCTTCCGTGTGGTCGAGTTGCGTGAGACATCACCTCCGAGGCGATGCGGTTGTTCTATCAACTTTACGTTAGACATAACCTTTGTTGTGAGCGATACGTGATAAAGTTGACGAGTGATTTAGGTTGCGTGCAACTGAGTAGTGAGTTTGAGTATTTGATAGGGTAGATGAAATGCAAACCCGAGAGTTCTCTACTCTCCAAAGAATGAATTCTTTTTATGTTCAATAGTTTATTTCTCGCATTTACTTTTAAGCACATTCTAAACCCAAACTCATTAACGAGGAAACTGTTAAACGATATTCTTTCCCTCGAACCGATCTCTGTGGACGACACAAATCCTGGAGGGAATTCTTCCGAAAATAAATATTTTTGCTTGCCGCTTTACTGCTTCAACAGTCGCCAGCCTCAATTTGATACCGAGCAACATTTTCTACTGTCGACTCATTGGTGTCTCCAGTCAACTTAGTAAACTTTGGAAATTTCTACCCCTTGGGTAGCTCAGTCTATCGAACATACTCTGACAAAGAAGATAAAAAATTGGGTCTAAGGAGTCCCACATTAAGGCCATTCTGGGCCAAAATTTGTTCGATCACATTTGCTATGTTATTATGCCCTCCAAAATTGTTCTATTGGACATATCTAAGCACATGGTCAGCATTCTAATTTATCTGAACCATCAAAGGCCAAAGGTTATTCTGTTCTATTCGTTCTACTTCTTCCCTATTTGGGGGAGGTTCTGGTTAAAGCCTTTGGTTTTGGCCTACAGTGGCTTGTACTGTCCCAATTTTCGGGGTTTCGACCAGTCTAACGTTTGATATTTTAGTGGTAGGTCGCACTTACACTGAAGACGTGCCAAAGAAATCAGCAATACGCCCCATTTGATTTGCCAATACTTCATAGGTTTGATTCGTATTTGCAATCAAAGGGATGGAATGGTTCTCATTTGTTGGGTGAGAGTATTAACTAATTTTAAGTTACTCTCGTCCATTTGTTGCTTCATAGCCATCATAGATGTAACACCTTTCTACCCAACGGACATTCACGAATAAAATAACAACAATTATCAGAGTAAATTCACCACAAGGATGCCACATTTCTTCATAACATCATAATAGCAGTACTCTGCTCCGTAACACTGGTTAAAACATCAAAATTAACTTGAATACTACGCAGCGGAAAACTTCATAAGCATCATAATTTTTAAAACAATCCAAAGGTTTTAAAATTGAAACTCAAAACATCATAATATCATCAAATAAAGGAACACCATGGTTCGACTCAAACATCCTGACCTGATGTATCAGAGCAAGACCCTCTACTCGACCAAAATAATCAAAATACTTCGAGTCAAAATCTTCACGCACCGAAAGCTAATCTTGATCACCTGCACGTTACCCACGTGGAGGCAACATTCAAACAGGCAGGGTGAATAATCATAAACCATTATACAAGATATAAGATAAGAAATAAACAGGGTAGCATGCATCATAATTAAACAACATCGTCATTATACATCATCTTCAATATACATCATGAAAATCATGTCATCAATGTCATTAATTCACAATCATGCAATGCCACATAATATGAAATGCACAACACAGACTCATGCATGTGGTACCAATTCGTCATATTTGATGGATATTGGGCCATCACCCTCCAAAGATCCCCACCAATAGGATCGATTCTACACAAGAACTGGAGCAACGTCATACACCCCAATCCACACAATGGGATTGAAGCCACCACTAGACCGAAGTCCTAAAATTGTCACTGGACCGAAGTCTAGGATGCTATGAATGCATGATGCAAACATCATAAATCATCATCGTCACAAAAGTGTCAATTGCATCATCACTCATAAACTCTCATCAAGCATCATGGTAACACATCATTAACATACATAAAAAATCAACATAAATCATCATGTTATCGCATCATCGTCATGCATCACAAATAAACATAAATCATCATGTTATCCCATCATCACCATGCATCAAAAGTCATCATAAATCATCAAGACCCAAAGCATCACAGGGTAGAAAAGAAAAGAAAAGAAAATTACTGCTTCTGCTTGCCTAGAGCTCGCCCGGCGAAGCAGGTCGCTCGCCAGGGTTTCGCCCAGCGAAGCAGGGGCGAAACGCCTTCCCCATATAAATTCCAGCAACTCATATTCCACTCTCTTCCTTCTCTTCCAATTTCACCCGGCGAGCAGCTCGCTCGCCTGGGTTTCGCCAGGCAAAGCAGGGGCAAATCCCACACCCTCATACAAAATCTAATAGCACCCTTTTTCCACCTTTCCTTCGCTCCCACTTTCGCCCGGCGAGGTTGGGGCGAATTCGCTTCGCCCGGCGAGACAAGGATTTTGCCCAGCGAAACATGCAAATCCTACAACTTCTCAGTTGCGATTCTGCATTATCTCAGACCCTCAAAAGCTTATGATTTTAGTATTAACCAGTCCAAATTATTCATAATTTACCATAGAAACAACACAACAACTGTAATGCCCTGTGTAATATTTATCTAGAATAATACAATACAAGCATTTTATTGTGGTACTGACACCGTCATAAGTGCCTAATGGCGTAATTCACATACTTGACCATTCTAAAATATAATACAATCTATGGTACAAGATACGGAAACTAACCAAAACAAAAATGTAGATCAATATACAACAAATACACAGCGAAATAAGCTCAACTAAGCTTCTCTTGAAACATCCAAGCATAGCTCTACTTGTAAATCAAACCTGTACTCAATACCTAAAAAATAATCAACAACATGGGGTGAGATATTAAGTCTCAGTGAGTTCCCTATCTTATGGATTCTCTCAGCTTTAAATGGTTCTACCAATCCTAACTCAAGTCAAGGGGAAAGGAAATGACCTTGAGTTCACAAATCTCACACTATATGGAAACATGTTCATGAGTTCACCAACTCAAAATATCACTAATTGATAACTTGTACCAAGGCATCCCCTTTTCCCGTCCTCTTTTACGTCTAGAAGTCGACCCGAGTCATGGATCCTTGTAGTTACTTGACATACGAAATAGAATCGAGAACATCGGCCTGTTAACCGTGAACCGTCACTTCTCATGGCCTGTTAACCATCGCAAGTCTCTTTACCATATAGGCTTCATTCGTACTCGCACGCGGGAATCAAACCTGTCAAGTACTTGTGCACATGGTTCGGAGGAGCTCGAGACTGATGAAACCGCACCCAAGATAAACGGTTACGATTACGTGATCTCACACACAAATGTGATTGTATTCGACAATCACAAGGCCACATTCGCCTTAAGGCCTCTTTTACCTTTTCTCATAATCACAATGGTTCACACATGTTCCATACTAGTGTTTCACTCTCTCCTAAACCAATACTCGTCACGGATGCACCTTTCTACATCAAGTGCCCGAGCATCACCATCTAGGTTTTCTATCACAATTTTATTCACAACCTAGAATCATATCATTAGGTTTGGGGTAAGTTTTTCTCACTCTTCCTAATTCATTTTAAGCATGCATATTCTCTCGATCATGTTTAACAACAATTAATTACACATAGCATAACACGATTTGCATAATAGAAACACATATAATAATTCAATCATAAGTTACATAACTCTTGGTTTCCCTCTGATCATTTAATCGGGTATCAAATCAATATTTCTCACTCTTATCCCGTAGGATATTTTCACAGCTCTGCGTCGGCTATAACCACGCCTCGATCGGATTTACGATCCAAAAGATATGGATTTACAACATATCACATAACCATTATTTTCATTCATTGTCCACTAAAATAATTAATCCCACATTATACCCATAATTTTCACTTTTTTATTGGGTAGGATATTCTCATAGCTTTCCATCGGTACCAAGAACGCTCAATTCGGGTATACGAATCGAAAGTTATGGATTTTTAAAGAAAGGGGAATTTATTTGAAAACTCCCAGGAGCGCCCGGCGGTACAAATTTCGCCTGGCGGTGCCCCCTTCGCCTATACTTCGCCCGGCGAAGGAGCGGCGTAAACCCCAAGCCAAAACCCAAAAGTTACAGAATCAAAACATGTTGCGCCTCTTGGCTTTCGCCCGGCGGAGCGGCGGCAAAGCGCCGCCCGGAGGTGTGTACCAGAAGCATAATTTTCTGCTGCGTTTCCATGGTTCCAAACTCCCCCTTTCCACACCAAATCATTTCCAAACCAAAAAACAAGTATCATCCATTGATCACATGCATATTATGACTACACTAAGCAATTTATATCGAGTTTCATCCGTTAGATTTCATTGATTTATCCGTTTAATCATTTTCTCTCAAATCTAACCTAAGTTCAAATCATGGATTTCTAGAACTTAGAGTTTCTAACTAGAACCCACCTGGTAATCGAAGAGGAGTTTGAAGAAGATGATGAATCCAAGCTTTTCTGTCTTCTTCCTCTTCCTTTCTATTCCTTTCTCTTTTCTTCTTCTTTCCCAACTTTCTTCTCTTTCTCTTTTCTTTCCATTCTTTCAAATATATATATTATATATATATATATATATATATATATATATATATATATAACTTATTATTTAATATAATCCAAACGAGTAAAATATCTCCAATTGATATTTTATCGTCTAACACCAATTGATCAATTATTAGAGTTACCTTAAAAATCCTTTCTTGAGTTAAAATAATTGATCTGTTTCTTTCCTAAAATAATTGATCTCTTTAGAGTTCACCAGTTACTCTATTGATCCTAATTGATAAGACTTAAAGTACTCAGAAGGTTCCATAAATTCAATTAATCATAGATAGAGCACATAGATACTCATCTGATCTCATCTGATATCCAATTGAGCATTTAGAAAATATGGGGTATTACACTCCCCCCCCCCCCCCCTTAAATTGAAATTCGCCCCCGAATTTCCTCCACTCAACAATAACCACAACTTGCATCATTGTCTTAGTCCCCACACTCAACTTTACTTCCGTTAAAGTTTCTGACGTACTCAAATTCCAACTTGACTTCACAGACCAAAATCCTTATTTTCACGAATTATCAAACTTCGGGTCCTTAGTCATACTCGTATTCCATTATTGGGTAAATTCTAAGTTTGTTTCTCCTCAATTCATCTGTTCTTTCATACTAAAACACTTGGTCGCATTCTACCTTCGAAAAGAATGTACCATTCCATATTCCTCTACTGAGTCATAAACAAAACTGTACCACCTTATCTTGGTTTAGGATAACAAACACTCATCAAATCCTCACGATGTAATTCAGTGATTCCTTAACTTTATACAATCATCAACGATTTATCCTTTCATAAATCTTTTAACGTCCAAAACCACTTCATAATCCCTTTAAACGACTCCTTTACTGATTCCACTTGATCTGATGTTATACACTATAACCATTCACATCCGATATTTCATCTCTTTCGTACCACGCCAAAAGATAACACACTTAGAACAAGCTCTTCTTATTTCATATCTTACAATCAATTTCTCCTCCGATTCTTAAGCATTACCAAGTAGCTAACAGCCCACGGAGAACACACTTATCCACTGGGGTCCTTAATAACCAATCGCCACAAGAAACTTACTAACGTCCTATGGTAGCACAATTTCCTTGCCGACACACAATATTTTAATATCTGACCAACACTCTCCAAATGATAAAGATGCAGGAGTTACACTGTTATAACCATAACATATACAGCTCCAATTCCATTCTAAACTCGAACCAGTACATACAAAATAGTTTAACAACTTCTGGTTCTGGTTACCACATTACAAATTGATTCTTCTTACGGTTTTCGACTTACTCAAGTTTCCTTATTGACACAAGATCTCAACCAATAGTACGTAACACCATCACGGAACTTCAATCATATGTGAGTCACCACTTAACAGAACTTAAACCATTCAAGGTACAATATTGAGTTTTCATACTACTCACCAATTCACATACAACACTCCACATTTCGAAGGTCATGCCACGTTTCTCAAATGAATCCTCTTTTCTCATTTGTTCTGTTCCATACACAATTCCAAGTTACATACTTAACTTCGGAATGTCCAATTCTTACTCATACTTGGGAGGATAACCTTCAAATTCCTTCTCTGGGTAAAACACAACTGCACACAACTGTTACCCCTCTCACTGAGCCTAAATCCAATACCATGAACTCATGGAAGTTTACGATTACTAAACTCGGACCAACCGTTCGTTCCTTACTAACACCATAAATTAAAATACCAAAATGATCTCTACAAGATCAATACTTTGTGAGTATTTTCTAACTCTGTCCTCAAGACTCTCAACAGTAATGATAACAATACACTTAAGACTTTCCCACACTTAACACAGTTCACAAGATTATTTCCCAAAAGTCAAAGTCCCTCGTCGTCTCAACAAGTGGTCAACTATGCAACACCTTTCCAGAAGTTCCAATTTCAAAACACAAATCCGTCTTTCATTAACTTGCAATCCCATTCCCCCTTCTCACAATACTCTCCACTCGGAGCAACATATGGTAACAAAACGCAGATGATGGTTCCTAAGGGATTTCACAATTTACACATATGTTAATCGATTAACCATCTCAGCTAATCGGTTAACTCCTTAAAATTTAGTGCAAAGCACCATCCTTGCACATGTTAATCGGTTAACACTGATGCAGAAGCTGAAAACCAGTTTCTTATAATTCAAAAGTCATCACAAGTCAAAATCATCAATCCGGCTTATTCTAACTTGCAATATCATTCTCAACTTGTGGCTCCTTAACTTGTGTAACATTCACTAACCATGATCCACTCAAGGTAAAATCGACAAAGTCGACGACACACTCCAACCAAGTGACAAGGCAAAATTCCAAGTTCTGACGCAGTCACACTACAAAACTTCAGCGGGATAGTTCATTTTTCTGCTCAAACAACTACACTAGTGGGAAGCCAAGAATGATGACATCCTAGGGTTTTAGCCACAACTCATACTTGATTCGTTCATAAGCAAAACCCAACACACAATCATTAGACGGTACCACAAACCGATGGACATAACATGTCAGCACACAACCTTGTTCTCCCACTTGAATTCCTTGGTGAGAACTAAAACAACTATGTTCTTAGTCCAACAAAAGGTAGATTTCGAATATTCCAATCATTCACGAATACAAAAGTCTCTCCATACTTGAAAATAAATTAGGAGAATGCATCCTCTTAAAGAACCTTTCTATCACTTCGTACACACTAACCGAGATTTCTTACCCTTCATTATCCATTACACATCACACTTACACCAAATTACTTAATGGATGATTCGCAACTGACAATTCTCATCAACTATTTACAAAACCCTTCTGGTATAAATCGTTCCACGATTTACACTTAGTCTGTAACAATCTTGATTTGCTTCTCGTTGTTTACCGCAATCTTACTTCTTAGGATACAATATTCACTGTTCCACAAGGTACGTCCCTTCACAATTGTCTCAAGAATAAGAAACCATCACATACACTTGTGACCATGGTGCTACTACTACGCATGCGCTTAATACCAAGGCATAACTTCCTCAGTTCAGCTCGTACTACTAGGGTTCACGTGGGTGAATCATCTTTGATTACACTCCCTTAATTTTAGCTTTAACAACAACGTAATAACTCTGTTGCACATTCGTCCAAAATACGTTCTGTTGTCAATTCCTCATAACATATCGTTAATATTGTTTCTCACACTGCATTTACTTCGCTCTCCATTGTAATCCTCTTATGTCCAAATATAAAATCATCATACTAAAATTTCCTTGAGTCCAAGATACTTACTCTGATTCTTAATACAAACTCTTACGCTCCGTATCACTACACTTTCTGTTACTAAATAAATTCCAAACTTTCTCTGACACAATACCTTATACTGTTCCTTGGGTAATTTAACATTTCGAAATTTCCAAATTGGTCTCTTACTGAAAACAGAAATCCTGATGTATCATCCCGAACTTAATCTCTCTTCATAACTGAAGATACACAATTCATCTCCTACTCTTCGTCCGACACACACTTGTCTCACTTGAAGTATGTAAACACTTCCTTGTGTTCCTTCACACACTTCTCTACTACTTTAGGTTCCCATAGAAGTCGAACTTCCTTAATTCTCAACTTTTTTCCAATTGGAAGATATTGTTCCGAACACACTCCTTAAGATACTCTCGTCCATTTGAGATACCATAACAACCTTAGAAATTAAAGCACCAATACTTATCTCACTTCCGGACCTTAAGTCACACATTCTACAAAACAACTTTTCTGGACCTTATCCATACTAGTGGCCAATCCATCTCTACTAGCGATTTTACATATTCCTCAATATCTTAACCAATCGTCCAATAGAGATTCTTAACTTTCAGACTCCATCCATACCAAAAGGATTGCTGAACAACACCCCACTCTTTAATCCCATGCTACCCAAAGCATAACTTCTACTAAGACCTCATCTGAGCTGACCAAAACTCCACACTACTAACTCTTGGATTGAGCCTACCCTCACAACACAAGTTCCGACAACACTACGGAGTCCTCGTGGTCGCTCAACCATGATTCTACCTATCACATACATAGTATTAGGTTGATCAGGCCCAACACTAGATAGTATGATATTAAGATTCATGCTGGCAAGACACACTTAAGAGGCAGGAATAGATTTACTTATGATGTTTCAAGGCTAGGTCGAGGACACGACCTGCTCTGATACCAAATGTAATGCCCTGTATAATATTTATGTAGAATAATACAATACAAGCATTTTATTGTGGTAGTGACACCATCATAAGTGCCTAATGGCGTAATTCACATACTTGACCATTCTAAAACATAATACAATCTATGGTACAAGATATGAAAACTAGCCAAAACAAAAATCTAAGATCATTATACAATATCCTCAATTGTATACAACAAATACACAGTGGAATAAGCTCAACTAAGCTTCTCTTGAAACATCCAAGCATAACTCCACTTGTAAATCAAACCTGTACTCAATACCTGAAAAATAATCAACAACATGGGGTGAGATATTAAATCTCAGTGAGTTCCCTATCTTATGGATTCTCTTGGCTTTACATGGTTCTACCAATCCTAACTCAAGTCAAGGGGAAAGGAAATGACCTTGAGTTCACAAATCTCAGACTATATGGAAACATGTTCATGAGTTCACCAACTAAAAATATCACTAATTGATAACCTGTACCAAGGCATCCCCTTTTCCCGTCCTCTTCTACGTCTAGAAGTCGACCCGAGTCATGGATCCTTGTAGTTATTTGACATATGAAATGGATTCGGGAACATCGGCCTGTTAACCGTGAACTGTCACTTCTCATGGCATGTTAACCATCACAAGTCTCTTTACCATATAGGCTCCATTCGTACTCGCACGCGGGAATCAAACCTGTCAAGTAATTGTGCACATGGTTCAGAGGAGCTCGAGACTCATGAAACCGCACCTAAGATAAACGGTTACAATTACATGATCTCACACACAAACGTGATTGTATTCGACAATCACAAGGCCACATTTGTCTTAAGGCCTCTTTTGCCTTTTCTCATAATCACAATGGTTCACACATGTTCCATACTAGTGTTTCACTCTCTCCTAGACCAATACTCGTCACGGATGCACCTTTCTACATCAAGTGCCCGAGCATCGCCATCTAGGTTTTCTATCACAATTCTATTCACAAACTAGAATCATATCATTAGGTTCGGGGTAAGTTTTTCTCACTCTTCCTAATTCATTTTAAGCATGCATATTCTCTCGATCATGTTTAACAACAATTAATTACACATAGCATAACACGATTTGCATAATAGAAACACATATAATAATTCAATCATAAGTTACATAACTCTTGGTTTCCCTCCGATCATTTAATCGGGTATCAAATCAATATTTCTCACTCTTATCCCGTAGGATATTTTCACAGCTCTGCTTCGGCTATAACCACACCTCGATCGGATTTACGATCCAAAAGATATGGATTTACAACATATCACATAACCATTATTTTCATTCATTGTCCACTAAAATAATTAATCCCACATCATACCCATAATTTTTACTTTTTATTGGGTAGGATATTCTCATAGCTTTCCATTGGTACCAAGAACGCTCAATTCGGGTATACGAATCGAAAGTTATGGATTTTTAAAGAAAAGGGAATTTATTTGAAAACTCCTAGGAGCGCCCGGCGGTACAAATTTCTCCCGGCGGTGCCCCCTTCGCCTATACTTCGCCCGGCGAAACAGCGGCGTAAACCCCATGCCAAAACCCAAAAGTTACAGAATCAAAACATGCTGCGCCTCTTGGCTTTCGCCCGGCGGAGCAAGCCTCGCGTCGCCCGGCGCTTAAAGCGCCGCCCGGCAGTGCGTACCAGAAGCAGAATTTTCTGCTGCGTTTCCATGGTTCCAAACTCCCCCTTTCCACACCAAATCATTTCCAAACCACAAAACAAGTATCATCAATTGATCACATGCATATTATGGCTACACTACGCAATTTATATTGAGTTTCATCCGTTAGATTTCATTGATTTATCCGTTTAATCATTTTCTCTCAAATCTAACCTAAGTTCAAATCATGGATTTCTAGAACTTAGAGTTTCTAACTAGAACCCACCTGGTAATCGAAGAGGAGTTTGAAGAAGATGATGAATCCAAGCTTTTCTCTCTTTTTCCTCTTCCTTTCTCTTCCTTTCTCTTTTCTTCTTCTTTCCCAACTTTCTTCTCTTTCTCTTTTCTTTCCATTCTTTCAAATATATATATATATATATATATATATATATATATATATATATATATATATATATATATATATATATATATAATATAGGGTTAATGAAGTTTTTGGTCCTCCTAAATATCTCATATTTCACTTTTAGTCCCTCCAAAAATTTCCTTCAAAGAATGGTCCTCATAAAATTTTTAATTTTAACTTTTGGTCCCTCCTGCCAAAATCGTCGCTAAAACCGTCACCATTTCCGTCACTAAATAAAAAACCGTCGCTAAAACAGGCTAAAACCTTCGCTAATTTTGTCTCTAAGTTGTAAAAACCGTCGCTAATTGGCAGGAGGGACCAAAAGTTAAAATTAAAAAATTTATGAGGACCATTCTTTGGAAGAAATTTTTGGAGGGACTAAAAGCGAAATTGAGATATTTATGAGGACCAAAAACTTCATTAACCCTATAATATAATCCAAACTAGTAAAATATCTCCAATTGATATTTTATCGTCTAACACCAATTAATCAATTATTAGAGTTACCTTAAAAATCCTTTCTCGAGTTAAAATAATTGATCTGTCTCTTTCCTAAAATAATTGATCTCTTTAGAGTTCACCAGTTGCTCTATTGATCCCAATTGATAATACTTAAAGTACTCAGCTGGTTCCATAAATCCAATTAATCATAGATAGAGCACATAGATACTCATCTGATCTCATCTGATATCCAATTGAGCATTTAGAAATATGGGGTATTACAACAACAACAATACATCATAAAGGGTTTTATCCCTAACATCTAATACCTTTCCAAAACCCCAATTCCGTCACAAACTCGTCTAATTTACCCGGAAACCCACTACCTACATGCTTCTACACCTATATTAATTATAATGGTAAAAGATTCTCCCCGTACCTTAGAAAATCGCTTCTGAATTCTCCTCTCTGAGTTCTTCCGGAATCTCTCTGAGCCCTAGTGTAACACCTCATTTCTACCCGACATTTATAATAAAATCAGAGTGATAAAAGTTCAACCAAGCATGGGATATCACATTTCAACTTAAAACCAACACCATAAAACTCATCATCACGGATACATAACACTAAATCAAAGAGAACAAATTAACAACTATTTAGTCTTCAAAATAAATCAACTTTAATAAATAACCACGCAGCGGATTCACAACTTTAAACTTTTAATTATAACATCTTAATCCAACTAAAATTAACTCAATTAGAATAACAAAGTACTCATTCAGCAAATCAACTTAAAAATTCAGCACTGAAACAAATCCACAAAACAAAAGACATGCGTTCGTCCCCCCGAGTGCTACGTATCAGAGCGATGACACCGACTCGAGCTAATGAAAGTAGAAGCCTTCACTCTGATTACCTGTGCGTTACCAACAGAGGGTAACATTTAAACAGAAGGGGTGAGATATCAAACAATATAATCGAATACATGATAATTAAATACATTAGGTTAGGATTATACGATTTCACTACATTACAACAACAACAACCAACAATAAAACAAGCAAATTATAATATGCGACTCCATGCAACTCAACTTTGCGTATGCATGTGGTACCATTGGAGCAAAACTCCCAACGTAGAAAGTTCCAGTTTATCGGGCATCAACAAGGCATAAGCCTTCAACATCAACTTTTGCCAATCCAGGCCAACGTGGTTGAGCATTAGCTCCAACTTATAAAATGCAGTGTATGCGACTCAACATGAATATGACACCACATAACCATCAACATCAACAACAAAAACAACCATTTAACAACATCTCAACGATGGTTCAGCACTGGCCAAAGGCCTACAACTTACTGTTTTTAAAGACATAGGCATTTCGCCATAACCTGCCAACAACAACAATTCAACAGCAACTCAATAATATCCAGGCATACCACAAAAGAACCAACAGCGACATTAATTCTTAATTTACTTCCATGCCAATGACTATTATCCTGTTACACGAGTAGTAGTCACAGAACACAAGATACAACATAATCTACACACAGACATATCAACTTACTAAGCAACCAAATAAACATCAACGCAGAAAACAGAACAGCAACCCAGACTTTGCTAGTGTGACGTTCGTCACGAGAGTGGACGGTCGTGACCCGTGTGACAGTCGTGACCCCTCCATGACAGTCGTCATGGTCCCAAAACCTGCGCTCCCCTCAACCTGCATTCTCTCTGTTTCCTCATTCTTCTCCTCTGTTCCCTGCATTTTCTTATACTCACTTCAACCTAATTCTCCCAATACACCATACAACCGCAACACAACTAAATTGATACCCTAATACATACGGATAAAGTATTTCACGTCCAATTCAACAACATGGATTAATTTACTCATTCCACACAACCGTTTCAATGTACAGACAGTAGCAAACACATAAATCCCCATCCCACATATCAATTATCATATCCCTGGTTATAGAATTCGAACCCCACCCTTACCTTGGATTGAAGGTCGCTCTACTCTTCTATTGGATTTCCAGTTCTGCAATTCCCACGTAATTCTCCAAAACCTCTTGCTCCACTTTCTCTGCAACTTCTCGTATTCTCCAAAAACCTCTTTTTCTCTCTTACTGATAACCTAATTCTTTTATTTTCCTGTAACTTCCTTTTTCCCACTAACTCCACTTATCCCTTATTCCTATTGGGCCAACTTACTACACCCCCAACATTGCTACTACCAACTAAGCCCACATACTTCTTATAATTCTAGTAAACTAATACTACTGCTACTCACCGAAGCTCAAATAACATAATCTAGTATTATTTCTAATACTATATCTACAACTTAATCAACTCAATTAAATTAATCCCACTAACGCCAACACAACTCGAATAAATTAAGTTAATTCAACTAAAACAGACATAGCAACTCAGCACAACAATTCGGCAACCACACAAAACAACAACAATACGAAGATATTTAATTAAATAATTAATTAAATAACCGGGCGTTACAACTCTCCCCCACTTAGGATATTTTCGTCCTCGAAAATCTTACCTTGCTCAAACAACTTGGGATAGGATTCCCGCATCTTGCTCTCCAACTACCACGTCATACTTTTTCATGCAGCTCCTAACCAGACAACTTTCACCAACCCAATCTCCTTGCCTCTTAGAATCTTCATCTCACGCTCCGCAATTCGTACAGGCATCGTTTCCACCGTAAGATTATCCCGTACTTGCACATCATCCATATGAATTACATGAGACGGATCTGGAACATACTTCCGGAGTTGTGACACGTGAAATACATCGTGCAAATTCGAAAGATTAGGCGGTAAAGCCACTCTATAAGCAACATTTCCAACTCTGTCCAAAATCTGATACGGACCAATAAAACGAGGAGTGAGCTTCTTAGACTTCAATGCACGCCCAACACCTGTTACAGGCGTAACTCTTAAAAACACATGGTCACCTGCTTGAAATTCTAAATCCTTCCTTTGTTTGTCATGATAACTCTTCTGCCTACTTTGGGAAGACCTCATCTTTTCTCAGATCAACTTCACCTTCTCAGTAGTCTCTCGAATGATTTCAGGTCCAAGTACTATACTTTCTCCCGATTCATGCCAGCATAAAGGAGTCCTACATCTCTGACCATATAATGCTTCAAAAGGTGCCATTCCGATACTAGAATGGTAATTGTTATTATAAGTGAACTCTATCAATGAAAGATAAGTACCCCACAACCTCCCTGCTCAAGAACACAAGCTCTCAACAAATCCTCCAACGACTGAATAGTCCTCTCAGTTTGACCATTCGTCTGAGGGTGATACGCCGAACTCAACCTCAACTTAGAACCCAACGCCTCTTGCAAACTCTTCCAAAAATCAGAAGTAAACCTCAGATCTCTATCCGACACAATACACAAAGGAACACCATGCAGCTTCATAATTACGTTGGTATAAATCCCTGCCAACTTCGGTACTGGAAAACTGATGTTAATAGGAATAAAATGAGCCGACTTCGTAAGCCTATCAACAATCACCCAAATAGAATCATGTCCTCTGGAAGTATTAGGTAATCCCGTCACAAAGTCCATCGAAATGCTATCCCATTTCCATTCTGGAACTTCTAACGGTTGTATCAACCCAGCAGGCTTCTGATGTTCAACTTTCGACTACTAACAAGTTAAACATGCGTACACAAAATGAGCTACATATCGTTTCATCCCAGGCCACCAAAACAATTTCTTCAAGTCTTGGTACATTTTTATAGCTCCCGGATGAATACTCAATTTACTTCTATGACTTTCCTCGAGAATTGCTTTCTTTATCTCTGCATCATCAGGAATACAAATTCGATTTCGGAATCTCAACACACCTTGCGCATCCAACTTGAGATCATCATTCTCAGACTGATCGATCCCAACCATCGAATCTACTAGTTTCATGTCTAACTTCTGAGCTTCCTTAATATTATCCAGAAAATCATTGTTAATCTTCAGCATCCCCAACATCACACTCTGCGGTGTTACTTCACAAACTAAACTCATATCTCTGAATTGTTCAATTAATTCCAATTCCTTAACCATCATTGCCGACATATGCAAAGTCTTCCGACTCAGAGCATCGGCCACAACATTAACTTTACCCGGATGATAGTTCAAACCGAAATCATAATCTTTTAATAACTCCAACCATCTTCGCTGTCTCATGTTCAACTCCTTCTGGTCAAATAAATACTTTAGACTTTTATGGTCACTAAATACTTCAAATCTAGATCCATAAAGATAATGTCTCCAAATCTTTAGCACAAAAACAACTGTAGCAAGTTCTAAATCAAGCGTAGGATAGTTCTTCTCATGAGTCCTCAATTGCCTCGACGCATAAGCAACTACCTTACCATTCTGCATAAGCACACCACCTAAACCCATCCTGGATGCATCACAATATACCACAAAAGGTTCTCCCGAATTAGGTAATGTCAAAACCGGAGCCGACGTCAATCTCTTCTTCAATTCCGCAAAACTTTCTTCACATTGAAAGTCCCATACAAAAGCTTTACCTTTACAAGTCAACTTAGTCAACGGAAGTGCTAACTTAGAAAATCCTTCAATAAACCTTCGGTAATAACCGGCTAGTCCCAAAAAGCTTCTAATCTCAGTAGCCGACTTTGGAGTCTCCCATTGCAACACAACATCTACTTTGGATGGATCCACAACAATGCCATTACCCGAAATGACATGACCAAGAAAACTAACTTCCTTTAACCAAAATTCACATTTAGACAGCTTTGCATATAACTTCTTCTCTTTCAAAACTTGCAATACTAGTCTTAAGTGTTCTTCAAGCTCTTCTTCCAATTTAGAGTAAATCAATATATCATCGATAAACACCACCACAAACCGATCCAAATAAGTATGAAAGATGCGGTTCATGTACTCCATGAATACTCCCGGCGCATTAGTAACACCGAAAGGCATCACCGAATACTCATAATGTCCATATTGCGTTCTGAAGGCTGTCTTATGAATATCTTCATCTCTTACTTTAATCTGATGATAGCCCGACCTCAAATCAATCTTGCTAAACACACAAGCACCTACCAACTGGTCCATCAAGTCATCTATTCTCGGAAGTGGATACTTGTTCCTAATCGTCACTTTATTCAATTGTCTATAATCAACACAGAGCCTCATACTTCCATCTTTCTTCCTTACTAACAACACCGGAGCTTCCCACGGCGATACACTTGGCCTCACAAACTTCTTTCAAGTAACTCCTCCAATTGCTTCTTTAATTCCGACAATTCAGATGCAGACATCCTGTATGGTGCCATAGACACAGGTCTGGTACCAGGTACAAGATCAATTGCAAATTCCACTTCTCTTTCTGGCGGTACAACAGGAATTTCATCAGGGAAAACTTCAGGAAATTCATGCACCACCTGCAACTCCTCAATTACAGCTCGGCTCTCAATAGATAACGACGCCATCAACACGAACATCTGAGCTTCTTCTTGCATCAACTGTTGTAACTGCTTAAAAGACAACAAACTAGCTCCTTCTTTTTCAGCAGTAGAAAACCTTACTGACTTGCTAAAACAATTGATATGAACATAGTTAAATTCTAACCAGTTCATTCCCAAGATTACATCCATCCCAGTTAACGGCAGACACACCAAATCAACAGTAAAGTCTCTGTCGAAGATCGTCAAAGGACACTTTAAACACACAAGAGAAGTAGTCACCGATCCCTTAGCAGGAATGTCGACGACCATTTCTCCATTCATAGAAGACAACACAAGACCCCATCTTTCAACGCATTCAGCAGCAATAAAGCAATGAGTAGCACCAGTATCAATCATAGTAATTAAAGGAGTACTATTAATGAAACATATACCTCTAATGAGTCTGTCCTTACTAGTTGTCTGAGTCCCAGCCAACACGAACACCTTCCCACCGGTTTGCGCCTTCTTTGGTTTCCGACACTGACTACTAATGTGTCCCTCTTCACCATAGTTGAAACATGTTATTTCTTTGATTTTGTGGTTGGCATTTATTTTGCTAAAACTATTCTAGCAGCAAGATGTTGAAACAAGATGTTCTAATTTTCTGCATTCAACATGTTGAATAAAGATGTCCCATACTGGCTCATAGGACACCGCGTCTGATTTTGGTCTAAAAGGAAGATTCTGTTGCTGTTAATTGTTACTGAATATTCTGTGAATATTTAGTTATCCTCTGTGGCATCCAAAGTATTTTGGGTTGAGTTTTTGTGTTGGTTTTCGGACTCTCAGTGTTTTCTAAACATGGAGACATATTAGGAAACTTTAGATTGAAGACCTATTTTCTTGGAGTTTATTTTGCAGATTTGTGAGTAGTCTCTTTGCTGCGTTTTTGAAGCCCAATCCAGTCCAGATTTAATGCTATATATTGACTGGTGTAAACCTAGTTTAGGTGTGGAACTTATGTGTGTTTTGTTAGGGTTTTTTGAGTATTATTTGTGAGCCTAACTGGTATCATTCTGATAACAGTATAAGGACTGGTTTTTGTGTTGTAAGTTCTGTCAGTTACTCATAAGATTTTAAGCATTGAGTTACTTGTGTGTCAATTCTTATAAGCTTTGAAGTATTGAGAATTGTGTGTTTTGAAAGCGTGGATTTTGTTTTGTTACTTGTGTTGAAAGGAACCAATCACAGGTTGTGATTGTAGAGGGATTTGAGGAGGGCCTCATACCTAGGTGAGTCTTAGGTAGAAGTCATAGGAAGGGTAGTGATTAAGTGAGCAGATTGTAACCGGGTGTGGTTGTTGTATGATCTGTGAATTGATACTATCGTATATTGGTTTCGTCCCTGGCTTGGTAGCCCCCAGAGTAGGATTGTTGATCCGAACTTGGTAAACATATCACTGTGTTCTTTACTTTCTGCACAATTATTATTATTGTTATCTTGTTCATTGTGTTGGATATCCGTGTCTCAACATCTGTGTAGGACATCTGATATCTGTGCCAGAATTTCAATTGGTATCAAAGCTTGCACCCTTGTTTGGTTCTGGGTGAGATTCAGGGAAGGTACTTTCTGGTACAATGGACAAGGATGGAAGATTTTTGAACAAACCACCTCTGCTTGATGGTTTCAACTATGACTATTGGAAACCAAGGATGGTAGCATTCATCAAATCCATGGATGATCAAGCATGGAAAGCTGTTATCAAAGGATAGGAACCCCTAAAGGTTAAACATGGAAAAGGTAATCCTACTTATGTGGTGAAGGTAGAGGAAGACTGGGATGATGCAGACTACAAAGGGTCTGTGGGAAATTCCAAAGCCATGAATGCACTGTTTAATGGTGTTAATAAGAATATCTTCAGGTTAATTGAACATTGCACCATTGCAAAAGAGGCGTGGGAGGTTTTGAAGGTTGCTCATAAAGGGACTTCAAAGGTGAAGATGTCAAAACTTCAGCTTCTCACTACCAAGTTTGAGAGTTTGAAGATGAAGGAAGATGAGAGCATTCATGATTTTCACATGAACATTATTGAGATAGCTAATGCTTCAAGTGCCCTAGGTGAAAAGATGTTTGATAGCAAACTGGTCAGAAAAATCCTCAGATCTCTACCTAAGAGATTTGACATGAAAGTGACTGCTATAGAGGAAGCTCAGGACATAGATAAGATGAAAGTGGATGAACTTGTGGGATCACTTCAAACATTTTAATTGGGGATCAGTGAAAGTCTGAAAAGAAAAAGAGTATAGCGTTTGTGTCAAATGCTAGTGATTCAGACGATGAAGGTAACCTGGTCAGAGATGAAGGGGTATCTAAAGATCTGGTATTACTTGGAAAACAATTTAACAAAGTGTTGAAAAGGATGGACTGGAAGTCAAGAGCAAATGTTCAGAACAAGTCACTCGACATCAGTAAAAATCAGGATGGAGGCAGAAGGTCCAGAACTGAAGAAGACTCCAACCAAGGGAAGAGAGTTCAGTGTTTTGAATGTGAGGGATTTGGGCACATAAAAACTGAGTGTCCCACGTATCTCAAAAGGCAGAAGAAGGGCTTATCTGTGTCTTGGTCAGAAGGAGAGTCTGAGAGTGATCTTGAAGAAGAATCAGCAAAATTGGTGACATCCTTGACCGGAATATGTAAGTCTGATGGAGAAACAACTTGTGAGTCAGATTCTGACAAAGAATCTTATATTGGAGAACTCACTAAGCAGGAAGTCTTCACTGGGTTCTCAGAGTTATGTATCAAGAATGAAGAGAGGTGCCAGATAATATTAGAACAGAAGGTTCTGATAGCTTAACTAGAAGCTGAGAAGGAAGAACATCTATCAATCATTGTTGATCTTAAAGAGGAGGTTGTATGGCAAAAGTCAAAACTTGACAATATGACCAAATCTATAAGAATGTTGAACAATGGTACCACGCAGCTGGATGAGATTCTTCAAACTGGGAAAAATGCTGGAAATGTACAAGGTCTTGGTTTTAACAATCAAGCAGAGAACTACAAGAAGCCTGTATTAAAGTTTGTTCCTCAGAAAATAAAGCAAGAGGAGGAGATGTCAAATCACATGTTTCAACATCAGATGAAGCATCAGAAAATAGTATGTAGTTCAAAGTATAAACCATGGAGATGTCATTACTGTGGAAAGATTGGTCACTTAAAGTCCTTTTGCTACAAGTTACATGGTTATCCCAAAACTGCTCATCAACAAAATAAAGGACAGAGTTAGGCTAAAGTAAAGAAAAGATGGACTCCTAGAAATATGATGGCTGGTTTCATAGCACATACCTCTCTCAGAGCATCTGCAAGGGAAGATTGGTACTTTGACAATGGGTGTTCAAGACACATGACTGGTGTGAAGAAATTCTTGTCAGATATTAAGCCTCATTCCACCAATTATGTCACTTTTGGGGATGGATCAAAAGGTGAAATAAAAGGTGTTGGAAAGCTGGACTACACAAGACAACCAAATCTGGATCGTGTTCTATTTGTCAAAGGGCTTACTGTAAATTTGATAAGTATAAGCCAACTGTGTGATCTAGGACTCAAAGTAAATTTCACAAAATCTGAATGTCTAGTAACCAATGAGGAAGATGAAGTTGTAATGAAGGGAATCAGGTCTAAGGATAACTGCTATCTGTGGAATCCTCAAGAACTGGAAAGTTTGTCTACCTGTTTGATGTCAAAGGAAGATGAAACCAAACTATGGCATCAGAAATTGGGTCACTTACATTTGAAAGGGATGAAGAAAGTTATGTCAAGTGAGGCTGTTAGAGGTATTCCCAAGATGAAAATTGATGAGGATAGAATATGTGGTGAATGTCAAGTTGGGAAGCAAACAAGAGTGTCACACAAAAGGCTTCAACATCTTACCACAACTTCTAGAGTTCTGGAACTGCTTCACATGGAATTAATGGGACCTATGCAGGTTGAAAGTCTTGGTGGTAAGAAGTATGCCTATGTTGTCGTTGATGATTACTCCAGATTCACCTGGATAAGCTTTATCAGAGAAAAGTCTGAAGTATTTGCAGCCTTCAAAGAGTTGTGTCAAAGGATTCAACGGGAAAAGGATTGTGGTGTTGTTCGAATCAGAAGTGACCATGGGAAGGAATTCGAAAATAGCAGGTTTGAAGAGTTTTGTTTAACTAAAGGAATCACTCATGAATTCTAATCACCAATCACTCCTCAGCAGAATGGTGTGGTGGAACGCAAGAATAGGACTATACAAGAGTGTGCAAGGGTCATGATTCATGCCAAGAAGCTTCCATATCATTTTTGGGCTGAAGCCATGAATACCGCTTGCTATATACACAATAGGGTGACTATCAGATCAAGTACTTCTGTTACTCTTTATGAGCTATGGAAAGGTAGAAAGCCAAATGTGAAGTATTTCCATGTGTTTGGGAGTAAGTGCTATATCTTGGCGGATCGTGAGCAGAGGCGAAAGATGGATCCTAAGAGTGAGGAAGGGATATTTTTGGGATACTCTACAAATAGTAAAGCATATAGGGTATTTAATTCCAGAACTAAGGTAATGATGGAATCCATAAATGTGGTGGTTGATGACTCTGGCAAAGACGAAGATGTCCCAGATGATGTTGGAGCATGTTTTCCCATGAACAATGAAATCTCACAAGACACTGAGTCCGTAGAAGATAATGCTCAAGAGACCGACACTAGACCTGAGAATGAAGAGGTGGAGGATGCTAACAGGGGACCCTCTGTAAGGATCCAGAAGGATCACCCTAAGGAGTTGATTATTGGAAATCTGAATGAAGGTGTAAGAACCAGAACGAGGGAGGCTGTGTCAAATGCATGTTTTGTTTCAAAGCTTGAACCAAAGAACGTTAAAGAGGCATTGACAGATGAGTTCTGGATAAGTGCTATGCAGGATGAGCTTTGTCAATTCAAGAGGAATGAAGTCTGGGAACTGGTACCACGACCAGCAGGAACAAATATGATTGGAACAAAGTGGGTTTATAAGAATAAGTCTGATGAGCAAGGAGTTGTTACCAGAAACAAAGCCAAATTAGTTGCTCAAGGATACACACAGATTGAAGGAGTAGATTTCGATGAAACATTTGCTCCTGTGGCTCGATTGGAATCCATCAGATTGTTGCTAGGAGTGGCATGTTTTTTGAAATTCAAATTGTTTCAAATGGATGTCAAGAGTGCCTTTCTGAATGGCTATCTTAATGAGGAAGTTTATGTTGAGCAGCCTAAAGGGTTTATGGATCCAAATTTTCCTGATCATGTCTTCAAGCTAAAGAAGGCTTTGTATGGTTTAAAACAAGCTCCACGAGCTTGGTATGAAAGGCTGACTGAGTTCTTAGTGAAACATGGATACAGGAAGGGTGGTATTGATAAAACACTTTTTGTCAAGGAAAAGGATGGGAAATTAATGATTGCTCAGATTTATGTAGATGATATTGTGTTTGGTGGGATGTCGGATGAAATTGTCCAACATTTTGTCAACCAAATGCAGTCTGAATTTGAAATGAGCTTGGTAGGTGAATTGACTTACTTCCTTGGATTGCAAGTCAAGCAGGTGGAAGATTCCATTTTTATTTGTCAGAGCAAATATGCGAGGAATATTGTGAAGAAGTTTGGATTGGATAATGCCAAGCATAATAGAACTCCTGCTCCTACTCACTTGAAGTTATCCAAAGATGAAAAGGGAGTGAATGTTGAACAAAGTTTATACAGAAGCATGATTGGCAGTCTGCTGTATCTTACAGCAAGTAGGCCAGACATAACCTTTGTTGTTGGCGTATGTGCAAGATACCAAGCAGAACCCAAGGTCAGTCACATCAATCAAGTTAAGAGAATTCTTAAGTATGTGAGTGGTACATGTGATTATGGGTTGTTGTACTCCCATGACTCAAGTTCCATTTTAGTAGGATACTGTGATGCTGATTGGGCTGGAAGTGCTGATGATAGGAAGAGTACCTCTGGAGGTTGTTTCTTTTTGGGAAATAATCTTATTTCATGGTTTAGTAAGAATCAAAATTCTGTATCTCTTTCTACTGCTGAAGCTGAGTACATAACAGCTGCAAGTAGTTGTGCTCAACTGGTGTGGATGAAGCAAATGTTATCTGAGTATAATGTCACACAAGATGTCATGCCATTATTTTGTGATAACCTGAGTGCTATTAATATTACTAAAAATCCTGTTCAACATAGCAGGACTAAGCACATTGATATCAGGCATCACTTCATCAGAGAACTTGTGGAGGACAAAGTCATAACCCTTAAGCATGTGAGCACAGAAAATCAGCTTGCTGACATATTTACCAAGGCTCTGGATGCAGTTCAGTTTGAAAACCTGAGGAGCAGACTTGGGGTTTGCATTCATGAAGAACTATAGCAATTAATGTTCCTTCTGGCTGCCAGATTGAAAAGATTAAAGGTGATTCTGGTAGTGCAGTGTGTGCTGGTGGCTATAAATGGGAAGATGTCGCGGTTTGTGCATGACACTTGGTCATGTGACGTGGTGTGCATCTACTCTCTGATGCTGTTTATTCTGGTTTATGACTTGACCATTTCTCAAAAATTAATAATTGTTCTACTTGCCTTTGTCATATTTCTGGCTAAAAAGGGGGAGTAGTGTGCGTGTGTGTGTTGTGCTTGTGTTGGTGCTGCAGCTGAGGGGGAGAATGTTGAATGTTGTTGTGTTGCTGCAGTTGAGGGGGAGTTGTTGTGTTGCTGCGGTTGAGGGGGAGTTTTTTTTGCTGCTATGCTGTGTTGTGTGTTGGTTTTTGTGTTTTTCGCTGCTGTCTCTGATATGGATGTTTTGCTTGTGTTATCTTTGTAAGATTTGTTTGGTGTGTAGTTTTAGCCAAAATAAGCCAAAGGGGGAGATTGTTATTTCTTTGATTTTGTGGTTGGCATTTATTTTGGTAAAACTATTCTAGCAGCAAGATGTTGAAACAAGATGTTCTAATTTTCTGCATTCAACATGTCGAATAAATATGTCCCATACTGGCTCATAGGACATCGCGTCTGATTTTGGTCTAAAAGGAAGATTCTGTTGCTGTTAATTGTTACTGAATATTCTGTGAATATTTAGTTATCCTATGTGGCATCCAAAGTATTTTGGGTTGAGTTTTTGTGTTGGTTTTCAGACTCTCAGCGTTTTCTAAACATGGAGACATATTAGGAAACTTTAGATTGAAGACCTATTTTCTTGGAGTTTATTTTGCAGATTTGTGAGCAGTCTCTTTGCTACGTTTTTGAAGCCCAATCAAGTCCAGATTTAATGCTATATATTGACTGGTGTAAACCTAGTTTAGGTGTGGAACTTACGTGTGTTTTGTTAGGGTTTTTCGAGTGTTATTTGTGAGCCTAACTGGTATCATTTTGATAACAGTATAAGGACTGGTTTTTGTGTTGTAAGTTCTGTCAGTTACTCATAAGCTTTTAAGCATTGAGTTACTTGTGTGTCAATTCTCATAAGCTTTGAAGTATTGAGAATTGTGTGTTTTGAAAGTGTGGCTTTCGTTTTATTACTTGTGTTGAAAGGAACCAATCACGGGTTGTGATTGTAGAGGGATTTGAGGAGGGCCTCATACCTAGGTGAGTCTTAGGTAGAAGTCATAGGAAGGGTAGTGATTAAGTGAGCAGATTGTAACCGGGTATGGTTGTTGTATGATCTGTGAATTGATATTATCGTATATTGGTTTCGTCCCTGGCTTGGTAGCCCCCAGAGTAGGATTGTTGATCCGAACTGGGTAAACATATCACTGTGTTCTTTACTTTCTGCACTATTATTATTATTGTTATCTTGTTCATTGTGTTGGATATCCGTGTCTCAACATCTGTGTAGGACATCTGATATCTGTGCCAAAATTTCAAAACAAATCATCTCTTTATGCTTGCAATCAGATACTGTATGTCCAGTCTTACCACATCGGAAACATCTCTTCACCTCAGCAGTACACACGTTACTCTTGTGACCAGGTTTCCCACATTTGAAACAAACTATGCCAGCAGGAGCATCTCCCCCACTAGTCCTCTTGCCATCAGCCGCTCTCTGTTTACCTTTTCTAGCTGGAGCATCATAAGGCTTGCCACGATTCTGTTGGTGCTTGCATCTCCTTTCATTCATGATCTTATAATGAGCATTTTTATCCTCTTAAAAGATTCTACAACTATCAACCAAATCAGCAAAAGCACGAATCTTCTGATATCCAACTGCCTTCTTGATCTCTGGGTGTAGTCCACTCTCAAACTTGATGCATTTAGAAAACTCAGCATCATCCCTGTTATAGTGCGGATAAAACTTAGCCAACTCAACAAACTTTGCAGCATAATCAGTAACCGACATGTTTCCTTGCTTCAGCTCAAGAAACTCGATTTGCTTCTTACCACGAACATCATCTGGGTAATACTTCCTCAAGAACTCCCTTCGGAACACAACCCAAGTGATACCTTCACCTGCAGCTTCCAACCTTTGACGAGTCTCTAGCCACCAGTCATCGGCTTCGAATGCTAGCATATGAGTCCCATATCGAACCTTCTACGCTGTAGTGCAGTCCATCACACGGAAGATTCTCTCCATCTCTTTCAACCAATCCAACGCTCCATCAGGATCATACTTGCCCTTGAAGGTAGGTGGATTCTCCCTCTGAAAAGTTGCCAAACTACGAGATCCGACATTCTCGTCAGCGTTCGGCTGATTCTGCAAGGCTTGAGCCATTGCTTGCATCGCAGCAGCAATTGCAGCATCGTTCCTTCTAGCCATCTCAACTTATCACTGCAACATAACCAAGAGTAGAACTAATTAACAATACTCGATTGTTAAACAGAACTACGACTCGACAACTTGGTCGGACGGACCGACCTGCTCTGATACCACTAATGTAACACCCCATTTCTACCCGACATTTATAATAAAATCAGAGTGATAAAAGTGCAACCAAGCATGGGATATCACATTTCAACTTAAAACCAACACCATAAAACTCATCATCACGGATACATAACACTAAATCAAAGAGAACAAATTAACAACTATTTAGTCTTCAAAATAAATCAACTTTAATAAATAACCACGCAGCGGATTCACAGCTTTAAACTTTTAATTATAACATCTTAATCCAACTAAAATCAACTCAATTAGAATAACAAAGTACTCATTCAGCAAATCAACTTAAAAATTCAGCACTGAAACAAATCCACAAAACAAAAGACATGTGTTCATTGTAAGACCCGTATATTTTAGTCTGTGCTATTTTGTGATGTTTTATCAATTCATACGAAACTTTGGGGTAGCAAACTATTTATACTCGATATTTTTAGGGGTTCCGGTGGTGGATCAGTTTGAACCATATGTTTTCTTTTGAGAAATCGATCAGACTTTTAAATTGGCGAGGATTATAATTGATTTCAGATATTTTTATGGTATGGGAAATTTCGGAATTGTGACTCTGTTGATGTTTTGAGAAAACGAGAAAAAATATAGTCGTCGTTTTAATTTCCACGGACTCCGAGTGTTGTCGGAAATTTTAAATAGGAGTTTGTTTATCGCCGGAAATGAAAATTTAATCTCATTTTATTTTTCTAAGCAGCGTAGAAAATTTATTTGTTCGGAATAAAAATTTAGTCGAAAATAATGTTGTGTTTTATTTTAAAGATGACAGTAGAATTTTTCCTGTTTTCGAAAAAGTTATTCGGGAGTGTTTTACGACTCGTCTGTGAGCGAACGAGGAGACCGAACGAATTAACGGGTTAGAGTGAATAGTAAGACGGCATAAACTTAATATCATGATATTTTCTTCTGTTGTGATGATTGATCACGTGTGAGAGAGAGAGGGTGGAAATCTTGACCATTGGAATTGGAGGGTGGAGATGAATTTGAAAAGTCTATATAATGAGAACTTGTTTCATTGTATTTTTCTTTTGGTTTCCTCTCTCTCGCTTGCACGAAGAAAAAAATAAATGGTATGAGTTCTTATTTTTCCTAAGTTAGTTATTTTATTATTTTGTTAATTAGTTATCTTGGTTAGATTAGATAAATTATACACCGATAGAATACCCCCTGTTTTCAGTTTTGTGTAGGAATTATTATTGTCGGTAACAAAAATATTTTCTATCCGATTATCGGATTATTTTTTTTAGAGAAAAAAATATTTGTACCGATTTAATTTATCTGTGGGTATATTATTTGGACTATTATTATTATTTATTTAAGATTATATATTTATTTATATTTTTGGTTGAAAAAAAATAGAAAAGAAAATAATAAATAAATAAGTGGGTGGCGGGACCCACCCTTTATATTTGTGTTTTTGAGTGGCTTCTGCCACATTTCTTTGGGTGGCGGGCGCCATGCCCATTTTTATGGCGGGCGCCACGGGTTTTACTTTCGATCTCGTAATTTTCATTCCGTTTGATATTTTTTATCCCGTTTTTTTTAACTGGAAGAATAATTATTTATCTTTATTTATATATTTTTAGATAATTATTTTATTTTTTCGGAATTTTCCGGATACGTTCGGAATAGTATGTTAAAGTACGATCTGTGCCGATTTTTGGTACCGTTGAAAAAAATCTGTTAGTTTTGTGTCGAAATATTTTTTGATCCAAAATAATTTATTGTGATTGGAAAACTATTATTTATTCTAAATTTTAATTTAGAATATTATTGAAATTGAAATATTTTGTAGTGATTTATTTGGTTAATTAATTTTATTTATACTATGATTAAAGTATTTTGTTACAAGGAGATCATTAAATTTTATATTGGTGAAATAAATATTTTGGTTATTTATTTGGTATTTATGGAATATTAGGTTGTTTTATTTTGGGGTTAAAATCTTATTTTGGGTGATTTATATATTTCGTTTTCGCTGAATTTATTCATAGTGTGAGAAAAATAAATTGATGCAATTATGGGTTCAAGTAAAAGAATTTAAAATGGTTTGTGCAAAATTTTCCTTGAGTTTGATATTTATTCTTTTAAGAGAAAAACTAAATTCTTTCTTATTTGAAAATATTTATTTTATAAAGCGATTAGGGTAGAAACCAGTGTCGTAACCAAAACCTGATTGAGTAGGTTAGCGACCAAGACCCAGCCTTGTTGTAGGATATATCCGAGTGGTTTTAACATAAGTCCTTGTGTATTGTAAAGGTTTATAGTGGGATCCGATTCCGAGGTTTCATCGTGAGGGACGGATTGATCTTATGTAGCGTAGGTTGGTTGGGTTGGAAGCTTGCTCAGGTAAGGGCACTTTCTAACGATATTATATGTGATTGAATGCATGTGTGTTTGTATTCATGGTTGTGTGCCCATATGAGGATGTGTGATGATTGTGTGCCCAGTTGGGGATATGTGGTTATATAAATGATTGTGTGCCTAGTTGGGGATATGTGGTTATATACATGAATTGCGATTGATGTGTATGTCGAGGAGGACAACACGAGGTGTGTCTGAGCCACCTGTTGGTAATGAGAATTATTCATATGATTTGTGA
The DNA here is from genome assembly GCA_022829125.1 of Lathyrus tuberosus. Lineage (NCBI taxonomy): Eukaryota > Viridiplantae > Streptophyta > Magnoliopsida > Fabales > Fabaceae > Lathyrus > Lathyrus tuberosus. Next base: position 9,793,337 of record JALAZF010000193.1, read on the forward strand.
TAAATATATAAATTGCGATTGATGTGTATGTCGAGGAGGACAACACGAGGTGTGTCTGAGCCACCTGTTGGTAATGAGAATTATTCATATGATTTGTGATAAATATATGAATTGCGGTTGATGTGTATGTCGAGGAGGACAACACGAGGTGTGTCTGAGCCACCTGTTGGTACTGAGAATTGTTCATATGATCTGTGATAGATATATGAACTGAATTATGAATTGTGAATTGTGAATTGTGTTTATACTTATTGTGTTTATATAAACTGTTGCATTTGCATGTGTGAGTCATGCATACCATAGTTGCGTGTAGGTAGTTGGCGCCGAACGGGGCAGGGTGATGGGTTCTGAATCATCACCTAATCCCGAAGGGAATTCTACTGCACCAGGTGATGTGACTGAGCCATCATCGATCCTTTGAGATCAAATTGAGTCAGGAGAATGCGAGGGAGGCAACTCCGGGTGTTTGCAAGGGAAACACTTTTGTGTCTGCGAGGCAGCACGGTTAGTGAGGACCCAAGGGGGTATCACGACTCTCTGCGGAGAGGTTAAATTCCGGAATTCATGCATGGTGAGGGTACCCGACGAATTGGGACCACCAAAATCATATAGGTCTGCATTTAGGATGTGTGTGCATTGCATTTGTGTGTTAAATTAAATGTTTGTGCATCGCATTTGTGTGTTAAATTAAATGTGTGTGCATTGCATTTGTGTGTTAAATTAAATATGTGTGCATTGCATGTGTGTGTTAAATTAAATGTTGTGATTGTTACATATATCATACTGTCACCTCATTTACGTTGCTCTGCATATCATATTATCATCTTATTCATGTTGTTATGTATATCATGTTCTGCTGGCATGGGTGTATTCTTCCATATATGCTGTTTTTAGATCGTGACCCTCTACTATTATTATGATGTGGCTAACGACCACCCAGGTTTAGAAGTGGTGATAGTTAAGGTATCCAGGTGTCGTGAAGGCTTGTAAGATGCGATGTCTTGGGGCTAGGAATTCAAGATCAGCTTAGGGTCATGCTTTGAGGTTGTCCATGTTGTTGTTGCAGTTATTATTAAAGCTGAGTGCTTATTGTTATGTGTATGGACAAATATTTTTACTAGTGGGCATTACGCTGGTCCTATGTATGGAAAAGACTTAGATCGAAAGCTCGTACTCTGATTAATCATTTTTATTATTTTCCTGAAAAGACAGTTGTCAATATTATGTATGGCATTCAAAAAAAAATATACACTCCCACTGTTAAAAATCGGGGTGTTACATTGTGGTATCAAAGCTTTGGTCTAAGATTTTCATGGGGTTGTGAGTCGGGTGTCCTAAGCTGATCAAGTGTCGGGTTTAGTGGGAGTAAATGTTTGGAGTCCTATGTGTGATGTGGTTTGTGTCTTGAGTCCAGCATGATATGTTTAGGTAATCGGTTGTTTCTTAAATGAAGTTGAGGTCTCCCATAATACTTCAGTAAGAAGCATAGCTAAACCCCTTGAGCATTTGTCGACGTTGGTCGACATGTGTCTCCGTTTTCTTTAAAGGTAGTGAGCTAGAGGTGGTGAGATTGAATCGAGTAAGAACTATAAGGTTTTCTGCAGTAATGTTATGGATGAGAGGTTTTGTTTGTCCTTATCACTCCGAGGTGTTGAGTAGGGATAAGTGGAAGTCAAGGTTTCAAAGGATGGTAAGTAAGGACTTGATTTGGAGGACCTTTTGAGAAAAAATGATTGGATGTTCATTCCGGTGAGTTCCGAATGAGAGGAGATGCAGTTTATGGACTATGAAGAAAGAAATATTTCTTTGGAATTGAAGAGCATTTATAGATGTCGTTTGGAGACAATTACTATACTTGGAGATTAATGGGACATCCTCTCTAGACAGAAAGCGGGTTGCACGTTGAAAGTGGACGAAACCTAGGAAAGTGGAAGGAAGGTTATATGATTGGTAAGTGCTTGAGGGTTTAAGTTGGTTTCTTAAGCTAGGTTAGATAGGTGACTAAATACCGTAAGGATGAATCATGTGATGTTAAAGGAAGGAAACCAAGTATCACGTGGATAAGTTTTAGTGAAAGTGATCATCAGTGGAGTTGTCTTCAAAATTAGAAGTAGGAGTTTGGGAGAGAAAGAGTATTACGGTTTATAGGAGGAAGAGGTAGAAGTAGCACCATGGATCTAAGTAATTATATGAGTAGAGTAGGGAAGTTCTAAAGCAATTCAAGTATGGGTGACATGGTTTTGCTAGAAATATCATACCGCGGGTAGACAATGGGTTGTTAGAAGAGTGATAAGACGCTGAAAGTTAATATCTGGAAGGACACAGAGCCATGTATGAAGAATTAATGAATGAAGTTATATGGTGTAACAAGTATATGGATTTCGTGAAGATCAAAATTTAGATTTGGATTTAGGGATCGAACTAGAGAATAAAGAAAAGTTAGCAAAGCAATTTTGATTGGGTAGTTGCTCTTTAAAAGTCAAGCGTTAAGATTTGAGATAAGTGATCAGTGACTAGATAGAGGAGTAAGATATGTCTGTCTTGGAAGGATGATTCTTGTAGAGTGTTAGATCGTAGGGTGATAATGTTGGTGGATACCTTAGAAAAAGCTAAGATTGAATAAGAAACTGAGGAGTGAATGGATGTGTCCTGATGTTTAGCAAGAACTTATGCGAAAGAGGATTGAGCTGTGTTATAAAAGGATATTATGACCATTGGATAGTCATAAGCAATTGAAGATAGATAAAACAACGAAGAGTAGGTTGGATAGGACGAACATTGATTTGGAACAAGGATATTTAGATTGGGTGAAGGAGAGTAAAGATGTGGGTTGAAGTTGACAAGATAGAGGTCATGGTAGGTTGGGAAACGACTATAGGCGTTTGGTTGCTAAGATTTTTGAAGTTGGAAACTCCTAGTTGTTATAAGAGGATCTAGTATAAGGGACTTTGGAGTTGCAGTATCGTAAAGGTGGTTACAAAGGAAGAATAAGGTTGTATGCAATCAAGAAAGTGCTCAGGTAACACAGATTTTTAATAAGAAGGTTGACTACCTCATTGCTTGGGAAGGACTACCAAGGATATGGCCCAAATGGAAATGGGAAGGATATTAAGCATTTCCTCAAGAGTGTATGCTACAGATGATGGGGTTGCACTCGGATGTAAAGTTGATATTTAAGAAGCGGTATAAGTGGTAAGAGAATAATCCTGCGGTTGGAAATTTTGATATCACCAGGTTAATGAGTAGTGTATTAGTGACTAGATGGGTGGTTATATTCAGAATTAGGATGATGAAGTTACTAAGTGAAAAGCCTGTTGGAGATTCCACGTGAGACATGAGAAGTCTGGACGAGGTTAAGTACATTATGTCGTTGATGAACGAATAAGTGGAGTGAAAAGATTGGTTTTGGGAAATAGGTGTCAAGACCAAGTGTGAGAGGAACGGTTAGAGAGGTGGATTAGGGCGATTTAGAATTCGTGCAAGAAATGACCACGCCCATGAACCGAAAAAAGTAATGGTAAGGGTATGCTTAAGAGTTGAAAGTACAACTAGATTGGGTCACATAAGGTGCATTGGGCATATTCGGAAGTAGAGAGGATTAAACATTTGCCTATTCGGACGAAGCAAGGATGAAGTGGGAAGGTTTGGCGGAGACTAGTAAGGCTTGGATTCGTTGTACTTGATATAATGAAGACTAGAGGAGCATAATGGAAAATAGGCATCGAGAAATTATTGGACATCAGAGGTTGACATCGAGAACAGTTTGACAATAGAAGATGAGATAGGGGAACAATAAAAAATGGTTTGATTGATGAGCTCGTTGAGGGAAATAGAATTTAGTTGTAAGAGGAAAAGGAAACTCAATGAATTTTTGGAAGCAGGTGTAGGATAATACGAAAGACGTGGGATGTTAAATGGGGATAGCCAACGATGAGGAACATTTAAGGTTAAGGCATACGAGAGTAAACTAAGTTATGACTTGGAACTGAGGTAGTTATGTTAGAGTGTGATCCGATAGTTTAAATCTGGGGTAAAGGGTTTGTGTGTTTTGTAGATGGCATAGTGGGCACGTGAAAGAAAATTTAGGGAGGTTTCAATCACCAACCGGACGTTGGGATGGTAATATTAAGATGGTAAGGGGAATGAATTTGGAGGGGAACATATATAGGTCGCCATGGTATTGAGATGGAAGGAATAACTAAGGAATTATGGACCTTGGGGAAAATGTGGAGTTCTCTACTTAGATGACTACTTCGGTTGGAGTGAAATAGGTTGAATTTGTACTCGGGTATTAGCTGTTACTGTTTTGGGAAGATACTCAATGGTTGTTCCGAGCCAAGTGCGCGTGAGAGAAACCGTAACTTGTTTTGGGGAAGTTGTGTCTCACTTTAGAGAGTGAAGTAGCAGGAGTTTGTAGGAAACATTTAGGAAACATCGAAGTGATTGTTGGACCCTTGTGCCTCGCATATATTTGAGAACAAGTTGAGAAGGACACTATTGTAGTTGGTAACGATGGTTTATTCCACCATCATGGTTGTCGCCTACCTATTGACAAATTGAGGAACTGATCATCCTTAATCTGTTGTTGATAGTAGACAAGATTGTGTTGAATGGAATGAATGATTCTTGCCGGCTTAGATGGTGTGCGGTGTTAGCGTTGCGTCTAGAGTCCGAGTCAGTGTGACTTTGTAGAGGGTTGCAATAGGTGCACGATCGTTCTAGTGAGTGTGTTAGAGATAATTTGGTAAGTTGTTACATTCACCTCGAGTTTCGAGGACGAAACTCCTTTTTGGTGGGTAGTAATGTAAGACCCGTATATTTTAGTCTGTGTTATTTTGTGATGTTTTATCAATTCATCGGTGTTTCTACGAAACTTTGGGGTAGCAAACTATTTATACTCGATATTTTTAGGGGTTCCGGTGGTGGATCAGTTTGACCCATATGTTTTCTTTTGAGAAATCGATCAGACTTTTAAATTGGCGAGGATTATAATTGATTTCAGATATTTTTATGGTATGGGAAATTCCGGAATTGTGACTCTGTTGATGTTTTGAGAAAACGAGAAAAAATATAGCCGTCGTTTTAATTTCCACGGACTCCGAGTGTTGTCGGAAATTTTAAATAGGAGTTTGTTTATCGCCGGAAATGAAAATTTAATCTCATTTTATTTTTCTAAGCGGCGTAGAAAATTTATTTGTTCGGAATAAAAATTTAGTCGAAAATAATGTTGTGTTTTATTTTAAAGATGACAGTAGAATTTTTCCTGTTTTCGAAAAAGTTATTCGGGAGTGTTTTACGACTCGTCTGTGAGCGAACGAGGAGACCGAACGAATTAACGGGTTAGAGTGAATAGTAAGGCGGCATAAACTTAATATCGTGATATTTTCTTCTGTTGTGATGATTGATCACGTGTGAGAGAGAGAGGGTGGAAATCTTGACCATTGGAATTGGAGGGTGGAGATGAATTTGAAAAGTCTATATAATGAGAACTTGTTTCATTGTATTTTTCTTTTGGTTTCCTCTCTCTCGCTTGCACGAAGAAAAAAATAAATGGTATGAGTTCTTATTTTTTCTAAGTTAGTTATTTTATTATTTTGTTAATTAGTTATCTTGGTTAGATTAGATAAATTATACATCGATAGAATACCCCCTGTTTTCAGTTTTGTGTAGGAATTATTATTGTCGGTAACAAAAATATTTTCTATCCGATTATCGGATTATTTTTGTTAGAGAAAAAAATATTGGTACCGATTTAATTTATCTGTGGGTATATTATTTGGACTATTATTATTATTTATTTAAGATTATATATTTATTTATATTTTTGGTTGAAAAAAAAAAGAAAGAAAAGAAAATAATAAATAAATAAGTGGGTGGCGGGACCCACCCTTTATATTTGTGTTTTTGAGTGGCTTCCGCCACATTTCTTTGGGTGGCGGGCGCCATACCCATTTTTATGGCGGGCGCCACACTGTGGGTTTTATTTCCGGTCTCGTAATTTTCATTCCGTTTGATATTATTTATCTCGGTTGTTTTTTAACTGAAAGAATAATTATTTATCTTTATTTATATATTTTTAGATAATTATTTTATTTTTTCGGAATTTTCCGGATACGTTCGGAATAGTATGTTAAAGTACGATCTGTGCCGATTTTTGGTACCGTTGAAAAAAAAACTGTTAGTTTTGTGTCGAAATATTTTTTGATCCAAAATAATTTATTGTGATTGGAAAACTATTATTTATTCTAAATTTTAATTTAGTATATTATTGAAATTGAAATATTTTGTAGTATTTTATTTGGTTAATTAATTTTATTTATACTATGATTAAAGTATTTTGTTACAAGGAGATCATTAAATTTTATATTGGTGAAATAAATATTTTGGTTATTTATTTGGTATTTATGGAATATTAGGTTGTTTTATTTTGGGGTTAAAATCTTATTTTGGGTGATTTATATATTTCGTTTTCGCTGAATTTATTCATAGTGTGAGAAAAATAAATTGACGCAATTATGGGTTCAAGTAAAAGAATTTAAAATGGTTTGTGGAAAATTTTCCTTGAGTTTGATATTTATTCTTTTAAGAGAAAAACTAAATTCTTTCTTATTTGAAAAGATTTATTTTATAAAGCGATTAGGGTAGAAACCAGTGTCGTAACCAAAACCTGATTGAGTAGGTTAGCGACCAAGACCCAGCCTTGTTGTAGGATATATCCGAGTGGTTTTAACATAAGTCCTTGTGTATTGTAAAGGTTTACAGTGGGATCCGATTCCGAGGTTTCATCGTGAGGGACGAATTGATCTTATGTAGCGTAGGTTGGTTAGGTTGGAAGCTTGCTCAGGTAAGGGCACTTTCTAACGATATTATATGTGATTGAATGCATGTGTGTTTGTATTCATGGTTGTGTGCCCTTATGGGGATGTGTGATGATTGTGTGCCCAGTTGGGGATATGTGGTTATATACATGATTGTGTGCCCAGTTGGGGATATGTGGTTATATACATGAATTGCGATTGATGTGTATGTCGAGGAGGACAACACGAGGTGTGTCTGAGCCACCTGTTGGTAATGAGAATTATTCATATGATTTGTGATAAATATATGAATTGCGATTGATGTGTATGTCGAGGAGGACAACACGAGGTGTGTCTGAGCCACCTGTTGGTAATGAGAATTATTCATATGATTTGTGATAAATATATGAATTGCGGTTGATGTGTATGTCGAGGAGGACAACACGAGGTGTGTCTGAGCCACCTGTTGGTACTGAGAATTGTTCATATGATCTGTGATAGATATATGAACTGAATTGTGAATTGTGAATTGTGAATTGTGTTTATACTTATTGTGTTTATATAAACTGTTGCATTTGCATGTGTGAGTCATGCATACCATAGTTGCGTGTAGGTAGTTATCGCCGAACGGGCCAGGGTGATGGGTTCTGAATCATCACCTAATCCCGAAGGGAATTCTACTGCACCAGGTGATGTGACTGAGCCATCATCGATCCTTTGAGATCAAATTGAGTCAGGAGAATGCGAGGGAGGCAACTCCGGGTGTTTGCAAGGGCAACACTTTTGTGTCTGCGAGCAGCACGGTTAGTGAGGACCCAAGGGGGTATCACGACTCTCTGCGGAGAGGTTAAATTCCGGAATTCATGCATGGTGAGGGTACCCGACGAATTGGGACCACCAAAATCATATAGGTCTGCATTTAGGATGTGTGTGCATTGCATTTGTGTGTTAAATTAAATGTTTGTGCATCGCATTTGTGTGTTAAATTAAATGTGTGTGCATTGCATTTGTGTGTTAAATTAAATGTGTGTGCATTGCATGTGTGTGTTAAATTAAATGTTGTGATTGTTACATATATCATACTGTCACCTCATTTACGTTGCTCTGCATATCATATTATCATCTTATTCATGTTGTTATGTATATCATGTTCTGCTGGCATGGGTGTATTCTTCCATATATGTTGTTTTTAGATCGTGACCCTCTACTATTATTATGATGTGGCTAACGACCACCCAGGTTTAGAAGTGGTGATAGTTAAGGTATCCAGGTGTCGTGAAGGCTTGTAAGATGCGATGTCTTGGGGCTAGGAATTCAAGATCAGCTTAGGGTCATGCTTTGAGGTTGTCCATGTTGTTGTTGCAGTTATTATTAAAGCTGAGTGCTTATTGTTATGTGTATGGACAAATATTTTTACTAGTGGGCATTACGCTGGTCCTATGTATGGAAAAGACTTAGATCAAAAGCTCGTACTCTGATTAATCATTTTTATTATTTTCCTGAAAAGACAGTTGTCAATATTATGTATGGCATTCAAAAAAAAAATATACACTCCCGCTGTTAAAAATCGGGGTGTTACATTGTGGTATCAGAGCTTTGGTCTAAGATTTTCATGGGGTTGTGAGTCGGGTGTCCTAAGCTGATCAAGTGTCGGGTTTAGTGGGAGTAAATGTTTGGAGTCCTATGTGTGATGTGGTTTGTGTCTTGAGTCCAGCATGATATGTTTAGGTAATCGGTTGTTTCTTAAATGAAGTTGAGGTCTCCCATAATACTTCAGTAAGAAGCATAGCTAAACCCCTTGAGCATTTGTCGACGTTGGTCGACATGTGTCTCCGTTTTCTTTAAAGGTTGTGAGCTAGAGGTGGTGAGATTGAATCGAGTAAGAACTATAAGGTTTTCTGCAGTAATGTTATGGATGAGAGGTTTTGTTTGTCCTTATCACTCCGAGGTGTTGAGTAGGGATAAGTGGAAGTCAAGGTTTCAAAGGATGGTAAGTAAGGACTTGATTTGGAGGACCTTTTGAGAAAAAAATGATTGGATGTTCATTCCGGTGAGTTCCGAATGAGAGGAGATGCAGTTTATGGACTATGAAGAATGAAATATTTCTTTGGAATTGAAGAGCAGTTATAGATGTCGTTTGGAGACAATTACTATACTTGGAGATTAATGGGACATCCTCTCTAGACAGAAAGCGGGTTGCACGTTGAAAGTGGACGAAACCTAGGAAAGTGGAAGGAAGGTTATATGATTGGTAAGTGCTTGAGGGTTTAATTTGGTTTCTTAAGCTAGGTTAGATAGGTGACTAAATACCGTAAGGATGAATCATGTGATGTTAAAGGAAGGAAACCAAGTATCACATGGATAAGTTTTAGTGAAAGTGATCATCAGTGGAGTTGTCTTCAAAATTAGAAGTAGGAGTTTGGGAGAGAAAGAGTATTACGGTTTATAGGAGGAAGAGGTAGAAGTAGCACCATGGATCTAAGTAATTATGTGAGTAGAGTAGGGAAATTCTAAAGCAATTCAAGTATGGGTGACATGGTTTTGCTAGAAATATCATACCGCGGGTAGACAATGGGTTGTTAGAAGAGTGATAAGACGCTGAAAGTTAATATCTGGAAGGACACAGAGCCATGTATGAAGAATTAATGAATGGAGTTATATGGTGTAACAAGTATATGGATTTCATGAAGATCAAAATTTAGATTTGGATTTAGGGATCGAACTAGAGAATAAAGAAAAGTTAGCAAAGCAATTTTGATTGGGTAGTTGCTCTTTAAAAGTCAAGCGTTAAGATTTGAGATAAGTGATCAGTGACTAGATGGAGGAGTAAGATATGTCTGTCTTGGAAGGATGATTCTTGTAGAGTGTTAGATCGTAGGGTGATAATGTTGGTGGATACCTTAGAAAAAGCTAAGATTGAATAAGAAACTAAGGAGTGAATGGATGTGTCCTGATGTTTAGCAAGAACTTATGCGAAAGAGGATTGGGCTGTGTTATAAAAGGATATTAAGACCATTGGATAGTCATAAGCAATTGAAGATAGATAAAACAACGAAGAGTAGGTTGGATAGGACGAACATTGATTTGGAACAAGGATATTTAGATTGGGTGAAAGAGAGTAAAGATGTGGGTTGAAGTTGACAAGATAGAGGTCATGGTAGGTTGGGAAACGACTATAGGCGTTTGGTTGCTAAGATTTTTGAAGTTGGAAACTCCTAGTTGTTATAAGAGGATCTAGTATAAGGGACTTTGGAGTTGCAGTATCGCAAAGGTGGTTACAAAGGAAGAATAAGGTTGTATGCAAGCAAGAAAGTGCTCAGGTAACACAGATTTTTAATAAGAAGGTTGACTACCTCGTTGCTTGGGAAGGACTACCAAGGATATGGCCCAAATGGAAATGGGAAGGATACTAAGCATTTCCTCAAGAGTGTATGCTATAGATGATAGGGTTGCACTCGGACGTAAAGTTGATATTTAAGAAGCGGTATAAGTGGTAAGAGAATAATCCTGCGGTTGGAAATTTTGATATCACCAGGTTAATGAGTAGTGTATTAGTGACTAGATGGGTGGTTATATTCAGAATTAGGATGATGAAGTTACTAAGTGAAAAGCCTGTTGGAGATTCCACGTGAGACATGAGAAGTCTGGACGAGGTTAAGTACATTATGTCGTTGATGAACGAATAAGTGGAGTGAAAAGATTGGTTTTGGGAAATAGGTGTCAAGACCAAGTGTGAGAGGAACGGTTAGAGAGGTGGATTAGGGCGATTTAGAATTCGTGCAAGAAATGACCACGCCCATGAACCGGAAAAAGTAATGGTAAGGGTATGCTTAAGAGTTGAAGGTACAACTAGATTGGGTCACATAAGGTGCATTGGGCATATTCGGAAGTAGAGAGGATTAAACATTTGCTTATTCGGACGAAGCAAGGATGAAGTGGGAAGGTTTGGCGGAGACTAGTAAGGCTTGGATTCGTTGTACTTGTTATAATGAAGACTAGAGGAGCATAATGGAAAATAGGCATCGAGAAATTATTGGACATCAGAGGTTGACATCGAGAACAGTTTGACAATAGAAGATGAGATAGGGGAACAATCAAAAATGGTTTGATTGATGAGCTCGTTGAGGGAAATAGAATTTAGTTGTAAGAGGAAAAGGAAACTCAATGAATTTTTGGAAGCAGGTGTAGGATAATACGAAAGACGTGGGATGTCAAATGGGGATAGCCAACGATGAGGAACGTTTAAGGTTAAGGCATACAAGAGTAAACTAAGTTATGACTTAGAACTGAGGTAGTTATGTTAGAGTGTGATCCGATAGTTTAAATATGGGGTAAAGGGTTTGTGTGTTTTGTAGATGGCATAGTGGGCACATGAAAGAAAATTTAGGGAGGTTTCAATCACCAACCGGACGTTGGGATGGTAATATTAAGATGGTAAGGGGAATGAATTTGGAGGGGAACATATATAGGTCGCCATGGTATTGAGATGGAAGGAATAACTAAGGAATTATGGACCTTGGGGAAAATGTGGAGTTCTCTACTTAGATGACTACTTCGGTTGGAGTGAAATAGGTTGAATTTGTACTCGGGTATTAGCTGTTACTGTTTTGGGAGGATACTCAATGGTTGTTCCGAGCCAAGTGCGCGTGAGAGAAACCGTAACTTGTTTTGGGGAAGTTGTGTCTCACTTTAGAGAGTGAAGTAGCAGGAGTTTGTAGGAAACATTTAGGAAACATCGAAGCGATTGTTGGACCCTTGTGCCTCGCATATATTTAAGAACAAGTTGAGAAGGACACTATTGTAGTTGGTAACGATGGTTTATTCCACCATCATGGTTGTCGCCTACCTATTGACAAATTGAGGAACTGATCATCCTTAATCTGTTGTTGATAGTAGACAAGATTGTGTTGAATGGAATGAATGATTCTTGCCGGCTTAGATGGTGTGCGGTGTTAGCGTTGCGTCTAGAGTCCGAGTCAGTGTGACTTTGTAGAGGGTTGCAATAGGTGCACGGTCTTTCTAGTGAGTGTGTTAGAGATAATTTGGTAAGTTGTTACATTCACCTCGAGTTTCGAGGACGAAACTCCTTTTTGGTGGGTAGTAATGTAAGACCCGTATATTTTAGTCTGTGCTATTTTGTGATGTTTTATCAATTCATCGGTGTTTCTACGAAACTTTGGGGTAGCAAACTATTTATACTCGATATTTTTAGGTGTTCCGGTGGTGGATCAGTTTGACCCATATGTTTTCTTTTGAGAAATCGATCAGACTTTTAAATTGGCGAGGATTATAATTGATTTCAGATATTTTTATGGTATGGGAAATTCCGGAATTGTGACTCTGTTGATGTTTTGAGAAAACGAGAAAAAATATAGCCGTCGTTTTAATTTCCACGGACTCCGAGTGTTGTCGGAAATTTTAAATAGGAGTTTGTTTATCGCCGAAAATGAAAATTTAATCTCATTTTATTTTTCTAAGCGGCGTAGAAAATTTATTTGTTCGGAATAAAAATTTAGTCGAAAATAATGTTGTGTTTTATTTTAAAGATGACAGTAGAATTTTTCCTGTTTTCGAAAAAGTTATTCGGGAGTGTTTTACGACTCGTCTGTGAGCGAACGAGGAGACCGAACGAATTAACGGGTTAGAGTGAATAGTAAGGCGGCATAAACTTAATATCGTGATATTTTCTTCTGTTGTGATGATTGATCACGTGTGAGAGAGAGAGGGTGGAAATCTTGACCATTGGAATTGGAGGGTGGAGATGAATTTGAAAAGTCTATATAATGAGAACTTGTTTCATTGTATTTTTCTTTTGGTTTCCTCTCTCTCGCTTGCACGAAGAAAAAAATAAAAGGTATGAGTTCTTATTTTTTCTAAGTTAGTTATTTTATTATTTTGTTAATTAGTTATCTTGGTTAGATTAGATAAATTATACAACGATAGAATACCCCCTGTTTTCAGTTTTGTGTAGGAATTATTATTGTCGGTAACAAAAATATTTTCTATCCGATTATCGGATTATTTTTGTTAGAGAAAAAAATATTGGTACCGATTTAATTTATCTGTGGGTATATTATTTGGACTATTATTATTATTTATTTAAGATTATATATTTATTTATATTTTTGGTTGAAAAAAAAAAAGAAAGAAAAAAAAATAATAAATAAATAAGTGGGTGGCGGGACCCACCCTTTATATTTGTGATTTTGAGTGGCTTCCGCCACATTTCTTTGGGTGGCGGGCGCCATGCCCATTTTTATGGCGGGCGCCACACTGTGGGTTTTATTTCCGGTCTCGTAATTTTCATTTTGTTTGATATTTTTTATCTCGGTTTTTTTTAACTGAAAGAATAATTATTTATCTTTATTTATATATTTTTAGATAATTATTTTATTTTTTCAGAATTTTCCGGATACGTTCGGAATAGTATGTTAAAGTACGATCTGTGCCGATTTTTGGTACCGTTGAAAAAAAAACTGTTAGTTTTGTGTCGAAATATATTTTGATCCAAAATAATTTATTGTGATTGGAAAACTATTATTTATTCTAAATTTTAATTTAGAATATTATTGAAATTGAAATATTTTGTAGTATTTTATTTGGTTAATTAATTTTATTTATACTATGATTAAAGTATTTTGTTACAAGGAGATCATTAAATTTTATATTGGTGAAATAAATATTTTGGTTATTTATTTGGTATTTATGGAATATTAGGTTGTTTTATTTTGGGGTTAAAATCTTATTTTGGGTGATTTATATATTTCGTTTTCGCTGAATTTATTCATAGTGTGAGAAAAATAAATTGACGCAATTATGGGTTCAAGTAAAAGAATTTAAAATGGTTTGTGGAAAATTTTCCTTGAGTTTGATATTTATTCTTTTAAGAGAAAAACTAAATTCTTTCTTATTTGAAAAGATTTATTTTATAAAGCGATTAGGGTAGAAACCAGTGTCGTAACCAAAACCTGATTGAGTAGGTTAGCGACCAAGACCCAGCCTTGTTGTAGGATATATCTGAGTGGTTTTAACATAAGTCCTTGTGTATTGTAAAGGTTTACAGTGGGATCCGATTCCGAGGTTTCATCGTGAGGGACGAATTGATCTTATGTAGCGTAGGTTGGTTGGGTTGGAAGCTTGCTCAGGTAAGGGCACTTTCTAACGATATTATATGTGATTGAATGCATGTGTGTTTGTATTCATGGTTGTGTGCCCTTATGGGGATGTGTGATGATTGTGTGCCCAGTTGGGGATATGTGGTTATATACATGATTGTGTGCCCAGTCGAGGATATGTGGTTATATACATGAATTGCGATTGATGTGTATGTCGAGGAGGACAACACGAGGTGTGTCTGAGCCACCTGTTGGTAATGAGAATTATTCATATGATTTGTGATAAATATATGAATTGCGATTGATGTGTATGTCGAGGAGGACAACACGAGGTGTGTCTGAGCACCCTGTTGGTAATGAGAATTATTCATATGATTTGTGATAAATATATGAATTGCGGTTGATGTGTATGTCGAGGAGGACAACACGAGGTGTGTCTGAGCCACCTGTTGGTACTGAGAATTGTTCATATGATCTGTGATAGATATATGAACTGAATTGTGAATTGTGAATTGTGAATTGTGTTTATACTTATTGTGTTTATATAAACTGTTGCATTTGCATGTGTGAGTCATGCATACCATAGTTGCGTGTAGGTAGTTAGCGCCGAACGGGCCAGGGTGATGGGTTCTGAATCATCACCTAATCCCGAAGGGAATTCTACTGCACCAGGTGATGTGGCTGAGCCATCATCGATCCTTTGAGATCAAATTGAGTCAGGAGAATGCGAGGGAGGCAACTCCGGGTGTTTGCAAGGGCAACACTTTTGTGTCTGCGAGGCAGCACAGTTAGTGAGGACCCAAGGGGGTATCACGACTCTCTGCGGAGAGGTTAAATTCCGGAATTCATGCATGGTGAGGGTACCCGACGAATTGGGACCACCAAAATCATATAGGTCTGCATTTAGGATGTGTGTGCATTGCATTTGTGTGTTAAATTAAATGCTTGTGCATCGCATTTGTGTGTTAAATTAAATGTGTGTGCATTGCATTTGTGTGTTAAATTAAATGTGTGTGCATTGCATGTGTGTGTTAAATTAAATGTTGTGATTGTTACATATATCATACTGTCACCTCATTTACGTTGCTCTGCATATCATATTGTCATCTTATTCATGTTGTTATGTATATCATGTTCTGCTGGCATGGGTGTATTCTTCCATATATGTTGTTTTTAGATCGTGACCCTCTACTATTATTATGATGTGGCTAACGACCACCCAGGTTTAGAAGTGGTGATAGTTAAGGTATCCAGGTGTCGTGAAGGCTTGTAAGATGCGATGTCTTGGGGCTAGGAATTCAAGATCAGCTTAGGGTCATGCTTTAAGGTTGTCCATGTTGTTGTTGCAGTTATTATTAAAGCTGAGTGCTTATTGTTATGTGTATGGACAAATATTTTTACTAGTGGGCATTACGCTGGTCCTATGTATGGAAAAGACTTAGATCGAAAGCTCGTACTCTGATTAATCATTTTTATTATTTTCCTGAAAATACAGTTGTCAATATTATGTATGACATTCAAAAAAAAATATACACTCCCGCTGTTAAAAATCGGGGTGTTACATTCATCCCCCGAGTGCTACGTATCAGAGCGACGACATCGACTCGAACTAATGAAGGTAGAAGCCTTCACTCTTGATTACCTGCGCGTTACCAACAGAGGGTAACATTCAAACAGAAGGGGTGAGATATCAAACAATATAATCGAATACATGATAATTAAATACATTAGGTTAGGATTATACGATTTCACTACATTACAACAACAACAACCAACAATAAAACAAGCAAATTATAATATGCGAATCCATGCAACTCAACTATGCGTATGCATGTGGTACCATTGGAGCAAAACTCCCAACGTAGAAAGTGCCAGTTTATCGGGCATCAACAAGGCATAAACCTTCAACATCAACTTTTACCAATCCAGGCCAACATGGTTGAGCATTAGCTCCAACTTATAAAATGCAGTGTATGCGACTCAACATGAATATGACACCACATAACCATCAACATCAACAACAAAAACAACCATTTAACAACATCTCAACGATGGTTCAGCACTGGCCAAAGGCCTACAACTTACTGTTTTGAAAGACATAGGCATTTCGCCATAACCTGTCAACAACAACAATTCAACAGCAACTCAATAATATTCAGGCGTACCACAAAAGAACCAACAACGACATTAATTCTTAATTTACTTCCATGCCATGACTATTATCCTGTTACACGAGTAGTAGTCACAGAACACAAAATACAACATATTCTACACACAGACATATCAACTTACTAAGCAACCAAACAAACATCAACGTAGAAAACAGAACAGCAACCCAGACTTTGCTAGTGTGACGTTCGTCACGAGAGTGTGATGGTCGTGACCCGTGTGACGGTCGTGACCCCTCCATGACGGTTGTCATGGTCCCAAACCTGCGCTCCCCTCAACCTGCATTCTCTCTATTTCCTCATTCTTCTCCTCTGTTCCCTGCATTTTCTTATACTCACTTCAACCTAATTCTCCCAATACACCATACAACCGCAACACAACTAAATTGATACCCTAATCCATACCAATAAAGTATTTCACGTCCAATTCAACAACATGGATTAATTTACTCATTCCACACAACCGTTTCAATGTACAGACAGTAGCAAACACATAAATCCCCATCCCACATATCAATTATCATATCCCTGGTTATAGAATTCGAACCCCACCCTTACCTTGGATTGAAGGTCGCTCTACTCTTCGATTGGATTTCCGGTTCTGCAATTCCCACGTAATTCTCCAAAGCCTCTTGCTCCACTTTCTTTGCAACTTCTCGTATTCTCCAAAAACCTCTTTTTCTCTCTTACTGATAACCTAATTCTTTTATTTTCCTGTAACTTCTTTTTTCCCACTAACTCCACTTATCCCTTATTCCTATTGGGCCAACTTACTACACCCCCAACATTGCTACTACCAACTAAGCCCACATACTTCTTATAATTCTAGTAAACTAATACTACTGCTACTCACCGAAGCTCAAATAACATAATCTAGTATTATTTCTAATACTATATCTACAACTTAATCAGCTCAATTAAATTAATCCCACTAACGCCAACACAACTCGAATCAATTAAGTTAATTCAACTAAAACAGACATAGCAACTCGGCACAACAATTCGGCAACCACACAAAACAACAACAATACGAAGATATTTAATTAAATAATTAATTAAATAACCGGGCGTTACACCTAGCCTTCTTCTCCTTTCTTCAGAGCATTCTCTCCAACTAATCGTATCACAAATGACTTCACACTACTCTCCAATTCCTTTTTGTCCAACTTACCCCTAGGACCCCTAATACTCTTTTCCAATATTGTCCTCACTTATTCTCGCACAATTACCACTTAGCCCTTCCTTTTATTTTAAAATAATAATAATAATTTAAATAACATTGTCACATTCTTCCATTATTATTATTATCGAAATAATCCCTAATAAATCATATACCACCTAACATCATCAACACACCCTTAACATCGTTAATACCCCACAACATAAATCATCAGACATCATAATAATTAATCAAAAATTCACCAAAGTACGAATACTTAAAATAAACCAATTAAATAAATATTCTACTGATTTCGGGGTGTTACAACTCTCCCCCACTTAAAGAATTTTCGTCCTCGAAAATTACCTGAAGGAAACAGAGTCAGATACGGCTCCCTCATCTGATCTTTACGTTCCCAAGTTCAACTTTCACCAGCGGGTCCACCCCATAACACCTTCACCAATGATATATATTTACCCCACAGTAGATTCATTTATCTTCCATCTATCCGCACAGGCAATGCTTCAACGGTCAGATTATCCCTCACCTGTACGTCATTTATCTGAATCACATGCGATGGATCCGGAATGTACTTCCTCAACTGAGACACATGGAACACATCATGTAAATTCGCAAGCGATGACGGTAAAGTAATCCGATAGACTACCTCCCCTATCTCTGTAAAATCTGATTCAGACCAACAAAACGTGGAGTGAGCTTCCTAGACTTCAAAGCTCGACCCACACCAGTCATCGACATAACTCTCAAAAACACATGATATCCCTCTTAGAATTCAAGTGCTTTCCTCCTCTTATCATGGTAGCTCTTCTGACGACTCTGCAAAGCTTTCATCCTTTCTTAGATCATCTTAATCTTCTCAGTCGTCTCCTGCACAATCTCAGGTCCGAGTACAGCACTCTCGTCTGAGTCATACCAACACAGTGGAGTCCTACACCTCTTTCCATACAAAGCTTCATACGGCGTCATCCCAATACTAGCATGAAAGCTATTGTTATATGTGAACTCGATCAACGGCAAATGGCTATCCTAAGATCCTCCTTGATCCAACACACAAGCCCTCAGCAAATCCATTAAATACTGGATAGTCCGCTCTGTCTGGCCATCCGTCTGCGGATGATATGCAGAACCCATCCTTAACTTAGTACCCAAAGCATCCTGTAAACTTTTCCAGAACCTCGACGTAAACCTCAGATCTCTATCCGACACAATACTCAAAGGAATCCCATGCAACTTCACAATTTCCTCAATGTACATCTCAGCTAACTTTTGCACAGAATGGTTAATCTTCATTGACAAGAAATGAGTCGATTTAGTCAACCTGTCTATAATCACCCAAATAGAATCATTTCCCCTCGTAGTCTTCGGCAATCCCGACAAAAAAATCCATGGAAATATTATCCCATTTCCACTATGGAATATTCAACGGTTGCATCATACCCAAAGGCTTCTGATGTTCAATCTTGGACTTCTGACAAATCAAATAGGCATAAACAAACTCCGCAATATCTTTCTTCATACCTGGCCACCAAAACAGTTTCTGCAAATCCCGGTACATCTTCGTAGCACCAGGATGAATACTCAATCTACTTCGATGTCCTTCTTCAAGAATACTCTTCTTAATTTCGGGAACGTCTGAAACACAATCTCTGTCTTTGAACCTCATCACACCATTCTCATCAATCCGAAATTCACCTTTGTTACCCTGGTTAATCAAAGTTGCCTGATCAGCCATCTTCAAATCAATTTGCTGACCCACTCTGATCTCTTCCAGAATACCACTAGTCAACTTCAACATACCCAACTTCAAGCTGACAGGAGTCTCTTCACATACCAAACTCAAATCTCAGAATTTCTCAATTAATTCCAACTCTCTCACCATAAGCATGGACATATGCAATGACTTCGTGCTCAATGCATCGACCACCACATTTGCCTTACCAGGATGGTAATTCAAATCGAAATCATAGTCTTTCAACAATTCCAACCACCTCCTCTGCCTCATGTTCAACTCTTTCTGATCGAATAAGTACTTCAAACTCTTATGATCGCTGAACACTTCAAATTTAGAGCCAAACAAGTAATGTCTCCAAATTTTCATCACGAACACCACAACCGCCAATTCTAAGTCATGCGTAGGATAATTCCTTTCATGAACTCTCAATTGTCTCGAAGCATAAGCAACAACTTGTCCATTTTGCATCAACACTCCACCAAGACCCATCTTCGAGGCATCACAATACACCATAAAAGATTCATTCGGATTAGGCAAAATCTAAACCGGAGCGGTCGTCAATTTCTTCTTCAATTCCATAAAACTCTCTTCACATGCAACATCCCACACATAAGCCTGACCCTTACGAGTCAACCGCGTCAACGGTAAAACCAATCTAGGAAAACCTTCTATGAACTTGCAATAATAACCTGCCAACCCCAGAAAACTTTGTATCTCAGTAGCAGACTTCGGAGTCTCCCACTGTAGCTTAACATCGATCTTAGAAGGAACAACAACAATCCCACCACTTGAAATCACATGGCCAAGAAAACTCACCTCTTTCAACCAAAACTCACACTTCGACAGTTTTGCATATAGCTTATTCTCTTTCAATACTTGTAACACAATCCTCAAATGCTCAGCATGCTCCTCTTCAGATTTAGAGTATATCAGGATATCATCAATGAAAACCACCACAAACTTATCAAAATACTCATGGAAAATCCGATTCATATACTCCATGAACACGCCAGGTGCATTGGATACACCAAGCGGCATCACAGTATATTCATAGTGACCATACCTCGTCCTAAAAGCTGTCTTCAAAATATCATCAGGCTTACCACGAATCTGATGATAACCAGACCTTAAATCAATCTTACTGAACATACAAGCACCTACTAGCTGATCCATTAAATCATCAATTCTCGGAAGTGGATACTTATTCTTGATCGTCACCTTATTTAACTGACGATAATCAACACACAACCTCATGCTACCATCTTTCTTCTTCACTAATAACACAAGAACGCCCCACAGAGAAACACTTGGTCGAACAAACTTCTTCTCAAGCAATTATTCCAGTTGTTTCTTCAATTCACTTAACTCAGAAGCTGGCATCTGATAAGGAGCCATTGACACCGGACTCGTACCTGGTATCAAATCAACCGCAAACTCTAATTCATGTTCTGGAGGCAAATCACTTATGTCATCCGGAAACACTTCTGGGAATTCGCAGACAACAGGTAATTCGACACTCGTAGCTTCACGATCAACTTGTAATGATGCAAATAGCACAAACATCAAGGCTTCGTCTTCTAAGAGTTCTTCTACTTGCTTAGCAGACAAGAACATCAGCTCTCCATTATCACCAAACTCAGGAAACTCCACAGTCTTATTATGACAGTTGATGTGGACATAGTTGAACTCGAACCAATTCATCCCCAGGATCACATCGATTTGGTGCAAGGGCAAACACACCAAATCCATCACAAAACTCTTCCCAAAAAATTTCAAATGACATCTCGAGCACACAAAAGTAGTAGTAACAGAACCATTAGCAGGAGTCTATATTACCATACTACCATTCATATCAAACAATTTCAAACCCAATCTATTAGCACATTCAAGCGAAATAAGCGAGTGAGTAGCACCAGTATCAATAATAGCAACCAACTCAACGTTATTAATAAAACAAGTACCTCGAATCAAGTTATCCTTCTTAGGAACCTCTGAACTGCTCAAAGCAAACACTCTGCCATTAGTCTGAGCCGCAATAGCAGTCTTCTTTGGCTTCTAACACTGTGTACTGATGTGACCTTATTCACCACAGTTAAAATAAGTCGGACCCTCATCCTTGCATTCAGTAGCTCTATGACCTCTCTTACCACATCTGTAGCACCTCAGCACACTATTGTTGCAAACTTCAACACGATGGCCTTGCTCGCCATGCCTGTAACACTTCACAGAAGCGGGAGTTGCTCCCTCACTTGTCTTTTTCCCATCTGAAGCCATCTGTTTCCCTTTGTCAGTTGGAGTCACATAAGGCTTCCCTATGAATTGTCCCTTCTCTTTCTTCTCACTAAGTTGCTTGTAGTGAGCAGATCGAGCTCGGCTATCCTAATCATAGATTTTAATCTTATCCACCAGCTCAGCATACCTTCAAATCTATTGGTAACTAATACCCTGCTTGATCTCTGGTCTCAACCCATTCTCAAACTTAAGGCATTTGGACATCTCAGAATCAACACGGTTATAATGCGGACAAAACTTCACCAGCGCCTCAAACTTTGCCACATATTCTGCCACAGTCATGTTTCCTTGCTTCAGCTCAAGGAATTCTACCTCCTTCTTACCACGAGCATCTTCAGGAAAATATTTTCCCAAAAACTCTCTCTTAAACACAACTCATGTTATTTCAGTACCCACATCTTCTAGTCTCTGACGGGTGTTATCCCACTAATCTTCAGCCTCTTCCGACAGCATATGAGTACCAAACTGTACTTGCTGAGCATCAGAACACGCCATCACTCAGAAAATCTTCTCAATCACCTTGAGCCATTTATGGGCACTCTCCGGATCATGAGTGCCCACGAAAGTTGGCGGATTATTCCTATGGAATTTCCCCAAAGCACGGAACTCATCAGGAGCTTCACCATTCTGATTGTTTTGAGCCATCACTTGAGCAAGTGATTCCAGCGCGTCAGTAATAGCACGGTCGTTTCTCCCAGCCATTCTACACATCATCAAACAACATTAGAAGAAATAAAACATCGACAGTGTACACACACTCATCGACCAACATGGAACTGACATTATACAACACCTGGCCGGACAGACCGACCTGCTCTGATACCACTAATGTAACACCATTCTACCCAACGGACATTCACGAATAAAATAGCAACGATTATCAGAGTAAATTCACCACAAGGGTGCCACATTTTGTCATAACATCATAATAGCATTACTCTGCTCCGTAACACGGGTTAAAACATCAAAATTAACTTAAATACTACGCAGCGAAAAACTTCATAAGCATCATAATTTTCAAAACAATCCAAAGGTTTTAAAATCGAACCTCAAAACATCATAATATCATCAAATAAAGGAACACCATGGTTCGACTCAAACGTCTCGACCCGATGTTACATATCAGAGAAAGACCCTTTACTCGACCAAAATAATCAAAATACTTCGAGTCAAAATCTTCACGCACCGAAAGCTAATCCTGGTCACCTGCACGTTACCCACGTGGAGGCTACATTTAAACAGGTAGGTGAGTAATCATAAACCATTATACAAGATATAAGATAAGAAATAAATAGGTTAGCATGCATCATAATAAAACAACATCGTCATTATACATCATCCTCAATATACATCATGAAAATCATGTCATCAACGTCATTCATTCACAATCATGCAATGCCGCATAATATGAAATGCACAACACAGACTCATGCATGTGGTATCTATTCGTCATATTTGATGGACACTGGGCCATCACCCTCCAAAGATCCCCACCAATAGGATCGATTCTACACAAGAACCAGAGCAACATCATACACCCAAATCCACACAATGAGATTGAAGCCACCACTGGACCGAAGTCCTAAAACCGTCACTTGACCGAAGTCCTAGGATGCTATGAATGCATGATGCAAATGTCATAAATCATTATCGTCACAAAAACGTCAATTGCATCATCATTTATAAACTTTCATCAAGCATCATGGTAACACATCATTAACATACATCAAAAATCGACATAAATCATCATGTTATCACATCATCGTCATGTATCACAAATCGACATAAATCATCATGTTATCCCATCATCATCATGCATCAAAAGTCATCATAAATAATTAAGACCCAAAGCATCACAGGGTAGAAAAGAAAAGAAAAGAAAAGAAAATTACTGCTCCTGCTCGCCTGGAGCTCGCCCGACGAAGCAGGTCGCTCGCCAGGGTTTCGCCCGGCGAAGCAGGGGCAAAATGTCTTCCCCCATATAAATTCCAGCAGCTCACATTCCACCATCTCCTTTCGCTTCCAATTTCGCCCGGCAAGCAACTCGTTCGCCTGGGTTTTGCCCGGCGAAGCAGGGGTGAATCCCACACCCTCATACAAAATCCAGCAGCACCCTTTTTCCACCTTTCCTTCGCTCCCACTTTTTCCCGGCGAGGTTGGGGCGAATTCACTTCGCCCGGCGAAACGTGCGAATCCTGCAACTTCTCAGTTGCGATTCGGCACTATCTCAGACCCTTAAAAGCTTACGATTTCAGTACTAACCAGTCCAAATTATTCATAATTTACCATAGAAATAACACAACAACAACAATACATCATAAAGGGTTTTATCCCTAACAACTAATACCTTTCCAAATCCCCAATTCCGTCACGAACTCGTCTAATTTACCCGGAAACCCACTGTCTACATGCTTCTACACCTATATTAATTATAATGGTAAAAGATTCTCCCCGTACCTTAGAAAATCGCTTATGAATTCTCCTCTCTGAGTTCTTCCGGAATCTCTTTGAGCCCTAGCCTTCTCCTCATTTCTTCAGAGCGTTCTCTCCAACTGATCGTATCACAAATGACTTCTCACTACTGTCCAATTCCTTTTTGTCCAACTTACCCCCAGGACCCCTAATACTCTTTTCCAACATTGTCCTCACTTATTCTCGCACAATTACCACTTAGCCCTTCCTTTTATTTTAAAATAATAATAATAATTCAAATAACATTGTCACATTATTCCATTATTATTATTATCGAAATAATCCCTAATAAATCATATACTCCTAACATCATCAACACACCCTTAACATTGTCAATACCCCACAAGATAAATCATCAGACATCACAATAGTTCATCAAAAATTCACCAAAGTACGAATATTTAAAATAAACCAATTAAATAAATATTCTACTGATTTCGAGGTGTTACAATTGAGGTCGTATTTAAAGATGATGTATTTTGAGGCATGTAATTTATCCCTTCTGGTCACGCCATATTATTAATGGTTGACGCTGAAGCATTTCAAAGGTTATGCAATGGCGTCGTAGCTACTGCATTATCACTAAAGATTGGTATATTCGGTTGAAGGTTAGCCATCATGGATGTTGGCATACCATAAGGGTAGTCTCTGCCAGTTGGTGGCATTGAAAACCTAAACAACGGTCTCGCAATTGCAGGGTTACTAAGGGGATTCCATGACTGCGGTGGGGTGTCGCCCCCTGCAATGGTATAACTGCGACTAAAATTGTTGACACTACCGGAGCAGTTGTCCTAACTGGTGTTAAGATAATCGGCTCTTCAACCGTTGAAACGGCTGGTTGTTGTACTATATTTTTAGGATTATTCTGGGGATTCACATTATCTACAGGAGCACGCGACATTTTGGACAAAACTTTTCCACTCCTTAATTGCATACAAAACTACCCAGAAAAACTCATGAACATAGAACAAGTTCAAAAGTGAGAAAAACAAGAATATCTGAAAATAGATATGAAATTTAGCACATTCGACCCACTGGGCGTGTCAATTTGCTTACGCTGAAAATTAGTAAACAAGCGCTAGTCTCTTAATTAAAGGTTACTTGCAGTATCAACTAGTGAATCCTAGGACACTGTGCTAAAAAAACCTTATTTTTTCTTCTTATTTGTAAAACTTGGTTTCGACTCGGTCGAACTAGTGAGAAAAAAAGATGTGAAAGACGTCGACTTCGACTACGTTAAAATTGTAAAGAAAGTAATAAAGACTAAAAGTGTAAAGCAATGTAATTTGAACAAGACTGGAAGTAAACTAATGAGGCAAAGTAAAAGGAATTTTATAGACTTTGCATTGAAAGTAAAAGATGGTGTTTCATTGTTCATACATTTTCTCAGTTATGACTCTTTTCTCTAGACGTTGGTACTTCGAGTTTTATGTGAGATTTTTGTAGTAAAATGAATACCCCGGATTTTAGAAACGAACTCCTATATATACAAGTGTAAGAATAACTACTTATAATGTTCCTATCTTCGGCGTTCGCCATGTGAAGCCTTGCATGCAACCCGTCTCTGCGTTTCCTCCACACGTCCTTCAGAAAGAAACCCACAGGCAGTTATTCATGTGTCAATGTAATATCTTCGTGCCCAAATAACTACCTCTTCGACGCAATTGATGTTGTCGAGAGCCTCTATGGTCAAAATGTTCTTACAACATTCTAAAAAATACTGAGTCGGAAATCTTCTTCGACCCATGACTCATACCACGTACACGTCATCAATGTACCCCCAACTCTTGCCCTTTGTTGGAATTTTTACCCTTGTCGAAAATCCCAACTAACATAATTACATAAATAAATAAATATTCCTTTCCATTATTATTTGTTTGTTTTTATTGATATTTTATTTATTAATTAAATATATTTTAATTATAACAATTGTTTTTTTTAATTATTTTAATACTTAATTAAATATAAATAATTATAATCAATTAAAATTAATAAAAATAATTAATATTATATTATTTATAATTTAAAAAAAAAAATTAATTATAATTTAAAACAAAGAAAACACATTATAATATTGTCGTCCATTCAATGGATGGTTCTTCTTTTTATTTGTATACTACCATCCATTCAATGGAAGGTTCTCATATTATTTAAGTTTTTTTAATATGCAGTTACTATATAACAATAATGATTTTTTTTAAAGTATAATATTTTAGTATTTATTTAAAAATTAATGGTTATTTGCTATATTTTCACTGGATAGTAAAAAATTCAAAATTTTCCAGATATTTCTAAAAACTAGTATATAGAAATAGAAAAAAAAAAAAAAAAAAAAGTAAATCCATCTGGAAAGAAAATCCGTGTATTTTATTTTGGCGTTGTCGACAAGACGTGTTGTCGACGTGGGTAGTCAATTCAATTCAATTTGTAGGTCCCACCCATCCCTTACAGTACTATATCTGTTAATTAAAAGTTTTTTTTTTAATAAGCCTGTTAATTAAAAGTTGTTTCTAAATTGTTCATTAATTGATAGTTACGTAAAGTAGAGTCAAAAACAGGGGTGCGGGTTCGAATCTACATTCTACTTATTTATATTTAAAAGTGTGAATTTCGACCACGATGCTATTTGGAGGAAAAAACCCGTCAACTTCCGTTACTACCAAGTTAGAGTTAGTGTCCCACTCGCATTCTATACCAACTCCCACCCACCAATTCAACGGAATTCTAACTCCGTCAACTTCCCCCATTCTCTATTCGCCTCCTCTTCCCATGCTTTCTTTTCTCTCTCTTTCCCTTTTAATATTCCATAATATTTTTCCTACTCTTATATAACCCTACACAAAGATTCTTCTACTTTTTTTTTGGAACTTGCCACCTTCACCATCGATTTCAGTAATCTAAAGAAAAAAATAGAACAACCGGTTTTTGATTTAATGGATTAACATTACTGGGTTGGTTTTGATTTTCTGTGTTGTTAAAGATTTTAGATAAAGTTTCAATTTTTATTTTCTGAGAAAATAATGTGGGGTAGGTGGCGGTGTTCCAGTGGGGGCTTTAAGTCATTGAGCAAAAGGGTGTCTTCTATTGTCAATCTAAGTCATGGTTATGACGAAAAGCTTCATCCTTTTGGTCCTCATTTGTTAGGTTTAAGGGGTGTTGTTACAGTGACATGTGGTGGAAGGGGAAAAGGGGTTGAATGTTTATCAGTTATGATGAACCAGGTGAAGAGGGGTTTATCATCATCTTCTTCTACAACTGTGGTTGGAGATGGTAATGGGAAAGAGGAAAGTATATCATTCTCTGAGGCTAAGAAGCTTATGAGATTGGTGAATGTGGAATCACTGAAGATGAAACTTGGGATGGAAGGGAAGGAAGTTATTTCGTATGGGGAACTTCTTCAAGCTTGTGAGAGTTTTGGTATTGCTAGGAGTCATGAGGAGGCTGCTACGTTTGCAAAGGTTCTTGATGAGGCTGGGGTTGTTTTACTCTTCAGGGATAAGGTTTATCTGCATCCTGATAAGGTGTGACTTTTAACTCTTTCAATTGTATCTTTTCCTTGTTTATTTTTCTTCAAACTTAGAATTTTATGCGTGTGTTTGTTTTTTTATGATTGATATATGGATACACAATTTGTGTAAACCCTGCGGTTGAGTGTTGGGATCTAAGAGAGTGTTACTCTCAAGGTCTCAGGTTCAAATTCTGGTAGGTGGGTGGTAACAATTCATGTGTTGGGTCGTTCATCTGGCTTTAAATGTGCCCCACTAACAAACGGTAGGATTGGTTCCTTACGATACCAAGCTTTAAAAAAAAACAATTTGTGCTTGTGGGGCTCATGAGAAGATCTAATCTGTCTATTACTCATTAGTATTTCTTAGCTATATTTGATGTCATTTTTCTTGCTTTTTAGTGAGGGGGTCCTTTATGGCCCTTATGTTACACAACCCTTTTTGAATTGAGAAGTAATTGGATTAGCATTGGACAGTGTAGATACCTTTGAGACCAAACATGTATGGGGTTTTTCAACCTTAAACAAAGCATTCACTACTTGGTTGGATTATATGTCATTCTGTTAAAAAGGGTTTGGCAAAAGGTTTCAACCTGAGATAATTTCATGAATCACCCTTTAGCTTAACTCCATGATAATGCCTCATTCTACACCTTTGTGTTTGCTTCAATTTTCAAAACTACATTTATTTCTTTATGGTTTGTTTGGTAGGTTATCTAGCATGAGTTATTTACAAGGAATCTGTATGTTAAGTCCTAGACAATGTTTGGATAGAATCTTATTTTCCTCATCAGCATTTTCTTAAATTTTCATGTTTCTAAATTCATTGTTTCTGTTGTTTGTTTGGCTATTTTCTGCATGTTTAGGTGGTGGATCTGATTCGAAGAGCCGTTCCATTGGCACTAACTTCTGATGACGATCCTATGAGGGACGAATTAAAGAAACTGCAAGACAAGAAAATAGAAATTGACATGTTGGCACATAAACAGGTGCGGCGCGTCCTTTGGTCTGGACTAGGAATTGGCGTATTTACCGTCGGGCTCTTCTTCCGGCTAACATTCTGGGAATTCTCATGGGATGTAATGGAACCTATTGCGTTTTTTGCGACCACAACCGGATTGGTTACAGGCTATGCCTACTTTTTGTTCACTTCAAGAGATCCTACTTACCAAGACTTGATGAAGAGGCTGTTTCTTTCAAGGCAGAGGAAGCTTTGCAAGAAGCATAATTTTGATGCAGAGAGATTCATGGAGCTTCAGTGCAAGTGCAAAACACATTTACATTCTAGTTCTGTGTTGAAAAATAGCACAGGGTTTGATGTTGATCTTGATGATGCTTTACATAGAGATTAACATTTTGAGTTAGCGTTGTTCCACCTGTTTTAACATTGGTGGGAGAATGTTTAATCTAACCATAACCATAGTTTTGGTTTATTAGTAGTTAATATACACATATCTCCTTCATTTTCATGACTGTATTATACATTAATAGTAATACCATATGCAACTGTTACTTTTCTTCAATTTCTTGTTGTTAACAAGAGATATTCATTAAAGAAGTAAGTTGTTTTGTCTATTCTTTTAGAGTGTGTTTGGATGAAGGATTTTGATGAGGGAAAGTAATTTTTTGAGGGAAATTGAAATGATTTGATCAAAATCTATTGTTTGGATAAAAAATATGGAGAATTGTTAAAATGATGTAAATTTATGGAGTATTTTATTTATGCTAAATTTAAGGAATTTAAAATGACACCAAAAAGTAAAGAATTTCAAATTATTTTTTAACTCTATATAATATGAATGTTAAATAGTTTATTATTAATTTTTCAAATTTTGCAAGATGATCCTCATATTTTATGAAAATTTCAAATTCACTCCCAAAATTTTCAAAAAATTGCAAATTAGTCCCTACTAATTTTTAAATTTTACAAATTGGTCCCTTCAAATTTTCAAAAATTACAAATTAGTCCCTATTTTGCATATTTTAAATTTGACCCAAAAGTTTTAAAAATTATGAAAATGACCCCAAATTTTTTACATTGAATCATTTTAATACTCCATCCAAACAAAAGAATTTAAAAATGAATGAATTTCAATTGAATCATTTGAATTACTTAGAATTTTAAATTCTCTAACAATTCTCAAATTCTTCATCCAAACATACTCTGAGGGTCATTGCGGTAATTCTGACCTGTTTCCCATGTTGGTTTGTTCCTTCAACTTGTGGGTTGAGGGTGCATGGATTTACAATCTTTGAAATTGTATATCTTGGAGGTTAATGATTTCATTTACTTGTTGCCGTGGAAGTGGTTGAAAGTTTGGGTAAAATGTGGATGAATTGATTTTTTTTGTTCATTTAATTAAAAAACAGTTTTTTTAATCATAATATCACAAAAATAGATTTTATTTTTGTTAAATAGTCTAGTGGCTGGAATTCATCCTTTAAAAGTGAATAAGTGAGATGTTGCGGGTTTGAATTCACACTTTTATCTTTGATGTTCATGCACAACTATCAACTAAACTGGTTTAAGAGGACCACAACTAGATTTTATAATTTGTGTTTTTACCTAAAAAATGTTATCAAACCACTATCGACAATCACTTTGAAAACTTTTGATCACAATTTTTGGCACTTATGAGTTTTGACCAACCTTATCCATCACTTGGATGTCATCTTAGATCATCACTCAGACAACTTTTGATCGCCATTTCTATCACTTTTGATCGCCATTTCTATCACTTTTGATCAACCTTGTTCACTTGGATGCCAGATCACCATTTTTGTCACTTTTGGCCAACCTTGTCCATCACTTATGCCATTTTGACCATCACTCTTACTATTTTTATCACCATTCTTGTCACTTTTGGCCAACCTTGTCCATCACTTGGATGTCATCTTGACCATCACTCTTGCAACTTTTGATTACCATTTTCTTCGCTTTAAACCAACCTTGTCCATCATTTGGATGCCATATTGACTATCACTCTTGCTAATTGAATCACTATTTTTTGTCACTTTTGACCAACCATGTACATCACTTGAATGTCATCTTAACCATAACTCTGACAACTTTTACCATTTTCGAAACTTTTTACCAATCATATCTATCACTTGGATGTCATCTTAACCATCACTCTTATACCTTTTTATCATCATTTTTGCCACTTTTGGCCAACCTTGTCCATCACTTGGATGCCATCTTTGACCACTGTGGCCAAATTTCTATCGATTACTGCTCTAACCTTGACTATGACTATGATAAATCACCACTCCAAGGACTACTCCGTCTCATATTATAAGCAAAATTTACTTTTTAAATACATTGAATAATTAATGTATCTGATCTATATATAGGTCAGATATATTAATTATTTAATGTATCTAAAAAGTAACTTTTGCTTATAATATGGGACGGAGGGTGTATCTCTGATCATCATTGACCACTCTAATCATTTTCGATCACCAATTCTCTAATCATTATTGACCACCACTTTAATCATCTTTGATCATTGCGCTGGGTCGGCCCTAGGGGTAAGCCACCAAGGCTACCGCCTAGGGCCTCACTTTATTATTTTAATTTTATATGATTTTAATTAATTGAGTTTTTTAAAATAATTTTTTAAATTGTGTTATATAACATCTATTTAGAATAAATAATAATAGCAATCATTTATAATATTATAACATGTATTATTTGATCTGTTAATTTAAAAATTATATATATAGATGATAAGTTTTTTATTTCTTTAATATAATAGAAAACTTGATATGTAAGTTTTTTTTATAACTTTGTTTTTATTTTTCAATTATAATTTTTTAAAATAATGGGAAGAGTGTCTAGATGAGTTAATTGTATTATAATTGAAATAAAATATTAAATGAAATTGATTACAATAATTTAATGATTTTACATTATAAAATAAGTAAAATATAATAATAATAATAATAATAAATTATAATAAAAATATTTAATTTTAAATTTCGCCTCGGGCCTCGAGAGGTGTTGGGCCGGCCCTGTCATTGCGGCCACCTAATCACTTAACACCACTCTAACCTCTCCTATCACAATTCCGACCACTCTAGACACCTACAATGTCATTCTAACCACCATTTTGGCTATTGCATCCACTGCTTTAACAACTAGTCTGTTTGGCACCGCAGACTATATCAGCCACTTGTTCACCATCACCACTTGTATTTACCCTTGCTACCATCTTAGCTCACCACAATTTTGAACCATTATTATTAAAAACATTAACTAAATCATAAAGTTTATATATTATGAATTCATAGTGAAACAAAACAACTTGGTGGTTTAATTCAGAAAGAGTACTAAGTTTGAACTTATAACTTATAACTTAGATATAGAATTAAAACTCAAATTTTAAATTAATTTGTCTTAAATTTATAAAACAGAAAACCAAGAATCATTGACATTATCATAGTATTAACTAAGTGATAACAGCTTTTACAAAAAAAAAAAAGGAAGTATTAGACATTTTTAAGATAAACCAGGATGAAACCTTTGGTTAGGGGTGTGTATGATTGATAATTTTTAAAAACTAAACCATAATCATTTTTAAGTCATGATCGTACCTGGATCAGACAGTGATAGTGGCCAACGGCGTCTGGAACGGCGGCTCTGTTGAGAATGAGAGACGGCGGGAGGGTGTACCTGCAAGGTACTCCGACGCTCAAGTGAGAGAGTGTACAGGATATTAGCAAATACAGAAGGTGAGAATGGTAGGAAGAAAGTGTCTAACCTGACCCTCTCAAATGAGAGGGTATTTATAGAGAGCCCCCAGTGCGGGGCCAACGGTTACCTGCAATGGGCTGGATCAACTAGGCCCACTCCAAGTAACTGCTAGGGCTTACGTGTAGTAGTGAAGACCAGCACGTGGTATTCGCCCTAGAGTAACTGCTCCTAGATTTCCGGAAGTAGGGCAGACCGAATCTTTCGGAAGTGGGAGGTTACTTGGAATGTGTCCACGCGGGATGGACCGTTGGGTGCTCCTCGCGGGGGAGGAGCCTTATGTGTCGAGGAGATGTGAAGCCCGTAGGAAAGGCAGGGCATCGCGAGGAGGAGCTATCCTGTCGAGGAGGCATATCCCAGTGGGACGTGATGCCCACTTCTCTTATTGCCAGGTACCCGACGATGACTCAGTGCCCGACGAAGTTGTGGTGTGCGCGTGGCAGTCACGTGTCCGCAGAAGGACCTTATTGGGCCTCTCCAGGCCGTACGGGTTGGGCCTGCTCGACTGTTGGGCAGCCTCGGCCCAGTCCAGAACAAGTCATTTAAATGAATTAAATTCATAATCATAACCACATTTCAATTAAAACTGGTTATAAAACCGATTATAAATTTAGTTATGGTTATATAACCGTTTTTTTTTTGTATCTGATTTTAAATTATTTTTTTATAAAAATTATTTTTAAACGAATTTTTAATAAATTTGAAAAAATTATATTATTTTTAAATAAATTTAATTTTTTTAAACAAAAATTAATTTTTTTCCAAAAATTTTAATTTTTTCTAAAAAACTTATTTTATTTTTCAAAAAAAATATTATTTTTTTCTTTAAAAAATTAAATTTTTTTCTATAAAATTTAAGTTTTTTTTCAAAAAATTAAATTTTTATTCCAAAAAAAAAATTATAATTGAATTAAAACATTTAAATTTTGGATAATAATTATATTATAACTAGATCCAAAAATAAAATATAGATGAATAATCTATCATAACTTAACTGATTAATAACCATTTAATTATATTCAAATATTTTAAATAGATTTATATTTAATTATGGATTCGAGTATTTTGCACACTCATACCTTTTGTGAAATCAAGATAACCAAACTGTTGAACCATAAATTTTGGTTATTACAATATTGCTCGGGGGTACTAATCAACACCATTAGGAGGGCTCAAATAAACCGATTATTTAAATAATTCATATCTATATCTAAATCCGATTATTAAAAACCGGTTAATTATTAATATGCTTTTAACCAAATCCATATTTTGGATATATTTTTAATATGATTTTAACCAAATTTATAATTTAGACATCGATATCCAAAATAAAAACCAAATTAATCAATTTTTTTATAAAAAATAAAAAATAAAACTTCAAAATTTTTTTCAAAACAAAAAAAAAAAATTTGAAAAAAAAAAATTTTTTTTTTTTAAAAAGTTATATTCTTTTAAAAAAATTTATTTTTTTTTAAATTGAAAAAAAAAATTTCAGAAAATATTTTTTTTTCAAAAATTAAAAACAATGATTTTTTTAAATAAAAAAATATTTTTTATTTTTGAACATAATATTTTTTCTAAAAAAAATTATTGAAAAAAATGATTTTAAAATAAAATTAAATCAAAACTAATTATAAATTAGTCTACTATCAATATAAGAATTTTATATACATATAAAATTAACTTAATACCCTTCTAAAACCTTATTAAAAAACTAATTTTGTGTCTTTAATTGTAATTTAACAACTCTAATTATTACATTCCAACATTTATTTTAAATATGGCGGTCGTCTTTTAACTTTCCAATAATAATTTTTTTATTACTCTATTTTTTCACCTTTACATCAATAATTTTGATGCAGAGAGATTCATGGAGCTTCAGTGCAAGTGCAAAACACATATACATTCTAGCTCTGTGTTGAAAAATAGCACAGGGTTTGATGTTGACCTTGATGATGCTTTACATAGAGATTAACATTTTGAGTTAGAGTTGTTCCACCTGTTTTAACATTGGTGGGAGAATGTTTAATCTAACCATAACCATAGTTTTGGTTTATTAGTAGTTAATATACACATATCTCCTTCATTTTCATGACTGTATAATACATTAATAGTAATACCATATGCAACTGTTACTTTTCTTCAATTTCTTGTTGTTAACAAGAGATATTCATTAAAGAAGTAAGTTGTTTTGTCTATTTTTTGAGGGTCATTGCGATAATTCTGACCTGTTTCCCATGTTGGTTTGTTCCTTCAACTTGTGGGTTGAGGGTGCATGGATTTACAATCTTTGAAATTGTATATCTTGGAGGTTAATGATTTCATTTACTTGTTGCCGTTGAAGTGGTTCAAAGTTTGGGTAAAATGGGGATGAATTGATTTTTTTTGTTCATTTAATTAAAAAACAGTTTTTTTAATCATAATATCACAAAAATAGATTTTATTTTTGTTAAATAGTCTAGTGGCTGGAATTCATCCTTTAAAAGTGAATAAATGAAATGTTGCGGGTTTAAATTCACACTTTTATCTTTGATGTTCATGCACAACTATCAACTAAATTGGTTTAAGAGGACCACAACTAGATTTTATAATTTGTGTTTTTACCTAAAAAATGTCATCAAACCACTATCGACAATCACTTTGAAAACTTTTGATCACAATTTTTGGCACTTATGAGTTTTGACCAACCTTATCCATCACTTGGATGTCATCTTAGATCATCACTAAGACAACTTTTGATCACCATTTCTATCACTTTTGATCAACCTTGTTCACTTGGATGTCAGATCACCATTTTTGTCACTTTTGGCCAACCTTGTCCATCACTTATGCCATTTTGACCATCACTCTTATTATTCTTATCACCATTTTTGTCACTTTTGGCCAACCTTGCAACTTTTGATTACCATTTTCTTCGCTTTAAACCAACCTTGTCCATCATTTGGATGCCATATTGACTATCACTCTTGCTAATTGAATCACTATTTTTTCATCACTTTTGACCAACCATGTACATCACTTGAATGTCATCTTGACCATAACTCTGACAACTTTTACCATTTTCGAAACTTTTTACCAACCATATCTATCACTGGGATGTCATCTTAACCATCACTCTTATAACTTTTTATCATCATTTTTGCCACTTTTGGCCAACCTTGTCCATCACTTGGATGCCATCTTTGACCATTGTGGCCAAATTTCTATCGATTACTGCTCTAACCTTGACTATGACATAAACCACCACTCCAAGTATCTCTGATCATCATTGACCACTCTAATCATTTCCGATCACCAATTCTCTAATCATTATTAACCACCACTTTAATCATCTTTGATCATTGCGGCCACCTAATCACTTAACACCACTCTAACCTCTTTTATCACAATTCCGACCACTCTAGACACCTACAATGTCATTCTAACCACCATTTTGGCTATTGCATCCACCGCTTTAGCATCTAGTCTGTTTGGCACCGCATACTATATCAGCCACTTGTTCACAGTCACCACTTGTCTTTACCCTTGCTACCATCTTAGATCACCACAATTTTGAACCATTATTATTAAAAATATTAACTAAATCATAAAGTTTATATATTATGAATTCATAGTGAAACAAAACAACTTGGTGGTTTAATTCAGAAAGAGTACTAAGTTTGAACTTATAACTTAGATATAGAATTAAAACTCAAATTTTAAATTAATTTGTCTTAAATTTATAAAACAGAAAACCAAGAATCATTGACATTATCATAGTATTAACTAAGTGATAACAGCTTTTAAAAAAAAAAAGGAAGTATTAGACATTTTTAAGATAAACAAGGATGAAACCTTTGGTTAGGGGTGTGATTGATAATTTTTAAAAACTAAACCATAATTATTTTAAAGTCATTTAAATGAATTAAATTTATAATCATAACTACATTTCAAATAAAACTAGTTATAAAACCGATTATAAATTTAGTTATGGTTATATAACCGTTTTTTTTTTAAATCTGATTTTAAATGATTTTTCTATAAAAATCATTTTTAAACGAATTTTTAATAAATTTGAAAAAAAAATATTATTTTTAAACAAATTTAATTTTTTTAAACAAAAATTAATTTTTTTCCAAAAAATTTAATTTTTTCTAAAAAACTAATTTTATTTTTCAAAAACAATATTATTTTTTTCTTTTAAAAATTAAATTTTTTTCTATAACATTTAAGTTTTTTTTCAAAAAATTAAATTTTTATTCCAAAAAAAAAAATTATAATTGAATTAAAACATTGGAATTTTTTATAATAATCATATTATAACTAGATCCAAAAATAAAATATAGATGAATAATCCACCATAACTTAACTGGTTAATAACCATTTAATTATATTCAAATATTTTAAATTAATTTAGATTTAATTATGGATTTGAGTATTTTGCTCACTCATACCTTTGGTCAAATCAAGATTGAACCACAAATTTTGGTTATTACAATATTGCTCAGGGATTATTTAAATAATTCATATCAATATGTAAATCCGATTATTAAAAACCGGTTAATTATTAATATGATTTTAACCAAATTCATATTTTAAATATATTTTTAATATGATTTTAACCAAATCCATAATTTAGACATTCATATCTAAAATAAAAACCAAATTAATTAATTTTTTTATAAAAAAAAAAAACTTCAAAATTTTTTTCAAAAAAAAAATTATTTTTTGAAAAAAATTATATTCTTTTGAAAAAAAATTATTTATTCTGAATTTTTTTTTTTTAATTGAAAAAAATTATATATTTTTTTCAGAAAATAATTTTTTTTTCAATAAATTAAAAAAAATGATTTTTTTTTAAATAAAAAATTATTTTTTATTTTTGAACAAAATATTTTTTCTAAATAAAATTATTGAAAAAAATGATTTTAAAATAAAATTAAATCAAAACTAATTATAAATTAGTTATAGATATAACCGGTTAATAACTAGTTTATAACCATTTTACAAAATTGAAAACCGATTAAGACATATGAATTATTTATGATTATGGATTGGTTATGAAAATTACCCGCCCATGATCATTCCTAAACACCATAAAAAATAAAAAATAAATAAAAGGAACAGTCTCTATTACTTCTAGACTTTGGTCATGCAATCATTTAAACTCATAATTCGCGTAACATTTTAGTAACAATGCAAGAAACCATTGAAAAACGCCACTTTCTACAAGCATGGTTAGGTTACTACAAACTCTATGCATCATATTCTTTACATAGCCTTGTACACGCTACCTTTCTTATATATTGAAAAGTCACACTCAAGGCAATTTAGCAGTTCAACAATGGAATCTTCATTGGATCCATTGAAGTGCTCCAACATATCAGTCAAAGTAGCCTGAAACCAATAAATCACACATTTATTACCGCAAAACAAAGGATATAAACAGACATCATAAAGCTTTTGATCTGTAATATAAACAAGTTCTCACTAACCCCTTCATCAAGGTTCCCCAGCCACTCGACAACAGAACTCTCTGTAGCTTTCAGTTTACTTATATTCGCTTCCTCTGTTTCGCTGACTTTCAGTCGTTTGCTTGTTGGAAACTTTTGTACCTGGCAAACATCGACTGGTCCAGAAGGTACCACTTCATTAGTTTCCATTATACTTTCGGTAGCAATGTTAGCTTGAAGATGACTTTCTGCGTCGCGTGTTACTGAAGATGGTTCTGACGAATTTGATGCATTGTTTACAGCTTCACCATCTTTCTCAGTCTGGTGACATTCAGATTGGATACTTTCTAGGGATACTCCACATGTTTGCATTGTTAAGTAAACTTTGATGTGCGGATACGTTATCTGCACCATGAAAAATTATTCAATCTCAACCTCGTCAAATAATAAATCCAAAAACAGAAAATTGTCATTTAGATTGAAATGCATTGGCCATATTTGCACATCAATGATCAAGAGATGTGTAATCAAATAATGAAGGCCGTAGACTTTAACTCACTTCTTCTGGCAATTCATTTTTTATAGGCTTCAATTTATCAGCAGATCCAGCTTTTACAATAGCGCCCCGAATTGCTGATATGTAATCTTGTTTCAGCCCTACCGCCTCGCATAATCTTGTCCAATCAATCGGTAATCCTTCTAGAGCAGCGTCCAGCAGATACTGAACAACAGTTTGTTCTTGAATAGGAGCTGATCTAGCTGGAAAGTTCTGAGATTACAAATACAGGGGAGGGAAAAGGAAGAAGTTATACATCAAAAATGTGAAGCATGGATCTTTAAAAGTAACAACAGATTGGTAAGACATACAGCAATCCTCTGAATAGAAAGACCTTCTTCATGCCACATTTTCCATGCTTCAAGCTTTGCTCCTGACAACTTCGTAGATTTGATTGTTACTACCGGAGATACTTTACGTACTTCATTAGTTTGGATTATCGGTTGACCATCCAATGATAAGTTTAATTCTTGTGATAGTTTCCGAATAGCTTGAAGAAAATGGTCTCCATATCTTGTTACTAGGTGCTGTACAAAATGGCTCAAAGTTTAGTATTTCAAATGTCAGAATTGATGAGATACTTTTTTTTCCCTCTGTATCGAAACTCCTATAACTTCAACGTACCTGATTCACTCCATCAATATTTGCTAGCCTTGCTTTTGTAGATGGTCTTGTCAAAGCAATCTTTTTGATTGTTTGATCACCACATAGAGCATATCTGCAAAGGTATAACCACATCATGAAGAAACTACGGATCAACGAAACTGTAGTAGGACTGGTTGTCCTGAAAGTGTTAAAAGATAAAATAAAACTTACGGAGCTGTTCCAACACTTCTTGCAAGATTTAATCTTTCTTCTAAAAGCATTTGGTAGAGCTGTCCCTCAGCCTGAGTAGAGAAGTACAACACAAAAAATTAGAGTTGACATAGGGCTAATGTTTCTCAAAAACAATATAAATTGAAAACAGTCCACTTATTCAAGAAGCTTCATGGACGTGCATGGCATGGATTGCATGAGTTTTGGTCCACGATGGAGCCACTTCTATTAACCATTGATATATAATAAAATTAAAATAATAATAATAATAATTACTATTATTATTATTATTATTATTATTATTATTATTATTATTATTATTATTATTATTATTATTATTATTATTATAATAATAATAATAATAGTAAGTGATTATTTCACAATATATCAATGGTTATTGTGTATTAGAAATTGATCCATGGTAAATCAAAACTCGTGTAGTCCATATTACTATGCTCTCTAAAGCTTCAATGAGGAGAAAAGGAGATGAAAAAACATAACACCACTTCATTACAACCTCTGAAAAACCTTCAGATTCTGAAGCGGACAAAATTTTGAATTCTTCTGCGCTTCTAATTTCCTCTTCTGCGAGCTCACCAATCAATGGCAAAACCAAAGGAGGTTGATAGTCTGGTCTACATGCGGCCAAAAATTGCTCTCCTTTTGAACTGACACTGGTTCATAAAAGAACAAGGTTTATGTTTGATTGTAGTTTCGGTTATGAAACATTACATATACAAAGAAACTAAAGGAACATATTAGATGGGTTTTGACATTGAAAAACTAATAATAACAATGAAGTGCAAAGGCTTCAAATAATTGTTGTGATCTACCCAATAACTGGCGTACCTTACATTTCTGTAAACATCACTGACAAACTCCTTCAAATAACCTGTAGAACATTAGTCAAGTCGATCACAATTTGATCTCACAATTTTCTTGAATTTAAATTAAAAGATCGATATTCTTTTCTGTAAGTTGTGAAGTATGCCATATGTAAAATGTATTGCAGCAAGAAATAAACTTAATTAGCCAAATAAAGGGCAAGTGATGCATGAAAATAACTGCATTTAAAAAACGTAACAGTGAACATGAAAATAAAACTTCAACTACAAGGTTGAATAGAAAGGGGGAAGCATGAATTCATTTTCTCAACCTAACAAAACCATTTCTAGGCTGTGCACAATGGTATTGTCCACAAATTAATGACCGTTTTAGATATCTAGTACCCCCAAAGCATAAAAAACATTTTCTTATATGGCTTTTGTTTTTGCTTGTGAGGAAATCCTTTTCAAGCGTTAAACAACAGGCACTTAAAACTTCCACTCAATAGTTCAAATTGCGAAGCAAAAACAGAGGTTATTAGATGAAGCAGTAGTAAATGCAATTGCTC
The DNA here is from genome assembly GCA_022829125.1 of Lathyrus tuberosus. Taxonomy (NCBI): domain Eukaryota; kingdom Viridiplantae; phylum Streptophyta; class Magnoliopsida; order Fabales; family Fabaceae; genus Lathyrus; species Lathyrus tuberosus. Next base: position 9,833,548 of record JALAZF010000193.1, read on the forward strand.
CACAGATTCAACCATTCCTGAAGCATAGCAAGATCGTCAATTGACGAAACTGTTTGACCATAAGCTATGACTGCAACTGAATAAATTATTTCCACTCAAAATACCTAGAGAAATCAATTGATGTCCAAGTGCTTTCCACCAATTTGCTTGGTAAGCTTTCCCAAGTCCATGAAGTGGAAGCTTGTCATATTGAGCTTCCGTTATTTTCTTTGCCTACAAGCCATGAGTAAATACAACTATTAGCCTTTGGAAGGTAATGAGGAAATTTAAAGGCAAGAATCATGGTTGAACGGAAACCTAAATAAAAACCCTAGTGATAGGGTACACTTGTAGAGTACATTAACTAGAAGGTTAAATAAAGGTGTGATAACATACAACGCCACATTTGACAATGCTTTTTAAGTACATCAACTAGATAAAAAGTCTATTTGTTTCGATGATTAAGGATTTGAATATGGTCATCTACATGGCGTATGTAAATCAATAAGAACTTTGGCTTCAACTGTCACTTAGAATAACAGAATGTAGGATTTATATCATGTGATCTTGAGCTAAGACAGCCTTTTTGTGCAGTGGAAGGACTGTAATCTCATTTAAATAGGACTAATATAGTTTTTACACCAAATATCATGTGATTCAATGAGACCCTTTTTGTGCAGTGGATAATTGCAATCTTCATTATATTTCAACGTTTTCACAATGATAATATGCTAAAAATCAAAATTGAAAGTGCATAATGAAAATAATGAAAAGAGCAAGAAACTAATGCCACCAAAAAATAACTGAACTGGATAAATTACTTTTAAATGATACTGAAAACATTCCTACTTCTAATTTTGAACAACTTACTCGAGAACCGCGCAGGATGTCAATCGGCATATTAAGGCCCCATCTTCCCTTGCATGAATGAATGCAAGCCAATAGAAGAAAGGCTTCTTTTGACATGTCGCGATGTTGCTTCAAGACCGTGCAGTTATCACAGTTTCCTACAGGCAAGATATAAAAGAAAATGAAACAGAGTAAACTGAAAAAGCGAAGAGTTTTTCCCAGGTGAGATTACTACTGGATTTTGAAAACTCCAATAGTAAAAACTTTGGTGCATGAAATACGTGTACTTTCAACTTGAGATTGTTAGAATTTAAACACACTATTTCCTATTTCTATTAAGGTCAATTCTAGAATTGTGTACTTCAACTTTAGTTTTTATTTTACAATTGTAGAATTGTATTAAAGGATCTAAGTGAAAGGCAAACCACATCTCTCAGCTGCAAATTTTTCTCCGAAGTGTTCTAGCAAGAACTTTCTTCTGCAAGTTGCCGTCAAACAATAGTGTTGAGCCTCAAGCAACGACTCCATAACAGCCTTTTTTTGGTTTTCCTGGTACATTGGAGACCCAAAAACATTATGAAGAGAATAGGGATAACTGGTACACAGGAAATATGCACATAGTCAGCAAGTTCAAAGCTCACAGACACACACACCGATTTTAAATCTGTAGCATAAAAATCGCCCTTTGAAAAGTCACTTCTTGTGTAGTAAAGCCAACAAGCAGAAGCTATACCATCTCTACCACATCTCCCACTTTCCTGGTAGTAGGACTCTAGATTTTTAGGGCAGCCATAATGAATCACTTTTCTTATATTAGGTTTGTCTATGCCCATGCCAAAGGCAATTGTAGCCACCATGACTTGCTTTTCATCTCTAATAAATAATCTGAAAAAGTTAACAGTCAGTTATGATAAAAACGCATCCATCCTCCACACCAAAATGATCAAAGCATGAAACCAATTTATATTCTTAAAATATACAAGACAAAATACTTGCCTGTGAGACTCCTCTCGTGATTTTCCATCCATTTGCCCATGGTACATTCCAGCATTAATACCGACTTCCATAAGTGACTTATATATCTATATAAAGAAATATCAATATCAAATTAATACAAAAGTAAAAGCTGCAGTTCATCCGCAACAGAATTTAGACAATGGAAAATCCAAATAGTGATGGCCAGAAACCCATAATATATAGACAAAAGAGCAATTGAACAAAACAAGGTGTATACTGAAATATTGTGTAAGGTTAGGAACAAATAATACTTGCTCGGCGCATTTCAATTCAACAATAATTTTTTTGCAATGTTAGAATGAATTTTACAAATAGACTGAAATGATGAACAATATATCCCATATAATAAATACCATGCAACACTGCTTTAAACTATTGTGCCTAAAAACAAAACAAAAAATCTTGAGCTACATCATAGTAGTTCATTAATACACTAATACACAATCGACAATAATAAATTTTTTTTATTGAAATTGAAATTCAAATAGTATTATTTACTTTCAATACAAGAACAAGATAAACAATTGACTCATGTTAGGGTTCAAGTGAACAGCGATGATGATAGCATGGTAACATTATTTTTGGTTTCACCTAACATTTCTAGCATATTACCTGTTCTACATCTTTGATTGTTGTGCAGTAAATTATAGTTGAACAACCATTAGCAACTTCTTTTGAAATTTCTTCCACAAGCTCATCAATAAAATATTGTCCTCTGTTAAATTGCTTGACACCATAGAAAAGATTTGGGCGATCAAATGAACCAACAACAATGTAAGGATTATTCATCTTCAAGGAATTGGTGATGTCAAACCGAACCCTGGCAACATGGCACATAAACGAACACAAGTGAAAAGTTTTATAAAAAACAATGCTAATTCTTGAATACAAAACATCACGTAAGTTCATTGACTCAGTATTTACCTGTATTTAGTGAACTATTGGCAATATGGCAATAGTTCACTAAATACAGGTAAATAAAAAACATCACATAAGTTCATTGATTCAATTTTGAATGTAGAAATATCAATATATCTAATTCCTTTTTATAGCAATGCTAATTCTTTTCACGTAAGCTAATTGTTTTATTGATAAAGATTTAAGTGAAAAATTTCTTACAACTAGATCTTGAGCTTCCTAATCCTATCAGCAAAAAAGAGTTAACCAAAAATGACAAGGCATCAGAGAGAAGGAGCGTTTCCCTCAATAAATTAAGCCAATGGTTAGAAGAACCCTACATGCTTAACTTAGCTAATTCAATCTTAATTTCTTCAATAGCATTTTGATCATCAAAATAATTGTCTGCCCTAATAATCTACACATAGGATCACCTCAGTTGAAGCATGGCAAATTCATCTTAATTTGCATTCAGTATCCATCATGTTACGTTATCAGTGTTACAAAAATATTTTTAAAAAACAGTTGGAAAGTAAAATATCTACAAGAGAAAGGAGGCACAAAATATGGATAAAATTGTCATAGTAAAACAGCAACGATATGATTTGCTAGCAGCCAAAACAAAATACTTACTTTTCAGTTGCCGTTGCAGTTAGACCAACATAAGGAACATCTAGCAGAAAACCACGTAATTTGTCTAACTGTTTGTATTCTACCCTAAAGTCATGCCCCCATTCTGATATACAGTGTGCTTCATCAACAGCAAAAAGACTAATTCCTTCCTTTAGCAAGTTGAACCAGAAACTACATAAATAAATGACATAAGCTTAACAACGGATCATAATTAAACAAGGCCCGTGTGGACTAAGATCAATGAGTGAATCCTGAAAAGATACACCCAACTAGCAATTACAGTTAATCATTGACATACTTGAGCATCATCATCTCAACCACAAGTAAACACCACCGCACCAGAAGCATTCGACTCGTGAATCAATTGAAATGTCATCAATGAGTCATTGTAAAATATGCACATCCATGTGCATGTGTCAAAAGGGATGAACAAAAACAGGAAAGCAAGAAAGCAAACTCAAGTACAATAACCTCCTGGTCATAAAACTTCAGATTCAGCAACTGATAAACTCAAAGCACTATGGTCCCTCATTTCTTAGCAAAAAGAGCGTTTCTGGATAAAAGAAGGAAATTTGCAGCAACTTTACCGTTTTCTAGTTATTTCTGACACTTTGCTATACCGATAAGCTACATTATTAATAATTAACCACTCAAAATACGGTCATAAAATATTCATAACTTTTTTCCATACTATACCTGGTAGGAATTGTGCACGCCTTTTCAGGAGTCATAAACAGAATGTCAAATTGACCACGCTCAGCTTTACCCTGAATACTATAATCCTTCTGAGCGCTCGAAAGATATTCAGCTTTGATACCTCGCTGCTTCAAAGCCATTACCTGTTTTTCCATTTTTACCATATTAGACAGTCACACATAGCGCCATTCAAACCATAGAAATGAAAAACAAAAAGATCCAACCAGAAGAATGGAGTTACTCACCTGATCTTGCATCAATGATATTAAAGGGCTTACAACTATCCCAGTCTTCTTTACAACCAAAGGAGGCACTTGATAACTGCGCAAAATGAAAACTTTCAACTCTCCGATTTATGAAACTAGTGTCTCAAGAACAAAATGAAAACAGAGTAATAGAGTTGATGATGCATTTTGCTTACCACAATGACTTGCCACTACCAGTAGCCATAACTACCAAACAATCCCTTTTCCCAATAATTTTCTCTATAACTTCTCGCTGATAAGGTCGAAAACTCATAAACCCAAAGTAATCCTGAATACAAGTTGCAAATATATCAGCATTGGGCAATCTCATAACACTCCAATACTCAAAATTGATGATAAAAAAAAAACACATCATTAATAATAGGCAAAAATAACAACTTTTTACTTGCATATTCAAAAAATAAATCCCTAAGAACCCAACAAAACTAAACTTTTTCGAATACCCATCTAATAAAGTGAAAAATAAAACGAGGGTATGAAAGCATTCTAGCAACAAATAGAAAGACGTAATAGAAGTGAAGATGGAAGGTTTGTGCGATCATTTCTTATTAAGAAAAGGAGAAAAATAGAGAATGAAGTTGAGAAGTGAATAATAGGGTTACCTTGAGAACGGAGAGCGTTGTATCCATGGTGGTGGATGAAGGAGGAAGACAACGAGTTCGAAATCGAGGGCGTTCGACTATGAAGTACTGTCACTGATACGGTTTATTAGAGTACACACACTCATACTCCCGCCAATTCATGTCTTGGGTCTGGGCCTCATAGAGGCTTAATACAGGCCAAAGTTTGAGAATTTTACCTGCCACCCCCCAATTAAACCTGACACACCCGCATAACAAGTGAAAAGACATAAGTGCTCCTAAAAAAAAACATTCTTACATTTTCAAAATACCGGTAGGCACACGGATTTTTCAAAATCACAGACGATACCAGAAATTTCATTTACCTACCGGAGATTTCAATTTTACAAGTAAGATTTTCCGGTTTTTTTGAAATAACCGGTGAATATTACTGGTAATTTCATAAATCCCGGTATTTTCTAACCGGGAATTTCAGAATTACCTGTAATATCCACCGGTTATTTCAAAAAACCCGGTAGTTTTTTTTTGTTGTTTTTTTCGGGAATTTCAAATTTCCGGTAGTTTTGCAATATTTGTTTTATTTTTTATCTTATTTTTTTATTTTTTTTTTCAGTGAAAACCAGAGGCCGTGATGGTAGCATCGCTGGGAGGGTGCTTAATTTGGCAGGAGGTGGTAGGGGTAGGGCTACAGCTGCTCCTGATGCTGAGTCCGCGGATGTACGGGCTGGATGGGTGGTCCTAACCGGTTCACACCGGAGGCGGATGGCCGAGCAGCGGAGGCGTTTCCAGTACACACTGAGACAGGATTCCCTATTGGCCCATAGATACGTATGTGCTTACAGAATACAGTGAGCATGTAGCATTGCGATTATGGCGCCCAGGTATATGGTTTTTACATTTAATTTTAAGTTTTGTTTATTTATACATAACTTGTTTATGTATTAACAAAGTTGTTTAATGGTTGGTGTCACAGGTACGACCTGTACTGAGGGTCCAGTCACACGGAGCGAAGATGAAGAACTTCCCGAGTATTCCCTTCCCCGCTGCTGTGAAGATGATCGTGGAGGAGTTTGACCTGCTGCATTTTGGGAACTTCTCCCTGACCATGTTGGATGCAGATCTGCTGAGTGCCTTCGTCGAGAGGTGGCACAAGGAGACGTCATCATTTCATCTCTCATTCGGAGAGTGACTGTGACTTTAGATGATGTCGCCTCCTTGTTTCATCTCCCTATCGGCGGTAGATTCTGGACGGCCCCTATCATGAGTGTGTCTCAAGCACATGCGATAGTTGTTCGCGATCTGTGTCTGCTTGAGGCAGTGGTGTATCAGGAGTTCACCGATACACGAGGTGCTCACTTACGCATATGGTGGCTCCGTGATAGGTACGACGAGCTTGTTGCTGCTGGTAGGTATCAGGCTGCCGCTAGGGCGTACATGCTGCATGTAGTAGTATGTACTCATTTTGCGGACAAGTCTGGTACGTATGTGGATGCTCGCTATATGTGCCTCTTCAGCGATCTGGAGATGCACAACTGGGTTTGGGGTTGTGCAGCTCTGACTCAGTTATATCATGCTGATAACACTAAAATACACTATATATTTGGCTCCGATTTTACATGATTTTAGTTGTTTATTTGTTATTTTTCTTTGCTATTATGGTATTTTGTTTTACTTTCAGATATATTGCCTGATTCGAGCTTACAGTAAGAAAACGAAGCAAAACAGAGCTAAAATGAAGATTTCTTGTGTAAACTGTACACTAGCCGTTTCACTCAGCGGACGCCAAGGAGGACACCGTTTTCATTATGACTTCACTCGCACGCCAACGATCACAAAAGACGTTTCACCTTCCAAAGTACACTCGGCGGACACGGAGCAGGGGTTGGCGGGCGCCGACAGTTATAAAGAGGAAACGGTCTGAAACATTCAAGGCAGTTACACCTGAAGAAATTAGTTTCTAAAACGTTTTTCATAATGATTAGGGGCAGTTGCAGTTTCGAGTTTCCTATAAATAGGCCTTGCATTTTCACTTTTCAATCATCCAATCTTAGTTTGCAACCTTAGGCATAAAGTTCATTCTATGAAGCAATAATCTGTCACATCGAGGGGTTATTGCGCTATAGTTGTTAGTTAGATTGGAGCAATCTTAGTTAGAAGTTATTTACTTTCCCGTAATTTACTTTCCAGCTTTGTACCAGATTCAGTCTCCGCTTTGGAGCAGGTTTCTTTTATAAATCGCATTTTATTATATTCCGCATCACCTTTATATAAATTTACTTTCCTGCACTGCTTTATATTCGTTTATTTTCTGTCTCTGCCATTACCTTATTATTTTATTTATCTGTGTGATTTGTGTCCTTTGGAACTGAACTTAAGCGTGACACTTGTGTTCACTCTCTCAAAATACACTCTCACACTTCACACGTTTTTATCTTAAAAATGTTTTACTTTGCAATTCAATTTATCGTTATGTTTTCAATTACTATGTCTAGCTAAATCCCTTGTGCTGGGATGTGAGGATCGTCGTTCTGACGGTACTCCATATGTCATCTCTTTAGAAATACTTTAGGGGCTGTTTTTTATTTTAATTAAACTCTTCTGAACTTCAATTGATCGGTCATTATGTAAATGAGACCGTGCTTTTGTTCACGTAATGACTGTGACTAGATCGGGTAAGATCGAAAGCCGTCCGGCATTTTAGAAAATAGTTTGTTAGTTTTTAATCAATAAATACAGCGGAAGCACTTTATTGATTAACTAGGAAAGTTTTATATTGTTAGAAAGAGGTTTTAAACTATTTTCGGACGCGTTTATAGATTTAGGATCCGGTTGGCCGAGCATATGCCGGAAACCCTTTGGTATAAAATATTTTCAATCGAAAGCACTTTTTAACTAAGTCTTAGAGGTAATTACATAAAAAAGGACTTTATCACTTTAACGCAAGAAGCGACCGGTGCAGCGTGAGCGGCTGGTATAGATTAAAGGTTAGGTCTGGTTCCGATCACGCTAACGCGGCGGATCCTTTTTAGAAGAAAACATTGCCCCGTAAGTGTTACTAATTAGATGATAAGAGTATTGTTTAATTGATGTGAATTACATTCCAGTATAGTATTTATCTGATTTATTTCTATTTTCGTTCAGTAGAAAGCTTTTACCCCGATATTCATTAGCGTTAGGTAAACAACGTAACAATAGTAATCGATAGATTGACATTGGTCTCTGTGGGAACGATAAATCTTTTATATTACTCTGACGTAATCCGTACACTTGCGGATAACACGCATCAAGTTTTTGGCGCCGTTGTCGGGGACTAATTACGTCAAAATTTCGTACCCTGTTGTTACACCGTCTAGACTAAGGCATCCCTTAACCGGTAAATGCGAAGAACTCGCAGTACCAGAAACTTAGTTGACCCATTAGAAGAACCTGAACGTTACGCCCGAGCTCGTCTTTTACTTCGAAAACTCAAAAGAGCAATGGCAGACGAAGAAAACGCTAAACCTCTTAAGGATTTCGCCATACCCTCTAACGAAGAACCTCATTCTAGTATAGTTAACCCAACTATACCAGCCAATAACTTCGAATTGAAACCATCTCTGTTACAATTAGTACAACATAACCAATTTGCAGGTCTTCCTACAGAAAACCCGAACCAACATCTTAAAGTCTTTATTCAACTAGTCGATACCTTAAAAGCGAACGAAGCTCCTCCCGAGGCAATACGTCTAAGACTATTCCCATTTTCCCTCAGAGATAGAGCCCGGTCATGGTTAGATTCCCTTCCAGCCAACTCTATAACCACTTGGAATGACCTAAAGAAAGTATTCCTCGCTAGATACTTTCCACCGAGTAAAACCGCTGTCCTACGAAACCAAATAACCCGATTTACCCAAAGCGTTGGAGAATCACTTTTCGACGCTTGGGAAAGATACAAAGAACTATTAAGAGCATGTCCACATCATGGCTTAGAACAATGGCTTATAATCCATACCTTTTATAATGGACTCATGTACAACACAAAGATGACCATAGACGCTGCCGCTGGTGGCGCTTTAATGAACAAACCCTACCCCGAGGCTAGCGCTCTCATTGAGAATATGGCACAAAACCATTACCAATGGGGAACCGAACGAACACCGGTGGAGAAGAAAGAGACCAAAGGAGATGTGTATGAAGTGAGTTGTTTTGACCATATGAACGCAAAGATAGACGTTATAGCCCAAAAGGTAGAAAACCTGACTATCAACCCCACAGCAACCATAGCAGCTATACAACCCGGATGTGAAATTTGTGGAACCTCAGGACATACTGTAGCTGAATGCAACCTTTTAGCCGAGAGTACCACAAATCAGGTTAATTACGCCCAAGGAAACCCTTATTCAAACACATACAACCCTGGATGGAGGAATCACCCAAATTTTTCCTATAAGAACAATAACCCTACTCAAAATTCAACACCTCAAAGACCACCCGATTTCCAAACTCAAAGACCCAACCAATCTACACCATATGCTCCTCAGAAGTCAAATATTGAGAAAAAGATGGACGAATTCATCTCAGCTCAATTACAGCAGAACAAAGATTTCATGAACCAAAACATTCATATGAATGGACTAATTACTCAGTTGGGTACTAAACTCGATTCTGTAATCACCCATAACAAAATGCTTGAAACCCAAATCTCTCAAGTAGCACAACAATAATCTACTCATGCCACACCAGGAGGACAATTCCCTGGACAACCTCAACCTAAAGGGCATGCAAATGCTATCGCTCTAAGGAGTGAGACCACTTACGATGGACCTATAAACCCTAGGTTGAACGATCCAGAACCTCCTAGGAAAGAAGTTGTGACCACCCCTGAGAAAGAAATTGAGGAATCGCTGGAACCTGAAAAATCTAAGGATACGGAAGTTAAGGAGAAGGAAAAAGAAGAGAATGAAAAAGTTTATGTACCACCTCCTCCTTACAAACCTCTGATTCCATACCCACAAAGACTTAAACAAACCAAATTGGATAATCAATATAAGAAATTCATAAAAGTGATTGAGAAACTCCACGTAGAGATTCTGTTCACAGAAGCTATTACCCAAATACCATCTTATGCCAAATTCCTTAAATACATTCTAAGCAATAAACGAAGATTAGATGATCCTAAACCTATAGAATGTAATTCAATTGCTGAGAATAAGCTGGCCAAGAAAGAGAAAGACCCAGGAAGTTTTTCTATACCTTGTGTTTTGGGAAACCAAGTTATTGATAAAGCACTTCTAGACTTAGGAGCAAGTGTAAGTTTAATGCCTTTAGCCGTTTGTAAAAGGTTAAACCTAGGAGAAATGCAACCAACTAGAATGTCTCTCCAAATAGCCGACAGATCAGTTAAGTATCCAATTGGCATTTTGGAGGACGTCTCAGTTAGACTTGGTCAACTTTATATTCCAACAGATTTCGCCGTAATGGACATTAAAGAAGATGATGAGATCCCAATCCTTTTAGGTAGACCCTTCTTATCAACAGTTGGAGTTATAATAGATGTCAAGAAAGGAAAAATGACATTCGAAGTAGGTAATGAAAAAGTAGAATTTATACTATCCCAATTTTTAAATGCACCAGCCATAGATGACTCATGTTATGTCATTGATATAATTGATGAATGCATAAGAGAATTAGATAAAGAAGATCCAGTGGAAATCATCAAACTACCTTCGATCCCCATTATGGAGGACGGCGAATTTGAACGATTATCTAAACCTTACATTGATAACAGTCTTTACGAATGCTTGGCACTTACCCCAGACCATATGCCATGTCCGAAAAAACCATCAATAGAGCTTAAGGAGCTACCTAAGAATTTAAGATATGAGTTCTTGGACGAAGAATTAAACCACCCAGTCATAGTCAGTGCCACGTTAGATGGTCCTGAGACCAATCAACTTTTAGATGTTTTAAGAAAATATCCCTCAGCTCTAGGTTATAAAATTTCTGATCTCAAAGGAATAAGTCCTTCCGTGTGTATGCACCGAATTATGCTGGAGGAAGATGCAAAACCCTCTAGAGAACATCAACGAAGGATAAATCCTATAATGAGTGACGTAGTAAAAAAGGAAGTGTTAAAGTTGTTAGAGGCTGGAATAATATACCAAATTTCAGATAGTAAATAGGTAAGCCCCGTACACGTGGTACCCAAGAAAGGAGGTGTCACCGTTGTACAAAACGAAAAAGGAGAACAAATAGCAAAACGTATAGAAAATGGTTGGCAGATGTGTATTGATTACAGAAAGCTTAATAAGGCTACTAGGAAAGATCAATTCCCACTTCCATTCATTGACCAAATGCTCGAACGTTTAGCTAGGCATTCTTACTTTTGCTATTTAGATGGGTACTCTGAATTTTTCCAAATACCCATTCATCCTGACGATCAGGAGAAAACAACCTTTACATGTCCCTATGGAACATTTGCTTACAGACGAATGCCATTTGGACTATGCAATGCCCCAGCTACCTTCCAACGCTGTATGATGTCAATATTCGCAGATTTCCTTGATGAGATCATGGAAGTATTTATGGACGATTTCTCGGTATGTGGATCCAGTTTTAAAAACTGTTTAACAAACCTTGAGAAAATCCTGGAAAGGTGCGTAGAAGTCAACCTTGTTCTAAACTGGGAAAAATGCCATTTTATGGTTACTGAAGGCATAGTACTATGACACATAGTATCCGAAAGAGGCATTGAGGTTGATAAAGCTAAAATAGAAGTAATAGAAAACCTTTAACCACCCAAAACCATTAGAGAAATCCGAAGTTTTCTTGGACACGCCGGTTTCTACCGACGCTTCATTAAAGACTTCTCCAAAATAACTAAACCATTAACCAATTTACTTATGAAAGATGTCGAATTCAAATTCGATGATAAATGTCTTGAAGCCTTTAAATACTTAAAACAAGCACTAATTTCCGCACCCATAATTCAACCTCCGGATTGGAACCAACCTTTTGAAATTATGTGTGATGCTAGCGATTACGCTATTGGTGCTGTTTTAGGACAAAAGAAGGATAAGAAACTCCATGTAATTTACTTAGCCAGTAGAACTTTAGATGCGACTCAGCTTAATTATGCCACAACCGAGAAGGAACTCCTGGCAGTAGTCTTTGCAATCGACAAATTCTGATCTTATTTAGTAGGAGCAAAAATCATAGTTTACACTGATCATGCTGCGATACGATATCTCATAAGTAAAAAGGATGTTAAGCCTAGATTACTACGCTGGATCCTTTTACTTCAAGAATTTGATTTGGAGATCCGAGATAAGAAAGGCACCGAAAATGTGGTCGCTGACCACCTTTCGAGGCTTGAATATCTAAAACCAGATCTTGTTCCTATCAATGATGATTTCGCATATGATAAATTAGTATGAGCAGTTCGAACAGTCCATGATAATGATCTTAACCCTGGTTCCGTTGAAAAAACTCTCACCGTAACAACCGTACCTTGGTACGCGTACTTTGTTAATTATCTAGCAGCTGATATCATACCCCCTGATCTAAATTACCAACAGAAGAAGAAGTTCTTTCATGACGTGAAACACTTCTATTGGGACGAACCCCTTCTATTCAAGAGAGGTGCAGATGGTATTTTCCGTCGTTGTGTCCCTGAAGAAGAAGTAGAAACTATAATTAAACATTGTCACTCTTCACCATACGATGGGCATTTAGGTTCATCCAAAACATGCACTAAAATACTTCAAGCAGGGGCCAACTTTATGGCGCGATGTTCATGCCCACATTGTAAGATGTGACAGATGCCAACGCTGGGAACGTCTCAAGAAGAGACGAAATGCCTCTGAGAAATATTCAGGAGGTAGAACTCTTTGATGTCTGGGGTATAGATTTTATGGGACCTTTTCCATCTTCGATGGGAAACAAGTATATCCTAGTAGTTGTTGATTATGTGTCCAAATGGATTGAAGCTTTAGCTTCACCCATCAACGATACTCGTGTAGTCATTAAAATGTTTAAAAACTATATATTCCCTAGGTTTGGAGTACCTCGATTAGTAATAAGCGATGGGGGATCACACTTCATATCTAGGATATTTGAGAAGCTTTTAAAGAAATACGGAGTTAAACACCGGGTAGCCACACCTTATCACCCGCAGACTAGTGGACAAGTAGAAGTATCAAATAGGGAAATAAAACAAATCTTAGAAAAAAAACAGTATCAATTTCTATAAAAGATTGGTCTTTAAGACTACAAGATGCCTTGTGGGCTTATAGAACCGCTTTTAAAACCCCTATAAGAACAACCCCATATCAATTAGTCTACGAAAAATCTTGCCATTTACCCTTTGAGCTCGAACATAAGGCCTACTGGGCCATAAAAGCTCTTAATATGGATTACTTATCAGCCGGAGATAAACGCATTCTAGATATTCACAAATTAGAAGAGTTACGCCGAAACGCTTATGAAAATGTTGTAATATATAAAGAAAGAACCAAAGCATGGCACGACAAAAGGATTGCCAAAAAAGAGTTCAACGTAGGCGATCCTGTACTTCTTTTCAATTCTAAGTTACGATTGTTTCCAGGTAAGTTACGCTCAAGATGGACTGGACCCTATGAGGTCACCAAAGTCCTGAAATCTGGAGCATTTGAAATTGCAAATCATTCATGTAGTCCTTTTCTAGTGAATGGACAAAGATTGAAACCCTACTATGGAGGTGACATCCCTACTTACTACTCTGGTCACACTCTGATAGACCCACCTATAACAACATCCACAACGTAAGTTCTTCAGTTGTCAAGCTAACGACGTTAAACAAGCGCTGCGTGGGAGGCAACCCAGGGTTTTCTTTTCATTATTTTTTTTATGCATATAATTTATTTCAGGAGAATAAGAAAAAGATTTATTATTTGACTAACTGGACTGACTTATGAAATGTTTATGTTTACAGGTTACAGATCACATCATCTCAGACATTCCACACTAACTTTCTTTGCAGGATGCAGAGCTATGATGACATGCACATTGTGTTCAGAGATGACGAACAGAGGAAGAAATACGTAGTCCTTTCTGAGAGACCAATCCTACCCACTAGGTACCCTGACCCAAACTGTATAACAGCTTTAGGTATTGAGGCTAGTGTGAGGTACCTTTGTCACCAGCTCCAGTGAGATGAGTATTCTGAAGCTATGAATGTAACCTATAAGCATCTAACCTTAGAGTTCCTCAGTTCACTCATTTATGACCCTTACAGTGGAAGAGGTTGCAACAGCGGAAGCATAAGATTCAGACTATTTGAAAATGAGTATGCACTGAACCACAAAGATTTTGCTAGATTACTTGGTTTTCAGTGTGGCATGGATGTAATCCATTTTATGCATGAAACCAACGTTATGCAAGATGAGCTTGATGGATTCTGGAAAAAAATCATCGGTGGAGAAGGACCTCATCCTTCCACCCAATTAGCAAACAAAATCCATAATCCAGCTTTCCGTTATTTCCAAATGATCCTGGCCGAGACTTTCTTTGGTAGAAGTGAAACCGAAAACTAGGTTACCGAAGAAGAGATTCTGATGCTCTTTTGTACTGCTGAGTCACGACCATTAGCCAGTGGCCGACATGATTGAGCACCAGGTTTCACCTATCCCTTTCTCATTTTTATTGAAGCATTGAGGACAATGTTTGGTTTAAGTATGGGAGGAGATATTTACTGTTTTTAGTTGTTTTTATTTACTGTTTTCTAGTATAGTTTAGTTTGTTTTAAAAATGTGCTTTACGAGTCATTTTGTGTAGTTTATCTATTCTTCCAATTCTTGAGCCTTAACAAAAATGTTATATAAGAAACAACGTTAATTTTGATAATTTGGGCTATTAGGACAAGTAAATATCAATTGAAAAGGCTTGGGAAAACTATTTGAAAAATCGATATCGTTTTTACACCGTAAGTTTCTTAATTATAGGAGCTTATCTAGATTTTTATTATACAGTGGCCTTAAAATCTCACCCTTCATCACTTACCCTTAAGTAGTTTATTTTAGCAGTCAGCACCATCTTAACCACCGCTAAGTGACAAACCGATGCAAATAGGTAAGATCCTGCAAAAAAAAAAGAAGAGAAGAAGATAAAAATTCAAGAAGATGTTTAAGTATCTTCAGAAATTTTTTGCAAGAAAAGTATATAAAAAAAAGGAATAAAATCATTAATATAAAAAGATCAGGATTATCACAGGTTATGTTCACCATGCGAGTGAAAGATAACGGGCTTAATGTGACTGCGCCTGAATGAAAAAGGGTAAGAAAGGAATGAGTAAGATAGGCCTAAGTATAATATCATAGTTTGGATTGGTTTGTATAGGAGAGAAACTTATGCCTGCAAATCGCGGAAAGTGTCATTACGATACCCTTGGTTCATGAGTTAGTACCTACTAATGTATCATTGATCAAACTTAAGTTCTTAACCCAGATTAGATACTTGTTTGTTTGCTGTTTTTCTTTTTCAGTTTATGAGAGTTTGCTTGAGGACAAGCAAAGGTTTAAGTGTGGGAAATTTTAATAACACTAAAATACACTGTATATTTGGCTCCGATTTTACATGATTTTAGTTGTTTATTTGTTATTTTCCTTTGCTATTATGGTATTTTGTTTTACTTTCAAATATATTGCCTGATTCAAGCTTACAGTAAGAAAACGAAGCAAAACAGAGCTAAAATGAAGATTTCTTGTGTAAACTGTACACTAGCCGTTTCACTCAGTGGACGCCAAGGAGGACACCGTTTGCATAATGACTTCACTTACACGCCAACGGTCACAAAAGATGTTTCACCTTCCAAAGTACACTCGGCGGACGCGGAGCAGGGGTCGGCGGGCGCCGACAGTTATAAAGAGGAAACAGTCTGAAACGTTCAAGGCAGTTACACCTGAAGAAATTAGTTTCTAAAACGTTTTTCATAATGATTAGGGGCAGTTGCAGTTTCGAGTTTCCTATAAATAGGCCTTGCATTTTCACTTTTCAATCATCCAATCTTAGTTTGCAACCTTAGGCATAAAGTTCATTCTATAAAGCAATAATTTGTCACATCGAGGGGTTATTGCGCTATAGTTGTTAGTTAGATTGGAGCAATCTTAGTTAGAAGTTATTTACTTTCCCGCAATTTACTTTCCAGCTTTGTACCAGATTCAGTCTCCGCTTTGGAGCAGATTTCTTTTATAAATCGCATTTTATTATATTCCGCATCACCTTTATATAAATTTACTTTCCTGCAATGCTTTATATTCGTTTATTTTCTGTCTCTGTCATTACCTTATTATTTTATTTATCTGTGTGATTTGTGTCCTTTGGAACTGAACTTAAGCGTGACACTTGTGTTCACTCTCTCAAAATACACTCTCACACTTCGCACGTTTTTATCTTAAAAATGTTTTACTTTGCAATTCAATTTATCGTTATGTTTTCAATTACTATGTCTAGCTAAATCCCTTGTGCTGGGATGTGAGGATCATCGTTCTGACGGTACTCCATATGTCATCTCTTTAGAAATACTTTAGGGGCTGTTTTTTATTTTAATTAAACTCTTCTGAACTTCAATTGATCGGTCATTATGTAAATGAGACCGTGCTTTTGTTCACGTAATGACTGTGACTAGATCGGGTAAGATCGAAAGTCGTCCGGCATTTTAGAAAATAGTTTGTTAGTTTTTAATCAATAAATATAGCGGAAGCACTTTATTGATTAACTAGGAAAGTTTTATATTGTTAGAAAGAGGTTTTAAACTATTTTCGGACGCGTTTATAGATTTAGGATCCGGTTGGCCGAGCATATGCCGGAAACCCTTTGGTATAAAATATTTTCAATCGAAAGCACTTTTTAACTAAGTCTTAGAGGTAATTACATAAAAAAGGACTTTATCACTTTAACGCAAGGAGCGACCGGTGCAGCGTGAGCGGCTGGTATAGATTAAAGGTTAGGTCTGGTTCCGATCACGCTAACGCGGCAGATCCTTTTTAATTAAATTTTTTTCAAAGAAGAAAACATTGCCCCGTAAGTGTTACTAATTAGATGATAGGAGTATTGTTTAATTGATGTGAATTACATTCCAGTATAGTATTTATCTGATTTATTTCTATTTTCGTTCAGTAGAAAGCTTTTACCCCGATATTCATTAGCCTTAGATAAACAACGTAATAATAGTAATCGATAGATTGACATTGGTCTCTGTGGGAACGATAAATCTTTTATATTAATCTGACGTAATCCGTACACTTACGGATAACACGCATCACATGTGCTCGGGGAGGCGACCCGGTTTGAGACGAGGCAGCTTGCTGGGTATCTTAGTTTGTTACAGGTATATCTTAATTCATGTTCTTAATTGTCGTCCTATTTTTTTTTAAATCATACTATTTCTAATTTATTGTTTGTTGTGATCTCAATGTTGGATCTATGAGCATTTCCACAGGATATGTGATAGGAGGATCCAGCCATATACTTCGACCGAGCCACGGGCGAAAAGGTGGAGGGCGAGGCAGAAACATCCGGGAGGCATAGTTGAGTACAGGAGGAGACTGGATGAGCTAACCGTAGAGGATGTCATATGGACACCCTACAATGATCACAAAGCCGTCCGTGAGTTCGAGGAGTCATCATTATACTCCAGTTATATGAGGTGGGAGACTCTAGTTGCCAGGCACCTGCCAGAGAGATGTTTGCGCCAATATGGATACATTCAGACGCGACCACCACCAGTTCCAGATACACCCTCTGAAGGTATTGATCAGTGGTTTTAGACGCACTTCCTCAGTTCCGGTCGTGCCATCGTAGCTCGATCTGCACCTGTTCAGTATCCCTTGTAGTGTGAGGATGGCTACTTGGAGTGGTATCTCATCGTATCACATCCACGCATCACTCCACCGCCGCCTGAGGATGCACCTTCTGGTGGCCAGAAGCCTGTTGATGACGCACCTCCTCCTCCTCCAGCACATCACCCTGACGACACACATCGCTTTCAGATGATAGCAGTGGTGGCTGGTGAGCTCTTGGGCTTGGTAGACCCTGATGGCAGTGTTTCTGCTGGATTAGCTAGGATTGCACATTTAGCCCGTGGGGGGCCTATTTAGTATTATATGTATATTTTTAGATTAAATGTATATTTTTGTATTATATGTATATTTTTGTATTATATGTATATTATGGCAGAACAATATATTATTATTATACCTTCATTTAAACTCTTACATTGCAGTGATCTTGAGTAAACAACTTAAACAAATAAAAACCTAACATTACAACATAATTAATCAATATTAAAAACCTAAACACTACCAGATGCTTCAGGGCGTTTCAGCATCTCCATTATTTCATCAACTGATCTTAAAAGCTGCACATCTAACTCCATCGGACCCCTTGTTAGCCTACGGCGAAATGATCTCCACATTTTGATGACGTCTTCATCGTTCTTCAGCTCAGTTAGGTTGTATTTCACACTACCATCCCCCCAATCCTCCCGAAACTCGATCTTCAACACCTTTCTATTGTCACCATCAGGCAACAATTCCTTCGACTTCGAAGTTAGGCCGGCAAAGGAGGTTGTGTCGTCGGGAAGCATGAATTCGACAGGTCGAGAATCTCTCTTGAAGTAAACTTCTGCCTTAATCAAAAATGTTGGAGTAGCCATTTTTTTCAGATTTATTTTACCACAAGACCTAACCCCTATTTATACAAACGTGCATCAATTCTGGGCCGCACAAACTGTCGGTGCAATCATAACCATACAAAATTGTCGGCAAAGTCTCGACCGTTAAAAAAAACCCTAAAATTACACCTACCGGGAATTTCAATTGATGTGAAATTCCCAGTACCAAACTGCACTTTTCAGCAATAACCGGATTTTTTTAGTACATACCGGGAATTTGAAATTATCGGTATACCGGTAATTTCAAATGAACTACCGGGAATTTTTATCCATACTGGAAATTTTTTTAAAACTACCGGGAATTTGTTCCAGAAATTGTTTGTAAAAACACTAAGGGACATTTTCACCATTAATAAAATATGGGGGGTGCCAGGTTTAATTGGGGGGTGGCAGGTAAAATTCTCCCAAAGTTTACCTGGCACCCCCAACTTCTATCTATCTACGCCAAAATTTTGGTGGAGTCGTTACTGATGATCTTAGTTCATTATTTTGGGTTTTTTCGACTATTTAATGTTGAACTGAATTATGTTGAAACTTTAACTTAACATTACATTATATGAAAATTAGCATTATATTACCATAACATAAACGTACAAAAATATTAATATAATCCTAACTATACAACAATATCAATACAATACATGACATCGTTAAATCTTCTTCCCAGGGTCTTATGCATCCTACATACATTGTTTCACATATTTTTGCATTATTACTACAATTCTCTTTCCAACGGACAGTGACAAAAAGTAATGGACAATCAGGTTTCAATTTCACCTGAATTCAATGTTGTTGTTAACAAAACCAACTGCAATAATTTTATGTTTACTCGCAGACATATATGGAAATACCACAATTAGGAATAAAGTGATGTTAAGGTTATGGACAACGAGACCAATATCACATTGTATCTATAAGCAACCGGGTAACCCATGTCAGGAATCATCACCCATTTCTCACGATCTTGAACACCCAAGCTAGATATTCACAATAAACTCCTAACTTCAGAGATTGAGTCATATAACACCTTTGAAATACAAATAATTATTTTGACAGACTTCACCATTTACCTGCGTCCAAACCATTGACCATGAATTTTCATCCCAATCAAAGTAAATCTCCAATAGCACGAAAACCATAATTTCTATCAGCCTCTACATCTATAACATCTTCAATATAGTACATGTAAGACAATAGGAAATTGAGACAAGTAAAGATATCTTTAAGACTTGTTGGAGTGTTAACTTGATGAAGCTTTACTAGATGATCTCTTGAACGTCCAGCTTCCCTACGAGGCATCAACAAACTCCCATTGTGAAGGATCATAATGCACATAACTCTCTTGCCCCTTTTTAATCTTTTTAAATCTCTTGTTTGGTTTGTATTTCACTGGTGGTGGACACATATAAGTTGTGCATGAATATAAGTTCACGAACCTTTTTCTTCTCCGCTCTCTAGCCAACAATATCCAAGGTGCTGAAATATCTCTTTAACTCTTCACATTCTCCGTCTAAGTCTAATTGTGTCACACTCTCTTCTTCAAGGACTTCATACTCTTCAATTCCTCAAAAACACATGAATAGATTCAAATGGAACAAGATAACATTGTATTTGAAGACATATAAGTTCACACACACAAGGTAACTAATGTGTTGTTATAATGAAGCCACCACGTGCATCTTTGTCAGTACAAACTATTTTTACCCTTTCCAACTCCTTTGCAACGTTGTTAGCTCCTAATTTCGACGCCTGACATTGGGATAAAAATCTCTCCCAAGAGAAAGAATAGGTGAAGTTTTTGTGAAGCTTAGACTGAAGTGTGGCTGTGAGGAAAGCTGGTCGAAAGTTAGCTTTTTGCAGAAGAAAGAAGGTTTCAAGGACTTAGAAATATTTCTAAGAGTTTAGGAGAATTTTCGACCAAAGTTCAAGAAATGGTCATTTGACGCGAAGGTTTTGAATTCAAAAAACAAGAGGGAACGGTTATTCCTATCCAATTTTGAAGTGGGACATGTGGCGTTCATCTAAGAGTCCAAGACATGCACAACGCCAAGTGTTTCATCCTGCTTGATGACCCGTTAGTGGGTAGTTATTTTCTACCATTATAAATAGCAAATCTTAGGAATAATTTTTTGGTGTTCCATTTGTATACAAAATTCAGTGTGCTCAAAGTACCAGCGTAGAGAAACGAGCGTGTGAAAATGTATGTTTAAGTAACACTATTTTTTATGATTCAATGCAATTTACCAGGTTCTTTTTGTTAAAAGTATCTCTTAATTTCACGCAAGTTAAATTCCTGCATTTACCAGTCTCTTCGATTTAAACCTTTCTCAAAGTCTTTTACTTTTCAGTTACTTTAAGTTTCTTGAAGAAATCCTTTTTCACTTCTTTACTTAGTCGAAACATAGAAGTTTACGTAAGAAATTAATTTAGCACATGTCTTAGGATTTATGTGGTCGATCCTGCAAGTTACTCAGTTTTACGTGAAATTGATAGACCAGTGGTTGTTTACCATTTTTACCAGTAAACAAATTGGCACGCCCAGTGGGACCGTGCTAAATAACATTTTTGCAAAACTTAGAATTATGTGATTTGAATATCCTTTTTGTGTCAAGTACTTCGTTGTATGTTATTAAGGAGTGGAAAGGTAGCCACCACAAACGAAGAGAGACCAAAAAGAAAATATACGAGGAAAATGGCAAGCCAGCTAAATAGTTCAAATCCTCAAACTACATCTGGTGTCAATGTAGAACCAACCCTCGTGTCTTCGACTGGATGACCCACCGTTATTGCGTCTACATCTGAAACTATGCCTTCTATGGCTAGTTCGACACCAACACATTCCATTCCCCATACTGAACCAGTCTTGACATATGTGGGGCCAAGGGGACCCCTAGTAACTCCTCCTCCGATCGGGACGTCTACTTATCGACAGTTCCCACCATCGGGTTTTTCAATGACCTTAAATGGTCGAGAGCAACCTTATGAGATGCCAACTTCCATTGTGATGAATTTATAAAATGCACCCCCAGTGTATTCTGAACCCGTAATGACATCACCTTTACAAGGGTCGGGGTTTGGAGTAAATATGGGTCAAAACCAATCCTTAGGAGTAGGATATTCAACCCAAGTGTCAGGCTTGACGAATACCACCACAGCCTATTTAAGGCAGCAAATGGATGAAAGTAACCACCAAATGGTCCAAATGATGTCTCAAACCATGGGGGAAATCTTTCAGCCTCTAATCCAAAATACTACCCAGACCAATCAACAAATGGCTGTGCAGATAACGCGTCTTGCAGATTTCTTTGGTGTTCCTAACCCTCCTCGACACTCTCAAAGAGAGTATATTGCAGCAAACCAAGGGGTGGTATTCGAAAAGGACCCAACTGTAACCAAAATCAACAAAATCCAGGGAATAATCCTCAGGTAAATGTACCAAATCAGGTAGCAGTTGAACCCCTTAGGATTCAATAGCCATTGCCCGTGGGAGATCAACCAAGGGTGGTTTTGGTGAATAGAAATCAAGATGTTGATGATGTCGTACAACAAGTTCGACGTAACGACATGGCGACAGATAATAATCTGGCAACTATGATCGAAAGGATAATGGTTCAAAATGGGGTAAATGTGGGCCTGCGAAGGCCAAATTACACATCCCCATTGTCAGAATACATTCTCCAGTCGGAGTTACCCCATAGAACAAAAGTCCATAAGTTTACTAAGTTCTCCGGGGATACCACTGAATCCACCGTCGAACACGTGGCTCGATACGTGATAGAGGCTGGGGAAATCGTAAATAATGAGAACCTTAGGATAAAATACTTTCCAAGTTCTCTGACGAAGAATGCCTTCACGTGGCTCACAACTTTGCCACCTAATTCGATTCATAATTGGACCCAATTAGAACGGTTGTTTCACAAACAGTTCTATATGGGACAAACTAAGATTAGTTTGAAAGAGTTGGCTAGTATTAAACGTAAATTCACAGAGCCAATTAATGACTACCTAAATAGGTTCTGACTGCTCAAAGCTAGATGCTTTACACAAGTACCAGAGCACGAGTTAGTCGAAATGCCCGCTGGAGGCCTAAATTATTCTATTAGAAAGAAGTTGGATATGCAGTATCTTAGAGATATGGCCCAACTAGCCGATAGGGTTCGACAGTTAGAACGCCTGAAGGAGGAAAAGGCCAGGGCAAATAAGAACAAGAGGGTGTATTATGTCGAAGTTAATAACGACGACGAAAAATATCATGATGAGCCAGTTAGTTTTGACGAAGGCGATATCGATCTTGCTGAGTTGAAACAAGGTCCGCCTTACTCTTGTAGGTTGCTGGCACCTTCTAATATGAAAAATCCTGTCGAAACTGAGAAAAATGACAAATTCCCCAAGAAAACTTATACTTTCGACGTTACTAAAAAAGTTAGTTAAGGATGGTCAGATGATAGTGCCACCTGGTGCTAAATTGCCTCCTTTAGAACAAAGGAAAAAAAGAGGGTTTTGTAAATATCATAATTTGTTGGGCCATAAGACTTCTCAATGTTTTCTTTTTAGGGATCATGTTCAGAACACAATTCAGGAAGGAAGGCTGAAGTTTGGAGAGAAGTCCAAAAGTCAAAGAAGATCGATTCAGACCCCCTGTCAGTAGCTGATGCTCATTATACTGAGCCAACGGAGGTCCATATGCTTGAGGTTGCTGAAAGCCTCAACAATGATGTCAATGTGATTGAGATCGCTGATGATTTTAACAATGAAATAGTCATGGGCAGGGTTACTGAAAATCTTGACCAGAAATTCCTAAGGACCTTAGTTATTGGTACTGTCAAAGGATTCACCAACAACACTACTGATGGTGTTGAGATTATTGAAGGCGCTGACAATGGAGTTGCTGCGGATTCCCAGAAGATGCTGGTAACCAAGGAAACCGCTGATGGTTTCATCCAGATGGATAAGGCTACTGAGAGCCTATAGATGAAATTATGCAAGCTTGACATCACTGAGGATGTCAAAACGGAAGTTAATATGGTGGAAATTTCTGAAGAGGCGCCAATGGAAGTCGGCGAGGAACACCGACAGGAAGAATACAATAAGCTTGCCTTTCCAAAGGAGGAAGAAAATTCTATTAACTTCATACACAGATGTCAACGAAAGGGATCTGAAGTAATGCTTTGCCTTAGGTGCAGCGCTGTGTTCGACAAAAAAGTAGCGCAGAATCTTGAAGGGGTACGAAAGGCTAAGCAAAAGTGGGAGAAGGCCAATCATGGCCCCTGAAGTTTTGACCCAAGAAGGTCTGAGTCGAAGGCTAGAGCACCATGAGCAAGGCCTGCTACCTTCAAACCATTTGTTGAACTTTCTAACGGCAAATGGGTAAAACCAAACGAGAACAGGCAGAAAGGTCAGCAGAAGTGGAAAAACTTCGATGTCAACAGGGGCTCTTTGATCACCTATCGCAAGAAGTTTCAATCCTCCAACAAAACTGCCCATATTTCTGAGAATTACAAAGGGAAAAATCCTATGTCAAGGTCACAGTGGAGGAGGGAGCAGCGAAGGAGGAAAGCCCAGAGGGAGGCAGAGTCGAAGGATAAAGCTGAATCAAGCACAAACCTACCTGCTGGAAAAATGGAAGGGGAGAAACTATCGAGAAGTTGCCCAATGGGCGAAAATTATTCAAAACTGAAGTCGAAATGGCTAAAGAAAAACATGATCAGGCCATAGCAGAAGACGAGATGATGACAGACAATTTTGACTCGGATTCTGATGCTTCGTTGGACATCATCGTGAATGTGGTCTCAGTAATGCCTAGGGAATTTGACCAAATCACAGAGGTTGAGGAAGGTGATGACTATTCTGAAGCTGAGATGGCAGCACACAAACTAGTGTGCTACTATATAATGAACAATGGCTACATCGAAGAGCAGAATGCCTTCTTTGAAAGGCCAGATGAGGCTGTGAAAAACCATCTGAAGCCTATATTCATCAATAGGAAAGTCGAGAATGTTCCAGTGAACAAGATCTTGGTTGACTGCGGCGCTACAATGAATCTGATGTCGCACCATATCTTGAGAAAAATAGGAAAATATGATACGGAGACCAAACCACATAACATGCTTCTATCAAATTATGAAGGGAAAACTGGCACTACTTTGGGTGTTATACAGATTGACCTAACTGTTGGGACGGTGACAAGGCCTACCATTTTTATGGTGGTTGAAACAAAGGCAAACTATAATCTACTTTTAGGACGCGAATGGATACATGGAATTGGGGCTGTACCATCTTCCATGCACCAAAGGATCACCATATAGAGGCCAGATGGTATTGTTGAGAATATTGAAGTTGATCAAGGGTATTTTAAGGTCCCAGTCAATCATCTCGATAGGCGCCAGTTTGATAAGCACTTGGCAAATATTGCTCCATGTAGTCCTGCCAAGTTTGCTTTTACCCCAGATGATGAGGCATATTTCTCATTACATCTGCACCCTGTCAATGGATTTCGATGGGATATGGAAGTAGTAGGTGAGGATGATTTCGCATATCTTGCGCCTGTACCTGGAATAACCCCAACAAGTTGGGGAAGTGAGTTCAGTGATGATGTATGAGCTCGAAGTAATGAGAAAGATTTCGGCTTATATAGCCGAGAACAAGTTACAAGCGGCCTTAGAGGCTGAAGTTAAAAACATAGCCGATAAGGCCATCATTGATTCAAGCAAAGGAGGTCCTGGCAAGGATTTCGACCCAGAACCACCTGATCAGGTTCGGGATGAAGAACGGAGGCTCGATGCTATTTAAGATGATGAGCCTTTGGGTTTTGAGAAGGATCCGTTGGCAAATAATGTTCGAATGCTAGCGCAAGATCCTCTTGAAGAAATCGACCTGGGAGAGAGGGCAGTGAAAAGGCCTACTTACATTAGTGTCAACATTGCTCCAGAACTCAGAGTCGAAGTAATCTAACTATTGAAAGAGTTCAGAGACTGTTTCGTGTGGGATTACGACGAGATGCTTGGTTTAAGCAGGGAATTGGTCGAACTAAAGCTACCAATCAAGTATGGGAAAAAGTCGGTCAAACAAAATCCCAGAAGGTTTGCACCAGCAATCCTTTCGAAGATAAAAGAGGAAGTCGAAAGGCTTCTTCGTGCAGATTTATTCGAACGGCCAGGTATGTAGAATGGCTTGCAAACATAGTACCTGTTATAAAAAAGAATGAGACTTTAAGGGTTTGCATAGACTTCAGAGATCTGAATGCTGCGATCCCAAAGGATGAATACTCAATGCCTGTGGTGGAGATGTTAGTAGATTTTTCCGCTGGCCACGAATACCTAAGTATGCTCGATGGATATTCTGGGTTAACCAAATATTTATTGATGAAGATGATGTCCCTAAAACGGCGTTTCAATGCCCTAGGGCCTTAGGCACTTACGAATGAGTGGTTATGCCTTTTGACCTAAAAAATGTTGGGGCAACATATCAAAGAGCGATGAATACAACCTTCCATGACTTCATAGAAACTTTTATGCAAATTTACATTGATGATACTGTTGTGAAATCTGTTCCAGGGGAGACCTATATTGACCATCTTCGGCAGTGATTCGAAAGGATGCGGAGACATGGTCTTAAAATGAATCCTCTCAAATGCCCTTTTTGTGTGTAGGCGGGAGACTTTTTAGGCTTTGTGGTCCACAAGAAGGGGATCGAAATTAATCAAAATAAGACCAAAGCCATCATGGAAGCGAAAGTGCCATCAACAAAAAAGGAACTACAATCGCTGTTGGGAAAGATTAACTTCTTGAGAAGGTTTATATCAAATCTCAGCGGGAAGACTCAAGCCTTTTCACCTTTACTCCGATTGAACAGGGAAGGATTCGACTGGGGGCAAGCCCAACAAGTGGCCTTCGACAAAATCAAAGAATATTTGAGTCATCCTCCAATATTGGCACCACCTTGTAGAAATAGGAATATAAGATTGTACATAGCTGCGTCGGACAAAACCTTAGGGAGCGTGTTGGCTCAAGAGGATGAAAATGGTGTCGAAAGAGTCATTTATTACCTTAGTCGGGTTTTGAACGATGCAGAAACTAGGTATAACATGGTTGATAAATTATGTTTATGCTTGTATTTCTCTTGTACAAAGTTAAAGCAATACATAAAGCCAGTTGATGTTTATATTTCATCTCATTTTGATATTATTAAAAATATGTTATCCAAACCTATTTTGCATAGTCAAATTGGTAAATGGGCCTTGGCATTAATTGAATACTACTTAACGTACAGACCTTTAAAGGCCATTAAGGGACAAGTGGTAGCAGACTTTATTGTCGACCACTCTATAAATGAGAATGTGTCGAATTATCTTGAGCTTGAACCTTGGAAATTATATTTTGATGGTTCAAGTCATAAAGATGGCACAGGTGTAGGAGTTTTGATTATTTCTCTTAATAAAATCCCAACAAAATTCAAATATAAAGTTGAAGGCGTATGTTCAAACAACGAGCCTGAATATGAAGCCTTAATAGTCAAACTTGAAATTTTGTTGGAATTGGGGGCAACTCGAGTCGAAATAATGGGAGATTCAGAGTTAGTCATTAAACAGATTACAAGGGAACACAAGTGTGTAAAAGAGAATCTCATCATGTACTTTGTTATAGTCAATAGACTACTGAAATAATTCGAGATGGTGAGCGTACGACATATACCTCGACTGGAGAACCATGTGGCCAATGACTTGGCTCAAATTGCATATGGGTACAAAATTTTGAAGGAAAAGTTGCAAGACATAATCGAGGTTAGAGGTAGAGTTGTATCGACCAGATTATCCCCATCAGACTTGAAAGCTACAAAGTTAGGATACGCTGATAAGGAAAATTTTGAAATCCTGGCCGTGGATAGTTTGACGAACGAAGATTGGAGGAAGCCAATAGTGGAATACTTGCAAAATCCAACATCATCCACAGAGCGAAAAACAAGGTATCATGCTTTGAGCTATGTTCTTTTGGGTGATGAATTATTTAAAAAGACTCCTGAAGGAGTCTTGCTTAAGTGCCTTAGTGAATCAGAAGCATATTTAGCCCTTTCGACTGTCTATGGTGGGGCTTGTGGAGCACATCAGGTAGGCCATAAGATGAAATGGCTTTTGTTTCGACAAGGCATGTATTGGCCTACCATGTTAAAAGACTGTATCGAATTTGCTAAAGGCTGTCAAGAGTGTCAAGTGCATACAGGCATACAACATGTCCCAGCAAGTAAACTACACTCTATAGTCAAGCTATGGCCCTTTAGAGGTTGGGCTTTGGATTTGGTTGGTGAGATTCGGCCAGCATCATCTAAGAGTCAAAGATACATTTTGGTAGGTATTGATTATTTTACAAAATGGATTGAGGCTATACCTTTACCAAATGTCGACCAAGAGGATGTAATCGAATTTATTAAGAAGCACATTATCTATATATTTGGAATTCCAGAGACTATTACAATGGATTAGGGATCTGTTTTTACTGGTCGAAAGATCCAGGAGTTTGCAAAAGAAATGGGTTTCAAATTGTTAACCTCTACACCCTATTATGCTCAGGCTAATGGTCAAGTAGAAGCGATGAATAAGGTAGTGATTGGGTTGATTAAGAAACATGTGGGAAAGAAGTCGAGAAATTGGCACAAGACATTAGACCAGGTTCTCTGGGCATGTCGAACCTCCCCCAAAGATGCAACTAACACTACTCAAGGATTCAAAGGCATCATGAGATCTCTTCGGAGTCTTATTGGAATATGATGTTGGATGAGTTAGTAGATTTGGATGAAGAAAAACTTAATGCCTTGGAGTTGTTAAAAAGGCAGAAGAAAAGGGTAGAAAAGTCTTATAATAAGAAGGTTAAAGTTAAGACTTTCTCTCTTGGAGAATTGGTTTGGAAAGTGATTTTTCCTATGGATCGAAAGGTTAGGTCCTTAGGGAAATGGTCCCCTAACTGGGAAAGGCTTTTTTAGATCATACAAGTATTTTCAAAAGGCGCTTATGAGGTTGAAGAGTTAGGCGAAGATAAGAGAGTCTTGAAAGTTAATGGTAAGTATTTGAAAAAATATAAACCTATGCTTCAAGAACTAAAAATTATCTATGAGTAATCGCATAAATAATAAGTCAAAGCCAACATGGTATAACATTGCCAGAATGGCTCAATTCATTACATAAACGCCTCAAAGGGCATAGAAACATTGTGCTAGCAATAAATAGATTGAAACTGCAAATTAAAAGGGGAGTTTTTTCTTCATCTCAAGGTACTCCGACTTTTGGAGTTCAAGGTGTCTCTCGTATGAAGTTTTATCAAGCTTTAGTGTTGCAACCTCTCCCTCCAACTGTTGAGCCTTGTCAAGAAATTCTAGAGCAAACTTTAGTTCTTTAACTATTTCAGATTCATTAGAGTCTCACAGTTCAGCCTTGGAGATTTTGGTTTGCAGTTCTTCAACTTGCCTCTTCCATTTAGCAATATCTGCTTTATTGCCCTCGATCTCCTTAGCATGTTGTTCTTTTATCTGCTCCAATTCGCCTACCCTAGCTTCTGATTCAGCAGCCGCTGTCCATATAGTAGCCTCACTCATAGACTTAGTTTCCAGTGCATCATTAATTTGAGGCAGTCGTTTTAGGTCGGTGGCAATTTGCTTAATCATAGTGCCAAGTTTCAAAATGATGGTGGCGATTTCAGGAGAAACAGTTTGAAGATTGACTTGCTTAAGAAGGGTTTTCAATTCAAACGATGCAGTGGCCTCAGATTCCAAAAGATTGAAGGGGTTACCTTTGAAGATTTTTTATTTGATCTTTAAAAGGACCTCATTTGGAGGCTTGCTCAAAGGATGACCCCCAGAAGCTGTCGAAGCGCTCACACTACTATCAGAGGAACTGTCCCATTTGCTGAGAACAATTTTTAGGTACTCACGAGGATTAGTGGCCTTGAGGCATTTAAGATCTTCCTCAGAGTAAGCAAAAAGTGTTTCTGTCGAAAGTTTGGCACTCTCTGCAATCATAGTAACTTTGGGGGCGGCAATATGTTCTTTTTGGACTTGCTTCTTGACAGGTTCACTGTTGGCTTTATCTTCAGCGCCCTTACCATCACCTTCTTGGTCACCATCATCATCATCATCATTGTCATTAGAGTCATCATCATTATCATTTCCGCCAACCTTAGTCTAGAACATTGAGTGTTCCTCTTCTTCTTCTATTTCCTCCTCCTGGACAACAGCATCTGGATCAGTGTTGGTTAGGTCTTGGTCGCCTGTGAGTTCGACCACTAGGGAGCCACTGTCAGAAGGGTTCTCACCCAGAGTGTGGCCTTCATCCATAGCCATTATCTCTTTACTCACTGCTTCAGGATTGTCTTACTCCTGATTTTCCTGCTCAGAGTCACTCGTTTGAGATTGTTGTACAGAGGAAGTTGGGACTTCTTTTGAAGCAGGCTTGTTGGCTGGGGTAGGAAGAGTAGTAGTTGGAGGAGGAGAGTTGGTTGTTGGTCGGGTCAAAGTAATTGTACCCTAAAATGATAAGTAATTGAGGTTAGGAGTGAAATAAAAAAAATGTCAGTGAAAGTAAACAGTTTAAGAGAAATTACAATTACCTTAAGCTCTTCGACTCCAGGACTGGAGTTATCACTTTCGGGTTGAGTGGAGGTTGCCTTTGAGGTGTTTTGAGGACAAGACTCCAAGATTGTAACACCCTTTTCTACCCCAAAGATAACACAACAGATTATACATAAATTCATCAATAAAATTAAATCACCTCAAAGGGTGCACATTTCTCAAAATATTCAAATCAACAAAATTGCTCCGTAAACAACGGGTTTTCATCACAATAACTCAAAATGCCTTCAAAGGGCAGCAGAACCACCATGACCACAAAAATACCACCAAAGGGTTTTTAAAATAAAACCATAGTAATCAAATAACAACAAAAAAAGAGCCAAATAAAACTCAACATGCTTCGACTCAACGACCCAACCCGATGTTACACTATCAGAGCAAGACCCTCTACATCAACCAAAAGTAAATAATACTTCAAAAGTTCCTCGAAGCATCCACGGCTAATCTTGATCACTTGCACGTTACCCACGTGGAGGCAACATTCGAACAGGCAGGGTGAGTAACACAATTCATTATAATCAATATAAAATGAGATATGCGTAAAAATGACGTCATCATCATATACAACATCATCATAGTCATCACATGGAAAACATCTAAACACATCATCATAAATCACCATAAATGCCACCTAAATGCAATGCACAACAAGACTCATGCATGTGGTACCAATCGTCACAAATCGATGGACACTTAGGCCATCACCCTCCAAAGATCTCCGTCAAATAGGATCGGTTCCACACAAGAACCGGAGCACGTCATAATCCACTTCACATCCACAAAATGGGATGGAAGCCACAGTAGACCGAAGTCTAATCTCATCATCACTGGACCGAAGTCCTAACATCATCACCAAAGTATGTTATGAATGCATGATACACAACGACAATAATCATCATCATCATCATCAAAACATCATTATGTGCATCATCATTCATCAAAACATCATGCTCATCACATCATCGTTTATTCATCAAAACATCAGGCATCATCATCTTATCATCATGCATCATACATAAACAGCTCATGATCATCAATATACGTCATAGTAACTCATATCATCACTTAATCATCATACATCATACATAAACAGCTCCTGATCATCAATATACTTCATAGTAATTCATACTCTATTATAACAGCATCAAACACTTCACACAACATCAAACACATCATAATACCACATAATATCATCATAGTAACGTCAAACACTTCATGGCACAACGCAATACGAACGTACAAGACTAATTCCATACCAAAGGCCTAAGCCTCCATCAAATAATCATTCATTATTCTCAAAATTATTTTTATATTATAGAAAATGTTTTTAGCTTTCCGTAGGTTCAAACAGCGTGTCAAACAGACACCCAAGTCAAAAGTTATGGATTTTCAAAGTTTACGAAATGCTGTCCAACAGTGTGAAATCGATTGCACCAACATGTCAATCGATTGCACCATGTACAAAAGCAGTTTTTCCCAAAAATTTGATAGTGCAATCGATTGCACCTGTACTCTAATCGATTGCACGCTGTGAAAAACAGTTTTACGAATTCTGAAAAGTAGCAGTACGAAAACCCTTTTGTCTCAATTCCAAAAACACAAACTTCATGAAATAATGCACAATCAAACCTCAAATTTTCTTATCAACATACATCAAATATCATCATGTTCATAATATCAATTCCACTATTCTAACTCAAAATACCTAAACCTTCACAAATTCTCAAGATTCCCATAAACCCCATAAATCCCTTTCGCCACAAGGTCGAAACATCATCGACTGGGAAATCACCCTCAAGGTCTATTTTATCAGATTAATTCAACCCTTAATAATCGACTCGCCAAAATACCATCAAATCGTCAATAACTCATAAACCCTTCAAAAACCCCAAAAACCTCAAAATCCACCTTTAACACATCAAATCCTATATTGAAAACAATGAAAAGCAATACTCCCCATACCTTAGATTGTCGAATTTGAGCTTTCTTTATCGATCCTGTGGAAACCTTCACGAATCCTCGCCGTTTCCCTTTCTTCAGAGCTCTACACCTTCCTTCCTTCTTTTCACGGTTAATCACAAATGAATCCTAATTCTCCCCAATTCCTCCTTTTTGGTTAATTTAACTCTTGGGCCTCAAATATGGGCTTTCCCCATAATACCCTTACTAATCCACCTCAAAAGTCCAATTTACCCTTAATTCCTCTAATATTATTTAAATTAACAATAATACTAATATATTCATATTACATACTATTATTTAATTAAAATAACCAAACTTCACCAAAATACCGACGTCGACACCAACCACCAAAATTCGCCGAAAATTCACAAATATTATATTTAAATAAATTAAATAAATATTCTAATAAATTTGGGGTGTTACAACTCTCCCACACTTAAAGAATTTTCGCCCTCGAAAATTACCTCAAGGAAATAGAGTCGGTTACGACTCCCTCATCTGATCTTCACATTCTTAAGTCCAACTTTCGCCAGTTAATTCACTCCACAATACCTTCACCAAAGTTACGTCTTTACCCCGCAGTTGCTTCATCTCTCGGCCGTCAATCCGTACCGGTAAAGCTTCCACTGTCAGGTTATCCCTCACTGGTACATCATCCATCTAAATCACATGCGACAGATCCGAAATGTACTTCCTCAACTGAGACACATGGAACACGTCATGCAAATTCGCAAGTGACGGCGGTAAAGCAATTCGATAGGCTACCTATCCCATCCTTGGCGAAAGGCGGAAGTAGAGATTGGGTCTTGGGCCCTTTGGGTTTCCGAGTTCTCCTAGAGTCTTGAACGTTTGAGGTTGAGGATGCCATGACTGAAGAACAAGGAGTTTGGGGTTTTGTTTTCTGAGGAGTTAGGAAGCTGAGAAGAAAGCAAAGAGTTTTGGAAGCGTAAAAAAGAAAAATGATGTGGAAAAAACTATTTAAAGGCTGTAGAATCTCAACAGACCTCAAATCAACATTAAGTGACTAATGCTGTAGTGGGACACGTGTCTCCTTGGGGATGATGGATGAGACGGTGGCAGTTACTGCCTATACCCCACTACCTCCTAGGTTTTAGGAGGTATGATGATGGCTAGTGGTTTGATGCGCTTTGAGGAGAGATTTTGCAGAGATTATCATGATGACCATGACATCATGGAGTGGTTCAGAAGAAACTGAATAGTTGAAATGTGGGAGTTCTAATTGCATCAAGATCAATGAAAGTTGGAAATAAGGCGTCGAATGCTGCTATAAAAAAATGACCTTTTCTTTAGTAATGTCGAAAAAGACATTTTTGGGGGGCAATTTGTTAATTCCTAATTTCGACGCCTGGCATTGGGATAAAGATATCTCCCAAGAGAAATAATAGGTGAAGTTTTTGTGAAGCTTCGACAGAAGTGTGGCTGTGAGGAAAGCTGGTCGAAAGTTAGCTTTTTGCAGAAGAAAGAAGGTTTCAAGGACTTAGAAATATTTCTAAGAGTTTAGGATAATTTTCGACCAAAGTTCAAGAAAGGGTCGTTCGACGCGAAGGTTTTGAATTCAAAAAACAAAAGGGAATGGTTATTCCTATCCAATTTTGAAGTGGGGCATGTGGCGTTCATCCAAGAGTCCAAGACATGCACGACGCCAAGTGTTTCATCCTGCTTGATGACCCGTTAGTGGGTAGTTATTTTCTACCATTATAAATAGCAAATCTTAGGAATAATTTGGGGGTGTTCCATTTGTATACAAAATTCAGTGTGCTCAAAGTACCAGCATAGAGAAACGAGCGTGTGAAAATGTATGTTGGAGTAACACCATTTTTTATGATTCAATGCAATTTACCAAGTTCTTTTTGTTAAAAGTATCTTTTAATTTCACGCAAGTTAAATTCCTGCATTTACGAGTCTCTTCGATTTAAACCTTTCTCAAAGTCTTTTACTTTTCGGTTACTTTAAGTTTCTTGAAGAAATCCTTTTTCACTTCTTTACTTAGTCAAAACATAGAAGTTTATGTAAGAAACTAATTTAGCACATGTCTTAGGATTTGTATGGCCGATCCTGCAAGTTACTCAGTTTTACGTGAAATTGATAGACTAGCGGTTGTTTACCATTTTTACCAGTAAACAAACGTGTTGTATAAAATGTCTCGGGATGAAGCCGTAAAATCTAAAGTAAAAAGGAGTGTTATATTGATGCTCAATGTTGATAATATTTTTTTTCAAATGATACTATAATTGCACCTATTTACAACTTCAACATGGTGCTGACTGCATCCCAGCATATACACAAATCTCCTTGATTAGTATTCAACATGTTTTTTAGTCTCAAATGAGAAGAATAAACGTTATAAAACAGTATTAGAGAAATATAAAATATATAAACTGATAAATAATTTCGTAATAATATTAAATCACAGGGTTATATAATGTATTTGTTTGTTGCCGTGTTCTCTAAATGAGTGGCTTGGTTAGTACATGCAACAACAAACTTTTCTTTATAGGGTGTCAACTATGTTTGGTGCATATAATCAACAAATGAAGGGATATTGGTACAAAAAACGTCAAAATGTTGCAATGTTGCTCAAACTCAAACACCTTATTTGAATACATGACTTTGTTCCATAAATCCATAACATGTTATTGCCTATTAGCCTCGACGTACTCTTTGCACTTTGAACAAACATTTTTTGAAATATGGAGTACACATAAGAGATGAAATAAGTACGGGAACACAACTTCAATGGAATTCACCAGGGAAGGTTTCTTATTTGTCACCGTGACCTTGGAATGCAACTTTTTCGATGTGAACAACTCCTTCAACTTCTCCAGTACCCATGTGAATTTTCCCCCTTTCATGTTCTAAGTAGGAAAACCAAATTGAGAAAGTCAAATTTGTTGACATAACACTAAAGATGTCAAGTAATGGACGTCGTAACTTATTGGTTTTGTATGTACAATCAAAGATCAAGACCAAATGAAACATGTTCAACAACATCACGTAATCAAATGTGTCAAGAATATATCAGCAATAACATTTGATTCCTCCTTGTTTATGGTCAAACATATGTATTTCTCATCATGAATTAGGGTCAATATATGTTGTATTTTCGTGAATGAGCATCTGATAGTAGACCAGTATGTTGATCTTTCCTTATACACCTGCACTATAGTCGTTAGATTATCAACATACATATCTTTCAATGCATCAACTATAAACCTCGACACCAAGTGGTATTTTGTCATGTCATTCACCAACAGTCTTTCATCATCTTTTAGACGGTCTAATAAGTCATGGCCTTCTAAATCCTTATATAGATATTGGTTTTGAATACCACATTTAATCGTTAAGTTCAACCGCTACCGTTTGACATTGATCTCAACTTAAATACGCATTTAACTCTTATACTACAATTGACATGAGGTGATTTCTAGTTCTTATAGTTTCCTCCCCTTTCACAACCCCTTGTCAATTTGTCTTTTCTCCCTTTTTGCTAATTTATTGTATCAAAACAAACGGTAACAACAAAAATACCATGTTGACTCCCAATAGATTATGCCCATGATAACACTTCGGTCCGGGAGAGAAATATATGTCAATTAAAACATATAATGAACTACTAATATATTCCATAACTCGATTAAAATTTTCAAAAGTTCATATAAAACATGTAAGTAAAATATATCAAGTCACTAGTGAATAACTATGTAAAATTCGTATGAGAACCATAAATCTCATGCACATATAAGGAGAGTATGCTTAAATAACTACCAGATTTTTTAGAGGTGAGAGAAATATCTAGTATACCAAATTTTTAAAATTTTCGATAAGACTAACGCAGTCAAAATCACAAAGGACTAGCAAGCGCTAAACTTAGAATAAAAATACATGTTTGCAAGCAACAACCATGTTTGATAAAACTATGTAATCCACCATAAAGAGAAAAGAAACTCTTGAATTTTATTATGATCAAAGATAA
Source organism: Lathyrus tuberosus (assembly GCA_022829125.1). Lineage (NCBI taxonomy): Eukaryota > Viridiplantae > Streptophyta > Magnoliopsida > Fabales > Fabaceae > Lathyrus > Lathyrus tuberosus. The sequence goes on from JALAZF010000193.1 coordinate 9,869,722, forward strand.
CCTTGACGGCCACACCCAAAGGGGTTTAAATAGAGAAAATGAAACCCTAATGGGCTTTTAATCCAAAATACACATAAAATAGAAAAAAAAACTAACGATCTTTTAATAAAAAAGTGAAAAATATTAAAATGTTGATTTTGGGCCTGAAACAAACTCTGATGGCTTAAAAAGCCTTCCAACATCAATCTCCTCCACCTCTGAAGAACTCGACCCGAGTTCTCTTTTTGATAAATAGCCTCATCTTATTGATATTCATAAATGCCATCGACATTGAAAGTATTGGATATATTCATGAAATACGGGAGAGCTACCGCATAAGCATTATCATTGATCTTTCAATTCGCTTTGAACGAGCCATACTTGCGGGGCTGAAACTTGATGTAAGTACCAACTGGAAACCCCTCCTTACACAAAAACACCATCACGCTGTCTCCCATATTAAAAGCTTTAACTTTTCGGTGTTTATCTCGCATAGGAGACAAATCATTTGGTAGTTCATCTGCGGTCAATTCCTTGATATCCTATAGGATCCTTAACATTTCTTACAAAATTGTTGTTTTCTCATTTACAACACTCATCGGCCCTTTACTCACCACTTGAAAATATATTTTAGTTTCTTTAACAGGCCCGTCAAGCTCCTTTTTCAGTCTATGTCATCACTAAGAAAATAGATTTTTTTTTCCTTCTAAATTCTTATCAAAGTGTAAATCAGGAGTCATAGTCATTTTATGTGTGCCCTGTGTAAACATTGTCACGTTATCCCGTCCTCGATAAGTGATATCATTATCAAACTGCCACGGCCCACCAGGTAAAGTATGACAAACATCCATATCAAGAACATCACAAAGTACCTCATCTCTATAATGTTTTCCGATGGATATAGGAACTCTGTCGGCCAGTGTTACTCGACCTTGGGAGCCTATGCTTACTCAATAGAGGGTGTATAGCTTCTCATGGGGGTTCTATGGACAACTTCAAATAATCTACCAATTTCTATGACACAAGATTCTTCATGCTGCCACTATCCACAATCATATTACACACCTTGTTATTGATAGAACAACGTGTATTAAACAAATTCTTGTGTTTCCCTTCATCTTTATATACTAGTAAAATTCTATGCAATACAAAATTTATCCTCTCGTCAGATTTTTTCTCTGCAAACTAAACCCTTTCATATTCATCATTTTCAATTGCATGTCCTACTATTTCCTTTTCCTTTTCCATTTCTTTCGCATCAGCAACAATTGTCCTTGTTGAACAATTATTTGATATGTGACCTACAACGATAACACGTGTCTCCAGTGGGTTTAACATATGGGTTATTCTGCCTATAGACTTGTGCTATACCCTGTTAGTGGTGCTAGTCCCCTTACTCTCAAGGTTTGAATCCCTGGTTCCTGCACTCTTTCCCTTGTCTCCTACTGATTCAAAATTACTCTAGGGCGAATACCTAAAAGATGAGAAATTTAGAGGGGATTTCTCCATCAACTCTGCTTTCAAAGCTAGACTAGATGTCCCAACCATGGTTTATACAGTATGTAAACCCATATTTTCCTGCAAAGATTACTTTAAGACACTGATGTATCGAGCTACCTTATAGCTCTATGATTTTCCTAGATCATTATGCTTAGAGAAACACGAGAACTCCATTGTGCGTTCAGTTACAGTTCTCTTTCCCTTAACACTCTCAATATACATCTTATAAAAAATCTGCTCATAATCCTCCAATAAAAGCCACTCCAACATTAATTATTTCATTCTTCTCCAAGATATGTCTGACTATTTTCTTTGCCTCTGCCTCTAAGCAACAATTTTTATCCCATCAGACAACAGTAGTACTCTTCAGACTGATCGCCGCCATATTAATTTGCTTGTTCTCAGGGACGCCCATGACATTGAATAATTTGTCAACGTCGATCTGCCACTCTAAAAACTCATCCACTTCCATCATTCCATAGAACAATGGAATATCAACATTCCCTTGATTGACATGAGCATGAATAAGTCTACTTGTGATAACAAATTTAGCTTAGCAAATAAAGGTTGGATCTCTCAAATCTAAAATATTCTTATGGAACTCATCATCATTATTATTTGGAAGACTTAACTTAACACACAAGAAACTACATTAGATTTCAGCAAGACCAAGTTGATTTTGATAGAGAGTTGTTGCACATCAAACAAAATGGTCCATATGTCTTATACTTATTTCAAGGGACGTATGCATTTCTCCATTCTTGAATTCTAAATATTCGAGTGTTTTGACATTAAATTCAGTCCCCTCCTACACATAAAATCATTTAAAGCAACTAGAGTTGTCCTAGTTGTCCTAGACCCATTTGGGTGAAATGTAATATAAATTGATCTTTAAGGAGAAACCCAAGATTATCAGCATGTCGTGGAATTTTTAGAGATGTTTTCGGTTAATCTTGGCATATTTGCCTAATTTGAAGTTGAACTTCAAGGTATCTTATTTGTCAGTGAGCCTGCTAACATGAGAGGTTGGAAGAACCTTTGGATTTAGCGTATTTCTCTTCCTATTGTTCGTTCCTTTAGATTCAAGATATGTCATGTTTATAGAGAAGAAAATACTTGTGCAGATTGATTAACTAATGCATGATACTTTGTAGACCACGAAACTTGGTGAACTTATCTTCCTAATCGTGCCTTAGAGCGGTTTTTAAGAGATAAGCTTGATTTGACAAATATGTTTTTTTTGTTAATTTCTTGATGGGTTAGGTTCTAGCCTTTCATATTTAATTGACTTAAATGCACT